>OX596040.1:9169448-10443918 GCA_951394065.1 Venusia cambrica
TGCCTAGAGCAGATCATGACTATAACTAGTACTGTTAGTTATTCTGTGCTATAACCAACCAGAACAACCATCTGACAACCCTTTTATTCGGGTTCCGTAATGTTCAGTTCTGGGCTGCAAGTAAAATAAAAGAAAACTGGCCAAGCTCTATCCGCAATTGCACTTTTAGAGCTTCGGACCACCACAATAAGTACAAAATATATTCAGTTTGCATATGGGCATTTTAGCGAATCTGTCTCGCACTTGACTAGTTTTAAGCATAACCTTAAAATTCAAAACAGTTCAAGTTTGACTACACCTGGTTTTTCGAATCCAAAGTAGTGTTTGCCAAAGATGGGTAAAAAAACTCTTTCTTGTAGGTACTCTGAGGACTTTTTATTGTTCATGTCTTTTCTTCGCAAAATTTCACAGAATTTGTTAACAATCGATAGACAGCCTTAATTTTTTTTATACACTTAGATTTTTTAATTCAATGTCAAAATGTTTTAATTCAGTAAGATTTATTAAAATCGTTTTGAAACCTCAAATCTACCACCTGCATGTTATCGCAACCAGTACACAAAGAAAAAGGCATGAAACTCGGGCACTTTCGTTTTTGGATGATCCATTCAATAGTTAGGTACAGAGCTTTAACTAACTTATATAAAAAAATATGTTCATCACAAACCTTAATACTATCATTAAATAATTTTGATCACCCAACTAACTGATGAGCTGTTTGTTAAAATTGAGAAATTGCCATATAGCTGGCAACTGGTATAGCAACATCGGGCCGCCTATGACCAGGATTACCTATTAAAAGTGGCTCCTTGAGACGCCAAACGGAACCCAAAAACATGTCCTTTACAATGTAGGTATGCGTGTATACACACAGGACAGGACGTAATGTATGTTTGACCTTCTATCAATCACACATTGTGGGCACCCGCCCGATGATGGATAGCGTTTTAAGGGACACAAAAAAGGAAATAAATCGCACATTTCCGATTACCGTGAAAATGAATTTTCATAGAGTAGAACGTGATAGACTGACGACATTTTACCGGTCGTGAGTCGATGAATAGAGGCGGCTCAGGACCCTCTGGAATATATTGCAGCGCTTGGGAGAGGGCTGTACATGTACCTATATATATATAGTCTATTCGTTTGGTGGTAGGACACTGTTTAAGTTCACCTGGCTAGCTACCACCATCTTACCTATAATTCTGTCGCCATAACAACCAGCAATAACAAATAGCCAGTTCCTCAGATTGTTGAGGATTCCGAGTGAAGTGAGCTTCCACCTTCGGCTTTATCATAACATAAAATTCAGGTGAATGAATGAATGAATGAATGAACATTCTTTATTGTACCCCAAAAACATATAGAACAATTGTCAATTTAAAACTAAAGTAAACAGTACAATAAGCGACAGGTGAGATGAAGGCCAAAAATTGTACAGTAAAAAATAATAAAAAATACTATGTTCAGTAGACATTAATGAGCCGAAATTATAATGATTTATTTTCAGAAGGTTTTTATCAATATCAGTGGTTTAGTGGTTGGGAATGTGGCTCCCGATTCGGAGGTCCTGGGTTCGAATCTCGGGTGGGCACATCTTGTTATGCTTTTTTGCATCACCTGACTATCCGATAAGAAAGATGACTCAGTGCTTCAAAGGAATCGTTGAGCCGTCTCATCGGTCGCCGGGCACAGCTTACATGAGTAAGGAATTAGTAGGTAACTATATAAAGTTGAACTGTATCTAAAAAAAATAACCAGCTATTACGACCAAAAGGTAAAAAGAGTCTTCGTAAGTCCACATTTCTGTAGGCCACATTGGGCGAGGAACATTAACTTAATAAAGGGTCTAGTCATCGGCACTACAAAACCCTAAAAGCTATGGATTTCCTCAGATTTTTGAGGATTCCGGGTAAAGTGCGCCTCCAACTTCGGTCTTAGCTTAACCAGGTGAGATGAAGGCCAAGTGCATCCCCGTAATGCGATAAAAAATATACACATAGAATGCCTAAAAAAACATGAGAAGTCTACAATCCAAAAATCGAATTTTTAGTGAGCTTTAAGAAACTAGTTTGTAGGCACAACTGAAGGCACTGAAGGATTGGCAGACAGCAGCAGCCAACAGCGACAAGTGACAATACGTTCCTATACATTTTCTTTTTTATATATGTATTGAATTTGTATGACTTTGTATCGTGGTCGCCTGTTTCTGCTGTCTGCAGTCGGCTACGGACTTTACGCAGGAGGCATAGATACATTTATATGGAGATTTCCACCACCAAGTGACCACTAGTTAACATAAAATAATAAGCCTATTAAGTCACCCAAAGCTAGGGTCTCAAGATAGGGTGGCGCCTCGGGAAGACATCAAAAATCTTTATGGCCCTAAAGTTTTGTGAGTCACAACTCGTTAAATCGGTAAACGAGAAGGTGACTGACAAAGAGGATTAAAAACGAAACCAATGTGAAATAGAGGCTTCGAAAATTGATCATGTTTTTACTATTTATTTACCAATATTATAATCTGCATAAACATTTTGAATACCACTAAAGTGGAAAATAGACCCATTGAATAGAATGTAATTACTGTCGCCTACGGACGTTCGCAAAGTTGCAGACTGTTTAAAAATATAAAACGCCCATTTTGAAGAAAAAATACCCATACTGTAGCTGCTGGTAGTAGAAACAACCTCGCCAAACTTTGGAATACGAGCCTAAAAGTATACGGATACTAGTCCGTACTCTAAGTACTCTAAAGTATACGTACTTTACGTACTTTTAGTACTCTAAAGTAAACGGACTCTAGTCCGTACTCTTAGTACTCTTAAGTATATGGACTCCAGCTCGTACTCTAAATACCCTAATGTATACGGACTCTAGTCTGTACTCTAAGTATTCTAAAGTATACGGACTCTAGTCCATACACTAAGTGCTCTAAAGTGTACGGACTCTAGCCCGTACTCTAAGTACTCTAAAGTATACGGACTCTAGTCTATTCTCTGAGTACTCGTAAGTGTACGGAGTCTAGTCCGTATTCTAAGCGCCCTAAAGCATACGGACTCTAGTCCGTACTCTAAGCGCCCTAAAGTATACGGACTCTAGTCTGTACTCTAAGTACTCTAAAGTATACGGACTCTAGTCTACAGGGTACAGTTTCCAAAATTCAGCCTGATAGTACTTAGAGGTACGTTCACTCCACTGAGTCTTCCACGTGAATGAACCGATGAGGTTGTGGGAAGAACAAGTTTCTAAAACTTTACTTCTGTTGATAGCTCTTTGTTGTGTCATAGACGATAATCGTTGAGTTGACCCAATTTAAAAAAGGTAATGTGTGAATTATGGAAAATACACTAAGGTCATGGGGTCATCCAAATACGAAGTTTTTAAATGGATCGGCAACGCGCGATTGCCACTTAACATCAGATGGGTCGTTTGTTCGTATATTGTAGCTATAGCTAAAAGTAATAAGCTTTTCTAGCCCATGACTTTGCCCACGGTTTTTAAGTTTCTACCCGGATAAAAAGTAGCCTATGTTGTTCTCCATGGCAATTATTACTTCCTTTGACAAGCCTCACAGCTCAGTAGCTCTGCCTTCTTCGCCCTAGGTTTTGGGTTGAATTCCCATCCAGGGCATTTGTATGATGACTATTGATGTTTGTTCTGTGGTTGGGTGATAAATTGCATGGTTAGTATGTATTTACAATAACAAACAATATATTTAGTTATATTCCCGTAATCTAGTTTGAAAATGTTTGTATAACTGTTTAAATACCTCGATGTATAACTAAATGGACTTTCTTACCTTACCTACATAATTCAACAGTTGTACGGCAGATCGGTGAAACATAGCTGTTCTTATATAAACTAACCTTGTGAAAACAGATTCGCTAAAACTGTGATATAAATGTGAAAAAAGTGTTGTGTGGCCAAGTGGGGTATGGGATCGCCTTCCGACCGATGGTTGTGGTTTCAAGACATCTACCAATTTGCTACTTGGTCTACTAGCCCTATATTAGTAAAGTTGTTTTTTTTATTGACTTGATTGTTTTGTACATATGTTGTTAAAATTACCTACATTCACAAATTAATATTATTTTTTATAGATGCTACAAATAAAGATTTTTCTATTCTATTCTGTTCAAATTTAGTCGTGCACCAAATTTTCGGTTTTTCGGAAGCTAATGTGTACATTTGATACATGCAAAAGCTCTGACGGTAAAGCTCCCCACGAGGAAACCGGCATAGCCCTAACCCCAAAAATCAATTATATATCTCTGGCTAATATTCCACTAAGCAGCGTTGGGCTTGCAACTTGCCACGTATTGCATAGATAGTTACTTGCAAACCGCGGGCATGTGCTGAACGTAAGTTTGACTGCGCCTCTGACTACCTCTAGTAAGTGACCTTCATAAAATCCACGCTATAGTCTGTGAGTGAATCAGAGGTGAATCATATAAGTATCAGAATCCTTTGTAAACGATTACCGGTAAAATAAGCATAAAAGTTCGTCTGTTGTGAAAAGGGTGCAAAAGTCATAGCCGTTGAGGGTGTAAAATCATGGCTGCCCAATGCTGTTAGCGTCAATGGAACCGTGTTTACGATGTTCCGTTCTGTCGATACTTACACTGTATTTTATGATGCGATGGGGAGATACACACTGCTGGATAAATTATAAGTACGTAACATGTTCTCGAATTATTCCACCATTAAACGGAAGTTGATAGTTGAATACAATTGCTAGGCTTTGTTTAAAAAGTAGTAAAACAGAGACACCTATTTTATGTATTTAACTATTATTAACTTAAACTTTCATTCATATGGAAGACTTTCATTCAGGATGGATGTATGGATTATCATTTGTGAATTTTGAGTTTGATTAATATTTCGATACGAAAGTTGTACCTAAAAGTTTACCTCCGGTACTTTCCGGGCAGGTGAAGTAAGGTAGTATCTGACGTAGTGAACTCCCAACCCATAAACCATCTATAAACAGCTAAAATAGCTTGATGATTCGGGTTTATGGGTCATAATAACGGCGTCTTAAGCACCTATTTTGTGTGAACGTGATCTATCTCAGTGCGTGTGAGTTGCGATTTTATGGCTGTTCTGAGCCATGTTAGTTATATTAAAATCTGCAGCGACATTACATGATACTACATGATGAAAATAGGCTCAGGTACAGTGAACCTATTTTCATCATATAATCCAACGACAATTTTGAGATAAGACTGCTGATTGTAGTTAAACCTTTACCATAAATTTGTTAATTTTTTTCGTGTACAATTTTGTTTTTATATTGTATCGTAAAAACCGTATGAAAACAGAGGCTACAATTAAAATGTCGGGTCATCTGTTTCATCCAATGAGTTTCCTGGCCCTCTTTTGGTCCAATTTTGTACTCCTATTTATGCCATTATTTACAGCACCATTGCTGTATTGCTGAATTGAAGTATCCTGATAAATTTTATGTCAATATATAAAGAAAGAATGAAGAAAAACGTTTATTTTGCACAACATTAGAAGCAGTATTAAAAAAATGATAATACAGCATAGTCAACAAAATCGAGTTAACCTAAATAAAATTAAATCGATGGCAATAAAATAAATTAAATATTATCAGTCGAAAAGCTTATCAAGTGCTATTAAAAGTCAACAATAAAAACTCTCCTATGAGCATTATACTTTTGTATTTTGTTCCATACAATGACACGCATACGAGCAATGAAAAAAATTGCCAGTTTTTTGCAACAAAAAGAAACAATAGCTTTCCCATTTTTACTTTCGAGACTGCACAGGAGGAAGAAAGTATTCATGTTATTATTTGAGGTTTAGTATCAAATACAGCTATGTACACTATATGGATTTCATACGGACTTAGCTGCCTTTATACTGACCCGTGTTCACCTCATTTGCTTCAACAAAAGCCTTGAACGTAGTACAAAGTACAAAGAGTTATGATGACCGCCTCAATCTACTGACTCCTTGATAGCATTGCGTCGCTCTTTTAGTGGGTTGATAAAAATAAGGTTTATAATTTCTACATTTATACAGCATGTGGCGGCCAACCTGAGCGAAATGGACAAATTTGATCTAAGCACCATTTTGGGCAAGCGCATTAGTAATTACAATGCTGGTGTGAGGTACTCAGCCTCTCCCTTGTGCTTAGGGTTTGCTGTAAGAAACCTCTTGGGTTAAGCACGCAATTGTGCAAGCATGTTTATTTTGGATTTTAATGTTATAATTTTGTGTACCCTAGAGAATTAAAGGAGCGCAAAGGTAAGCTGCTGTCAAGAGATGATTAAAAAATTGCTCAAAATTTTAATAAAGAAAATTACGTTTTTAGGTATAATTATTAAAGTTGATGAAGGCTCCTGAGTACATTATTTCTAGGCTTTGCCTTTATTTTGTTATTTTATTGTTGCCGTATTTAACAATGTATAACTCACGTAAGTTTTGCAAGTGGAGTAAAAATACGTTTTTTCAGCATTCTTTTTCGGGATCATTTAGAATTGTTTTCGCATTGAATTTTCACTGAGTAAAGAAAGTCCAACATAGCCGTACCCTCCGGAAACCCCAGAGGCTTCTTCACAATGATATAGTAGCTAGTGCTGAATTATACATAAGGCGCTTTTGGCCTAAAGCTGTCGTATGTACATAATATGGCACGACTACCCTGAATTACATTGAGTTTGGTTTTTATCTCAGACTTTTAGAAGGCCGGTTGTGAATTGTGATTTTTATCAAAAATCGCGATACCTATCTCTAGTTACTTATCCGTTCCAGTTTAAGTATAAGCAAATACAATTTGAATTTCTGGATATATATTACTTACTACTTAAATACTTCTCATGACTATCGACTTGAAAAATCAACATACCAAATATGAAATTGGCTTTACCTCAGAGTTTCCAAACTACGATCAAATCACAAACAATAGAGGTCAGCACTTGCAAACATTGCTATTCCCCCCCATTGCACCTCCATCAATGTCAGGTCAGAACCGGCCTTGAGGTGGATAACCTGGTTAAAGTACGCGTGAGAATTACCATTCAATATTTGAGCCCACATACGTCCACTGCTGAACATACGCCACAAATTGCAACCGCGTCCAACCTAAGACTTCCGCGACCTCCTCAATGTCGTCTATCAGTCGATAGTCTTCCCACGCTCTGTTTAGCATTTAATCGTGGATTTTTTTACGACTCAACGTCAGCTCTGGACCTCGAGGCTTGCCGGAGCTAAGACAGGTCTACGATGGAGAAACCTTTCCTTAAAAATGCTTGTTTGAACCACGCGAAACATTACTTTTAAATGTAATATTATGAATAATAATCTTTTCTCAAACCTAGCCTAGGGAACGAAATGGTCTCGGTTGAAAAACAGTGCCACTGTTTACCAGCAGTGGGCATTTATGCTGAGCCGTGGCCTATTTGCTATTGTAGGACACGTACACCTATTTTGTATTTTAGTGTCTAAGTGCATTGTTTTTATTTATTTTTTACCTTATTCTATTTCTAGGTAATTAAATATTAAATTAAATATTACAGGACGTTCATTTCACACAGCGCCATCTAGCCCCAAACTAAGCAAAGCTTGTAATATGGGAACTAGATTACGGATAGAATACTTATATACGTTTTTTTTTAAATACATACGTACTATATTATACAACATCCAAACACAGAACAAACATCTATATTCATCACACAAATGTTTGTCCTGCGTGGGAATCGAACCCACAACCTACAGCGCAGAAGGCAGAGTTACTACCAACTGAGCTATGAGGCTTGTTCTTACTGTGTTTTTTTATCGTTTTATATGTTGTGTAATGTGCTTTTTTTTACAATAAACGTTTTTCTATTCTATTCTATTTAAATGACTCTCTTTCTGAAAGTCGTATGTAATTGGAAAAACGGACTCTTGCAGCGCGTACCTAATCTCAAATATCTACCTTAACCAGTTCACATCAGCTTATTCTAGTGCAAGCTTGAATATGGTGGATTTATTTGGGCGTGACATTTTCCAATTTAGGCCCACAGCTACGCAAATTCGTAAGCAGCTCCATGCTAGCAACTGCAAATCTATGACTAAATAATACCAACGGACTTACTGTTGGTGGATATTTTGCACCCCCGCCAAAACTTTTAACAAAAGTTTTTAACTGCCTCTGTGGTCTAGTGGCTCGCCCACCGGTGACAGATACAGAGGTACCGGGTCCGATCTCAGGAGAGTAGAATATTGAGCTTGGTTTGGTTGGTGGTAGATTTTTTTAAGTCCACCCGGCTATCATCTTACCTACTCTGTCGTCATAACAACAATTCAAAAAAATTGTCTTCTGGCATTTAGAGGTGAGATAGCCAGTTTCTCAGAACCTCCCTAATTCGGCCTTATAATATTACGATAACTTGATAACCAGGTGAGATGAAGGCCCACTTCCACTTCCACTTTCCACTTCCTCGTCGTGGAATATAACAAATATATAAGCAATCGTTTTGTAGATATTTGAAAGCATCAAGAAAAAAATATTCAAATGAAATCGCTAGTCTGAATTGGACGTCGAAATCCAGTTTAGCTTCGAATATTCATTATCGATCGGTGTTGGTGGGATTATATCTACTTTTGGAACTCTATGTTAGGGTTTATGTTAAGGTTGCGTGTCTATAGTTCCGATGCGAGGGTTCCGGGGAGGATTAACTAAAATAATTAACTGACTGATAATATTTGTGTACTGAGTACTTAAAAGCAACTGGTTTACAGTGCAGGAGCGAAAGGGACTGAAGTCTCGACCGCACATGTAGCCTACCAATATTTCGTAATCAGCAATAATATAATACTACAATCGGCATAATACAGCGTCATGATTGATTTAGTTAGTGCTCCGTTTCCAATTGTATATATAGGTAGCTGTGTGCTGTGGAATTCAGTTTTGTGACTGTAAAAGTATCAGTTACGAAGATTACTTCTTTCCTGTAAAAAAACAAACTTAAAAACTTTACCGCCATAATAATGATAAAAATTGCAACTAATTCGTCACTTCAAAATTTCGCTAGTAGCATTTGATAATATCCAGTTATTAGTGTTTACAACCATAGTTGAGAGCTTCTGACTCTAGAAACAGGTGTCATAAGCTTTCATTCAATAAATGTAAAGGATAAGGACTACGTTGGAGTGAGTTTACTCAATAGGTGCCTATTTCCACTCTTTTTGAATACACTAAAGTAAGATAATGGTAGTACAGACGCTGGAATTTATGTATTCTGTGAATTGCTAGATCAAAGTCCCGATCAAAAACAGCATCATCTTGTTCTAGGGTCGGTATAACATCTCTTCTTTAAGGCCATGTTGTTAAGAGATTTGGCTAAAACAAGTCCCGATTATACTATTAGATTATTATAATATTATATTATACGATTAGTCATAAATAAACTTTTTGGTACAATGCGTGCCGTATAGCTTACACCATTTGTATAATATAGGGATTACCTATCTATCAGATGGGCTGTAATAATATCCAACATAAAACCAACGATTACAAGTTAATACCCTTAACTGAGTGTAACGGTCGTAAATAAATGTAGCTGATATGTAATATAGCTGGTTCACATATAGAATTACTAGTTTCTGCTCGCAGCCTCAGCTTATGTGTTCCCGATTAAAATTAAAATATTTGCAACGTTTTAGCCAATTCCGTACAGCATTTTGGCAAAAAATCCTTTCACAATTACCATAAATACAAAAATTCGCTATTTGGTACGTACATTTTATGTTGCGGTACTAAGTAAGTAATCAAATAGCGCTTACGTTTGACTAGGATATAATTCAAAGGACTTTGACGCTGAATCTAAGTGATAAATGACTATGAAAAATTATAAGTGGTTCTATCGTTAGCGTCGATTTACAATGTAGATGTTATATAGTTTATTTAATGCTATCCTGATGTTTGTATACCAACATCTACAAATAAAGTGTTTTCTATTTCTATAGACGAAACCCAGCGGTGTTGTCTCGGCTGTGGCTATCCCACGAGCTGTTAACGTTTTATCCCGGTTTGATAATGATCAATTATCTCGCTTTAATAAATGGAACAATACTATATACTGCAAATAAAATTATTTGTCTATTCAGCTGTAAATTCGGCTCACCCGATCTGGTTAATTGCGGTAATATTAGGTCCTTACATATGAAATTGGCGTTTTGTATGGGAGGAACATAAAGGCAATTTTTTCATATTAAAATATATTTTATTAATCAAAGTATGTACCATTGCTATCTATACACTTTTGCCATCTTATAGGTAGTTCATTGATCCCTTTACTAAAAAAACCATTCGGACGGGAATCAATGAAATCTTTGAAAGCGGTTTGGACTGCCTCATCGGAATTGAATTTTTTTCCTTGCAAGAAGTTATACAAATTTCGAAAAAAATGGTAATCTGTTGGAGCAAGGTCCGGAGAGTACGGTGGATGTCTTAGACATTCCAATTGAAGCTCCTCTAATTTGGTAGTCGTCTGTTGGGCCGTGTGTGGTCTAGCGTTGTCTTGAAGCAGCAGTGGCGTAGAGCGATTGAAAAGTCTCGGTTGTTTAACAGCGAGCTTTTCCATCATGGTTTGCAGTTGCTGACAATAGACATCAGCCGTAATCGTCTGACCAGATTTAAGAAAGCTATAGTGTACGACACCGGCACTAGTCCACTAAACGCTTACAAGTAACTTTTTTTGAGTCAATTTTCGCTTGGGGCAAGATTTTTGCTGGTTCACCAGGGTTCAGCCATTGCGATGAGCGTTTACGATTATCGTACAGGATCCACTTTTCATCATATGTAATGATCCGATTTAAAATTCCTTCATTATTGTGCCGGTTGAGTAATGTAACGCAGCAGTCGACGCGCGTTTGTCGGTTTGCTTCACTCAATTCATGAGGTACCCACCTTTCAAGCTTTTTCACCTTCCCAATTTGCTTCAAGTGGATTAAAACGGTTTTGTCACTAACACCGCAGCCTGCAGCTAACTGTGATGTGGTTTGCGATGGATCTGCTTCCACAATAGCCTTCAATTCATCATTATCGACCTTGGTCTCCGGCCGTCCACGGGGCTTGTTCTGCAGGTCGAAATTTCCAGAACGAAAGCGTTGAAACCAAAAACGCACCGTGTTTTCTTTTGCGACACCACCACCATACACATCATTAATCCTTCGAGCCGTTTCTGCAGCACTTTTCTGGTGCCACGGTGGAACTCGTACTCGTAAATAATGCGATATTTTAAGTTTTCCATTTTGTGAAATGAGTGACGCAGAAAAAAAAAGCAAAAGAGAAAAAAACAAATGATTTACGGTTTTCGAAACACAAATGCATGAGTAAATAGCTGTTTAAATTTGAATTTGGAATTCCTAACCAAAGAGGAGATATTTAAGATCAAAGTGGCCAGTACGACAAAACGCCAATTTCATATGTAAGGACCTAATACATGAATTTGGCGTTCGGTGATGCTATTTTAATTTACACATTTATATATTTAATGTCTTATTATAGACATTAAAACATGAGCTTAAAAAATCAAGCTTTGTTTTGTAATGAATACAAATTGACGAAGTAATGGTTGCTTCATATTGATGATATATTATCATGGTACTTCTAGAACATTTATTATAATTATCATCCGTCTAAGTAAATATATATATATATATATATATATATATATACATATAAATATATATTTAAATTTGTGTATTATATTTGTATGTAAGTAGTGTGTATATTTGTAGCATAGCTTTACTTATAAAGTATGATATACTTATAGTTAATTTAGCTAGACCCCTTATTAATATGTGCACCACCAACCACCTCTTTAGCCATGAAATCCACTCCATCCAAAGGTTGTCTGGAAGAAATCGCTTCTTAGCGATAAGACCGTTGTATATACATTTATTTCAAAGTTATCCAGTTTTTATTTTTAGGTGTACAATAAAGTATTTTTTATTCATTCATTCATTCATTCGTTCATATATGACGACGAAAGATAAATGTTCCTTTGAGTTTTTCAATACGGCAAGCATTACAATTGACCAACATTAGGCTAAAAATAATTGAAGGTCGCAATATCTCAAGTATATCGCAATATTCGTGAAGCAAAATCCCAAACCAAAGTGACACGAAATTAGGATGCCGTAAACGTGCTTGCAGACAATTTATTAATGGAACCCGCTCGCGCCCAAACCACAGATTATAGTAGAACCGACGTAAGTAAGAATTATTTAAGGTGTCGCCTGAATTGTAATAAGACTTTTTTTTTGTTGATATATCACTAACTTTTGTTATATATATACACGATTTTAATTTCTGCTTTATATATTATATATAAGGTGTTATATATAAAAATATACGTCATGTTTGATATTGTGACTATTTGAAGAAATATTGAGAACAGAAGTTTTCAGTACTTAAATAAAATCATTTATCTTATAAATATAACATTCAGACATGATTATATAGTCCATACTATTTTAAAATCTTATTTTATTTTATTTTAGGAGTAGTTAGAGCCCCTTGTGAAAGGGCTCGTCCGGGGAAGTAAGTACTACCACCATACTTATTTCAGCCACCAAGCATCATTGCTGGGTTCCGGTTTGAAGGGTATGGTTTCCGGTGAAATTACAGTTTTTTTGCTATAAAATTATGACCCTTAAATTATCATGGCAAGGCTCATTTTCCTAAAGCCTTATTTTCTAGTGGTGTAGAACCTCACCCCAGATTTACAACCCCCTTATCTGAAATTAATCTGCGATTTCACGTGAAAACGATTCTTTATTCCGTTCTTTTATTGGAGTTCCGTGGGTAATTAAAATAAAGCACCAATTATGTCTCACTTGTTACGCAACGTCCTACGTGTGTGGTTTTACCTCTGCGATACTGACCGCCACAAGCAATGCTATGCGAACGTGAGAGTTGTTATGTTATTCTTGTACAATGACAAGTGATGTGACCATATTGACACAAAACTATGACTTCAAAAATATAGGTGGTTCTAAATTTGAACAGTACATAGATATTCATATATTTTTATCTGGTCTGATAACTGTTGCACAATTAACATTTATGAGTATGATCAATAAATACATGTTTAAAAGAGCTTCTAAATACATTGTAATAAATTTAGAGAGAATTCTAATTTAAGGCCCTGTCAGTAGACGTACTTCTGTTACAATTCACATTTTTATATACATATATATTAATTCAGATACCTATCTACATTAAAGGTAAGCTGAAAACATAATAGCAGAATAAAATATCGATAAAAATATTTATTGAAAATAGTACGTTTCAAAATATGCAAGCGAAATATTTTGATACCTACACTGAATATCGACTTACAATTTATTTTAAACGATAGGTTACATGTTGATCTACATTAAAAGTAAACTAGTTTTTTGATACCAATTCAAATTTAATTTTAATCATGAATTATTTGAAAAACTACCGGCGCACCGCGCGCCCGCCTTTCAATCAGTAGCTCTGTGACCACTGTCGACGTCGGACGTGTGCTTGAAGTCCTCGCAGCAGTCAGACAACACCTAGACTCTAGATATTAAATAAGTCATTTGTGTACCATCATATGGTCACATTCCTTACTTACCAGCAACGCGATCTCAGAATAAGAATTATCAAAAGGTTTTATTTACGATACGCATGCGCAACCTACAGCTTGCCGTTGTCAACTCTCATAATCGTTTTTGCCGCGATTTTAGCTGCATAGAGCGCCTTGAGCGCCTATTTCAGGATCTCTGAGTAGCTCATCTGATATAGAGTTAAAATATATATATCTTTCTATCTTTGTGACATGTAAACATAAAGTGACTATGATTATTTATTGACAAATAGCAGTAGGTACTCAAACATTTTGAAATGGGCCTAAATGTCATTATGCTATAAATTTTCATAGATGCAGTTGCTATGTTTTATATCGCCTCGCAATCGTTAAAATTTGTAGGACAATGCCTTATATAAAGTCATTATGGTCGCGGGTCGTTAAATATGGTAATTATGATTATAAAAAGACCAATTTGTGTTTATCTAAACACGGGTAAATTAACCAGGGTTAGTCGGGGCTCGCGTGAAATGTTAGGGCGGAAAGATTACCTGCCTTTTTGTGATATTTAAAATAAGCAGAACACTTGTATGTAAATAATTGATAGTCAAACAATCTTACCAGAGAAGTTAAATTATGCTATAAACGGCTTTATTCTAAATAAAATGAACATCATCATCATAATAATATGATCAATGAAACTTATTATTTTCACGCCATTGTCCTGTTTCATGTCCTTTTAACTTGGTACTTTTGACTAGCCCGAGGTCTGATCAATGTAATGATGAGTTTGAATTTGAGATTTGTAACTTTTCGAACCAAACTATCTTCAAAATTGCTAGGTAATTAGCCAAGTCGGCACATTTCTGTCATAATTGTTATAATGGATTGATTGAGTTAAATTTCAAATCAAAAATAAAAAAAACCATGAAAATAATGAAACCTTAGTTTCATCTCCACAGTAAAATAACATGTACAGTCGAACCTACACCGTTTTAAGAAGTCTTTTAAAAATCACAATTCACAGGACATTGACAGGAGTACAGTATTGACAGAGACAAGTATTCATAAGCCACTCACCTGTGTGATACTCCAGTACCGGTCCAGCGAGATGAGGCACAGATTCATGATGGAAGCCGTGCACAGCAGCACATCCATCGCGGAGTGTATCTCGCACCACCAAAAACCGAAAATCCAATACCCCATTAGCTCGTTCGCCAACGAGAACGGCATTATCACCAGCCCCAGGAAGAAATCCGACACAGCCAGCGAAGCTATGAACCAGTTCTGGATGTTCTTCAACGCTTTCTCCGTCACGATCGCGATTATCACTAACATATTGCCGACCACCACCATTATCATCAGCACTGTAACGATCACAGACGCTACTATTATGTGGAACGGGGAGTAGCCACTAGGATACCACGTTTTGAACACTATCGTATCGTTTGATGTGCTATTGTCTGTCAGATTTGACATCTGCAGCGCGAGAAACTCCTCTTGGCTCAGGTAAGTTGGGACGTACGTGGAGTTCAGTCCGATCGTAGTATTGAAAGTCGGTACCGTGGTTCTGGCCAGCAGGGTCGACGCATTAGGTACCATTTTCGATTCTACGTTTTGGCCCCGTTCGTAGGAACAATTTCCTTCCTACTTATTTTACTTATCTAATATTGCTTGACGGAAACACGGACTTATTTATTGACTAACGTGAAATTAAATTGCAAAATAATTGTAACACTCGCGAATAACATTTAAAAAAGCGGTACTATGCTATCGAAGCTTTTGAGAGTTAGTTATTTGGTGCATTTGTCGGACTGCGTCATCGTGCCCCCTTTCTTCTATCCCAGAACTTGTCAGAGATCGAGAACATTTTATTGTTTTAACTGGCACGTCTTGTCCTCACATTATGAATGCGGGTCTGGCATGACCTGTCTTAGCGGCCGGTCATTACTTGCATTGTAATCAAATATCGCGTGATGCTAAACGGTTATTTTCTCGATTGCCGTGACGTCACCTGTAACAAAGATTAAAAAACAGTTATTACACGCACCTCACAGTTTGTATAACAGTAAGTTGGGTAATAAAACACATAATTAGATCTGACTCTAATACAAGTTATTGCTCAGTATTTTATGGCATGAAGTGTCAATTAGGGCTTTGATTCCGAGTAAAAAACTGTTGACAAGCGCTGCCATGGGAATCGATTTCTATTGTTTTATGTGATGTTCAGAGATAGCCACTGAACATTGAACACTAATTCCTGTCATTAGTGTTTGTATTCATCATCATCATTGGGTTTACGATGTCTCCATCTAGCTAATGAGATAAAACTGTTACGTTTATTGTTATATCATGGATTTATAGACACATATAGGTCGATAACATGTGGTTTTTAATTAATGAACATATTTATAATACGCTAAAGCATTGCAAATAATGGATAATTACAAAACGCAAGCTTACAGTACAATGAAAGGTATTTCATTACGGTTATACATTCAACGATGTCAGATCTAGAAAATGTTTGTATGCGTCATCGGAAAATTTACGAGCTCTAATCTGCGGAGAATATCCGAATATCACGTGTCATGTCAAGTCATGTGTCACTGGCTAGTGTTTTGCCGATCCAAGCGCTGACTGGCATGAGGCTTTATTTACACCGTAGGTAGGTACATATAATTCTGTATTTGATGTCAAGCTAGCATAAATAAACTTGAATGGTGTGAATGTAAAATTGTGCATGCTAGCTGCTAGCAAACTATAAATCCCACGCCTTGCCTGCAAAAGAACTACCCTTTTCGTACCAAATAATTTTCGTAAGCTTCCGTAGCATTTTTATATATCTGATAAATATGCTACGGAGGCTTACGGAAATGATTCGTAAGGCCGACAGAAGTGCTACGGAGGTCTACAAAAATGCTATACCAGGCTTAAGGTAGACATGACTATGAAAACTTTCAATGGTAAAGTATGCTCAAAGATCCAAGCTCTGATTCTGTGGTTGTGGACTGCATTGAGATGATAGTAGAGTCCACGTATGTTGACGCTGTTTAACACATCTACTATTTCTGTTGCTTGTCATGGTGAGTGGGTGTGGGATTGTGATTAATACTGCAGTATGGCGAGGCACTACCCAACAGAGTCAGGCAGAACGACGCGAGGCAACACCAATGGGGTACCAGGCGGGGAGACTGCGGGGACGCCCGATCCCCCGGGAGTGGATTATGCAACTATGTCAGGTCCTTTCTTCCGATCGCCAACTGGCAAGATGTAGAGCACTTTGGGATTTTTCGCGACGCGGTGAGGCAGGCTTTCAGGTGTAGCTTATGACTAAAGAGTCCCCTAGACTAAAGATATCGACGCATACAATCTCTCATTTGTAAAATTTAGATTCGTAGCTTAGACGTAAAGAGGGAACAGATGAACATACTAATATACATACCAAACACCCGTTAACCCACCGTTTTTGCATTGCCGCATTTAGGTAAAAAGTAACGTGGTACAAACCAAGATTATTCCTATCCTAGTATATTTAGTAATTTGTTGGCAAAATTGCAAAAAAATATATAACCTGCAGAATTTGTTTTGAATCGGACATGCCATATTGTCATGAGCGATAAACTACGTTTGTGCTAGAGAGGGAAAGGGATACTCCTTTTTAACCCAAAAAAGCAAGATACAATAGAATAGAGTCAAGCTTAACCCGAAAAGTGTTAGAAAATTTCGTCAGTCTGTATCAGTTTTCGTTTTGTTTTAGTAAGAATATCCCCGAGTGTCCAGTGGACTAATGGACAAACACATTACGGTGTCCATTTCATATCGCCAGTGGAGTTTTAAAGTCAATTCGACATTCTAAAGTAAAACTTTCGGACATTTGACTTATAGTTGTTTGTTGTGCTGTTGTTTGGGTTAGTTTGGGATTATAATTTACCATTGCATCATAATCAGGGTAGGTACTATGGTTGTATCATTAGGTTAATAATTATGCTTGCGAATTTTTCAAATCACGATTGATGTAATGGACTTATACTTAGCTTAGATACTATGATAAAAAAACCGCTAAACCACTAGCTAGGTGATTCAGGCGAATTACAGTTATTGGGATAAGTTTATTTTCTACCACATAGGCGGTTAAAAGCTCACTTGAAAATAAGTAAAGATGTGACCTAAGATGGTACTCGCTTGTCTAAAATTAAACGTTTTTATCCATTCACATACCTATGACTTTAAGACGCCAAAATTGTAATGGTGCTGAAAACCAAGCGAGGGCAACTGGTTCTATTCGTTACCAGACCACCAGCTAGAGTCTATGTTCAACAGTGAACTTTGGCTTCCAATGGTTTTTGGCTATAATGATGATGAAGCCTTCGGAAAGCACTTGATAAAAACCTTACAAACTATGTTAAAGTAGTAGATGTATAACTAGTAGTAAGTAGTCTAATTTACGATAACATGATACGTATTTAAAGTTTGTTTCAGTCTTCAAAAACGCTTTGAATTGCGTATAACAGTGATCAACTGTCGAATATTGAAAAATCAGAACCCGCTGAAAAACATTTTTCGCAAACAATCTCGTTGCCAAACTAGATTTTCAAGCGTCTGAAAACCCAGTTTTAAGTCCTAGGTCGTCTCGTCAACTGTTCAATCGGTTGCCTAATCACTGTCAACTTGCAGCTCACTTCAGTGGTGGGACGGCATGAAAAGAAAAACTACCAGGCACGAGTCTAGCAAGTGACGGGTTCTTTCTTATTGTAATATAACATTGTTATTTTTTAATCTTAGCTTTCCAACATAAATTTTTTAGATAATACAAAAATTGTAGCATAGCCTTACCATATGCCATTCTAGATGTAATGCTTCTTATATATTATTAGCCAAAAAGTTTCCTAAGGCCAAGTGCTTACCTGTTGTAAATAATGAAAAATGCCTGAAAGTATTCAGTATTTAAGTAATACTTTAAGTAAGTACCAAAACGCTATAATTTCTGTATGCTATAACAACCTGTATATTGTAGTTTTTCCTTTTATTAAGAAACAACAATTATTATGACCAAAGTTACCACAAATATAATACACATAGAAAATAATTAAAAAAATCACATTCAATAATTTTGCATGTAAGCTTTTGAATTTCTTTTGTTTTCAGTTCGTGTTCGTTATATTATTATTTAATTCCGAATTTCTCACGAACATTGCAACGCTGCACTTGTGTGGAACCCTAAAACGGCAAACGTTGGAATAAGCCTCTAGAAGAGTACCGCGGCTAATTAATTGGAGTTGACCTAGTGCTGTCTGATCGGATAGTGATGTAACCCACGGGCACTCCAACGTCGGTATATCTTTATTTTTTCACTTTAACACTAGGCACTTACTCATTTTGTTTATTGTTGTCGCAATAAATAACACCTAAGTAACCGCCTCTATGGTCTAGTGTTTCAAACCCACCGATTTCAGATCCAGAGGTTCCGGGTTCGACCCCCAGGGGGAGTAAAATATTGTGCTTGGTTTTTATACCACACACTGCTGAACATAGGCCTGCCCTAATCAACGTCACAAATAGTGCACTGAGACTCCTCCATCCATTACTAAGCTAGTTTTCTAAGGGTTATACATGTATTTTTAAGAGTAGTAGAACTCCTTGGGAAAGGTATTAGTTGCCGGTAAAAGAACTGGCACACGGGACTTAACTTAATGCCTCAAATTGAAGGGCGCAATGCAGTGCAGCGTAGGTCATGTTCTTTCTGGATATGACCTTCGCAGTGAGGATTTGTTACAGACAAGAGTTTCACTTCACACCAGGTGGGCTGCTTGCTTGTTACGTCTCCAAGTAGTGAAAAAAAAGGTACAATTATGATCAAGAGAACTACTGCTAGACTAATATGATAAGCTAGATAAGATGTCATAAAAATGACAGAATAACATTAATAATTGAATTATTGTTATACCGAGTCACCAAAAAATAAACTCATAACTCGTAGCACATAGATGATATTCAACACATTATAGTGCTGTATCTAGGATAATGTTTATTACCGAGCATCGTGTTAAATCATCTCCGTATGCTTTCAACAAACACGACCTATAATGGTTACCACGCATCACGCATTTGTGAAATAAAATAAAAGTTGTGAATCAACTTACTATTGGTAAAATAGAAAACATTTTAAATCCCAGCCATTTTTTTAGTAACCAAAAACCACGATAACATAAAATATGTACATCGTTCATATCAACATGCACATGAAATAATAATAAAATAGAATAAATTTACGGTTGCTAAAGGCTTAGCCACATGACGCGAAGGTATTACAAATCTCTTTGTAATTGTGTAATCCTTATACGTCAAAGAAGCGTGTAGTATTAAGATTTGTGTGTCAACTACTTAAATGATAGGTGCACGTATGTATATGTGTTTCGTTTCGACTTAAACTCGTTGAAAGATACTATAATAATTATGTCTTTGGTGTCGTAAGTGAGGATCCAGTGTGAAAATAATATAAAACACTAGAACACTCAAAGGCAATGAGCAAACCGTATTTTATAATCTCCAAATAGGATATCAACTTTAAGCTAAACTACAAAACATTATTGTGTAGACCACCCGTAAGACAATAAACAACAAAATCCGAACGAGTTCGCGAAAACACTAACCAATTGAAAACTAAACTAATTCGAATGGAAAAAGAAGTACTTCAGAGAGTACTAAAACAAACATTGTAAGTATGTCACGTTAGAGTGGGGCTAGTCGATATTATTTATCGATTCGTTTAGAAATGGTATATCCTTCTCAATGAAATCTGAATGCTTAGTCTACTTTCTACAGAAAATGTGCCAAAATACTTTTTAGTTATGTGACTCTCTGTATGCTGAAACTACCCTGGTATGAAATCCCCACCATCATTCTAAATAAAAACATGATCAGCCAAAACATCTCTGCTGTATGATGCAAGTGGAAACGGTGCTGCAAAAATCCTCGATTTAAGTAGAATACTTCGCTATTTTCGACATACTCACAGTAAGCCTATAGCTATCCTACCACCAAGCTGCTGTAGTGGTCATAATTAAAGCACAACCATCAATTACCAAACGAGCTGATTTATGGTTCAATAATTAATTAAAATACTCGGATCTATCGATAAGTCCCACGAGCGATTTGCACCCATCCCTAGGCAGGTGGCCGACTTTCGTTTTAATTGATAGCCCAGTACTTTTTGTTCGGTTCTCCGGTTGGTTTGTCACTATGGCTGTCGATTTATCGATTTTGAACATCACTATTTGCTATTTGCTTGTTCATTTGTAAGGGAAGAGAAAAACAGCAGGCTTTTTCTATAGATACGACCAACTGTCACATAAAGATTACGTTTGTTTAGGAAAAAAAGGCCAAGAGTATTTTTTGTTAAAAATATACCTTCTCGTAAAAGCAAGGCAACTTGAAAACTTGAGCTAACGTCGCGAGGTTGCATATTGGTCTGTTATCCGTTGTCTTTGTTTTGTGACCACCATCATCATCATCATCATCATTTAAGCCCAAATACGTCCACTGCTGAACAAAGGTCTCCCCTAATCGAAGACAAAAATAGTGACCTGTGCTGACTCCATCAATTGACTCCCTGCAACAGCCACAATGTCTTCGGTTCATCGAGTGAGGAGGGTCTTCCTCTCACACTCCGTTTCCCGTTTAATCGTGGTTTCCTTGCGAGAACCATTGCTCCACAGCAGTTATCGGTTTTGCGAGCTATGTGGCCTATCCATCGCCAAGGACACCTATCGTAAACCTCATCTAGCTGACCTGTTTCTAATTAAAAAAAATGTAGAACCCAAACAAAAAAAATCGTTTATCGATGAGCATTTATGGACAACGTTTTTAAAGTGTATAAGGTAAAAGACATGAACAGAGTGCGTAGTAAGTGGAATGCCTCTGTCTCGGCCTACCCCTCTAGGAAAGTGGCGAGAGATGTAAATATGTAGGTATGTATACGCCTGATTTTTTTCACTTTCAAAACTTGCGTTAGTATTGCTTTGTTTCAAAGTTGATGCGTTACCTATTCAAGTGAACGGTACATGAGTAAAACTGTTTTTTAAATGTTCAGGTCTAAGATTGATGTTGTAATAGTAAATTAGAATTTCAAGAAATGTCATCTGATTTACAAACATCAGACTTACGAAAATTATTAGCTAGACTGGATTTGAGTATTGAATATGTGCTATCCATATCGGTTTCTGAATTGTTAGAAACCTAGTACTTGAGTAAATTCCTCAACTTTATCAGAAGTATTCTAAAAACGTTCCCGGAAGCCAAGATTTCTTATTAATTTGCAAAAAGTACGACTAGGTACGCTTTTAATTTACATCTCGAAAAAACATCATCAAAGCAATGTAGACCTCAAAGAACCGAAGAACAATCAGTAGACAGACAGACAGACACTAACAGGTAAATCCTAATTGCTGGTCTGTTAGTAACATCACTCTTTCATTAAAAGAAAAAATGCGGTGGCTCTACTACCGTAACTCGGATGAGAATGGGTGCTTTTTTTTTCATCTTGCCGTATATGTGTCCTAATATAAACCTCGTTTGAACCTGAAGCAATTTAATTCTTCCTGTTTTTGTCCTGGAGATTTTAATGTGTATCGCAACGTCTAAAATCCAGGCAATCTAGCAGAATACATGACTGAATATAGTTTAATTCTTAAAATTAAAAATTGCAGATTAAACTGCAAAACTGAAAATAAATATACCTACAATGGACGTTTTAATCGCTTTTAAACGATTTCAGACTTATTGCCTCACAATCGGATTTTCATTGAATTAGTTTAGCATTACCTGATTGTCCGATAATTAAAATAATTTCGTGTATCAGAACGCACGATAGACCATCGGTCTCGTGTAAAGCAATTAATATTATACCCTGTGGTGGCGTCTCATAAATGTGGTGTCAGACTCACCACAAGAAGAGACTCTTAGCCCAAAAACTAGATTTAGCAATTAAGTTCAAACTTAGGTTCTAGGAGCGATGAGAAGGTAAACTTTATTTTGCACATGGCAAAAAATCACAGACAACAAAGTAGGTAGCCTTTTTCTTAATTTTTATATAACTGGGATCGAGTTCTCTTAGTAGAGTCCTTCCGTGCTAGAGGACAGTTTTTCATGGTTTTCAATTAGTGAGCCAAAGCACACTTGTTGACAGATGGCACGACCGATTCTGGATAAAATATTTGTCCTCCATTTTGTGCTGTAACGTTGGCAACACTAAAGAGCCATGCCACAAAGTGCGCTTGCTATATGTTCTCAATTAGTAAAAAGTCGTTTAAAAAAACTTCATAGTTGATGGACAGAAAACAATAAGGGAATAGTCCCTTTGTGATATGGTTTTTATTTTTAAAGTGGCCTCTAAACACTTGCTGTGGTAGCCATGGTTCGAAAATCTACTCCTGGATTTGAAAAAGTCAACTAAGGTGTTTCAACAAAAACACAGAGTTCCTTGTGTGTATGAACAAAACTTTAACTGTGAACACCAAAATGTCTGCCAAGTGTGAGTATGGCCAAACCTTACAGTTTTGGACAAATATGTGCTGTTGGTTATGAGATGTACGCAGTCCTTTGCCTCCCTAAAGTAATTCTTAGATCTTATCGACACCCTTGGCTTAGCAACCCTATTGATAGGAAAATAACAAATATATAGACCAGTTTTAATTGAAATAAGAAGCCAAATACCTACACGTCGCTATCTTGCAAGAGCTGATGAATGACGATCATCCATTGCAGCCCTTCATTTGGAAAAGTACCCCTATTATGGACAAAATAAACTTATCGCTCTAAGTCTTGCATCAGTTTTCGGAAGGAAGTTTATCTTGAATTACGGCACGTAAAGAGAGTAAAAAAAATATATCAACAATCGTTTATTAAGTATGATTTTTACGATCATTTTGAACGTCAATTCGACTGCTATTTTGGAATCGCATCCAGCACTGGAGAATGGCAAAAGCCTCGATTTAGTATATAATATAGAAAAGAGAAGATCCATCAATAAATTAAGATAGAGGAATTATAATTATCGTTTCACAATAATTTATTTAATTTTGTCTAATGTTGAATACTTGCTCTAAATTC
This sequence comes from Venusia cambrica, assembly GCA_951394065.1. NCBI lineage: Eukaryota > Metazoa > Arthropoda > Insecta > Lepidoptera > Geometridae > Venusia > Venusia cambrica. The sequence continues at coordinate 9,193,136 of OX596040.1, forward strand.
ATAAAAGGTTCAATTTTCTTCAGTAATACATTGAAATTTGAAAAATGTTACAACATGAAACCCATCCATTATTATGTACTGCGATACATCACCGTTGATAAAACTGTCTTACTTGGGTTAAACCATTATTTTGTATTACTTTCATGACAGCCCGATATGTTTAAAGCTTTCGGTAGCTATATATCCATGAGTGAAACCGGTTGGCGGGCACACAAGAACAGCATAGGAATAGAACTCGTTGCCCTCGTCTGTTTTTTTTTCGCATCATTACAACCTTTGAGGCTTAAAATATGAGTGAATAGTTTCCTTTTAAACAAGCGTGCTCCATCTTAGGTCACATCTATACTTGTTTTTCAAGTATAAGCCTCACAATTCAGTTGGTAGTAGCTCTGCCTGCTGCGCTGTAGGTTGTGAGTTCGATTCCCACCCATGACCAACATTTGTGGGATGAATATTGATGTTTGTTCTGTTTTTGGGTGTGTATTGTATGATATGTATTTACAAAAAAAAAAGTACAGGTAATAGTATTAAATCCGTAATCTAGTTACCATACTACAGCTTTGCTTAGTTTGGGACTAGATGGCGCTGTGTAAAATTAATGTCTTTAATATTTATTTATTTAAGTGAGTGGTGGTCAAACGCTTAGCTATCACCTATAAAAGAAAATCAACACATTTTACTAATGGAATTATTACATCTGCGATAGTCTAGAAACTCAATAGAGTTGCTACGATTTCAAATGTTGCGATCTCGACTCATAAGCCAATCGTTGCAATTATGGCATCCCCTTCATCTTGGAGGAAACTTATGTCTTACGTTGAATGATAACGAGCTTGGTGATGATGTTTGCCTATTCAATAACTAGCCTTACATCTCAGTTGGTCTTGGCTCTGCTTTCTGCGCTGCAGGTTGTAGGTTCGATTTCCACCCGAGACAAGCATTCGATTGATTATTAGAGATGATTGTTTTGTGTTTGAACGCTGTATATAGGTTTTGTCAATTTTTTTTGTACTACGGGGAAGCTCTTGGCCTTCATCTCACCTGGTAACAAGTTGAGATAAGGCCGAAGGTGGAGGCGCACTTCACCCGGAATCCTGAACAAACTGAGGAACTGGCTATCTTACCTCTGAATGCCGAAAATCTATATTTTTATGATCTAGTTTCCATATTATTGGAGGCATTTCGTAAAAATAACCAATAACATTTATTATTGAATGTATTGTGTACACTTGATTTTTGTTTTGGTTTTTGTAAACAGTAAACCATAAACCATTACCCACTTTCCAAAGCAGTTGGGTAAAACGTGATCTATGAAGAATTGTCATCAGAAAGCGTACTTGCGCGGGGTGGGGTCGTCGTAAACAACACTGATCCGTTGATAGGTCCGGATGGTTGAAGATACTATGATCGGGCTATCTAGGTGATAGCTCCACATTACCACGGTACCAGCCTCCATAGTAAAACATATTTTAGAGACTCAGACAAACCAATATTTAAAGTTTCTGGGCAATGTATTCAGTGTTGCTACAAAAGGACGTGTGCTGCGCTAACCAGTAAGAATATTGTTGCGTATGATTGTCTGACTATATATATATATATATATATATCCTATGGTTTCACACCGTCCCGGGCTATGTGGACGATCACTGGCAATTTTTTTATTATTCTATGATAGATTTTGTCTGAGTGAAGTTGCCAATAAATAATGAAAGGCATTAGTTAATGCAAATGGTGAATAGGTTTTTTCTGAGATAATATTTGGTGTTAGTTAATTCCGGTGCATGTTGGGGTGCCATTTATTACCTACAGTAAAAAAAAGTTGAAGGTAGTTTACTCTTAGGTCACTCTTGGTATCAAGTTCCCGCCTCCTTTCCTCCTCAAACACTAGTAGTTATCTACTACTGACCTAGTATTATTATAAAAGTATATTAAGTACAAATATTGAGAACATCTGCTCTGTATTACGTCGCACTGTGCTAAGAACACGGCGATTCGTCAAACAAACGACTTACAATCGGATAGTACATTCAGAAGAATCGGCGCTGACGCTTGATCGATGTACCTCCCGAATGAGTTTTGACGGCGCGCGGCGTGATGAATAGCTTATTATAGAGCCCCGGGCTCTACAGGGAATCCGTCAGGGTTGAAGGTTTTTTGTAGGTATCTTAACCGCCTCTGTGGTCTAGTGGTTCTTCCACCGGTATCAGATCCAAAAGTTCCGAGTTGGATCTACGGGGGTACAAATTTGTGCTCGGTTTGGTTGGTGGTAGGGCTTGTTTAAAGTCCGCCTGGCTATATACCACCATCTTGCTTGAGTATAACGCTATAGAAACCAACTGTAATTGTTTTGTTGCGAAAATTAGAAGTAAGATAGCCAGTTTCGCTAGTCTGTTGAGGTTTCCGGCGAATTTGATGAAATCATCAACCAAATTTGTACAACCGTCTCCATCCTAAGGTTATCTGAAGACCCCTCCCAAGCTGTAAGACCGCACAACGTTTTGTTTTTTAATTATGAATGGTTGTATTATTTTTGTGTTTATTAAATAATTTTTTATTTTCATTCATTCAATTTATTGATGTTTGTACCTATCGTGTATTTATGGTTGTGTAGTCTCAGAATAAGCAGAGCCGATATGAAGTATTTGACCGCAAAAGGAGCCATTTTCAGACCATAGATCCCATTTTTTTTTATTCAGTTGCAAATCGAAATAGCATTTAAAAACTAAAATATCATCTTTTATTCCCAGAGCGCGAAACGTTCCAAACATTCGAGGGGAAACACATTAAAATCTTGAAACCGTTTTAAACTTCATTTCTGTTTGCTCAGGCATCGGGGGGGGGGGGGGGGGACGGCAAACGACAATGGCGGTGGGCATTATTCAATCCTTTATTTTGTCTAAGTAATTAATATTTTGCGATATTGCAAAAATGTCGTCTTCATAGTAAGAATTCAAATATTTTGCTCGAGTACGGCAATCCGAAGTAGCCTTTCAGTTCCTCAGGTTCCTCAGCAACGCGAGATAATTCTTATTTTAAACAAAACTGGTATATTATTATTTTTTCTCCCAATAGAACTAAAGCTAAAGGTGTTGATAAGATCCAAGAATAACTACCATACCATGCTTGGCAAACAGGTGTTCACAGTAAAAGTTTATTAAACACACAGAAGGTTACACACTACTACCCAGGCAGACAACTACCTAGTCGTCAACGGATTTGAAAGCACTTTTCAATAATAAGATAAGTCATCATTCACAAGTCATACGTAAATTTTTGGTCGAAACATTAACAGGTAAAAAAATATAGTGTAGTCTTGGTATATAAAAAATATGAAGTTTAAGTAAAGCAGAATTAGGTAGATATCTACCTTTTTATGCCAGTAAGAGTGACTTATTCGCTTATTTTATTCTGCCTACCCTCTATGACGTACGGTCGGTGAAATAGTGTTCTGCTCTCATTCTGGATTCGTATTGAACTACTAGTTTATCTAAAACCGTTTCAAGCGTACATAACTCGGAGGAATTCCCTTAGCATTCAAGTTGAAGTGTTCAAAACAAGCAGTTGTTGACGATTCGGAATCATTTAAGTATTTCATTTAACTCTTTCGGCGGTGCGCGTCTTGCTCTCTATGTAAAACAAACCGTGAGTATTTTACAACAGTCATCGAGCTAACACGGTGGGTGCTGCGCGTCCCATAAATAAATAAATATGACTTTATTAGAATGCTAATATGTCTGACATAACCATGTCAGACATATTAAAATACATAAAATAACCTTATCAGACATTTAAGCCAAGTCTCATACTTCACATACTTGCCATCTATTAATCAAAGTTGGGTTGCTGTAAATCAGATTTGACCTCATCAGGCTCTATAATCTATAAAATATTGTATGAGGTGTTTCAATTAATCAACAAAAGCATAGACACACTAATGAAGTTCATTTTGAATACGTTCTTCCATTCATTCGGGTATAAAATGTAAATCACTGTCCCCACTACCTTTACCAACCACAATCTACATAATTTCGGCGCGAAAATGCAAAACTACTATGTAGATGGCGCTGTAATCATCTAAGCTGACTGGGGAGCAAAACTAGTTACTGTTTCGACCAACAGTCACTTGTTTACCAAGAGTTTTTACAAACTCGCTCTACAGCCAACAATACGTAAAAACACATGTACTTGTGCAACGCCTCTAGCGGATAGTATGGGACTAAATCACACAGAATCAAAAACCTTAAGCTCGTTCAGACTAGTCACTACACGAGCGTAAGTACTCGAGTGCCGCAGAGTGGGCAGATATTTGACGCGAGAGTAAGACTAACCGATGTTTCCAACCTTTGTTAAACTACTAGTCACGTCGAACAAGCTTACTACAGTAACCCATGGTAAGGCTAGTTTTACCTCCACACCAAAGAGTTAGTATGCCAATTTGTCTTTACAATATATTATCACTAACAAGCACGTAACTACAGTACCAGAACGTAAACTACCTACCTGTCAATGAAAAGCATCATCATCACTGTCTATGATTTGGAGGGATTCCCAATAGAATCCTCTTCTAACCTGAAAATAAGCTTTTTCTGCGATGCCATACATTGCTTCATTCTGGTTAAAAGACCTACGAACAGTTGGCCGTGGCGCTTTGCCTAATAATGTATTGCCGCTTCATATAATCACGTGGATGTTGTAAAATATTCCTAAGTTACGACCGATTCAATTCAATTATTATTATTATTATTTTAAGCCGTCAGTGTCCCACTGCTGGGCAAAGGCCTCCCAATTCAATTAAAATAAATAAATAAATATTGGGACATTTATTTCACACAGCGCCGTTTACCCCAAACGAAGCCCCGACGTACCGTATGCACCATCAATGGTGCAGATGTAACTAATCAGTTTTTTTGAATACATACTTAGCATACAATACAACACCCAAACACAATTCAATTATTTTAGAACATTATTTTCACACAGTGCCATCTACCCCCAAATAATGTAATGCTTGTTATATGGGAACTAGATTACGGATATCAATAAACTTTTTTTCTGTAAATACACACTATCAAACCCTACAACACGAAACAAAAACATATATTCCTATCTCTTTTTATAAATAGGTTTTATAAATTTCCAACTAAAATGTGTAAATCGTCCCTAAAACGTATTTTCCGTATAATCAACGCCTGCAATCCGAGATCTCGCGACGGACCTACAACTCATATCCGTTCGTTTTAATCACAAGCACCGTATGCAACAGACAAAAGGAAACGGTTACACCACTTTTAACAAAATTACTGTATATGATAAAACTGAGCGAGTATTGCCATCTAAAGTAATGCTGCCAGTACCGCGGTCCCTTGCGGCAGCGTACTCAATCGCCTGTCTCTCTTCTGGCCACGTAAACCTCTTGTTGGTGACGATCGACTGGGTTATTTATTTAATGTTATTTTTATAAATCATCATCATCATCATCCTAAAACTATAGTATCCACTTAAATATTTTTTGAACGTTTTTATCGGTTTTCTTCCACGTTCAAAACGCGCACTGCAAAAAAATGGGACGTTCCATTTGTTTGCAGTACGCGTTTTTATAATTACTCCACCTCTGTGGCCTGGTGGTTCGCCCACTGGTATCAGATCCAGAGGTTTTGGGTTCGATCCCAAGGGGAGTTCAATATTTGCTTAGTTTGGTTGGTAAAATGACGTTGTTTGCATACCTGCAATTCTTGAGAGGCCTTAGGAATCTTTGAGAGGATCTGGACAAAAAACTGTCCAATAATAAATACCCTATTGCATGGTTTATGTCTAGGGTACTTGGAAAATGATTAATAATGAAACCGGTAAAACAAAACCTCTAAAAAAACCAATAGCTTTAAAAGTAGATGATACAATTGTAATTGATAATTTAAAAGTTGCTAATGAATTTAACCGTTTTTTCTCTAGCATACCTGATATTGTTACTCGGCCACTAAACTCATCTGTTGATTGTGCGTTGGCTCTACTTGAAACAAGTGTTGAAAAGTGTCATGTTTCCTTTAGTTTTAGACACGTCAACTCTGACTGTATTGTAAAAGCTTTTAAGTCAATGAATATAAAAAAATCCGAAGACCTTTGGGGGATTTCCGTAAAGATATTAAGTACGATAGTAATTGATATTGCACCATGTCTGGCATACATATTCAATAGAAGCATCGACGAAGGAATTTTTCCTGATCTGATGAAACATAGCAAACTGATCCCTTTATTCAAGTCTGGTAATGAAAAGGATCCAGCAAACTATCGACCAATATCGATTCTGCCTGCATGTAGTAAAATATTTGAAAAACTGATTCTTATTCAGTTACAGTCACATTTTAACTGCAACAGGCTTTTGCATGAAAAACAATTTGGGTTTACTAAAGGCCGTTCAACGACCGACGCTGGTTCTATGCTGTTGAAGTACGTCTTTAAAGCCTGGGAGGGAAAACAGGATGCCATTGGAGTATTCTGTGATCTATCTAAGGCTTTTGACTGCGTAGATCATGACACCCTGATCTCAAAGCTTAAACACTACGGCATCCAGAATCAGGCAATAAACCTCATGCATAGTTACCTTTCAAATCGCATTCAAAAAGTGGATATTAGCGGTATCAGATCTTCGGGAACCTCCACTAACATAGGTGTACCACAAGGATCGATCTTAGGGCCCTTTCTGTTTCTAGTCTACGTCAATGATCTACCATCCTATGTAGGGGACCTATGTGACATTGTATTGTTTGCTGACGATACTTCATTAATATTTAGAGTCGATAGGGCTAAAGATAACTATGATTGTGTAAATGCTTCTCTAGCTAAAGTTCTTGATTGGTTTACAGTTAACAACCTCCTACTAAATGAGAAAAAAACAAAATGCATCCGATTCACCTTGCCTAATGTTCAAGTCAGCAATGCTAACATTATCTTAAATGGGGAAATACTTAACTTTATTGAAGCAACTACTTTCTTAGGTTTAAATATTGATGCTAAGTTGCAATGGGGTATTCATATTGAGTCATTAGCTAGCAGATTAAGCTCGGCTGCATACGCTGTACGTACAATAAGGCATCTTACTGATGAAGCTACGGCGAGGTTAGTTTATTTTAGTTACTTTCATAGTATTATGTCTTATGGCATACTTTTATGGGGAAATGCAGCTGATATTGATAGCATTTTTATTCTACAGAAGAGAGCTATACGGGCAATTTATAAAATGAAAACTCGTGACTCTCTTAGGGAACGTTTTAAAGAGATTGGTATTCTTACAGTCAGCTCCCAATACATTTATGAAAACCTAATGCACGCTCACAGAAACATTGATGAGTTTAGTAAAAGAAGTGATGTACACCGTGTTAATACTAGAAATAAAAATAAACTTGAGATACCTAAGTTTCGCTTAGGAAAAGTAAATAATTCATTCTTAGGAAACTGTGTGAGATTTTATAATAAGCTTCCTCAAAGCGCCACCAAACTCTCTACTCGTAAATTCAAATTGTATATAAAGAATAATTTAATTAAAAGTGCCTACTACAAAATTAGTGATTATATCGACGATAAGAACGTGTGGCCCGATGTTGCTATACCAGTTGACAGCAAAATGGTGATTTCTCAATGTTAACAAATTGCCCATAGGTAGATAGGTAATAACAAATGTTTTAAGATTAAGTATTTAGGTTTTTGTTGTATCTACTTAGAATATAATTACAAATTGTGTATCTAAATGTTGAATGGATCATCAAAAAAATTAACCGGCCCGAGGTTCTTGCCTTTCTCCTTGTGTGCTGGTCGCGATTCCGAACAGGCGGTAAATTTGACGATTCAAAATGATCCTAAAAAATCTTAATGAATAAAGAAATTTTGACTTTGACTTTGACTTTGACTTTGACTTTGACTTTGGGTGTTATTCACAGCACTTTTTTCTTCTTCATATAAGAAATCTTGTAAGAAAATCTGGAAAAAATACCTGTCTACAATTAAGTATCATTTTAGCGAAGTGATCCAGCTGTGTGCTCAAGCTTACTACCCTTAAAGTATAACCGGCGCAAACCGGTTTGAAGTCGATTTAGCTGCGAAACTCGTTACCGCGGGTAGATATTGCTTCGCGCCTAGTTTCACATTTTTCAAAGTATTCTCATTATTCAGCCCAAATACGTTTAACTCGTACATAATGTGCTTTTCACACGCTCAGCATTCCTTTCAGACAGGCATACGATATACAATTAAATACATTTTATTGAAAATGAAAATACGAAATCTGAAAAAAACCTGGAGCCTCGAAATATCGAAAAACAATCGAAGCACGATTTACCATATCTACAAGACAGCAGAATTGAGAATCACCTAGGGATATTTGGAGGTTAGATATAATAAATGAGTTGTTATTCAATAAGGTTAGTTCTCAACCTTGGCTTGTCATAAGTTGGAGCTCATCGCCGTCACGGGTGCATCAACTTTCGTCCAGAGTGACACATGCAATTGGAATTGTTCGTCCAATTCTTTACATTTCATGGTCTGGGACAGTTGAGTTACCTATATGCCGTTTGTAACAGTCCTTAGATATCTGATCCTGATCCTGATTCTTTGTACATATTCAGTTAGTTTAATTGTACATTTCATTGAATAAAAATTAGTTAGAAAATAACAATTCTTTACTAAATTCACTAGTACACACTAGTTGTTGTCGGCACATGGCTTCTTTATCTACTCTCCAATATAAGACGTCATCTCATATCTCACTATTTTCTTGCCCATATCATAACCAAGAAGTCTCAAAGCTCAGTTGGTAGTAACTCTGCCTTCTGTGCTGTAAGTTGTGGGTTCAAACTCCCACCCAGGACAATCATTTGTGTGATAAATATAGATGTTTGTTCTGTGTTTGGGTGTTGTATTGTATGACAAGTAAAAATGTTTTTACAGAAAAAAAAAGTATTTTAGTATTTTATCGGTAATATAGTTCTCATATTACAAGGTATGCTTAGTTTGGGGCTAGATGGCGCTGTGTGTAATTAATGTCCTGTAATATTTATTTTATAACCTCACACAATCCATCCATCTCTTCTTCGGCCTACCTCGACCCCCATATCTATCCACACTCATTCAACACTCTTCTCGTTACATAGACATTCATAGACATAGACATAGACATTCATTTATTTACTATTATAACACACATACACTAACATAACTGAATGAAATTGTCAAACAGAAAAACACGAGTAAAAAGTGAATACAGTTTGTGCTGTGTGCTACAGCAGCAAATGGGACGCAACTCAGCATTATGCCTCACTGTAACATAGGTCAGCGCTGATATTCTGTGACTCAGCCCATCCAATCTACCTCATGAAGTGATAGAACATTCTCATTACATGACCATAGCACGTGTTACCCTTTGTTTTTTTTTACTTTAACCGCCTCTGTGGGGAAGTGGTTCACCCACCGGTGTCAGATCCAGAGCTCCCGGGCTCGATGACCAAGGGGAGCACAATATTATGTTTGGTGGTAGGACTTTGTTTAAGTCCGCCTAGCCAGCTACCACCATCTTACCTAATTCTGTCGCTATCACAACAATTATTAAATAGCTGTGTTCCGGCATTTTGAGGCCTGTTCCTCAGACCGTTGAGAATTCCGCGTGAAGTGCGCTTCCACCTTCGACCTCATCATAGCTTGAAAATCAGGTGAGATGAAGGCAACCAAGCACCTCCCGTTGTACAATAAAAAAAAAACTTGGAGGACATAATATTGTCTATCAATGAAACCGGAAAACAGAAAAATACTCAAATATTTAAATGTAATTAAAATAGCTAACTTATGCACACTGGTACCCACTATCACGCTTCCTATAAGAGGCTAAATGCCTCACAGCATATATTCTACGCTGTAGTTCGATTCTCACGAGGGACAACATTTGTGTAAATGATGATGTTGGTTCTATGTTTGGGTGTTGTATTGAATGATAAGACTGTATTTCCAAACATAAGGAAAAGTTACTGCTAGTAATCTAGCGATTATGGCGATGGATGAAATTAATCTCCTGTAATATTAATTTATGTATTCATCATCATCATAAGGAAACAAATTAGTATTTCTGCCATTCCTGTACATCGGTCGAATCAGTACCAATAAGTCCGTAATAAAGGACGCACCAAATACTTATCATTTTAATATCGTTGCGTACTGGGATCTGAGGAATTCATGATTATGTGGTACAAGACGTCAGATGTGGGCGAGACACGTCATAAAAATGTAGGACATTGTGAGCACTGGCAAATATCTCGAATGTAGTGAAATTAGGTACAAACTATAAGTATTTTTATGGTTACCCGTAAAAATGCTTCTAGTATTTTATTTTACTACTTTATACGTAATTCTTCACGTACCCAGTGTCAGACTTTACGCCGCCGCTATAAGCTATTTACTACTACTGCGTGATATACATTCAACAGGGATTCCCAGCTTTCAAAATTATACTAATGAATCCGTAATCAATTACCTTGGACTTAATAAATAAGTTGACTTATTTATGTTATTACAAAGTTATAAATACTGCAATAATTGTGTTGCTATTATTTGGTCACTAAATTTGATACGTAATACGTAACTTATTTTGGGCCTATTCTATCTTTCCTCAAAACCGGCAGACACGTACAAAATGCACCCTGACAGCGCAAACTAAAAAACTAAATAAATCAGAGATGTGTACCCAAGTGGGTATGGACCCGCCTTCCAATCTGAAGGTAGTGGGTTCTAATCCAGTCGTGCACCAATGCATTATTCGTGAAGAAACCGGCATGTCCCTAGGACCAAAAGTCCGAATGACTTGTGTCACTAGCTAGTATTCCGCTAAGCGACAATGGGCTTGCAAACTGTCACATGTGCTGGACGTAAGTTTGGACGTGCCTTTGACTTCCCCCAAGTAGGTAATCCTCACAAGATCCACGCTCTAAATAGTGATCAGAGGTGAATCCTCGAAGGGGAAAAAAGTCATCAGTCTATTAATTTATTTATTTTATTTGTATCACGTACCCGTTGTGTTTTTAAGCAAATTGGTATCTTAGTGCCTACCTGATTTCAAATCGCTTAAGCGTATGCCTTGTGTTGAGTATTAAGAAGGGAGCAGGGGGCAAGGGTGACGTCGCGGGCTTTATCAAATCTTTTGTCGGTGAAATGTGACGGTTCCGACTGGCCGCACTGTGAAGCTACAGATGGACTATTGACATCTCAGAACATGTTGGTTTAAAGTCTTCTCGCCTACATAAACGGTAACTTGGTAGTAGATATATTTTATCAATAAATATGTTTAAAACTTTGTATTAATAAATACTAATTTTGCCTAATATTTATATAATTTAGCAGGTGATAAACATATATGTATAGGTATGCTTGATATATGTATGTATATTTTATCTGTCTAATAAAATTGTATTTTAATTCAAGTACACTTTTCTACCTTTACAGTGTATCACCTCTCTCTCTCTCAAAGGTTTGCTGGAAGAAAACTCTTTAAAGGTCAAGCTCGCCTCTGTATATATGTTTTCCTGTGACATGTTTAAATCATATTTATATGTACAATAAGGAATTACAGAGTTACAGAATAGATTTTAATATAAAATTTACCTGTTTCTTGAGAGACCAATGCATGATGTACTTGAGAAACCTCTATTGCAAGTGGTGCCCATGTAAACGTAATTATACATTGCACTGGTTACGGTTTGTCAATAATAGGCATCTGCTCGGAAAGTATATGTCACTGTATTGCACACCCCAACCTTGCCTACGTTTTTGCGGTCAAGATCTGACTGATTAAAAAATATGTATAAACAAGAAATATATGGCTAAATTGTCATTGATTGCTTACTTTAATGGGTCAGTTATTAAACAGTTTGATCGATGTCACATTTTACCTTTAATCTAATCTTTACTCAGAATACGCGAAGCCACCAACACTATCCTAAATACTATAGCTGATAAGTGGGATGGTCCTTTTTTCAGGCACTGTAGTCGAGCAATGATGGCATAGGATATATTATATACATAGGACTATTCCACCATTAAATAAATAAATACCCTTATTTGAAAAAAATGATTATGATTGATTATTTATTGTGTTTTTTTTCACTATGTCAACCTTAAATATAATACTAACACCTAGAGTAAGTTAACTAACACTTTATGGATCTAAGCTATCTGAATTAAATGAATGTATTATTATTATTATTTACTTTCAAAGATAAATTACGGTTATTCATATATTTTCTGTTCTTAGGCTAATTAGGTGGGACAGGACGTCACGACTAATGCTTGAAAAACGAAGCACTTTTGCTTCGTCAGTGCTTATTCGTACTGCGATTGTTCTGAAATGTGACGTTTTACGGGGCCCATTTACTTCTGACGAATATTCATTTCTGAGGGTTGATGGCCGCAAATTTTCAGAGTTTCAACTTAAACTCGGAATTTAGTTGTAAAAACATTGTTCCTAGACATTAAAAGCCGGCTAGAATACATTTTTCATGGTGTTTCGCTAAGTGCAATGGTGGTGATGCATTACCGGTTTGATGATACAATAACGTTTTCATAGCGGTGAATCTTTTTGAAAGAGACTTTATTTTATTATGTACCCTTTAATGATTTATAGGTCTTGGTGTTGTGCCAACCCACCTAGCGTAGGATAAGGGTAGGTTGATGATGATGATGTTTTCTAGTAATTGATTTAGTTACCTATAAGATTTCATGTTGCTGACTATCTGAGCAAAAATATCCATATATCATTACAAGAACGACGGATGTATCTACTTAATGTTGTACCTACTTTATATTAGAATCGATTTTTTAATTTAGGGTAGGTACGGAAACAAGGATGAAATGCCAAACGCTTATGGGAAAAAACGTTTGTATTTTATTGAAAGGGTTTAATGAACACATCTAAAAAAAGAAATTCAAGCTAATTGGCTATTCAATTGACAGCTCAATACATCTATAGGTATTTTCTGAAGTTGGGGACTCATACAAAAATGTATCTTTGTTACTTAAAACATTTTTGTCTTTGCTTGAACCTACATTTCCATCCGAGAAGGGGTTTGAATTCCGGCTGTGCATCAATTAGTCGATAATATTTTCCATTGTCTTTTTTTTGTACCACTAGGAGACGAAACAAGCAAGTAGTCCACCTGATGCTAAGAGCATCGCTTGCCTTTAACAATGCCTTACTGCTTAGGTCACATCCACAACATAGCCTACACAGCACTGCATTGCGCCCGTCAACTTGAGGCATAAAAGTGTTAAGCCACACGTGCCTGTAATTTCACTGGCGAATATACCCTTCAAAACAGAACACAGCAATGCTGCTTGGTAGCTGAAATAGGTATGGCGGTAGTACTTCTCCAGACGAGCCATTTCATAAAGGGCTCTACTACTCTGATCATTTTGAAATATTTTTTGTGATTTAGTTTGGGATGGGTGGGATCTTCTTCCCAGTGGTCTTCCTTGAGCAATGGAATCGTTGACCTTGAGTCAACGGTTACGGCGATTATCACTGGTGGTAGGATCTATAAAGGACCTTCTTGAGACCACCCTCCTGCCGCCACTGAGAAAGTCCATCGATGACCTCATTCTCGACCAGGTAATGATCACATAAGCCTCGAGATAAAGATTATCCATTTAAAAAGACAGATACTAACATACATAATTTTGTGAATGGTCACATAGGTATTCTTTGAGATATAATTCTGGGTCGTATCGGAGTAGGTATTACACCATTACCATCAACGATTTACAAGATAATAATTTCTCTCAGTATCTCGGTTTTCTCGATAATTTATTCCGGCCCTGAAACCAGCCCGATTGTATCCGAATCGACATAGCAGGGCCGCGATAAATAAGCATAGAAGCCTGCAGGATGACAGCCGGACAGCGGCCACATCTAAATACGGGATTAGCATTCGGTGATGGCTATAAACAAGACGAATGGTGCCCCGCAATTCTAATGTCCGGTCTATTGGGACGTTGGGAGCTGTTCGGCCTGGCGATACGATACCCTGAGCCTGTAGCTATATAGCTTCTGCTACGACTTACACGAACCAAGTTTTACCCAACACAGATCAGAACAAGCACAAATTTAACACGCATTGTTTATAGCTTCTGCCACTATAGCCACTGGAAACCAACAAACAATACCTATTAGGAAAAACTTGTCAGTTTTAATCTACTTCTAATTGATATATCGAAATTAAACTTTAGTAGTTCGGATGTTTGAACTATAATTTGGTATCTTGGAGCTGTTCTGATGGATGGAGCCAGGTGATTGGATAGTGGTTTTCAACGTAAACCCCTTGAGTAAGGAAGTTTTTCGATTTGTTTTGACGAGTCCAATTGACGCTTGTTTTGTCACTTGACATTTGCTACGCGACGAAGCTTCGTCAAACTCCAAGCATGACAAAAAATAATTATTTAGACATTTACATATGTCTAAACAAACAAAGAAAGGATTTTTAGACATTCCCACGGGATGATAAGAACGACCCGGGTGTTCCAATTGTAATTTACAATGCGTACGTACTGCTTAAAGCAGCTGCCGCACCGTTTTTCCACAGACTAACCTGGATATCTACTGAAAAGCTTGCATCATCTAAAACCTCATCGTTGCGATTACAAATAGAAAAGACGTGTTTTGTCTTTGTCGATTAAAATTATCGTATCAAAATATTTTAATTAGCCTTTTACGTAAGAAGAACCTTCGCTTAGTTTATCGAAGGGCTCAAGGAAATATAGCTTTTAATTTAGCGGGGAATCTCAATACCGCATCTCTTAAGCTAAGTTAAAATTAGAAATTCAAATGTAACTTTAGATTAAATGGTAAACTCCGTCATGATGAACCGAAGTCCATATTATATTTCACTGTCAATGACGCAATGACATAATTTTTATTATTCAAATAATAAAAAAATATTTAAAAATATAGATGATTAAAGTTTAATTTTACGCGTATTCAAAACACATACTATTTTTAGAACATGCTAATGAGCCTGTACCTCCGTAACAAGAAACTCGCTTAGTTTATGGAAGGGATCAAGGAAACGTAGCTTCTAATTTCTCAAATGCGGCATCTCTTTGGCTAAATTGAAATTAGATTGAGAAGTTGAAGATCATTTTTGAAAGTTGGTTAAACAGGCATAGCGAGATCCCAGGCGGAAACTGACGGATTTGTCCTAAATAAATTTAATAGTACCTAACTCACTTTTGGCGTGTTTTTTGTAGTGAAACATCTTTAGAACCGTTGTGATTCGAAACGCATTGAAACTAAAAAGCAATACTTAAATGAGACAAACATATACATACATAGGAAATGCAAAAAAAAAATAGAATGTTTGTACGCGTATTAATTTGTTGTCAGCGTATTAAATATTAATTTAGAAAAAAAAAAAATTGGTCCCGGGTTTGATCCGGACCCGGAGTACAATATTGTGCTTAGTTTGGTTGGTGGTAGGATTTTGTTTAAGTCCGGCTAGCTACCACCATCTTACCGAACTCTATCGCCATAACAACAATTATACAATTGTTGTGTTCCGGCATTTAGAGGCAACATAGCCAGTTCCTTAATTTGTTAATGATTCCGGGTGAAGTGCGCTTCAACGCCTTATCTTAATTTGTAACCAGGTGAGATGAAGGCCAAGCGTTTCTCAGTCGTATAATACTATTTCTAATTCAATGCTTGTGAAAGAAAAAAACATGTTTTTCTGTTTGTTTTTTTTAGTAACATAAGCAGGATCACCGGTATTATACCACGACCACGATAGTTAATCTCAATCTATAAAACTATATTTCAGATCCATGAAGCCTATTTTACCAAAACTGCTTTGATATTACCTACTCGTATTAGTTTTGTTGTTAAAGTGCATTGCAAGTCTTGCTGATAAATTATATTATTCTAAACACTTTTACTGCAAACATTATCTAAAAATTAAACAAAGAGCTTAAAGACAGTGGCATACTATCTTTCCATTCTAAAATATTTTACTGTAAAAAAAAAAAGGTAATCAGACTCATGACAACGCTTACGCTCACGCAAGTTTGTCTGCACACATTAACTTCCGGGAAACCAAAGAGTCCATAAAGGCCACCAAAAAAGCTTTTGATAATATAACAACAGTATTGCAGTATTGTTGAATATCACAATATAAGTTGTGAATTTGTCGGCGGTGCCCCGACACGGGTACCAATATCTACCGCGGTCCCCGGGGGGTGCTCAAGACCCAATCCACTCCAAAAGAGCAACTGGCTCCAAGGGGATACCGGATCAATGAGGGCATAGGATCTTTATATTTTCGGAAAATACACCAAATGCCCGAAGCCGCTAAGGGATTGATAACCATTAACTTGCAATGCATGTCAAAACATTTTTTTAGCAACAAACATGGACGAATTAAGTACCTAATAAGAAACATTTTTTTTATTTCTTTATGACATTAAGACAGTATAATGGCATAAACTATTTTCAATCTAGACTGCGTAGTTTTTACACTTAGTATTATAATATAAATTATTTAAAAAATGTGTCCAATATCACGTTTCTTACAGTTTACATTTAAGGGGAGACACTTTGTTGATATCTTTTTCGTAGCACTATCACCTCCACATTATAATAATAAATATATAAATATGACAGGACATTAATTTTACACACTGCCATCTAGCCCCATACTAGGAACTAGATCACGGATAGAAAATACTTTTCTTGACACAGAACAAACAAATATATTCATCACACAAAGTTTGTCCTGGGTGGGAATCGAACCCACAGCCACAGCAACATTATGTTCAATATTTTTTTTTTTTTTTTACGATGGGTCGGCTCTTGACCACGAAACTTACACAGGTAAGAATGAGATCTACGATGGAGCGAGCCTACCCAGAAAGTGCCTATTAACTCTCTTCTTGAAGACATTAGGGTCGTAGCACAGCGGAAAAACAGACGCTGGGAGCTTATTCCAAGTTCTTGCAGTGCGCACAATAAAAGATTCTTGAAAGCGTTTAGTTCTTATGCGTGGGATATCAACCAGGTGAGGATGATAATAGGCTGTGCGTCTGAAATTTCTGTTGAAAAACGGCGAAGGCGGTATAAGGTCGTGAAGCTCCTGAGCACACTCACCGAAGTACAATCTGTAAAACACTGACAAACACGCAACCTTGCGACGATGGCTCAGGCTGTCGAGCCTTGCTTTGGCAAGGTACTCTTCACCTATGAGCCTCTTGGCTCTGCGCTCCACCGAGTCAATAACTACATTATTATATTTTACACTAAACCTTTTGAGTAAGTAGGGTTTCATACGGTTTAGTTATTCCAGTCTTAAATATTAAATATGATAAAAAAAATGCTAGAATCTAATACTTCCGCTTTGAACGAACTTTCAAATCAATATCAAATCTGGTAAACAGCGAACCAAATCTTGTGCTGTCTTATCTTAATAGCTCCCTTTGGACTAAATTAATGTTGATTATGTTAATCAAAGCACGGCAGACAAAGCCAACAAAATTTCAACTCTATCTTACCATAAATTGCGTTTAGTTTTGAGTGGAGTTTGTGGAATCACTGTGAGAATGATTTGGAATCGGGCGTTGATTTTAATTTGATTTTAAAGCCTGTTTTAGCTTTAGTGCTGTATCATCAGGTAATTTATTTGATTAGAGTTCAAACAATGGGAGTTCAGTTTGATTCGATTTATCTGCGTCAGCCCTGGCAAAGGCATTAGGGCTCCATCCAATCCGGTGTACAATGTAAGGGATGACTAAGGGATAACGAGAGCAGTAACCACCTTAAAACGAGATTCACTTTTTTTTTACTAAAGCTTTAACACTTTTTTAAAAGATTACTATGCTTCTACTCCAATAGCCTATTAATATCCACAGCTAATAAAGCCTTCTTCAAAAATTTTAAGGAATTAACCTCTAGTGAGATCCCTTCGTCGGCTTTTACGACATCATTGGGTCACCGTGGCCTTTGTTATTCTAAGGTACAAGTAAATTAGCTAGCACATTGTCCGAACGCCACTCTCTCCAGTCTCCCAGCTGTCAAAGAAAAGGGTATCCCAAATGACCCTTGCCCAAAAAATAAAGCAATATTTGTTGTGGCCCTCCTCTATTGTTGCAGAAAAAAGAAAATAAAGAAAAATAGTCATTCTAGTTACACGGAAAAGCACTTAGGCTTTTCGAATAATTCGTTTTTTTTTTTGTTGTAAAATAAATGAGGGTAAAAGATTGTTGTAGGAATGACAAATGACATGGAGTGTAGGATAATTGAGAAATACTTGTTTCTTCGTTTCGACTATATTTACAATTTATTTCGTTTTTTTTCAGAAAATATGGTTGTCGTTGGTATGAAAATAAAAACACAAAAAGTGTGGTTTAATCTTTATACAAGATTATGTGGATATGACGTCGTAGGACGTGTGGGTATCGATCCGGAGGTCCTAAGTTCAAATCCCGGGTAAGACACATCTTGTTCTCAGTTTGGTTACGACATTGCAGGCTTGAATTGTCGGTCCCAGGTACAGCATATAGTGGTAGTTAGCGAGCCATGTCAGACGCCTATAGCGGCGGCTCGTAAAGTCTGACACCAGGACTGTTATATACACAGCTACACAGCCCACACGAAGATATACTTACTTCAGCAATTAAATGAAACCCATTAAAAAGGCGAAGGCTATGTTCCCCATTTGTTATCAACGGCTTAGAGAAATTGACAAGAGCTTCGAATTTAAAGTTGAAACTTTCAATTATCTATATGCCTATGCAAAATACAATAATCTGGCGTAGAACCATTATTTATTATTAAACAGACTTATGCGTAGAATGTTCACGAACACTGATTGGTTTTCTGTTTTGTATGACGGGGAAGCGCTTGGTCTTCATCTCACCTGGTCAAGTTATGATAAGACCGAAGAGTAAGCGCTTTTCACCCGGAATCCTCAACAGACTGACGAACTGTCTATCTTACATATTAACTCCCGAACACAACAATTTAGAATTGTTGATATGGCGACTTAGTTTGATGGTGGTAGCTAGCCAGGCGGACTTAAATAAGGTCTGACTACCAATCAAACTAAGCACAATATTGTACCAATTGAGGATCAAACCCAGGACTTCTGAATATGATACCAGTGGCCGAACCACTCGAACATAGAGACAACATTTTTTTTTGTATCTGGCTCCCCACGGACCCAAGGTCTCCGCCCCCAAAAGGTTCAAATAGGTAAGCTCTGTCAAGACCAATATATTTAACTATAATTAAGTAAGAACACTAGGTATTTAGATAAATACAAGTACTCATCTTAAATACAAATTATTTTGATTACCTACTCATACTTATTTAACTATAATATCATTATAATTATTATATATGTCGGCGTGTAATAGCTACAGCATAGTACATAGCCTACCACTAGACTATAAAATAATGATTATTTATAGCAAACAATCATGTTCATCATTTTGATTCACATAAACAATTACCTAGCTGATTTTTATAAACAAACAAACCTTTTTTAAAATCCATGTTTTAAATTTAGAACTCACATTATGTGATGTTATTTATACTCGAACTGTCATTGGTAATATCCGCATAGGCAGTTCAAACATTCCGTAAAAATTGATCATCTGGAATGTTTTAACTGGATTTAAAATTAAGCTGAATTTGTTAATGTAGCTTCTATATTCATAAAATTTATTCAGAGAACCGGTGCTTCGATGGCTGCTTCAAAAAGATGTCATTGTAGATTGAAAGTATCGAGGCATCGTGGAAATATAACATCATGGCGAACGTGAGTGCGCTACCTTATTTGCCGAATAGCGAGAGGAAGTGCTGTTTATGGTTTGGACGTCAATTCCTTGTCTGGGGACACATTAATTGTGGGAATTCACTTGGGAATTCGAGTTGCTTACGAAAAACTTCTGATTGTAAAAAAAAGAAGTAGAGTTATTGCTTTAACATCCTGTGAGTATTTTCTTCAAGTATAGCCCTGTTAAATAAACTCAAGGCTAGTGGAAAAATAATAAAGACATTGTAATTGATAAGTTTTAAAAGGTGATGTCAGCCCACCTGATGTTACTATTCCCAAAAACCCCGCTGGTCAGGCCTCAATATATAATATAATAATTATTAATGTTTTATACTTTATTTACTTGTTTATTTAAAGATGGGTCAATAGATTTGCCTGATGAGGTCTACGATGATCCCAAAAAGTGCCTTTAACTGCTTATTTTAATGGTGGCAGCTGATACCAAATTGAGCGATCGATATAAAAATCGTACTAGCAGAATCGAATGACCGTTTGTTTCTACACCACAGCCATGCCACAACCCCGACCTTCAACAAAACTCCGAAATCAATTATGTACGACCCAGAAGTTTCAACTGGTTTAAAGTACGGTCTGAACGGCGTTGGCAGACGGACTTGATGAGAACCCTATTTCGAATAGACTGCGTGAATGCAGTCGTTTTTAACTTATAAATTGGAAGAGATACAAAATGGTATGTCTCGTGTGTATGATAAAAAACTCAACTGTTTTAGCTACTTTACGCAAAGAAAAAATTAGTAAGTATACCCTATTCTTTTCAGAGTAGATACCCATAGAAAGTACAGTACAAAGTACTTTCCGGCCCCGTAAGCCCACAAGAAATGACTAAATCTAAGACCGACAAATAGAGAAATGGATAGTTGCGTTTCCTTTTAATATTTTCAACACAACTATCTCTAACTCATCTTTCAAGTAAGGATAATATGATGAAAGCGCCTAGACAATGTTTTTGTTTTGATTTGTGATACCAAGCTTTTTATGCTAAGGCCTTTAAGAAAAGGCTTAATTTTCAGTAGGGTGAATACAGCCCAGCCGAGCTCTCCAAAATAACGACGCTCTGCCATCGTTTTCAAAGCTGCTAACTCAGTTGTCAACTGCATGGATGCGGTCCATCCGTAGCATGAAGTCCATCTGTCCACATTCAAACAAACTATTTGATTTAGGTATCGCCAAAAATTAGGGAAATTGCGAGCCCTTGTCACCTACGAGTGGTTTAATACCGACCCATATTATTGTTTTATCGGCGAACCCTTCACATAACTGGTTGATCCTCGCCCCCCTTTGCATAGACCAAGTTACCACATTTTCTGTAATTGGGAAGTTATATTAAGTTTTTGCAAACGAAAAGTGAGAGCTGTAAAATTTTATATACACATTTTATCGACTTAAATATAATTAAATTTCTAGTGTTTCGCCGACCGGTGTCAGATCTAAGGGTACAGGGTTCGATGCCCAGGGGGTGTATAATCTTGTGCATGGTTTGGTTGGTGGTAGGACTTTGTTTAAGTCCGTCTGGCTAGCTACCACCATCTTACCTATAATTCTGTCGCCATAACAACAATTCTTAAACTGTTGTGTTCCGGCATTTAGAGGTAAGATTGCCAGTTTCTCAGTTTGTTGAGGATTTCGGGTGAAGTGCGCTTCAACCTTCAGCCATAATAACTTGAAAATCAGGTGAGATGAAGGCCGTACGCTAAAAAAAAATTATGAAAGTGTTCACGACCGTAAAAATATCAAAGTTGTTTCAAGCCAATATAGTAAAGACCTCAACATAATCACTAGGATTTAAATTTAATTGTTTTATTGATAATGTTAACCCATTGACGATAAATAATAATAACCCTATAACACACTCATACCCATTTGCATCTTTTACTCAAACTCCACCACTACCGTTTGTTTACCAATCGTATAAACATCAAAGTGACATGAGAGTCCAAAGCCGATTGCTGTTACCTCGCCACATAGGATCTTGTGAGAACTCAGCCAAGGTACACTAGGTAGGTACATATAATACCATACCATAGTGGTAAACCTTCTGATTGTAAAAGGTTACCTTATTACATTTTTTTTTCAGAATAACAAAACGTATCTTATCTTATAGGTACTAGAAGATAATTATATTAGTTTTGTATTATCACAAAAGTTCAGCGGATCACCGCAAGGTCATAGAATGTGCCACCGCAAAACGTTTGAAACTGGTCAGTCCATTAATTAGCCGGAATAACCGTGGATTCATTGTTCGGGTAATTTATCTACGTCTGACGGACGCCAGAGAAAATGTTTTTTATCCGCACTTTTATTGATGGATCTGTGCGGCCTTCTTTTGGTTTTGAACGGTGGCTTTGGGATCTAGCACTTATATAATCGTCTTACTTTTTTTGACATTCGCTATTCGTTAGAGAAGCGCTGTCATTATTAGACTTTTGTAATTGCCATGGAATGATAGACGTGTATCCCGCCATCTTGCAAAATAATTCAAATTAAACTGTCAAAATTGACACTGTCAATATAAGTGGTTTAGAAGGACTAGGAACATTTTAAGGGCTCCGGTCCTAGAGGGACTAACGGGATCCCATATCAAAGACTCTGTTTGACTGGTGTCTATGTCTGTCTGTCAGATCTATACAGAGCTGTCAGTTATAGATGCAAGCTTCACGTGTGCCACCAACGACGTGCCGAGTAAGTGTGGAAACTTTAAGATGGCGTTTTTATAGCTGGTATCACTGCTTTCAGCTTATCATTCATGGCAGTTTTTTTATGACTGTTGGTGGGAAGGGCCCGATGAATTATCTCCAATTTATTAATTCACAAGTATTCTGATACGTTTGTGTTTAGGATGTGTTTGTAGGCGTTTAACCCAATTTGTATCTACCCTTACCTGGGGGTAAAATGTAAACATTGTGAAAGGGAAGGGAAGGAAGGTATACAAGTGATTTCCCGAGTTAAACTAAACTTTTCAAGGTCTGCGGCAAGTTCAAACACGTCCGACACCTAGTTTAGAGAGTTTCTTGACCGTGGCGGTCATTGGTCAGGATTTCAATTCAGTGACTCATCGTCGTGTATTTAAAAATTGTTGAATCCTCTAAATGAGAAAAACTGTAGGTACTTAATCTAAGAGATTTTATATTTTTATCTCCCGGACGCTATAGCCAATACGAAATTACGCCATTTTTTCGGCCTTACCCACCTACTGATATCATTCAATAAGGTTACTGTAAATACTACTTGAACTGTAAAACGCGCGCTAAAATCAAAAACTGAAGCGGGGTTTCGGTGGTAAATGCGGTAAAATTTTACCCACAAAAGCTCCGGAACCCTGAAATCAAAATGAAAAAGACTTTCCTGCTCCCAGAATGTTCACGGCGAAAACCGCGGGTTCCATATCTCATCCCGGGGAACGCTAATAAATGGACCGTTCTTGACGCCTCCCCATTCTTATTAACTGGGAAATTCAGAAATTATACTTTAGACACGCTTTAGAAGTTTTCATTGTGGGTATTTCTTTGAGAGCGTATTATCTAAGATATTTTATCTCTCTCTCTCTCTCTCTCTAGATTTATATGTAGAGAAAAATATCTGCACTGAACACCTATAGCCATTCATTTTCACGCAAGATGATGATCATCGTGAAGCTTAATGCTCACCTACTTTTGAAAGAGGCCTTGACATGAGATATGGATTATGGTCAAGTTGAACAAGGCTTGCCCAGCACTGTCACTATCATCATTATCATAATCATAGCCTGATATATACCTACACATACACTACAGACATTTAACGTAAATAGATTTGTCATTACCACACTTGGTACTTGCCAAGTGTGGTTATAACAAAAGATTGGTGATCGCAGCATTTGTAATTAGCACTTAGGTAGATGCTGCCCTGCTGATTAGTGTTACACAACCCCTCACGACAGTAACTGGTGGAAATCCCTATATTCTGTGGTGGATAACGGAGCCAGCATGGAACCCTTCATAATTCTAAAGGTCAACCTTTTTATTTTAATGGTGATTGGCCATGCGTTTTACCACCAGCTTACTTGAACGCTTGTCTAAAAAGAACCTGTTCACTCTGGACTTGAAGACTCTGAGATTGTACTGGTGCGGAAACACAGACGAGGACAAGGAGTTCCATTCCTTACTAGTATTCATGGTAAAGGTAGAGTTGTAGCCTGCCTTACATCTGCTAGTCCAGTGGTGGCAAGGGACGGAGGGTACAAACTAGTTAATAGTTATTAGGTAGGTAAAAATCGTATGCACACTTGCCAAAGTGGTATAATAGAACCCGCCGTCTATGTTTTGGGCTCTGCGAATTGGCTTCAACAAGCGAATCATCACCTAAGTCTGACAGCACGACTGAGCTTTGTATAAACTTAAAAGCTGTCCCGGTGTGAAATACCGCCGAGCCTTAGTATGAATACGCAGCTTTATAGCAATGAATTTGGCATTCCAACTTCTCTGGCAACACAAAAACGTGTGACCTAAATTTAAACACGCTAAAAGTATTTCGTAAAGTAATATTTCGTAATATCCTTCCATGATTGAGTCCTCAGCGTACAAAATAAACTGGAGAACACATTTATTTCCATTCACTCAACCATTAGTCATTCCGTTTCGTTCATTCATTCCACCATTAGTCATTCCTTTTTAGTTCATTCGTTCCGCCCAAAGAGTGTTCACATTAAAATTCGTACGCTTTCAAAGACAAATTACGCAACAAAGGATACGTGGAAAGCTTTATAGGGGTCATGTTTATACACGTACTTCGGTAAACATATACTCATTTACACATATCTACCGCAGGAATAGCCTGTGGTAATGTCAACATGTTGAATATTATATTACCCACCGATTTCAGATCCAGAGGTCCTGGGTTCGATCCCCATGGGGAGTACAATATATTGTGCTTAGTTTGGTTGGTGGTAGGACTTTATTTGAGACTGCCTGGCCATAATAATAATTCTAAAATTGTTGTGTTCCGGCATTTAGAGGTAAGATAGCCAGTTCCTCAGTTTGTTGAGGATTCCGGGTGAAGTGCACCTTCACCTTCGGCCTAATCTCAACTTGTAACCTGGTGAGATGAAAGACAAGTGCTTACCCGTCAAACAAAAATAAAACAATAATAATAATCATATAAATATTTATAATAAATAAAAATAAATAAAATAAAATAAGCCTTTATTTGCTGTTTGTTTTACAATACTTTTGGTTAGTAAGAAGCCTTAATGCTACGCTATGTTTGTGTTAGTGCTTAATCTAAAATATTATTAGGTAAATAGTTGTTTTCGGCAATCAGTTACACTCAAATATTAACAGCTTGTCTTTCGACAAAGGCCTTCTCTAAAAATTTCCACCTTTCTCTATCCTTTGCTAGTCGTATCTATTCTGGATCGGCCACTTTTTTAATCTCATCTTCCCAGCGTTTTGTCTGTCGCCCTTTGTTTCTTGCCCATCCCTAGGACACCACTCTGTTATTATTTTTGTCCATTTCTCTTTTTTTTCTCTTAGCATATGCCCTGTCCATCTCCATTTAAGTGTTCTGTGGACTGTTTGTACATTTTTGAATTTAGTTGTATTTTTATGTCTTTTAATCGAACTCTGTCTTTATTCTTGATTCCCATTACACTTCGTTCTATGGAATTTTGGCATACTTTTATTTTAGAAGACAGTTTTTCTGTCAATGCCCACGTCTGACAACCATAAGTTAAGCACGGTAGTATATTTATTTACTGTCCTGTAAAATTTATATAATATTATAAGTATTGTTTATTCTTCTATCTATTTCTTTTTTCATGGTGTCCGTTGAAGATATTAATTGACCTAGGTAAATATATTCGTCTACATACGAGTATTCTATACCTTTACTATTTACGTTTATGATGTCTTTTTGATCCGAATTTGTCATTATTTTGGTTTTTGATGTGTTCATTGATAGTCCTGCTTAAGCGCTAGCATCGGAGAGTTGTTGTAACATCATTTCTAAATTCTTAGGACTTTCAGAAAAAAGGATCAGGTCATCTGCAAAGCGAAGGTGACTTAGTTTCTCGCCATTTATGTTCAGTCCATTTTTATCCCAATCCAAGTTTCGTAATATAATTTCCAAGACTGCCGAGAACAGTTTAGGTCAGATAGGATCACCTTGACGGACACCTCGCTGTATGGGAAACTCCTCTCCTATAGTATCTAATTTCAATGTAATTATAGTAATAATTACATTGAATATACCAATAAATATTTATAATAGTAGTTAAATATTATGTAATTCCGCAGCCGTAGGCATTGACTCATAAATGGTTGCGGGTGAAAGTAGCTTTTCTATCGCAACTATAGTATTTGAAAAAATCGAATTACGGTTCAATGTTAACTATGAGTAGAAGCTGGTGTTGTGGCTTTGTACGTGTCTAGTCTGGTATGTCGGTATATAGTTACATAATCTATATACCTACATAAAACACATATCTACATAAATATGTGTGGCACAAAACGCTTATCTCTATTAATAGAGGCCTTGCATCTACTACCTACATACTAGTCTACACTCTGTTAAAATCCTAGTTATTAACTTCATTTAATGTACCTACTTACGCCTTATGATCTTACTTGGATGCAAAGCATGTTTAATTTACTACCAGTTGTACAACCCTTACCGACACCAACATGTTGGCATTCTTTCTTTCATTTAGTAGTAAGATTTCCTTTTTATTTCATAACTAACTGTACCAGTGCAGTTTCACTTGCACATAGCTAAGGTAACCGTAAATACATGTTTTCCATTGAAACTACGAAGTGAGATTTTACATCACTGAGATTAAAATATCATCTAATGCTAAATTTCCAGTTCGTGGCGGAGGCAGCACGACAAAGAATATAATCTAGCAGGAGACTTACATAAGACCTGCCCGTTAATGTCGTTAGATTAGAATAATGGATTTTACCCGGCGATGGGCGGGCAGCAGTTTCCAACCATCTAAGAGAACCTACTTGATCCCAATACTGTGGTGTGGTACTACAATCACAGACTCGCTTGCGTTGCCCATGATTTTTTATTAATGATGATGATGATGGTAATGTTCCAAAGTTCCTAAAACGCTGCCAAAAAACTGTTTTGCATTTGATTACTTGAGTTTAACGTCAATTCTCCAAATACCGGTACCAATAACTAAGACCCATTATTATTGGATTCAAAGATATCCGAGCATTGAATGTATTGCAAAAGATAGACGACTTTGGCGTCAAGCCAACTGAAGTTAAGAAAAATATGTTTTCATATCAAAGTTTTAAACTGTCTCGGGTAAGTGTAAGTAGTTTTGAACAAAGCACTTATTTTTAGTCAAACTACTTTAAAAATATTTAATTTCGCAACACTTGTCTTTCTCTAGAGGTAGTGGCGTCCCCGGCGAAGATTCCTATGGGCCCTTCACTATCCAAAGATGGGTATGGATAGCCAATGGAATGCTTTCTGGAGAAGCTCGCTCCATCATAGACTTCATCCTTGCTCTGGCCTAGATCTAGACAAGCCTAGAACTAGACAAGCTAATATGTTGGGTATATAAAAAAAATAGCCCGAGGTTCTTGCCTTTCTCCTTGTGTGCTGGTTCGATTCCGAACAGGCGGTAGATTTAACGTTTCAAAGTGATCCTAAAAGATCTAAATAAATATATATGACTTTGACTTCGATATATAATTTTTATTAGTGTTTGTACACAGACAGCTTCAGCTGATGCGTCCATATCAATTAGTCAGTGGACTTTAAATGTTTATCATGTCCATTTTTGAACGAGTTAAGTGATGAAGCACTAATCACTGTCGCTGGCAGGCTGTTCCAGGTTTTAACGGTTTGGCAAAATGTGCTTACGTGGGTTACTGGTTCCTGGCCAACTGATTAGCTTTAGTGAATGCCCTCTCAGTTTGCTATCCAAACTTAAACTGTATATTCGGTAATTCAGGTGCAGCATATGATTTTTTCAAAATCTTGTAGGTTTCAATTAGATCACCACGTTATTTTATTTTAAATTTGTTGTATTCGGAGAATAAACAGCATACACATTTTATAAATAAACTTACACAATAACTTATAACCATTTAATTATCCTCGCATATAAAAAGCTAAGAAAGACTGTTTGCTTGCAGAGGAGAAGTGTAGACACAATTCCATCTTGTTGCTAGGTACAAAGAACTACTAACAATTAATAAGACTTAGGAAATTACTTGTTATCAAAAATAAATCAAGACAGGAACTGATAGATGAGGAGACATAAAAAACTTTGACTACTTTGTTCCAATGTAGTCAGTATCAAAGAAATACAACACTAAACAAGCATAGGATTATCACAAATTCCTTCATTCTTTAGAACGCATTGAGGCAGGTCTGCTGTGTATTAGCTGATACCCATCCACCTGCGAAGCACCACGCTTTGTATATTAGGAGAAAACCGGCATGTTTTGGAGGAGGCTCAGCCTAACTGTAAACATTTATGGGCTGCGGATCTGGGGCAGACTTTAGCAGGATATATGATGATGATCTTACAAGTAACGCAGCCGCAAGTTGCGTAACAGTGTACTCTTGACCAGCCTCACAGCTCAGTTGGTAGTAGCTCTTTCTACCTTTTTCGTTGTAGGTTGTGCTTCGATCCCCATCCGGGACAAACATTTGTATGAATATTAATATCGTCTTTTAGTAAATTTTCCAAGTCTACCATTCTATTATATATATAATATATATATATATTATATATATATATATATTATATATATAATTCTACCATTTAAATACTTAACATAAAGGCAAAAAAAGTCTTAGGATATGAAACGTACATCCCAAGAGATCAGTAGAACATTCGTCAGTAAAAACTGTTCAAACTGGAGCACTAAAACGAAGGAAAAAACTCATATATTTTACGCTTTGAACGTAAATATTTCAAATTCTACATTTATATTCCGTAGGTACAATTAATAAATTATAAAAGTAGATCACTCAATGAGGAAAGAAAGTGTGGATTGCCTTACGAGTGTTTTAGAGGGTTTGTGTCCACGGATCACGTTGTTTTTTTTTTATTACTATACGACGGCGGATAGCAAAGGAATTTAAAGTTTTCGAATTATACTTTTTTTTTTTAAATCCGATAGATTTCAACGCAATCCTCAAACTATTCCAGAAAATCTTATGTGGAAGTCTAGAACACTAATATGAAAAAATATGGAGTTAAAAATAGCGTTTTCGGAATCTCCGGTACTTAGACACTATTGTCACAAAATTTTTGTATTGTTCTATAGTATTATTTCTGTGTACAATTAAGTGTTCATTCATTCATTCATTCATTCATTCATTCATTCTCCATCGGAAGCTTCCTAATTCTAAAAAGTGAAGGCTTCCCTAAATAAAAAATAAATGCTTAAGAATGAATACAGGTGTCAAGTTACGATAATGTGCCACACTTCATCCGGAGTCCTCAACAGACTGCAGAAGGCTTATACCGCTAAATGCCGGAACTATATTTAAAAAATACAATTTATAAAACTCAATTTTCAATTAAATATTTATAATTATGTAAGGACTGTCATAGTGGCCACTGAGGACGCTAGCACAAACCAATAATGGTTTATAATATGCCAACTTAATGCTATTTTTTGTAAACATTTTAGACAAACGAGGAAAAATTTTAACGATCAATAATTATTATGGTAGCAACAGACATTTTAAGAGTTGTAGAGCCCCTTGTGAAAGGGGTTGTCCATGGAAGTACTACCACCATACCAATTATAGCCGCCAAGCATCATTGCTGTGTTCCGGTTTGAAGGGTATGATCGCCGGTGAAATTACAGGCACGTCAAGCTTAACACCTTTAAGCCTCAAGTTGACGGGCGCAATGCAGTGCCGTGTAGGCTATGCTCTTTATGGATGTGACCTACGCAGTAAGGCTTTGTTATAGTCAAGAGTTGCACTTAACATCACACATGTGTGATAAATTATAAGCAAGTTTTTTTAAATGTGCCCACCCTCATACATATTGTGTCAGTACGTACAAAACGATCCGTTTAAGGAATTCCCACCATTAGTTAACACGTCTGCATCCCGGCGTTGAATAGTCGGGGAAATGAGGGCATTTTTCAACTTTTGCCAATTCCCGAAATGTCGGGAGGGATCGGCTGAACAAAGTAAGGAAAAAGAAAACTCTTCACAGCGCCCGCCTCAGCACATGCCTTAAGTTACGCTTAGTGCAGTTATAAGTTTTATAATCCCTTTCGTGATACCGGTTCCGTTTAATTGGGCTAAGCGCATTCAAAAATTATGCTCACTGCTAAAACTTAGAATTAGCTTCAAGCGTCTGAATTTCCGCTGTGTGATACAGGTGATTCATTTTACCTGGATGAAACGATTTGCCCCCCGGTTCTCTCTTATCTCTCATAAAATTGATAATCCGAATTTACCAATCCATAACAACCTTTGCTATAATAGTCAAAATTCCGAAACCTATTTTGTCGAATATCATTTTACCAAACATCACTTGTACGTATTGCAAATTCTATTATAATCAAATTTCCGAAAGAGTTTTATCATAATCGACATAATCCCGAATATTCAAAAGGTAAAAAAGTATATAGTTGTATAAATACCTATAAACTTTCATTTATTCTAAAATACACTTAGTTCAAAGCAGCATGCAAGCACCATGCAAGCAAGCATGTTTTCTGGG
This sequence comes from Venusia cambrica, assembly GCA_951394065.1. Taxonomy (NCBI): domain Eukaryota; kingdom Metazoa; phylum Arthropoda; class Insecta; order Lepidoptera; family Geometridae; genus Venusia; species Venusia cambrica. Next base: position 9,223,697 of record OX596040.1, read on the forward strand.
ACGGACGATCTCCCGCCAGAAAGCTCTCTCGTCGCCCCTGAGAATCACTTCACCCACTCAACCTGCGCCATGCTCCAGAGGTCAGCGGCTCCGCCTTTTTTATATACGCACCCCAATGTCACGCACAAGACCAGGTAGAGTCGGGGTTGGCCGTGTCGGTTTTGTCATTTATTCGCAACGGAGGTCAGTGGCTCGCTTCGCTCGCATCCCTCCTTCGCTACGCTTTGTTTCACGAGCTTGCTCTTCCCAAAACTTATCGTATTTTATAATCAAAAGGATATATGAGTTTAGTAATATTGAAATTCGAATATAATGTATATTATGAAAGTAAACATCCGGCCCCGGGGCCAGGTTTCCACCTCCTTGATGCACCTCAAGATAGTGTTTGCGCTGTTAAGGTGAACAGTCCGGATGTACTCAGTGCCGTTATGTCCTTTCAGAGTGACTCAGCCGCTGGCCTGGATGCTGTGTCTCCACAGCATCTAAAGGAATCCCTTGCCCCCCCCCCCTTTGACCCCCCCCTTTGACCCCCCCCCCTTGATCCCCCCCGTTGACCCCCCCCCCCCCCCACATCGTTTCATCAAGTATCAATTGGACCCTTTGTATGTTCTACCATTTCCGATAGCTTAGGAGATAGTTTCAGAATATTTTTTTCTATTAGCTACTTTAAAAACTTCGGCAATGACCAAGCTAGTAAAATTTTTTAATGAAAACCACCAAAATTTCACAACGCCACCCAACAATATGAACATTATGTGTTAGTACGAAAACAAGATCATCCTTTTAAGGTTTCACAATGTTGGTTAATCACTTTTATTTGAATATTTAGGTTTTTTTCATATATTACGTATTACGTTGTTTTTATACAGCAACGGGGGATGGAGGAGGTTCAAGAGGTAGATTTTTGTGACGTTCACATAACGAACTAAGTTTATATTTAATTGAGAAACCCTTCTTTTTATGCTCTTTATAGATCTTTTTCCGCAAACCTACTTTTTGAAATCTTAAAATCTTTGAAAATTGAAGGTAAGTCTAAACTATTTCCATCACCAGAAGATATAAATTCTCGATCAAGACTTCTCGTTCACTAATCCCGCTGTCAAGGGCTTTATAAAACCTTTATGAAAGGTAAACTCCTTGCACTCAAAGGATAAGTAAAACCTCTTGTTTTAAGCTTTAAATCTTGAAATCTAGTTTTCTTGATAACTTTGTGGCGAAGTGCATGCAATTTCCGCGGATAGACTGCAGTTATATTAATTTCAAACGATAATTTTATCTCTGCGTATTTTGGCAGGGTTTTTTTTATAAATATCACAGGACATTCATTTTACACAGCGCCATTTAGCCCCAAACTAAGCATAGCTTGTAATATGGGAACTAGATTACGGATAGAATACTATTTTTTGTAAATACATACGTACTATATGATACAACATCCAAACACAGAACAAACATCTATATTCATCACACAAATGTTTTCCTGGGTGGGAATCGAACCCACAGCCTACAGCGCAGAAGGCAGAGTTACTACCAACTGAGCTATCAGGCTTGTTGTGGGTTGCACCACCCGTGGTTGCGGGCGTCCGGATCTCGGGAGCTACCGAAGAGTAAGCGATTTCACAACTTCCCTTTAGTCACAACTACCCCTTAGTCTTGATTATGAGAAAAGTGCACGTTCACGCTAGGAGGACACACCACTGATATCACGTGTTTATTTATATTTATATTTATATTTAATGTTCCGTATCTCAGATGCAAAAACGAAACCTCTGACGAAATCCACGGACGCGTCAAAAATATATTGTGCGTGACGTTTATTTAGGGACTCTGTTGTTTTTAACCTATTCGACCTATATGTAAACTATATACAGGTGAGTTTTTTTTTTCAGGGCCAAGTCTGAAACCGTGAGAGTTATAGAAAAGTCATGTTAGGAGTTACGTGCTCTATTAAAAAAAAAATCTACATTTAAGAAAATCCATTTATTTTTATTGTTTTTCTGGAAAAGTCAGTTGTTGAAAATATTTTATTTTTGCATTTTTGAGTTCTTTGTTTGATAATAAAAAAAAATGTACGATGACTTTGTGCCCAAAGTTGTTGGAACACTTTCAAAATTGAAAATGTATAAATTTAACTTCATGAATTTAGTAATAGTTGTCCTGTATCTTTACAGAATACGATATGATAAAACATTAGACCCTTATTTTTATTAGTCTCAGTTAATGTTGGCTGTTATTTTCCGTACATATTTTTGATTACGATCGAGTTTCAACCGTTGCATTGCTTTTAGTAAGAATTGATTTGTTATAGGGTTGAGGATCACAGATTTGTCATGAAGCTATCATCCAACATTGTCGCCATAACAACAATTCTTAAAAATCGTTGTGTTCCGGCAGTTAGAGGTAAGATAGCCAGTTCCTCATTTGGTTGAGTATTCCGGGTGAAGTGCGCTTCCTCCTTCGACCATATCATAACTTGAAAAATCAGGTGCGACGAAGGCAAAGCACCTCCACGCCACGTCGTAATTAACAAAAGCAAATAAATTTACACTCGCAACTGCGTATCTATGTACAAAAACAAAATAAACATAAGCTTTGGATGTCATCATTATCAGCTTCATATACTTCCAAAGTTATCAAAACTCCACTTCAAATCCAATCAATATATACGTTCTATTAGTAGACTGTCAATAGAAAAACAAAATTTGTGTTGAGGTAAATCAGTAAACACAGCATTTCCTTTAATGTTTGTTAAACGTTAAACCATAACATTATTATAAAACATACATTAAAATATTACAACTATTAAAGTTCTCAAAGCTAAAACTAGTACACTAGCAAATACTCTAAACGCAAACACTTGTTTTATTTTTAGCGAGGGCAAACCCGGTTTTCCTAGCGTGTTTTCGCACACAGCAAACAAAAATATGCGTAAATAGACTTTGTGATACTTATAAACATTCAATGCATATTTTGCACGTAAGCGGACATTACCCTTCGCCTGTTCTACGGGAAACAAAAGTGTTACGACCTCTTTTACTGCTTTGTTCGCAAAGATAACTGGCTGGCGATCGCTTCGTGCTACCTGCACAGTAAACTGAGCTTTATCGTGATGAAATTTAGATACATTTTGTGTAGACATTAATAGCGATCTTTTGATGCAACCAACGCCATTTCATAGAAGGTATCCGAACTGGATGGTTCCTTCACAAAATAGTATTTTAAGTTAATTGTGTCATTACAAAATTCAGTTGTGGGGGCAGATAAAATTACAAATTATCGTATGTTATCATACCCCACGTATGAGAAACCCCACGTATAATAATTGGGGGCACACGGTAATAATGTATTACCGTGTGCCCCCACTGTTCATTCATGGGGCAGATAGCCATAAGTGTTACCGTCTGCCCCCACGTGGGGGTCGTTCGTGGGGGCAGTAACAATTATATACACGGTAACAATTTATTTGAAAGAAGTAGATTATGTTCGAAGAGACAAACTTCGCGGCTTAAAAATGAATTAGGTAAATGATTGTCGTAGGATTTTAACGCGATTGTATGACAGAGGACAGAAGCGCCCCCAAATTTATGCCAGGTCTATTTTTAATCAGTTTCTTTATGCAAATTCAGAATAAAAGGGATGCAATAAAACCGGGTGTTGCTGTAGATTAGAATGGCGCTAACATATTTCACAATTAATATTACTTCCCTATTTTTTCATAAAAGTAAAACTTTCAAACGGTCAGATTTTCAAAAAGTCGCTGTTTCTAATCGTCATTCTTTCAAATCGTCTGCTTTGGTACAGTCAAGCCCATTTCACACACGCCGTCTTCAATAGGAGATTTGCCATATTCACCACGGGTGGCAGTAAATATATTTAATTGAAACTTGTTGATAGTACTTCTTGACATAGCATTTATTTTTGTCTTAATAATAAATACAGCCTAAGTCTTTTACATACTACTATAAACTACATACTCGTATATACTACATCTCAGCAAAAGTATTGGCAGTTTTTTTTTTATTAGTGATGATAAGTGTCCCACGTGGCCACCAAGCTCATTTAAAAACATGGAACACTTTTTTTATTGTACGTCGGGGAAGCGCTTGGCCTTTATCTCATCTGGTTACAAGTTAAGATAAGGCCGAAGGTGGAGGTGCACTTCACCCGAAATCCTAAAAAACTGAGGAACTGGCTATCTTACCTCTAAATGCATATCTAGGAGGAACCTTTCACTCTGAACTTAAAGACACCAAAATTGTACTGGTGCAGAAAAAACTGACGAGGGTAACGAGTTCCATTTCTTACCAGTAATAATGAAATTGAATTATTGTGCTGTGGCGGCCGCGGCTTAACAATCGACCCCTCCAACTCAGCTCATGGATGTCGTAAAACCGACTAAGGGATCTCACCAGAAAGGCAGTAGCTTCCTCCTGTGTGTTATAACACCTTTATTGCGGTCACCAATCCGCCTGTCGAGCGCGGTGATAACGACAAACCTTCCAGAGCTCCAGCTTTGGAGATGACTCTGTCCAGCATTAGACCCTAATGGACTGCTGGTGTCTGGTAGTCCGGTTGTGGGAAGGGGCGGGAGGGATTGGGTCAAAGGTATAGTGGACGCCGCTGCCCATCTTTCTTCCCCGTCGTACAATAAAAAATGAAAAAAAACTATGTCAATAATTCTGATTCATGAGCCCTTAGTCGCTGTTTACGACACGTTCGGTTGGATTGGGGGGGATTAGAGTGGCTCATATAAATTGCGACCACAGCCTCCACTACCTATTCTTCCTATACAATTTCAGTTAAGTGCTATGCTTGTCTCTGTTTGTTTTAAGACCTCGCTCCCGTCTTGGGTAAAATAACTTTTTCTTTGTTACAAGGAGTATAGGTACCTACTTAAAGCTTGTAAATAATAAAGTACACCACAAACTGCGCACACTTTACAGACAATATTTTGACAAAGACAGCACGTGAAGATAAACAATGATACGGTGATGTTTTGATGTACATTGCTACGAACAATATCTGTGGTAATTGGACCCTACGAGTGAGTGATAAGATATATTTAAGTTTTATTATCGTGTTCAGAAATATTGATGCTAAGCAGAGTTTTGATATTAAAAAGTTATATTGTTCTCCTGTTTAAATAGCCTATATCATCCTTCGTCACCACATGTATTTGCTGTTATCTGCACCGTTTTATATGTGTTATCATGGTACTTCTAGAACATTTCATATAATTATCATCCATATACTTAAGTAAATATAATATATATAAATATGTATATGTATTTGCGTATTATATTTGTATAGTATAATATGTAAGTGCATAGTGTATAATATGTAGGTTGTCTGGAAGAAATCGCTTCTTAGCGAAAAGACCGCCCATTGTATACACAATTTTTTTTTAGTTATCTAGTTCTATTTCTAAGATGTGCAATACATAGTATTTTAGTAGGCGTGCTTGTCTTTTCTAGGTTACATTCTCTTCAATTAGTCAAATAATGTCACCTCGAAACTTGCTGAGGTTTACGGTGGAGCAAACTGACACAGAAGGTGCCAATGACTCTATTTTTGTATACATTAGGGGCGTACCACAGTGAAAATACAGACCATGTAAGCCGAGTCCAATTATCGCAGTGAGCAAAATCAAATAACTATTTGTTATTTAGTAAATTTAATAAGAAGTTTTCGTAGGTAGATACGAAATGTCAATAAATTTTGACATTTCGTATCTACCTACGAAAACTTCTTATTCCATGTGGCCCGCGCCTGACGCCTACATACATCGTAAAGTAAACGTTGTAATTGAGTTACAAATAGCGATAATAGGTACTTGTTAGTGTTACTAACACAAATCTACGCTGCAGTTAGTAATTAAACTAGTTAGCATTCCATACACGCGCGGGGCAAAATAACACGATAAATTACTGTTTGCAGTGGCAATTTTCACTCATTTTCATAAATCATTATACATAAATACAGGTATTAATACATTTAAAAGCTCAGTAGTAGTTCTGCCTTCTGCGCTGTAGGTTAAGGGTTCGATTTCTATTATTATTAGGGTATTTATGCAGATGTTTGTTCTATGTTTGGGTGTTGTTGTGTATAAAACCAACAAATATACATATACAATAAATTAATATATTATACAATACTTTGTTAATTTATAAATACTGCTTATTATAAGTAAGTATTAACAAAATAAAAAAGTATTTAAGTATTCAATCCGTACCTAATCTAGTTTCCCATAGAACAAGCTATGCTTAGTTTGGTGATAAGGCACTGTGTGAAATTAATGTCCTGTTATAGAAAAATATACTTCCACCTCGACCTGCTAAGAAGAGCGTACAATGATTACGTCTAGTGGAAAGCTGTGATTTACTTACTTAGCTGCTACAAATAAACGAACATTACGTCATATTTGTTTTCATTAACCACATACATTTTGCTCATAGTTCAAGCAACTGATCGCATATAAAACTTGGACAAACTTCCTTATGGCAAATTCATAAAGTGATACATCAGGAATTTGTAATTTAATCATGTGTAAATATAGTTTTAAGTAGTTATGCGGAAAATCTATAATAAGAACAAATTAGATTTGCGAAACATAATAATGTGTGCAGTATTATAACTTGGAAAATGTATAATTCTGAATGAAACCATGTTACCAGAATATGACAATTGTATACCAACCAACAATGAAAGCACAGCCTTAGACCAGTTCCTAAGTTGTTTGAGGATTCCGGGTGAAGTGCGCTTCCACCCAGCCTTATCATAACTTGAAAATTGATTGAAGAATTGGTTGAAAGTCAAGCAACTTTTAAATAATGAAAATTTCCACGGGATCATGGTAATGAAGACTTTTTACTTTTTACTTTTTACTACTAAGTATTTTCAGTAAATAAACTAGTTTAGCATGCCAATAAATGTGCGAGGCGAAATAACTGATTGTGTTAATTATAAATAACCGATTTTTAATTACCACCATCGTAGAATATGATGTTCGCGGTATTGTACCAGATGGATGCGGCTGGCATATTCTTAGTCACCTTTTACCAATAACGGGTGAGAGGGGTCTATCTATATTATTTATAGCCTCATATTATACCTCCTTACTACGATACCACGAATTCATTAACCATCTTCCTATCACAAAGGAGCCATAGCCCAGAAATGTTATTCTTGCCAATTCATTTAGAAGTTTCAGTGCCAGGTATAGAGCTGATTTTTGAGTGGATAGCGGGTAATTTTGGGGTTCTGTTGTGCAATTAAGGCAGTTGATTGGGTTCAACCTTTGTCGACCCTTGAGAACAGCTCTCCAGTGGTAAGTAGGTGTTGGCGCGGAAAGGTATTTTGTGGATCACCTCTCCTGAAAATATAAGTAGGCTTGTGAGGTAATTTTTATAATTAGCCTTAGCATTCTGATCATCAGAATGCTGTTGGAAAGAATTCCCTGCTAAAAATGAAAGGTTAAAATGTAATCACGATCGAGGTTTTAATATGCTTCTTTCCCTGATGAAGTCTCTTAGTCGCCTTATAACTTCCACGCTTGGAGAGTTTTCTATCATAAACTAGCTTGGATCATCCACTGCAGGTGGATTGGTGATCAAAATTGATGTATCAGTTTATATTCAAGAGGACTACTTGTTAACTAGTGCTTAATCCCCTTTGTAAAGTGCTCTCATGACACCCAAGATACAAGCTCTCGCTTAGTTTGGGTCTCATTTTAATTCCTCTAGTATAATAGTAATTTCTGTTTCCATTTGCCTTGTGTTATATTGTTGTCACTTATATTCTTCTTTCGTAATAAATATTTTTTTTACAAATAGGTTAGAATAGAATATCCGACCGTCCGTACTAATATTATAAATTCAAACATGTCTATTGCGTTTATATTGTTAGTATATGCTATTTGGCTAGTTTTTTCACTACAAAGCTGTATCCTTACTAGGATATTTTCATCTCTACGGCGTTCTCTATAATAGTTTATGTAAGGACATAGTCTACCAACCAGTACCTTGAGGACGAAACCTCTGGCAAATACTGGTGTTTAAAAATGAATAGCATTTTCGCATATATGTAACCCAGTTCGTTTTAAGAAAGCACACCAAGAAAGTCAACTTTTGTGAAACGTAGTAAATTATTTGCTCTCTTTCAGTACAGATCTGGATATTGTTTACGTGTGGGCGTGGCAACGGGATATCCGGACCTCTATCCATGTGATTAATGAGCTACATGCACGCCAACTCGGTACCGGGTGGACGCAGATTATGGATGCTCACGACGAGGAGTTTTTTAAGTAGGATTTTTGCAGTTTTCGAGGTCACGAAAATTGCAAGAATACGTCCTCGGTGAAATATCCCTATGTAATTTACTAACTTCCCTACGGTATTCCGCTGTGTGATAAATAAAGTAAAAAATCCAAAATCCAGTAGATTTTAGTATTAGGAGGTAGTTTAGTACATAAAGAGTAATGTTTATCGTAATTTGTCTATACAACAAGCATCATTACTTAGGAACTCTGTGATTTTTAGCTGTAGGCTCGATTTCTTGAGCCTTAGGATGGAGAAGATCATTCCAAGTTTATATGATAGTAGGACATTATGTTAATGAATACCGATATAAATTCAATTTCCTAGTAAAAATTTGCGTACTTTTTTGACCTAGATACTTTTTTTTTAATGGGTCAGACCTTGACCTCGAAACTAGCACAGGTATGGATGAGGATACGTTTTTTTCACGATGAATCTTGGTCACCCCCGTGGTTAATCTCCGTAGCTGCACTCTATATGGCCTTGTACCATTACCCACCCTGTACTACGATAACTACAATATGTCTACTTTGCGTATTTTTGCGAAAACATAGGGACGCATGACCCTCGCCCAACCAAAGTCGGTTAATGAAGGAAGTGGTTGAACTGTTATTATCCCTACACATGACGAAGCGGAGTTTACGTGATAATATTGTTTGTGTGCAGAAGTATACGTTTTGGAGCATTTTGTGGTTGGCTATACTTATGTGGTATGGTACTTAGATCACATTTTGTTCAATTTCTTCAAATTTAAATGGTAGTGTTATAAAGCCTAGGTACACAAAGTTAGACGCACTAGGTTCTCAATAACAGTTACTTATATAGTACCTACATAATGACGATTATTATCATTGATGTTTTGAACACTATAACTGACCCCGCGTAGTAAGCACTTGCACCAAGGCTAATATGATCACTATCACTACGAGCCATAATATAAGTCCACTGCTGAACAAAGCATTTAAAACATTTAACCGCCTCTGTAGTTTAGTGATTCAACCCACCGATTTCAGATCCAGAGGTCCCGGGTTCGATCCAGGGGAGTACAATATTGTGCTTGGTTTGGTTGGTTGGTAGGACTTGGTTTAAGTCCACCTAAACCTACCACCATCTTACGTTGTTACCTTACTGTTACCTTGGCCTTCAACTTGTTACCAGGTGAAATGAAAGCCAAGCGCTTCCACGTCGTACAAAAAAATAAAAATTTGGAAGGCTCACTACATTGTAAACCACCATTCTTGCCCAGGCAAGCCTTGAGATCTAGGGCGGGTTTGTGAATTTAAACCGCCTTTGTTCACTCTCTGTGACTCCACATGACCGCCTGTCACAACACAGCCCCCGGTGAGGCCGCGGCCAATTCGTCTGCTAAGTGTGGTGCTTATGGCGAATGTGATACCCAATTAATGAGCACACCCATTTCAAATGCTAAAATACAAAGGTTTTCATACCTAGTCATTGAGTTTTAGGTTAGCTTTACATTTTCAAGAAACAATGCAAAAAATCAAAAACACAAAGGTCTAACCAAAACTAAACAAAAATACCTAGTCATAAGACTCATTTTATGAAACAATTGGGGGTTTTCCCAAATACATCTGCATTATACACTGATATTACAAAGGGAAAATATTTGTATGTTTGTTTATTTTTATTTGTATTTAGTAGACTCAAAAACTTCTGAACTGATTTTAAAAGTTCTTCCACCAATACAATTGTATAGTATCTCTGAGTGACATAGGCTATTTTTTTCAGGTTTTATTAGGGATCCTTACGAAAACTTACAATGTTACCCAAGTTGAAGGAAAATGACTGGTAAAATTCCTACAGAGAATACATAAAAAGTCAGCAATACCATAATATGTCTCCAAGTATTATAGTTATGCCACTTTATTCACGTTACAATTTAAACGCCAGTAGTACCTTAGTATTAATCCTAATCTAAGTGAATCACTTCGTATTCAAGGCTGTTTCAGTAGGGCTGTTTCAGTAACTTTAGATTAGTATTAGGTACCTATACATACATATACAGTGTTTTATGAACAAAATATTTTGTTTGCATGAAATAAATTAATTGTTTATGAATACGAGTGATCTTGCCTTCACTTATTTTTGGTAAATTGACCATATCGCGTCCTTGACAATGACAGATCATTAATAATAATCACCTAAAAGTTTTGTACACACAAAAATATAACCGATTTAAATAAAATCTTCTTTGGAACTAATAAAAAAAAAACATGTACCTTTTCGCTCAGAAAAAAAAAATCGTTGAAGTTCTCTACCTCTAAGATATATCGATTCGCCTCTACATTTAATGTCAATACTGGTAAGGAATGAAACTCGTTGCCCTCGTCTCTTTTACCGCACCTATACAATTTGTAGTCTTCAAGTCCAGAGTGAGCGTGCTCTATCTTACATTATTATTGTATTTCAAGTGATTGCACTTGGTCACAACATTTACAAATGTTATAACGACACTCGAACCCGCATCTTTTCCTGAAGCCGGAAACGCTCTAATCAATTGAGAAACAAGGGTCCTGGGGCAGTTTCTGATTTTTTATCCCATACTCAACTCAGCCTTATAGCATTTGCTCAATCTTAGGCCATATCTAGACTCATTTTTCAAGATGGTGGTCAATTGCTTAGCTATCACAAAAAAAACAATTTTGATTTATGTTTGACATTTGAAAACACACACTATAATGTAAAATGCACGTCGAATAGAAAACTTCATATATTTATAGTGAGGCAAAAAGTTGGCGCTGCATTGTGTCGACATTATTTATGTCATCAATGTGCGACGACCTTTATTCTGAAATCAGACGAGCGCTTAACTTTTTGTTTGGGGTCGCGTGTCAAAGTTTCGTTACATTCAAAACTGATTCATTGCCGAATCCCACTCGCTGTCATATCTACCGATAGAAACTATGATCTAGCCAAAGTTATATTGTAATAAAATAAAATATTTGCTATTTAGCTCAACGCCATAGTCCATTAGTCATTTATTTCCTCCTTAAACATAATACATGCACTTACGCGTAGATACGTCAAGACATAAATAGGTAGGCTAGGCATAGTCTTAATGATAACACAGAAAGGTACCGTACCTTTTTTATAATATTCTAACTGATTATAAATGATAAATAAATTTACTATTACTGACCATTATCTTCGGAAAATATATATATTAATCGGCCAAAGCGACAATTATTCATAACGCTTACAAATTAATTTGTGTTTAATGTCTGTAAAAAACAATGTCCGGTATATTCTGAAGTCAGGTAGTATTTTTATGTTCAATTCAATTAATTAATATACAGAGCTTACCTATTTGAGCCTTTTGGGGTGGAGACCTTGGGTCCGTGGGGAGCCGGTGCCCTCTGGGTTTTCAAAAATATTGCGGGGCTTTTGATTGAGGCGACACGTGACCCAAGGGCTGGCTCTTATCTAGGCCAGCGAATTAGCATAGCTATTCAGCGTGGCAATGCAGCCAGTGTCTTGGGCACGCTTCCGTCTGGTTGAGTTGAGTTACCTATAGGCCGTTTGTAACGGTCCTTAGGTAATCTGACTGATTCCTTTGTACATAGTTAGTTTAATTGTAATTTTTATTGAATAAATATTCAATTAACAACAATGAATGCTTTTTATATTTATGACTCTTGATCGAGTAACTGTTATATTTATCTTATTTCTAGTGTTATAACTATAAACTTCTGAGTTTACTTTAACTCTATTTAGATTTCCTTGTAGGTATACAATATTTTGGTAAATGTCTACTTACTAATATACTCACTTGTACTTGTACTTGTGTTCACCGTTTTAAACATATATCTACAAGAGCCTTTATATTTTAGTAATTAAATAAATGGATCGTTTTTGCGGTACAAATATCCGATTAGATTCGGCAGCAGTGCCCCAAAAACTTTTCGCGTAACGTATGGTTGAGTGGAAGTATACAAAGGAAACATCCCCATGTAGGCCATTTCTCACCAGCTCCTGATATCTGTTACTGAGGTCAGTTTTTTTCTAACTCTTCCATATATACCGAAATGTCATGCGATATACAGTCAAAGGCTTTGGAGAAATCACACAATAGTACTTCGTGAGGCTTTTCAGTCTCCAGGCCTGCAAATACATTTCGTACAAGTTTTATAACGACTCGAAGTCAAATTTCTCTTTTGAACACTAAATCGGGCATCTTTTTACGAATTACGGAGAACGTAAACATATATACTTTTTTTTCGTTAATCCATTGGTACAGAACAAACATCTATAACTCATCCCACAAAAGTTAGTCCCGGATGGGAATCGAACCCACAACGCAGAAGGCCACCAACTGAGCTATGAGGCCAGTTTAAAACAGGAAAATAGCATTTCCGTGTATGTGAAAAGAAGAACACAACAACATGATGTAATAAACATGAAGAGAGCAATGCTTACAAAATCCTTACTACTTATACTTAAATTTTCAACAAGTTCGAATTCCGACTGTGCACGTATGTAAGTATTGGCCATGTTTAATTTTTTATCAGCACTACTAAATTCCACCAATAATGCAAATGCAAAGAGGATCTCACTATGCGCAGCTCCTGAGAGAAAACGTTGTTTTATTTTAGTTTGGAGGTCAGCTCTGTTGACCCATAAAAAAACAATCCCAAAAAAAAGTCGTACATAAACTCATAAAAACAACAAGTTACTTGCATTTAGTGACCGCACTCAGCTACCGAATAGCGCACTAAAAAGTAGATTTTCATAATGCTGTCCCTAGATAGGATTAAATTGAATGTAAAAATTCAAATGCAGTCCAAAGTGCACTTAGAGTCAGCGAAAGAAATAGCTTCATTATCTAAATGTATTTTTATGAACCTGCATTTATGTTTAATTTTTGCTGTTTTTTTTAATGGATGAAATAAGAAGACCTAGAACTACCTATTTAACATCATAACCCATACAAATATATGAAATTAGTAATTTTAATTTCCACGGTTGCAAACAGGATAACGGCCCATACGCTCTCAATACCAAAAGATTAATTCGCGCGTTGACGACCTTAGAAAAAATAAAAAAACACAGGGTGTAGCTACTATGGAAAACCTCGGAAAGGAGACCATTCCACATTTGAAAGGTTCGCGGGAGGAAGTTCCTTTGGAACCTTATGGTGCGCGAAGGTTACAGCCCCCAAAGTGTGGTAACCTTTTCACGACTAAGCGGCTGGACGTATCTGATATGGATATTGTGTAAGCCATGGGGAATAACATATCTTTGGCTTATTTTTATCAGAGTACCACGCAGGCGAAGCTGTAAGTACTACATTGATGGAAAAGCTTTCCGTGAGTGACTGACTGTTTATACCAACCTAAACGGTTAGTCCTAGCGAGTTCTAGAGAGAATGTTACTTATTAGATCAGAAGAAAGGAATTTTAGAAATGCAACGGTAGGCCGGAATGACAGACGTGGGCAACGAGTTCCATTCCGGTTTCGATCCAAATCACAATACGACTTGTACTATAATTTATTCTGCGGACCGACCTATTGTTCGATTAGAAACTCGCATTGTTTAGATATAGCTCTGAATTCTTGTTTGGTTTACTAAGCTTCCAAGTTTGGTTAAGTATTGTTGTTTAAAGGGATGGTGTGTGGATTCGATTATCGATGGTGGTACAAATATGTACTGAAATAACGCCTATTATTCAGTACAATCAAGTGTTTTTGGGGAATTATATACTGATATGTAAAAGATAGTGGGAAAACGTACTATAAGCCTAAGTAATTAAGTCATTTAGTTTAATAAAGCAATGGATTTTTTTGTAGTTTTTGTCTTGGCTGCAAAATCAAGATACTGCAAAAGTATTTTTTTCGTGTTATTAATTTTTAGTCTAGTCTTTAGTTTATTTTAATGTTTTCTACCATTCATATTTTTAGCCGTAAATAAAGTTTGAATAGAAAAAAATATTACATACCACTATTAACTTATTTTAGATAGATAAATCTATAATTCTAGTTTTAATTACATATAATAATTTACACATGTACAAGTTCTTGACCGACTTCCCAAAAAGAAGGAGGTGTCTAATTTACCGTTTTTATGTTTGATATTTAATAGTAAGTTATATCCTGTATGTTAACTGAGCTGATTAAACTAATGTAAAATAAGTTACAACATTAATAACAAACCAACGTCGGTTTTAGGACTTAATCAAAAATATTTGTATTATAAAAAAAATGCCATTAAGTGTGTGTATGTAAGTGTATCAGAATCGGAACCGTTGGTGAGAGTGTCCGACTCGTACTTGCCGGTTTTATTTGATAAAGCTGTCATGTCGCATAACACCCCGTGACAATATAAAACCCAGAACATTTTCCCCGAATTTTCGTAAATAAAATTAAGTTGCGAGCCTTTTTTATTCAGCAGACAATCTGTCTTCTCTCCGCGCTTGAGAAACAAGTAATTCCACTAAAATGTCCTCGGGTCGCCAGTAGCTTGAGGATAAATGTATCCTCAGCCACAAACACTGTTCACTACTTCAATTCTTTAGATTTACTTGCCGAATGTGGTGAAAGGTGTTCAGTCACAATAATTGTGCGTTGACGGCAGCCGGTCTGCCGTAAGAGACGACTAATGGTGGATAGGAAGCAGGATAGATCTGGCTTACTGCCGTCATCTTACCTTATTCTGTCACCATAACAAAAATTCTAAAATTGTAGTGTTCCGGCATTTAGAGGTAAGATAGATAGCCAGTTCCTCATTTTGTTGAGGATTCCGGGTGACGTGCGCATCCATTTTCGGCCTTATCTAAACTTATAACCAGATGAGATGAAGGCCAAACGCTTCCCCATCATTCACCAAAAATTAAGGATCCATCTTATTCAGTAACACCTTACTACAATCACCAATGGCCAAGCATAGAGATTATGGCAAAGCCATTGCACACTTTAGGAAGGCCTGCAGACTATAAAGTGTGTATTCACATGTCTTACAAGGCGGCCAATGTATTAGAGAGACATAAACCTTTAGTAGACCATAATATTAAGTAGCAATTTTCCGTTGTGAATTTCATACACTGCGGCTGCCAAAGAATAGAGATAATTCTCAATTTTTGGAGGAGGCTCATGTAACAATGGGTGGTAATGTGCAATATGACATTGCCCAACATTCACCATAGCGCTTGTTCTGGCTATGGGATATCTCGCCCCATCAAAATCTGGGCCTCGGGCCGATAGGACCACTTTTACCAAAATGGTAATATTCGTTTGCAACGAAAAGATGAGACCAGTTATTAGCTGAGTAACTTTTTTCAGAATATTATATCTAATGAATTAGGACTTGTATAAAAAACTATGCACTGTGAAAATAGTCGCATATTTTGTCATGCGATGCTAGTAAAAGATAGCAACTTAATATAATTACTGCTTTTCAAACAATTAGCAACTCCAATTTTATAGGTTAGGTTGCCAGACAATGAAATTCAAATTAAAACTGCTGCTCCGGTGCTTTTTGGTGGAGTTTTAGGTAAGACACATTCGGGCGGTGTGATATTTTTTGTTTTTTTGATTAGGCTTGATTAGGATTTTGGCTGGGATTAATTACATTTTAAAGAGTATAATATAATATAAGAGTATATCTAGCTTCCATCGCTAGATATAATTTTTTACTATTTTTTTATGTCGGTCTCTTATTGTATGCCGCTCCGCTCATCGCTTGCCGCTACGTTGTCCGCTAAGCGAATTAGCTCAACCAAAGCCTTCCCGGCTTACCGCTGACACGGGCCGGATTCGCTTGTCACGCTCAACGGCCGAAACAAGACGGATGAGAAATAAATACGGAACGATAAGGCCTTATGCTTTTAGTTATTAGGGTGCCGTACCTAAAGGGCACCTTTTGGAAACGGAACGTAACTCGTTATAACATGTATCAACATAATATGCTTAATAGTGGGAATAACTGATTATATTTAAGATGATAAAATAATAGAGGTCTTGGGGCAGGCAATAGCGTAGAAGTGGGAAAATATAGGCTAGAAAAAAGGGCCATTGGCACTATTTGGATATGAAACCCAAAAAACTGAGATGTTGAGTTTTTTTTTCCTTTGCATATTTTGTGTGAAAATAAAATAATACAAATTATCAAATTAAAAATCGTTAATTTCATGCTTATATCATGCTTATTTAATACAAAAATGTAATCAAATTAAATTAAATCATGTACTTATAAGATACAACACCCAGATCTTCGTTTTCGTCATCCGGTAGTGATTGCAGCGCCAACTAAGTACCCTACCTCATCAAGAAAAAAAATTGAGTAGAAAATTCACACAAAACATTTCATTGAAATCGGTCCAGCTATTTGTGAGGAGTTCAATGATAAACATACGCACAGAACAATTAGACATTAGATGCACACAACGAAACTAAAGCAAAATCTTCTTTCTGTTTTTCCTCGTGGAAAGGAAACACAGGTTTCCTTGACTGGACTATTCCGTCTAATCCCGTAGGGGTTCCAAGTGGAATGCACAACTCCGCAACGAACTCCGCAACTCCGTTCTGTTTAAGGTAATAGTAATTAAAATCTGCCAAAAATGTTAACTTTTACCCAAATGATAAAGTGCACATTTGGAACTCATCGCCGCGCCCTTTCAATTTTGCTTCGAAACTACAAAAAAATGATAAAAAGTTGTGAAATTTTGCAAACCTAATTGCTAAACAGGTAATTGATTCAGGTTTATAGGTAGCTCAACTGTTCCAGACCGGTGCCATACGGAAGCGTACTCAAGATACTGGCTGCATTGCCCTGCTGAATAGCTATGCTGATTCGCTGGCCTAAATAAGAGCCCGTCCTTGGGTCACGTGACCTCAATCAAAAGCCCCGCAATATTTTAGAAAATCCGAAGGGTAACGGTTCCCCACGAACACAAGATCTCGCTCTACTCAAAAGGCATAATTATTCCTCTTATACATAAGATTATGTGGCATTTACAATGTTACGTGGTTTTCAACAAAATTTTAAGCAATTTTCCGTAGTCCAATATTCACGTTTTAAGGGTTCTGTCCCCGAAGGAATCTAATGCTTATTTTTTATCCAGCGAGGTCCGTCTTTTTTCCGAATTATTCTTGGCTGCTTATTTATTGATTTTAGGATTAATAGCATATAAATTTTAAAA
Source organism: Venusia cambrica (assembly GCA_951394065.1). Lineage (NCBI taxonomy): Eukaryota > Metazoa > Arthropoda > Insecta > Lepidoptera > Geometridae > Venusia > Venusia cambrica. Next base: position 9,241,167 of record OX596040.1, read on the forward strand.
TCTACGCTACAAACATGCTCTTAAACACAATTACAATATTTTGGCTAAATTTGAACCCCAAAACCAACCCCAGACAATGAATTATAACAATGTTACCCTTAAACTTTCACCAAAACTAAAACTACCCTTCGACGCGGATATAATCCCTTCAAATATTACTTAATAAGATTTGAGGGAAACGTGCCTCCTTAAGGGTTGCACTCAGCGAAAACGTCAAGTCTACGTAAAACGGTAAACCCAATGAGTGGAGGGTATGGTACCCCCTACTTAGCCTGCCAATGGTACCACCCACTTAGCCCGCGAATGATGTAAATGTTCATCCACTAAATCCATCTTAGACATGATACTCGCCTAGGTAATGCACAGACAAGCCTAGAGGTTAAAAATATACATATAAATAAAGGTGCCCTGAGGGTTTTCAAAAATCTTGCGAGCCTTTTGATTGAGGTGATACGTGGCCCAAGGGCTGACTTTTATTAGCATAGCTATTAAAAGTCAGCCCAGCTATAGGTATTAAAAGTCAGCCCAGCGTAGCAATTCAGCTTTTTCATTGAAGAACTTTAGTCCCGCCATGCCCGTAAATTATTCAATTATCATTTCCCAAAATTCTTAATACACCCCTATACTATACTAAAGCTACCATAATAATTTCAATGATCTATGATGTATGATGGATCTCTGGTTTGATTCTGGTATTGATTCGTCAGACACGACAACGGTTTTTAATATTTAGATCATTAAATTGCTTTTTATCTCGATTTTGTGACGTTTTCGAATACATCTCTTCAGGCGAGCGAGCCCTAAATTATAATATCTAATACCCAAACAATCCTGTAAGGTCCAAATTGAATTAGGTACAGGGAAGGGCAAAAATCGAAGAGTTGGGTACTCCTAATAAATCTAACGGGATTCGGTAGGAATATAACTACTTATTTACAGATATCCCGTATCTATCGACCCCTCCAACTCAGCCCCAAATGTCATAAAAGTTGATTAAAGGATCTCACCAGAAGACAGGTTGCAGCTTTATCATCATCATCATTACTTCAGCCCACATAAGTCCACTGCTGGACATAGGACTCCCCCAACCGACACGCCACAAATAGCGACCTGAGCCTCATTTATTCATCGACTCCCTGCGACCGCCGCAATGTCGTGAGCCCAGCCTTCCAACCCTTCGTTTCGCGTCTAATCGTGGGAGCTCAGTGGTTATCAGTTTTCAGAAACCACGTTTACAGCAAACTCATGTGTATATAACACCGTTATGATCACCAACCCACTAGCGAAGCGTGATTGATGCCTACGATAACTGAGGTTTTGTCCAGCAGTGGGCATAAATGGGCTCAAAAAGTAGTGTTTTCCACTATTGTGGCAATTTTTTTATCTCTTTTGTCACCGACTGTCGGCGATGTCTATATAGGTCAGTAGGTACAGCCGCCATTATCTTGTGTCCCTTGATTGCGTGGTCCAGAATCTGTTAAGTTAATTAGGATACTTAATTACTTTCCCATTGGGCGGCTTAACTTTTATCTGAAATCTAAAGTAGGTTCCAAGTTGGTAAACAAAAGAAAGCGAAAAAAATAACTTGAAAAAAAACAGGCATTGCCCTACGTTGGAGGTTCATCATGGTATCCGCTTGACGGAGCGATGGGTTAAAAATTTACAATTTTGTTAGTATGGGTCTTTTTTTATTTGCAAATATAGTGGTCTCGAATGAGCTTACCTATTTGAGCCTTTCGGGGTGGAGACCCTGGGTCCGTGGGGAGCTGGTGCCAAAATCTTGTGGAGCTTTAGATTGAGGCAACACGTGACCCAAGGGCCGGTTCTTATCTGCGAATCCAGCGAATAAGCATAGCTATTCAGCGTGGCAATGCAGCCAGTGTATCTGGCAGGCTTCCGTCTGGAACTGGTCTGGAACAGTTGAGTTACCTATAGGCCGTTTGTAACGGTCCTTAGGTAATCCGACTGCTTCATTTGTACACAGTAAGTTTATTATTTTTATTTTTTGTAAATTGTCATAAATGTAATTATACTAGGTGAATTTTAAGTTTTATTTGTTATCTACCATGGTAAGCAAAGTTTCATTATAACAGCATGTTTAACTTTTGTAGATTATAATTACGATATAGCAAAAGTAAAAACATATATTTTATAAAGTTTTTTTTGTTATTTTCATAATTAATAACTTAAAAGTATAATAATACATCCGCACTAATCAATTGTTTTTATGATATGGAAGAGATAGAGAAAAGCATTTAATCGTCTCTAGCGTATAGAATCGGTACTAAAATTGTCAGAAAGTGAAGTAAACTGTCTTATATGTCACGATTAGTAAACAGATTACGATTGAGAGAAATCAATAGAATAATATTTGTACCTAAACCTTGCGAAGGTAAAGAATAGAACACAATTGGACAATTCAATTGGACGGGTATATTATTTACCAGATACAATATCTGACTGAAACAATATTTCCGCTCAATCGAATAGAAAATATTTAGAAATCGAGGACGTCAATTCTCAGAATCCATTTTTACTTCAGCCCAGAATCAAGCGTCCACAAACATTGTTGAGAATTTTGGACAGAGCTTTCTCCAAAACTGGAATGTTTGTCACAATCGCCACGCTTGGCAGGTGGGTTGGTAATCACTATATGGTGGCTTCTATATACAATTGTACAGACAATTTAGTATATTTATCAAAATATTGTTTTTATAGCGACAGACTTAGGTAAGATGGTGGTAGCAAGCCAGGCGAACAAAGAAAAATTGAACAAAGTCCTCTAACCAAAGTTATCACAAATGTGTACCATCCTGGGGATCGAACCCGGAACCTCTGGGTCTGATGGACAAACCACTAGATAACAGAAGCATTTAAAAAGTATTGTGTATTCTCGTTTTAATATCATATCTACACTACTATTATAAAGAGAAAGATTCGTATTTTTCTTCGAAAAGAAACTCAAAAAATACTGGAACGATTTTAAAAAGTCTTACATCAGTAGTATTTTACAGAATCACTGAGTAGGTAACATTTTAGGCTATGTTTTTATCTCAGGTTTTATTAGGGATCCTCACGAAAAGTCTAATAATAACCTAATTTGAAGGAAAATTACCTAAAAAATTCCTTACATCGTAGGCGCTACGAAAACTTTGATGAAAAAAAAAATCATACAATTTTAAAAAACACATCAATACCTACAAAAAAAAATTACGATACTATTACGATGTATGTCCAACTATTATATTTATGATACTATACCAAATTTTGAACAACTAATTTCGTAGCATATTAATAACTTTAAAGTCGCACAGGGACCTGTGGAGAGAGCTATGTTTGGAATTTCACTTCGTGATAAAATCCTGAACACGGATATCCGTTAAAGAACCAAAGACACTGACATAGTTATCAGAATAAGCGCAAGCTGAAGTGGTAGTGGGCAGGCCACATAGCTTGCAAAACTGATAACCACGACAGCAAAGGTTCTCATGGCGATCACGATTAAACGCGAAACGGAGTGTGGGAAGTTGTTGGAGGCGGCTCAGGATTGCTATTTGTGGCGTCAATTTGGGGATGCCTATGTTCAGCAGTGGACGTATGTGGACTGAATAAATAACACGATGACGTACTTTTTATTTGTTTATAAAGTGAATAATAAACGCATGGTAGAAACTACACCACGTTAATAATACCTTGGTATTAATACCCAAATAAATCACTTTGTATTCAAGGATGCTTCAGTACCTGTTGAATACTTTTAGAATTATTCTAATCATATTGCCATTTAAAAGATATCGTGTATTCAACATTTTTATAAAAAAATGCTTGATGGATTTTAATGAAACCATGCATATCATTACTGTTACTGGATGGATCTCAGTGTAACTTTGTATAATTATTACTGATACCATTGGCTAGGATCACTGTTAACTTTGTTTAAATTGGCCGAGACCTTACCGGGGGTTGTCAACCCTGAATCTCGAGGCTTGCCTGGGCAAGAATAAGGATAGAACGAACCTTCCGAGAAAACGCTTCAACTGTGCGGGCCGAAATTATAGTGATCTTAGAACCTTGGCGCAATTGTTACTGCGCGGGGTCATCTAGTCCAAAATATATACCGTGAAATTATGTTCACGTAATAAATATTTGATTGATATTGGTTTTCCAAGATGGCCGCCATCTCATTGGTATCGTCAATATTCAATCAATTTCCCCTAACGCAGACGTAGGTAATGGAAGATTTCCTTTATCTAACCCAATCTTACTCGCTTTGATTTGATAATTTATATCACTGAGTCGATGACTGTCAATTTTGTTCCGTTATTTATAAGGGAAAAAATATGTTTAAAATTATTACAGGAAATTAAATAAATATTACAGGACAGTAATTTTACTCAGCGCCATCTAGCCCTAAAGTAAGCATGGCTTGTAATACGGGATCTTAATAAAACAGATTGAATACTTTTCTATGTTTTATTGTAAATACATATTTATCGTACAATACAACATCTAAACACAGAACAAAACATCTCACAAATGATTGTCCCGGGTAGGAATCGAAGCCACAACCTACGGCGCAGAAGATACGGCTGCTACCAACTGAGCTGCGAGACTTGGGAGCTTACTAAGAATGATGGCAGAATAAGGTTTTCAGACGGCAACACTCGCTCCCTACCCAATCTATTGACACCGTAGCCCACACCATATTCATAATATTGCCTCCACTTAGTTTTTATTGGTAGCTATGAATAGTAATGTGCGAACTCGATTTTGTTTTTGCTTTATATTGGGCTAGAATTATTTTTATTATCCTTTATTTGCTTATTGACATACTCTGGGTTAATAGGTGAAATTATGTAACACCAGCTGTGCCCATTCGAGGCTTTGTGGCCTATGCTGTGGTTGTGAGCTATGAGCCCGGCTTCCGATCCGGAGGATGTGGGTTCAAATCCTCATGCGCCAACTTTTCGGTTATGGCGCATTTTAATGCTAGCATTAGAACTTGTAAACCATGTGTATGAGACGAACGTAAGCTTGGACGTGCCTCTGACTAGCCAAGTAGGTTATCTTCATCCACGCTCTGGGAAGTGATCTGAGGTGAATCCTAGAAGGGGAAAATTCCGTGAGTCTGTTACTTTGTTAATTACTGTTACAGCTGTGCAGTAAAATGGCGTTGCTCGCATAAAATTCAGGTAAAATGCGTTTGCTCAACCTTTCTTCATGGACTTTAGTTACCTAATTAGTCGCTATGAAAAGCCATTTCTTTTTAACGGAATTATGTATAACCGATGTCTACCCTGCAAATTCATTCTAAATATTGGTGAAAGAGTTTTTGAAATCATACCACTAGTTTCAAAGACTTCCGCCAACATTCAAACTTACAAATTTTAACATTATTTTGTGTTTCGGCCACCGGTATCAGACCCAGACGCCTCTGGTTCGATCCCCAGAGGGGTACAAATTTGTTCTTGGTTTGGTTGGCGGTAAGACTTGTTCCAAGTCCGCCTGGCTAGCTACCACCATCTTACCTGAGTCATAATAAAAATTCTAAGTTATCGTGTTCCAAGATATATTGTAGTGCTGTGTTGCGGCCTTGCTTTTGTACAGACAAACAAAGATACAAAATGTTAGCATTAGTATGGATGTATCACAGAAGCCTACAAAACTAAAAGGTAAAGAAACGTTGCCAATAACACCCGACTTTGATCATCCTTCCAGGGCGGCCGCCCGCCCACTATCAATACATGGGATCACTCGCCCAAATTGAACGCAGATTATCGCCCAACTGCCGGCTGAAGATGATATTACGCTTTGAGAGTCGTGAGATGTAGGTTTGAAAAGAAATCTTGGCTATGCATACTCATTTAGCAAATAACAATACGTAAAACAAAGCAAGGATGAGTCTTACGATTAGAGGCTCTCCCGCGCATAAATGAAAACATGACTACCTTAAGGTTGGTACCCTGGCTAGCTACCACCATCTTACCTAAGTCTGTTGCCATAACAACAATTCTAAATGTTCCCGCGAAGGGACTCGAACTCGCATCTTTTCCTGAAGCCGGAAACGCTCTAACCTACTGAGCCGCGAGGGTAATGACGCAGATTCCAATTTTTTGTGTCATATTGAACTTAGCTTGAGCGCTGACATTTACCTACATTTGTTAATATTCTGACCAAGTGCAATCACTTTCAAAAATAAAAAATAAAAAAAAATCTAAATGGTTGTATTCTGGCATTTTAGAGGTAAGGTAATTCTTCAGACTATTGAGGATTGCGCGTAAATTGCGCCTTTTAATAACTTGAAAATAGGTGAGATGAAGGCCTTGCCCGTCAAAATATAAACAATAAAAAAAACATTCGGTACCGCACTTTGGCAGGAGGGTGATTACTAGCCAGGTGGATGTTGACAGGTCCTAACACCAGTGTTGTGATCATTCAGCCGTAACCGTTAGCAAAAATCAGCATTTCTGTTTCCCGGGGTAGACCACAAGGTAGATCATACCTACCCCAGGCAAACTTGCAGGCGGATCGTAGTAACGGTACTATATGATATGAGATAACAAGCCTCATAGCTCAGTTGGTAGTAACTCTGACTCCTGCGCTGTAGGTTGTGGGTTCGATTACCACCCAGGACAAACATTTTGTGGTGAATATAGATGTTTGTTCTGTGTTTGGGTGATGTATTGTATGATAAGTATGTATTTACAGAAAAAAAGTATTCTATCCGTAATCTAGTTCCGATATAACAAGCTATGCTTAGTTTGGGGCTATGGGCGCTGTGTGAAATTGATATTTATAACATATAATATTTTTAATATAATGTTATTATTATTATTTTTTATTGTACGACGGGGAAGCGCTTGGCCTTCATCTCACCTGGTAACAAGTTAAGATAAGGCCGAAGGTGGAGGCGCACTTCACCCGGAATCCTCAACAAATTGAGGAACTGGCTATCTTACCTCTGAATGCCGGAATTATTTATATATTAGGTAATATCCTTTGAAAAAAGATCCATAAGTTGGCTTTTCCGTAGTCTGGATATATTTAGGACAATCAGATGACTAGAATCATCTGATTGTCCTCAATATATCAATATATAGATATCCGAGCTTTGAAAGGTAGGGATGGGAACACTTTTTACCAAAGTTATTATACTAGTTACACAAAAATTCCGGTCACATACACGGTATAAACTTTAATCGATACTATTTTGATATATAAAAGCTATCGAAATAGTATCGATTAAAGTTTATAAAACCACAACAATGCTGGCAAGTACTGTTTCCCGATATTAATGTAAATACCGCTAGTTCCGAGGTTACGGCCACCGCTAACCTCCGTATTATCTTTCCTATTACGAATACTATTACGGGGTTTTACCTTTTATCAGCAGGCTACAGGCACTTAATGCGAAACCAATAAGTAGGGTTGCAGTGTATGGCTCGTTCAAAATTCGGCTTCGGTCATGAATACTGACCGAAAATGTTTTGCAATTCTGAAAAATATCGACAAATGTTTTAGTTTTTAGATTTATTTTTTAAAAATAGAACTGATTCGGCGGTTTTAGTCTAAGAAATTTTAGTGTCAATCGAATTCAACCTTATTAACTTCTAAATTCTGCGAAGTTGCTTACTAGCGGAATGGTCAAAAAAGCTTAAGAGCAACATTCTGTCTGCCATTTGAAATATTAGTCGACTTAAAACCGAGCACGTTTATCAGAAAGATTTTCTATATTATTAATTCAAAGAGATTTTTTAGTAAGTTAAATAATTTCATCAATTTGAATTCGGGCAATTGTCGTGAGCCGAAAGTATAGTAACTCAAAAAGTCGCTTCCCTGACCGGTTCAAAGGTATTAGGACCGTACCAATCCAGATCGGAAAGCCTACTGGGCGCCGCACAATCTTACTACGTTTGTGGATTTAATAAATATCTAAGTAGATTAGCTTATTGTTCTGATACCGACCATTTTAACCGCTTCTGTGGTCTAGTGGTTTGACCACCGATGTCAGATCCAGAGGTGGGGTATAAATCCGCATAGATTTATACCCCACTACCACTGTATGTATGTAAACATAGTCCGTATACCGTATAGTTTTAATATTGTTGCGATCCGGCATTTAAAGGTATGATAGCCAGTTTCTCAGACTGTTGAGGATTCCGCGTGGAGAACGCTTCCATTTTCGGCTTTAGAAAGGTGCTTGAAAAAAAGGTGATATGAAAACTAAGGGCTTCCCCGTCGTACAATAAAAAATAAGAGTTACGAAAGTGACTATGGTAAAAGGAAAGTGCACGCTGCATTGATGAAAATGTTGAGATAGATGGACTTAAAAAATAAGCTACTGTTCGTTACGACCTAGACAGACAACGAGTAACTGAAAACAGCGTTGGTGGAGTTTTGGTATACATTCGGGCGGATGGTGCGTCCTTTCCTTTGTTTTTTTGATCTGAGAAAACTAGTGCAAAATGTTTGTTTTTTTTAAGTGAATTAGTGTAAAATTTTAAGTGAGTCTATCTACCTATCAATCCATCTATTAATAAGTATTTCCAAAAATATATTAACTCAAGCCTCGAAATATACTTTTAGGCACAGTTAGTTCCTATTGCTTGTACGAAGTTTTCCAGCTTAAATTATGAATTGATTCCTAATAAGGACTTGCTAACAGACAGACATTGCGACCACAACCTTAATGCCTCAGAAGTTTTATAGTTATACGTATATAATTTATACCTATAACAAACCACAATGTAACTGTATTTGCATCGTGGTGGTAGTTATGTAACTATTTTCGAATACGTGTCATAACATAATCTAAGCGATAAGACCGCGCGATGTATATCATTTTTTATTGTGTGTTTTATGATGATGTACAATAAATTAAATAACAACTTCGTACCTATAGTAAGTTTATGTTAATTAATTTATGTGAAATTTTTGGTTACGGATAAAAAGTGTGTTCATTAATAATTTTGTGGGTTCGATTTTCAATAAAGAAGAACTTTGCCTAAATGTGTCATGTTTAGAAGGTATCGCAGAGGATTATTAAATACAACACAAGTAAGTCACGTACATATTTTATGTCCAATAAATAGCTAGGGTATAGGTATGCTAGTGTTTTAAGGTATGTATTACTATGTGCCATAGGAATAGTTAGAATAAGATCAGTATTTTTGGTATTTTTGTCTGAAATTAAAATATGCATTTTTTTTTACTTACAGCTAGGAATTAGTACAAATTATAATAATACATGCAAAACATATTAATATGTGCATTTTATAGCTGGCCAATTACAAATTTCCTCTTTTAAAAAAAGTATGTGTCAATGGAAGCAGTCAGCAGTGATAATTCGGCCATTGAGGCCAATTTGCAGGCCTAGAACACAGATGGCGGCGCGATTCCAAACTGTATGTGTTCTTTAAATTCCACTTCGGCGAAGATACGCACGGTACCTTTAACCTAATCTCTCCACCTCCTTTCCACCACCGGACTAGTAGATGATAGATATGTACATATTCTATTGTATGCCAAATAAATGGATTCGCCTTTATGTCATCAGTACTGGTAAACAATGAAACTCCTAGCTCTTGTCTGTTCTTCTGCACCTGAAAAATCTTGAAGTCTTAAAGTCCCGTACGAATACGTTCCTTTTAGACAAGCGTGTTCCATTGTATCTAACATCTTTAATTGTTTTTTAAGTGAGCTGTAGTCAAACACTTGGCTATCACCAATGAAAAAAAATTACTTCGAATTTGCTAAATTGAATTCCATAAAATGTAATTCAAGAAGCATGCGGTCAAATCTTTAATTATTTAAGGACCTTAAACTTACGAAGGTATGGTTGGTCATGTCTAAACTTAGTCTATGTTTAATTAATAACCGAGTTCCTATTAACATAGTTTCCAGCTTCCTGTGAGCTATCGTTGGGAACTAAGTTCTTGACTCAAGGGGTTGTATAGCAGGCATGCATATTTGATCATGTATTAAGTGCTGCTTTGACCATGGTTATCAGGAATAGTATATTTTTTAATGGACAATGTGCTGGCTCTTAACCTTGCAACAGCTTTGCGCGGACCTGAGAATAGTTTTTTTTTTATCATACGACAGGGAAACACTTGGCCTTTATTTAACCTAGTGTCAAGTAATAAGGCCGAAGGTAAGCACCAAGCGCGCTTTACCCAGAACCCTCAGCAGACTGAGGAACCGTCTAGTCACTCTCTTAATGCCGGAACAACAATTACGACCACCATCTTACTTAAGTCCTTCGCCATTACTACAATGTTATGGCGAAGGAATTAGGACTAAGGTAAGATGGTGGTAGTTAGTCAGGCAAAGTGGATCTACAACCAACGGAACCAAACACAAATTGGGGATTGAACCTAGAGAATACAGTGGGCGAACTACAAGACCACACAGGCATTCAATAGCATGAACCCCTTCTGTAGAATGCTGCAAATGTATGATGTTGTTGGTGATTGTCAAATCAAATATGAATACGTGAAAAGAGAATCTCTTTTTAAGCTAATTGTGCAAACGGGGGAAATGTGAAAATTGGCATACTTAAAATGGGAGAATGCAGAAGCTTTTTTTACGGTGTCCACGAGTGCTTATAAAATCATAAAGCATGTATTTCTTTACTTTTTATTTATGCTTTCTAATTTTTGTTTGTATTTAACTTTTAGTCCTCTTCGTATATTTATCATTTTAGTTTTTGGATTATTTCTATATTTGTGTAAACTAATATAAATAATTATTCGCGGTATTTTGCAAGCTATGATATTCAATTCAGGTAATAATTGGCCATACCTTTTCTAACTCTTATTCTTACATATTAATTTAAATGTAATAGATCGACTAGCCGTGTGCCCTATGGAATCTCTCGTGAACTTTCCCATACATATTTTGACCTCATTACGGGATGAATTTTCCATAATCCCTTCTAAGTGTTCACCTACGCAGTAATAATAACTCTTGGAGGACCAATGGCATTTAGGAAAATGCCATGCTTCTAGAACAGTCTCTCGGTCAATATTAGAGTTTTATTATGTAGACTATTAAGCGATAAAAAAATAAGTAAAAAAAAATCCAAAGACTGCTCAAACGCTAATAATCGGATTTAAAAGCTTTCTCCATAAAATCCGGGAAAACTGAGTCTAAAAATTCTCAAGTTTAACTTAATTCTGACCACAAAGGACGCAATCACGTTTAACAGGCGTTTGGAAATATTCATTGGGAGCGGTAACAAAGAAAATGCAACAAAGTGCACAGCTTCAAAGGGAGATTCTGCGGCGACCTTCGGGGGGTAGGTTCCTTATAAGGTGTAGGGTACAAAGTCCCAGGTGCTCCACATGTTATTTATATATATACAAATAATGTTTTAAATTTTTACCGACTTCCAAAAAAAGTTTTCGATTCGGACAGTATATTTTATCTTTGTATGTCCACCGATTTGCCACAATAATTTCTTGATCGTAAAAGTAGGTCTGATATTGGTCCCATTTTCATTTGGTAAAAATACGAGTATTTCCATAAAATGACCATCTTTGGACCAAAACTCCTTAACAGACAACATTCCGAATTGTATGAATCTTTTTTTATGAAGCTCCTACATATTAATGGTGATTTTAAATCAAGTTGGTCGTGGGATTGATAACGGCCGGACACCAATGATAGTTTGGTGGTAAACCGTGACTAGGTCAAGTGATAAATCGTGTTTAAATTCCATCAGTATAACTAAAGTAAGGTTTTATTTATCGGAACAGACTTTTATAACAACTTGAATATAATTGTATTGGTAAGTTCTACAAGATAAGATGAGATATGAAAGATGAAAAAACTACGGATATGTTCGAATGCGGGCATAACGTTACGTAATTAAATTACCTTACGTCAACCCACCCTCGCTGTTTTGCTTAGCAAGACGGCACCATTTTAAAAATATATGCTCTTAACTTTTTACTGAATTCGGTACAATTTTTTTATACCTCATACGTCAAAATAGCTATAAAACATGATATATGTGTGAAATTGCATAATGATAAATATCAGAATGCTGTCACAATCCATACTTAGGTACATCTAGAATTCACTCGCATGATTAATGAACAAGCCTTCCAGCGCAGTTGGTAGTAGCTATGACTTCTGCGTCTTAGGATGTGGGTTCGATTCCCACGCCGAAAACACATTTGTGTGATGAATACAAATGTTTGCTCTGTGTTTTGTATTGTATCAAAAGTATCTATGTATTGACAAAAAAAAACATGTAAATATCCCATCCGTAATCGCAATACGGGGCTAGATGGCGCTAAGTTGAATTATTTCGTGTACTATTTATTTATTGTAATTATATGATCACAGTATCGCAATAAATTACATTTGAACTCCAAGTACTTGAATGAACCCTCGTCAAGTACTCCCACAGCAGGGGCGAAGCTCACGTTGCTATGAGTCAAATGTTCGAAACATTACACGGTATTATTGCTTACCAGAGAATTCCCCGGTCTTCGTTTTTGTAACCCCGTGGGAAATATGCCAAAACCCTCCACATTGCAATCGTAAGAGCCATGCCATGTGGAGTTTAAGACATATTTTTTTAATCACCGACGAAAAACAAACATAATGGCGTGATTTACCACGTTTTACCTGACTGTCTCTGATGGGGAGTAAGTTTTTCGAGGAAATGTATGCATGTATGTCTATTTTATTGCCACGCTCTACAGCCTATATGGCTTGATTGAGTTTTGACGCGTGAGGTGTCATTTGGCTTTGTCTGTATTATGGAGTGACATCGGCTGTAACTATTTCAATATGGGGGGTGCGAATTGAAAATAAGGATGGGGTACCCATAAATAGTTTTAGATTCATCAACTTGAGGCAAAGGTGTCAGGCTCGTGTACCCACCCGTAAGTTCACCGGTAACCATACCCTTTAATCCCAAACACTTCAATGCTGCTGAAAGAGGTTTGGTGGTTGTATTCCCCGGACGAGTCCTTTCACAAGGATTTTCTTCTACTCCGAATAAAAAACAATAGTACAATATTGGTCGATATAAATCATAAATAAATAAATATTACAGGACATTAATTTTACACAGCGCCATCTAGCCCCAAACTAAGCATAGCTTGTAATATGGGAACTAGATTACGGATAAAATAATTAAATACTTTTTGTAAATACATACGTACTATATGATACAACACCCAAACACAGAACAAACATCTATATTAATCACACAAATGTTTGTCCTGGGTGGGAATCGAACCCACAGCCTACAGCGCCGAAGGCAGAGTTACTACCAACTGAGCTATGAGGCTTGTCATATCAATAATCTTGAGTCGCCGCCGTCCACCATGGTAGCAATACGTAGTAAAATCAATTAACAAAAGTATAGTAAGTAAAGACACTGCATTGTTGAAAGGATTAAAAAAAAATGACATGCAATTTGAATTTCAAATGTTTACTATATAAACGTTTACTTCGCGTCTATCAGGTGTACCTATCATTTTTTATAATAACTCATCTATTATTTCATTTTTTTTTCATATTTACCTTACAACCATTTTTATCTACACCTCAATCTTAGTCCATTAATTTGAAAATCGAGTGATAAAAATCGAATGAAATATTGTATCGACAATTCGATTAATGTGAGCGAAGTAATAAGTTTTCGTAGGACACGCCATTAGGGACCGAGTAATAGGTTTTTGTTTGATTAATAGACATTTTGTTTGCTTATATTTTGAGAAACTACATTAAAAGGACACCTGCGACATGTTTTCTTGGCTCAAGCATATTGTATTTACAAAACAAGCAATTATTACTTTTAATATTAATTTATAAGAAAATAATTATAAACAAATAAATATTACAGGTTAGAAATTCACACAGCGCCATCTAGCCCCAAGCAGCTTGTTATTAATTGGGACTGAATTTCAGATAGAAAATATGATATACTTTTTTTTCTAAATATAATACAACACTCAAACAATGATCAAACATCTACATATAAATCAGACAAATTTTATAGATATGTAAACCAAGAACAAAATAAGTAAGCCAAGAACAAAAATTACGTATATGTATAGGTATTTGGTATAAGTATAGATAGGTACCAGATTATGACTTGCTTCCATTTGAGAAACTCTACTTGTATAAGTTTAGTAACTAATGAAACCCGATGTTTTCCCCTGTTAACTCGTTAGATGCATCAGCGTAGTTAAAAAAATACATCGTTTTGAGAAGAGCGTAAACCCCTTTTATGCTATGCCTCAAGGCGGCTAACTTCATAAAAGCAAAACAATTAACTGGTCTGAGTTTCTTACCTTTATCCTTGTGTGCGATTGCGAACAGGCGGTACATTTGACTATTTCTATTTATCCTAAAAATCTTACTGAATAATCAATATATTTTGATTTTGAACAATCAGTAGCTGTCATCCCTTGGAATCTTATAACATTTACAAACCTCACAGCTCAGTTTTTAGTACATCTGCCTTCTGCGCTGTAGGTTTAGAGTTCGATTCAGTTCGATTCCCACCCAGTTCAAACAACTTTGTGTGATGAATATAGATATCTGTTCTGTGCTTGGGTGTTTTATTGTATGATAAGTATTTTTATACAAAAAAAGTATACAAGTATGATATATCCGTAATCTAGTTCCCAGATAACAAGCTTCACTTAGTTTGGGACTAGATGGCGCTGTGTGAAATGAAAGTCCCGTAGTGTTGATATATTTAAAACAATCTTACCCACAGGATTACAGATACTCAGCGTATTCACTATCGCTTGATACATTCCACCGGTAGGTCGTCTATGCTATAATTAGCAATTTTCTGACATTTACCTAAAGCAGAGTATTAATTAGCTGGCGTGATAAACTGTAATTTGTGTAAAAACCTCCGTTCGTATTATGAATGTGCGTTCTATTTCCCGAGGGTGCTCCGGGAGACTAACAAATGGCGGAGACGTACTCATTCAGCCCTCCCCAACGCCTGTGTCACTTTACCAGCTTTTTTATGAGACAAGCCGACGCCTAGGGCTTCATTCGCGCCATCCCCGGTGAAGTGCGCTTCCACTTTCTTCGGCCTTATCATAACTTGTAAACCAGGTGAGTGAGGTGAAGGCCAAGCGCTCTCCCGTCGTATAATTAAATAAAACCCCGTAGTGATTCCTACAGGTTTTGTTTATTTTACCAAAAATCCGTACGTAGCGTACGTCCTTTATGAAATCTAACCTGTTTTTTTTAGTCTGGTCTAGTCAGAAAACTACTCAATTTTTTTTTAGCCTCTAGTAAAAGAACCTAATTTTGGACCTGTACATTGATAGTCAGCCGGTCAGTGCTACATGTCGTTTTTTTTTTGGTTTAGAGGAAAAAGGCCGGAAACGCCCGGTTATTTTATTACCATATTGCATTCGTTGAGACAATTTGTGGATGCACTTATAAATAATAATAATAATAAATATTACAGGATGTCAATTTCACATCTAGCCCCAAACTAAGCATAGCTTGTAATATTGGAACTAGAATACGGATTGAATACTTAAATACTTTTGTAAATACATACGTGCCTACTATTTGACAACATATTTGACACAGAACAAACATCTATATTCATCACACAAATGTTTGTCCTGGGTGGGAATCGAACCCACAACCTACAGCGCAGAAGGCAGAGTTACTACCAACTGAGCTATGAGGCTTGTTATACAAAATGGGACATTCCACGCAACGCCATCTATAGGCCACAGCTAAGCAACGTGAACTATTGGAGCTAGATTATTTGTATGCAAATAAACAACGTGTAACCTACAGCGCAAAATTCATACAGAGCCACTACCGACTGAGCTGTACTATACCATGTCCAGGCAGTGAATATAGGCTTGTACTATTCTCTAGCCGCCTTTTACAACATCACTGACTGAGTCTGAGGGGTAATAAACTGCAATGAGTTCCTTTGAAACTGCTACGTAATCTGTGCACTGGCTTATCTGCGCCCAATGCTGATTTATGGTTGAAATCAATCTAATTTAACGCGGGAGAGCCTTTTAAATGTGTGCAAACAACAAATGTACCTACGTTTATTTAAAATTATTAAGACTTCATACCCGGAACGAAATTCCCACCATCGCGAGGGATTTGCGACGAAGTAAAAGTCAAGATGTGTTTTTTCACTAAGTTTTTTTATGATTATTTTGAAACGTGAAATCTACCGCCTGTTCAGAATCGCCACCAGCCCACAAGGAGAAAGGCAAGAACCTCGGACTAGTAATTTTTTTGATAATCCATTCAACATTTAGGCATACAGTCTTAAATAAATTAAATTACGTTATAAGTAGTACATCAGAAACTTAAATACTTCATACTATCTTAAAACATTTATTTCTAACTAACTACCAAATAGACAATTTGTTAAAATTGAGAAATCACCATACCACCACGAATACTTACTTTCTTATTGCACCACTTATAAAAACACGGCCTCCAAAATGTTAGCTTAATCCGTTCAGTACCTAGTCTTAGCGTGAACAAACATTCTTTCGCTTTTATAACAGTAAAGAAAGAAAGAAATGAAATTGGAAATGAACGACAAGCTAAGTTTGTACAGGAGAGCAAAAATCATCCAGAAAGGGCTCTATTAGATTAAACCACACAGTGTGTGCCTACCACAGAATCAGAAGATACACCTTCGGCCTTATCTCAACTTGTTACCAGGTGAGATGAAGGCCAAGTGCTTACCCGTCGTACAATAAAAAAAAAAAAACGTGACGTAGGCGTTATTACTTTGTACTGTCAAATTTAGTACTTATTACATAAGCTAGAGACACTGTATACTTTTTTTATTTTTATTGTATGACGTATGAATACTTGGTGTATCGATGACGAGCGAATCGAAGATCGAGACGTGCGAATGTATGAGCTGCTTGGCCTTCATCTCTTCTGATTTTTCAAGCTATGATAAGGCCGAAGGTGGAAGCGCACCTCACCCGGAATCGTCAACAAACTGAGGAACTGGCTAGCTTACATTTAAATGCCGGAACACATTAATTTAAGAATTGTTGTTATGGCGACAGAATTTGGTAAGATGGTGGTAGTAAGCCAGGCGGAGTTACAAAAAAGTCCTACCACCGACCAAATAAAGCACAATATTGTACTCCCACCAGTGAGCGGATGACTAGACCACAGAGGCGGTCAAAATAAGTTTCCATACATTTTCTCTACTGTCCTCGCTAGCGACTGTAGTTAATATAAACCAGTGGCAGTGATAGTCAAATCACACAGATACGACCGAAGACTTTGTACCATAAACACATATTGTCAATAAAGTGGACTGTAGTTACTCTTCAAATAGGTCAAACAATACACAATGAAACTAACAAGGATTTATTGCGAGGCAATCGTGAAGATAGACTTAAAATGTGTATGTAAATTCCGGCTGGACTCCACTGGTTTGTCCTCGATATTGCCATACTTACATGATATTTCTGTGAGTCGCGGCCCGATATCGTATTAGTTTTCTCTTGGCGTCTAAGCTTGCCTAGCTCTATATAGACTAGAGCTAGGATGAGGTCGAAGATAGAGCGAGCATTCCCTGAAGACATTGGCTCTTCCGCGCTCAGACGGAGCACGGCATAACATTTTAGTCTACACCACCTAGCCTCACAGCGATTCTAATATTTGAACTAGATTACGGAGAATCTAAATACTTACTATGTACGAGAACTGGAATTTTGTAATATATTACCAGCGGCCTAACCACAACGTTATAGCATTCTCGTTTTGATCTTACATTACTTTTGTATCGTTTTTTCTACACCAGACAGATAGTGACAAAAGTAAAGTAATATGAAAACAAGAATGCTATAAGAGATTGTGGTACCTTAACGTGGCTGTATCATACGGAATGTTTTTGACAACCGAGCAAAAACTTGGAATCAGCTTCCAGCGTCTGTATTTCCGCTATTACGAACTAATGTCATCAAATAGAGAATTAAGAGGCGCCTTCTCAGTATGCTCGTTCCATTGTAGAACCCATTTTTTTATTGTACGACGGGGAAGCGGGTTCGGCATTCATCTCACCTGGTTACAAGTTAAGATAAGAGGAGGCACACTTCACCCGGAATCCTCAACAAACTGAGGAACTGGCTCGCCTCCTATAAATGCCGGAACACAAGAATTTTAGAATTATTGTTAAATATATCACCTTGCCTCAAGTTCCGAGGTCCAGCTAACCCATTTCAATGAAACATTTTACTGAAAATTAAATAACGATTTGGTTATTAAGCCAAAACAAATCTAAATCTGCAGCTGCACATATTTAGATGCGATTTTGGCTTAAACATTCATCTCGGTGAGTCCTCATCGTCAGAAAAGCTAGTGGCCTACACTGGGCTCAGAATCTGCTATAGAGTTCTGCCACAGTGCAAGCAACATAGTTTCCCGTCGTACCGCATGAGGCTAGTAATATTTTTTACGATGTTTTTGAGTTTTTGTGCTACATGATATCCTATTATAACAAAATCTAATATACCTTACAATTCGTTTAAATTTTTACCCTCGTTATATCATTTAATTCAGTTTTTTTGAAAAGTATACATTTATTCAATAAATTAAACTAACTAAGTACAAAGGAATCAGTCAGATTACCTAAGGACCGTTACAAACGGCCTATAGGTAACTCAACTGTTCCAGACCAGTACCAGACGGAAGCGTGCCCAAGACACTGGCTGCATTGCCACGCTGAATAGCTATGCTAATTCGCTGGCCTAAATAAGAGCCAGCCCTTGGGTCACGTGTCGCCTCAATCAAAAGCCCCGCAATATTTTTGAAAACCCGGAGGGCACCGGCTCCCCACGGACCCAAGGTCTCCACCCCAAAAGGCTTAAATAGGTAAGCTCTGTCGAGACCACTATATTTGCGCCTTTTGTGATCCTCGGCCGAATCAGCCGCCGCACCAGCCCTAACTGATGTCCCAGGCAGATGAGATGGCGCTAGGGTGTCGACGCAGGTAGCGTCCCACACCAAAGGCCTACCCATTTCCCAAGGGACAAGAGTCATACCGTCGGGCCGCTTACCATCATCACGTAACAGACCATTCGGTTCAAGAACGGCTGGCACATTGACACTGGTAAACGCTCGACGGATAATGTCATTAAGACTAGCGTGGCGCGAAATCCTGCCCGCAGACCTTGCGCACGAAAGTCCGTGAAAACCAAATTGATCTACGGCCGCACCGCACCGGCACTGGTGAGAGGCGCAGCATCTTGCACCCAACCGAAGACAAGTGGCAATACGGAAAGTTACAGGATCCATAAGTGTACCGGTATTGTAGGATGGATGTGCTTGCAGCCAAAGACCTGATTCCCATTTTGAAACAGCTAAGAGACGAGCACGATCTGTGGAGGTTGAGCACGTATGTAATAGATAATTCCGTGTCAACTCGCACAGAGGCCCGTCCCACTGCCGTTGTGCCGAAAGGTGTTTTGGGGGATCGGTATTAGGGCAAGCACTGTGCCAAGCATTTCGAGCCTCGTCAAGATAAGAAATTTGGAGTATATTGCCTGGAACAGCCGAAATTGATGGTGTTAGAATTTTCTCAACCAAAGAATGTGTACTATAGACGGAAGACAAGAACGCTGGCAAAGCAACACTAGAAATTTTGCGTATACCTAAGCCGCCCAATCGAATAGGCAATGAGGCCTGCGACCATGCTCTGTCATCCAACTCAATATTCAAAACCGTGGAAAGGGTGTTCTTTATTATGTTGTCTAAGCCTTCCACCAGCTCACTGTGTTTCCACAGTTGACAACATCGTAAAGCATAAGTAAATTTTGGGACAAAAAGGCAAAATTTTATAATGGTGAAAGCCATATGTGAGTTAATTTTTGAAAGTCTGTCCGAAACCTTCATAAAATTTTGAATTTTGTCGTCGACGAAACCCGGAAAAGATTCATCAAGAATTGGTGAACCTAGTAGGTGGAGTGAACTCTTATCTACAACAGTAATATTGGAAGCCAAAGTCTCAAACTTTTGAATAATTGAATTTCTATCCAAACATGTATCTGAAATGTATATTTCACATTTCGAAAAATTTAGTTCTAAGCCAATCTGCCGAAATTCATCTATAATAATTTTTAGATCGCCAAATACTGAGTCCACATCGCCACCCAGGGTTCCGTCATCGAGATACCAAACATTCAATTTAGATTTCAGGCGTTGAATAATTGGGTGAATGGCAAGGCTAAAAATGGCCGGGCCTAGAGGGTCACCTTGCTGACAGCCAACTGCAGACGAAATAGTTTGGTTCTTGTAAATTAATTTAGATGGCGAACCATAACATTGAAAAAGAAAAGGATAAATTTCGGGAATTTTGGATTTGATTTGATTTAGCAAGGTGCCTCTGTCAACCGAATTAAAAGCATTTTTGATATCTACTTTTAGAATAACCTCCCCGTAATTTCGATCTAAAAATGTTCTTAAAGAATGGACCGCGGCCTCACAACCGCCTCGCGAACCAAAGCCTAGCTGCACGGGTCGGAAATAGTCGCCTAGATACGCGGCTTTTTTGCGACAGCAGACTTTGGCTGCAAGGCGGCGATAGGTGGTGCCTACGGCTATGGGTCTTATCCCGCCATCCTTTTTTTTTAAAGCACAAAGGTTAGCACCATACAAGATTTCTGTAATCTCGCTGTTGACTCGACCCGACAGCATGAGGTTGATCAATGCCGTCAGTTCTTCAAGAAGGACATCACCCGCATGGCCAGACCCACCAGATAGCAGGTCCTTTAGATGCTGTGGAGACACAGCATCCAGGCCAGCGGCTGAGCCACTCTGAAAGGACATAACGGCACTGAGTACATCCTGACTGGTCGCCTCAACAGCGCAATCACTATCTTGAGGTGCATCGGGGAGGTGGAAATCTGGCCCCGGGGCCGGATGTTTACTTTCAAGAGAAATGAGGGTTGCAACGGAATTTGGAGCTATTGTGTCACTAGAAAAAAGTATACGGGAGGCACCCTTAATATCACCATCGCTAATCTTACTCTCTACAAGTTTGAAGAGAGCAGACTCGGGGGATGGCTTTAATTTAGAATTTCTAATCGGGTCCTGATCATTACACAAAAAAGGTGTGCGCTCATCGCGAGCAGTGTACCTTACACAATTTTATTTAATTGAATAGGTATATTTATTTTTGACATTTTCCCTAACATTTGTGTTCATTGTTTTATTAGTTTGGTACCTATGTACAATAACATTTGTAAATGTATGTTGTATGTATAACTTATGTTATTTTTGAGTATCTGCTGTTTAAAATATTTCGACACAACTATTTTTGTGCTATTAAAGCAATGTATAAGTACAAGGTGTCCTTTTAAGAAGTGTTTATTTATTTATAATTGTAATTGAAATTACTAATTACTTTCTTTCTTATTCATTATAATCTTTCGCAAATTATTGAGCTGAAAAAAACTTCTAAGTTTAAAAAATTGTATGTATGTCTGCCTAAGTTGTGGAAGCTTTGGTTATGCCCATCTCACCCTCAAGATTCATTTTCAAGGATTCCAGTTGAAATTACCGCCTTAGCAAAAATACCAACATCTACTAAAATTTTAATGGTAAGCAAAAAAAAAAAAATTCCTGCTGTAGGTACGCTTATTTCGTTTCTCCTATGTACAAGTCAAATGTCCTAATACCACAGTGTAGCGGAACGCCGCAAGATAAGTCCACATTAAACGAAGGACGCGACAGCTTGCATACAAAACGTGGGTAGGGTCGGTTAAATTTCAATTATACTGTATCTTGCTGGCTTATTAGTTGTGTTGGGTCGGCATGCTAACAGAATCCACAAGTAGTAGCAGTGGTTTCACATTATATCATCCTCCTAGTGCAAGTGCCTGTGCAAGTGCCTGTGCAAGTGCCTGTGCAAGTGCCTGTGCAAGTGCCTGTGCAAGTTTTGAATTCTAGAGATTACCCTTCTTCCTGCCCCCATCCCACACTTAGGCGGGTACATCACAGTTCAGTATATTTTCATAATCCCCACTAAACCTTCCCCACCAGTGGGGATTATGTCTCGTCATTATCTCAACCAGGATTCAAAATGTTTGTGGGGAAAACGCTAATATTTTTTTGCAAATTGTCATAAACTCCACTTAATTTCCCCACCAGTGGAATCGAACCAAGAACCTACAAATAATAATAATAATTTACATCTACGAAAGATGGTCTAGTTGAGAATCCGACTAAATTGTCCCCGTCTAAATGAACTCGGTGCCTAGACAGGAACTAAAAGCTTTTAGGGGTAAGTTTATGTAAAAAATTCAAGATGTCCCATTAGCCGTTCAAGTTTATGTCGCTTTAAAAACTTAGGAACGCGCTGTTTGGCTTGGAATACTTTATTATTTAACTACTGGCACAGTTAAATATAGACGATTGTCTGTGGCAACCTGGAGCCCAACCACAACATCTTATAGTATTCTCGTGATCTTACACTACGTTTGTCTCGTTTTTTCTACACTGGATATTATGCGAAACCTCATCTGGTCGAATTCGGAAGCTTGCGATGGAGATTCCGGAACGGAAATGCTCTTCATAACTCCGAAATATGAAAATGTTAACATTAGTATTCGAGATTTCCGCAGAAGATTTTTAGAAATGGTTTGAGAATAGCGTTATAATCTATCGGATTCTGAGTCGAATCTGACATATTGAGATATTACCGATCTGAAAACTTTCCGTGTTTGAGAATTGCTTGTCTATTACTCATATCCTACGTTTATTCATCAGCATTCACTGAACCTTTAAGACACTCTCGAATATATCAAAGTATCGTCTAATACTATCTGGTATAACTACTTCAGCTCCATATTTATTTGAACTCCATGCCTTACAGGCTGATTCGGAAATCGATATATGCTAAGTACGGAACACAAAACAACCTTCCAACCGCCTCTGTGGTCTAGTGGTTCAAGCCACCGATTTCAGATACAAAGGTCCCGGGTTCGATCCCCATGGGGAGTACAATATATTGTGCTTGGTTTGGTTGGTGGTAGGACTTTGTTTAAGTCCGCCTGGCTAGCTACCACCATCTTACCTAATTCTGTCGCCATAATAACAATTCTAAAATTGTTGTGTTCCGGCATTCAGAGGTAATATAGCCAGTTCCTCAGTTTGTTGAGGATTCCGGGTGAAGTGCACCTCCACCTTCGGCCTTATCTCAACTTGTGACCAGGCCAGGTGAGATGAAGGCCAAGTGCTTACCCGTCGTAAAATAAAAAAATAAAAAAACCAAAGTAAAAGCGGAATTTGAACCAACGACGTCGAACGAATCTTGTATCTACTAAGCTAGCATCTTCCATGCTGTCGTTTATTTTTACTTTTATTAATACTCGGTCTAGTCACCCCGACGCGACGCACGCTACAAGTTATCATTATACGCCCTGAACCTACCTATAACCACAACATAGTAATTATACATGTACGATGTTTCACTACAAATACTTATAGTTACTGTCAACACGGTTATACAAGGTGTCCCAACGTAAACCTTGTCAGTGGGAATTATTACTAAGCTCGTGTCATACACAACGTAGCTACTTAGCTACGTTGATACTTATCTACCAAGTTCATAGTTAATAGTGGATGAGCTGTTGTAAGCTTGATGCGAAACCTATTTTCAGTTAGAAAAACTTTTCTATGCAGTGGCAAATTTATAATTTATATATTTTATCAGCCATATTTTTACACGAATAGTGGGGCCCTGCTTTCTGGATTAGCGTGAGCTGTGGCTCAGGAAACAGTACTCTCTCGAACGATTTGCTACAAGTTGTAAAAATCAGATACATCCGTTACTTTAAAAAATAACGTGTCCCTTAGTAATATTATGAAAAAGTAAAGGTAGAGATTAAAAAACCTGTGCTATGTTTGTGGTTGTGGCCCCAGTACCACACGAGGACACCAGTCGCATAAGAGTTGGGCAACATGAATCCCATTATGTAAAAGAGTGTGTGTGTGTGTGTTGTAAGTAGTAACTGGTAAGTGAAAAATATATTTTTAGCAATACTTTACAGTCGTACATTAAATAATGCCCTAGAATCAAATCCATCATTATAATTAAATATGGGGTCCACATGTTTTTTGAATGTGAAGAAATCGGTTTTTTTTTTTTTTTATTCTTTCATAAAATTTGAGTTTCCCCTCAGAAATAAGTAAATAAGCCTCTTACATGCTTTATTTTTGCCCTTGTTTGTGAATTTGAATGTGTACTTAAATAACTATAAATTAACATATTTTTTTATCACATATCACAAGTCAGTTGGTACTCGCTCTGTCTTCTGCGCTGTAGGTTGCGGGTTTGATTCACAGCTGGGATAAACATCTGTGTGATGATTATATACAGATCTGTTTTTAGATATTGTATGTACTGTCTACAGAAAACGTACGTTTTTAGAATAAACAAAATTATATCTTGTATTTCGGAATTCAACTTCTTTATTCATGACGGACTATGTGACCTGATTTCTATAATCTTACTTACACCGCCCACCCTGTATGTGGTGGCTACGTCATAAATATTCAATAATAACACTCGCAGGGTTAAGTTACCCAATTTTGAGGGAGCGGCTAGACGAAGTAAGTAATTATTTATATGTTTATACCCAGCGTCTATTTGTATATGTTATATGTATCTATGGGTATTACAATAGTTTTAGGATACGGTCTGCTACGTAATGACGGTATAAAATATAACCCTGTCCGTTGGAGATATCTGGTGGATGGAGATAGCTATGATCCTGCAAACATTTTTATCTGAAGTTTATAATAAAATATATAAGGCAGACTAGAGGAACGTATTCAGTTTCCTTCATTGCAAGTCTATTTTTTTTTTTTACTGTGCGACAGGTGTTCCCTTTGGTCTTCATCTGGACTCAAGATAGTGGAAACGCAGTTCTCCGTAATTTTCAACAGACTGAGGAACTGGCTTTCATATCTCTAAATGCCGAACACAACAAATTAAAATGGTTGCTATGGTGTAAACTTAGGTAAGATGTGGGTAGCTAGCCAGGCCAGCTTTACCACAACCAAACCGATTACAAGTACCCCCTGCAAGAATCGAACCCGGAACATCTGGGTCAATACCGGTGGGTTCACCATTCTGCTGTTTAGTCGTGAGGTAGGAATACACTAACAGAGACAGAGATCGGACATTAATTTCATGCCACTGGAACTGGTTTATGTTCTGGCGAGAAGGTGTATCAAAGAACCAATCAGTTTATATGGCGATTTTTATCATCCCATTCCTTTCCAACAGAAATGATTTATGGCATGTAAAGTAGCCTATATTAGATAATAATAAATTTTACAGAACATTCATTTTACACAGCACCATCTAGCCCCAAACAAAGCATAGCTTGTAATATGGGAGCTAGATTTCGGTTAGAATACATATTTTATACTTTTTTTTTTGTAAACACATAAGTACTTATCATACAATAAAACACCCAAACACAGACATCAATATTCATCACACAAATGTTTGTCCTGGGTGGGAATCGAACCCACAACTGTATGTTGATCTGAAGCACATAACACATTTGCAAATATGTTGCTGTGAGCCGGGAAGGAGACATAGGCATAAACAAGCCTCATAGCTCAGTTAGTCTCTGCCTTCTGCGCTGTAGACTGTGGGTTCGTTTCCCTCCCAGGACAAACATTTGTGTGATGAATTTGATGTTTGTTCTGTGTTTGGGTGTTGTATTAATAGTACGTATGTATTTACAAAAAGTATTTTAGTATTGTATCCGTAATCTAGATTTGGGGCTTGATGGCGCTGTGTTAAATTAATATCCTGTATAGCTAATTGATTCAGGCGTTATTTTGCGGAAATCCATATTTCAAAATAAAATCTGAAAACAGAAAAAAAATTTAGTAATAAATCCGCTAAATCTCTCTGAAAAAATCAAATCGACACGTGTTTCGCCTCTACACGAGGCATCCTCAGGAAATATAGTCTTGCTGCTCACTGACTGTTTTTATAAAAAGGGGGTATTGAAATGTTTTAAAGGTGATCTGGTGTTGCGAGCATAGGCGGTAAACGCTTGCCATCGGGGCTATGTATCTATCTATGTATGCCACCTTAGTCGTATAAAAATCGATTTCGACTATTGACTGAACCCAGGGCGCCGAACGCTTAGGCAAGAATCCATCACGTTGTCATGGCGTTACCATTATATAAATCAAATTCACAGACATTACTATAGCGAGACAGAAGAACTTCTTTCGATGTTATAATAACAGTAGGTATTTATGGCGTAGATAACGTAGGCCAAATAACCGCATACTTGTTTCATTCACAATAATAGAATACTAGTGGATTGGGTCAAGGATGCGCTTGTAGCGAGTTTTCCATATTTTCATTTACTTTAATATTTCAGTTATTTGCACGTGGCCACTATTATTATAAATTGTCACTCCCTCATATTATTTGCTGGAAGAACACTTTTCGGGGTTAGGCTCGCCTTTGCTCATTATTTTTTTAAAAACGTTTCCAATTACACGCTTTATTTTGCATGCTTAATAATAAAGAATATTTCACATGTATTTACTCATTAAATTGTATGTGCAAGTATAAACTTGCACATACAATTTAACAGGCGTGACGAAACGATTTTTCATGTGTGAAAAACCATAATTTGAATCGAGATAAGACATCCGACCAAACGTGAAGTGAAAATTAATTTTTAAATGTTTTTTTTCGTTCAGATTAGGTACGCGAGATATAAATAAAAAATATAGGGTTACACCAAATATAAGCCTACTCTGGCTTATAATTAGGGTACGTTAGTATTTTATTATATGGGGTTTGAGGAATGGGTTACTAAAATGTTAAATCGATTCCCATTTATTTACTAATGGCATATTTTTTATTATGTACTTTGTGTTTGTAAAAATCTGTTGTTTTGTTTAGGTAACAAGAATTAAATAGACGTAGTAACTGTTTTAAATAAACAGTGCTAAATAAAAAAAGTATTACATAGGATCCTACTTAAAGAAAAAAAACTCCCTTCAATTCGATTGAAATATCTATACTTCGAGTTTCTAATGGGCATGGATTTAAATTTTGTTCGACAACCAATTTACTACATATCTATGATAAAAATATAATGGAACAAAAAATCCTTTACTAAATACTTCGGTAGCTAAATACTTCACATACCTAGGTTCTAGAAGTTATGAGACGGTCAGATCAGGGTAAAAAGGTTTGATCAATTGACCTCTGAAAGGCGACTATTTTTTGCAAAGCTTTCACGCACCAATTTATAACAACTGTCACATAATATAATTTTTTCTCAATTTTCCATGTAAATGACCTCTGGAGAAACACGTTTTTTATATCGCTTTAAATAATCGTGTATCGCGGTAAAGGTGGCGACCCAAAACATTATAGAAATATTGTAGGAGTAAGTAACTGTAAAACTTGACTCAAATAACCAGAATTAAAAGTCTCCCATTACCAAGATGTATGCTAAAAACATACCTACATATACACAAACATAAAACGCATGAAACCTAACCCTTGTCCACTTGCCCTACATGTTAGTAAGAACAAATCGTTTCTCACACAAAAATAGATTAAATTATGTGGGTACTCACTTTGCGCAGACAACAAGCTTCAATGATAAACACACACGATCACTACACAGCACATTCTGAAAAACACATTTTTATATTTTTGTGGTTATATCGAAGTTTCGGCGTTCAACGGATAGGGGGACCGCGCGCGGCGAAGGCGCCAAAATGACTGGCCGACTGAGAGATGATTGTGTTGCTAGGGCACTGGGATAAATTCCTTCGGGGTAATCTACACCGCTCGGGAAAATTTCCCGGAAATTCGCGCGGTTTCGGGGAATCATTGAACACACAAACGTAACGCTGTTTCGGTAGCAAAGAAGGTTATTTAAAGCATATAACCTGTTAGCACCTGTTAACCTAAGCACACACATTTCTTTTTTGTTTAATAATATTTATTAGAATTACATTTAAATACATATTTATTTTTTAACTGGACGACGGGTAAGCGCCAGTCTTCATCGCACCTGGTGTCAAGTCAAGCTATTATAAGGCCAAAATGTAAGCGCACTTTTTTTTTTATTATGCGACGGGCAAGCGCTTGTCCTTCATCTCACCTAGTAGCAAGTTGACTTCATCCGGAATCTTCAAATTGTGCTATCGTAAGCCACGTTGCCACATTAATCAATAAGTAAAATTAACTTGCTTTAAAACATTTTTTTTTTCTTCGTTTATTCAATAAGAAGTACAATTAAACTAACTATGTACAGAGGAATCAGTCAGATTACCTAAGGACCGTAACAAACGGCCTATAGGTAACTCAACTCGTCCAGACCAGTACCAGACGGTAGCTCGCCCAAGACACTGGCTGCATTGCCATGCTGAATAGCTATGCTGATTCGCTAGCCTAAATAAGAGCCAGCCCTTGGGGTCACGTGTCGGTCACGTTTGAAACTAAAAGAACTTATTTATAGTAATAAGGTTAAGTAAGAACGATAATAAAATAATATAGGTTCAAAAACATAGTAACAGTTGATTTTGTTATTTGAAGATCGCGTATGAGTATTTGTGTCCATTTTGTATGACACACCAAGTGAGGTCATCCCCGCCGTATATATTCAGCGTTAGATTATAAGCACCGTCCGTTTGTAATCTGCCGCGGCATATTGTAAACGGTCGGAAAATTGTCAACAGCCACTGACCATTTATAATTTTACATATGTATTTTTTCTCGTCTGCTTATAATCTGCCGAAGCCAAACCGTCAAATTGTGAAAATGGAATGTGAAGAAATGCACTTTGCGCGCTGATTGGTTAGGCAATACCCTTTGTTTGTTTTTATATTAGTTACTTACTTACACATAACCTAGTAGTCTAGAAAATAATATAAAACAATAAATTGTGAATTTTATTTATTTGACTTCTATGTTTTTTATTGTAAATGTTAGTTGCTGTTGACAATTTGCCGACCGTTTACGATATGACGTTCCATATTACAAACGGACGGTGTTTGCAATCTCACGGTGACAGAGGCATATTACAAACGGACGTTGATTACAATCTCACGGTGATATATAGACAATAAAATATACCAAAATTTTCAGTTGCTACCTATACATATTTGACATGTTAATTTATATTTGTAAATTATATAATGTAGACTTGTAAACTTCCCTAACCTTAGTAGGACAACTCGTGTTAGTCAAGGTCACCTCCATCCGGCCTGCTGCTCCCGAACGCTCCCGCCAGCCCTGGTAGCTGGCAGCCCTAGGGGCGCCTGCGTACTCCCCGCACGAAACTTAGCAGAATCGAAGTGACGAAATCGCCCTGCATGCTGACTTAGAAACTTTTTGCTAGGCCTCTCAAATATCGAGAGCCTAACTGGCGTGGGACATCTGTAGATACGAAACTTTTTTTGTTTTCAGGAAATTCTCACGAGATGACGGGAATGAAGATTCAGTATCTACATGATAGTAAGTCGATAGAATTAATGATATAAATGTTTTTTTTATTGTACGACGGGGAAGCGACAAGGTCGAAGGTGGAGGCGCACTTCACCCGGAATCATCAACAAACTGAGGAACTGGCTATCTTACCTCTAAATTTTTGATCGCCACTGTGGTCTAGTGATTCAACACACCGATTTCAGATCCAGAGGTCCCGGGTTCGATCCCCAGGGGAGTACAATATTGTGCTTGGTTTGGTTGGTGGTAGTACTTTGTTTAAGTACGCCTAGTTAGCCTACTACCATCGTACCGAATGCTGTCGCTATAACAACAATTATAAAAATTCTAAAATAAAATGATTGGTTTACTTATGACCTCTAGGCCATATCAAGGATGAGGTCTACAATAAAGTGAGGTCTTCCAGAAGGCACTGACTCTTCCTAGGTTATTTTTTGTAAGGCAGGGTAGGTTTTGGCGCGAAAGTTCCTTGACTACATTGTCTTTAATTGCAAGAGCTCCGTCTAAGTTTTATTTGGCAAGAGTAATGAGGGCGCTGGCTCTAGGGCTACACAGAAAGTTCCGACGAAGTGAGTAGATTTTTTATAGGATACACTGCACCTTTTGAACATTCATGATCCTCTCAAACGCTATTCAAACTTGATGGTAGCTATAATATGTACCTACTACCTACTATAACTTGCTAAACTTCCCGTAATTAGCGCAAAAGTCCGAATCTTAAAATCATAATCAGTTTGTTGAGGATTCCGGGTGAAATACGCTTCCACCTTGCCTTATCATAACTTGAAAATTAGGTGAGATAAAACACGATCTTTTTAGTACCGTTGGGTCAATTCTTCGCTCGAAACTCGAAACATGCATATGCAAGGATGAGGATGGATCCTACTGCAGAAGGTGAATATAACCAGCCTCAACTCAGTTGGTAGTAGCTCTGCCTTCTGCACTGTGGGTTGTGGGTTTGATTTCCACCCAGGACAAATATTTGTTTGATGAATATTGACGTTTGTTCTGTGTTTCGGTGTTGTAATGTATGTTAAGTATTTACAAAAAAAAGTAAGTATGTAAGTATTGTATCCGTAATCGAGCCCCCATATTACAACCTTTGCTTAGTTTGGGACTAGTTGGCGCGTGTTTTTTTTTATTAATGTTACTTCTCTTCTTGAAGTGTAGTAACACTTGTGTATTTCTATTGTCGCTTTATCAACAATTAATAAAGATAAAAAAAAAACAAGAAACTTTTTTAACGATTATCTTTCTTTATTATTATAAATATTCATATTATATATTAGCATTATTGTAAAAGCAGTAATCTGTAAATAGTTCAAACTTGATGTGATAATAGCCCTTAATGCATGGATGTATAACAACAAATACTAAAAATAAGTCAAACGTGAGTTCTGACGCACCCAAACGAATGCTCCAAAACGAAATGCTAATAATCAGCATTTTGCCAAATAAGGGTCGGAACCCTCGGTCTGCGTGACCTGACTCGTGCTTGGCTGGTTGATTCCCTTACGCACGACATACACTACAATACCAATATTGTAAATTTGTATGAATGTAAAAATCACATTATTTAATGTGCAAAAACAATTTATTCGCGAACAAAAAATCTACAAATACATATGCAGAGTAGATCAGATGCCGACTTATTTGCAGTTTCACTGTAACACTCTGAGAGCTTGATTGGAATTGGAACACAACACCAAGTATTCGGAAGCTGCTATTACTTTTAAATTAACACGAACTTGCGAAATATTAACCTAAAAGCAGATAAATATTTAGTAACAAATCCGCTAAAGTCATTTGAAAAAAAATATAATTGTAAAGTGCAAATGTCTGGCAGCACAGCAAAAAAATATTTAGTAAGAAATCCACTAAATTCGTTTGAAAAAAGGTCGTGTTGAGAATTTAGCTGATTTTGTTGCTAAATATTTTTGTTTTCAGGTTAATATTGAACAATGAATTTCTGTTAATTAAACTCTGAATCAATTAGTCACGAACCTCAGTTTTTCATGCAAAAGGATATAGCTTTTGATGAAACTGAAGTGCGCCTCCACCTTTGGCCTAATCTCAACTTGTGTAACCAGGTGAAATGAAGGCCAAGTGCTTACCCGTCGTACAATAAAAAAAAAAACTTTGTTTTCCTCCAAGAAGGTTACGAATACGACGGAACAAACCCTCCCAGAAACTGGCGTTCTCATTTCGAAGGTGTTTGGGTTTCTTGTAACCGAATTGGATACTCACCATATAAAAATGGCAACGCTTCATTCTTTGTTATCTCACCTTATTGTGATCACTTGAGAAGGCCAAGCTTTCCTTTTTTTACACTGGCGTCTTCCTGTTTCCTAGTGTGATCCCTTAGTCACCTGTTATCGATCCACGAGAGGCTTGAAAGGGGTCCTAATAATCATGCCGGGAAGCCACGAGTATTTCGGAGCATTATTATTTTCCCTTTGGACTTAAAATATCGGTTAGTTAGCTCCTCAAATCTCTGGAGAATAGAGATACGTTTGTAGAAAACAATAATTACTTTTGTTAGTGTAAAGTGTTGTGTAAGTTAAACAAAGTAAAGGTACAAACTATTGAGTTCCATATTACACATGGACAGCGCGTTGACATCCCAATGGACAGAGCCTCGAGTGAAGTTTTCAAAATGAGTGGTTACATGGCAATTGATAAATTATACACCACCCATGTGATTATAAGTACCTATCTAGGTAATTTGGAACGTACCTAAATGTTTTAACATATACATACTTACCTTCTTGCTTAAGATATGTTTGACGAAGTTTAATAGCCCTTGTGACCCTATTAAACTCTTTTAATCTCGGCACCGAGTATGTACGTGAGTTGTTAGGTAAGTGGTATAACTAGGCGGACTTAAACAAAGTCCTACCAACAACATGTTGTACTCCCCCTGGGGATCGAACCCGGGATCTCTGAATCTAGCATCGGTGGGGGAACCACTAGACCACAGAAGCCGTAAAATATAGAGCTACATAATACTCCTGTCATATCACATCAACAACAAATTAGTCTCTACCGCGCGACAGAGGCTCCTCCAAAATTGGATACTCTTATGTAAATCTACATAATACTCCATAGAGCATTTAAATAGCTATGATATCCAGCTATCAAATTCCTGTACACAGTAACCGATGTGTTCACTACGAGTTTTCATTGACTCAACTCGTTAGCATTCAGCAGCAAACAAATGTATGAAACCATGTTTGTAGGTAGAAGCCAAACGGATAGTTAAGGACTAAAATGCACTGAATGAAAAATGTATGAAACCATGTTTGTAGGTAGAAGCCAAACGGATAGATAAGGACTATAATGCACAGAATGAAAAATATTATAAGTATTTTTTTGTATTTCAAGTGATTTTTACAAATGTTATAATGACACAGCGCTCAAGCTGAGGATCAATATGACACAAAAAATTTGGATTCTGCGTCAGGAATCTCGTGGCTCAGTTGGTTAGAGCGTTTCCGGCTTTAGGAAAAGATGCGGGTTCAAGTCCCGTCGCGGGTTGTGAATTGTTGTGTCATTATAACATTTGTAAATATAATAATAACTTTGAAAAGGCTGAATTCGCCAACGAAATTCAACGAAAGTCTTCGAATACCGCCGCGCCGGTCACGGTCACTCGAGAAACCGGCCATTCGGACATCACTGTATTCGAGTCAAACTGTGGTCATGTCAACCGCCACTGTGGTGTATTAGTTCGCAAACCGTGACAGATCCAAAGGTCCCGGGTTCGATCCCAAAGGGAGCACAATGCTGTACTTGCTTTTGTTGGTGGTATGACTTTGTTTAAGTCCGCCTGGCTAGCTACCACCATTTTAACTAAAACCAATTCTGTCGCAATAACAACAATTATTAAATTGTTGTGTTCCGGCATTTAGAGGTAAGTTAGCCAGTTTTCTTTAGTTTGTTGAGGATTCTGGGTGAAGTGCGCTTCCACCTTCGGCCTTATCATAACATGAAAATCAGATGAGATGAAGGTCCAAGCACCTACAATAAAAAACAAAAAAAAACTGTCGGACGGTTAAACTATAGAAACTCTTGGTATGACTACCGATATATACCAGCTATCAAAATTCGCTCCCAGAAGCCCTATCAGGTCCCGAATGCATCTAAAATGGAGTTGTATTGGCGGACTGCATACCAATAAGACGAGATTTTTATATTTTGCTTGTTCAGTTTTAGTGGCAGCTTTTACATGCTTTAAACTGTGGCTTTGATGTTTGATATGTTACCCTTTATAATGCTCATCATCATCATCATCATCATAATTATCATCAAAAATAAGTCCACTGCGGGACATAGACATAGTATAGAAGAGTGTTATTATCATTACGTTTTGCAGGCGGGTTGGTGTGACACGCAGGCACCTTCTCAGTGTAATCACCTGCTCTACTCAGGAAGATGCTGCTATCTTCTAGTTGAATCTCTTAGTCGCCTCTTACAACATCCATGGTTGAATAGAGAGGAGACACGACTTGTAGAGGTCGCAAACGAAAGTTAAACGATCAAGATACTTAGGATGAAAACTTATATGTTACCACGAAAACAAAACGTGCTTCTCGATCTCACAATCATATAAAACGTTATTTCATTATTAAAGTGGTCCCACGTTCGACAAGCAAACCTGAATCCAAAATCTTTTGATCGAAATACTAAACTCAATTGGACTCGAAACGAAAATAAGTAACCCACAGACAACCGAAAATCCATATCGAAATTCAAATTCAGGATACGGGAATAGAGTGTATCTCCGTATTGGCGTTACTGAGTGGCTAGGTGCATACCAATCGACCAGTCCTATCATACAAACATCTTTGTAAACAATTAAATTTCAACTGCTTCTCATGGTCCCAAACCCTTTATCCCATCCAGTTCATCCACTGCTGGATTTACATCGCGCTAGACAGATATATTTTCTTGAGAGGGAAACATGTTAACTTAAAATTAATTACCAGAATTTACTTTGTTTCCATATTTTTTAAGGCTCTGCTTAATACTCAAACAATATGTACAGTTAAACTAAATTTACATGAATGGAAGCATTCTGATTGCCTGAGGAACGTTACATTCATAAGTATTTTATTTTAATTACATTTCCTCATTACCTACCACAATTCAATTTTATTCACATCAAATATGTGGGTTTTTTATTATCAAACACTTTCTTACTCATGTTTGGATTCGTTGACCATCCAAATTGTTTTTAAAAACAAACAGCCAAAGATTTACCATTTACTTAGAAACAGTTGAAAATACAGAATCACACTGCAACTCCGGACATCCGGGAAGAATTGCCAAAGAAAAGAAAACAAAACTGCAAGCGTTATTTCGCTGTGTGAATGTTTCAGTATTTTTATTTTTACGAGGGGCATACAGGGAATTACTCCTTGTTAGGTGGTTTAATTACAACACATTTCATTTCATAAACCATTTATTGATGACTGAAACATTTTTTAAGAGGAAATAAATAAAGAAACGCCTTGTGCGTTGAAAATGAGATAACGATATCCTAGATAGATGAGGGAAACTAGCACAAGACAAATAGAGATAAAAAAAGTTGGATTGTAACAATGCAACCAAAGGTAGCACAAGAAAGGAATAACGAGTAAACAAGTCTAACCGCCTCTGTGGTCTAGTGGTTCAACCCACCGATTTCAGATCCAGAGGTCCCGGGTTCGATCCCCTTGGAGAGTACAATATATTGTGCTTGGTTTGGTTGGTGGTAGGACTTTGTTTAGTCCGCCTGGCTAGCTACCACCATCTTACCTAATTCTGTCGCCATAATAACAATTCTGAAATTGTTGTGTTCCGGCATTTAGAGGTAAGATATCCAGTTCCTCAGTTAATTGAGGATTCCGGGTGGAGCGCGCCTCCACTTTCGGCCTTATCTCAACTTGCTACCGGATGAGATGAAGGCCAAGCGCTTCCCTGGGGCATAATAAATATATATATCTATATATACTGAGACTGAAAAATGTCCTATGAACGTATCCTTTTACGTCGATATCCACTTCCTAAAGTGGCTAAGATGTTGCGAACGCTAAAAGACCTTAGACCTTAGGCAAGAACCGTCTATGGCCTAGTGGTTCACCCACCGGTTTCAGATACAGCGGTCCCGGATCCGATCCCCAAGGGTAAGTTAACAAAGTTGTTGTTTTCCAGCTTTTAGAGGTAAAATAGCCATTTCCTAAAATATTGAGGATTCCGTGTGAAGTGCGCTTCCACCTTTGTCCTTATTATAACTTGAAAATAAACCAGATGAGATGAAGGTCAAACGTTTACCTAAAAAAAAAACTCACGTGCACTAGATTGACTACAGATGTGATCGTTCATATATTGGACATACTTAATGTAGTATCCGAACTAAAGTAGTCCGTAAAGGAACATATTGCAGCTGTCAAGAACTGCCAGGTAATAGTCGGCGATAGCGGAGCACCTAGTGAACTCAGGGTGAATTGAAGCCATTGGATTGAACGCGCATCCCTAAGATTAATAATTAGACAGAGTCCAATTAACGCTATTTTCACAAGAAAATGGTTCGTAAGGCAATTAAAATAAAGCAGTAACCGAATTATTGTAAAACATTAAAAAAAAAACTGTCGGGAATATTAAAAGGGAGTACGATATTGTGCTTGGTTTAGTTGGTGGTAGGACTTTTTTTAAGTCCGCCGAGTATCTGCTACTATCTTACCTAATTCTGTCGCCATATCAACATTTCTAAATTGTTGACTGGCATTTTGTGGTAAGATAGCCAGTTCCTCAGACTGTTAAGGATTCCGGGCGAAGTGCGTTTCCACCTTCGGCCTTAACATAGCTTAAAATATTAAAAAGCATGATTTATTCGTTTCTTGTTTGGCTTGGGTATATATAGTTTCTACCACGGGAAAAATTTTAGGCCACTTTATATCCGAGTGGTATCACGCCATGGGCAAATGCAAGAATAAATTCGAAATTCCAGCCTCTCATCCCCACAGTCAGTTTGTTCGATCTAGCGAGACTAAAGCGAATGTTGTACGCTTTTATATAAATGCAATTTGATATAGCATAGAAGTGTCGGAGGTTGGAGGATATTTGTTGCATATTTTTAAATTGGTGTCGGTTTTCCGACACCAATTTAAAAATATGCAACAAATAGAAAACTACGTGGTACGATGGGTTTACAGGGCATTGTTATTTCTCTGTGAAAATATGTGATATGGCTCTAACGAAAGACAGCTTGGATTCTTGGCCCTTCCACGAAAATCTAACGTCGTCGGTTTCGAAAGTACGTTTGTCATATTTGTATTGAAAAACGTGCAATCCTCCAGCCTATGCCTCCAGCCTAGACCTCCAGCTTTCAGAGTGTGTGTTATCGCTGTTACGTACGACCCTAATGTATTCAAGAAGAACCCAGTCTAAATAAAAAATACGTATAATTTTAAATGTTCTCTGTTTTGTAGGCATCGGCCAACAATACGATTTAAAATGATTGGGAATACCCAGGACTTGTGAAGGGGCTCGTCCGGGAAAGTACTACCTACCACCATACCTATTTCAGCCACCAAGCAGCATTACTGTGTCCTGGGTTTGGTTGCCGGAGAAATTGGGCACGCGTGGCCTTTACGGCTCAATTTGACGGGTGCAATGTAGTACCGCTTACGTCTTGTTATATGTGGATGTGACCAGCGCAGTAAGACTTTGTTATAGACATGAGTTGCATTTAACAGCAGATAGGTTGCCTGCAAAAAGAAAACAGAACAAGACAAGTTCTTCTTTAAACCGCGTTCACATACGAATACTTCAACTAATATGAAAACAGTAAAAAATATTTAGTACATTCTAAGTTCTTTTAACTGCTGAGCTGTTGTCGCTTCGAACGCTGCGCTACCATGTAGAGGCGTAACACCAGTAGTTACTAGATATTGAACATGAACAAGCCTCATAGCTCAGTTGGTAGTAGCTCTGCCTTCCGGCGCTATAGGCTGTGGGTTCGATTCCCACCCAGGACAAACATTTGTGTGATAAATATAGATGTTTGTTCTGTGTTTGGGTGATGTATCATATAGTACGTATGTATTCACAAAAAGTATTTAAGTATTCTAACCGTAATCTAGTTCCCATATTACAAGCTATGCTTAGTTTGAGGCTAGATGGCGCTGTGTAAAATTGATGTTCTGTGATATTTATTATCAATTCAATTAGCTATAATACAATTACATTTAAGTTAAAATATAAATAAAAACAAAATAATTACAATCTCTCTTTAGAATTGACATGTTGTAATCTCATTTATGATACTGAATTTCGATAACGTAGTAACAAAAATGTTCTACGCCGTTTAATTATTATTAAAATCGAGGAGGGTTTTAGAAAATAATATAAATCATATAAATAATATAAATAATATTGTATTGCCCCTTAGGATCGAACCCGGGACCTCGGTCAAAAGTCAACAACCCGAGGCTTTAGAGCGTGCCAATGAAATAGACAT
This sequence comes from Venusia cambrica, assembly GCA_951394065.1. Classification (NCBI taxonomy): domain Eukaryota; kingdom Metazoa; phylum Arthropoda; class Insecta; order Lepidoptera; family Geometridae; genus Venusia; species Venusia cambrica. The sequence goes on from OX596040.1 coordinate 9,279,191, forward strand.
ACACACATCCAATAATGTGGATGTGTGAATGTCTGTTTGATACATACATTCAAGCTAAATCAGCCTGGTAAAATTACATGTATAGGTAAATCTGGTAGGCCACGCCATGCAGCATTTTGTATACATATAATTTAGATTATTATTTAGTTGATAAAATCACAATTTACAATGGAACCTCAACCCGAAGTCCTGAACGATATGGAGGTGATGAAGAAAATGGAAGATGATCACCTGCGTCTTCAGAGGCAGGTATAATGAACTGAATATGAATATATAGGTACATAGAGAGGCATCTCAGCAGTGGAAGACATCTGAAAGCGTATGATGACGATGATGATGTCACGTATATATATATATATATATATATATATATATATATATATATATATATTATATAAGGTTAATAAGTCAGGACTGGTGCGGCAGCTGATTCGGCCGAGGATCACAAAAGGCGCAAATATAGTGGTCTCGATAAAGCTTACCTGTTTGAGCCTTTTGAGGTTGAGACAATAAAATGTTAGTTTATCATCATCAACATCAATTCTCCTGCCCGTATCCCTCATTATATAGATGGGTCGGTATCATCATCATCATCGTCATTATCATCGTTACCGAAAATAGTTTGTCGTTATCACCATACCGGGCAAGCGGGTGGTACTGATAGTCGTACTGATATCGTCAAGTTCCTAGATATATCCAACTCCTGGTCGCCTTTTACAACATGCAAGATGGCATATCCGCTACTCCTGCCATTATCTCATCTCGTTTCATTACTTCTGTATCGCGTTTGCCTTATAAGTCGTCTACTGATGCTCTCGGCAAAGGCCTTGCTCTGAACAGAATGACAGTCATTGCCGATACGTAAACGTAGGTAATAAAGATAATATGAGCAATTTTTGTTCTGGTGTCGTATTTAGGTTTTCGTGTCATAATGATAGCCCTAAAAAGTACCACTGTATGACATGGGCCACGCTTGGCAAGCAATTCGGTAATCGTAGTGTTGGTATATATATAGTAGGTGATCCTCATAAGATCCACGCTCTGAGTAGTGATCATAGGTGAATCCTCGAAGGGGAAAAAGTGAGTCTATTTATTTGTAGAGTATAATGGGGGATATATTGCCACGATCCTTGGCAGGTAAATCGGTGATCACAGTGTCGGTGTTAGGTAGGTAGATACTAGGATAGATGAAAGCTGCTGCCCATCTCCTGGTGAAATCCCTTGGTCGAATCTATGACATCCAGGAGCCGTTATCAAAGGGAACCATATTAACTAGAAACCTTATACTCTAAGATAAAAAAACCTGACCAAAGACACAATGTCTGTGGTGTAAAATCAAACTACGTCTTTCTCAAGGGCAAATAGATAAAATAGATCAAAGCACTTGGCGTTTTATTTTATGTGCACTGGTACAGCTAGTAACAAATAAAATAACACACTATAGGTACCTTTTAGATTCCCGACCCCCAATTAAAAATGATCTTTATAAATAGACAGAAAACAGCGAACCTTGCACTTCTGCAGGAGTTTAGTCGCAAGCCAGGCGGATCTAATACAAACATAAGTGAGGTTTTTATTATTTTACAACGGGGAAGCGCTTGGCCTTCATCTCACCATGTTGCAAGTTAAGACAAGGCCGAAGATGGAGGCGCACTTCACCCGGAATCCTCAACAAACAGAGGAGCTGGCTATCTTACCTCTAAATGCCGGAACTCAACAATGTATAACTGTTGCCATAGCAACAAACTTAGGTACAAGCGACAGACTTAGGTAAGATGGTGGTAGCTAGCCAGACAGACTTAATCAAAGTCCTACCACCAACGCCCAATTGAACCCGGGACCTTTTTATCTGACACCGGTGGGCGAACCACTAGACCAATGAAGTAAAACGTATACAAATCGTATGATAAATATATAGATAAATGTATACCTATATCTCTTTGTACGTACATGTTAACCGCCTCTGTGGCCCAGTGGTTCCACTCGCCGATTTGAAATCCAGAGGTCCCGGGATCGATCCCCAGGGGGAGCAATGGCCTGGCTAGCTACCACCATCTTACCTAAGTATGTCGCTTGTACCTAAGTTTGTTGCTATGGTAACGTCGTTGTGTTCCAGCATTTAGTTTTAAGATTTCCTCCAGTTTCCTCAGTTTATTGAGGATTCCAGGTGAAGTGCGCCTCCACCTTCAGTCTTATCTCAACTTGTTAACAGGTGAGATGAAGGCCAAGCGCTACCCCGTCGTACAATAAAAAAAAAAGAATATATAATTATAGATTTACATTTGACTTCAGGTGCGCATGATACAAACAGACCGTCTCCAGCGAGCTATGGGGGTGCATCCACAGTTCAGAAGACAGGATAACCTCCTCCGTACCCTGAAGGCGGAGTACTTAGATTTGGCGAAGGATCTTAAGGTATACTTCAGGCATACCACTATACGAGTATATATATTAGGTCCTTACATATGAAATTGGCGTTTTGTCGTACTGGCCACTTTGATCTTAAATATCTCCTCTTTGGTTAGGAATTCCAAATTCAAATTTAAACAGCTATTTACTCATGCATTTGTGTTTCAAAAACCGTAATTCATATGTTTTTTTCTCTTTTGTTTTTTTTTCTGCGTCACTCATTTCACAAAATGGAAAACTTAAAATATCGCATTATTTACGAGTACGAGTTCCACCGTGGCACCAGTGCTGCAGAAACGGCTCGAAGGATTAATGATGTGTATGGTGGTGGTGTCGCAAAAGAAAACACGGTGCGTTTTTGGTTTCAACGCTTTCGTTCTGGAAATTTCGACCTGCAGAACAAGCCCCGTGGACGGCCGGAGACCAAGGTCGATAATGATGAATTGAAGGCTAGGTATTGTGGAAGCAGATCCATCGCAAACCACATCACAGTTAGCTGCAGGCTGCGGTGTTAGTGACAAACCCGTTTTAATCCACTTGAAGCAAATTGGGAAGGTGAAAAAGCTTGAAAGGTGGGTACCTCATGAATTGAGTGAAGCAAACCGACAAACGCGCGTCGACTGCTGCGTTACATTACTCAACTGGCACAATAATGAAGGAATTTTAAATCGGATCATTACATGTGATGAAAAGTGGATCCTGTACGATAATCGTAAACGCTCATCGCAATGGCTGAACCCTGGTGAACCAGCAAAATCTTGCCCCAAGCGAAAATTGACTCAAAAAAAGTTACTTGTAAGCGTTTGGTGGACTAGTGCCGGTGTCGTACACTATAGCTTTCTTAAATCTGGTCAGACGATTACGGCTGATGTCTATTGTCAGCAACTGCAAACCATGATGGAAAAGCTCGCTGTTAAACAACCGAGACTTTTCAATCGCTCTACGCCACTGCTGCTTCAAGACAACGCTAGACCACACACGGCCCAACAGACGACTACCAAATTAGAGGAGCTTCAATTGGAATGTCTAAGACATCCACCGTACTCTCCGGACCTTGCTCCAACAGATTACCATTTTTTTCGAAATTTGGATAACTTCTTGCAAGGAAAAAAATTCAATTCCGATGAGGCAGTCCAAACCGCTTTCAAAGATTTCATTGATTCCCGTCCGAATGGTTTTTTTAGTAAAGGGATCAATGAACTACCTATAAGATGGCAAAAGTGTATAGATAGCAATGGTACATACTTTGATTAATAAAATATATTTTAATATGAAAAAAATGCCTTTATGTTCCTCCCATACAAAACGCCAATTTCATATGTAAGGACCTAATATATATGCCTTATACTTTTACGGGCAATTTTTTGTGATGCTTTTTTTATTGTACGACGGCAAGCGATTGGTCTTCAACTCACTTCTTGTCAAGTTATGATAAGGCCGAAGGTGGAATCGCACTTCACCCGTAACAACAGACTGAGGAACTTTTAGTAGTAAGATGGCTATCCTACCTATAACGGTGGAATTCATAGTAGAAGTTTTAACAATCCCCCAAAATCCTGCACTCAGTATATGACAAGCCTCATAGCTCAGTTGGTAGTAACTCTGCCTTCGGCGCTGTAGGCTGTGGGTTCGATTCCCACCCAGGACAAACATTTGTGTGATGAATATAGATGTTTGTTCTGTGTTTGGGTGTTGTATCATATAGTACGTATGTATTTACAAAAAGTATTTAATTATTTTATCCGTAATCTAGTTCCCATATTACAAGCTATGCTTAGTTTGGGGCTAGATGGCGCTGTGTAAAATTAATGTCCTGTAATATTTATTTATTTATTTATTTATACATCTAGGGCGGTCTTTGGATAATAATTTTCATTTCACTCGGGCGCCGGTAATGAACCTATTGCCAGTTAATGCACAGCCTCCGATCAGATCGGGATGTGCTTGGGCGATTGTGTTTGCTTACAAATGTTTGTAAATTTTTTATAGGTTCTCATGTATCATAGTTGAACTGACAATAGACCTTATACATTACCATTCAATATCCAATTGCTATACCATTCCCACTCCCATCCCATTCCCATCCCATTCCTATCCCATTCCTATCTCATTCCTATTCCCAGTCAAATCCCATTCAATTTTCATTCAATTCCCATCCAATTCCCATTCAAGTATAATTCAATTCCCACTCACATCCCATTCAATTTCCATTAAATTCCCATACAATTCCCATCCAAATCCCATTCAATTCCATTTCAATTCCCATTCAATTCCCATTCAATTCCCAGTCAATTTTCATTCTAATCCCATTCAATCCCTATTCAATTTCCATTCCATTACTATTCGATTGCCATTCCATCGACATTCCATTGCCATTCTATCGCTATTTAATTGCCATGCCGTTGCCATTCCGTTTCCGTTTTGTTACCATTCCGTTACCATTCTATTCACATTTTATTCCCGTTCAATCCCCATTCTATTCCCAATCGAATCCCTTTTAACTCCCATTCTATTCCCATTCAATTCCCATTAAAACCCCATTCAATTTCCATTCAATTCATATTCGATACTCATTCCATTACCGTTCTATTCACATTCTATTCCCATACCAATCCCATTCAATTCCCATTCAATGCCCATTCAATTTCCGTTCAATTCCCATTTTATTCTTATTCTATTCCCATTCAATTCCCATTTTATTCTTATTCTATTACCATTCAATTCACAGTCATTGTAAACGTAAAAACAATAGCTTGTTTGATAAATACTGTTATAAACATAATTATTATACTGGAAATAAGAATAAACTTCCTGTTCCCACAGCTAGGCTCCATTAAGGCAATAAATCGGTCATAGGGCAAACTGTACGCGTTTATAATAAATTACCAAGTGATATGCTTAGCTTCTCAAATAATAAATTAAAAAATGTTGTAAACCAAAAGCTATCTAAAAAGCTTATTATTCAATTTCAGATTACCTAGAAGATAAAAAAGCCTGGCATTAAAAAAATGAATTTGCTCCAGTGAATAAATTGTAATTAGTATTAGATCATTTAATACTTTTGAAATGGATGATTTAAAAAAAACTAGACCGAGGTTCTTGCCTTTCTCCTTGTGTGCTGGTTGGGATTTTGGACAGGCGGTAGATTTGACGTTTCAAAGTGATCCTAAAAAATCTAACTGAATAAATTTATTCGACTTGACTTTGACTACCATTCAATTCCCATTGCATTCCCAGTCAAATCCCATTCGATTTCCATTCAATTCCCATTCAAGTATAATTCAATTGCCACTCACATCCCATTCCATTTCCATTAAATTCCCATAAAATTCCCATCCAAATCCCATTCAATTATATTTCAATTCCCATTAAATTCCCAGTCAATTTCCATTCTAATCCCATTCAATTCCTTTTTAATTTCTATTCCATTACTATTCCATTGCCATTCCATCGACATACCATTGCCATTCTATCGCCATTTAATTGCCATGCCGTTGCCATTCCGTTTCCATTTTGTGACCATTCCGTTACCTTTCTATTCACATTCTTTCCCGTTCAATTCCCATTCTATTTCCAATCGAATCCCATTCAATTCCCATTCTATTCTCATTCAATTTCCAATCAATTTCCATTAATTTCCCATTCACTTCACAATCCAATCCCATTCAATTCCCATTCAATTCCCATTTCATTGCTATTCCATCGCCATTCCATTGCTAATCCATCGCCATTCCATTGCCATTCTGTCGTCATTCCGTTACCATACCATAACCATTCCGTTACCATTATATGACCATTCTATTTCCATTATATTAACATATTATTAGACATAAATGGGCTGACGCTGATGCTGATGATGTGCTTCAGAAAATATTGTAAGAAAACCTGTATTTGCAGGCTGCGACCTAAACTCTGAATGGCTATACATGTACCGCTCTGCAACAAAGGGCTATGTCAGGTATTGAATACTAGCGCCCAATCCGTGGACATGTGCCAAACGTAATGTTTGGACGTGTCTCTGACACTCCCTAGCCCTAGTGTATAACTTCAAAAAGATTCTGAGACTGAAGGCAATTTTCAAATAGGGTCTTATTGTCAATTGAGAGTTATTTTTAACCAACTTCAAAAAAAGGAGGAGGTTCTCAATTCGTCCGAGTCTTTTTTTCTTTTTTTTTTAATGTATATTCCCCGAATACTTCCTTGAATACGCCTGGACTGATTTGGAAAATTCTTTTTTCATTTGAAAGTCACTGTTCACTGTTGGTCCCATCGTCTTCAGGTTAAGATCTGATGATGGATCCTGGAGAAATCGAAGGAAAACTTAAAATGTTATAGGCACAGTTGAAGCGAATTGGGTATTTTCAGGGTGCATTACCTTTATAGGTCCTGTCTGTCTGTTGTCCATCGGTCATCAAAATAACTGAAAAAAATACGTCATCCAGGTAAACGAAACTGTCTTCAATGATGGATACAGTTATAGTTTTTAAAATTATATTTCATACGAGTTTAAGGAATTTCACTACGTGATAAAATCCGGTATTTGGATACCCGTAAGAGAACCAAAATTACTGACATAGCTCTCAGAATTATCTAGCTGAACATAGCTCGTAAAACCGATAACCACTGGGGAGCAAAGGTTCTTACATGACGACCACGTTTCTATTCCTTTTAATCCCTATAAAGAATCGTGTCTAGTAAATAATGTTCTAAGCGCGAAAACTTTAAAAGTGATGTAACCCGTGTTTTACTTTAAGCCATACTGTGGAGTTTTGTTCAACTAATTGCAAGAAATTCTCAAGTAGTGTTGTTTCCCTTTTGCTAGTCCTTTGTTCAAATCAATTTGCAGATAGCTCGGGCGGGCGCCCACAAGAAAAAGGACAAACGACTGAAGAGAGACCTGAAAGAGTCCCTTATCCTTATGGAGGCAACAGAGGTGAACTGTGAAGGTATGGAAGAAGTGCTTTAAAAACTACTTCTCTAAATTTAGATAGATAGTATGGTATATGGTATCCATAAAGTTTCGACGGGGATGCGCTTGGCCTTCATCTCACCTGGTATCAAGTTGAGATAAGACTGAAGGTGGAGGCGCGGTTCTACCGGGATCCTCAATTAACTGAGGAACTGGCTACCTTACCTCTAAATGGCGGAACACAACAATTTCAGAATTGTTATTATGGCGACAGAATTAGGTAAGATGGTGGTAGCTAGCCAGGCGAACTAAACAAAGTCCTACCACCAACCAAACCAAGGACAATATTGTACTCCCCCTGGGGATCGAACCCGAGACCTCTGGATCTGACACCGGTAGGCGAACCACTAGACCACAGAGGCGGTCAGAAAACGAGGAAACAATAAAACATTGTAATAACGGCGGTTTTATTTTCCCAGACCATTGAATGGAATAGACTGTTAGAATTAAGATGGCGTAACTGTTATCGATTAAGTGAGCGAAGCGAACGAGATTTCCGAGTTATGTTGGAATATCCATACAGTGCCGTATGTATGTATGTATGTGGCAATGTTTGTGACGGCATAACTCTCGAACAGATTATCCGATGTTCATGAAATTTAAACTGAATAAAGATAACGTAAATAGAATTTGATTATCGCGGGGGATTTTTGATAAGTGGGGCAGTTTTTAAGATGGGCTGAACTTCCTCGGGACACATATGGCATAAATCTGCATTTGTGGTGCAGGGCAGCTCCACCCCCCACCGCTGCTGCCCCTTTGCACCTCACGCGGCTGTAGTAGTAGTAGGCGATATCGTTCAATCTTTGTTTAATTACTAAGGATTGAGTGGAAATAGTTCAGATGAATTAGATAGATGGTGCTTATAGCTAATCATACTATATTTTATTCTCATGGTATCAAATATAATCAATCGTATTAATCGTATATTTGATTTTGACGTCCTGAAATAAATAAACGTTAAAATAACAGTACCTACAGATCCGTAGGTGCTATTTGTGGAATTTAATTTTAATAAGAAATTATTCCACTTATGGCACCTGCGAAAAATATCAATAGATGCCGTATGTGGAATACCTCAGGCGCCAATAACTCAGGTGCCGTTAAATCGGGTGCCCAATGCGTCATACGTCGTTAAGATCTTAATACAATTGAATGTAGACTTTCCGAACCTGTGTGTTTCAGGTGGTAATGCAATAACGGATGAGATGGAGGGTCTACTGCTAAGGAGCAATAAAGAAATATCGAAACTCCGAGAGCTATCAAACGCGTGTCAAGGAGAGGTACTATAACGGTTTATAGACCTAGCTCTCTCCACATTTTTTTTTATTAAAGATAGCGATACTTGACTTTTCTGCAAGGATGAGATCTAGGAGGTAGCGAGCCTGATATAATACGAATATGAAGGCATCAGGGTCACTGGCAGCCTAATTCCAAGCTAAGTTCTCAAATTACAAGCTTTGATTAGTGTGGGGCTAGATGGCACTGTATTAAATAATCATTCTGTTTGCGTTCTTAGCCCCGACTCTACTATCCCAATTGCTTCACAATGCCAATAGTTTCATCGCACAATGTCCGCTTTGGGTGCCTTTTGGTATTCTGTGGCCATTGTGGAATCGGTCCCAGTTTGTTTGTTTGATTCGCAGATAGAGTCCAGGCAAATCCAGAGTGAGAGTCGACTGGTGTCTACCGAGAACAAGCTGGAGACAGCCATGCTCAGGTTCAACACGGTACAGTGCGAGAATCAGAAGATACGAGACGAAATTGAACGCATGCTCAAAGACAGGTGAAGCTATTTTCTAGAAAGAGTTTGGTTTTATTTTTATTGTACGACGGGCGCTTGGTTTTCATCTAACCTGGTTACAAGTTGAGATAAGGCCGAAGGTGGAGGCGCACTTCACACGAAATCTTCAACTAACTGAGGAACTGGCTATCTTACCTCTAAATGCCGGAACTCAACATTTTTTAAGAATTCTTATTATGGCGACAGAATTAGGTAAGATGGTGGTAGCTAGCCAGGCGGACTTAAACAAAATCCTACCACCAACCAAACCAAGCACAATATTGCTCCCCTGGGATCGAACCCGGGACCTCTAGATATGAAATCGGTGTGTTGAACCACTAGACCACAGAGGCGGTTAAAAAAATTAGATGCTATGATGTCTCTCATCAATATTTTGAGCTTATATTTCTTTGTTAACACTTTTTAAGGCTTCATACATGGGTCAAACGTAGTTTTATACTAGTTAAAAAACTAAGATGTCAGAAAAGCACAAGTTAACAATAAAATAAGCCAAACACCGAAAAAACTTAGCTAGGTTCGGTCGACTGAAAATCCAAGTACGTAATTCCAATTGACATTACAGAGCCTTATTCAACCATGCATGGGACAAAATGTTAACGGCTCTTGGAAAAGGCAAGAAGTTTCTCTCGGACCTCTTTGAGTCTTCAACCCTGGCGTACGGTCAAAGAGACGAATGGGTCAACAAGCTCAGATCCGTTCAGGAAAAGGGGAAGATGGACCAGTTGCTGCAAGTCCAGGTAATGGGGTAGCTGGAGTAGGTGTAGACGCGAGATGGTTTGTTTGTCGGTATTTTACAAAATGTAGTACGGTGAGTTTACCCAGAGATTCATGATAACAACCTTATACCACTTTTACCGTTCTTTAATAGGAAATGCAGACGCCCAGCTTATTATCATACCACCTGGATGATACATAATCGATGATATTTAGCACTTTATATAGACCGCCTCTGTGGTCTAGTGGTTCAACTCACCGATTTCAGATCCAGAGGTCCCGGATTCGATCCTCATGAGGAGTACAATATATTGTGCTTGGTTTGGTTGGTGTTAGGACTTTGTTCAAGTCCGCCTGGCTAGCTACCACCATCTTACCTTTTCTGTCGCCATAATAACAATTCTAAAATTGTTGTGTTCCGGAATTAAGCGCGTTACGGATTATGACCCTCCCTGGACTCATTATCATTCAAGTATAGGCTCAAGAACTGGCTTATAGATAAAACCTACGATGCGACGACGAATTGTACAAGTAGGACATATTTTCATGTAAAATGTTTATTTTATTTGATTATGTTTTATGACCTGTAACTATTGTTTTGTTATTAATAAATTACTATGACTACTATCACTATGACTATAAGTGTGTTAACACTTGAGTACATAGATTAATGGAAATTGGAGTTCCTGAAATAAAGTCGTTTTCAGGAAATGCGAGACCTGAAGAAAGCCTATGACCACGAGATGAAAGTCTATCTCTTTCTGGCTAAGAAGGGAGTGATAAGAATCAATCCTCACGTGAAAGAGCGGGAAGAGGAGAAGAAGAGGAAGGAGGAAGAGGAGCTGAAGAAAGAGTTTGATAAACATGTCAATATATTGAGTGAAATCACTGTGAGTTGATGCTTAATGTCTTAAGACAGAGATTGAATTCACCTTCGGGATTTGACTCATACTAGTTTTGTTTTTACCCAATTCGGAGACGGACTAGCAAGCAGACCACCTCACGCTAAGTGCATCTCTTGCCTATAATCAAGCTTAGCTGCGTAGGTCACATCCACAAAGAACATGTCCTATGCGGCACAGCAACCGTCAATATCAGGCATAAAGGTGTTGAACCACGCTTGTTGCAATTTCACCGACAACCCTTCAAACCGAAACACATTTGCTGCTTCGTGTTTGAAATAGGTATGGTGTTAGTACGTCCCCGGACGAGCCCTTGCACAAGGAGCTCTACTACTCTTGAAGTTAGAGTATATAAATAAAAACTTCACATTTGTCGGTTCTCTTAAAATTAATAATCATCCGAGCACAAAGGTCAAATTGAAAATTATCAGAGCACAAAGTGTGTGCCATATCGTACGAACAGTGGTTTTAATACCAGTAGTTTTACAATATATATTACTGTAAAACCACATTTCCCTTCGCATATCGGTCCATGTTTACCTTTATGTTCATAGATTGCTGATGATGATGGCATCATCAGCAATCTGTAATTCTCCATAGCCATTGTCTTTTTACTAACATGGACGTCACGATCATTTGTCAAAAAATCTTCAGGAGCTACTAATTGAGGTGATGCCTGAGCGTGACTTTAAGGCTTAGGGCTGGCTCTTATTTAGGCCAACAAATTAGCATTGCTATTCAGCGTGTCAATGCCAGTGTCTTGGTCACGCTTCCGTCTGGAACAGGTATGGATCAGTTGAGCTACCTATAGACTGTAACGGTCCTTAGGTAGCCCGACTGCTTCCCATCTTAAAAGTAAGTTTAATGCTAAGTAGGTACATGTTGTTTGTGTATTCAATATTTTTACTTTACATATCTTACAGGAATACACTCAAGAGCAAAACCACGACAAAATAATCGAGGATTTCCTGAAGCGGGAACAGGAAAACTTCTCAATCTACAAGCAGATAGCCGACTACTGTGCGGAGAATGAGGTCCTCAGCCGAGACCTCGAGAGAATACGTCGGGACATCGGTATGAACGAATGATTGAATGATTTCAAACAATCGCTTGTTTGAAGCTTAGAAAAAGTTGTTCACAGCCGCCTGGTAGAGGATGTGGGCTTCCTACCCTCTCGTAGATGTCGAAGGGGACTAAGGAGTTATCCCGTAGTCGCCTCCAGTAATATTTACCTGAATACATAACACTAATACTGCAATCAACAATCCGTCTGCCAAGCGTATTGGTTATGGCAAATGTCGGCACCCTTCGGTTAATTCCAAGACTAGTTCTTACACTTAGTTACATAGTAATCGTAGTGACGTTTTTTATCCCATTCCATCCCAGATCTCACAAGCTCCTGGCGGTGTATCTTTTGCTTGTGTTGCAGCCCTACCAGCCGGGTTTCAAGCTGAAATCACCGCCTTTACCACGAAAGATCCTTTTGTCATTGAACTTTACACAGGTAAGGATGAGGTCTACGTTGGAGCGAGTATTAGCCAGATGGTGCCTTTAACTCTCATCTTATATACCTTATAAGCTGATTCCACGTTATGCAGCTCAAGGTAATAAACCCTAAAAATAACCAAACCGCTTCAAGTGTGCCTATAAATCTATGAAGTTCCCTCGATTTCTCCAGGATTCCATCATCAAATCCTGACCTAATGACGACGGGACCACCTGTGAAGTATACCCTTTCAAACAAAAAATGATTTTTCAAATCGGTCCAGGTGTCTTCGAGTAATCGAGGAACATACATAAAAAAAAGTCTGTTAAAAATCTATATATACATCTATTTGAGAACAACTCCCTAAGACGTGAGGGCTGATAGAATTTAAACACGCATATTTGGCCATACAATAATATATAATGTAATAACAAAATTATTCGATGCCTTAGAGGACCGCAGAGACTTCAACGAAGTGAAAGAGAATGACTGCAGCAATAAACTAGAAAACCTGAACCGGCAACTTGAGAAACAAACATCAACGAACCAGGATCTGAGAGCCAAGTGCGACCAGCAGGAGAAGTCGTTGAGCAATGCTATGGAAAAAATCAATGAAATCTTCAAGTAAGCAGTAACATTACTGACTAAATCTTACTCTTTGGCATGGGATCTGCCTTCTAGTGCGGGGTAGAACCGGGCAATGGAATGTATGTATAATATTTTTTTATTGTACGGCGGGAAGCGCTTGGCCTTCATCTCACCTGGTAACAAGTTGAGATAAGGCCGAAGGTGGAGACGCACTTCATCCGGACTCCTTAACAAACTGAGGAACTGGCTATCTTACCTCTAAATGCCGGAACACAAAAATGTTTTAAGAATTGTTATTATGGCGACAGAATTAGGTAAGATGGTGGTAGCTAGCCAGGCGGACTTAAACAAGATCCTACCACCAACCAAACCAAGCACAATATTGCTCCCCCTGGGGATCGAGCCCGGGACATCTGGATCTGAAATCGGTGGGTTGAACCTCTAGACCACAGAGGCGGTATCATTAGGATGTAGGACAAATGATATAAAAGTATTCTGTACGATATAGCCTCGCGGCTTAGTTGGTACCTTGTAGCACTGCTTTCTGCGCTGCAGGTTATAGGTTCGGTTCACACCCAGGACAAGCATTTGTGTGATGAATAGTGATGTTTGTTCTGTGTTTGGGTGTTGTATTGTATGATAAGTATGTAATTACAAAAAAAAGTCTAAAAGTATCAAATTCAAATTCAAATTATCTTTATTTAGATAAGATCCCATTGTCGTAAAAAAACCAAATGACCACTTACAACAAGTCTTAAAACTATGTTAAGATTAAGTGAGTGGCGAAGTGAGAAGGCGTCTTCTCATATCGTTATCGTAATCTATTCTCCATATTAAAAGCATTGCTTAGTTTGGGACTATATGGCGCTGTGTGAAATAAATTAATATATTTAGATATTTCATCATAAGAAATGTTGTTTGGAGACCAAATCTATTTCTGTATGTACAGATGGAAAAATAATTATACGTACGTAAAATAGTAGAATATAAAATATGCAGATATTTTAACATCTGCATATTTTCAGTAGTTTTGACGTAAAAGTTGCACTGTAGGTATCATCAAATTAATGACATAAGATCAAGACGTCATCGCATGTCACGTACCTGTCACTGTGTAATTAATGCGGATCACGTGACGTCACAGCTGTCACATCGCGACCCGTCACGTTCACGTGACGGATGGCTGCAAATGGCCCGTTGATTGGAATGTCATCTTGAATGGGTGATTAGGGACATGAGGATACATTAGAAGATCCCCTACTATGAGAAACTTCGTGACACAAGTTATGACGGGACAAACGTTTCACTCCGCCTCTGTGGTCTAGTGTTTCAACCCACTGATTTCAGATCCCGGGTTCGATCGCCAGGGGGAGTACAATATTGTGCGCTTGGTTTGGTTGGTGGTAGGACTTTGTTTAAGTCCGCCTGGCTAGCTACCACCATCTTACCTAATTCTGTCGCAATAGCAACAATTCAAAAAAAATGCTGTGTTCCGGCATTTAGAGGTAAGATAGCCAGTTTGTTGAGGATTCCGGGTCTAGTGCGCTTCCACCTTCGGCCTTATCTCAACTTGTAACCAGGAAAATGAAATGAAATGAATGACAAGCGCTTCCTGGTCGTACAATTGCCTAGTTTAAGGCTTGATGGTGCTGTGTAAAAATATATATTTATAAAATACGTGAAGAGAACCTTTTTTAACCATGTTTTTAAGAGTGTGTATGTTTACCATTTAGAATGGGTCAGCCCTTGACCTTGAAACATACTCAGGCAAGGGTGAGATCTACCATGACGTAAGCTAAGCCTACTCCGAAGGTGCCTGCTGACTCTCTTCTTGAAGACATTAGGGTCAACACTGGGAGCTGATTCCAAGTTCTTGCAGTGCACGTAATCAAAGATTCTTTAAAGATTTGGCATTGTTCAAGTTTAAATGAAGAAAGAAGAATAGAAACTATAATACTTTCTACCACCTCCGTTGTGTAGTGGTTCGCCCACCGGTAGCAGACTAAGAGGTCTCGGGTTCAATCCCCAGTGGGGAAAAAATTGTCCTCGGCTTGGTTGGTGTAAAGGATATACATAGTAATACAATACGTTCTCTCACAAGCAAATACAGAGTCAAAAACCGGTAAAGTTTCGGAAATAATAAATTTTGGCACATAACGATTTAGAAGTGCATTTAAATTAATAACTAATATCTTTTTACATCTCAACCACTGAGCAGCCACTACTGTTTTATTGATAATTCTAGCCAATTACGGCTACTGCGGCCATAGTATTATCATTCTTTGTCGCTTATTCAACGGTGAATGTCTCACCTATAGTTTTAAAAATCATCATTTTTTGGATCGTTTTGCTTCTACCGAATGATTACATAAATAACATGATCTCCTGTCCCCTCTTTACAACATTCTTCATAACCCTCTTACACACTTCTACTTAAAGGAGCGCTTTACCTTCATCAGCGATTTTCATTTAAGTGCTCTTCGTTCGTCTGAAAATCTCCAGTTAAGCATTCCTGCTCATAGAACTAGTTTCTATGATCAATCTTTTACAGTTCAGGCTGCAAGACTGTGGAATGCTCTGCCGGTCATCGTAAGGCAAGCTCCATCTATAGCTGCTTTCAAGAGTCGAGTGAAATCGTTTTATTTGTCTGATTTTTTATAATTATTCATTATTTGTGTAACCGTATTAATCTCCTTTATAGTAGTAGTATTATAGATATTTATTAGTTTATTCATAATTATTTATGAATAGTATAAATAATTAGGTACATATATTTATATAGAAGCCTCATAGCTCAGTTGGTAGTAACTCTGCCTTCTGCGCTGTAGGCTGTGCGTTCGATTCCCACTCAGGACAAACATTTGTGTGATAAATATAGATGTTTGTTCTGTGTTTGGGTGTTATATATATATATTATGTATGTATTTACAAAAAGTATTTAAGTATTCTATACGTAATCTAGCTCCCATATTACAAGCTATGCTTAGTTTGGGGCTAGATAGCGCTGTGTGAAATTAATGTCCCGTAATATTTATTTATTTGTTATACACTTATGTATATTATGTTAGTAAGTAGGTAGGTACATATTCTAACATAGTTCAATTATTATATAATTATTATATAACGTATTTATTAAGGATATGTTTTGTATTGTAAATAGCAATATTTACTTATTATCTTTTATTATGTAGGCACACCATCAACCATATTTGTACTATCCTTTCCATCCTAAGGTCTGGAAGAGATTTTAAGCGATAAGACCACCCATTGTACTGTTTACTTTAGTTTTAAATTGAAAATTGTTCTATATGTTTTTGGTTTTATTGTATAAAGAATTTTCATTCATTCATTCATTCATTCATTCATGATCGTCGTTGCACCCTGGAATACTTGTGGATATGTGCCAAACTTCATTGAACAATTTATAGCAACATTTTGCAGCAACAACAAAAAAATCATTTGTTCTTTGTTCATTCACGACTTCAATTCACTAACGAAGAATCATTCATGTTCTGTTTGGTTTTGATATAGAATACTAGTAATTGATCTGTGGGTTTTGGTCTTGCAGAAAGATGCAGTTTTAATTTTGTTGTTGTATCTTAGGACGTGCCTTTGCCTACCCCCTTGTAGGTGAATTTCAAGATGCCCTTAGTAGTGATCAGAGATTAATGCAATTTGAAATTCGGACATAAAGTAATACCATAAATCATTATATGTAGGAAATTAAACCGAATGTGAATTTCAAATTTCAACAAGCTATAGCTACGTGAATGTAATAACCGCAAAGACTACATTTTTCAGGGTTCCGAACTTATTCAAAAGGTGCCGACAGAACCCTAAAACTAAGCCTACGTTATCTATCTGTCTGAAAGGGCTGTTGATCTATTGATTCTTAATTTGTAGCTGATTGATTTTTGTCAGGATGGACTTTTTTAACGCCACCTGAAGAAAAAAGTACTTTTAATGCTGGAGATAGAAAATTTTACTCAAAGGTAACATTACTTTATTTATAAAAAGAAAGAAAACTGCATTAAATGATTTTCTAAATATCACTTGACCCGGGAATCGATACGACTAAAAAGTTTAATAACATCCTGTTCTTTTATGGCATCGATCGTTAGGGTCAATCATAAGGATCAAATCTCTAACAAACGTGGTTAATTACATGAAAGTAAAAACTTTAAATGTAGTTTTCTTTCTTTTTAAAAATAAAGGAATGTTCCCTTCGAAAAATCTATTCCCAGTAAAAATCTATTTCCAGTATTTAAAGTACTTTATCTTCAGGTGACGTTAAAAAAAAACACCCTGTTTATTGAGAGTCGTCTGTAAGAAAAACTTTCCCTGAGAGAGTCACGAGTTTTCATTTAATAAATTGTCCGTACAGCTACTCTTCATTAGTAAGATGCCTTATTGTACTTACTGCGTATGCAGCCGAGCTTAGACAAAAAGTTGCCAGAAAGCTGCAATAGAGTAGTCTTATTCAATTATCTTAATCAATTAGACTACTCCATTGCAACTTTGTATCGATATTGAAATCTTAAAGTATTTCCCTATTTCATTTTTGAACACTATGAATTGAACACTAGGCAAGGTGATATTATAGATATAATATAATTACGTTTTAAAAACGAAACTAGACTTAAATTAAGGATATGGTAAAAGGTTGTCTGGAAGAAATCGCTTCTACGCGATAAGACCGCCCATTGCATATAATCCAGTTCTATTTTTAAGGTGTGCAATAAAGTATTTTCATTCATTCTGAATGAATGAGTGAAAATACTAGATATAATTTCGTTTACCTGGATGATGTATTCTTTCCAATTAGTTTGATGACAGATGGGCGAACAGACAGACAGACAGACGCTTATTATAAGGGGTCCATTTTTTCCTTACTATTGAGGTAATACACTCTAAAAATACTTTTTCTAAAGAAACTTTTATTCTATCGCCCCAAAATTTACCGTCCATCTATCGTATGTCGCATTACAGCCGGCCATGTTTTGGTTTTTGATCAGTGCATCTTATGTTATTATTAATTATGTATTCCGTACTTCTAATACGCAGATTGAAACTAAAATGTATAGTTCGATATTTTGTCTCAAATTTCCGATTATTATTACCATTTTTCAAAAAGTTTTTAATCCTAACTTTAGGATTAAAAACGCGTTTTAAATACCCTTAATCGAATAATTTTCCAAAGAGGCTTACCTAATGTTTATTATGTTTGTAAATGTTTGATTGTTTCTTTTTTATTTACATTCCTTCTGCGCTGCAGGCTGTGGGTTCGATTCCCACCCAGAGCAAACATGTGTGTGATGTATATAGATTTCGGGTTTATTACCACGGTAATATGTAATTTTACCTCGATATTTCGAAGAGGTTTCACGCTCTATGGTCACGAGTAGACTGGTTCGGCGATTGTTTGCAGCTCCTAAGGACAGACATATCTGTCTACCCTCTTTCGGTTCCGACGACTACCCTCTCTTCGAATTCTTGAACCACTACCATTGTCACTCACCCGTTTGTTACGGCACACAAAACTCACTGTGTCCACACGCGAACTCGTAGTCGACCACTTTTTACGATTGTAGGCCCTTAATACTGGGTTCCAAGTACTGGACAGTCTAAAGCCATCTTCACGATTGAAATTTTTATATTTCGTGATTTCGATTGCTTCTGCCAACCGTGGTATGTAGTGGCGTTCCGTCGACAGTATTTGGGGGTTATGTAGTTCTATCCAGTGATTAATCTCCGTTTGCGTAAGGTGTTGTGCTATGGCCGATTTCTGTGCGTCGTTGTTTTTCACAGCACGGATGTGTTCTTTCATGCGGTCGACAATGGTACGTTTGGTCTGACCGATGTATGAACTTCCACAACTGCAATTAACTTTGTAGACACCAGGCGTTTGAAAAGGTAGTGGGTCCTTGGGCGAACGAAGTAGCTTTCCTATTTTGTTAAAAGGAGTAAAGACAGTCTTTATCGAGAATTTCCCTAACAATCTGCCTATTTTATCTGTTACTCCTTTCACATAAGGTAAAAACGCTGACTGTCGTTGCACTTCTTCTTTCCTTTTCTTCGGTGTGCGTTTTGATTGGCATGCTTTCACGCGGTACCCGTTTCGCCGTAGAACAGTTTTGACGTGATCTAGCTCATGTGGCAGATGGCTTGCATCGCATATGTCATAAGCCCTGTTCGTCAACGCTTTGACTACCGAGTCCAGGTGACGTGGATGATGATGTGAAGTAGCATGCAAATATTTGTCCGTGTGAGTTACTTTTCTATATACCGAGTGACCTATAGTTCCATCATCTCCAACCATTACCATATTACCAGCACATCTAGAAAAGCAAGTCTCCGTTGTTCTTCAATCTCACAAGTGAACTTCATTTTGGAATGGATGTTGTTCAGATATACCAAGCACTCTTGTATCTGTTGCTCCTTCCCCCTTAATATACAAAAAACGTCATCTACGTACCTCTTCCATAATTTGACAGTTGATGGGGCTGACTGAATTGCAGTGTTTTCAAAAAAAAAAATTAAAATTACATATTACCGTGGTAATAAACCCGAAATGTTTGACAATTTAAATGTAGTGAATAACCACGAAAATCTAAAAACTTATATGTATATAGATGCTTGTTCTGTGTTTGGGTGTTGTATCATATAGTATGTATGTATTTACCAAAAGTATTTAAGTATTCTATCCGTAATCTAGTTCCCATATTACAAGCTATGCTTAGTTTGGGGCTAGATGGCGCTGTGTAAAATTAATGTCCTATAATATTTATTTATTTAATTTAAAAATATCAAAAAAATAATGAAAATCCAACAACATTATAAATTCGAAAGCTCTATTCCCTATTATCTTTTCATTACTGAACGGCTCAACGTATATTAATGAAATTTGGTAAAGCGATCGTATGTTATCCGTTTACCGCGCGACCCAAGCCGCTGGAGAAAGCTAGTATTTTATAAAAATACAAGAAACTTGAGCAGAAACAATCAAGATTACACTTGGTCACAACATTGCGCTCAAAATCTCAAATCGCAGATGTAGCTACAAAAACCACTACGCTTAAGAGGAACTGGACCGGCTACGTCTATCGCATGCCGACTCATCATTGGGTAAGAGTGGTCACCGAGTGGCGTCCCAACCCAACGAGTAGGCGTCGCGTCGCGGCAAACCAAAACGTTGATGGCGGGACGAGCTGCAACAGTTCCGAGAACTGGAGAATTCCAGCTCAGGAAAGGACTTTCTGGAAGGAGTGGAGTGCCTTTGCCCAGCAGTGGGACACTTATGTCTAGTAATAATAATAAATTAAGTAATAATATGAAACTTAATCAAACAATATAATCCTATTCCTACCTTTTTTTGTAGGCAATTTTGAATGTATTTTGAATGTAGGGAGTAAGTCAATCCTATCAGCAATCATCACCAGGATAGCATTAATGCTGATTTATTTATTAACATTTTCGTGAATCTGTATTAAAAAAACAGTTTTTGACACTATCACGGACCGCAAGCTGCTTTATGTTTCAACAATCCTACATTTTAAAAATATCAAAGAAAATAATGAAAATCCAATAACATTACAAATTCGAAAGCTCTATTCCCTATTATCTTTTCATTACTGAACGGCTCAACGTATATTAATGAAATTTGGTAAAGCGATCGTATGTTATCCGGGTACCGCGCGACCCAAACCGCTGGAGAAAGCTAGTATTTTATAAAAATACAAGAAACTTGAGCAGAAATGCTTACAACCATAAATCAAAATATCCGAAGCAATCGTTTGCTGTGAGTACAAGCTGCAGCGATCAATTGTACTTTCCAAGGTAGCTAGTAAACGGATCGCCTGCCAACACAAGTTTTATTTCATCCCGGAACTTCATGATTTTAAAATGTATTTCCTGTTACATTCGCTTTGCATCTACAAAAACTGCACTTAAATCATTTTCATTGTAGTTTGTATCACAAATTGTATTGACTAGAAACATAGTCGATTCATGAAAGTCAAATTCGCGGCATAAAGCACATCGTTGCTTTGAAGCTTGCGGTAAAATGTCTAAATAGCTGACAATGGCTGGACTGACGGCAGTAATCGCTTTATTCTATGCTTGTTAACACGTATTTACTTCATCTACGTTTACGAGACTTGCACACATC
The DNA here is from genome assembly GCA_951394065.1 of Venusia cambrica. NCBI lineage: Eukaryota > Metazoa > Arthropoda > Insecta > Lepidoptera > Geometridae > Venusia > Venusia cambrica. Next base: position 9,300,230 of record OX596040.1, read on the forward strand.
AGATGAACAAACCTATTACTGAGGACAATAGTGCTCTAATCCAATTTAATAGAAATTGCATCATGGTGGACTGACGGGGCAAAAAGCAAGTAACGGCCTAGGTATTATGTAACTATCCCCTAATCGGCTATTTTCGATTGTTTTTATTTGACATGGGTCAGTTCTTGACCTCGAAACATACATAGGCGTGTATGAGATTTACGATGAAACGAGCCTTCTCAGGTGCTTATTCAATTTCTATGAAGATATCAGTGCCATAACATAACGGAGGATATACAGACGCTTCCAGGCGGTTTCAAGTTTTTGCAGTGTGCATATATAGATGCATGCTTTAAGCAGTCGAATAATGGTGGCATAAGAAAATATTTTCACCAATTGTACTAAGACAATGGCTACAATAACCTTTGGTTTTATTCTATAAGATTTTAAAACAAATTAGGAAAATGTTTACGGGATTAAAACATTTTATTGATCTGAAATATCAGATTAAAGATAACGATAAACATGATTAACGAGATATTTACACTGCATACTATAGACCCGCTCTAAGCACAAGGAACTAGAGTACGCATTGAATACCAAATTTTTTTTTTGTGGATTTGCTGGATCGTGAGCTAACCCACCCACCTGGTACCAAAAATTTTGTCATATAATATGAACAAAAAACGTTTTTTCTGTGTTTTGATGTTATAATTGCATGAAAATCGAACACAACTTACAGCGTAGAAGTCTGTAAGAAGGCAGTTAGAAGCTTTGAGGCCTATTAAATATATTTTTTACGAGCTAGGTCCCAACTAAGTTGTGAAGCCGGTTAATTTATAAATATTAGGTACGTTTATTTTGTAAATTAAATAGCAGCTAATTATTTCCCCGACAGTACCCTCGCGCTGTAGTTAATACCGAAATCTGTTTATCGGAGATAGTGTACATAACACTGACACCGGAAATTGGTTGGTGATCACTTTAATTATAATGAACGCCGCAATTTCATCAATAGAACGCAATTGACCGGATATACCTAAACACAATACTGCAATAAGCCTACGTATAGGCACATTATTGCCTGGCATTGTATTTCCACACCTGATTGATATTCAATTTATTAGGACTAAATGCAAAATTATTTTGTTATGCGCACTGCAAAAACTTGGAATCGGCTTCCATTCCAGCATCTTCAACCATTTATGACCCTAATGTCTTCAAGAAGAGAGATAAAGGCACCGTTTGGGAAGGCTTGCTCAATCGAAACCTCATCATCCTAGCATGAGCAAGTTTCGAGGTCAAGAGCTGAACCATACTAAATAAAAAAAGTATTAATCTATATAAAAATGAACCCCTATTTCTCCTGGTCACGCTATAACTTCAGAACGGCTTGATCGATTTCATTCATATGTTTTTTAAATGACTTCTAATACTTCTAGAAAGGTTATTACATTAAAAAAAAATAACAAAATTGCCCAGAAACCTAGAAAATTTAAGAAAACTTTTTTTTTTTATTTAATGTAACCTTAGCTCTAGGGTTATATCCTCTTTGTTAAGCACGTTTGAAATAGCTGTCAGTTGTTTGACTTGACAGTAAGAGACAGATCGCACACCGCCAATATCGTTTACAATAGCGTAGCGTTAGATTATCTTTGCGTTAATTAGTTGTATCCTCGAAATCAAGGACTTCATCATGGAAACATATTCATTTGAAGTGGAGGGAGTGACATAAAAGCCACCGCAGCTACAGGGTCTGTCCTCTTCCTTGCTTCTGAGCCTTGCCGACAACACCTACAAAAGATAATCAACACGACAGCCGTTACTCTCGCCCGACGTCCTAAGTGCCCGTGTAACTCTCCCTGGGGTTGAGTTGATTGCTGATCGAACGTAAGGCTTAATCTTTCCGTGTGTTCTTTAGCTTCATCGTAATCTACACTTTAAAATGTTCTCTATATAAGCAAGTGCTATTATAACCAGTGAATCTAGCCCCCGCTAATTAATATCTATGTTGGCAGTATAAATATATCCCTATCTATGTTACTTGCCCTATATTTGGAAATAGTAGCCTGTATTCTATGACTACAATCTAAATATCTACTACTGTGACGGTGTGCGTATAGTATCTGGGCGCCCGGTCGCCCTGTCCATCTTCCGCTTCGCGTGGCACACTCACAGGCCTACCCCTGCTATTCCTAAGACGAAAGAAGTCACCGCCACGTAACATGACACTATAGCATAACGCCTATAGGGGACTCTTGCACCCAACTTCAAGCTGTGCGCAGACAGGCTGCCTGCGCCCATCTAGAATCCCACACGTTGGGCAAGCTTCTACTACCCAGTACTGCTTGCCGACCAGCTACCTACCGAGCTGCACTACACCGGCGTTTCCGCCGAGCTACCACGCTGCCTTGAGACACGCTTCCTCCACACTCAGCGTCGCCACAAGTCCACGCCGCATCAGCAGCATACTACAGGACAGTACCAGTGGTGACCAAGTGATTGTTCCTAGAGACTCTACAAATGCCCTTGAGGTCAGGCCTTCAGCCCACCTTTGTAGCCTAATAGAGAGACTATCATACCCCCCACGCCCAAAGCCGGCGCGTCTAGAATCTAATCTATGTCTTATCATCTACTTATAACTATAAACTTCTACCAATATGTCAACTTATATCTATTACCCACCATTTTCTATTCACCTTCCTATTACTACGGTAGGCATATAAAACGGAATTGTTACCGTCTGCCCCCACGACCGACCCCCACGTGGGAGCAGACGGTAACACTTATGGCTATCCACACACATGGCACACGGTAATACATTATTACCGTCTGCCCCCAACGCGACAGTGACAGTGAAAGTGACAGTTGTCACTGACAATAAACAACATTTTATAGAGATAATTAAAAATTACAAACATATACAATATCAAAATATAACCACAGAAATAATCATTATTAGTATTGTAGTATTCCAGTTTGAATTAAATGACAGGACAATGTCTGTCGGGTCAGCTAGATATGATAGGGTCAATATAATTTAAAATCATACATAAGCATTTTGGAACTTTCCACAGACCGCTATCTAGCCCCACACTAATCGTACCTCGTTAACCTACCTTCCAAGTGTTGCGATTATGTCGAAACCCTTTTAAAAAAGGTCCAAGACTTAGAGACATTTCATTATCATCTATTGTTGCTCACATTATTACTATTATTTTAGCCTCTCCTTTCTCGAATATCTTTCTTTTACAATTCTTTTTTTTTTTATAATACATTTATTCAATAAAAAGTACAATTAAACTAACTATGTACAAAGGAATCAGTCAGATTACCAGATTTTATAATTCTTGAATAATGGTTGCTGTTGAATTCAATAAAATGCACAATTAAACTAACTATGTACAAAGGAATCAGTCAGATTACCTGAGGACCGTTACAAACGGCCTATAGATAACTCAACTGTTTCATACCGGTACCGGACGGAAGCGTGCCCAAGACACTGACTGCATTGCCACGCTGAATAGCTATGCTAATTTGCTGGCCTGAATAAGAGCCAGCCCTTGGGTCACGTGTTGCCTCAATCAAAAGCCTCTCAAGATTTTTGAAAACCCACGGACCCTGTAGAATTGTATAATTATTTGTTGTTTTTATTCTTTAAGTCAGGCCTTTAGGGTGTAGGTTTCCTCCAACTGTTCCTATTTATTTGTTTCTTTTGCTCTCTCAAACACAGTACAACACTACTTAGTTATACTTTCGAATCATAAAACACTTTTAGCGCACTCAAATATCACTTAATGTTATCTCGCTGTATGGTAATCGAATACTTCCTTGCTTCCGAATCGCTCGGCAATTTATATCCAACTCTATCGAATCTTCTAGTAAGCGCGGGAATGGTCGCGCCACTAACTGTTGCGTAATCTGGGATTATTGTTTTTCGGCGCGGCGGTCATAAATCATCCTTTTGTGCTATTTATCATGCTATGTGATGATTCTAGACTTTTCTGATTGGCGTAACACTATGCTAATTTGTTAGTCGTTTACTTTAAATTATTTCTCAGTAAAGATCTTATTAAGTACTTATAGTAATGACTGTGGCAACCAACACTGGACGATTAGATCAGAAATTTAAATTCTTGCTTATTTCGCTTTGTGCCTTTTTAGCACTTCAAAATAATCCTAGATAGTCTACTCCGTTTCCAGATTGCTGGATTGCAGCCTAGAGCCATTTCAGGACCTACTTGGAGACAAACAGCCAACTCTACACACGCTGAAGCTGTCTCTCTGTCTGATCACTGACAAAATTAAACAGCACGTCGAGACGGTATATTATTGTGTAAGTTTGGCTTTACTATCATCAAGGCATGGGCCCAAAGAATACAATAGGGGACTTGCCTAATAGCCGCGTTCGGAAAGCAAGTTGGTGACCGCAGTATTTTATAGGTTAGATGAGTCAGTTCTTGACACTCTTAGACTTCATTCTGGGGCCTTTTGCATGTTAAATGCCTATGATTTTCCAGGCCACGGTAAATCCAAAGATTTCTCGTGTTTTCCCATTTTGTTCCCATGTATTAAGTCCCATGCCCTGCATATCCACTTCTTCGTTCTATAACAATGATAATGATGATTTTTTTTTTGTACGACGAAGAAGCGCTTGGCCTTCATCTCACCTGGTAACAAGTTGAGATAAAGCCGAAGATGGAGGCGCACTTCACCCGGAATCCTCAACCAATTGAGGAACTGGCTATCTTACCTCTGAATGCCGGAACACAACATTTTTTTTAAGAATTGTTATTATTAATAAATTTGTGCAGGAGCGAACATTAAAACGTACCGATAAGGCGAGTACCACGTCCAGACTGAAGAAGTTCACGATCAGATGCCAGCCGCGGCACCTGTTCCAGCCGAATCCCATCGACACTGCTGATCCCTGCCCCTCGTGAGTTCCTAGGCCATGATTATCCTGCAAATATATACAGAACTGTATGTACTAGTGCCATGCTTGAACCGCCTCTGTGGTCTAGTGGTTCAACTCACCGATTTCAGATCCAGAGGTCCCGTATTCGATCCACAGGGGAAGTACAATATTGTGCTCGGTTTTGTTGGTGGTTGGGCTTTGTTTAAGTCCGCCTGGCTAGCTACCACCATCTTACTTAATTCTGTCGCCATAACAACAATTCTAAAAATGTTGTGTTCTGGCATTAGGTGAGATAGCCAGATCCTCAGTTTAAGAGGATTCCGGATGAATTGCGCTTCCATCTTCGGCCTTATCTTAACTTGTAACCAGGTGAGATGAAGGCAAAGCGCTTCCCCGTCGTAAAATAAAAAAAAACACTTCTTTGGTCTAGTGGCTTTGCCACCGGTATCAGACCTAGAGATTCCATCCCTAAGGGGTACCATTTTGTAATCGGTTTGGATGATGATAGGGCATTTTTGAAGCCCGCCTGATTAGCTACCTCCACCTTACCTAAGTATAACGCCATAACAACAATTCTAATTGGTATAGATGTATGTAACTTAGCTAGTTCCTCCGTCTGTTGAGAATTTCGAGTGAAGTTTGCCGCCAATTTTGGCATAACTTGGCAGTACGCTGAAGTACAACATTTCAAACATTTATAATCTTTAATTTTATAACTGATTTTCCAAAATGATTTATAATTTATGTACTGTTTATAACAAAAATATGGTTTTGAATATTTTAAGTCATTAGATAATCCGCCTAGCCTAGGTGTATATGTATTAGTGTATGTCAATTCAAAATATAATTGATCAAATTGGTTTTTTTACCTAAAGACCAAAATAATTCAGTGACCATTGACCATGCTTTCTACAATTCTCCTCCATATGACATTAACAATGCCGAATCTAAGCCCACACTCCTCCGTGCGCGCTAACATATAAAGTTTTCTCTCAACGTATTAATATTATAGCTTATTGATACAAATTATCATTGTATTGATGATGTTTGCAGATGTATAGAGACCCGTTGGATGTCGCGAGTCACTGAGTCGAAGGAGCTGCCATTCAACAGACAAGAGACCCTCAACGCTCTGCGAATGTTGGCGCTCGACCCTGCGTACATCCGAAGCGACCGCGTCCATGCGCTCGCCGACTGCCGCGCCAGTGCTAGCAGGAAGCTACTAGCCACACGGCACATGAACTTCTAAACGAGGCATAAAAAACCTTTTCTTCAGTTTTCGACGTGAAAACTTCTTCAGGCGCGTTGAGCGCTTTTTGGGTGAACAAAAAGCGTGAAACTCGCATCATCGTCGCCGCATGCTCTTGTGAATTGTTTCGTCGAGCTATTAGATTATCATTTTCAAATTATTTTTGGTTTTTAAAGAAGGGTTTATGATCAAGGATTAAAGTTTTTAATTGGTTATTCAAAAATAATAATATAATAGCTCGACGATACAATTCACAAGTTACTCAGTTTTCACTTCTATCAGCAGTCCCCAAAAACTACCCCGCATGTTTTTTTTTTTTTTAATACAGGCTGTTGGTATTTGAATGAAAAGAAATAAATACATTTATTCTGTGGCCAAAGTAAGACTTCTTTACCATGTTATTGTTTGAAATGTTATTAAAATGGTACATCACCCCCCATAACAGATTAACTGCATTTAGAGTTCCGTCAAAGAAACAACCCACGAGCGATCCGGAAGTCCGCACCGGGTCCCGTCACCGGAGTTCGCGCTTCTTGTTTATAAATGTTCTTGTTTGTTTAATTTCAACATTATTTTATTTTTAATGGATGAGAATGAATAAAGGAATAGTTACAGAAACAGACTCACGACTTTTTTCCTTCATTCCCTCTGATCACTACCCACTAATTATAGGAATACTGAGTTTTTACTACGCAAGTGAATATCTATTGAGAAATTGGATACAAGAAAACATTTTTTCTATGGAAAAAAACAAAAAAAATATTTTTATTATTTATTATTATAGTGTCTACATAAATACGCACTCTGTGGAATTTTTAACTGTCTACTTTACGGTTCATTAGATACAGCCTGTTGATAGACAGACGGATGGACGGACAGCCGGACAAAAGAGGCTTAGTAATGGGTTTCCGTTGGCAACCTTTAGGTACGAAACCCTAAAAAAGCTTGCAAAACAAAACATGTAAAAAGAGATAAGTAAGTAAAAGAAAGATAAGTAAGTATAATTGTTGTTGAAAAATGTAGTGTAGCTGTCCAGAGGTCCTAAAGACTTGAAATGTATCAGAGGCTGCTTTTATAGTGTAAGTGAGCACCAAGACAGGATATGAATAATGTTTTTTTTAATTCCCGTCGGACGGTAAGAAGGGTTGAGGATAAGTTTAGTAGGAATTAGTTCCCGTCCTTCCATGGAAATTAAAAAATCTAAATCGTTTAATCGTTCATCATGAAAACATTTACGAGAAAGGATTTTTTCTGTTCGTTTTGGTCTAATTATGGTGGAATTTCATATGAAATTCAAAAGGCCAGAAAAAGATGTCAGTCATGATATGGACAAGGAACAAGTTTCACTAGTGTCAGTGTACGAGTAAGGATCGAGTGGCAAGGCCGTAATTTATTATCATAGAAGGTCACGCTCGTGAAATTACTGGCACATTCATCTCACTCGTCAATCAGGGTCAGTGCAGTGCGGACCTTCGGGAAATGAGGAAATGAAGGTCAGTGTGCTTACCACAAGCTTTTGCAATCTGTACCTACTCTACTAGCCTACTACCTACCCTACTCGCTTGCGTCTACGGTCTACAATACGGAGCCAGGTTCTCAAATATAAAAAAAATATAGAAAAAAAGGGCATCAAATATATACGGGATATATGGGACATAAAACTAACTACTTGTTAATGTGGACCTGTCTAAAAACCAGCGCATCGCATCGTTGCATCATGCTCGATGCTGCATTAAGCTGAATCAGAGTACCTTTTTACCCAAATTTACTTGTGTTCGTCATAGTGTAGCTTAGAATAAGTTAGTTTAAGCTACATATAGTTTTATTATTTTTGACTGGGTAAATAAATGTATTTTTCTTTCTTCTTTCTAACTTACATAGCTTGTAATTTGGAGACAAGATTACAGATAGAATTATTGCTATTTACTTTTTTTATTTGTAAATGTACATACAGCGTAACACCGTTACACAGAATTAACATGTATATTCAATACATAAATGATTGTCCCGGGTGAGGATGGAACCCTCAACATACCGCGCAGAAGGCACAGGCATTACCAACTGAGCTGTTACGTTTGTCAATAACAAACCACACATATAAAAAGTTAGCCCATGTTATTTATTCCCTAGGAAACAATAGCTTTAACCGCCTCTGTTGTCTAGTGGTTAAACCCACCGATTTCAGTTCCTAAGGTCACGGGTTCGATCCCCTGGGGGAGTACAATATTGTGCTCTGTTTGGTTGGTGGAAGGACTTTGTTTAAGTCTGCCTGACTAGCTATATCGCCATAATAACAAATCTCAAATTCTCAGTTTGTTGAGTTCCGGGTGAAGTGCGCCTCCACCTTCGGCCTTATCTCAACTTGAGATGTAAGCCAAGCGCTTCCCCGTCGTACAAGAATATATAATAAAAATATATATATATATATATATATACAGGTTGAGTTTTTTTCCAGGGCCACTGAGGCCAAGTCTGAAACCGTGAGAGTTATCAAAAAGTCACACTACTGTAATGACAGTAGTTTACTTTTCTTCGTCAGACGATTTCACTACAATAACCTGTGGTAATACTACAGGACTAAGAAAGTTATTTATGTTTATTGTTACTGCTACAATTTAGAAGGTTTCTACGCTACAGCTTTAAGTAAAGGTTACTCGAAAAGGTCTCGCCTATGAAGTAATCACACTATAGATAGGTAATTAGGAAGCCGCAAATAAACCACTTACTACTCTGACTACCGCAAAGTGCTACTACCTATTGGCTCAGTGTGAGTTTAATGTCTTGATAGTGGAATATGTTTTAGGAAACTGTGATACTATAGTGCTTAGTAACTTGGTTAGTCTGTACCATTTTTTTATAAATCCAGCGAGCTATGTTGGGAAATTCTTGTATGTTTGTGGCAATTTTTGTGAGGGCAAGTGCAAGTCTCAAACGCGTTATTCGATTTTAAATTTTCTTTCTTTTTCTCTTTATTTTTTTCCAATAAATAAACATTTATAAGAAATAACTACATTTTTCGCCCATATATTTCATATGGTTACGAATCGATACGAAATTTTGAATCTGCAGGGCGCTTGTGTAGGGATGTTTTAAAATTGGTACCTTTTTAGTAATAGGGGTGTAAAGTGAGACAAGAAGACCTGTGTTGTGTTGGGTGTTATTTGAAAGAGTTTCGACTACACATTTCAAATAAAGTAAATACATGCTTTTAAATCGGGTTGGTTTTCTAACAAAGGGGTGCACAGAGGGTAAACCTTTGGTACGTCTTGTAGGAATTGGTTTTGATGGTACAGGTCGTGTGAGATTGAGTGACGTTATGGTGTTTGGTTTCGTAATTTATATTCATTGATTATTTTGAACTCACTAGGGTTGCCAAGGGTATCAATAAGATCCAAGAATTACATTTGGATTGTAATGCAAAGCCTTTTGAGTGAAAATCAATGGTCGCCTTTTACAAAATCCATGGGCTGGAAAGGTAGGTTTTTAAACCATAGCAATGGCAACGATTTTGAGAGTGCTTTTAAAAATACAACCTTAGAAGGTTGGCATACGTAAGGGGTTCACTTATTGTATACTGCCCACCTACTATGACATGCGATCGATGTTATGGTGCTTTGCTCTCATTTTGGCTTTGCATAGGATGAGATTCAGCAACGAAAGAGATCCTCGAGTACTCGCAAAAGACATTGAGATAAAGTGTGTGAAGTTTATCGTAGACTTAAGTTTCCATCCGTGAGATAATCTCTGTGGTTAAATACCTAACACAGACCAGACATCGCGAGATCTTAGTTCGAGGTTTAAATATAAAGTATAGTTGCCCTCCGCACTGTAGGTTGTGGGTTCGATTCCCACTCGGGATAAACATTTGTGTGATTTATATAGATGTTTCACTGTACCTACCTGTATATTTTTTTGTATTTATTTAACACAGCGTCATCTAGCCCCAAACTAATCAAATCTTGTATGTATGAGAAGTAGATTACGGATAAAATACTGCATTATTTTTTTTACTATGGGGAAGCGATTTTCTTGGCAGCGACGGATAAAAAAGTATAGCCGCAGTAGCCGGAATTGGCTAGAATTATCAACTACTGAGCAACAACTACTTATTTAGTAGTTGTTGCTCAGTAGTTGATATTGAATTGTAAAAATATATAAAATATGTTTTTTTTTATCGTACAATGGCTTTTATCGCACCTGGTTTCAAGTTATGATAAGGCCTGAGGTGAAAGCGCACTTCTCCCGAAATCCTCCATAGTTTTACCTTCCCTTACGTACCTGCCGGAATAGGACAATTTAGAATTAAAGTTATGAAGACAGATACCCAGGTAAGCTGGTGAAAGCTAGCCCAGCGGACTAAAACAACGTCCAATCACCATCCGAAATATGTTTTGGTTCTGCTATTTTTATATGAATAAGTATATATCCGTAATCTACTTACAAGCATTGCTTTGTTTGGAGATAATTGCGTTATATCAAATGTCTAGTAAAATATATTAATTTATTATAAAGTGTACAATTTAAATATATAATTTCCTTTTAAATATATAATTTATTAAATAATTTCCCTTGTCGTTGTCAGCGTTAGGAATCCCAACGTTATTTGGTAAAGGTACGCTGAAGGTGGCGATCAGTCAGGGCAGGCTTCGCGATAAATCCGGGCTGTAGTCAGACGGCTGTTCTGTGGTTGTTTGGAGTCAACGGCTGGGTTATAGATGGTTTTCTTGTCATTTTTTTTAATATTTTACCATTTCTGTTTTTCCCCGACTGCCTCAAAAGGGTTATTTTTGTACTACGGAGAAGTGCTTGGCCTTCATCTCATGTGATTATTTCAAGTTATGATAAAGTGGAAGCGCATTTCACCCGGAATCCTCAACAATCTGAGGTCTTTCCTCTAAAAACTATTTTTTTTTAGAATTGATGTTATGGTGACAGAATTAGGTAAGATGGTAGTAGCTTGCCAGGCGGACTTAACCATAAAATATGTTAATTATTTGGTTAATGATGCCGTATTGTACATCAATTGAAAGGGTTGAATTAGCACATTTTATTAATGTGTATATTAGGCATTGCTTGAATGCACCCGATAATTGGGAACAATTTCTAAAATCACGCGTCTGATTCCCTACACCAAAAAAAAATTTAAAAAAAAAAAAACACATCATAAGAATACAGTATGAGTTGTGCAGCACAGCAAAACGGGCCCAGACTCAAGGCTAGGCTTTTTCAGTCTTAGCCAGTATGTCCGTATTCCCGTTTGACTTAGAGCGGATCGCAGGAACTACGTGGAACCGTTATTGCAGGGATGTTTATTATGTATTAGAGGCATTTATTAGAGGAGATCCAGAAGTGACTGGATGACTGAGGATGAGAATGATAATTATTCAAAATGGGTCAGCTCAACCAAGAAACTTGCACAACAAACTAATAATAAGAATATTAATTTCCCAACTCCATCAATTCGTACTTTTAAATTGAAGCTGAAAAATCACTTCCACACCGTGTGAATGAAACATCATTGCGACTTTAAAGTAATTCTGACGCCGCGAAGTCAAGAGCGCATTACTAGCAGTTCGGCCTGAATCTTTCGCGATATCGGGTCTGTATGACTATTTAACCACGGAGATCTCACAATAATCAAGTTATCAACACAACGAAAAAAATGTGTTGTCATTACACCTTACTCAAAGCACACTTTTTCTCAATCTTTATTTTCTTCATGTAGCATGTATATCTACACTACCTACCGCTAAAGGTCACACTCAACAAACACACAATCACTCTTACTTACATTTCTTATATACAATCATACACTTCTTCATTTAATTTCACAGAACAAAATAAAAAAAATAAGCAACACGTTTTCTGTATGAAACCTCTTACATACAGTGCCGGATCACCCAAGTCACCTTGGAGATCAACGCTTAATCATAAATGGATACCAGGTGAGTTGAGGGCCAAGCGCTACCCCGGCGTAGTGGACTGGCCTTATTTGCCGAAGGACTAATGGGTGAATGAATTCTTCAGTGGAGGCTACGGAGTACCCTCTGGCTAGATAGAGCCACGATTTCCATACAGTGGCAGGCAGAAAGTGGATGCGAAAGGCCAAAGATCAGGCTCAGCTGCCTTGGGAGAGTCCTACGTTCATGCAGCAGAGGACGATATGTCGATGATCATTATGATGATTATTAAACGAGCCAGTTGGTTTCTTTACATAATAGCCGAGCCTGATCGAGAATGTCCGTAATTGGACGTGAAATGCTGAGAAGACCAATTTCCGTCAGAAATTGCCTTCCGATGCTAGATTTAGGGTTCAGATTCGCGGGGAACTGGAATTCGGACTTGCCAAGTGGATTATTCCTAAAAAAGCGTTGGATTGCAGGTCCAGGACTTCGGGAGGTATGTTCTTTTTGTAAACGTGAAACAGATGGGGTAGTTACGAAATGTGCAGTCGTAGGTTGTTACGAAAACTAAGTCAAAAAAATGTAGGTAGGTATCAATAAGATTACGAAATTGTTAAATTTTGGAACGTCAAATCAACCGGAATCTATTCGGAATCGCAAACAACTCACAAGGAGAACAGCAAGAACCTCGGACTAGTTAGTGTTGTGGTAAAACTCGCCAATTGTGGAAGGGACCCAGTCCCTTTTCAGCGTACTTGAGTATAAGGTACCTAGGGAGTCTAATACCTTCCTCTCCGAGGCAATATAAATAGTTAAGATACTCGCACGCCTCACAATGAAGTGCTGAAGTTCTGAACTGAAACTTGTTCCGAGTGATTTAAATAATCCGAAGCGGTGATCTGTTCGCGTCAATTAACGTCACGAACGTAGAACGTAACGTTGTGGTTACTGGGTATTCCCCGGGAAAATTCTATAGAATAATTAAATTCTAAGACAATTTTAGCGCTCACCGAATTAGTGCAGCAGTTCCTTTTAATACTGGTTCAGAAAGCAATGCTCAAGATTAGATTCTTCAGGACATCAACAGCCCATTAGTGCCCACTGCTGGAAGGTTTCTCCATAATCACCACGCTTGGCAGACCGGTTGTTGATCGCAGTATACGTGTATATAAAACATACAAAGAAACTGCTGCCCTTCTTCTGGTGAGCGATCCCTTAGTCGGGCTTTACGATATCCATGGCTGAGGGGGGTCAATTCTTAAGCCGCGACCGCCACGACACTTTAACTACTACATAACAATTTAGTATTGTTGTTATGGCGACAGACTTAGGTAAGGTGAGTAACTAGCCAGGCGGACTAAGTCCCAGCACCAATCAAACCAAGCACAATATTGTACTCCCCTAGAGATCCCGGGACCTCTCGATCTGACACCGGAGGGCGAACCACAATTTTAGTAAAGTGGAAAGTGCTATTGGCGATATGCGGAGCGCTCTGAAAGAAGTTTTAACAAACATCCCAGAGCCCTCCTAAGCATCGAGGCCGGCCACCGGGGGGTTTTAGTTAGTCATCGGACCCTCAAAGCGGTGAGGTACATCGAAAAAAAGTGCGCCATCAACATTGTTTAAAATCTGTATAAAACAATTGATTGCGGACTTTCCGTCATAGCGGTCGTGCTTGATGAGGTATAACCAAAGACCTTATACTCTTTGGATATAACGAACTTGTACTCGCGACCGCCATGTTGTAACCTTCTTGATTCAGCTACGCACTCGTAGCAGCTCACCCGTAGCTACGCCGTAGCCACGCCGTAGCCACCTCAAGCTACGTTCTAAGGCCGCGCAAGTATTGTGAATTGACTTAAAACTTGCAGAAGGGTAACTTTTCAAGACGCGAATTTACATTGGTAATGGAGGGCGTCGCGAGCACGCATATTAATGCCGTTGAAATTGTCTGTAACACTCGGCGATTACCTGCCTTCAAGGTGAATGCACACGCCATTTGGTTACCTTTAAGGTTTACTTATAAAAACGTGTATGTACTTACGCAAGAAGTCATATAAGTATACTTCTTTTGCGTAACAAAACAAAAATTACTAAATTATGATGATAATTTATATGTAAACAAATAAAAATAATACATACCTACCGATGGTAAACCAATTCTATAAACTCGCTTAAAAAGTTTATAACATTAAACATCACTTTAATCACGAATTTACTAACTAAATAAATTCTCATAATATTTGCCATCATATATGATTAAAAATCACACACAAATACACGTGTATAATTGTATTTTTTTATTTCCATTGATATTAAACAGGTAAGCATTGTAGATTCGTATACAGGTGAGTTTTTTTCCAGGGCCACTGAGGCCAACTCTGAAACCGTGAGAGTTATCGAAAAGTCATGTTAGGAGTTACGTGCTCAATTTAAAAAAATCTGCATTAAAGAATATCTAATTATTTTTTTTAGTTTTTCTGGAAAAGTGAATTTTTGAAAAAAAAAATGCATTTATATGTTCTTTGTTTGATAATAAAAAAAAAATGTACGATGACTATGTGCCCAAAGTTGTTGGAACGCTTTCAATTTAAAAATTTAGAAATTGAACTTTTACCAACCATCTTCGTGGTATTGCTTTTGGGAGTCCGTGTGCGCGCGCATCATAAAAAAAAAAAACTTATCATGTTTCCAAAACGCAACCAAGTTGATGGTGTCGCTTTTAAGTGTCGTTGTGCACGCGCATCGTAAAAAAACCATTTACAATTTTTCCCAAACGCAACCGACTTCAACTTCATGGTGTCGCTTTCAGGTGTCGGTGTGCGAGCGCATCGTAATAAATTCACTCTCATCATTTTTCTCAAACGCGCCAAAGGAAGTACAACTTCAAACATTGCGTCAGTACCATTATCCTAATATCTTAAAATGTCGAGCTGACAGAGTGACTGACTGATAATCATCTCACGGCCCAAACAATATCATAGAGTCCATAAATATTAAATAGTATACTTTTGCAATATATAGATGATTCACTAAGAAAATGTTCTGGGAAATTCCCACGGTGCGGTATGACGAGAAAGAAGTCCAACGCGTTCCACTGGTACTATGTTGTACTAACTAGAGAACCAGAGCTTGGTTACTGTCATGCCGGAAAATTATTCCGACACCCCATTACCCTGCGTAAGATAAAATTAATTAAATGTGCATAATGTTTGTATGTGCTTCTTAATATGGTGGTCCTCAGAAGATCCACGCTTGGTTTGAATATAAGTCTTTTGGGGAAAAAAGTCTACGGTATGGTATATTTTTTCTACTAGTAAAATTACGACAATTCGTGTTTAAGATCAAGAATATTTATCAACGAAAGATACAACAAAGTATTAACCTCCACGTTTTGTGTGGGTAGGTATGTGGATGTGGAAAGTCATAAAGCTAGGTATTAACCTTAGAATACCTGTGTAAATGTTCTGCTTTATGGGAATCTCAAGTATTCTTTGCAGATAAGACTGTGTCCTCACTTCTACTACCTTGTTCCCAGGTTACATCTTGTATATACTTAAAATCATAGTTGATCGTTCATTTTGTTAGATTGTTTGATCATTTTTAATCGTCAACTCTTATATAAATAAATAAATAAATATTACAGGACATTCATTTTACACAGCGCCATCTAGCCCCAAACTAAGCATAGCTTGTAATATGGGAACTAGATTACGGATAAAATACTTAAATACTTTTTGTAAATACATACGTACTATATGATATGTTGGAGTTTAACGCATATAATTTCTTCGTATCGCTTTTAACAGAAATATATATTAAATTCCAATAAAACATAAAAAAAAGTATTTATATATTCAAACTAGTGAATGGTCGAGACTTCGTACCCATCATCCCTTCGGTATTTCTTTAAATCACCCCTACAGTACGATAGAAAACTACCCTGAAAACTACAAGTCTCTAGGACCTTTGTTTAGGGCCGGGCGTTGATTGTGAGTCTGACAGTCAGTTACACGATGATTTTATATATTTAGATAGAGTTCTTACTTCAACAGCTCATTATTTCCCTGCTGGACAGCCTTCTCCAAAGCTGGAGGGCTTAGCCGTAATCACCACGCTTAGCAGGTGTATTGGTGATCTTAGTAAAGGTGTTTGAACAACACAGAGGAAAACTGCTCTCTTTTATCTTCAGATCCTTTTGACGCATTTTAATCCCAATTATGATAATGTGTGTACACCGGCTTATAAACATGTGTAGCCGCCGCCATCTTAATAAACATATAAAAACAAAATGTGGATACAAAATGGTCGCATGAGAGCTTGGAGTTAAGTCTGGATTTAGAGGTTGTGAATACATAAACATTGTGTAGTCATCAACCTAAGAGGCGAAGCGTGCAGACGCGATTATTTTTTCATTTATACTTTGTACCTGCTGTAGTGTACCACGTCTTCTTGCCACATACAGTTGCTAGCAAAGACAGGCAATAATACCCCATACAATTTGGCAAGTGTCCTATCTATAGTTAAGACAAATGCAATAATAGACATTTCCGACAATAATGACGTATAATATTTTAAATTTAGAAAAGTCACGTGGGATTTCGATTTTTTTAATGTTACCCTTAAACAACAAAATACCTCATACATTTTATCATATATCTCATCTCGAAGGGCTAGTCAAATGGAACGATAGGAACTTCCAAAAGTCCCATCATGGACTGTACATGACATGGAAGTATGACATTTTGAGCTTTAGAAAAGTCACGTGGTTGTTTGATGCAAATGTCACCTACACGTTTTGTAAGTATACTATCGGAAGACTTGATAATTTATTTAATTGCTTTTCCTACTGGTTATGTAGTAACCGATTCGAAAAAGGTCACATTTGATGGATTAGAAGTAGGTTTTAGCTTCACACCGGCAATCATGTCCAGGAATCAGCTGCTAATCTAATCTTACGGAGCTGAGTTCAAGCTCCGGAAATATCTAGGTACCTAGCTACAGCTAGGGTACAGCAGCTTATATATGTTACACCTAGGTTACTTTATAGGTACAGGATGCTCCAATATAATGTTCTAAAACGAATGTGTATATCATGCTAGTAAATTATCAATTACATTTTCTTTGATCTTCTTCAACAAGCCTAATAGCTCAGTTGGTAGTAACGTAGGTTGTGGGTTCGATTCCCACCCAGAACAAACTTTTGTGTGATGAATATAGATGTTTGTTCTGTGTTTGGGTGTTGTATCATATAGTACGTATGTATTTACAAAGTATTTAAGTACCTATTCTATCCTTAATCTAGTTCCCATATTATAAGCTATGCTTAGTTTGGGGCTAGATGGCGCTGTGTGAAATTAATGTCCTGTAATATTTATTTATTATATTATACATTTATTCAATAAAAAGTACAAGTAAACTAACTATGTACAAAGTATATATAATAAATAAATATTTATTATATTTATTTATTTATTCTCGATCAAAATACACTGGGCATTAGAATGATGGGTTTTTTTTTTTTTTTTAATTTTTGTTTTGACAATTTTATTATTTCATAAGCTAGTCACATGGATAATGGTGTTATATTTAGGCGTCTTTTTACAAATAAAATATAGTTGTTACAGCGTTACTAGTAGTTCGCCCCGAACTGAGATCTCGTGATGTCTGGTTTGTGACAGAGATTATTTCTCAAATAGAACGTAATTAACAAACGATAAAAGTGTGCTTTCATTACACCTTTCTCACCTTACTGAAGCACTTTTTTCTCAAACACTCTTTATTCACCTGAGTGTTCGAGGCTCTCTCTTGTTTCTAACGTAATGTAATAGCCTTACTAACATAAAACAAAGGTTGATGTCGTTTTTAAAGTGTTCAAATTAGTTGCAGTAGTAGTCGTGGTTTAAAAATCTACCGCTCCAGCCCACAGATGTTGTAAAGTCAACCAAAAAGGCAACAGCTTTTTTCTTTGTACACAAACTGTTTTTTAAATAAATTTACTTTGAAATCTGCAGTCTCAACTCCTGTCTCATATGATATTTCATGTTTTTACACATTTTCAAGACTTCAATCTTATTTACCCCTTTTGCAACCCTTAATTTAAATACAGGAGTGTTTTCATGTTTTCAGCAAATCAAAAGAAAGTTAATTGTGAAATCAACCCCCTTTAATATCTATTCTACAAGACATATCAAGTGTTTTAACCCCTTAACGCGCCCCTTTGTTACGAAAACCACCCCTATTTTATCAACTCCTGTCTCATATGATATTTCATGTTTTTACACATTTTCAAGACTTCAATCTTATTTACCCCTTTTGCAACCCTTAATTTAAATACAGGAGTGTTTTCATGTTTTCAGCAAATCAAAAGAAAGTTAATTGTGAAATCAACCCCCTTTAATTTCTATTCTATAAGACATATCAAGTGTTTTAACCCCTTAACGCGCCCCTTTGTTACGAAAACCACCCCTATTTTAAAGTAAAATATATATTTTATTAATGTGCAGTCGATACTCTTTCAAATGACACCCCACAAGCCAAAAATCTTCTTGTCTTACTTAATACCCTTATTTCTCAAAAACTACCCTAGTGTTAAAAAAATCCTCGTAACGATTGATGTGTATTATTAAAATCTCTGCATTTTTTAAATTTCGAATTGTTCGGATCAGCCATTCAAAAGATAGGTTAAAGATATTTCACCCCAATATCTTAAAAACTACCCCACTTATCAAAAATCCCCCTCGACAATCAAATTACATACACACATACATACAGTGCCGGATTTCCCAACTTAACTCAGAGATCTCGTTCGCTTCGCTCACTCGATCAATAATTATGAGATATGCGTTTTTAAAATACCATCGGGTACCTTTCTTTTAATTGTATGACGGGGAATATTTCATTGTATGCGAAAATAATACGGGGAAGCGCTTGGCCCTCATCTCACCTGTTGTCAAGTGATGATAAGTCCGAAGGCGGATGCGCACGCCACCCAGAATCTTTCAACAGACTGAGGAACTGGCTTTCTTACCTCTAAAATACCGGAACACACCGATTATAATTTGTTTATAAGTTGTTATGTCATCAGACTTATAAAAGATGGGGGTAGCTAGCCAGGCGGACTTGAAACAAGTCCTACCACCAATCAAAAACATTACATTGAAAAAGAACAGCCTGTACCTGTGGGCTGGCAGTAGTCGGGCAGTTACCAAACCACGTAGAACCGTAATCTCTCGCCCACGTTTCACTAATTTGCCCATTAGATAAAACAGGTAGCTTCTTCCGAGATTTATCTCGAACTAAATGGTAATTTAGGGGTGTAAAAACTTGACCTTTAATAAGTTAACGGCCGTGAATTACTGGGCTTTATTAATTTTGAATCCACAAACAAGATTTTTTAAACTATGAAGTTCATTTTGCGCTCTCGTAGGAGTGTGAGAGTAAACTGGCCACACAGTTCAGTTGGGAGTACCTCAGCCTACTAAGCCAATCATGGGTTCGATTCTTATTCGGGACAAAATTTTGTGTGATGAATATATTAATTGTGCGTTTTTTGGGTATTACCGGATGATCAGTATTTACAAAAAAATAAGTACTTATATTCTCCGTAACCTAGTTTCCAAATTACAAGCTGCTTAATTTGGAGCTAGAAGGCGTTGTGCAGAATGTCTAGTACTCCTAACACCCACTTACAGACGTGGTAATGTGTAGGTAGGATACATTTATATAGACATAGAGGTACGTCCTAAATACATAATGGAAAAAAGTAAAAGGTACAATAATGTGCGTCCTCTTGGCCGTGCGATTTTATTTAGTTCATCTTGCGGAAGTACCGTGGAGAGGTACCTACATAGCGAGGCATATTCCATCAATACCCCACCCGGGGCTTTCCCTAAATATATATCGCAGAGCACTTAGTGGACTAGCAGAGAACGGCATAGCCCGAAAGTGATTTCCAATAAGCGGCACTACATCAAGACAATCAGGAAGCGATTGAAATTAAAAAGTATCATAATTTAACAGGTATTTTTTTTATTGTACGACGGGGAAGCGCTTGGCCTTCATCTCACGATTACAAGTTGAGATAAAGCCGAATGTTGTAGCGCACTTCACCCGGAATCCTCAACAAACTGAGGAGCTGGCTATCTTACCTCTAAATGCCGGAACACAACAATTTTATAATTGTTGTGATAGCGACAGATTTAGGTAAGATGGTGGTAGCTAACCACGGCGGACCCAAACAAAGTCCTACCACCAACCAAACCAAGCACAATATATTGTAGTCCCCATGGGGATCGAACACGGGACCTCTGGATCTGAAATCAGTGGGTCTAAAATTTCAGATTTCAGAATGAATCCTTCTCTGGCTCTTGGAATCTAGTGGTAGCTCGGTGCACTAGTCACTAGACAAATTGTGTTGAGTCTACATTCACACTAGGCCGACACACACTAACATGTTGTGTCTTCCTAGCGTGAATGTGCACTAGTCCAATCAAGACCAAGCAGAACCTTCCAGTCTAACGCGACCACGACTAGCGCAACCCCGTCGAAAAGTCGGGATAATAGAAGATAGAAATGTATAAATACACAAAAATTCACAACCCGCGACGGGACTTGAAACCGCATCTTTTCCTAAAGACGGAAACGCTCTAACCAACTGAGCCACGAGGGTCCTGACGCAGATTCCGATTTTTTGTGCTTCAGCTTGAGCGCTAAAACATTTGTAAATGTAGTAAAATCTACCTAAAGACGCTCTTGTTGTCATGTGTTTATCTTAAGATGGCTTCACTCTGACTCGAGGCTTCCTGGGCAAGGATATGATTGACTATGAAGCAAGCCTTACCAGAAAATACCAATTAGGTAACTCTCGTAACGTATGTTAGTGGACGACAGCCGTTTTCAGCTGATTTCAATGGATTGCAGGGCGCATTATAATTATGTTTAGCGTTTAGTCCTAATTGTAAGTAGGTAGGTAAGTGGAAGCATATCCCAATATCTAAAACTGCCAGTGTAAAACAGCAAATCCATTGCGTAATGTTGTTCCTAAAATGTCAAGATATAGGTAACTTATATTGTGTTAGTAGGTAGGTACGTACACTCGCTTTGTCGAGGCAGCAGGTATGTTTGAAAGGAATGTCTGCTGCGAGCATGTGAAATGGGTCAGTGCAGTGACCACGCGGGCCCGGGGGCGTTAGCATAGCTAGCGACGGACAGGCTGACTTTACACATCAAGATATAAGATTACAAACCTTATAGCTCAGTTGGTAGTAACTCTGCTTTCTGCGCTGTAGGCTGTGGGTTCGATTCACACCCATGACAAACATTTGTGTGATGAATATAGATGTTTGTCCAGTGTTTGGGTGTTGTATCATATAGTACTTACGTATATGTTTACAAAAGTATTTAAATATTCTATCCGTAATCTAGTTCACACATTACAAGCTATGCTTAGTATGGCGCTGTGTAAAAATTAATAACCTGCTTTATTTATAAAAAAAAAAGTATATTAGTATGTTCTTGTGAAAGGCCAGATAAGGTGAAGTAGGTACCCTAAACTCCGCCCGCACCGCGCGGCCTTACGCGTACAGTCAGTTGGAATTGGCGTTCATATTAATTTACATTAAGTATTAGTTTTCGTAAGGATCCTAATAAAACCTGATAAAAAATATAGCCAATATATTGCTCACTTACTCAGTGATACTATAGCATTCTATTGGTTAAAGCATTATTTTTTTAAGTAAGTATAGTAATAGCGTGTGTAGTAGTGTATAAGACCATTCGTAATGTTATGCAAGAATGTTAGGTAAATCAGTTAATGAATATAGCATGAAATTGGCTGCATTAGAACCGTACCACCCAAGAATTCACTTTGCGGCTAATACGCTACAGTTTGCCGCTCACTTGATATTGAGTTAGCGACGGATACGCCGCTCAGAGTCTGCTAGCAAACAGTCGGCCACTCACAGTTCGCGACCGATACGTTGCCGCTCAGAGTCAGCTAGCAAACAGTCACGGCCTTACTTTTCAGAATCAATGACGAACAACGAACAACAAAACGTTTTCCCGCGTTATAGTGTATATTTTTTTTTACAATAATGTAAACAGCTTTCTATTTGCGATGAGTCCGTTCGAAATTTTAATAAAACCTTTGCTAAGTCACCTCCTAGGTTTTGCCAGGTTTTGGAGTAGATAGGTACTTAAGAGATCGTTCCATTTTTAAATTATCTACACAACATTATTAGTTTACTATATAGGTACCTAAGTGCTCATTCACACGGAGGAATCGTTTTTTTTTACCATACGTGTTTAAATGCGTATGCTATTTCCTTATCACTGGACACTTCATTGAGGAGCTCTTGTAAGTAGTCTGGCCATAAGTTTGCTTCAAATGAAAATGCATTTATTTTATTAGGAAGTAGGTTATGTATTATAATCTTAATAAAACTAGCATGTTAATATAAGTATACGCCAATTCCAACTGACTACACATCGTTCGCTGCGACTTAGCCGATGACTGAGTAAGTATGCAAGCAAAATTACGTACAGTATGCAATGTATAGTAAATGGACACTCCATTTAAAATTTATTTTACTTTTTTATTAATTTATAAAATAAATGCATTTTCATTTGAAACAAACTTATAGCCAGACTACTTACAAGAGCTCCTCAATGAAGTGCCCAGTGTACTATAAAATTTTCTCGAACCTGTTTGGAAATTTGAGCATTATTTTGACAACCTTCTTCTACCTCAAGGGAGGAAAACTAGCGGTAATCAGTTAGCCACTCACAGTTCGCCTAATGATGCCACAGCCTACTTGTATTTTCTAGAAAGTTCTGCCTAGATACCTACTACATAGAATTAGTTTTTAGTAATGTACGATTTAAGTAAGTACATAAAGAGGAAAGTATATTGTCAATTCCCACGGGATGACGGGAACGAGGTCCAGTTTGTGTAGCATCCATCATCATACACCTATATATGCGAGTTGACAAAAACTAAACAAAGTTTGACTGGATTATTTTGATACGAAAAAATGGGTATTTGTCGCGTACCTCCGCTACCTACATTTAACCCGACGTTTCCGCGTCCAAGATTGGTGCAATCCCAATTGCGTTGTAGGTATACCTACATAGCTAGTTGGAAAAAATAAGGGAATTATGTTCATAGTAACGCATTTCTGTCTCGTCAGTCGAATTGTGTTAGGTGAAATCGGACAAAAACGCATAGTAGTCCGATTTTTTTAATCATCGAACTACTGAGATGAGAAAGTCTCATCAGTCCGATCATCGGACTGAGTAATCTGTAATGTGTTCTAATCGCGAAAGTTTCAGTAAGCTTTGGAAAATGTCAACGGGATATTGGAAATGCTTTGGATTTCCACTAGTTCAGATATACAAAAAAAAACACTGTTTAGGACGATAACATTTATTGGTACCGCAATAACAAATAACATTCGAAAATACTACATCTAATACAACACCTTCAAGAATTTGGTTCAAAATACTTTCGATAAATGCAAAAGGAATGAAAATAAGTAGCTTGTGCTTTTGTGATTGTTTTTCTCTATTCCTAAGCCACCACAGATGTTTCATAAATACCACAAAACCATAGTAGGTAAGTTGTACATATACCACTCGCAACCGCCACTTAAGACCGCCACAAAACGCAGCCACTAAACGCCGCCACAAAATATTGCAATTCTCTTTATTATTATAATGTAGCTATCTCACACGTTTTCGCCACTTCTTGCAGCCGCATCCAATTTAAAAGCGACGGTCTAAAGTGGTAAGTGTTTGCGACTACCACACAATTTGGCTAAATTCGACAAAAATATTCAAAATTCAAAAACGATTTTCATCTATTCTTTTCATTGTGTAAAGAAAGTAGATAAAATTAAAAAAATAATTTAAAAATAAAGAAAATTGTCGAAATCACCAATATTTGTGCGTATCGCTGATGTTAAACTTAATATCTCAAAACAACCTTGTTCCTAAAACACTAAGTAAAAATATACATATAAGTATTATTATATACCTAATATACATATTTTTTAACGAATTTAAGACATTATTGCACTTTTTAAGAATTAAAGATATTTCACATTTTATGATTTTGTTCATAATTTCTAATAATTTATGAGAATTGTGACACGTTTGGTCACAATTCTCATAAATTAATGAACTCATACATTTTTTTAAATCAAAAAAATATTTTTTAAGTTTATAAAAAATATGGTTTAAAATATCGTGTCTTCAGTGTTCTCTTGGCGCCTTTGTTATTCAAAGTGATTATACTAAAATGCGTTACAAATATAAGCTCATAAATAGAAAATTATGCAACTAGTACTAAGAACATAGATTTTTGTTCATTTCACTTAGGATAGATAAGTATAGATTTAAGTTTGGTCAGTCACGCCTCATCTGAAACAAAAATATATTTTAGTTTTATACAAGGTCATGTGATATCAGGTCAGGGTCTAGAATTCTAGATTGAAGCCAAGGTGATCTGCCACGCCCTGACGAGACTTTTTGCAGGTTTAAGTAATGATAGCAGGGAAAATTATCACCATTTTGAAGCCTTGATGCGGAAAAATGCTTTGAGCAGTATACTTGCTGCATCCTTATACTGTCTACAATGTCGAAATAATTGTAAAAATCTCCAAGGGTAAGGTCAACTTTGAGGTCAAGCCTGTTTAAAGTAAGGACTATTTCAGACTCTACTCACAGCTTCGCCCGCGCGGTACCAGGATAAAAAGCAGCCTGATGTTTTCCTAGTCGAAAGATAGGTATGTAAAAAGTTTCAGCTTAATCCGTTCAGTTGTTTCTATGTGAGAAAGAATGAATTGGTGAATATGGCGATGTTTGACATCTCATTTTCATCCCTTGGGAAATGATTTTTGGGAGAAAGGTAGCTTATGTCTCTGTGTTATGTTATTAAATAAATGTTAAGGTTGAAGTCAGTCTAATAAGAAAAAAAAAAATAGAGTGAAATCAGGGTCATATTTTAAGAAAGGTCAAGGTCAAGTTCCATTCCAAAATTACTAGCCTTAACAGGACTCAAAAGTATAGTTAAAGGTTAAGGACAATTCCAAGGTCGAAGTCCACCTTCAGGTATAAGGTCACTCACCTTCACTTACTCTTGCCATCTTCTTCCTTGATCTCGGTGACCTTGGCAGTCGGTTTGGGGTTGTGTTGCCAGATCCAGTAAGTCAGGGAGCTGGCAATTCCGAGCCACGCTAGGTATGGCACCAGCAACAGGCCAGCGGTACGGTTAATGTTGCCAAAGGAAATCGTGGTGGCGATCGCGGCCCCGGATAGGACTGAGATTTCGATAAACGCCTGTAAAAGGTGAATAAATTTTAGTACTAAGCCATGGTCTAGTGGTAGTTAACTGCTGTCGATCCAGAAGCTCCTGGGTTCGATTGCTAGGTGTGACATCTCTTTGTGAGGTCTGTTACCAGTTTTATTTCGACATTGCAGGCTAGTATCAGCTAATTGTTTGAAAAGTAAGATTATTCCGTGTTTTGGAGGGCACGATAAGCCTTCAGCACCCTTATTCCGAATGATCAAACGTGTCTTAACGCGCCCGCGTTACGATATGTCAATACGATGATTCCATGCAGATATCGTGACGCGGACGCGTTAAAACACGATTGGTCATACAGAATAAGGTCTCAGTTCCGGATACTGCATGGTGGAGCCATGTCAGAGCCCATGGCGGCGGTGCTTAAAGTCCGACACCCGGTTTGTTACAGCCTACACAAAATAAAAAAAAGAAGATTGCTTCTTTTTTGTATCGATTATCAGTTCTAGAGGTGAGGTTCGTTATAGCCTACACAAAATAAAAGAAAGAAGATTGCTTCATTTCTGTATCGATTATCAGTTCTAGACCACCACAATAATCCGATTTAGACTTAGGACTGATCTCACAATTCAGTTTCAAACTTTTTCTCACCGCCTATAGCTTTGTATCGTAACCGGCGGATTGGCGTGAAACTCTCATACTAAACCGGACGGTTTTTATGAGATTTTGCCTCGCATATTGTGTTGTATTGGAATGGCATTGATTCGTATTTTTTTTTGTATTTTTCATGATTTGTCGTATTTTAATCAGTGTTTTTTAATATTCATGATTCTAACATTATATGGAAATTAAATATATTTGATTTGCTTTGGATATAATCTGAAAAATGGTTACCGGTTACCTGTAATAGTTTAAAGGATACAGGAGGTTAACATTCAAGGTCATTTGTTGTTTGTTAAGAAGTAATAAGAAGAACGGAGTTTTTATAGAACTTGGAGATGGATCGAGCAAGACATCTACTGTTAAATGCAACTCGCCTATATAACAAAGCCTTTTGCGTAGGTCACGTCCACAAAGACCATGACCTACGCGGCACCTAACACCACTTATTACTAAGACACCGAAGTCTTAGTAATAAGGTCCCATTGGCGCCGTTAGGTACAGAACTCTACAAACCCTCTGGTGTTGGGGTTCCATGCCCTCTGTTAAAGGCCTCAACTTACCAGCTTGAAGTCCTTAAGTCCAAAGAATATGGGAGACCACGCCCAGTTGAGAGCAAGCTGAGTACCGTACAGCGTCAAGGGTAGGACTGCAGACTCTGAAAACATACATCATCATATAAAGAGGTTGTCTGTATGAGATCGCTTCCGATGAGACCGCCCCATTTTACATTATTCATTTCCTAACTACACTAGTGAGACTCCCTGAAATTATTTCACGTCATCCCGTAGGAATTTCCTAAAATCCTTTCTTTTCCCCCTACACTACAAAAGGAAGCTACTCTGAAAATGTCTTGTCTCTATAGATCTTTTTTTTATTTGGGATTTTCATTGGAAAGCGCTTGACATTCATATCAGTTGGTTGATGAGGTCGGCCTTATCATAGCGTATCTTCCAGCAAACCAAGGTAGAGAGAAACAAGATAAAATAGGGGAAAAGTGGACAATATTAATAAATACCATACCTAACATAGGAATACTATGATAAACTACATTTATAATTTTTATATATATATATATATATATAATTATATTATATATATATATTATATATATATATACATATGTATATATATATATGTATGATTAAGATATGTATACATATATGTATGAATAATAATATATAATAATCATTTAGTATAACAACAATTCTAAATTGCTGTGTTCCGGCATTTAGCCATGCCTTACCATAACTTGAACCAGGTGAGATGAAGACCAGCGTTTGCCCGTCGTGCAATAAAACAAAAAAAGTCCACCTGGCTACTTACACCATCTTATCTAAGTCTGTTGCCATAACAACAATTCATAAATTGTTGGGTTCCAGTCCATTCTTTTTTTTATATAGTACGACGGAGATGTGCTTGACCTTCATCTCATCTGATTTTCAATTTATGATAATGCCGAAGGTGGAAGCGCACTGCATCCGAAATCCTCAACCAAATGAGGAACTGGCTATCTTACCTCTAAATGCCTGAACACAACATTTTTTTTTTAAGAATAGTTGTTATGGCGACATACTTAGGTAGGGTTAGTGCTGTTGGTAGCTAGCCAGGCGGACTTAAACATAGTCCTACCACCAACCAAACCAAGCACAATATTGTACTTCCCATGGGGATCGAACCAGGGACCTATATATACACCGGTGGTCATACCACTAGACTACGGAGGCGGCATTTAGAGGTAAGATAGACAATTCCTCAAACTGTTGAGGATTCCGAGTGATGTGCGCTTTCACCTTCGACCTTATCATAGCTTGACACTAGTGAGATGAAGGGCAAACGCTTACCCGTCATTCAGTAGAAAATTACTTTTTTTTGTAAATGCTTACATATCATACAATACAACACCCAAATATGTTACATTACATTATCTGGTTTTATATATTGATAAGATTCACACTCGTCTTATCATGACAGAGGTTCCGGCTAAACATCAAGATACATCGTAATCAACATAATCCGTCAGGTTTTATCTTGACATAAAGATTACTGTATCATAATATATTTGTGGAATGGTCTCCCAACGTTTTCCCCAGTAACTACAATATGGGAAACAGAAAAAATATTTAGTAATAAATCCGCTAAATCTCTCTGAAAAAATCAAATCGACACGTGTTTCGCCTCTACACGAGGCATCCTCAGGAAATATAGTCTTGCTGCTCACTGACTAGCCCTCTGTGGACGTGTTGGTTCTCCGAGCTCTGCGCTGCAAGAGCGCAGTTGCTTGCAGCGCAGAGCTCGGAGCGACAACTCTTTTTTATTTATTTATTATTATTTTTTGATTATTATTATTTTATATTGGTGATAGGCAAGCGTCTGACCACCAGCTTACATGTAAAACAAGAAAAGATGTGACCTAAGATGGAGCTAGCTTGTCTAAAAGGAACCTATTCACTCTGGACTTGAAGACTCCAAGATTATACTCGTGCGGAAAAACAGACGAAGGCGAGGAATTCCATTCCTTACCAGTATTAATGATAAAGGTAGAGGCGAAACTATGTTAAGTCTATGATATGTGAAATGGCTTAGCTTCAGCGATCATCTCTTCCACAATACTGTAGCATTTACTTTGAAATGAATATATGTTGTAGTTCAGGATAGATACTAGAACGCTTGTGTTTCAAAAACACGATTACATACAATTTTCTCGATTGAAAAAAAAACAAAGTTGACTCTAATTTGTACCAAAAAAGTTCGCCATTCAATAAATACGCCCAATTAGGGCTTGAAACTTTGAACAGTAAATAAACACAGTATACAGCAGACGGTTTGTGTTTTCGATTTTCAAAATTCATATTTGTTTTACCGTAAAAAAACAAAACGTAGAAATACGCGCATATTTCTGTCATTTGGTGGTCATAAGCGCCGTGGTTGAGCGCACAGCAATGTCACCTTTATTATTACTATATATCTTACTTCGAAACTAGAATAAAGTTGCGTTGAGTTGCTAATCTGAGGTACTATAGCCCGTTAACATGAATGACAGAGTCAAGTATATGTTTACACTTGACTTACTTTGTATGTAGATATGTAGTGTTTTTATCATAAATTTTTTTAGGCATGTCTATGCTGACAAAGACTTGTTGGCTATTCGGTCATTAACTTTTTAATTCTTATTGTTTTATTAATTTTTACGTAATAATAACGTAGACTTTTTAATGACCTAACGTAATGTAAATAGTACGTCTCTTTATTGTATCAAACCCATAAGAAGATGGATCGATTTGTCGAAAATAGGTAGTTGTAGCGCATAGGTGTAAACCTATGCGTTACAACTAAGTTACAAAGAAGTGATAGATTTTTTGAGAGTTTAGTTTTGTAAGCGATTACGGCATAGATTACGTCTTGGTTATTCGTTTTTTTTTAGTTAATTTTAAGAGTAAGTAGTTGAAACGAACATAGGTTTACTAACTCATTTCGCTACTCACTTTACTTGACTCACTTGTGGGTTTTTTTTAATACAACTAGGAGACGGGACAAGCAAGTAGCCCACCTGATGTTAAGTGCATCTCTTGCCTATAACAATGCCATACTGCGTAGGTCACATCTACAAAGAACATGTCAACTTGAGGCATAAAGATGTTAAGACTCGCGAGCCTGTAATTTCACCGGCAACCATAACCTCTAAACCGGAACACGGCAATGGCGCTTGGCGGCTGAAATAAGTATGGTGGTAGTTCTTCACCAGAAAAGCCATTTCACAAGGGGCTCTACTACTCTTAAAACATAAAGAGAACACCATTTCAGGGTCTGCTTTCAAAGTGAGTTCGGTCACTTCAGAGAATTCGAGTTCAAGTTCGAATTTTTACAGAATGGGTCTACTGATCCAAATGCTAATATAATATTTTTGTGATATACTGAGGTGTTCCATTGAACAGCTCATCAGATCAGCTCGCTGTCAGCATAGTCAGCGGAGTACCGCTGTAAAGCATACCAGTGAATCCACCGCACTCCTCCCAGACTAGGTACGAGGCGTATCCCATGCCGCTGTAGAGCACGGTCCACGTGGGACCGAATGCCCATTTTGGGGGCGTCCAACAGGGCTTGTTCAACTCGTCGTACCAGGAAACCTGTAAGGAAACACAAAATATATATACAGTACTAAGTCTATCCTTGATCAAAGGGAGGACAAAATCCATTTCGTTTGGCGTAGGTAAACGCCTCCAGTTTACCTACGCCAAACGAAATGTATGATACTAAGTCTATCCTTGATCAAAGGGAGGACAAAATCCATTTCGTTTGGCGTAGGTAAACTGGAGGCGTTTACCTACGCCAAACGAAATGGATTTTTTGACAGATCAAATTGTATGGATTTGACACAGTGAATCAAAAGAAAGAAGAATTACGATGTTGTACATTTGTTTAGTCAATTGACTTTAAGCTATATGCAACCTAAAAATAGGTAAAACTCGTGTTATACCTCCTTTTCCCCTCCTTTAACTAAAATATAGACAGAACTATGTTTGCTTATTTGTTTCTATGTTACCTTATATGACAAAGCGGCTGAATGGATCATAGTGATGGCTATGATCCATTCAGCTTGGCTTGTAATGAATATATTGTACAGCACAAGAACATTTTTTTTTTCTATACTCTCCCAATACAGGTCAAAGTTTTTTTTTTTTTTTTTTTTTCTATACTTTCCCAATACAGGTCAAAGAAAAAAAAGCATAGTATTAGTAATAATTAAGTAGAATTAAGTAAATAAAAATGAGGTAGAAAATGTCTCTGACATACCACGTCAGAGGGTCACCGACTCCCGGATGTATGACGCCGGGAAAAAGAAAAAAAAAAAAAAAAAAATGTCAAAGGCTGTCTCGCAATGGGTGCCTGCAGATGGGCAACGTCGTCGAGGCGGGCCGAGTAAACGTTGGCGTGGCGACCTGACTGCACACCCGGGCTGGTGGGAAATGGCGGATGACCGCAAGAGACCTTTGCCCAGCAGTGGCAGAACATAGGCAACTTTTTATTCAGGTACCATGCGGGCGAAGCTGTGGGCAAAAGCTAGTATATAGTATAATATGAAAGTTCAGACAGACCTTGCCTTGAGCCTTCTCATTGCGAATCTGTGTAGCAAAGTATGCTCCACTGGCCCAGCCTCCAATATTGGGCAGAATCACGGATCCAATCCCTGCCCAGTTCACCATCATAAACTCTCTGGAACAACAGAATATCACCATTCAGTAATTACAGCCCATGTTTCCTGACCCCGGTTCTATTATTTATTCTATGCCCCAGCCAGTCCAACACCCCGAGTAGCAAAGTACTTATTTTTCTTTTTTTATTGTACTTTGGGGATATGCCTTACCTCACCTCACCTCTCACCAGATTTTTCAAGTTATGATAAGGACGAATGTGGAAGCGCAATTCACCCGGAATCCTCAACAAACAACTTATAAATAATTATATAATTACCTAATTATAATCTATTGCAACAGAATTAGGTAAGATGGTGGTATCTATCAACTAGCAAGGACTTTAACAATGTCCTACCACCAACCAAACCAAGCACAATATTGTACTCCCCTGGGGATTGAACGCGGGATCTCTGGATCTGACACCAGTAGGCGAACCACTAGACCACAGAGGTGGTTAAAATACAACCAAGTTAGCAAACAAGCTTACAGCCCACCTAGCAGTCACTGTAACTTATGGATGAAAGTACCACTAAAGGCATCACTTGCACATTTCTGACCCTATCAGCAATTTAAAACCCCTTTTTTGGAAGATCCCATATGTAGTCAAGAAGGAATGTATTGCAATGAGACCAAACTACATCTTGAGCGTTCACAGCAGGAAATTTCTCATGAACCTCACTGTGCAAGAACATTTTGGGTTTCTTCCTCCCTAACATGCATCAGAGAACCAGTAGCTATAATTTTGTATGCTTTATCCATAAACTATAGTTGAGTTCAATATCAACATGGATTAAAAAATTATTAAAAAGTACCTGACCAGATTAACATGTATGAAAAATTGGTTATTTTCACAACACTTGTACAACTAGTTTCTAATATCATGAATCTATTAACACTTGCAATTATTATTTTCACTTAAAAGGATCTTTTAGGTTATATTCCTAGGTACCTGGTCATCTCCATAGCATCATTGGTTGTAGATCGCCCCTCATTAGGACACAGCAAACTAATAGGAGAAAGTAAAGGTTGCAACTACAAATCTCACCATGTAATTGTGAAATGAATGATAATATGGTTTGCAACTTTTATGTTCAATTATCTTCTTGCCCAAACCCACTGACCATATCTAGTGTGACTAGGTGACTTAATCTAGTGTGAATAGATGACCTCATCTAGTGTGAATAGATGACCTCATCTAGTGTGAATAGATGACCTCATCTAGTGTGACTATGTAGGATAGGCACAACATGTTTTCTTCATAGAATACTGAATTAACAATGAAATGGCAATTTATTTGAAATTATTGACATTATCTTTCTCCCAACTGCCACTTGATGGGACCCTATAAATTCTTAATAGAAACCTTAACACCTATAGCTTTGATTCAAATGTGCAACTAAATACAATTGTTATATTTGAATTCAAATGCATTATTGCAGATTGTTACACAAAATGACAAGCACTACATTTACAAATGGTGGTGTTGGACGGAAGAAGGGAAATACACTTTCATGCTGATATTAGAGTGTGAATGGAATTTTAGATAACTTAGAATAGAATAGGAATAGACACTGATGTTGATATTGGAGTGTGTGGAACACTTTATAGACTGATACATAAGTAAATGGGTAAAACTGTATTTAGTTCATAACATGCACTTCACATGATGTGATCATGAAAAGTTGGTGAAAACAACTTTTCACCAACTTTTCACTAACTAGGAGCCTTGGTTTGCTGTCTTGCTTGGTTTGTTGCACCTACTTGATTTGCTCTATGTATTCCATAACTTAACGAAAAAAGAAGCACAAAATATCAGAAAAACGACAGTAACACTCGAATTCTATGGCCGGTATCGGTAGTACCTGGCGAGTAATTTGCCAAGAATTTCATTGGCCGATTAGATAAAAATTATCATTTTCTGCCTCCCAAATTGGCCGATTAATTATGATTAACAAAGATAACCATTGATGTAAGAGATTATAGAAGACCCTTATGTAAATAGCAATGACAGTAAGAATTGAATTTATTCCAACAATATCTGTTGACTGGAAGGTACAATATTACGCAATTGGCATTTTCGCAAATGCCGTATTCCTGTGCGGTCTGTTTACTGGAAATAGAAAACAAGACAAAACTACTTACGTTTGAAACCGGTTCCTGTTTAGAATAACCACGAAAAATCGAAAAATGTACAAATTAGCAACTTTTTCAAGACTCTTGCCACTTTCTTGTCCTAAAATCAACTAACAAAATATCTTTGTATATGCCAAATAGATACGAAAGATTTTTAGATTAGAGCAAAATAGTGAAACAAATTGCACTTTACAATTTGGTCGCACTATAATAAATTACGGAAATATCATCATGACTTTGACATAGAAATTTGTAAATGTCAGATGACTTGCTACGTTTCGTGCTACGTAGAACATGTTAAAATACAGTAGATATTGAGCCCGGCATGTTAATCTGTCTCGAATGTTTAACCGCCTCTGTGGCCTAGTGGTTTAACCCACTGATTTCAGATCCAGAAGTCCCGGGTTCGATCCCCATGGGGAGTACAATATATTGTGCTTGGTTTGGTTGGTGGTAGGACTTTGTTGAAGTCCGCCTGGCTAGCTACCACCATCTTACTTAATTCTGTCGCCATAATAACAATTCTAAAATTGTTGTGTTGCATTCAGAAGTAAGATAGCCAGTTCCTCAGTTTGTTGATGATTCCGGGTGAATTGCGCCTCCACCTTCGGCCTTATCTTAACTTGTAACCAGGTGAGGTGAAGGCCAAGCGCTTCCCCGTCGTACTATAAAAAAAATGAATTTAATCCTAGACTGAGATGCAAAAAGTTATGTTATCGACCCAGTAGGAAGAATATCTGTTTTCAAAAAAGTTGTTTAGTGACACAAAATAAAAAAAGGAATTCGTTACATGGGTTACACAAAATAATTAGGGGACAGTTCATTTTGTTCATTTAGATTATAAGAACATAGGTATCTAGCTAGTTTCTGAAGTAATCTCATGTTTTAGTAACGATCTATCAGAAACTGGTTATTTTAATTACTATTTTTAAAGTAACTATTTCTTCTATGTACCATAAATACCTTCGTTCGTCTGTCTGTATATAAGTACGTGCATCACGCAAAATGTTTAAATTACTTAGTACCTAGTAAAAAAAGTAAATTAGTAGCAGGTAAGTAAAAACTCTAGGTAGGTAGGTAGTTATGTATAACAATATCAAAATAATGTTCTACTTGAATCAGGTACGCTTTTTGTTATGTCGAGTAAGTACCTAGGTAACTTAAAGTTTACAAAATAATACACTTACCATGATATTATTGACGTACATACTCGTTCAATATGACAAAAAATTGGTTCCTATGTTTATATCTAAAATGGGTCACCTCGAAATTTGCACAGACAGATTACGGTTAACTATGGAGCGAGCTTATAAGTGTAAAAGGTAGATCCATTGAATAACAAATAATATTTTATGCGTTAGGGATTACAGAATAAAATAAAACAGCAATGTAGGTACTTATGTACAAACATATTTTGTTTATTTATTCAGACACATTATTCGAATGACGAAAGCGGTGACACCGCATAAGATTGCAAAGAGAAATATTTCAACAGTGTCCAGAAGATTCTTAAAGTTACTTAACTAAGTAGGTAACTACTTATTGTAATTTTATGTCTTATTAAAGATAGGTTTTTTTTTTTACTTAATTTTAATGACGACATTTAATTTTATGTTTGGGTATACGATTTCTACCCATATCTAAGGATTTTAGACGGTTTTGCTAAAATAATGACGTTAATATAATACAGGATACATATATTCTATGAGTAACAGAAAAGTATATAAACACCTAGAATTTGTAGACAATGCAATTGCCGTAATATAGATAGCTAATCAAATACATAAGCATAATAAAAATAGCTAAGTACCTGTAAAGGTAGACCAAAAATGACAGTATTTATTTATTTTTAACACCTCAGCTGCCGATTGTCGATACCTATAAACTTTTGACACTTATAAATAGATCACGTAACATAATTAATTACCAAAACCAAAACCTACATTCATATTGTAAAGAGTTTTTTACTTTCAAGTATATTTATTCGACAAACTGTGGCTCAGTCGATGATTATTGATTTTGGCATTTTATCTAAACCGATATAAAATCAAATTATTTGATCGAAATAAGTTCAATGATATTTTCCTAAGTACCGCAAATGGATGTTGAGCCGATATAAAATATGATAAACGTTTTAACTTTTATATAGCTTATAGCTTTGACGAAGTCGTTTTAGTAAAATACTTACCTAAACATGAAGACATGAGCGAAAAAGTTTTTAAGGTCTAATCTTGTATGAAATGTGTTTTCAGATACTTCATCATTCCAAAAACACGGAACCGCTGTTTTCCAATAACTTTGTATAATGCATCATCGCAAATAGCGAACTGTTTATTATTAGGATCATACATCTGTTTTTCCTTGACCATAGCCCAGATGCGCTTAACAACTGCGTGGCGAGGCATCTCATCTGCCCCCATGAGCTCTGATAATTGAGGAGATAGCTTATATGGGCGGGTGAAGCCCGTTCCCTTGCCTTTGTTGCCGCCAGCGCGCTTCGGGGCTTTAGCTTTTGGTGCTGGCTTCTTGCGATTTGCTGCGTTGCGCGTTTTCTAAACATAGAAATTTAAAATATTACTTTACAACCTTTTATTTTTTTTAATTTTAATTATTTTTTAATTTAAGAGATACGTAAACTACGTAACAGAGACAATAACTCACCCGCGGCATCTCATCGCTATCCACGTCGCTAACTGATCCACTTTCACTCTCAGATTTTTCTTTCTTTGGCTTCTTCTTTTTCTCTTCTTCCTTCTCAGTCTCCTCCTCGCTTTCTTCCCCACTCTCATCTTCAGAGTTTATGAAGGCCGTGACCATCTTATCGATTTCTGCCTTCCGGGAACGAAGGGATACGTCTAATGTTTTTTCTAACTCTTGTATGACCTTCTTTGTAGAAGTTTTGGCAAGGTCAGCATCTTTAAGGATTTCTGTAATAAAAATCATTTATGCCATTATAACAATATATTTATATACTAAGCCGCCTCATTCACCCAGTGGTTCGCCCACAGATATCAGACCCAGAGGTCCCGGGTACAAGTTTGTGCTATGTTTGGTTGGTGGAATTACTTTTTTCAAGCCCACATGGCCTACCACCACCTTAACTCCGTCGCTATAACAACAATTCTAAATTATTGTGTTCCGGCTTATTTAGAGGTAAGCCAGTACCTCTGTTGTCTGTTGAGGATACCGGGTTGAGCACGCTTCCACCCTTTCATAACTTGACACCAGGTGAGATGAAGGCCAAGAGCTTCACCATC
Source organism: Venusia cambrica (assembly GCA_951394065.1). Taxonomy (NCBI): domain Eukaryota; kingdom Metazoa; phylum Arthropoda; class Insecta; order Lepidoptera; family Geometridae; genus Venusia; species Venusia cambrica. Next base: position 9,336,827 of record OX596040.1, read on the forward strand.
GTGCAATAATATATATTTTACTACTAGCTGACCCATCAGACGGTGTACTGTCCTGTCCGAAAATATAAGCAGCAGGTAATGGGATTAAAACCATTTTGCTTAGTAGCAGGGTTTATTGTAGATGGATCAAGTATTTCCCAGGCAATCTACGAGGTCAAGAGTCATCCTATCATAAAAAACAACAATATGTTTATTTAATGGAGAATCTGCTTTTCTGGCAACTGATTCGTAACAACACACAAAACGCGCCAAGTTACAAAATAGCGTTGAACGAAACGTAAAAATGGTACAATAACAGCTAGCCTGCTTTGTAAACAATTTTAGACTATTCCTCTAAATCTACGCAATATCTACATAATTATAATTCCTGAAATATGATATTGAATTTAGTGCGCATGTATTTTTATATAAACATAGTTCTAAAACACTGTCGATTACCAGATCTATACGTAGACCAATATCTATGCAGCATAAAATATACAATTAGTAACCAGATGAAACCACGGACTGTACAAAAAGGGTCTTTTTCTAAATAGATCCGCACTATTTGTGGCACTAAACATTATCTTAAACATTTTCTTTCAAACACAGTAATAACAGAGATATTCCGTTGAAATTGCATCCCTCATACAACTTCAACATTTCGGAGGCCATTTTCCACGCTCCGATCCGAGCCAGGCGGTAAAACTGCAGTGTGCTAAATTCTAACCAGAACCAGAGTTATACATGCCAATTGTCAATGAAGGGGTTAACTTACTTGCAATCTCTTCCTTGAGAGTCTTCTTGCTTACTTCATCAGCCATAATTCTAACTTTTCACAAGCAAAATAATGCAACGATGAAGAACAAGGCAATCCAAGCCACACAATAATAAACCTACGCGCTAGGCGCTACACGGCGTCATATGAAACTTGACGAAAATAGCCGAAAGGTTGATCGGATCGAAGTTTGCGAGTGCGAGAGAGAACATGTTTTGATTTAGGAGTATAATAAGCGTTAATGTTGACGGAATAAAGTCTTTTTTACATCAAACATACTATATTCGCATTCGCTAGTGGTATAATTCTCTCGTGTAGGAAGGTAATTTGTGCAGTAGTAGGTACGAACTTTGCTCGAAGATTACTAGTTGACGCACCATAAAAGAACTTTATAAACGGGACACGGGACCCCGCGCAGTTGAAGCGCTAGGGGTTCTAAGTTCATTAGTACAACACTATAATTTCGGGCTATCTAAGCACACTGCTGAACAAAGTATTTTGATCGAAAGACCCGCTCCATTGTGTAGACCTCCTTCTAGCCCAGGCAAGCTTCGAGATCAAGGGCTGACCCTACGTGTATGTACCTACTCATGAGCCGCCTCTATCCATCAACGGTACTCCACGTGACCACCAGCCGGTCACAAGCAACAAAGCCCCCGTTGAGGTCGCGGCCCATTCGTCTGCTAAGTGTGGCGTTAATGGCGAATGTTAAATTCAGTTCAAAAGTTCACCCATTTCAAATTCACTAAAATTAATATATTTTTCATACCTCTGAATCTTAGGTTAGCTATATGCTGCAAATAAAATAAAATAAACAACTGGAGGTTTTCCAAAGTAAGTACCTATCTAATAGGTATTTCATGTAAGCCTTTACACAGTCTATGTTACCTACCTACTTATTTGTAACAGAATTGAAATTATTGTAAAACGGGATTAGCAAATCCCGTTGGACATAATGGTATTGCGGACTTTTTTGTTGGTAGATACCTACCTACACCCTGATGTTTTCTCAAAAACTTTATACCACGGAAGAATTACAACAGTTCCTTCAATATGTAGAGTTCATGTTAGTGCAACTTAGTGTATGTACTTACCTAAACAAACAGCTTACGGCGGCAGGCTGGTTTGTATAGGTAGGTGCATACACTGACAATATCGACGTCGATATCGATGAAACAGATTGAATACATTTCTTGAAGTGTTTTAATGATAGAACAACTCCTACCTACATAATAATATATTGTATAGGTACCTACCTAAGTACTTTGCAAGTTTGCACTTTGCATAGGTACCTACATATGAAAAGTATCCGACCGATCACTGAGGTTGCGCAAATTCACATAGGGAGAAATTCATAAATTTGTTAAGTAAGTACGTCCCATATTCCTATCAAACCCACGAGAGATATCTATGATATATCGATGTTAATGCTACTTTCAGCCATAATACCACTGGCACCCTGTCTGGCCTTATTATTTAATCGTTGTATTGAATCAGGTGAGTACCCTTTTCCATTCAAAATTAGTGAAATCTCTCCACTTTTCAAAGGAAAAGGTAAGCGTGAAAATATAGGCGGCTAAAGACCTGTGTCTATAATCCCGGCACTAACAAAAGTGTTTGAAATGGTATCAGCAGCAGACTTACCTCGCACCTAACGGAGGCTAATGCCTTATCGGAGAGGCAGTACGCCCACCGAGAAGGGCGCTCCACTACGTCTCTTACACGTCAAGTGATCCAACATGTGATGGAAGCTTGCGAGCGCCGACAGCAGGTTGCCGTGCTTTGCAGTGACCTATCAAAAGCATTTGACGAGGCGGATCACGGTGTACTTGCTGTGAAGCTACGCCACTATGTCATAAATGGAGCAGCTCACTCGCTAATAGATCTTGCATAAACACAACACAAGATCTGCCGCGGCAAGCTGGCGGCCCCTACACGGAGACTAGTCCGATCAGACAACACGCCCAAAAGACAGGTCCGGAGGTATATTCTAACAAACTTCCTGATAGTGTTAAAGATGCTCCTAGCCTTAACAAGACGTTTTACAGTTTTGACAAATTTATAAGCAAATGATTATCTAGACTAGATGATAGGCGTGTCTAAATTTCATTTTTTATATTATAATACATAATTCTAAGTGAATTTTATACGTTAAATATTTTATATTATTAATTTTATAAAGTAATAATTTGTCAAATTATAAGTCAGAATTATAAGTACATAATAATCATCATAAAACACCATCAAATCATAAACGTTATTTATGTTTTTAAAAAAATGTTTTAGCTGTATTTTATCAGTCACCTAGTTCTCATAAAACAAGACTTGCTTGAAGGCTATACGGCGCTATGTGAAATTATCTATAGGCATACCTACCGTATTTAAATTGACGTTTATTTTTTTCAAAAACAGCATCTTTTATAATGATTTGTCCTCTTTCTTTTAGACTTAAAATAAATCAAATAATACACACGTTGCTTAACTTTAGCTTTTCCGTGATGAATAAAAAAAAAACTAAAGTCAATAAAGTCAATGTCAATGTCACATGTTAGTTTTTCTGTTCTATTCTAACCTAAAAAAGTTTAAATAACACAAAATAGTACTGAATTAGTTGCTTGGATTATATAAATCATTGTAGAAAACATACTAGGAAACTAAAGAAAAATGGCAAAAGTAAAAAACAAAAGAAACAATGGACTTGCAGATAAAGTCCACAGCAAGCGGAAGGCGGAGGCGTTCAAGAAAAAAGTTAATCCATTCGAAGTGCACATAAACAGAGAAAAAATCAAAGTTTTAGGTAAAAAATCTAAACATGACAAGGGTCTGCCAGGAGTTTCTAGGGCGAAGGCGGTACAGAAGGTAATATAATGATTATGATAATGTACTTTTCTAACAGTATTGATATATAATATTAACTTTTTGAATAGAACCATGGCATGGTCATTTATCAGCAGTAAAAGCGTCAAGCAGGTACTTACCTAGATTTCATTATATCCTGGGATATATTAACAGCCCATGTTTGTATTTACATAAAAAAAAAAAAACATGTGTTAGCTAGGCAGGTAACTAATAAAATAATGTGAACACCGTATTCCTAAAGCGATGTCTGAATATGTTGTTGAAACAATTGGTACATGATAAAATGTTAATCAAACTGTTGAACATGTTTTTTATTACATTTAATAATCTTTTCAGAGAAAAGAAACTCTAGGCACAGAAATGAAGCTGATGAATAAAACAAATACATTCATTGACCAGCGTATCGGTGAGAAGAACAACCAGCTATCGGCTGAGGACAAGATGGTAGCAAGGTTTGCTGCAGAGCGAGTGAAACAACACTCGAAGAAGAATATTTACAATCTTGCAGATGATGAAGTTTTAACTCACAGGTCAACATTTTTATTTTTCTTTATTTTGTTCTGGTCATTGATTGACTTGGTCCTTCTCTCTTTGATGAAAATAAAAATTTTAGATGTTTTAAATAATGTATTTTTATCTTCTTCAAATAAAAGAAGAGAAAAGTATTTCTTTATTCTTTTAGGTTGTTAGATAGCTAGATGGGCCTTTGTAGGTCCTACCACCAGAGTTGAATCATTCAGCCGTAATTACTAGAAAAAGTCAGTGATTCCTTGGGAGACTACTAGGAGGTTGATCCCACCTACCCCTATAAATAATGCAAGTAGTTCTCATTCTCTTATATGTGGCAGGCTGCAAGACCATTGTCTTAGTAGAAAACTAGAATATACTTCGATCTCCAAAACCACCATCTTACCTAATGCTGTTGCCATAACTACAATTCTTAATTGGTGTATAACGGCATTTAGAGGTGGGATTCCTCAGTGTTGAGGATTCCGAAAAAAAAAATTGCTTCCACCTTCGGCCTTATAATAACTTCCGCCTCTGTGGTCTAGTGGTTTATCCACTGATTTCAGATCCAGAGGACCCGGGTTTGATCCCTAGGGGAGCAATATTATGCTTGGTTTGGTTGGTTATAGGATTTTGTTTAAGTCCGCCTGGCTAGCTACCACCATCTTACCTATTTCTGTCGCCAAAATAACAATTCCTGAAAAAAAATTGCATTGCATTTAACGGTAAGATAGCCAGTTCCTCAGTTTGTTGAGGATTCTGGGTGAAGTCCTCTACCTTCATCCTTATCTCAACTTGTAACCTGGTGAGATGAAGGCCAACCGCTTCCTCCTCGAATAATAAAAAAAATCTGGTAAGATGAGCATCTCCCCCATCATACAATAAAAAAAAAATGTGAACTTTTTTTTGGTTTGATGTTGTCACTTATATTTTTTTATTTCAGAGGTCAAACTCTAGAACAAATTGAGAAGTTTGATGACCCAAGGTCTGATGAAGAAGATGAAGATGGCAAAGGATTTGGTGGTCTTGATGGTAAGATACTTTCAGATATGCTGACATGCCAGGGATGATATCCAGGATAAATCAATTATATCCTTTATATTAGACATAATCACATTCACAGTTTCATAGATATGCTTAACTTCCCAGAAAATTACTATCATCTCTCATTTTTAAGGTGTTAGGGTTGTATGTTGGTGGAATTACAGATGCTGGTAGCTGAAACCAAATTTTCATTAGATCACTCACTCACTTATATCTGTCTGCCACATCCCATTCTCTCCAAAACTACCAGAAAGAAGAAATTTAAATTTGGTACATAATATGTTCCTGACCTGAAACTTTTTAAAACTCAGGGTTTCAGACTTGGCCTCAGTGGCCCTGGAAAAAAACTAATTCTGTATAACTAGCTGACTCTGCATAGTTACACTTGCAGCAAGGTTCTAAGTTCATCTCTATAATTTCAGCCCATGCAGGCTCAATACTGAATAAAGCATTTTCTGGGAAAGCTAGCTCCTTTGTACTAGACCTCATTATTGCCTCAGTCAGTTGAGGATTTCTGATTTATTTTGATAAAAACAAAAAAAAAGCCTTGACATCCAGGGCTGACCTTACATATATAAAATAACTGGCCTTAGCACTTCATGAACCATCTCTATCCTTGATCAAAATAATAACCTGCACGGTTTTTTGGACTGCCCATGCCCCAGTAGCTTGAGTTGTTAGTAGTTACAAATATGGATGTTTGAGTTTTGGCTACATTAAAAAACAGTTGTATTAGGGAAGTGGATAATAAATTTATTATTATTATTATTATAAGGTATTTAATACATAAAGGGGATGGACAGAGCAGTAACCCAAAACCTAATAATAACAAAAGTCATATGGGTCCTGAGATTTCAATAATGATTTATTCAGTAAGACTCTTTTTGATACGATAAATCTACCACTTGTTCTGAGTCGCGACCAGCACACAAGGACACAGGCAAGAACCTCGTGCTAGTATTATTTTTTTGTTGAAATTAAGATTTGATTTTGTTCAACATCAAAGTCAAAATTTATTATTCATTAAGATTTTTTAGTATCATTTTGAAACATTTTGTTGATAAAAAGAAGTTGCTCTCTAAAAGTAAGTATTTTACTGAATACAATCACCGTAGGGGTATCCTAATAGCAAGGAGTGCTAAAATGGGTTAGCCGTTTTTACTCATGGTCATATTTTTACGATATTTTTATCTGAGTTGATTGATGATGATTTTCAATCTTCATCCTGTAGCATATGAAGAGATTATAATATTTCAAAACCTCTGGTATTGGATAAATAATGTTTGCTTATTTATGTTACAGTCACAACTCATCAAATCAAATAAAACAAACATATAACATCATAAAAATAAAAGTTATTCATAAGCCTGAAATTTATCCCGGATTATATCCCCATGGGGAGTACAATATATTGTGTTTGGTTTAGCTGGTGGTAGGATTTTGTTTAAGTCCGCCTGGCTAGCTACCACCATCTTACCTAATTCTGTCGCCATAATAACAATTCTTAAAAAAAAAATTGTGTTTCCGCATTCTAAGATAGCCGGTTCCTCAGTTTGTTGAGGATTCCGGGTGAAGTGCGCTACCTTCGGCCTTATTTCAACTTGTTACCAGGTGAGATGAAGGCCAAGTGCTTTCCCGACGTGCAATAAAAAAAAAGTGTTACAGCGTGTTGTACTTTTGACCAATATTTCAGTCAACTGGTTTTGACCATTTGATTGTTGTCTTTTAGATGACTTTGTATCGGACGGCCACTTCGGCGGAGGTATGCTTGCAAGGACAGAATCAAAAGACGGAGCGAAGTCCCACAAAGACCTGATTGAACAGCTCATTTTGGAGTCTAAGAAACGCAAAGCTGAGAAACAGATGGAGAAGGAACAGACCCTGGATTTAACGGAAAAGTTGGATAGCGAATGGAAAGATTTACAGCCTGTGGTATTTAAACGGCAGAAGGTTGGTCTCAAAAGATGTATAAATAATCAAGAATCTTATTGTTCATGTTTGAAAGATTAATTTGAGTTTTTTTTATTGATAAAAGAAAGGCAGATTTGAAAAAAATGTTTTTTGCTTCAAAGGATATGATCCCAGATTAGTCTCATAAAAATTGTATCAAAATTGGGACAGTAGTTTGGCTTTTAAATAAAAAAACAGGATAATGGGAACGAAAAATAGTAGGAACCAATTCTGAACATTTGTTTAGGTCATCTGTATTTATCTTCGTTCCCATAATTTCGTAGATGTTTCCCAGAATCCCGTAGTAACTTATACATTACCGTTAGTACAATAAAGCTAAAATAGAAGCTCATTCAGTGCAGCTGGGAGTTCCATAGCTCACCCATGGAGGCTCTGGAGCAAAGTTGCCATCAGCATAAAGTCCTGCTCCGCTGCTTTGTAGAGCAGGGCTGGCTAGAATTAGATTATCTCAACCAGAGACAATACACCCCAATGCGTGATGTCAGTGCAGAACACTTCCCCAACCACCCAAGAATTAATTAGAGCTAAATCAAAGATCATTAAGAAATTATGATTCTTTTATTATGTTACCTTTAAACTTAGTTCACCGTAAATGTATTTCTCGCAACTACAAACTCTTCAACTCAACTTCCATAATTTCAGGTGCAGGAAGAGTCATTGATAGACAAAGTCCTGAGCCAGGCAGAGAAACAAAATGCTGACTACGACAAGACGATGAGGGAGCTTCGCTTCGAGAAACGGGGCACGGTATGTTAACATCAAGCTTGCCATGGGCTAATTTTATACAGAAATCATGAGATGCAAACTCATACAAAGAAAAGGCTAGTTAAAATAATTATCAGTATATAACGCCATGTGTGGGCAAATCAAAAAGGTACCTAGTTTTTCAAAAATACAAAAAATCGAACACCGACTTGTTCCCCTTCAAATGCTTGTTTCATAAGTTAATTAAGAGGAGATATTAGATGATCATGATGAGATCACACAATTTTTTTAACGAAAAAAATAAAAATTATACAATTGTATTTTTTCGGAAATCAGTGTCCACTGCTTTAAGAATACTTGATAAGTTAGTACTCGTGTTTTAGTATGGATGCACTAAAGAGGCTATTATAGCTTGTGATAGGTACCTATTCTGAATAGGTACTGTCGTTTCGTTAAATGCTTTTTATTTCAAAAAAGACTTTACACAGACTTGATTATAGAGTAACATATAAAATTAATACTCCAGCAAATTTCACAAGACAAAAAGTTTTCTCATCGTGAGCAGCTGCTGCCATCTAGCGCGTTAAAATAAAATAGCCTGAGGCGTCATAACGAGCGTCATCTACCATCTTACTAGACAAAACAAAATAGCCCGAAGAAAGGTTTGAGTTGGGATTGTCGCGTTTCGTTGTATGAGATGAGGTATCTGTACGATAGTATTCTAATATATGTGCCGAAATTAAAATCTGATAAACCATATTTGATATCTAGATAAAATTATATATAAAAGTAGCGTATGTTCGTAAATGGCTTGGAAAATATCCATGACGAATTTCAATATAATCAGTTAAGCCTGTATTTGATTTCAGCGGTTTAAGTGGTTGCTGGACTAAATACAGACAATGAATACCCATATAACAAGCCTCACAGCTCAGTTGGTAGTAGCTTTGCCTTCTGAGCCGTAGGTTGTGGGTTCGATCAGGACAAACATTTGTGTGTTGAATATTGATGTTTGTTCTGTGTTTGGGTATTGTATTGTATGATAAGTATGTATTTACTAAAACAAAAGTACCAATTAAGTAATGTTTCCGTAATCTAGTTCCCATATTACAAGCTTCCTTAGTTTGGGACTAGATGGCGCTGTGTTAAATTAATGTCCTGTAATATTTAATTTCATATGAAGTGAAATTAACGTATTTTAGTTCACTATAAGTAACCAATAGATCGTTTAGTTTATTCATATTATATCATACTTGAAGGCGCCTTATAGTATCAGCTATCATTCATGTTAGACGCTTTAACGGCCTCTGTGGTCTAGTGGTTCAACCCACCGATTTCAGATCCAGAGGTCCCGGGTTCGATCCCCAAGGGGAGTACAATATATTATGCTTGGTTTGGTAGGTGGTAGGACTTTGTTGGAGTCCGCCTGGCTAGTTACCACCATCTTACCTAATTCTGTCGCCATAACAACAATTATAAAATTGTTGTGTTCCTGCATTTAGAGGTAAGATAGCCAGTCCCTCAGTTTGTTGAAGATTTATTTATTAATAATTCACAAAACAGTTTACAATCGAAATAGACTTATAATAATAACTTATGACATCTTGTTCGGATCTAGATTGTAGACAAATATGTGAATCCAAAAACATTAGTGTTGCATGCATTAAACTTAAAATACCCTTAAACCAGAATCAGCAACTAAACATTTTGTCTGTAAAAAAAAAAAAAAAAACAATCCGGGTGAAGTGCGCTACCACCTTCGGCCTTATCTCAACTTGTTGCCAGGTGAGATGAAGGCCAAGCGCTTCCAGTCGTACAATAAAAAAAAAAAGTACCTACCTACACCTACCACCGTTTCATTTAAGTACCTCCTGCTCAAACCGCGCGGATCAACTGAACAGGTAGAAACATGTTTGTAGATATTAAACTGCGCACTGCCGTATGGTATGCAGTACCTAATAGTCGCCCACCCAGTAATAGTTGCGTATGTTCGTAGTTATCTAGCTAGCGAAAAAAATCAATAATTGGTGAGAAACTATAAGTAGGAACAGACAGACATGTTTTGTCAATACAGAATCGGTAGTAGGTAGGTACCTACTAACACTTTAACATACATAGTATCTACCATGTATGTTAAAGTGTTAGTGAAAACACCTAAACATACATGGTACCTACCATGTATGTTTAGGTGTTTTCACTACATTTACTAATTAAAGGTAGTTTATTGACTAAATACACATAGTTGACTTCATCGATTTATCATAACATACACCTATATTTATATCGGCGAGTGGGAACCCCCTTCCAAGCCAGCGGTGCCAAGTTTGAACGCTAGTGCCACACGATAAGATTCAATTTCGTGGAAGTAGTAAGAGTAGGTACATTTTTATACCTAGACATGGCTTTGGTTAGAGAGTGATCCTTCTGTACGTAGTATTATTAGTTATTCTGTGCTGATACTATAAGGAGCCTATATCCTCACCGTTGGTGTTCTATTTACTGAGCGCACTGCATACATTTGGATTCAGTTTCCAATATTTTTATTTCCGATGTTTTACGAGGTTACGACCCTATTATCTTCAATAATAGGTGAATAAGTCTACATTATTAGTAGACTCGCTCTGTCGTAGACCTAATCCTATATAGTATAGGGATACTTGCACAGGAAAGGACTAGATTTGGAATAGATCAAGAGGCCCATTCCAAATAAAAAAATAATAGTCTAACTTGATTCAATTGTATAGTAGAAGTTGATAGAATATACATTTTTTAAGCCCTCAGATGGTCTGAAAAGCGACGAGAAGCAAGCTAAAGAGGAAAGAGCCAAGTTAGAGCAATGGGAGCGGGAGCTCAAACAGAGAATGGAGGGGGATGAGCCCGCTAAAGTTAGCAAACCCACGACTAAACACAGGTTTGTGAGATATTTCACTATTACATTTTCTACCCATGCGGGTAGAAATTTTTGTATGATTGAAGTGCTTGACCTTCATCTCACCTGATTTTTCAAGTTATGATAAGGCCGATGGTGGAAGCGCACTTCACCCAAAATCCTCAACGTACTGAAGTGGCTATCTTACCTCTGAATGCCGGATCACAACATTTTTTTAAGAATTGTTGTTATGACGACAGAAACAGGTAATATGGCTAGACAGGCGGACTTAAACAAAGTCCTACCACCAACCAAACCAAGCACAGTATTGTACTCCCCTTGGGGATCGAACCCGGGACACTTTGTTTGAGTCCACCTGGCTAGCTACCACCATCTTATCTAAATCTGTCGCCATAAAAACAATTCTTAAATTGTTGTGTTCCAGCATTAGAGCTTAGATAGTCATTTCCTTAGTTTGTTGAGGATTCCGGGTGAAGTGCGCTCCACCTTCGGCCTTATGAAAAATCTGATGAGATGAAGGCCAAGCAATACCCCGTCGTACATAAAAAAATGTGAAAACATTAATAGATTGAAGAGGCTTTTGTCATACCGGCGGTAGTGCCCATATTAACAAAATGACTCCCAGCCTTTTGGTTTAAAGCCCGGTGAACGTTTATTCACTATTAAGCTATGCAAAGACAGACGCGCGAAATCAACAGCACATAAAGCCACTTGTACACGTGAAGTGTTACCAATTTCCAGATCTGCCGAGGACTTGGAAGATAACTTTGAGCTAGAAGACGAGAAGGAATTCATGTTGGCTTACGACAAGGATGGGAAGCCCTTGGTGCCAGAACATATACTCAAGGATTACTCGGGTAAGAGTTCACTAATTTTAATGAAATCCTTCTTTCTGTGGTGTTTTATAAGATATTATTGCAGTCTAGGTACCGCTAGGCGCTCCCTCCCTCTCATGCCATATCACACAAAATTTTCTAAAAGAAAATGATGGTCAGCATTAAGTTCGTTCTGTAACAAAAAAAAAAAAACTATCTGAAATGGGTATTTTAGAATATATGTACAGATGACGAATCAGTCGTCATCTGTACATAGTCTGGATTTTATAGCGCTTTATTAAACACTAGCTTTTCCTACGGGCGAAATGCATGGTACTTTACCCAGTTCAAAAGTAGCCATATTATTCTCATAACTTACACTATATTAAATCCATATCAAACCTCATTTAGATCCGATCAACTGTTTAGTCGTGAAAAGGTAACAAAGAAACAAAGTAACTTCCAAATTTATAATATTGGTATGGATGTATCCATATTCCACTTTCAGTTCCAAATGCAAAAGCCAAATTCGAGGATGGTGTTTCTGATACTTCGGACGATGATGATGATGATGAATCAAGTGACGAAGAAAATAAACCTAAAAACTATAAATCTAAAGCAGAATCTTTAGATAAATCTTCTGATGACGATGTTAATGATAGTGAAGACGGTAAACCGGATATCAAAGCAAGTAAACATTTAAAAAAAGACGGACGTGAACATCAAAATAATGACAATGATAGTGTAAGTGACGACGATGAATCAGAAGAGAAAACAAGTAGAAGTTCAGAAGTAAATGAAATTAAATGTACAATTGTTGAGAAGAGTTTTGATAATGATGATAATGACGGAGTAGAAAATGATGCATCATCATTATCTCCAAAACCAGAAGCAAAAAAAGCCGTAGTTGAAAAAATTAAACATAATAATGTCAACTCCAAAGAAGTACAAGAAAGTAAACGTAAACATTTATATATAAATGAAACTACTAAAGAAGTAAAAGGTAAAGAACAAAGCATACTATTTCGTAATGGTGATGAAGACGTTACTAGTGATGACGACTCTAATAATGATGGAGATGAAAGTGACGATAGTGAAGATGATGATGATGATGATGAAAAAAAAGATGATTTCAATGATTTGAGAGAATCAGATAATGATGATGACGATAAAATTGCTGTTTCTGAAGAACACGAAATAATCAAATCGTTTTTTGATCAGAAAACTATGGAAGGCGCAAATTTAAAGGTATTTTTATTAACTTAATAGAATCATTGTAGGTAGTAACGGATTAACAATCAACACATAACTCAATTCAATGCTTAAAATCACACAAGCTAATCTAGACTAGAGACAACATTTTCAGGGTAGCTTATTGTTATGTTATAAGCTTATAAGTTATTGACGATAATATAATGTGACGGCATTTTTTAGGAATTACTTTCAGACAAAACTCCAGCTGAACAATCCATAGCTCTTCACAAACTCATAAAGAAATACGACCCCGGGCTATCAGAAAACAATAAGGAACACCTAAGTAGACTATTCGCACATATGCTTCAACACACCAACGATATATTCTCCAATATAACAGAGGAGGGACCACTTTTGAAAGCGTTTTTAACTTTCGACAGACTAGCCCCATACTTCTACGACCTAGCGAAAATAAACAAAGTTTCCACCAAGAAATACCTAATAGAACTACTCAAAGAAAAGAGGAAAAGGTACCAGAAGAATCCGAAAAAGATACCAGATTTAGACACTTTGATTTTCTTCAAGTTAGTATCTTTGATGTATCCCACTTCTGATTTCCGGCATCCGGTAACGACACCATGTTTGATTTTCATGTCAGAAATCTTAACACACTCAAAATTCGATACCGCATTTTCCATATCCAGAGGGTTATTCCTAACCGCGCTTGTTTTAGAATACACAGTACTATCGAAACGTCTGGTTCCTTCAGCTTTAAACTTTCTTCGAGGTATTACATACCTAGCAGCGAATACTAGCATTTTAAACCCTGTACAAGTCGTTCCGCCTTTTAAAACGAACAGAGACAAAAAGGTGTTGTTATTATACAACGATTGTTCCAAAATGGCGGTCGTAAACAAAATGGCCGCCAAAGATTTGGTAACAGAAATCAATGACGAATTCAAAATTCGCTGTTTACTCATTGCTGGTCGCATGACTAAAGAGTTTTTCGACAGATTCAGCGATTTAGAAGCTCAAGAGTGCTTATTTGAGACGCACATTAAACTTTTAGCGATGGTAGATGTAGACAATTACCCGAAGAAGGTTAACAAGTTTGTCACCGAGGTGATAAAAGATATGAAGGATAGCTTGGAGGTGAAGACTTACACGCCACTGAGTCGAGAGAAAAAGAGGCCTAAAGCGTTGAGGCTGTACGAACCGGATATACAGGATGTGTAAGTATAATCTTAATTAAAACTTGTAAAAAAAATAATATTTAAAAAACTTTTAGCTTTCTGCACTCCTTTTCCATGTCAACATTAACAATCCAAATCTCAAAAAGAGTGGACGCGCAGGAGAATGAATAAAGAATGTAGGTACTTACAGATTGACTGACAAAAACATAATATTAAATTCCTTTCTGTTTTTTTTAACTTCCTATGACATTAAAAAAAAAGCAAATTTCACGAGCTGCTTTAGGACTATAGATAACCTTTTTCCCCGACTGCATCAAAAGGAGGGTTATTTATTTCGTGAGTATGTAATCAGTATGTAGTTTACTGTTTATTTCATTGTCACACCCTTTAGCCTAAACGACTTGTTTGGATTGTCTAAATTGTGGGAGTGACTTATGCTATATTATTTGATCGTGAAAAACTATTCAGCGTTTTCAATGTGTTGATATTTGATATTTCAACAAAGACTCCCTAGATATTATGATTATTGATCCCATTACACTGTCATTGTTACATTTGCCAAACACAACAAATGCATTTACTAGCAATAAATGACTAAATATTACGAAATGTCACACGCCTATGGCGGCGGCGGCTCGCAAAATGGCCGACACAGCCTTACGATTTTTTTCCTAAATACAATAAAATATGTATTATACCCAGATTTACGGGCAGCAAGAGTTCGAAGCTGTCGCGCGAGCAAGCAGACCACCAACGGCTGAAGACTAAATACAAGAAGGAGATGAAGGGCGCGCTGCGTGAGATCCGACGGGACAAGGCTTACGTCGCCTCTGTCAAGATCAAACAGAAGATCGCAAGGTACATACTAACATATATAACAACGGTTCATTTTATTTATTTTATGTGATACTAGTCAATCTGAACATCCTTCTTTATATAGGTATATAAAGAAGGATGTTCAGATTGACCTACATACAAACATTCGAACAAGTGGTTCGAATACACTCGAATCCACGAACACTGCCGTCCAGTCTTTCCTGCTACTTATTACTTGTTGATTTTAAGGCAAGAGTAAAAAGTCAGTCAAGTAAGGTCTAAGCTATACCTGAATAAGTCAGGCGTCCCTTTGACCGACGATCAGGTGATATTGTAGTCAAACGATCTATAAAGAAGAAAAACACATGCGAGCAAAGTTGTAGTTGGGTATGTGTTAGGTACCTATATGGATGAACAAAGGGATAACTTGATTCGTGTTTGTTACAGCGATAATATTCGAAAGGACAAGGTGAAACAGATCTACAAGGATGCATCTATACAGCAAGGGGAGCTCAACAAACTGAAACGGGGCAAATGATTGTTTGTACAGTTAACTAATAAATTAGTTCCTTTTTAAAACAGTTTTGTTGTATTTTTAACATACCTACTGTCAAAACTTGTCGTCAAACACAAATCTTCAAGCGAAAAATTTGATAAATATAGATAGACATTGGACTTAACAATGGACATTGAAACAAGCCAGTGATCTTTCGAAATATAACACAACAATGCTGCTTGGCGGCAGAAATAAGAATTCAGTCAATGCTGTCAATCTTTATTATAAATCTGTCTCTGGAAATGGGAATATTTCCAAAATCTCTTAAAGGCTCTATAGTTAGACCAATTTTTAAGGGTGGAGATAGAAGCCGTGTTACAAACTACCGTCCAATTTCAATATTAACATCTCTTTCCAAAATTTTCGAAAATAATATTAATACTAGACTAACAAACTATTTAAAAAAAACAATCTCCTTTCAAATGCCCAATTTGGTTTTCGCTCTGGAAAATGTACTGAAGATGCTCTCAATGAATTTACAAAATTTATTGCCAGAAACATTGATAGTAAAACTAAGTGTCTAACATTTTGTCTAGATCTTGCAAAAGCTTTTGACACGGTTTCTATCCCAACCCTCATAACAAAACCAGCAAGCCTCATAACAAAGCCTTATTGCTGATTATTTGAATGACAGCACCAAACGAATCAAAATGGATGATGTCATCAGTGATTGCCTACCTACAACACACGGTGTACCTCAAGGTAGTATTTTAGGGCCAAAGTTGTTCTTAGTGTACATAAATGACCTAACTGTTTAAAAATAACCAGCTGTAAAATTATCTAATATGCAGATGATACAACACTAACATTTTATGGAAGGACCTGTACGGAGGTATATAAAAATGCTCAACAGGGCTTTAACACTGTTATAAAGTGGCTCAACTTTAACTTTCTCTCTTAAAACACAGAAAAAACCAAATACATCCCCCTTTTCTATCCATCATCCCATACATATACCATCACTGCACATATATGTAACCCCATAGCTTCTCAAAACTGTAATTGTTCCTCCCTTTTCCTATTACTTTAATGAAATATTTCATAATAGCATAGATAACAACCTTAACCCATTAATGGCCCAATGAAAACCAGAAGTAATTTTACCACAAATACTATAATTCTATAACACAAAAGGGTCAAACAAAATAATTTTTACAGTAAAAAAAATTGTGTAAATTTTAAGGGGGTGAGGGGTGTACCCATTTGGGTACAACGTCCACTTATTACTTAAATTTTTCAAAGCACGGCTTTTCAATGCAAATTGTTTAAAATATTTTTTGCACTGCCAGCGCATTCTAGCATGGCACATAACACATCGCAGTGGTTTCTCCAGCTTTCTTGGACAGGGTCCTGACCCATCTTGAGGTAAACCTGGCACCAGGGATGAAAAAATCTTATCATCTTCTGGTTCTCTTGAAGTAGATAGAACCTAGCAATGCTACGTCGAAACATCAATTGATCCATTTTGTTTTCTCTGCTTAGAACATGTAACGTCGTCAAGTATTGAAATAGCCATGGGCACCATGTAAGTGAAAAGAACCCAACAAAACTTCTTTCCATGATTTGGAATTCTATAAAGCGATATCGACTGATCAAGCTCATCGACCCCTCCCATACTTTTGTTATAAGTCTGAAATAGATGCGGAAATTCAACAACAGTCTTCTCTCGTTATATTGGGTACCATCGTTTTACCACTCCCATCAGCTCAATGGAATCAAACATTTGTAGCCATGGTGCATACACATCTTTCCACCTCACCAGTAACACTTCGTTATTTTTAACAAACCTGTGGTTGAATGCGGCACGAGCTTCTTTCTTCAGCTCATTTGTAGATTCCAAAGTCGAAGATGGTAAAAAAGTTGTCGAAGAATACATGATGATTTGCTTGGTTTTTGCTAAGCATACTGAGCAATAATTTCACCACTCAGTACACCAACGTCTCAGTTGGAGTGGGGCAATAGCCAGTAGAACTAGCTGCCACCCATTTCTTATAGTCAAAACGTACAGGTTTTCCACGAATAAATATTTGGCTGAATGCGTACCAAAATATGTTACGCCACACCGGAGTTTGCTGTTGCGTGGAAGATAAAAGGTTCATCCCCACTGCAAGCATTGCAATTTTTTAAATAAACTTGTCATAAACAGTTTATCAACACATGTTTACTAATGAATACGTGGCTTTAGACTAAGTTATAATAATAATAATAATAGATTCATTTATTTCAGTTTCACAACCAAATTTTTATATTTTTAACTTTAATTAGATTACTCCTACCACACAGGGTACTTGTTACCCTAGTTTAGGAATTAGTTGTACACTTACACTTACCATATACCTTAAGCATACTATAGAAACAATGTATACTCCTAAGACTTATTGCAAATAAATTCATTTTCATTTTCAATCTTAATGAACAATTTATTTGTATTTTTCCCTCAGACAAGCAACACTGTCTTAAAAAAAACAATGTACTCCTGCAACAATCGATATTTATTTCAATATAGAAAATAAGAATTACTATGCCAATATTATTTAGGGACAATCCTTATTGCGTTTATACTTAATTATTGTATTTAAGTATATTTTTAACATCTATTAAATACTAGTGAAATGAACAAATAACTTTTTTACCGATGGCTTAACATAAGAAATTATCAATTTCTTTTCCTACTCCACTTGTCTCCATTAATTAATAAACCAAGACTTTATAAAATCATCATTATGTTATACAATGCAAGATAAGAAAGTTTGAATTAATGGTTACATTACATAAGTGAGCAATAAACATTTTTTTTTTTTCAGGAAATTCATTTTTCTTATTTTTTTATAATTTTTCGGTGGTAATACGTCTCTTTATTATCTATACGAATGTACAAGACAGAAATAGAGCGCGATATTAGCTTGTATTAGTTATGTTCATTCAACAGCACTTATAAACCTATAAACTATTTGGAAGGCTTCTGTAAATGTTATCCTAGATTATATTATGTATATTGTAGGCCCATTCTTTTATATTATTATATAATTGTTACGTACAAAAACAATGTTAAACTATAATTATTATAATGACAGGCCGCTTGTATAGATACAATTTGTAGCAAAAATGAAAAGCTGTAAATTTTTGATATGGGGAAACAAGCTATTTATTTTATTAAATCTACCTATATATAAACTTGGTTTTGCATAGTTTAGTAGTTTAAGAACAAATCTGACCAGTCCTGATAGATATTAACATGAATAGTCAGATTACAAAAACTGAGTTTTTATATTGCGATGGCCAAATTTAGACAATTTTACCGAGTTTTGTCACAAACTTTGTCCAATCATGAAGAGTAGCCTAAATTCACAACATACCTAGTGCTCAGTGACCAAGCAATAGGTGTGTTTAGAATTTGAACATTATAGTTCATGCATTTATTATCAGCCCATTCTATGAGACTAACCATCTGTATTATATAGCTGTCATTTTCAACAGATTCGATCTATGATGATATTTGACCTCCTAATTCTCAACCTTTACAATTATGTTACTTTCTTTTTCTCAATTTTTTTATTACAAAATTTGATTAATTTACACATGATAAGACACAAAAAAGGATGCTGGTTCGAATCCCGTCTGGGTTGTGAACTGTTGTGCCATTATAGCATTTGTATTTTTTACCTTTTGTTACTAAGTGCACACTTAAAAATACAAATAGAATTAATATTAATTTTCGGACAAATCCGAATGCAAAGCTACAAACGGTCACATTTAGCCCGGAAAGGCCATCCAATACTCAAAATGAGTAACTAGCTGATATTTCTCCTCGATAGATAG
Organism: Venusia cambrica; assembly: GCA_951394065.1. Taxonomy (NCBI): domain Eukaryota; kingdom Metazoa; phylum Arthropoda; class Insecta; order Lepidoptera; family Geometridae; genus Venusia; species Venusia cambrica. Next base: position 9,355,953 of record OX596040.1, read on the forward strand.
TGTATCTTCGGCTTGTAAAGGTCGGAGGTATCGTATCGTTGCACTTTGCTCCGCAGTGTGGCCTTTAGTTTACCGTTAGGGGGTGTGGGTGCGTTCTGTGCGTAGTTTTCCACAGACTTGTCGCTTGAAGGACTGATGGGGAGAGCTGAAACAAGAAAACATCAATTATAGATTGTATCTTTTAGAAGCAGTGTAATGTGGGCGTGTCTTGTACTGTGTACCTTCCGTTCAGAAGGTTGAGTTAAAATCCTTTGTTGTTCACCAATGGAATAAAAAAGTTCCGTCTTTTGTCATCGTTATCTACATTTCTTATTAGTTATAAAATGGTACTTGTCCTATTTCATAAATTTTACATGGTTGATTACATTTACTTGATTGATTGGTACACTTACAGCATTTCTTTGGCTTTGAGAGCCCGACTCGCTTCGCTCGTCCGAGGTATTTGGAGCGCGGCGCGCTTTGCACTTTGTTGTTATTTGATACTTCCGTTTCTGAAACACGAGTCGAGAACATTACCTTCGGATCGACAATCAACACGCAGTCCAAACCGAGAAACTTAAAACTTTCAAAGCAGCTTCCTTTTGTAGTTGAAAAAATGGATAGCGCTCGGAATAGTGTTGGTATGCACTAAGCGTTTTAGATATTTTTTCCAGGATAACCATACCATCTCCCGGGCGTTTCACTAGTGGCACCTCACAATCACTTTATGAATACACAGAGTGTGTAATGCAAGAACTATGAAAGACCTGACCTAGTTCCTTTTTCTTGCGTCGGTTTTGTATCTACTAACTAGTTAGCGACTAGTGATTTTGTTGAATAATCTAGTGCGATTCTAGATTATATCAGATCATTGTCGTTTTGTCTTTAATCTAATTAAAACAAATTAACATGTGCTTGTCTATTCTGCAAACACAGAGCAGCAAATTAGAAATCTTACCTTCTGTGGTTGAAGAAATTTGATCTGAATCACTCATCTTTCTTATCTTATTCGGAGTCAACACTAACTTAGTAACATCTTCATCGACTCTCCGCTTCAAAACACGTGATTCTTCCTTCGGCTCCTCAAGTACCGTCAAATCATCAAACTCCGTGTAGTAATCAATTGTAGGCATTTTGCTTGGAGACACATCTATCATTCCACCAAGTATGATCTCCATAACCTCTTGTCTAGATTTCTTGTTGACTATTTCATCTAATTTGGCATCATAATCACTGGATAGTTCAAATGAGCATTCAGATTTAACTGGACTGAATAACGGAGAATATTCTTGGTTGAGTTTTCTCTTATTATTGTCAACTGTTAATGATATCTCTGAAGACAAGTCTTTCACTATGTTCCTCGATGGTACCAAATGTCCGTTTTTGTAGTAATTCACGATTTCAAAGTCTCCAAAATGTGTAGCGATCTCTTTAACAATGTTTTCTTCATATGTGTCACAGTTTAGGAGATATATTTTTTTACTAGTATTGGTTTTCTCGATATATTCTTTGAGGAAATGGTTGAATTTATGTCGTTCTAGCTCGGCGCTATATTTTTCGTGTTCGGCAAAGTATTGTAGTTCGTTTTCTTCGAAACTCTGTACATCTGATTCTATATCTATGGATGTAGGATCCAATATTTCCGATACTTCCGACTCTGAAAGCGACTCGGCTACAGTTATTTCATATTCTGTAGCCATGTTTTGGTTTACGATTTCCGCTAAACTTTCTTCTATAGATATCTTTTTTTCTAAATTTGTGTTCACACGGATTTCTTCTGAGAATGGTTTGGTCTGTTTTTTTATAGATTCATTTTTTTCTGCTTCATTAGTCACACTGATTTCATCTACTATTTCTGAGAAAGTTTGTTTTTCTTTGAAACTATCATTCTTAGATTCAATTTCTACAAATTCGACAGATAATTTAGGTATTTCAAATTCAGTTTCCATGATACAATCACTCATTAAGTGGTTGTTTTTTTCATATTGTCTATCGTTAATAGGAACTCCAATAATGTCATTGATTATGTCTTTTGTTACTTGTTTCCTTTCTATATGTTCATTGATCACTAAATCAACTACAAATGCTGTATTAGTATCTTTATTCGTTACTTCTTCGTCTGAAACTTTAGCCTCAATAACTTCTAGATTAACTGTATCATTTTCTTTTAATTTGTCTTCGCTATTGCTATCTTGTCTCGTTTTAGTTGGTTCTGTGTGAGTAACACAGGCGAATTCTAACTCAGGCCCAGGTATGCTAGAATATACCTGGCTTAGACTAGGTCTAACATTGGCCTGGAACTCCAGTAGTAGTGCAGCCTCTTGATTCATTCGCTTCTGTTCTTCTGCTAAGAATTTTCGAATTTTCATCATCTGTTTTGCTTCTTCGAAATTGTTCGCGAATTTAGGTTTTTTTAATGTAACATCTGGAACGAAAGGCAGCCTCGGAGGGTTGGCTATGGGAGTTTCCAAGTGATCTACTCTGACTATAGGCCTGGATTGCATTACTTTATTTAGTTTCTGTTCTTTGTCACTGGGACTGGTTGATTCACTATTGGTCGTAGATGTATTTTCGGATTTTCCAGTTCCTTTGCTTTCCTTTTTGCTATCTGTTGATTTGAAGTTGTTTTGGCTGTGTGAACCTTTAGATGATGAGCTACCATCGTTAGAATCTCTGTCCGTTGATCGTCGACTGTGATTTCCTCTTCCAGATGAACTGTAATGATCATCTGTATCTTTTTTCTTCTTGTCTTTATCATCTTTTTTGCTGCTCTTTCTGTCATTTTCTCTGTGTGAACTAGACTTTTTGTCACTTGATTGTTTTTCTTTGTCTGAGCCTTTTTCTTTGTTAGGTGAGTCTTTGGTTAAAGAACCTTTGCTAGGTTTTCTTTCGTCTGAGCTTTTTCTAGGTCTATGACTGGAGCTTGAGTTTCTGTGTTTATCTTTGCTGCTACTAGAGCTTTTATGCGAGCTTCTATGTTTAGAATCCTTTTTGTCACTTTCTTTAGATTTTTCTTTATCTCTTGATTTTGACTTATCTTTTTCATCTTTAGACGATTTTTTATCGTGTTTACTGCTATCCCTAGAACTATGTTTGTCTTTACTACTAGAGTGCCGACTGCTATTTCGTGATCTATGAGAGCTTTTGTGGTTTCTTTTATCGTCTTTCCGTTCTTTTTTAGAATCTTCTAAAATTTCAACTTCCTTTACCTCTGGTTTACTAACATTTGTGTTAGCATCGCTTTCATAGTCAATTTGTAGATTATGACTATTAGAACTATCGTCAAACATCGGTGTATTATATGTGTTGATATTAACTTGTTTATGAAACTGATATGATAGCTTATCTTTTACATCAGAGCTATTATTCGAATTAGATTCAATATTGAATTTGAAGGTGCTCGGTTCTTTGATCTGCTGCTCAGAGATATTTTCGAACGCCTGCTGAGCATCACATGAATTTTCATTATCAAAGTTCCTGACCGGAGTTAGCGGGGACATGTTTCGTCTAATTGAAGACCCAGAACTGGTATTTGAATCTTCACTGTGTAAAACGATGGGTTTGAATGAGTTATTTTGTTCATTAGGCGTGTTAGGTATAATATCGTCTGGCAAAGGTATATCAATCATGCTTGATTCTCTAGGTAGCTCAATATTTATGAGTATGTCAATTTTGCTAGGTTCGCTAGGTAGTTTTATGTTCTCGATTGCGAGTTCAGCCTGCTTTGGGCTGTCATCAGGGGCAGGTATGGTTTCTGGCTTGATCTCTTCAGTAGGGAGAGGGATCAGACTGTTATCTACGCTAGCTGAATCAAAGAAAACTTCAATCAGGTTATCTTTTGGTGGATCAGCATCAACAGCCATTTCGTTTGTGTCCTGTTTCCCTTCTGAATCGATTTCCATGTCCTCAACATTCTCTACATCAATATCTATATTACTTTTGACGGAGCCTGGACTAACAGCTTCTAAATCTGTAGGCAATAGATCGGTTTTCTCGACATTAGCTTTTGGTTTTATTCTCGGGATACCAAGGTAGTTATAAACAAGGTCTTCCACTTGTGGCATGAAGACAGCGGCTACTTTAGGGTTGACTACTTGGTCAACTATTCTTTCCACACCCTGGTCTAAGTAGTTACCACTGTAAGCAAAAGCAAAGGTTTAATTTTATACAAGAGAGGATAAACTAAGGTTATTTAAATGTGTCCAAAAATCGTGAACTATGCCACTCGACTATAACATCACTAAAACTCAATACTTCAACATTTTTGTTAACTTTTTGGTTTGGTTTGTTACTTTTGTTAATGTTTTTTTTATTTTTTTATTGTATGACCGGGAAGCGCTTCCTTCATTTCACCTGGTTAAAAGTGAAGTTAAGGGCGAAAGTGAAAGCGCACTTCACCCGGAATCAACAAACTGAGGAACTGGCTCCATCTCCAACGCATCTTACCTCTAAATCCTGGAACACAACTATTTTAGAATTGTTGTTATGGCGACAGAATTGGGTAAGATGTTGATAGCTAGCCACGCGGACATAAATAAAGTCCTTACACCAACCAAACCAAGCACAATACTCAAAACTCGTTTCTATTACACCATACTCCTCTGGGGATCTAACCCGGTAACTCTGAATCTGAAATCGGTGGGTCGAACCACTAGACCACAGAGGCGGTTAAAACTTATGACTTTTTAAGTCCTATCTAGCACCATCCACCTAAGTCTAGTGGCAGGCATTTAGAGGTAAGATAGCCAGATCCTCAGACTGTTAACAATTACGGGTAAGTCGCGCTTCCGCTTTTGGCCTTATCACAACATGACAGCAGGTGAGATGAAGGCTAAGTGCTTCCCCATCATACAATAAAAAAAATATGTAGCAATCAATGTTATTAAGTTTTCACCGTGGTGGTTGCGGCTTAAGAATGGACCCCTCTATGTATATATATATATATATATGGACACTCAGCCCATGGATGTCGTAAAAGCCGACTAGGGCTACTTACAATAAACAGCATTAAAGTACAATCTTTCACTGGCTATCAAAACATGAACCAACTCAATCATTAGTCCATACAACTTGTGTACGGCAAGGACAGAGCAACTGAAGCAAGAAAGAGTAACAGATCCCAAGCAATCAAATTTTGAGTTGATGCCAAATCAATAGAAGTTGAGGAATAATTAATGAAGCCTGTTTGTGTCATAAGAGGGAAAGAGAAATAGCCTGGGATCTCGCTAGAAGAAGGGCAGTAGCTTCCTAATGTATAATCTACACCATTACTGTGATCACCAATTCGCCTGCCAAGCGTGGTGATTATGGCAAAAACCCTCCAGCTTTGGAGGATGCTTCTGTCCAGCAGTAGACTTTAATGGGCTTTAGTTATGCCACTCAATTAATATAATCATATTGTAAGTATTCATATGTATTCATTTATTATAGACAATAATGTACTGCTCCTGCTCCACTACTTTGGAGAGCTGCTTAGCATAACCAGGTTCAATATAAACCCCAATGTGGGGAAACTGTCAGTGTAGAACACTTTTCCTATCTCACTATTATAGCATAATAATATGTAGCATAAATTAATAATGATAATAAAAATCACTTACTCTAAAATATGCTTTCTGAGCTTCTCCCTCATCTGATTCTTGTTTAGGTCCGACCTCCATGTCTGTCGAGATAGGAAGGTTGTGACGGAACTTTCTACTCGTTGACGCAGGTTCTGGTACGCCGGGCGAGTATCCACATCTGATATGCAGTCTTTGCGAAACTGTTAAAAAAATTAAAATACAATGCTATTTGCTTTGCTGATTCAAATTAAATAAACAAAATATCATTGTAAAGACAATGTGAATTTTTAAAAGGGGCCAGTAAGTAACCTGTCCTTAACTTGTAGAACTTAGGAAATATTTAGATCTGAATTCAAAGTCAACTAAAATGCCGATCTAAATATTCCTTGTAGCTTCAGTAGTTAAGGTCTGCCCTTGCAAAATTGTTTGCTTGTCGCCTTTTAAAGTCCACCCTATTTAATAATTATTATTATATAATGCAAGTGACATAATATGAGTTAACTTTCAGAAGATGTGTCTATCTGCTACTTTGTTTACACCTACTACAGCTATGAACTAACAAATCTATAGATTTGTTAAGACTTGTTGGTGTTAACTATTACAATAATTGGCATCCCCTAATTTCCAAGCCCTGTGAAACAGAGCAAGATTTAATCAATAAGAATGTGTTTAATTCAAACAAACTTATGCTCTTTCTCAGACTGACTTTATGACTAAATTTAGGTTAATTATTTAACAGACTCAAAGTCTAATAAATTGCACTTACAAATTCACTTGCAATTCATATTATTGTCACATGTTACTGTTGCTAGAAATTGTTGATAACAGTTACTTTTTATCTCATTGATCAACCAACCTTTTAGATTTCCTACAAAGCTTTATCTATCAAATTAATCACCCTAATTTATTTCCAATGCGAACTCAATCAGATTATCCATTTTTTCACTGACATAAATCTTCCATATTGGATAGACCTATTGATTTGATTGTTTTACTAGCACTATTACATGATTTGTTACATAGGCTTACATGGCACTAAATTTGTCTAATTGCAAAGCAATTTCTTACGTTCGTATTCGAAATAGCCTCGTAAATTGCTCTAGATAAGGTACCTAATTCCAAAAGGTTAAGGGAAAGGTATGTTAGTAGATACAAAATCTTGTCTTGAAGGTGACATGAAGAAAAAAAGTTTGGAGAACTTTTCTACGAGGTGATTGAACATAGCTGAAAGCTTCGTATTAGCAATGCAAGTGTAATAAACTCAAAATAATGCTGGGTTTACCTTACCTGATCAAATATTCCTTTAGATTTTAGTTCGTAAACTAACTGGTCTACCAAGCGAGGATCCCCTGCCATGTATTGCAGATGCGCCATACTTGGAATTTATTGTTAACTCATTAATAGAAAGAAATGTTAGGATCCCGAATTCTTACTCTATCTATTCTTTAGAACATAAAAATGAATATATTTTGTTGCAAGAAAAGATAATCAATTCAAATCAAACAAAATCAACCAAAAAGCACTCCACTGGGAGACAATAATGCACAGCCAATAATGTACGACCCGATTATGAACGACCGACCAATAATGTACGACCTATAAGTGTTGACCAAACACTTATTGGTCGTATTTATTATAATAAACTATAATAAATAGTGGACTTGGATTATTGGCTGTACGTTATCAACACGTATCAATAATGCACACATGGACAATAATCCGCGGCCACTTATAATTTTGTTGTAGTGGACTACATTGATGCCTTGTTTTCATGGGCCAGTGCAAGGTGAGTGTAGTTTTATTTCCACAGAGTACCTAACCAAGATAATAATGATATATTGTCTAGGTTGATGTATTTTTATTGGGATTCCCGTGCGACCACCGTAGCGAACAAATTACAAAATTGACACGGCCAGCCCCGACTTTACCTGGTCTTGGCTCGGCGGCTAGGCGTGAGATTGGGGTGCGTATATATAAAAGGCAAAGCCAGCTTTCTGGCTGGTCCCAGAAAACATGCTTGCTTGCAAGTTTTTATTTTGTATTGGCAACTCTTCACTGCAAATGTATTGTATGAGCTCACGGAACTCATGCGGTGCAAACGAGGCATGATTCTATACTTCTTTATTGAATGACTAATGAGGTCATTACAGGATTTTAAAGACTCTCAGCCAATGAGAAGCAAGTGGCTCCCAATTGCTGGCCGTACACGTGTTGATAATGCTCGACCCAATAATACACAACCAATAATTGGAAGCCATGGTTTCGAAATATTGGGTGTGTAAAATTTAATTGAATTATAGTGGATTTTAATTATTGGCTGTACATTATTGGTCGTGTAATATAGGGACCCACCACACAAGTGCGTGCTGCCATGACAGCTGGGTTTAGTTTGTCCCGTCCACAGACATTCAGACCACAGATCAATAGCTATGTTTACATTAAATATTCTAAGACAGACAGGTCAATAAAATTATTATTACTAATACATACTATACAACATATTAAGTATTTTTCAAAACCATACGTTCTTAGTTACATCTCTAATCTGATTTTGATTCAAAGAGCAATTTGTAAACAGGTAAATGTCAAACTATGCCATTGTCAAACTGACCACCCAGGGGAAAAAACATGTTTTCAATGGATCACTTTACTATACTAGCACCCACCCGCGTATATACTTCTGCAATACCTAATGAGATAAAATAACAGCGTGATGGAATACCTGTTTACTTTTAAATCGTTACTAATGAATCTAGCTTATCCTTTCATTACAACGCGTTTTATCTCGTATGAAAATTGAAATCACCTATGAATGTTAGAGACAAAACACAGGTACCCTAACTGATAGGACAGCTCAAAATATGGGACGTCTTCAAATGTAGACAGAGAAACCAATTGGTTTCTCTCTCGACGTTTTAAATATTCTCCATTTTCTAATAGTAATAATTTATTTCTTTCAAAAATAAATTCATGTAATCGCGTATTTTACCTACTTACATTAATCTCGAAGCGGGGCTATTCAGCGGGAATACACCACTCGTGGTCGTGGGCTGACTTAGATAACCCGGTTTTTATCGAGTGAGCAAAGCGAACGAGATCTCTGAGATAAGTTGGGAAATCCAGCACTGTATGTATGTATGTGGCAATGTTTGTGACGGCATAACTCTCGAATGGGTTATCGAATTTTCATGAAATTTAAACAATAAAGAGATAACGTAAATAGAAATAGACTGTTGCGGGGGATTTTTGATAAGTGAGGTAATTTGTGAGATATTGGGGTAAAAAGAAATACAAATTTTCATCCATATCTATTGAATGGCTGATCCGATCAATTCAAAATTTTGTGTATGCAGATTATATGAATACTCATCAATAAAAAAAAAAGTTTATTTCGGACAGCAAGATCCATAGATGTTAGTACACACAAACATACACAAAAAAATATAATAATGAATAGGTTAGTAAATACCTAAGTTAAATTAAATAGGTCCATGTGCCGAGGATGATCACAAAGGAGGGGAGAAAGTTCCTGTGATCAGTCTCCGCACAAGGCTCTTCCACAACGGTGACGTGTAGCGGTCCGCTATGGTCATTAGGATGGTGTTGCGACTGTCTCACATTTTGCGGATCAGGGACGTGTTTTTTTCGCGGATGACTGCACTAAATCCATCTGTATGGTGATCCGCAAACGGCAAAAAACGAAGCAGTCTCAACATCACCCTAGATATATTATTATATTGGATGCATAAGGTGTCCAGTGAGTTATTGGTGTGTTTGACCCACAGATTCCCCGTGTATAGATTCTGGCAGTATGTTTTAATAAGCGTCACCTTAACTGAGTCAGTACAACGGGAAAATCACGAGCCAACATGTTACCTCTAACTGCTAGCGCCCTACGCTCCCTTTTAATATCTGCATCATCTTTAAGGTCGTTGGCAATAATATATCAGGTTATCTGGACATTTCCTGCCAGCCTTAAAGAGTATAACCAGACATAACGATATCTCAGTTTGGCGTGAACTACTAGTTACTTATAACGTTTCAAAATGTGTTCTAATCTTGAAAGTATAAAAATATTAAGTAACAAATTATTTGACTTGCATACCTTGTAGTTTAGGTGCCTTTGAAACCAACCGGCCGAGCAGGCAAATTTTTCCGGAATTTCGCCTAAATGTGTTCCAAACTTACAGCAATTGTATGGTTTGGCTCTTACTGATTTATCTTCAGAATAACACTAACAAACCAATAACAGCTGATTTTGTTAACATTAAATGTGTCACCTGCGCCTTTAAAACAGTCTCGACTATTATTTTATGCTCTTTGTATTGTATTTATCTAATAACTAACTAAAGTACTCTGTGTCTGTGTGTGGCTCATTCGAAAATCATCCTCCAGTGTCGTGGTATTTTCGGATCAATTGCTAAATATTTTTACTAAATTACAAGCGCAACGCAATTCGAGAAAACAAGCTCCATACAAAAAACGCCTGTAGTGGTATCAGATCTACAATTTACTCTGATAAGTAAACAAAACATTACATAATGCCGCTCCTTAGGTTGACTACAGGATCTTTCGGTCAGCTGCGTAACTTTGCTACGTCAGCGGCGCTGGGTAAGAGGGTGAAGACCTTCGCAGTGTACCGCTGGAACCCGGATGAGCCAGAAAAGAAGCCCTTTACACAGAACTTTGAGGTAGATCTTGATGAATGCGCGCCAATGGTTCTCGATGCATTACTCAAGATCAAGAATGAAATGGACCCGTCGCTGACCTTCCGGCGATCCTGCCGTGAAGGTGTTTGTGGATCGTGCGCAATGAATATCGATGGAGTTAACACTCTGGCCTGCATCTGCCATATCGACCAGAACCTGTCGAAGCCATCCAAAATCTACCCGCTCCCGCATATGTACGTGGTTAAAGATCTCGTACCAGATCTTACTAACTTCTACAAGCAGTACCAGTCTATCCAGCCGTGGCTGCAGCGTGATAACGAGGCTGCTAAGGGTAAGGAGACCCAGCTCCTTCAAGATGTCAAAGACCGAGAGAAACTTGATGGTTTGTATGAGTGTGTGCTTTGTGCTTGCTGCTCAACTTCGTGCCCATCTTACTGGTGGAATGGAGACAAGTACTTAGGCCCAGCAGTGCTCATGCAGGCTTACAGATGGATTATAGACTCCCGTGACGATGCAACGGACAAACGCCTATCAAAGCTTAAAGATACATACTCCGTGTATCGATGCCACACCATCATGAACTGCACAAGAACTTGCCCTAAAGGATTGAACCCTGGTCGTGCTATTGCTCAGATCAAGACCTTGTTATCTGGTATGGTTAAGAAACAGCCTCCGATTATGGACCCAGCGGGCTTAGAGAAGAAGACAGCAAGTGGCTAATTAATACAAATTGATACAGTTTCGGACACAATACACAAGTAAAGCTATGTAAGTAATTTTTGAATATATTATGTTGTAGTGCCAATAAATCAATCTTTTGAAATAAACTAATGTACAAAGAAATGCTTGAATACTCTAAGTATCTGAACCATTTCACACTGAGATGTTGAATAAAATAGTTGTTTGGAAGTGAATCAGTAAATTATAAACTGTGACACTTTTATTTAAGTTTACAAAGGCTCTGGAGTACAATCATAGTTATTAACTTTGAAATGGCATAACAGATAGGGATTAACTGTATCTGGTGCATTACTTTTTCTAAAATAATAAAGTTAAATATATATGGAAAACAGTATTTGTATGGATTTGCCATCTATTTAATTTGTATTATTATTTAAGAAATTTAGTAATAACCAAAGAATCTGATTAGCCCTATCTGATTAAAAAATCCTTCTTAATAATGTTAATTTGGGCGAGCTGTACAACTGGGACTTCTTAAATAGTATGTAATAATATAAAAGAATCTTTAAATCAATTATAGGCCTTAGTTTTAAGAAAACCATTGAATTTTGAGACAGTTTATGCTTTTTTAGACTTTGTTTAAGACCTAAAAGTTTCAGAATATAAAAAAATATATAATAGCATCTAATAGTTACCAAAACTGTATTGAATCTTAAATTTTCACTAACTACAAATAGGGTTACAAATAAGGGATAGTCTTAGCATTAAGATAATCTTCAGTGTTGTCAAGTACCCTTTTTACTTTGTCAAATGACTAAAAGAGCCAGGAACTTTTTAAATAATACAACAAAGAAATACAAGTCACTATTTTGGTCCTTTTATTTGAATATACCACTACCACTTTCACATCATCATAAAGTGATTATCTATACTTATAATAAAATAGTTATTAAATATGAAGTAGTAAGTTGACCTTATCAAGTATTATTTGTATAAAGAGTATTTCTCATGTCATTTAATTTATTTAGATACCTATTTATTTTCATTAATTTTTGACATTACTGAAATGTAATACCTAGGATGTACAGTTGTTAAAATAAAATGCAAATGAATTAAAATTACATTTTTATTTTGGTGTGCGATCAACATAAGTAGGTAGGTAGTATAAGGTACTATTAAAAGGTATTCTGCCTCCTACCTTATGATATTTTAATCCCTAAAACTCTGGATTACCAAAGTCCTATTTTATGTTCATCAGTACAAATTTGTCTTAAGCCGCGTTTTGACGATAAGAGTTGACTCTGACGTAGTGTACTCTGACGGCCACTGTAATGGCACTTGTATTGTGGAAACCCGGCATCCGAGTGCACTCGGACATGTACACTAGTACACTAGGATGTAGGCTACTCTGTCATAGTACACTCTTACGAATCAACTCTTATCGTCAAAACGCGGCTTTAGAACCACTTTTGTTCCAAAGCAAAACAGTGAACAGTGGAAGTCTGACACTGTTCAAGGAGGATTCAACATATGAAAATAACATCTCCATAGTAACATTGATTTCTACTTGACATTCCTTATCATTTGATATTACAAAATTGTGTTGGAGAAATCAAGAATCCCAAGTCCCGTTTTACATAGTATTTTTCTAACTTATTTTGTAATTTACAAAAATGGCGTGCAACGAGAATGTTATAAAAAACATGGCGAATGAGATCAACAGAAACTGCCAAGCGCAGAATGTTAGCGTGGATACGGAATTCGTGGTATATCTAATCGACCTTCTGCTGTTGAACCCTAAATACGGGAAGCTGTTCTCGAAGACGATAAACAGGAACAACCTGCAGTTTTTTGTCGAGGAATGCGGTAATATCTTGATGAGTAAGTACCTGAATTTCTCACATGTTTGAGTAGAAACCACCCCATTTCACCTTTGGGTACATCACGACGTATAAGCAGTCCTGGTAGCTCACACATGTATCTGGAGACGGAGATGGGTAGGTTCTTAACCAGCAAGTAGCGACATTTACTGTCGTATATTTTCTACATAGTGAACTCCAGGCCGCCTGCCAAGAGATCATAACTTAAAGGCTGTTGCTGATGATGTTGTGTGTAGTAAGTACCTACTTCTATACTGTATTTGAATATTAAAGCTATATAAAATTGCTTAATATGGCAGCGAAGGTACATTGTTTGTCCTAAGACTTACCATTTTCAGGGTACCTTCCTTCCAGTGTGTAGGGATACACGGTACCCAGTCCCAAAAGGATTAAAGGTTAATCCCGCAGAATAAAGTGTTTTTTTTTCATTCCTTTACGATTAGAGAGCATCACTCCTTCCCCTTCCGTAGATTATCCTTAATAATGAGACATTAATCATAAATATTACAGGACGTCAATTTAACACAGCGCCACCTAGAGATATTATTATGATGATCGTGACTCTTATGTCGTAGTCTATTCCCGACCTGTCTCGCCTTGTAGGTCCAGCGCTTGTCGAAAGCTGAAAAATACCAGTAATTTCTAGGTACCTACTTGTTTTCCGTCATTTTTTGTATAAACTAAGCAGACACAGGTATGTAGGTACTTAACCTTCAAAAGCCATTATATACGAGTTGGCTTTGGTCCAGGCCAGGTCTAAGACATCCATGATTTATATTTCGTCAGGAGGTGGAACGTCAATCAACACCCTAAAGATGCAGTTCATCATCCAAAGCAACTACGATAAAACCGAAAAGCTGGTTGACAAGCATCTAGCATCTCTCGGTGAGTCCTTTAAAGGTTTTTTAGTTTTACTACCTAGTTATGGTGGAACCTCAGGCACAGAATAACTAATAGCACCTACTAGCGTACCCTCAGGGTTAGATACCTACGCTACGCATGAGACAGTAAATTGTAATACACACTTTTTATAGCACATTGGCTATAAAAAGTGAAATTCGCCACTGCCAACGAATGACATATTATTAGCGCTTGGCCTTCATCTCACCTGCGCAGCTACTCTCAAACATTTGGAAAGCCTTATCGGATCGAAAAGTTGCGATGGAGATTCCGAAAATCCAAAATAAAATAAATGTTGACATAATATATATGTATTCTTCTATTATTCTATTATATGTAGAGTAGGTGTTTTTTTTTTCTTTCTGTTTGTGTGCATGTAGTTAATAAATAAATATCCTTTTCTATGTCTAGGGGTGCACTATGAAAGGTTTTTAGGGATAGGTATTTGCGTGTGGTTGAAAAATTTATATGTATGTACCCTAATGTTTAAGAATACCTTTACTAATCTACTTACTCGCTAAGCGACAAAGTCTTTAACGGGCTATAGTACCTCAGATTAGCAACTCAACGCAACTTTATTCTAGTTTCGAACTAAGATATTTAGTAATAATAAAGGTGACATTGCTGTGCGTTCAACCACGGCGCTTATGACCACCAGATGACAGAAATATGCGTGTATTTCTACGTTTTGTTTTTTTACGGTAAAACAAATATGAATTTTAACAATCGAAAACACAGACCGTCTGTTGTATACTGTACATTTTTGTTACAAATTAGAGTCAACGTTGGATTTTTTTTCTGTTGAGAAAATTTAATGTAATCGTGTTTTCGAAACACTAGCGTTCTAGCATCAATCCTGAACTATAACATACATTAATTTCAAAGTGAATGCTACAGTATTGAGGAAGATATGATCGCTGAAGCTAAGCCATTTCACGTATCATAGACATAAATAGAAAAAAAAAACAGAATTGACTCTAATTTGTACGAAAAATTTTCACCATTCCATAAATACGCCCAATTAGGCCTTGACACTTTGTACATTAAATAAACATAGTATACAGCAGACGGTCTGTGTTTTAGATTTTCAAAATTAATATTTGTTCTACCGTAAAAAAACGTTGAAATTCGCGTATATTACTGTCACCTAGCGCCGTGGTTAAGCGAAAAGCAATATCACCTTTATGATTACTATATCTTAGTTCGAAACTAGAGTAGGTAAAGTTGCGTTGAGTTGCTAATCCTAGGTAATATAGGCCGTTAAGAAAAAAAAACCCAGAATACTTTCGGCACTCAAATCTCAAAGGTACATAGGTAGGTACTTACATAGTGTAATACCTATAGTCTTACATAAGTATTATTTCCAACGAAACTTATACCTACATATCTTTAGCTGTACCTACCTAGTATCAAATTTCTATGAGAATCCCTTCACTTATTCTCATGTAAGTACTTACTTATCTTTAGGTATATACAGAGTCACTAGTCGCCATAATAAAGCCATAATTACAATTCTAAAATAGTTCCTCAGTTTGTTGAGGATTCCGGGTGAAGTGCGCCTCCACCTTCGGCCTTATCTTAACTTGTTACCAGGTGAGATGAAGGCCAAGCGCTTCTCCGTCGTACAATAAAAAAAAAATAGTCCCAAACTTCTATAAAAATCCCTTCATATCATCAATTCCCACGGCATGATGGAAACAAAGTCTCGAACGTTCGCCAGTTCCAAATAAAAGTCCATAGGCGAATGGTCAGTCATGAAATCAAAGCATATTGTTTAGAAAGATGTCTTCGGCCGCTGGTTACTGAGATCCTAGACGAGGACCCTGACGCGGCCGACGAAGATGAGATGAAGAAGCTGTTCCGGAAGATATCCATCTACATCGTGCTGAGTAGCGGGCTGGGAAATCCGGCTATCATCCTCGTATGTACCTACTATGTAAACATATGACGAACATCTTCGAACGAAATGCTAAAAAAACAACGTTTTTCTAACCATTACAAACAGAAATATGGACACATTCCAATTTGTAATATTTAGTAGGTAATATACATTTTGAATAGTTCAGGATTACGCTTTTGACTGGAAACTGATAAGGCTGCATCTTGTTGCGCCGCCTCTGTGGCCTAGTGGTTCGTCCACTGTTGTCAGATCCAGAAAGATCGAAATCTGAATGGATTACAACAATTTCGAATTGTTGCCATGGCGACAGACAAAGGTAAGATGGTGGTAGCCAGGCGGACTTAAACAAAGTCATACCACCAACCAAACCAATCACAATACTATACACTGTACCCCCTGGCGATCGAACCTGGGACCTCTGGTTCTGATATCGGTGGACGAACCACTAGAACACAGAGGTGCTTAAAACGTGGACTTGCTGGTTGCTCGTCAATGGCATGCAGGAGGTATAGAAGGGAGTCCTTAACCCTGCAGGTTTGACAAGTAAACCGGGGAAGTGCGGACACGCCCACCGGGTCCAGGGACGCTACCGCCGACGGCGAAGCCGATCTCCATTGATGGCTTTAAATTAGCTCCATGAGAACTAGAAACGATTTTTACCGATTTAGGTATGTGTCATATCCGAAATGGCGTTTCCCATCTCAAAAGTGTACACATGTTATGAAACCTATCCGTTCAGTACATTTGACGGTAAAAATCGTTTCTAGTTCTCATGAAGCTAATTTAAAGCCATCAATGGAGATCGGCTTCGCCGTCGGCGGTAGCGTCCCTGACCCACATTTCAAGGCAGTAATAATGAATAAATGTTTCTTGTACATATGGGGCACCCATTTATATATATTTTGACACTGAAAATTTACAACGTCATCTTGCCTATTACGGTTGAAATATACAGTCCGCTGACAGATAGGCTGACGGATGGACAGCTGAGGCTTAACACGTTAAAGACTTCTTCGCTGTTATTCGGCATAAAATAATATCCGTCAGACACAGGATGCTGGGCAGCACCAATAGCTTGCTGTGTTCTGGCAGACAGACATTGCAGTAGCCTGCAAAGGCACTGGATGTCTAGTCTTAGGTATAAACCCTTGCGCTAAACAAATTCATTGTATTAAATAAAAACAAAAAATATTTTAAATTAAATTAATTGTATATTGTGTATGTGAAAAATAGCATTGTAACAATAATTTTTGACCATGTAGATTTACTTAATCAAATCTCTGATATGGATGTAAGTGTCTGAATTAATAAACGTATAATTTAATTTAACTATAGGGTCCCGTTGGCACCTATTCGGCAACCCTAAAAATGAGTATAAGGAAATTGTGTTTGCTGGAGGCGTGTTTGTTTTGCATAGACCCTGAAAGAAGGTATGGCGGCTCTGGAAAGTGTGTTCTCCCGGGAAGACCTGAAGGTGTTCCTGGCGCTGCCCCGGGCGGAGAAGGTCGTTCAGCTCAAGGAGCTGATGGAAATCGCGTCCGGAGTGAGACTCTTCAATCGGGACTGCAAGAAGGGAGGCGAGGTCATACCCGATTGTAAGTCCAATTAAATTTCTGGATTATTTATCGATAAGTACCAATATTATAAATTTCAATGTTATTTTGTTTATACTTATGTTACCTTCGCTCGTTGGTAGGTTTGATTAAAATCTTTGCTTTCTCACCTGGCAGAGTGTGCGAAAGGGATAGACTGAATGAAGAACAGCAAAAGATAGTGTGTGTGGATGCTCACATAGTAGGTATACCTACTTATGTATAATATGTAATGACATTGCTTCTACGACCCTATACATATGATAACAGAATCTACGCGCAAGGTTACATAATACATTTATTTGAACCTTTGAATAAATATTCTTTTCTATATAAAATATTAATGTACGGGAATTATTTTGGAGTTTTCATTCTTCGTATTATTTATTCACGCATAAAACGTGAAGTCTAAGCTGAATATTTTTCGTATCCATACTTTTCCTATCAATGCATGCGGATACCATACCACGGGGGCTAAGCTGCGGCTAAAGGCTAGTATGTACCTATGATATAAAATCTTGACTTGATGACTTGACCTTTTTCGTCTTTTTGCTCATATTGCACACAATGCTTACCTTTACGTTAGTACCTTTACGTTACTTTAAGTTAGTATTTTACTGTCTGTGCTTTAAACTTTATATTTTTGTGTTTCCTTCTTTGGTTTCTACTATTTAATAGGTATTCCTTTATTGTTTTTAATATTTTTATTTTGTGTAGATTTTGTATGGTTTAGGTAACATTGAGTGTCTTAATAGGGATTTTTTTTTATTGTATGACGGGGAATCTCTTGGCCTTCATCTCATCTGGTAACAAGCTGAGATTAGCCCGAAGGTGGAGGCGCACTTCACCCGGAATCCTCAACAAACTGAGGAACTGGCTATCTTACCTCTAAATGCCGGAACACAACAATTTTAGAATTGTTGTTATGGCGACAGAATTAGGTAAGATGGTGGTAGCTAGCCAGGTAGACTCGAACTAAATCCTACCACCAACCAAACCCAGCAATATTGTACTCCCCCTAGGGATCGAACCCGGGACCTCCGGATCTGAAATCGGTGGGTTGAACCACTAGACCACAGAGGCGGTTAAATGGTTGGTAATTGTACAGTGCCGTTCAATGTGGTGGACGCAGGCAAAGCGTGCCTCACTTCGCTGTCTAACACGCTGATAACGGTGATGCACCGCGTGAACTCTCTCAGCACCGCCGTGGAGGACTCGCTGGAGATCGAGGAGGAGACGGGGAACGTGGTGCTCAACCCCAGGAATACTCGGCTGAACAAGTGAGTCATAATAGCAAGCGAGTCATTAGCAAGTAAGTAATTAGCAAGTAAGTCATTAGAATGTGAGTCATAGACTAGAATCAGAATTCAGAATCAGAATTTATTTATTTACTATTAGGGCACACAACATTAGAAACGGTAACATACACAAGAAAAAAATAAATAACCAATACTATAAACATAAAATCTCAAAAAAAAATGTTAAAAGAAACCACGTAGGTAATAGAATTGCGTGCCAAAACAGCAAAAACGGCAACTAGCACGCGAGTCATTGGCAAATGAGCGAGTAATTTATTTATATATATATATTTTGACTACAAACTGATGGCAAGCGATAATGCAGGCTGACTTATGGCATCGCTTGCATTCTGAAGACGTTTATTCGGCAGTAACTCTGCCTTCTGCGCTGTAGGCTGTGGGTTCGATTTCCACCCAGAACAAACATTTATGTGATGAATATAGACGTTTGTTCTTTGTTTGGGTGTTGTATCATATAGAACGTATGTATTTACAAAAGTAATTAAGTATTCTATCCGTAATCTAGTTCCCATATTACAGCTATGCTTAGTTTGAGGCTAGATTAAGAGTAGCAGAAGCCCCTAGTGAAAGGGCTCGTCCGGAGAATTACTACCACCATACTTATTTCAGCCGCCAAGCAGCATTGCTGTGTTTCGGTTTGAAGGGTATGGTTGCCGGTGAAATTACGGGTACGTGAGGCTTAACACCTTTATGCCTCAAGATGACGGGCGCAATGCAGTGCCGTGTAGGCTATGTTCCTTGTGGATTTGATCTATGCAGTAAGGCTTTGTCATAGGCAAAAGTTCTTAACACTTAACACCAGGTGCGCTACTTGCTTGTCCCTAGTAGTATAAAAAAAAAAAGATGGCGCTGGGTAAAAATTAATGTCCTGATTTTTTTTTTTTAATAAGGTTACAAGGAAATGTGTTTTTGGTTATTTCAGCTCCGACCACAAGGAGCTGTTCGACCTGCTGGCGTTCTACCGTCAGTACGAGGTGCTGACCCGCAAGCTGCTGGGAGATGTGCAGGCCATGGTCTCCCGGGGGGCGATGCTCGTCGAGCGGTTCAAGGGGTCGCTGGAGGATATCCACGCGGCGGTCTCGTACAAGGCGGCGGTTCCGGTCGTCACCGTGTTTGTGAGTGGCACACGGGTTTAGTGGAGGTGGCTGAAGAGTTCACAGCAGGCTTCCAGCGGGATATTTTACATCCTGATCTATATTGAGCATCGTCCCAGAATTAGCACTCGCAAAACTCAGTGGGTCAGGTGACCGGGATAACGTTTTTTTACGGCTGGTTACAAGTTAACATAAGGCCGAAGGTGGAGGTGCACTTCATCCAGAATCCTCGACCATTGGCATATAGACATATAGTCCCCAGCCAGGCGGACTATATTATTTATTTATTCAAGAAGAAAATCACACGTTTTTTATTCTACAAGCCTACATTATATCTACAAGCCTCATAGCTCAGTTGGTAGTAACTCTGCCTTCCGCGCTGTAGGCTGTGGGTTCGATTCCCACCTAGAGCAAACATTTGTGTGATGAATATAGATGTTTGTTCTGTGTTTGGGTGTTGTATCATATAGAACGTATGTATTTACAAAAGTAATTAAGTATTCTATCCGTAATCTAGTTCCCATATTACAGCTATGCTTAGTTTGAGGCTAGATTAAGAGTAGCAGAAGCCCCTAGTGAAAGGGCTCGTCCGGAGAATTACTACCACCATACTTATTTCAGCCGCCAAGCAGCATTGCTGCGTTTTGGTTTGAATTGTTTATTGTATTATTTATTTATTCAAGAAGAAAATCACACGTTTTTTATTCTACAAGCCTACATTATATCTACAAGCCTCATAGCTCAGTTGGTAGTAACTCTGCCTTCCGCGCTGTAGGCTGTGGGTTCGATTCCCACCTAGAGCAAACATTTGTGTGATGAATATAGATGTTTGTTCTGTGTTTGGGTGTTGTATCATATAGTACGTATGTATTTACAAAAAGTATTTAAGTATTTCTATCCGTAATCTAGTTCCCATATTACAAGCTATGCTTAGTTTGGGGCTAGATGGCGCTGTGTAAAATTAATGTCCTGTAATATTTATTTATTAAAAAAAACAAAAAGTAACGGTAACCGTTCCCCACAGCCGCTGTTCGCCGCGTTGTGGCGTATCTGGCGCTCCATGCAGAACGTGATGTATCTGGTGTCCATAGTGTCCCGTCTGCTGGTGGCGCTCGGGGCTATTCTGGACATGGTGGGCGCTCCTCAGGAGTTGGTGGTAGCCGCGCTCTACGGGAGGAAAGTGCTGACAGACCAGGTAAACTGTGTTTTTTTTGTACGACGGGGAAGCGCTTGGCCTTCATCTCACCTGGTTTACCACCACTTTAAGATAAGGCCGAAGATGGAGGCGCACTTCACCCGGAACCCTCCACTAACTCGAGGAACTGGCTATCTTACCTCTAAATGCCGAACGCAACAATTTTAGAATTGTTATGGCGACAGAATTAGGTAAGGTGGTTGCTAGTCTTGCGGACTTAAAGTCCTTACACCAACCAAATCAAGCACAATACTGTACTCCCACTAAGTTATCTATTTTCTTTTTTGTGTGTGTGTGTGCAATAAAGTATAAATAGATAAAATATGTACGTTGTATCTTCAGGACAGAATGAGTTGCCAAGTCAGTGTGACCGACCGCATATCTCTTAGCGCCCTAACTAACTACATACCGTTCCACGAAAACAGCCTCACTTCAGCCAAGGAAAGGCACGTCCAGGTAAGTACCTACTTATTTACACATTCGGCCGCACATGGCTTCCCACCATACAATTTTGGGCCAACATTATAATAATAATATTACAGGGCATTATTTCACACAGCGCCATCTACGCCCAAACTAAGCAATGTTTTAAATGTGATAACTAGATTAGGTATTTTTTTGTAAATATTAGGTCCTTACATATGAAATTGGCGTTTTGTATGGGAGGAACATAAAGGCATTTTTTTCATATTAAAATATATTTTATTAATCAAAGTATGTACCATTGCTATCTATACACTTTTGCCATCTTATAGGTAGTTCATTGATCCCTTTACTAAAAAAACTATTCGGACGGGAATCAATGAAATCTTTGAAAGCGGTTCTGCCTCATCGGAATTGAATTTTTTTCCTTGCAAGAAGTTATCCAAATTTCGAAAAAAAAGGTAATCTGTTGGAGCAAGGTCCGGAGAGTACGGTGGATGTCTTAGACATTCCAATTGAAGCTCCTCTAATTTGGTAGTCGTCTGTTGGGCCGTGTGTGGTCTAGCGTTGTCTTGAAGCAGCAGTGGCGTAGAGCGATTGAAAAGTCTCGGTTGTTTAACAGCGAGCTTTTCCATCATGGTTTGCAGTTGCTGACAATAGACATCAGCCGTAATCGTCTGACCAGATTTAAGAAAGCTATAGTGTACGACACCGGCACTAGTCCACCAAACGCTTACAAGTAACTTTTTTTGAGTCAATTTTCGCTTGGGGCAAGATTTTGCTGGTTCACCAGGGTTCAGCCATTGCGATGAGCGTTTACGATTATCGTACAGGATCCACTTTTCATCACATGTAATGATCCGATTTAAAATTCCTTCATTATTGTGCCGGTTGAGTAATGTAACGCAGCAGTCGACGCGCGTTTGTCGGTTTGCTTCACTCAATTCATGAGGTACCCACCTTTCAAGCTTTTTCACCTTCCCAATTTGCTTCAAGTGGATTAAAACGGTTTTGTCACTAACACCGCAGCCTGCAGCTAACTGTGATGTGGTTTGCGATGGATCTGCTTCCACAATAGCCTTCAATTCATCATTATCGACCTTGGTCTCCGGCCGTACACGGGGCTTGTTCTGCAGGTCGAAATTTCCAGAACGAAAGCGTTGAAACCAAAAACGCACCGTGTTTTCTTTTGCGACACCACCACCATACACATCATTAATCCTTCGAGCCGTTTCTGCAGCACTGGTGCCACGGTGGAACTCGTACTCGTAAATAATGCGATATTTTAAGTTTTCCTTTTTGTGAAATGAGTGACGCGGAAAAAAAAAGCAAAAGAGAAAAAAACAAATGAATTACGGTTTTCGAAACACAAATGCATGAGTAAATAGCTGTTTAAATTTGAATTTGGAATTCCTAACCAAAGAGGAGATATTTAAGATCAAAGTGGCCAGTACGACAAAACGCCAATTTCATATGTAGGTAAGGACCTAATACATACTTACTACAGATTGGGTATTAATGTAACCTACCGTAATACGGCGTGCAATATTTATTAACAACTTAGTAGGTAGGTACATGACAAAAAATCTAAATATTCAAATCGTTGTGTAGGACCATGTTAAGCCTGTCAATATAAAATGTGTTTGTTTAGTACCTAGGGTTCTGCGCGGTATGCCTGTGTAGCGGAGCCCTCATACCGTCCAACATGAAGGTAGGGGTGGTGAAGAATAGCGGACGAAGATACGGCTTCTGTAACGTACGGATGGCAGCCAAGTTCAGCAAGAATCCACAAAGGTTGACCCTTTTGATATAATGTCGTCTGTCTGTCAATATAAATCTCACCATTATCATCATTACAGCCCGCACACGTCCACTGCTGAACATAGGCCTCCCCCAATCGACGCCACAAAAAGTGATCCTGAGGCTCGTTCATCCATCGACTCCCTGCGACCGCCACAATGTCTTCCCACACTCCGTTTCGCGTTTAATCGCGGTCGCCATGCAAGAACCTTTATTCCCCGGTTATCGGTTCTGCGAGCTATTCAATATAAATCAATATTATATATAATAAGTCAATATAAATCTGAAAACAGAAAAATATTTAGTAACACATCTGCAAAATTTCTTTGAAAAAAGGTTTTGCTACACGGAGCATCTAGGAAAGGGAAGTCTTGCTGCTAAGCTGACGAGCCCTCTGCTGACGTGTCGCCGAACCGAGCGCTGCGCTGGAAGTGCAACAAGGCGAAACACGTGTCGATTTGTTTATTCAAAGAAATTTAGCGAATTTGTACTAAATGCTATTCTGTTTTCGGATTTGTATTGAAAAATGGATCTCCGCAAAATAACGCCTGAATCAATTAATGTCAACTGGCCCGGTAGGTACCGGGGAGGATGGGAAAATTTGTGTCAGCATCCCCGGTGTTCTTCATCATTCATTCCACCGTGGATGTTAACACGAATTATAACAGTGTCAGTGTCCGGTGGAATAAGTAAGACTATGATACAAAATCAGTCATATTGCGCTAATGAAAAAAAAATACTTCTGCAAAATGCTAGTACTTTTGAAAGCTCCTAGTACAGAAAAATAGACGTTACTTATTCCACCGGGGACGCTCACACAAATTTTCCCATCCTCCCCGGTACCGGGCCAGATGATACTATATCACCCAATTTTGGGCTCTTTTGTTTAATTTATTTTTATTGTATGACGGGTTAGCACTTGGCCTTCATCTCACCTGGTTACAAGCTGAGATAAGGTGGAGGCACTTCACCCGGAATCCTCAACAAACTGAGGAACTGGGTATCTTACCTCTAAATACCGGAACACAACAATTTTAGAACTGTTATTATGGCGACAGAATTAGGTAAGACGGTGGTAGCTAGCCAGGCGGACTTAAATATAGTTCTACCTTCAACCAAATGATTTGTTTTGTTTCGACAAATCGGTGCATACTTAGTACCTACATACGTTACAATTGGGAAACAAGTTTTGAATTTTTTAATTAGAACTGGGTCAGCTCTTGACCTCTTTCGTACGCACTTGAACTTTCGTAAGCAAGGAAGGTAAGGAGGTAAGGTTACGATGGAGCAAGCTGCCTGTTTGGTTGTTGTACCCAGGTGTCTGTTCTTTCCTGGAAGACATAAGGATCATCGGACAACGGAAACAGACCCAGGTAGCCGATTCCACGGGTTTGCTGTGTATTGTATAAGATGCTTGGAAGCGCTTAGTCCCGCTCGAAATTAGGCTATGATTCGTTCTGACGATTCCATTTTTTTTTTGTTTTATTGTTTGACGTGGAAGCGCTTGGCCTTCCACGTCGCACGTCCTATCACCGGTTTTCAAGATATGATAAGGCCGAAGGTGGTAACGCACTCCGCCTGGAATCCTCAACAATCTGTGCGGAACTGAGCTATTTTACCTCTGAATGCCGGAATGCAATTTTTTTTTAGAATTGTTATGGCGATAGATTTATGGAGACATTAATTTCACACAGCGCCGTCTAGCCCTGAACTAAGCATAGCTTGTAATATGGGAAATAATGGATAGAATACTTGAATACTTACTTTTTTTTGTAAATACTTATCATACACTACAACTCCCAAACACAGAACAAACTGTGCAGCGCAGAACGCAGAGTTACTACCAACTGAGCTATGAGGCTTGTTATACCATGTTTTACTATATTTTTCTGTGCTAACGGTATGTTTACAGATACATAAACGAGGTCATAGAATACGCCCGCAACAATCCCCACCTCGTGAACCTATTGAACATCGTGGACGACGTGTTTAAAGTGAAGGATGTCGACCAACTGATCGTCAAACAGGTCGCTAAAAGTAAGTCCGGTCTCTTTGTCAGCCACCTTCTTAGTTCTTGACGATTCAAATGATTTAGTGGCGGACCAGTGTTCGAAATTCAACCGTAGAAAAAAAAACCAGGCCTGTTCTTTCCTATTTCATCGGACTTTTTTGTTTTTCGACGATTAACACATACCTACTCATATTAATATTTCTATCGCCACTCGGATTTCAAGATTTTTGTGCTCCATACAAACAAGGCAGAGTATTAATTTCACACAGCACCATATAGCCCCTAACTAAGCAAAGCTTTATTGAACGACGGGGAAGCGCTTGGCCTTCATCTCGCTGGTTACAAGTTGAGATAAAGCCGAAGGTGGAGGCGCACTTCACCCGGAACCCTCAACTAACTGAGGAACTGGCTATCTTACCTCTAAATGCTGGAACACAACATTTTTTTGAATATTGGATCTGAAATCGGTGGGTTGGACACTAGACCATTCATAATCATTAAAGATATACATGGGACAAATTTGTGAAATTACATTTCTCTCATTTTATTTAAATTTAATTTATTTTTAACTGTATAAGCCTTAAGCGAATTTATATATTTTATTTAGATATCCCGGAACTTATTTTAAGTATAGTTAATTCTGCTCGATATTATATGTTTTGCTTAGATGTGCGTGCATATGTTTATGTCGCAATCAAGATCAGAACTATACAATCTTTGTTGAACTATAATTTTATTGTGGTTGTGATGTGTTTTGTGCGTTTAAATAAATAAATAAAAAAAAAGACCACTAAGTCGGTAATTTTTTTTATTGCCAAGCGTTTGACCACCAGCTTACTTGTAAAACAAGTAAAAAAGGAACCTATTTACTCTGGACTTGAAGACTCCAAGATTGTACTCGTGCGGAAACAGACGAATGCGAGGAATTCCATTCCTTACCAGTATTAATGATAAAGGTAGAGGCGAAACGACGTGTTCGGTTCAATGGATCATTTACAAGGTACGGGCTGTAGCCAGCCGTACGTCTGCTAGTCCGGTGGTGGAAAGGGGATGGACGGATTAGATCAAAGAATCGTGATTTGATTACAGATAGAATACTTACATTACTGTTGGTTTCTCCTATGTTTCTTTAACTATTTTACCTTTATGAGACCACTTAATTTAAGCTCTTCTCTTCTTCGTCTACTTAGTTTTATCAAATTTTATCTTATTTAAGTTTTGTGGTCCTAATTTTGCATGCTGTGCCTTTAATTGGTTGTGCAATTAGCTATAAATATTAATTAAGTTTAAAGTAAGCATGTAATGTTGTAGCAACCGTTGGTAAACCTAATAAATAAAATAAATTAAAAAAAAGTTATTTTTTTGTAAATACATATTACTTATCGTACGTTGATGATGATGAAGTAGGTATGGCATCTCACCATCCTCTTTGCATCCCAATATGCCTGAGTCAGAATGTCTACGCTTAAGATAAATAAGTGTTTTTTTTCATCAGTAAAAGTGTTCGATAAGGACGTACAGACAGTCACCCATCCAATCGAGGAGCACAAGGAGAAGAACTACTCCTGGGATCTGTGGGAGTGGAAGCGAAGAGCTTGCCAATGGGTGAGTAGATATACTACCTATGCTATACCCATATCTGTTTTAGTGTTCCGTTGCCGTATCTCACCGTGTAGCGATTCAAACATCACTTGTCGGACTCGACTTAAGACCCGATATATTTCAAAGCTATTCTCAAACCGTTTCTGAAAATCTTCTGTGGAAGTTTCAAATACTAATGTCAAAATTGAAAAATGATGGATTTTCGGAATAGCGTTCTCGGAATCTCCATCGGAAGTTTCCGAATTCGAACCGATGAGGCTTTCCGAATGTTTGATAATAGCTATACAGGAGTAGACGTGTGCGCCGATCCTGAAAGTAGCGGTGGCGGCGTGTTTTCGGCTGGAAATCGGCGTGGGGTTATATGCAAAGAAAAAAGATACTACAGATTGAAAAGCGTTTTACTACGCAACTAACGAAATAAACGTACTCAATATGCATTCATAAAATCAATAATTTTAAAGGACAAAATGTAATTATTTTTACATTTTGCGTAGTTGCAATGCGAGATTCATCGAAGGTTTTGTCTCAGTACTCATCACTTCAACTATCTTTTTAAACTTTGCCAAAAATCGAGTTAAATATTCAAAGAGATTTTCGATCGAGTTAAATATTCAAAAAATCGTATTCATCGAATTTCAGATACTTAGATCATACCTACTTTGTAAAGCTGGTAAAACACGCTTCACATTCGCTTCAGAATCAGTTACCTTAGTCTTTTCGCTTAGACCAAAGGAGTCTATTATATTCTGCGTGTATGCACTCAAAGCTTTAATAAAGCTACGCAAAGTAGGTAGTACGCGCGCCGATTTTGAGCCGGTCAGCCAATCGGCGGCCACGTCACAGGAGACGGGCGGCAGCTTAGTAATGTGTATTATCAATTATGCGATCATAATTATAGTTTCTAACCATCATTGTACATTATGAAAAATCATGAATATTCTTAGTATTAAGTAGTAGAGCCCCTTGTGAAAGGCCTCGTCAGGTGAAGTACCTACTACCACCACCATACCTATTTCAGCCGCCAAGTAGAATTGCTTTGTTTTTAAGTTTTGTTGTGTTTGAAGGGTATTATTGTTGCTGGTGAAATTACGGGCACGCGACGCTTAACACTTTTATGCCTCAAGTTGACGGGAAAATACAGTGCTGTGTAGGTTATACTTATTCTTTGTGGATGTGACCTACGCAGTAAGGCAATGTTATAGGCAAGAGATGCACTTAATAAACACTGCATACTTTACGTATTAAATACTAGCTACTTGCAAACTATGGGCATGTACCGAACGTAAGTTTGTTCGTGCCTCTGATTATCCCTCTGATACCCTCGAAGGGATAAAAGTCGTGAACCTGTTTTTATTATTATTTTATGAATGACACCTTATGGTGGAAACGGAAATAAACGATAGTATACTTTACTAATTATGCTATTTGTAAATTTCAGGCTAACATAGTTAACTGCCAAACCCACTCAACGCAAACCAACTACAGCCACCTTCGCTCTGAGATCCATTGTCAAACGCACGAGCTGAGAGACAAGACGCAACAGACCAAAGTTGACTTGGGGGTGAATACCAACCCCAATGACGTGTTCCTATGGGGGCTGAGGGGACAGCTGGGTTATGGACAACACGCTCTGAGTCTGGGGCATTCTTACGCCGAGAAAAAACAAGGTATAATTTACCATCCTCCTGATATAGGCAAAAGTTTGTTTGGATGTATGTTTGCTTCACGACAAAATTACAGTGATTGAGCTGAAATTTTGCTCAGATGTTTTTGTAGATCGGGAATGACGTTTAGCCTCATTTTTACCTGGGCACCCCGCAAGCGAAGCTGTGTGCAAGTCATTAATAAAACGATCGTAACATCTCAAATTATGAGATGAAACGCAAGACCAAAAAGGTCTTCGGTGAATACTATCCTCATATGATGTACCCCTTCCATTCGCAAAGTCGTAAAAAGTAAAGGAGACACATGTCTTAGAAGCAGAGATCTATACCTCCAACCCGCCTGCCTAGCGTGGAGATACTGACAATGGTTGTATAAAGGTATGCCAACTAAGTAGGTAGGTATACTTCGTTTTTATAATATATAAATACGGGTAATTTAATTTTACACAGCGCCATCCAGCCCCGTACTAAGTATAGCTTTCATATGGAAATTAGATTATAGATAAAAAACAAAATATTATTCAAGATTTAAAAAAAAAATGATTTTTTATAGGCAAAAGTTAAATGAGATTGTAACTTTTCTATTGTTGCCTGAAATAAAATATATTAATATGTGTCTACTAAACTAGTGAAACGCCTGCGACTTAATTCCCATCAGCCCATGGTGATTACCAAAAATCCCTTTTTAAATCCCCAATTTTAAACCCTTACACCTGATAAAGAACACACGCTCCAAATTCGAAGTCGCTAGACTAACGGTTTAGGATGTGTATCTGTAGGTAGTTGTCAGTTGTCTAATTTACACTATAGTACTAGCTTTTGTCCGTGGCTTCGCCCACATGGTACCCGGATAAAAAGTAGTCCATGAATGATACAATCATAACTCCTTGACAAATTTTATCAAGATCCGTTCAGCCGCCGAGAAAACAATCACTTGAACTTAGACACTTTTGAATTTATGTATGGTTTATGATTGATTATTTTTTATTTCACAGCACAAGCTGTTTCAATCTGTGCTTGGCCGTGCATCGAACCTGTGCCAACCGAGAAAGAGGGATCGTGAACTTATTTACTTTTCGAATATTTATTATCGTAATGTTACTTTCTATGTCTATTGCTGTTATATATAAATAAATAGTTTACTTGGATTTTACTCAGTATTTTATTAGAAGAATAACCTTAGAATTAAATAAGGTAGGTACTTAAGATAATTATTTTACTTACTGTTTGTGTATGGAAGAGATCACCTCTATACCATAAGACCGCCTATTTTTACTCACCGTTTTTTTGTTAAGGCGTACACTATTGTTTTGGTTGATTCATTGAATACTTTATGAATTTCAGCACCTATCTATGTATATATAATTTGCTGTGGCGGTCGCGGATTAAGAATCGACCTCTCCAATTGCAGTTCAACAGACACTAATGGGCTGTTGATCATATTCTTATTATCCGCAATCTAGATACTGCTGTATAAAATATTAAGCAGGTACCTACATATTTATTTGTAATTTTCAAAGATGAAGATAAGATCTTCAATACTTTTTTTCAAGTAAGCTGGTGGCCAAACGTTTGGCCAATAAAAAATGACAGTTATCTTTCCGACTCTTCATTACACGCATGCATCTTTAAGGTAAAGTTCAGTGGCTCGCTCCGCTCTTCAGTTGTTTGAGCGTATGTCTCGCTTGTCTCACTAGTGTGACGTCATCGGCGCGCACTTGTAGCTCTGACGCCTCCGTTTTGAGAGCGGCGAGAGTTTCAGCTAAAGACATGATGGACTTGGGCATTATGGCGTCCGTTATTGACAGCTTCGTGTATTTCGTCTGAAATAAAAAGGAAAATCGTATAAATTGATTTGTTCTAGAATTTGTTTAGCTTTATTTCCAAATTTATCTATATATATGTGTGTTTATATATTTCTATTTTATACATCAATATTTGCTTATATAGGTACTTCTATTTAACAAAATAAAAAAATATTGACTTCTGATTCTTTTCTGCCGAGCCATCAGGATCATGATCAAGATTTTTGCCCGCTTGCTT
Organism: Venusia cambrica; assembly: GCA_951394065.1. NCBI lineage: Eukaryota > Metazoa > Arthropoda > Insecta > Lepidoptera > Geometridae > Venusia > Venusia cambrica. Next base: position 9,386,267 of record OX596040.1, read on the forward strand.
AGCGTCATCTTCCGGGAGACCCTGCATACCTTGTTTGAAGAGTACCTATGCTTAGTAGGGCTAGTCGGCGGAAGTGCGAACCTATTTTACCGCTAAGCAGCATTGCCTGTGTTCCAAGTTTTCGGTGAAATATAAATAACCTACCTATTTTGAGCCTTATTTGTATAAGGCTCAAAATAGGTAGGTTACTACACACGTGGACGGGCGCAAAGTAACGCAGCGTATGTCATGCTCCTTGAGGATATCCTCAAAGGTCATATGATCAACATGGTTGGACTTGACACAAAATGGCCCCCGCTCGCTTGTCGTTATGTTGTACCTAGGTACTACTTATAAAAAAACTAAACATAATTATAATATAGGAAGAAAATAAACGTTACACTTTGTTGGGACATTATAGTTACGTACCATACTCTTCTCGTAGCTTTCTTCATACGCAGCCAGTTTCTGCTTCAGCTGTCTAATATCATCGTGAACGGTATCCGGATTAGGATTCCTAAGCATTAACGACCGTTTCGAGGAGTCCAATTCCTTCCGTAAGTCGTCCAGAAACTTTTTGTTACGGTCTATTTTCACTTGCAGTTTTTGCTCCTTCTGTTGCAACTTGAGGAGCTCGTACTCTTGGGTTAGTTGTTCTGAGGTGAGTTTAGATTGTTGGAGGGAGATAGCGATAGGATTGAGTTGTTCGATGCCTGTTGCTGCTTGTGCGTTGGCGATTTGTGCGAGGTACTGCTGGCATTTTGGTGGTAAGCCGTCGATGGTCACATTCAGTTTCGAAAGCACTTCCGATGTTGCCTTTGCTATAATGGAAATATAGTTTTGTTTATAACAAATTTATTTATTTTTATCGTCTCTGTGGTCTAGCGGTTCACCCACCGGTGTCAGATCCAGAGGTCCCGGGTTCGATCCCCAAGGGGATAAACGTATTGTGCTTGGTTTGGTCAGTGGTAGAACTTTGTTTCAGTCCGCTATCACCATATTACCTAATTCGGTCGCCATAACAACAATGCTTTTGAAAAATTGTGTTCCGGCATTCAGAGGTAAGATTACCTCTGAATGCCGGAACACAATAGCCAGGTAGCCCATTCCTCATTTGGTTGAGGATTCCGGGTGAAGTGCGCTTCCACCTTCGACCTTATCATAACTTGAAAAAAGTCAGGTGAGATGAAGGCAAAGCCACTTCTCGTCGTAAAAAAAACACCATGTTTCATGTCAAAAAGGAAAGTAGGTACTAGGTAGTACCTACTAAAAATATATATAACTACTAAATAATACATGTTGGATAATCCTTGCTTAGTTCAAATTTTTAAAAGTGTGTGGAAGCTGTATTCCACATCCTCTTGGGCAGTTTGGTGTTTAAATGGAACGGTTAACGGTGTCTTTTAAATTGGCTCATCAAGAACATTCTTTATCTGCTGAAACTGGTTTGATATATGATTTTTTTACAAGTGAAGATGTGGCCTAAGATTGAGCATGTATGCTAAAAGGTACCTATTCACTCTGGTTTGAAGACTCCAAGATTGTACTGTAAGATTGTGTTATGTGATTGTATTTGTATAGAATAGGTGCTTACATTGTCATTTCCATATTTACAGGCTTACAGACAGACAGCCACTGTAAATTCTATGTTGTTGTAGTAGTAGGAGGTGAATTAGGGATCTATTTAAAATCATAAACAAAGATAGATACTCTAAAGCAGACAATTTATTTACAAAACTACTTAAAATTACTTAATTAAACCTAAGCAAGGAAATTGAACAATGCTTTCAATTTTTCTAGCTACATTCAACAATAACTCCTCAGATAGGTGAGGGCCCATCAATTGTAGCGACAAAGGCAGGCTGTTCTTTGATAAATTAATAGGTATAGATAATGCTGGTATACCAGCCATATTAGCTGGTTGTGTGCAGAAATCTTGAAACGCACACTGATCTCTGTTATGCTTTGATGAAAACTCTTCAAACTTTGGTGCATCAGTCAATGTAGTTGGCGTTAATAATAGATCTACTTTATCAGCTCCACTAAAAACATTTTTAAAGTCATTTGATATCAGTCTCCGAAGCTTCAGAGCTTTAATGAAGTATTTATCATAGTTCTTATTCAGTAGAAAGTAGTTTCCTGTGAGTATTCGCGATCTGACAACTTTGTTAAAGCCTTGCAATCTTGATGAAGCATACAGTTCTTCAGTAGAGTGTGTTTCATTTGTTCGTAGACCAAATTCCACACCATCATACCTAGCCATGTTGCTGGCTACCTCACATTGGTTCAAAATGGAGTACACAGTGATAGACACTGATGTATAAGGTAAAGATACCGATTTCACTACTGCCTTTTCTTTCTCAAGTAGATCTGTTACATACTTCCATGTATCTAAAACTTCTTTACTCATACCTTCGCAATGATACTCTTTTGGAATCCCAATTTTTATTCCCGTTAGGTCAATATCTTTTATTTTTATACTAGTATGATTCTCTTTGATGGTTGTTGAGTCTAAGTGATCCGGGCCAGCAATACAGTTGAGTATATTTGCGGTGTCTTCAACAGTTCTTGCTAAAATTCCAGGGACATCCATAGAGTTCACTAATGGAATGAGCCCGTATCTTGATACTAAACCATATGTGGGTTTGAGGCCGATGACTCCACATAGTGCAGCAGGATTTCTGGTAGATCCACCTGTATCTGAGCCTATAGCTGCTACAACAGACCCTGAGGCCACAGCCACAGCGCTCCCACCTGAACTCCCACCAGCTATCCTCCAGTCGTCCTTATTATAGCCCCAAGGGTTTCGACTTGGACCAAATATGGAGTCAATAGTGCCTGCACCCATCGCAAACTCATCCAAATTACACTTCCCAATCAGACAAGCCCCAGCAGAGCGAAGCTTAGCGTAAACAGTAGCATCGTAAGTAGGAGTGAAGTCTCGCAGCATTTCTGAAGCACAGGTAGTAGCTATGTTACTGGTGCAGAAGTTGTCTTTAATTCCAATTGTGATACCGTCTAATGTCTTGATTTTCCGATCGATATAGATCCTCTTTTCGCTCTCGATGCCATGGTTTTCGGCGATTTCGCTCGTGAGAGTCACGAAAGCGTTCAATTCACTGGTCTGTTTCGCTTTTTGCAAACACAAGTCTACGAAACTTGTCGGCGTTAATAACTTGTCTCGATATGATTTGTGAATCTCTTTTATTGTATACAATGTCAATTTGTTCATTTTACTCGAAAGCTCTAAGTAAGTTTTTTATGTTTATGTTTGATTGAGCGATCAATATAATTGAGGTTAGAAATACAAAGCAATCCTCTGTGTATGGTAAAGTACCTACACAAACAAACAAAATCGCAGCACACAGCTGATTATTGTTCGGCAAAATTCAAAAGGCAATGAAAAAATGTGTATTTAAACTTTTTTTCATTATAAATAAACTAAAACCTATAAAAACTTACCCGTTGCAGATTGTTCTTGCTTATGCCTTTGAATTACTGAATTCAACTGGTTTTGTACGGCACCATCGACAGAACATGTTAGCTTCATAGTAGTAAAAAGAATAGCAGATGCCGACTGTTAATGACTGTCCTGTTCTTCTATAATATTTGTAGCATACAAACAGAGATGGTTACCTATCTAGTCTAGACAAACATTGAACGAAATGATTATATGCTCTTTGGATGCAAAAACCACAAAATATGGAAATATTCATGAAATTTCTTTCAAAATGTTTGTACTTTGTGTCTGTGAGAGAGAGACCGACTAAAATTAAAATAGAATACACCTAGAATAAAACGACTTTCTTTCGATTTGAATTTGACATATAACAATACTAAATTTAAAATTTACGGCCTAGATGCAAGTCTTTTCAGCCCCTCTTAAAGAAACTAGAAATAGTGCTGACTTTATATTTTGCACAGTTTTTGAAAATGTAATCAATTTTCTTGTTCTAGAAACTGTACATTCAGAATACCTAGTCCATGATAATTTACAATCTGAGCAGACACCAAGATATTTAATATAAAGGGCACGCTCTAGTTGGCATGAAGTAAGCGTCGAGGAAAATAATGAATTCAAGCTATTTCAATTCAATTTAAGATAATGACTGTGTTGTTGTTTGGGTTCTGGAGAGTGGGGTACTGAAATTAAGTTTCCTTGATAACCACTCAAAGAAAGACTTTAAGGCTGACTTATACGACTTGGTCTCAGTCTGGTCTCTTGCACAAACGAGGAGAGCTGTGTCGTTGTCATAAGTACAAATGCTGCAGCTGGGTAGAGACATCTTCACTAGATCATGTAAGTAGGTAGGTAGACGACGAAGACGGTTGACCCGAGAACACTTCCTTCCGGGACACCAAATCTGAGCACTAACTTATGTAACTAGGTATTGAACAAGTCATTGACACCACCGCTCTGATACCAATGTCATAAGAGTTTGTTCAAGGAATATGTGTGCCAATTTTAATCAAAGTCGGTTGAAAAATGCGACCTGTAGGCAAGAACAAACCGACAGCCGACAGACAAGCATTTTGGTAAATCTTGAAACTGAGACGCTTCGCTCGCTCGGTCAAAATTATCATTAATAATGATTTCCATTCGAGAAAAGTCCAATTGCAGTTTCTACACAATGATATTACCATTGGACATGCATTAGTTAGACAAATAAAGAACATAGTTAGGAACATATTTGAAGTAATTAGGTAGTTTTGTTCAAGTTAAATAACATAACATTTTTTGGAATAACATTTTTAGTTTCAACATGAATAAGTTTTGCCAGAATAGTTTAAATTAAATAAGAATCAATTGGTATTTGAACCTCTATTTTTAAATTTTTCAAATCTCAAATCTACTACCTATGGTATGATTAAGTAAGGGCCTGTAGCGTTTTATACTTGCATGTGATGTGATCACTAATAGCCATCGCCATGAATAAAGAAAAAAATGTTGTTAATTAATGATTTACCTAATAAGAGCGAGAGCTGCAATTTGGGATTCGTCCTCGACGGATTATTAAAATAAAAAGATTAATAGTTCCCCACTTCAAATCATTCATTTATTAATAACTCTTGATATGTCGAAGGTACTGTGAGTGGTGCTGTGAGTATGGCCTCATACGGAATCGTTTTTTTTATAAATAAAATTATATTTGCGAGCGTCTTTCTCGTCCGAGCTCATTTCTCTCGTTGAGTGAGTTGATATAGTTTGATGCTCGCACAGACATCGGAAGTTGCAGGAGATATAATGTTCATGCAACATTGTTGACCCAATAAATGACCCGGCCTAAGGAGGAAAACTTTTCCTTATAATACAACCGCTACGCAACCATTAGTTGTACAACAAAGTTGTGCAGAATCGCTATAGAATTTATGAATTTTCTAGGAATCGGTAAATGTTCCGGAGATTTTCCATGTTCTTTTGGTCATTAATTTCTATCAACTCTCATTTCTACCCTTGATGTCGATTTAACATACCTATTGAAAAAACACCATACTTTCGATCACCTTTCACAATAGATAAAAAAAATGTGAAAGATATTATTTTGCAAAGTTAGTGTCGGTGCTATTCTATGGTTATTTGCTCTCATTCTGTTCTGACATTGAAAATAATGAGAGTAAGCAACAAGAGAGGGCCTCGAACACTCAGATGAACTCATAGTATATTCATTCAGATATGTAATAAAAACTTTTACAGTTAGGTATAATAAAGTACTAGGTACTTATTGTACCTAGTCTAATCTCCTTGGTTAAATACCTAACCTAACACTAGCCGACATCGCGAGATCTCAGTTCGTAGCGAACTACTAATACCTACCTACTATAATTGTTTAACTAATTACTTGCCAGTAAAATAGCCGCGATAGCATAATGTGATAATTTTCAGAGAGGTAAGTAGGTACCTATCTATGCCTAGTATCCGACTTACCATTTGTTCTCGCAAGTTCGATCGTCGAACTAGTGAGATTTTTTTTTCATTTGTTTGACTGTTCGTAAGTAAGTGGAGAAACAAAAAACTAAAATAAATAAATAAAAAACCGGCCCAGTGCGAGTCGGACTCGCACACCGAGGGTTCCGTACAAACCTATAGGTATAAGTAAAAGTTATGGTATTTTTATTGCTAAATGAAATCCACAACATTACAATGTGGAAAGCTGGAGGAGCATACATTTTAGACAGAGGTCTCTTTATCGTTTCTAATAATAAAAAAAATGTGATGTAAATAAAATCTAAGGTTTTTGGGAATGTTTCCTTTATGTGCTGTAAAACGTTGCTTCATGCCAAATTTCAAGATTCTTGGTTGACTGGAAGTATCCTTAAGGTTTTGATTCCCTTGCGAGTAGTTGCGAGTTTAAAAATATGCGGCTTAAATTATTGTTTCTTTTGATTGCGTTGACATAGAAGTTTGATTTTGTTACAGCTTAAAGGTATTGACTTGCGTATTTGATATGCATTTCAATATAACGAGATCATGAGGTAAGGGGTAGTAAGTTTAAAATTATTAAGAATATTTCTATTACAATGATGTAACTAAAAATGTATGCTTTTCGCAATTTTTACTTTATCTGTGCTATAAGACGTTGCTTCGTACCAAATTTCAAGATTTTGAGTTCACGGGAAGTACCCGTTTAAGCCGCAAATTTTCGACACTCGCAAGGGAATCAAAACCTACATCCTTGAAACGGCTGTATCTTTTGATTGCGTTGGTTCAGTAGTTTAATTTTTTCACAGCTCTAAGGGACAATGGATTTGAGTATTTGATATGAATTTTAGTTTGATACCTCCACGCGTTCCTGAGAAAAAGGGTCTTGATAGACAGACAGAAGGACAACTCAGTGATCCTATAAGGTTCCGTTTTTACTTTTTAAAGTACGGAACCTTAAAACGCTTATTTCTGGTTAAGTTTGTTGAAATAAGCAAGACAGTTTTATTTTCAATAATTATTTTTCCTTGATCAATGATGTGATAAAAACATACTTAGTTATGATGACTTCTTTGACGAAACTTTTAAATATAAATATTTACTTACTGTTTTTTGTATTTCGATTAAAATAAATTCGATGGTCGAACTAATGAATCGAACTAGTGGGAACAACCTGATTTACTTCTACCTATCATAGTTCAAAAGATACAGCTATAGTGCGGACAGATAGACAGACAGAACAGACGGACATACAATCAAGTTCTTTGAACGCATCATGATGGTTGAAATGAAGTTCTTGCTATAGGGTTCCGTTTGTACCTTGGCTACGGCACCGTAAAAAAATAATCTAGCAATCTACGAGACTACGACGACGATGACAACGACGGACGACGGATATTACATAGGTGTTCTATGGGTGGAGCCGACCGAGACGAGCGAGAGCACAGAATACTATTACCACTATTTCTACAATCACATCGAGCGAGCGAGACGAGAGGTCGAGGTCGATCGAGAGTGACTGAGACGAGAAGAAAGAGCGCGGGAAAGGTAAACCTACCTATCTATACCGAAAGCTGTTTTGTTTTTGTTATTATTATATTTTCAAAAAATAAACATGAATAGCGCTTCAGCGATCAAATCTAAATCGGAAACTCCGAAAACTCCAGGTGGTATTAGCAAATCATTGCTAACTCCTTGCCGGCGAGTAGGCCTATCGCGGAACTGGAGAAAAAGTGTAGCTTCGCCCTTTCAGTCGCCCCTAACCAGCACAGGATCAAAACAAGATAATGTTGAAAGCAGAAAACGAAAGGAGAGTTTAGAGGTTGACCCGGAAAAAACTGATGTTGACTCTGAAGAGTCGTCTAAAAATGTGTCAACCCCTAGCAGAAAAGTGGAACTACCTCGTCGAAAGAGGTCCAAAACGCTGATAAATTCAATAGTGAAAACTACTGAAGATGATATTTCGCAGCCTGATCCACCACAGTCTTCGAAAAATGAAGAAAATTATGATGAAGGCCCACCAAAAGATGCAGCAGACACTGTGCTAGCAGAGGATCCAAAAGTATCAACACCGGTGTGTCTCAAATCTAAAAGTGAAAGCAAAATAATAAATGTTTCAGCTGATGTAATTCCTGTTTCAACACCTGTACGATTGAAGTCTAAAAGTAAAAGGATATCACCTAAAGCAAACTCTAAAGTCCAGAGGGCTGTTGCAACACCAAGTATAAAAAGTAATGTTGATGTGATAGAAATTGAAAATGAAAATCTTGAAAGTAACAAAAAGCTAAATAAACCCATAGCAACAAATATGAAAGATGCTGATACAAAAAAAAATATGTCTGAGAGTATAAATGTAAAAAAAACAAGCCCTAATAACCTTACAGAAAAATGTGTTGTTGTAATACAGAAGAAAATATTTAAAAAGCAGTTGGAAGAAACAAAAATTGCAAACATAAAAGAAACAGTCAAGAATCTAGCATCACAAGCATTGTTTGAAGATTCCGATACTGATGATGCACCACTTATATGCCTTAACAAAAACAAAACCACAGAAAAGACAATAACTATTGATGATAATGATTATTTTGATACCAAACCAAAACTCATATCTAACTCAAAAATTTTGAAAGAAACACCTACTAAAACAAACTCTAAGGTGAAGTCTACAAAATCTGTAGTAACAGCCCAAATAAACAATGCCCCATCCCAAAACTCTATTGATGATGATGATGATGATTTTGTAGCCAAGAAGCGAACAATACTTGTTAGAAAGAGTTATGACAAAGTTATTAAACCCCACAAAGCAAAATCTACAGGATCCATAACACAAAAGGACATCGAAGACCTCAAAGCAAGAATAGAAATGAAGAAGAAAATGCTGCTTGCTAAATCCATGACAGACACAGCTGAATTACGTGGCTTAATTAAAAAGTGGCAGAAAGGCTGCCAAGATGCTCTGATGGAGTTAATGGATCTTATGAAAAGTAAATGTCCTGACCAAAGCATGGAGTATTCACAGATCTTGCAATCTTTGCAGATACCGGCAACCCTGGTTGGTTATGATTCAGATAATGACTGCTTTGTAACACCAGAAGATAAGAATATTATTCTGTCGCATATAAAATAGTGATTTATAAGTATTTAAACTGTTTGATTTGCTGTTTTCTTTAATAGTTAGTTAGAATTTACATACCTACTTTAACTAAAAGAAAGTTTCGAAGCAGGAGTGATTGAATGCAAAGTCAATATGGGGGTCAACCCTACCCAGAATAGAGATGTAAACATCACTAAAAACAGCCTCAGAAATGGTCAAGTAAGTACTACACAATACACATTAAATATTTATTACTGAACTATCTTACAATAAACTACATTGGTGACACTAAAATCTATGTGACCGAATCGGATTCTCTGGGTCAAACAACTTTGGATCTTTGAAGAATGCCTTATCCTTGTAATAATATGGCATATATGCACAGTTCTGTGCTTTGATAATCTCTCGTTCAACTTGTGCCTGCTTGGATTTGCATAGTCCAGTAATGTGCCGGCCGTAGATTCTTCCAGTATAAGGGCTTTGGAACTGGGCGAGAAGTCTAAAGTTTTTGTAATCTGGGGTTATGTTTTGCTTGCAAAGTATGCACAGTTTCTTCTCTTTTTGGTACGGATTTTTAATTTCTACAGGTTCATCAGGCTCCGTCACTGCAGACGAGCTAGCCAGCCTTATTGAAGAAGTTATTGAGCGATAGGTCGGAGTCACTGGAATGAAAAACGCTGATAAGCACAAAGTTGAGTAAGTGAATTAGATTTTTATGATAGTCAGTAATGTATGCTTACGTATGTACCGCGTAAGAATTGTTTTTATCAGCAACATGGTTATATTTTAGAAAGTCAATGCTAAAATCTATGTTTATTTTTCAGCGGTTGCAATTGCAAAATATCGTAATAATCACGAAAAATTAAAAACAACCTCAAATTAAACGTCAAATCAACTACACGACACTGACAATAAATAAAAACTGATTGACTGACATTTAACTATTACGTGTCGTTTCATTCAGAATTAGTAGGGTGTGCCACGCACGTTACGAACTTTTTATTTTTCATTTGAAATGGGTGAGCTCCAAAACTGGGTATTCAGTGGGTATAATATATTCGTCCTAAACACCACGCTTAGCAGACGAATCGGCCATGACATCAACCGGGACTGTGTCTTGTGACCGTTGGCCATGTGGGGTTGGTGGATAACGGCGGCTCATGATTATATACGGGTTAGACCTGGATCTCAAGGCTTGCCTGTGCAAGAATGAGGTCTATTAAAATGGAGCGAGCCTTCCCAGAAAATGCTTTGTTCATCCGGCTTATATGGGCTGAAATAATAGTGATGAATTTAGAACCTTAAAGCAAGTAAAACTGCACGGACTCAGCAAGGTAGTCATCGAATAAAAACATAAAAATTATACAGGTAAATATACAGGGTCATATAATTTTTACACAGCGCCATCTAGGCCCAAACTAAGCATAACTTGGAATAAGGGAACTAGATGATGGATATAATACTGTACTTTTTTTATAATTTATAAAGTATATGGTAATCTCACTAGAATTTGTAGTAGGTTATTACCTAGGTAGGTAGGTAATTATTAATGCTATTTTCAAAGTAAAATTCGACCGACTACGGCAAAGCAAAAAGGAGGGTTTAGGTACCTTCGATTTTTACCGGTATGTAGGTATCTATGTATGTGGGTACGTATGTAAGTATGTTTATCTGTCCCCTTATACTCGTATAACATCAAAACTACTACCTAATCATAATTTGACAATGAGGTATCGTTGAAAGCGTCTTGATCGTCCGCTGGTTATGGCTTTGTGACGTCACATTAAAAGTAATGTGGCGCTCTCTAGGGACATAAAATCATGTTTTTTATATTTTTTTAATGATGCCGTGTTGGGTATCAATATGGCCTTAAATAGCACATTTCAAAAATATACCTGTTGCTCGCGGCTTCGCTTGCATGCACCTGATAATTGGAAACTATTTCTAAAATCACGCCACAGATGTAAGCCAAATTCTCTCCAAATGTTAGTAGGTACCCTAAAGTAGCGTAGCGTTTTTATGTCTCATTTATAAATTTATGAATATTCATAAAAATAAATGTGGTCTAATAAAAGAACCGTTAGGTACTTCCTAAAAAAGTTCTCACCTACTTGCATTCCTCGCACCTACGTCAAATCATCGAATAGGTTTGTTATGAAGCTGTGTTATGGGACAGGTCCAGCCTTTCCACACGATATTGCGCATGATGTTTACCCACAAGTTGTTGCATTGCGACAGCGGACAAAGTTGCATTGCAGCACCAATCGACTCACCACACCACTAATGTAGTGATGCAACACAAACAAGACCGCAAGGGATAGCGAAAATAGCCGAGTTCCTTACCGAATAATTTGTATGAGTCGACCAACGGTAAGATATTCAAGTCTAAAAACTAAATTAAAACAAGTTGAATGTTGAAAACAACTGAAACCCCATTGCGAAATATGTAAATCCTGTTTAGAAGCATGTTTTCCATGAGGCGATTTACACTATGCTATTTATGATGCTATTGCTACAATCCTTGATCACATTTCTTGCTTCATTCACTTTCTTGTGGTACCTACGAAGGTGGCAAATCGCGAGGTCCGAGTTTTGCCGAATAACTAGTAGGTATAGGTAGGTACCTATAAAGATAAACTAGTAGTTCGCCTCGATATATCGAACCGATTATGTCGCCGGGACTCTTCTCAAAGTTGTGCTAGAGTATGTCTACCACGGGCAAAATCTACGTTTAGGAAGACACAGCTTCGAAAAATAGTAAAACCGAAGAATCCAGCTGAGCTAGCAAGCATTTGGAAAGCTTCGTCAAGTCTCTCGTAGTCCACCCCGCAGTGACTGATGACTTAAATCTTCAACCAGTGCGTCCTGCCTGTGATGACCTACGCTTCCGATTCGAGGTCACAAAGTCACAATACGACTAGTCAACCAATTAAATTGTTGCTCAGAAAAGTAAAATCGTGGAAAGAGTTATGCTTTGAGAGAAACGTCTCTGAAGGATAAAATCAGAAGTGAGGTTATCCGACAGAAAACTAAGGTGGTCCACAAAGAGTCAAAGACTGAAGTTAAATTATCAAACTGGCCACCAGAAAAAAATATATTACCCTATTTATAAGTGACTGCATCGGCGATGATAGTCTCTGTTGGCGACTTTCGGAAAAGAAAAATCGTGTTGTTTTGGAACTTATTAGACCAAATGCATCTATAAAGACTGGTCAATATAAAAACTACAAAGTTGATTAGTAGTCACAAATCAGTTAGTAAGCAACCTACTTTACATTATAATTAGAATCCTCATGTTATTTAATTACCAGTCATTTGATACCCATATTTTTTTAATAAAAAAATATGTTGTCTAATCCTCCTTATATTTTTGAAGTTGTACCAGCCCAAACGATCCCACGCCCAAACGACACCTTACCTGTCATAATCCATCAAGCCATCTAGGCTGCAGAGCGTTACAATTAAATAGTTATACATACCTACCTGCATACTCTCTCGAAAAACATTACGCTGCTTCTGAGGCATTTGGGTAAAAATAAACTTACATTAGCTTTGTGCCCTTTCCATTTAAGCCATAACTAGGTAGTAGGACCTCAAAAAATTTTTAACTTTCTGCATTTCTGAATATAAATTTAAAGAAGAAAGTAACTACCTACATAACCTAATTAGCGTTTTTAGAAATAAAAAACGTCTTTGTTAAAAGGTAAGGGTACTAGTACCTACCTAGGTGGTTACCATATGAGAATATGGTAATGTGAGTAGGGAACTATTTAGATACGGGTCTGTAGGTCGGTGTCGGTATCTACCTTGATACGGGAGGAGGGAGGGAGCTGGAACAAAACTACTTTGAAACTTTCTCTTGCATCCAGGAACAAGTTTTCCTGTTGTGTAATAAACCCAACAAGACTGGCACATCACGCATCACTAAGATGCATTATAGCACCATTCGATTAAGATGGTGCCATCCCAACGCAGAAGTGGTTGTTTGACCATAGCTTTTACATTTAGGCGTGTAGGCTTACGCGTTTCTTGGGATGTGTAGTAAACAAGAAATCGCTTCCACAACCGGCGTAGCCACTGTCCGTAGGCAACGTGGCTTACTGAGTAGAATACAAACATTTTGCACAAAAAATATAAACAGTTTTTTTTTCGTGTCCGCGTCGGCGCTTATTTTCGCGCCACAGTGCCTGTGACAGTATTTTATGTGTGTGTATTTTTGTGACATAAAAGTTTCGGATAATAAATATCGGTGAGTATATTTTTAATTTAAAGACATAATGGAAATGAATTGAAAAGTTAGAATCGCTTACGCAAGTTTCCGCAATAAAAATGTATATAAGACGCGTAGTGCGTTATGAAATGGAATATATCGGGAATGAAATCATGCGAGTTGTACTCGTATACGGAAAAGTAAAAGTTTAGGCATTGAAATGACGAAAATATCGTCAGTGGTGTTAACGTACGCGGTAAGAAATCAAGGTTGTGAGAGAAAGTGACCTAGCTGCGGTCCCTGTGTGCGAAGACTCGGCTCGTTTCTTACCAACGCGGCAAGCGACAAGCCAGGCCGAGTTCCGGTATACTATACTATGCCTGTGCCTACGCCTACGCTGTTCGAATTTTGAAATCGATTAGCACTTTTCTACGTCACTTGTAGAAAGAGAAACAGTTCAAACTTATAACACCTCGGTACGAGTAAACTGTTTAACACAAAATGTATGAATAACCCGCACCTATGCCCGGCTACTAAAATAAACTGGTCAAACAGGGTTTTGATACATTTTATTCATTTTTTAATCCACTGTCAAAGTACCTATCATGTATAAATGGTTTTGTAAAAGCTTGTGGTAGGCCCGATAATATAAACGCGTCTCAGAAATCACATGCAACAAGGATGGGAAGCAGAATATTAAATACCTCCACTGCCATCTAATCTCCTGCCAAGCGTGGAGATTTAAGCGACGGTGTTGTGTATAGTGACCGCTGAGGAAAATACGTGTATATTGTAGGTAAATTGTCTTCCATATCGCGATTACGACTGACGATATTAAAGATATCTAGTGGTCTCCAGGAGTCATTGGATAGAGAAGTCGGAATAGAGAAGAAGGTTAATTTCATAATAGCTCAGAATAGATCACAGGCAATCGCAGCTGAAAAAAGCTGATACAATCAGTTACTCTAATGCTCTACCAGTGGTCAAATCTCGATTTGAACGTAAAAAAAAGTAATTTTAGCCTTCTGCATGCTCTCTCGCAACTAAATTCCTTATATTAAGTACTATCTCTACAAAAGCTCACCCCCCCCCCTCCCATGCGCGCAATAATCTTAATAAACGACAAAAAATCGTTTCTTGTAGGTATAGTATGCCCCCATTTATTTTTACTTATAATCAGTTACAGTTTAACGCCATTTAATTCTCAAATTAACCATAGTTCACTGAAATGAAAATAATACTTATAACTAAATAAACAAATAATATAAATGAAATAAAATTATAACTTTATAAAGTAAGTGACGAATTCACTGGGTACCGTTATTAATTAAATATTCTTATAAATATAGATACTGTTTTTATATTTTATTATAAACAATTGGTACAACTAGAAATACACTCGGCTGTCTATGTATTTTCTAGGTTCATGAGACATAGGGACGGACGGAGCCTACGGTCAGAGAAGGCTTAGGAATAGGGGAACCTATTCCTAAGCCTTCTCTGACCGTAGGCTTAGGAATAGGTTTTTACTTATTTTATTTAATTACCCGATTACGGTGAAGCAAAAATTTGGGTTGTGTGTTTGACCGGTAAATGTATGTTTGCATGTGGGTATTGTATGGTCATCTGTTCCAGCATAACTTCTAAACTACTCTTCATATTTGACAAATGAGGTATCGTTGGAAGCGTCTTAATCACCCGCTGGGTAAGCTATGTGACGTCATATTAAATTGAATATGGCGCCCGGGGATATAAAGTCATGAACTAAAAAAAAACTGTGTTCAATGATGCCGTGTTGGGTATCAAATGAAAGGGCTTAATAACACATTTGAAAATAGATATCTTGTAAGCTGTTGCACGCGGTATGCTTGCTGCACCAGATAAAGATTGAGGATTTTAACCTGGGTCGATCGTGTATCGTGATTAATCGTACCTATCACTACTATTGTGAGAGTGATAATCACTTTATCAGAAAATCATTTCATTACCAGAACATTTGTCATCTGAAATTGTTTATTACAAACTATTCAATACATATTGTTGTCTATGAAATAAACAACGCACGTAATATTTTAAATGTAGGTATTTAATACTTGTTCATAGTGATGTTAACCCTTTGGGTATCGAACCCTAAAAATGGGTCTGAAGTTTTATCTTCACGATTTAATAGATAGATAATAATAATAATAATAATAAGTTAAAATGAACATTAAAAGCTATCTTGTTTGTTCTTATATTCGTAATTTGCATAGCACACCACTTACAGCCATGACGGAAACGTAAGGTAAATAATGGAACAGTTGTTAAAGGCCAATAATGTGGTTAACTAGTAAACGCTCGGGACTTCGTTCATGTTAACCGCCTCTGTGGTCTGGTGGCTCCCACCGGTGCCAGATCTAGAGTCCTGGGTTCGAACCCCAGGGAAGTACAATTGTGCTTGCTTTGGTTTATGGTATGACTTTGCACCAGATCCGTACATTGACAGGTAAGATAGCCAGTATCACATACCTACTGTTGAGGATTTCGGGTGAAGTAAGCTTCCACCGTTCGCCTGATCATAACTTGAAACCAGATGAGATGAAGGCCAAGCGCTTCCCCATCGTTCAATAAAATACTTTCCTGTGGCCCAAATCCTTTCATAGTGCACGTCTACGCTATTAAAGGAAGCTACCCTGAAAATTTCATGTTTCTAGGACTGATGGTTTGAGCTGTGTTGATTGTCAGTCAGTCAGCTGCTCGACGATTTTCTATATTCAGATAATGATGGAAGTTGCCGTTCAGCTGTACCTACAGATAGCGAAATTTAGGTGCTCTGTGACTGAACTTAATCATTAGTTATGCCAAGGTCGTCTGGAAGAAATTGATCGTAGTGATCAGGCCGCTCATGGAAATGCTAAAATGTCACAAATTTTGCCATAATAACCACACTTGGCAGGCGGATTGTGTTCGCAGTAATTGCTGCCCTTCTGGTGATAGCACTTAGTCGCCTTACGTCATCCGCGGGCTGAGTTGGAGGGGTCGATTCTTAACGGCGCTTTTTTTACACAACTTTTATTTAAATAGTCAATTCCTCGGACTGTTGAGGATTCCGGGTGAAATGCGCTTCCACCTTCGGCCTTATAACTTGAAACCAGGGATGAGATGAAGGTCGAACGCTTCCGTGTCTTATAATAAAAAAAAAACCTTTTACAATACGTAGGTATGTACTCTGGATAGCATTACAGTAAGTACATCGGTAAACCCATTTTTTTTAATTGTTTATGGTACGACGGGGAGAACTGAGGTACCTACTGGCTATCTTACCTCTAAATACCGGAACGCAACAATTTAAGAATTGTTGTTATGGCGACATAATTAGGTAAGATGGTGGTCGCTAGCGGCTAGCAAGGACTTAAACAAAGTCCTACCGCACCAACCTAACCAAGCACAAAATTGTACTCCCCCTGGGAATCGAACCCGGGACTTCTGGATCTGACACCGGTAGGCGAACAACTAAACCACAGGCGGTTGTCATACCTAGCTTGTTTTGAATTTAATGCTCGGATCACCAACCCGGCTGTCAAGCGTGGTGGTTATTTCAAATCCCACATTGCATTATCTTTGGAAGGAGCCCATGTTCGTAATCAACATTTTCGGGCGATTTTTGTTATCACCATCATCATCCTAAGAAGTATCCACCTATTGCTGGTTTAACGGCCTCTGTGGTCTAGTGGTTCAACCCACCGATTTCAGATCCAGAGATCCCGGGTTCGATCCCCAGTGCGAGTACAATATTGTACTTGGTTTGGTTGGTGGTAGGACTTTGTTTAAGTCCGCCTGGCTAGCTACCACCATCTTACCTAATTCTGTCGCCATAACAGCAATTTTAGAAATTGTTGTGTTCCGGCATTTAGAGGTAAGATAGCCAGTTCCTCAGTTTGTTGAGGATTCCGGGTGGAGTGCGCCTCCACCTTCGGCCTTATCTCAACTTGTTACCAGGTGAGATGAAGGCCAAGAGATTCCCCGTCGTACAACGAAATAAAAAAAAAAGGCCGCGTATGAGTTCCGCATAAAAATTCCCGCTCGAATTTAATTTAATTCGTTGAATGCGTGTGTCCATCTCTCTTCTTGTACATGAATCAGCAGTCAACGAGGTATATTGTGATAGATACAGGTGCATTTCGAGTCATCGCAAATTAGCTCCATTATAAAAACTTGCATCATTCAATAAGTATAAGGAAATATAAACAATATCGCGTGACTGTCGGTTTCGATCTAAATGCTATACAGGCACGCCGGTTTATCTGGTATTACCAATACTGAAGTGGGTTGCTTGTAACGGTCCGGGAAACTTCCGAACTCACACCTACTTTCCAGTTGAACCTACCCGAAGATTTATTTTTTATACAACAAGCATCCCACCTGATGTTAAATACACCTCTTGCCTATAAAAAAGCCTTACTGCGTAGGTCAAATCCACAATAACATGACCTACGCGACACTGCATTGCGCCCGTCAACTTGAGGAATACTTGTGTTAAGCCTCGCGTACCCGTAGCCATTTAACCGGTAACCATATCTTTAAACTGAAAATCTTTAAAGGTGAAGGTCACATCGTGAGGAGGTCCGAATGACATGTGTCAATGTCTAGTATTCCACTAAGCTGCGATGGGCTTGCAACCTTGCATGTGCCGAACGTAAGTTTGGACGTGCCTTTGACTACCCCCTAGTAGGTGATCCTAATAGGCTCCACGCTCTGAGTAGTGATCAGAGGTGAATCCTGGAAGGGGAAAAACTCGTGAGTTTATTTATTTTATTTATTTAGTATTCATTTATACACACGTATGGGGTGCGGATGATGAGATGGCGGTTGACAGGGAAGAGTCCACTCTTCCCGGGTCCCTGTTCCAACAGGAGAACGTGCTTTGCCGTACCCGGCTAAGTGTGGGATCAAGGCAGGAAGAAGATTCCATAATCTAGTTCCCATATTACATGCTATGGAGAGTTTGAGGCGAGAAATTATATGGTGACGAGATAGAAATGTGAATTTTATACACTATAGTAACTTATGAATCTGTGGAGTGATCAATACACGTTTCGAAATGCATAAAATATTTTAAATTCAAATTCGTTTGAATGAGTTCATACATACGACATCAACGCGCTTCTTTGACGAGGTTCGTCGTTAGACTGTTTTCTTTGGCCACAGGCTTAATAAACATTCCACGTGCTTAGGTGTTTGTCTTAGTGGTCTCGGCGATTGATAAATCAGCAAAGCGCTATTTTTGCAAACGGCCAAAAACAAAATATTGGTAAATTACTTTGACATTAACGAACTGATCAAATCGACAGATTACTGTTTGTTGTAGTAAATGGCCAACACATTTAGGTAGGTATTCCGTCTGGTACTGGAACAGTTGGGTTACCTATAGGCCATTTGTAACGGTCCTTAGGTCTGACTACTAGCCACGATCGCCACGGCACAAATAACTAATTAACATGCTTTGCCAAAAATTAAGATTTTTTTTCTTTTGTTCTGATCACATTCCAACTAACTGAAGACGGTCAATGTGCGCCTCACCATTACCACGTGTTATTAGTCTTGATCGAAGTCTAGCAAAGCAATCTATAATTAGTCATATAATAGAATTCATCGTAATAGAGTATATTTTCCATTAATTTTTCCAAACCTATTAATATAAAAATCACGTTTGCTAATGCTATTTGTAAATGAGCAATCGATAAATTAAATACCTTCTGAGCATACCTACCCGTTTCATATTTTTAGAAGCGATTTTATAAAGCCAGTTCAGTAATATGTATAAGTATAATGAGGCTTTACCCGTGGTCCCACTGCTTTAACCCACTGGGAGTTCATGGGTATTTTTCCCCCCGTATACTAGTGCAGTGGGACTACTAAGACTAGACTACGTATAGATAGATATTGAACTTTTCTTACATAATCGGCAGTTTCAGTGGGTCCACGGGTAGGTAAGTTTGATTAAACGCGCTTTTTACCGTGGACCCATTGATCACTTGGTGTGCACCTACTAAGTTAGTATTCATCTTTCGCTTAAACATTATCTAGGTACCGAGGTTTGATCCTCGACTTTAGGTACAGTTTGTGGTAATTGTAGCTTCAAAATATATTGTGGATTGTAAAAATGTGAATCGTCTCGATCTACTAACTTTGTGTGACTAACCACAACCAGATTTTTGAAATTGAATGTTTAGATTTTCCATATTGGTTCCCTAACTCACTGAACGGGCAAAGTAGCACGGTTATGAAACTTATATGGAAAATCAAAATATTAAAATTCAAAAATATTGTTGATAGTACCTAGTTAGTAGTTTCACTTGTTTTAAATCCACGATGGGTTTTGAAGCTACAATTTACCGAAAACCAAATTGCGCTTAACCCTGAGGAATGACATGACACCATTCGCGCCATATTTTGACACCTGTCAAGCCAACACTCAAATCCATACTATTTACCTTTAAATCATACACTCGTCCCACATACAGACTGGTTTGTTGGTTACAAATAGTTATGTAAGATCCATAATAGCTATCTGTAGATGACGAGACGTTGCGGACTCCTTTCACTTAACTCTGGTCCTTTTTAATCTGTGCTCGGCATGCGCGGCCATTTTGACATTCAAACTGCCAGATTATAATATCAAAATCGATCAAATACGCTCCTTAATTGCTAGTACCTAACTGTCCGTTGATCGGTCTATGAATCATTTTCAAATAACTGCCTACCATCAGTACCTCTATTAATTAGAGATAGTAACTGGCACTTAAAACTACGGCATTTATACTTGTTCATGTGGAGCATTTTATGCTCATCACTATAGAGACATATAATAATTTAGATAGAAATATAAGAAAAAATAATTGATTGACGAGTAAAATCCGATAGGTAGGTAACAATTGCAGTCGAAATAAGTACATTCCAACCTACATACTGATACTGACTGATGTACCTACCTAGGTAGGTAACAGGTAGGTACTCAGGTGAGTAAATAAAATGAGCATTACCTTATTTACTTACATTACATTATTTACTGAGTAACGAAAGGGCATTGTTTAAGTGATTTATTATTTACCACAATCAAGTATAAGGTCGCTCTCGGAAGTACTTTCCTGCTCGTACTTGGCAAAGGACAGAGACAGATAACATTTAAGCCCCTTGGTTTTTTTGTCTGATTTTGTCATGATTTTTATCATCATTTTAGTAAGAAATTACGTAACTGGATAGGACATTATAAACATAAACATTATATCCCCATTATATAAAGTGTACCTACTACAAGACATGGGTCCATAGAAAAAAAATCTGTCTAAAGCCAAGGAATGGCAATTCATTGCAATCTGAACAATGAAACCTGACGGCTATGAGTCTCCTTGGGTCAACGATAGACAACGTTAAAATATATGCCATCATGCTTATCATCATCATCATCATCATCATCATCCTAGCCATCCTCATATTGATCATCATTGACCTATCGAAATAGCTATTTTTTATTTTTGAATAATGTAGGTAACTGTACTCTATGCAAACATTTTCTGAGAACCAAACGGCCCTGCGTGGGTCCCTTTCAAAGATTTCAATGGAGGAATTTGCCTTAACATCACGAGTAGGCACATCAATTATCCGACTTATGTGTAGTGATTGCAATATTGTTACATTATTGCTTTATTTTATTTATTTAAAGTAACACTTTTTTTCGATCAGTCGTTCCTGACGCTCCGCATATTTTGAAACTACTATATATACCAGAAGGTCCTACGCTTTCAAATTCACGATGCGTACCCACCTGTACCTATGTCCTCATAGCTACATCATTGACCTTGCAGATTGGATGCGATCAGACATGCATAGCGTCCACCTATTGCACTATAGGCAGGTAGTAAATAGGTGCTGTAACCCTGACCCTTTGAACAATGCATAATTTGACAGCAGTATAAACTTCCATAGCAAGCCTAAACACAAACACTGCAATATTGTGACGTCCTAATGATATGTATATAGTACAAAGTTTCGTACCAATGACTCTATACTTCAAGAACCGAGTTCTTCTGTCATCTCTCAAGCAGCATCTGTCATCGATAGTCCAACCTGACATTATCACTTTCTTCGGGCACGTGTCACGTCGTGGGGAACTGTCCATTGAGCGCCTTGTGGTACAGGGTAAAGTCAATGACAAGCGAGGGCGTGGCAGATTTGGCATGAGATGGACGGACCAAATCAAGGGGGCACTGAATGGTCCCGTGCACGAGTGCACCAGGAAGGCAGCCGCTAGAGAAACGTGGCGTCGGATTGTTAAGCTTGTTACAACCCCCAACACATGATGACCACGACCACTCTGGCAAGAGTGTAGCGACTAAGAGAAGAAGAATATATTCCAGACCACATGCTGTGGTAAATCATAATTTCAGCCCACATACGTACCTACACTGTTGTAATACGCAATAATGTGCCTTCCCCTATCTTCGCCACAAATAGTCCTGTATCCTGTATCCTGAGCCTATCCTCCATCCTAAAGTTGGACCTAAGTTTGACCACATTCTCGCCTGATGGTCCGCGATGATGAGGTCTACGTTTTAGCACGCTGCTCTAGAAGGCACCACTTTGTGGTACCTAGTAGTACATATTTATAGTACATTATTAATAGTGAAATTCAGCTACGAACCGGTAAGTTACTAATATGCAATCAAACAAAGCGTGATCGAATAAGTGTTCGCGAGCTCATTGGCGTCCGTTGTGCAAGTCAGGAGACACGGTTGTTGGCTTCCAATTTAGGATGTAAGGCATTATTGGTGGCAGTGTGGTGTAATTTCGATCGAGGTGGTTCGAAAAGGGGGTGCGAATGACGTGATAGGCCAATATAGCCATTCGCGGTGACCAAACGTAACATAACGCGGACTCGTTACGATATCTGCGTACCTTGTAAATCACGACATCACACGTTATTGGCAAGACATCTCTCGTGTCAAAGCGAATAAGGGCCCCTGATGTTTCTTCAATATCCGATCAAGGGTTATTTAAAAGGTACCAAAGTACCAGTTTAATTATACTTATAATTAGAATTAATTTAGTAGGTAAAAGGTACCTACTGGTTTATATTCCATTAAAACGCTTTCTAAAATATTATGTTTTGCGCACTACAAAAACTTGGATTCGGCTTCCACGTTTGTATATCCGCTGTATTACGATTACGACCTACGTTTTACAGAAGAGTTAATTCTGGGCAGGCTCGCCCCTTTTGTTGATCTCATCCTTGACTTATTTATTTTTTAAATTCTTTATTTAAACTAAGTTTAGAAAAAAAGCCTGAGCTAGTTTGGCAGGTGAGTTATGGTGATATCAGTACCTATAGGTATAGCTGATGCTTGGTGTACTAACCAAGCCCTTAAAACCTTTGTAAACCGTCGAATGTTTATTGTTTTCTGAAAAAAATGTTGTAGTTTTATATTCGACCTTGATCCCAGATTGGTGCTAAGGTGCCAGGATATATGGTGTTGCACATCCCCTGGCTATCCCTTTTATAGCCAGATATGAATGAATAAACTAATTGATATTAATAAATAATAATAATAAATAAATATTACAGGACATTATATTTTACACAGCGCAACCTAGCCCCAAACTAAGCATAGCTTATATTGACCTCATTCATTCTCATATTAATATTGTGGTTGTGATGGCACTAAGGAACGATTGGTATTAGCCTAATAAAAACATACGGCATCTTAACGTGAATACAAATAAAGGTAATAATGGTGGACATTGAGTAATAAATAAATCGAACGATCTCCATACTAAAGGGTGTGGTTTGCGGCCACACAGTACAACACACCAAACAAAGTACCAATCATGCTTCATACATGACCTTGTTCAAAATAACAACTTTAAAAAAATGCATTTCTGTTTTTTTTTAATTAGAAATGGGTTAGTTCTTCAGGTCAGTTCTTGACCTCAAACTAGCGTGGCAAGGATGAAATCTACGATGAGCGAGCTTACCCAGAAGATGCCTATTATCTAAGCTCTCTTTTTGAAGACATTTTTCATTCATCACAGCTTTAGAATTGACCTGATGAGAAGGGATCTCACCAGAAGAGGGGCAGCAGCTTTCTTCTGTGCATTATATTACTAATTTACTGCGATGGTGATCGCTTGTCTAAAGTGGTGATTATGCCAAGACATCATTCTTAAGACAATGCAAATACAGACAATGTAGTGCTTCCAACCTTTGTTTAAATTGATGAATAATATATGATAATATACACGCGGATATACGCGTATTATACTTATATATCTGACATTATCAGCAGTATAGACTAAGTTGTTACCATAATATTATTTTTATTTTTTTATATGATAGTCCTTGATCACGAGGCTTGCCTGGGCAAAGATGAGGTCTACAATGGAGCGAGCCTTCCCAGAAAATTCTTATTTCTTTATTTTTGAAGGTATTTTGGGGTAAAACTCCAGCCCGCCTGACAAGCGTACAGCGATAATGTACTACTAAATTTGCTTCTAAATTCGAATTAAAATAAAGTTTTTTTTTTTACTTCTTCTTTTCAGCCTAGTAGGCTGCGAGGTTATAGATAGGGTTGATGGTTATAGAAGTTACAAAATTATAGTATTTACGCCATTATACGATATCAGTGAGTGGAAGGAGTGGGTACGCTTCTAATCCGCGGGGCGGCAAATCTAATGTGTATCACTTCTACTAATATCTCGTTATTTTTAACTTGGGTTTATGATTTTTTAAGGTCGTATCTTTTTACCTACTTTTAATTAAAAATAGATATTCGTATGAAAAAAATCACTTATTTGTAGATTTATAAGGTAACTTTATATATGTTAATTAAGGTCTTGAAACTGGTTTGGTACTGTGATGGTAGGTATACCTTGAGTAACAATTTAGCTATAATTGTATGATCAAATATTTCTAGCTATAGATACTTAGATAGGTAGGTTGTGGGCTTTCAGTAGGTATATACATAATAAAACATCACAAAGGGAACTCGCCAGATCGGTTGCGGTTCGGTTTCGGATCTCAAACCGAACGAGAGGGCTACAGTAGTAAAAGCACAAAGCTAATTAGGTACAGATTTTAAAGTATAGTAACAATATATTTAACAATAATGTGAACATATAAGTAAGTACACAAATACTCATTTGACAATGACATGGAATGATTTACATATGTACAAGCATATGCTTACATAATTATGTTTGCCCGCAGCTTTGATTGCACGATACCCAGATCAAAAATAGTCTATTTTCTTCCCCATGGTTCATAGTGTACTACATTACATCCATGCATCCATGCTAGTAAGTAATGGAACTCGATGCCCTCGTTTGTTTTTCCGCATCAGTACAACTCTGTTAAGACAAGAGTCTTCAAGTCCAGATCCAAGGTGAATAGGTTTATAATAAGCGTGCTCCATCTTAGGCTATATCTTTATTTTTAAAAAGAGCTGGTTGTAAAACGATTAGCTATCAGCAGTGGAAATGGATAATTTCCTCGACGAGGCTTGCCTGGGCAAGGCTAAGCTCTGCGATCAGCGAGCCTGCCCAGAAACAGAATGAAACTGGTATTGCAGTGTCGTTGATTTAATAAGCGTATAATTTTTCAGAAATGTCGAACCCCCCGGACTTACGCGCTGAAAGAGTCAAAAGGATGTTTAGCTGGACCAATGCGGGGTGAGTTTCTGATTTATATTCATATTTTTATTAGTATTAGTTAAACTAATAAAATATGAAATCGAATTGTTATATACCGAAAAACATTCTAAACCAAACCTCGCAGCTCAGTTGATAGTAGCACAGGGGTCAAATATTTCTGTTGAACATAGATTTTTCTGTGTGAGTGTTGTATTGTATGAAAAGTATGTATGTATTTACAAAAAAAATACTTATTTTAAATAACCTATACGTAATATAGTTTCAACCGGTAGATGGGCTCTGACAGAAATAATTCTGTAAGATTTGCTTAAAAACAGTTTTCTCACTTTTTTTTCACACAATTGTAGGGCGAGTGTTGCCCCCTACAACACTTTTTACTTTGCAACAACCATTATTCTACTTACTTATTCATATAATTAATTTTATATATTTATTTATTTAATTTATATAATTTCCTTGTAATTTTTACAATCTTAATTTATAATTCTTAATTTATTCAAAATTCTTGTAAATTATTCATTAATAATACGTGACCCAAGGGCTGGCTCTTATTTAGGCCAGCAAATTAGCATAGCTATTCAGCTTGGCAATGCAGCCAGTGTCTTGGGCACGCTTCCGTCTGGTACTGGTCTGGAACAGTTGAGTTACCTATAGGTCGTTTGTAACGGTCCTTAGGTAATCTGACTGATTCCTAGTTACATATACATAGTTAGTTTAATTAATAATTGTTAAAATATTATTGTGTCTTGTGTGACAAAATTGAATCAATAGTATATTGATAAGTAGTTGTAATACAGTATTGTGATGATTATTATCTAGTTAAGTACCTTATCTACCACAAAAGCCGAACTGGGGAATGTCGTAGTTGCAAGATAAAATACATGGCTGGTCACATAATTGCATAGGCACTTATTTACTGACACTTGATATACTTAGTTACCATAAATCTGTTCCTAAGTAATACATAAATACGCACCTAGAAGTAAAGTAAACAAGTGGTACTTATTACTACCTATTTACAAACCATTTTGTAGTCACCTCATGCGCATTTCCTTTACCTACGCTTACTCAGACTGTAATCAACTGAATACCTATCCTATCACAATAATGATTCTAGGCTCGTAATGCTGGTATAGTGCATGCCTATTCCGATCCCCCAAAACTCCTTTCGGCCCAACGGCAATGGGACGGGCCTATGTGCGAATTGATACGGAACTATCTGGTACCTAAGTGCTCAACCTTCACAGATCGTGCCGGTCTTTTAGCTATTTCAACTTCACTTCACGTACCTAACCTACGCTACGGTGGTCAGTAGCGAGCTACGCCACGGTGGCCAGCGGCTCGCTACGCACCCCACCTTCCCCTTTGCACGTTGCAATTTGTTTTGTTTCAGTCTTATCACACTTTGCATTTAGAGCCAATAACTTCAGGGGAGGTCTGACATGTTCATGAATAGAAGAAAAGCTCACAATCACACTCACTCAAATCATAATCACTCAAATAAGCACCACTCTAAAATTTTATTTCTAGAGATATTAGGAATGGAGTTCGATGTAGAGAAGTGAGTGCGCGTTGACATCTTTTGTTTGTTACGCGCGGGTCTGGCGTAGCATCGTAGCACGATCAACAAAGCTCTATGATAAAAGAATATGGAGCAAATAGGGGGAGAGGCGGGAAAAAGTGAGACATACTGAAAGAAAGAAGAAAAACTCACCCACGCTATGGTGAAATTTGCATGTCTCCACAACCTATATTTCCCGAGATATTATGAGATTTTAATTAATATTGTGCTCGGTTTGGTTGATGGTAGGACTTTTTTTACGTTTGCCTGGCTGGCTACCACCATCTAACCTGATTCTGTCGCCATAATAACAATTCTAAAATTGTTGTGTTCCGGTATTTAGAGGTAAGGTAGCCAGTTTGTTGAGGATTCCGGGCGAAGTGCGCCTCCACCTTCGGCTTTATCAAAAATCAAATATTACCTGGAGAGAAAAAAATGCATTTTATAGCTTGAATGAGTTTATGAAAGCGAAGATACACGAATCCTCATTTTGTATGACAATGAATAGGTATGACTAATTATATATAAATAGTAGTGACATTACGCATATGGTAGAAAGTGTAACTTAACTTAATTTATTTTCTTGTTTGACATTTTTGTGCTATTTAAAAATCTGTTTTATAATGCTTATTTCCTGAAATTGACATATTTTTTAAAATTTTTTTACTCATTATTTTGACATTTTATTATTTCTTATTGTGATGTTGTTTGTTTGTTTAATTATCTAATGATCATTATAAGATTTTATATAATAAATACTATAATATTGTATTGTATCTAATGACTTGCCTTGTATGACATCTATGTTATAATATGGCCAATAAATAAAATCTGAAATCTGAAATCTATCTTAACTTGTTACCAGGTGAGATGAAGGCCAAGCGCTTCCCCGTCGTACAATATAAAGAAAAAAAAAAGTACCTAGATACTTAGTATCGTCATTCTCACATCCCAAATAATAATTATCGTTGGATCTTGAAACATAAATAGCTATTTTTGGATTGATGGTACAAGATTGCTTGATGAAACTGGCATTTCTAGAAATTCCTGCGGGATAACGGGAACATTGTCTAGGGCGTCTACTTGGTATACCATAAAAACTAACGTGTCCAACCCGTTTCACAAGGTGGGGTGCAGTGCAGTTCCTAATAACTAGTTTGGAATGTTCCTAGCCTTATGGAGTAGGTATGTGGTTACTGTAAATAGAACCAAGGGATATTTTATTCCCCAACGTCCCCACAGGATATTATTACATTATATTCATGTTATACAGCGCCATTTTGCCCTAAGATAAGCATAAGTACTTTTTTTGTTGTTGTAAATACATATAAGTACATGTATATGCTACAAGACATCGTAACCACGATCGAGTAACCCCGCGGGAGTGGTTCCAGTGCGAAAAAACTTCGGATTGAGAATTCTGAGTGGAACCTGGTAGAAAACTCTTTAGGGTTTTTTTAATGTTCTTTTTGTGGGTTAAATTAGGGTCAATATGAAATGAAAGAGTATGAAAACAAAATAGATTTTATCTCACTCAGGCGGTTAAATAAAAGCAATGTATATAGCGAAGTTGATACGTTCTTCGTACCTACCTACTGAAGGTATCGCGATTATTTTTTCTATCGAAATCTAAGACTGATGAACATAGCTGTGGTTAGTAAAAATATTTTGAAAATATTGCGAAGATAAAACCTGTAGTTTACTAAACATGACGCTCGTTCACAATCTTACAATGTTCTATTGTATTGTCCTCTATTTATTCCAGGTAGACAAGCATTTTAGTGATTATAGTACACTGGTGTGTGGCGGTTGAAATTACCCCTCTGACTCAGCCAGCGAATCTCACGAAAGTCGACCATGAGATAGCTATGGACAGCAGCTTCCTTCTGTGTTTATCTAACTAGGTGACGAGGCTCTGTCTGCATCGATTCGGAAAGCTCATTTACTACTTCCAAAATAGCAGGAGATACTCATTTAGACTTTATTTGTACGCTCAGATTTTTTTTTTTAAATGGACTAGCTCTTGACCTCGTTACTTGCATAGGCAAGGATTAGGCCTACGATGGAGCGAGCCTACTCAGAAGCTGCTTATTATCTAACTCTTTACTTGAAGAATTTGGGGTCGATTATTTCTAGTACCCGTATAACGAGCTTTACTTAGTTAGGGCTAGATGGCGATGTGTCAAATGTCTCATACCTAATATTTATTTAATTTTGACTCCTAAAGAGTTACGTAGATCAAGAATGTGCGTTACTAAGACAGGTGATAATAAGGAAGGAATAAAGGTCGAACAATTTTTCATATACAGGTGCAAAATAGCGACTGATGAAGTTTTTTTTTATTTTACGACGGGGAAGCGCTTGACATGCATCTCACCTGGTTACAAGTTATGATAAGGCCGATGGTGGAGGTGCACTGCACCCGGAATCCTCAACAGCCTGAGGAACTGGCTATCTTACCTCTAAATACCAAAATACAACAATACAACATTTAAATAATTGTTGTTATGGCAACAGAATTAGGTATGATGGAGGTAGTAAACCAGGTGTACTTAAA
Source organism: Venusia cambrica (assembly GCA_951394065.1). Lineage (NCBI taxonomy): Eukaryota > Metazoa > Arthropoda > Insecta > Lepidoptera > Geometridae > Venusia > Venusia cambrica. Next base: position 9,415,273 of record OX596040.1, read on the forward strand.
CAAAGTCCTACCATCAACCAAACCAAGCACAATATTGTCTGGTGATCGAGCCAGGGACCGTTGGATCTGATATCGGTGTAACGACTAGACCACAGAGGCGGTTAAAAAAGTGCAGTGAGAAATCGCAAGAATATTGTCAAGAATATTGTCATGATATGTCACCCAGCCTCCACTGGATAGCTAATAATGATGCAACCGTTATGAGGCCTGTCTCTGACGTAAGAGCTACTTTCGCATGTACCCGAGAGGTCGATGAGCAAGCCTAGTAACCCACATTATCTCTGCCTATTCAAACAAAACTCGACCTAAAAACCCAAACTTGTATAAGTACGAATAGAAACTTTCTTTCAGGGTTAGGACCTTCATTTCATTTTAGTGACACCTGTCACAAAAAACTTAAGCTCATTATATAACTTATCGCCATCTGGCGCGTAGCTATGGAACTCAATTTTATTACAACGCCGTCATTTGATGAGCGGTTCCGCTTAACTCTAACAGATGGCAGCACTTGTACTTATGTTTTAGAATAACAGCCTTCATTTAAACTGAATCGTAGACATAAACGCGCTTCTTATGGATCGGTGATCGGAGGGAAGATTAGTTATTTCTGATGAGTGATGACGATGCTGGTACCAATCCCCGGGATCCCTTAGTCTTCTTTTATAACATCAAATGGGAATGTAATGAATGTTTTTTTTACTAAATTACTTAACTCGATCCCCTTAAACCAATATTTATCAAGTATATTACATGCAATCATGACCACCATATATATAAAATCTGGTAAATTTGGAACCTAATAAATATGAAGGTACTTATTCTATGGATCCTCATTGAAACCTCGGAATATAAATTACCTTAAAGCATCTTGTTTTAGTTTTTGTATGAGAGCGGAAGATATGGTAATAATGATTAGATATCACTAGACGAACTCAGGGCTACTAGATGGGGTTAAACATTTTTGCACCCATTTATATAGAATCTCGTCGGTGTCGTCGTGGGTTATACGAGTATTAATGCGATTTTTTTTTGTATTTTTATTGGAGATAGCCAAGCGTTTGACCATCAGCTTACTTGAAAAACAAGAAAAGATGTGACCTAAGATGGAGCACGCTTGTCTCAAAGGAATCTATTCACTCTGGATTTAAATACTCCAAGATTGCACTCGTGCGGAAAAACAGACGAGGGCAAGGAGTTCCATTCCTTACCAGTATTAATGATGAAGGTAGAGGCGAAACGATGAGTTCGGGACAATGGAACATTTAAAAGGTAGGTACGGGTTGTAGCCTGCCGTACGTTTACTAGTCCGGTGATGGAAAGGGGATGTAGGGATTAGGTCAAAGATATCGTGCGCACTCTCGGCAAAGTGGCAACCCGCCGCCTATGTTCTATGCTCTGCAAATTATCCTCAACAAGCGAATCATCATCTATGAGCCTACCAGCACGACGACAATCGAGTTCAGGGCTTCGAGCTGACACTTAGCTGAGCCATCCCAGAGATGGGAGCAGAGATTTTTAACCGCCTCTATAGTCTAGTGGTTTAACCCACCGATATTAGATTCAGAGGTTGTGCACTTGGTTTGTTTGGTGGTAGGACTTTGTTTGGGTCCGCCTGGCTAGCTTACCTAATTCTGGCGCCATAATAACAATTCTAGAAAATTATTGTGTATTGCATCTAGAGGTAAGGTAGCCAGTTCCTCAAACTGTTAAGAATTTCGGGTGAAGTGCGCTTCCACCTTTGGCCTTATCATAACCTGTAAACCAAGTTAGATGAAGGGCAAAGGTTTCCTCGTCTTACAATAAAAAAAAAATACTAACTGTGATGAATGAAGGCATTTAGACTATTTTATCCATGGTATTTTCATGCATGGGTAACTGTTCCTTGGCTTGAGTAGGACAATAAGCCATTTTTACGGTTTGCTAAAATAATTCTCCTTTCACATGATTTTTTGCAATTGCTTAGGGCTAGTTTGATATAATATCACTGTATTAAAATAAAATTATATTACACAGATCATAAAATAAAAAAGAAATAAAACGGGACATTTCATACCGATTTATACCGTTTTTAAGAACTCATTCTAAATCACAAAACCACGTAATCGCGCCATAATTATTCAATACCTAAATGCTACCTGATAGCCCTGTTAAATTGGGTTCCACATAGGGCCTAAACCAATACTCTTATCCAGTAGCCCCCGTATGGTTATGATCCTTAATCCGTAGGTACATGCTTGATGATCAGTTGACCTGTCGTGTTGTCATGACGTCAGAAGATATTTTGACGTGCGGAAAAACAAAGTATGTATTTATCAGCAGTTTTTGCGTACAAACATCTGAAAAAGGATATCTATAAATGTTAATAAATTATGTAGGTATCCCGTAACACATATCAGAATACTAACCCTCAAGTAATCCAACTGCTTCCTTTGTAAAAAGTTTGTTTTCATTGGCTACAGTTAAACAGAAAATAGAAAATACTTAGTTTATTGAACACTGAAAACCATAAAAAAATAACATGAGCAGCAATGGTGACTGTCAAAGTAATAGTAGATTGTTTTACAAGAGACTAAACCATCCCATTATATACGAGGTTGTTATAGTGGGTGGTTTTGGCCCGAGTAAAACACTCTACTTTTCACTTCGATTGCGAGAAAATAAAACAATTCAAAATTAAACAATTTTCAGTAATTTTATTAAAAATTAAATGTGCAGTTAGAGCAATTTTGAATGTTTAGTGATATGTTTTTCCCGGGAAATTTTATTTCGGTTCTCTGTGATTGGGATGTGATAATATTTTGAGTTGATTGTTGTGGAGTAAAAGTTGGAGATACTCGACTCATGCTTGAGTTTCCTGCATTGTTAAGATCTGAGTGCGGCTTCAGCTGAGTTGACATATTCATCCAATCCCGCGATGTAGATGCTTGGGGTTCTGTAATGTTTGGTAGAATATTGATTCCTTCCGTAATCCGCTGCGTGACGTGATACTTGTTTTGTATAGTCCTCTATATAACCTTCAGCCACTTGATCGGACCTCCATCCACCGTGCCGTTTTAATGTCGTTATATTCGCACCAGGTAAAATTATTTTTTGGTAAATTTAGACAAGTGGCAATATCTTTAGGCATGTTACCAAATTTATTTTTGCCTATGACTTGTGAATTTACCATTTTGATAATTTAGAAAAAATCTTCTCGTTGAAACATTATTGGGACGTAACTCCTGATAGGCTTTAACTATATTAAGGTGACAAATTTACGCTCTTTGTTTGTTTTCGTGTTCGGCAGACTCACAGCTTGTAGGTTTGTATCCGTTTCTACGTCTTCTAGCGTTATATTAGCAAGCTCTATCTATTTATCTCTATTCCTCTGCATGCACCGCTGATTTCATAAATTAAAGCAACCTGTTGAACAATAAAATAAGTGTGTTAATAATCGTAATAACCTAGGTACCTATTTTAGGTATGTAGGTAGGTATCTATTTATTTAGTTTGAGTAGAGTAGATAAGTAGGTTACCTTTGTTGCCAAGTTTTGTTTATTTGGAGCGTTATTTAAAAATGTTTCGATTTCTTGTGTCGTCAAGACTTTAGATTTTTTTGCCTTGTATCCAGTGGACAATTTCTTCAGTAAAGCCGTAAAATTTACATATTTTTTTGATATCGACGTCGTGTCTCGTTTGTAAGGTCATTCTTAACATTGAATATGTGCTCCAAAGAGTCGACGATTTGAATTTTTCGATAATTCATCAAAATAAGTGAGAAAAACCCCTTCAGTAAAAGAATCCACACGTTTCTCATCTCTCCATTTTATAAAATTTAAAGATAAATATATTCCACGTGATTTTGTCGGCAACAGGTTCATAATTATTTCTTTGCTCTTTTCTTCCATTTGCATATTAGCATCTTCACTATCACTTGATGACATTTTTCACGTTCACAATTTGGAAGTAAAAGTCGGGAAGTTATACGTAAGTTTGTGTTTTGGAATGAAGAAAATTCTAGAGATTTAGCGCCAATTCCATCTTTTTTTTTAATCTCTATCTAACCCGCAACGAAACAGTTCGCATTCTACCGTGAAGGGAAGAATCAACCTTCATGAAACATCACCAAGAAGGTTCTATTTAAAAAAAAAAAGATTGATGAAGCACCAAGAAGTCGAGTTTCTATGTAAGAGACCGAATGCTTTGTACGGGCTGATGATTTTGGACAAAAATTAAAAAGAAAAAATTACTTTTTAGCCCTAGGTATTAAACTCGAGTCTTAGGCCCGCTAAGCTACACTATTATGATACACTTTTTGAGCAAGAGAAGTGAAATAGTAGATTATTAACCAAGGGGATAAAGCAGTGTCTTCTGTCGCGGGTGACGATTTAAATCGCGAGCGTAACGAAGGACCCGAGGTTTACTCCCGAGCGTAGCGAGGGTGTTAAAAACTTAAATCACGAGCGTAGCGAGGGATTTAAGACGAGTCCTGAGTGTAGCGAGGGATTTAAGTTCACCCAAGACTAAGACAGCTTTATCACCGAGGAAAATACTCTACTTTTCGTACCATTTGCGAAAAAATTAACACAATAATAATATGAGATAAGCATTTATTAGAAATAATGACAATTACAAGTAAAAGTTAACATTCGAAACATTGGTCCAATTATTGATAGAGAGAGTTACATTTTTGCTTGGTACATTTATTGTTGATGAGTTGATTTGAGTATTTCTCTGTTCTTGCGTCTGAGGAACTTGCATTTCATTGTAGATAGTATACGTCGGAGATGTGGTGGTGCATCGTGAGTTACGGACGAAATTGATAGGCCTTTCGCACTTCTCCACGTTGAAAATTCTTCATAAGTTTTTAAATAATTTTCCTTGGATTTTGTTGGAAGCAAATTATTTTAATTGCGGCAGCATTTGCACTGATGGAATCCGACAATTCACTGTCACTGTCGCTTTGGTTTAACATCGTAACGTATTTTTAGAACATTAACTTATTTATAAATATAAATTAAAATAAATTTAACGTTTATGTATTTGAAGAAAACAAAAACGCGGCAAATTCCTAGACTAATATTTTTTTGTCGGAAAAGCAAAGGCATCAAGCTCATACGGCCTCGTCGGTTTTCGTAATTTTATTTAATAATCATAACTGCATAATAAATGCGTATTCCTTTTTCAAAAAGATGTATAATGCTTTATATACAAACTCGATGGTGTAAACACAGATGTAGTTCAGTATAAATTTCGGTAAGTATTCCAAATTTAAATCACAATCTCCCCCTAGAGGATGAATGAAATTCAGTACAATTTTCTTTCCCTGTTTTTAACTGATTAAAAATGACTATTGTTATGTTCGCTTTTTGTGGCATAGAATGTCACTTTTTTGAGCAAGTGGTACGAAAAATAAATTGTGTTGCAGCAATGCCATCCTCAGCAATATGGTAATTTAGACGATCAGCTAATTAAATATACGGCCAGCTAAATTATGCTAAGGTTTTGGTCAGCTAAAAAATGTATTTCGTCAGCAAATAAATTGAAATAGAAAAGCAAAGTTTTTGGGTACAAACAGTAAAACCTATCAACCTACTTACGTACTCCGCCATAGGTACGAATTGTATGGTCTCAGTATAACTTTTTGCTTACCGAATATTAAATATAATTTAATGGCTTGGATTTGCGTTTTCATAATACATATTGTTTTAATAAAAAAATGTTGTTGTTGCGTGTTGATAAATTTCCTTGTTATTAATTAACAATATAAATCTGAGGTAGTAGGTGATTAAGCTCAGGTGAACGTTGACGAAGCCTAAGGTTCGAGCTCAACTGGACCTGACCGAAAAAATATCCGAAACAGATTTATAAGTGAAATACCTAGTTACCTGTAAAAAGAGACCTTTACAAAGGTCGTCAACATTCTCGCTTCGGAGCCAAAATTAATATTAACCTTTCAATTTAATTGAAGTGCGTATATGATCAAGTGTACAGCCTTAATAGGCAAGTGGCTCACGTGTTGTCCAAAAATAATAATCAACATCATCATCACAGCCCATGGCAGTGCCTGTAGGCTTTAATTTTTTATTTTTTATTGTAGGGTTTATTTTTGTTAGGGGAATTAAAAAGCAAAAAAAAACGAAGCCGTTTTGTATGACGATGCTTGACATCTCATGCCCATCCCAAGGGAACTGAAATATCAAGATTAATAACATTTATTTATATATCATTTTTTTAACCGCCTGCGTGGTCTAGTAGTTTGCCCATCGATCCCAGACGTACCCAGAAGCTAGCTATAGAGGCAATGGCACTCCCGCGCACCGATGGATGGAATGCTTCGGAATGCTTGGTTCCGAACTTCGGCAGGAGGGTAGTAATTATCCAGGCGGACCTTTACTAACTCTAAAACTAGCGATAGGAACATTAAGCCGTAATCGTTTGCAAAAGTTCAAAGATTCCGTTGCCCGGGAACCACTTGGTAGTATATCCCACCCACCCTGCTTTGCCAAGCCTATCCTCTGTCGTAAAAAGTATTCATTATAAGGTATTCATCATCCATTTATCATTTTATCTAACAGAGGCTTCGTAAGGATCGAGCTAGTTAAGCTGATATTATTTTAGGCCAGAACTGGGCTATTTTTTACACAGGTTCCATGCAAGCGAAACCGCGAGTGGAAGCTAGATTGGTTTTAAATTGTGTTTCTTATCAAGAGTGTTTGCCAGGTGTTCGCCGAATTATTATGTTCTTTCCGCTTTCTTCCCCTGGCGGTTAGCTCTCACTGTGCGGTAACAATGTTTTATCGCGAAAATCACTTAGATAATATAAATCAAATGTAATTAGTATGAGATTTTACTGTAAACATAAACCAAAACTTAAGACTAACCGGTCATTTTAATTTGGAGAAAGGGTTCTGTCATAATTTTTACACTTGGTAAGTTCCATATCACACATCAATAGCCTATTAATGTCACAAGTTGCCTTCGACTTCTCTAAAAAATTACACCGGGGAAGCGCTTAAACTGGAAGGTTCTGTCATGAAAACTACGCATAGTAGGTGGATAGCACACAGTAATCTAACTATTAATCTATTAACACCAGAAGGTGAGCTGAAGATCGCTTTGTCAGGTTATACGATAGGCACTTATGATATACTGACCGAAGTTACACAATTACTGTATAGCTTGCCGCCAAGAAGTATACAGCTTGGTACTCAACCGAGAAGCTCGAGAACCAAACTGCATACTGCCTCTATCCAGAATGGTACCGCAGCCGACATGGTCGCTCACCACCTGCAACCTATAGGGCTGTTAGCTGAGGCTCCGGTAACATTCTCATATGGTAGATAGCCATATGAGAATGGCACCCGAGTTGTGAAGCAAGCTTTACTCGGTGCCCAAAGCACACTGACCTGCAACCGGGTAACCGGCCTCATGTCCATCAATAACTATATTAACTCATGTCGTAACCGCCCTTATTTGGACATGAGTTTCATTTGAATGGTTTATCATAATCTTCAGGATTTGGCAGGTGAAATCCACAGCCATAACGGCCGCAGCTGAAAAATCGTCCTTAAAACGACTTAAAAGTGAGCGCGCGAATGTGGTATCCGACTAAGAAATTTCATCAGAAGAAGGGCAGCAGACTATTTCTGTGTCATCATCATTATTTACAACACATTAGGGTCCACTAGACAGAGCCTCCTCTAAAACAGGAGGGTTTTGACATATTCACCTCGCTGCGAATTTGTGATCGCAGTAATGGTGTAAATAATACACAGAAGGAAGCTGCTGACCTTCTTCTGGTGAGATCTCCTAGTCGGCTTTTACGATGGGCTGAGTTGTAGGGCTCGATTTTATTCCGCGACCGTGACCACCACGGCAAAGCTTCTGTGTAATCTCATGAACATTTACTGCAATTATCAATCCGCTTGCTAAGCGTGGTTATTGTGGCAAAACCCTCCAATTTTTATGGATCAAAATAACAACATTTCCTTAAATTAATACAAAATAATTTATTCCAAAACCTGTGCCCTTTATATCAAAGCGTGTTATTTAGCAGTGATTTGGATTACGGAGGTATTTTTCCTTATTGCTCGTCACCGCTTCAAAACAAAACTAAACCGACCAAGATCGAGTTGGATACGATCGCCGAGGGAGTAGAATGGGTCAAAATATGCAGGAGCTAAAATTAAAACATAAAAAAGTGAGTTACTTGCTTTTTTTTTGTTTTTTGACATTTGTCAAATAATCCGCCATAGCAACACATTCACAAAAAAAAATACCAACTGTACAACAATGAGGTTTATTTGAGCAAAGTGCATAATTTTCTTACATTTTTACGGTTCTACAAATGGTATTAAAATGGCTATTCATAATTTACTAAGTTAGATTGTAGTTAGCAAAAAAATAATAATAAAAAAATGATTTTTACTAAATTGCTTTACTACAGAGTTGTGAATATAGAAAGGGCATGTCCTGTCTAAATTTACTTTCTTTGATCGGAAAAATCGGAACACTAATCTTTAAATTTATAGCAACTCATTTCTGCATTTATATGTTGTAGGGTTAGCATGAAAATTGGCAGTTTCGCAAACATTTTAAGTAACTGACCATTACTAAAACAGTACGAAACAACAAAAAAAAAAACACAATTTATTTACACATTAAACCTACCTTTTTTATTATTATACGACGGGGACGCGTTTGGATTTCATCTCATCTGGTTTCACGTTATGATAATAAGGCCGAAACTGGAGCACTTTACTTGAAATTCTCAACAGACTGAGGAACTGGCTATCTAAGTAGTATGATAGCAAGTAATACATTTATAAAACATAGAATTGGTTTAAAATGCAGCGTCATTCAACGTAGTTATTCATACCTCTAGATTGCACATTATATAAAGACGGATGAATTTACGTTCATGTTTCGTAAATTTGCTCTACATAAAAATATAAAGAACTGTAAGAAGCAAGGTTATTATAACACTTATTCTATGTGATAATCCACTCTTTGTTTCATATTATGTAAGAGTAGGTAACTAGTTTAATTAAAGTGGGGCAGAACTATTAGGGTTTCGCAACGCGGCATAGCCTAGGTTAAAGGTCGTTCTTCACTTCGGTAGCCCATAACTGTTGAAAATAAGCCTCCTTCGATACGGAACAGTTTTCTCAAAATCTACTTGGAAGTGGGGTTAGATTGTAACAACTGTACAGAATTAGAACTTATTTAAATTCTTTGACGAAGGTCCTCTAGGTGCACCGGACCTATAAACTAGACATGAGTCGCTTTGTACGTCACTTTCTCAAGCGTGCTCCGTCTCAGGCCACATTTTTACTTGTTTAATTCAACTTAACTGATGCTCAAACGCAAAGATATCACTAATTAAAAATATAAGACTGATAAGAAGAGTTTGATGTTTTGTATTTTACCGGAAACCTTATACTTAGTATATTATAGTCATTTAAGAGTCGGGTCGCGGTGGTTCAAGAATTTTTAATTCAACTGCCTGCGCTGATTGTGGCAACGAAAAAACCCAGTGGGTACGAATTGCCGAAACAACTTGCGTCACTTCGTCTTGACACACCGGACTGGCCGCTAAGACTAGTCTATGGCCGGTTTTTTAAAAAAGAACACGCAAGCGAAAACGGAACGCAACTCGAGCCGTCCAGTCAGGCATTGAACGCGCGCGGTACCGCATGTCTTTGCCGCTCGATTTGAAAAAAGAACGCGAAATTTAGAAAGTTGCAAATACGTTTTACTAACGTGTACCTAGTGATTTTTTTATTACCTGGTGTGTGTTCTTGTGTTCTGTGCTAAGGGATTAAGTGCATGTTACAAGGAAGCTGAACTAAGGACAACCAGATGCTTATAACGTAAGTTATCGTTTTCGTGATTTGAATTGCGATGAATTAATATAATGATATTATGTTGCATACCAAAAGTGATCTCTGAGAAGCATTCAAGGTTTGATCAATTTGCACAGTCAAAACTATAATACAATAAGCATGCAGAAGTCTGTCTGTTGTTACCTTAAGTTGTTACTCAAATACTGAAATGATTCAAATTTAATTAAATTCTGGTTAATTTCTGTTCCAAATTACTCCATAAATGTCCTATCATGTTGTCGATAACTAAAATTTAGTATATTCCATTTTCTAGGATAAACAAAGTCGCATGTTATAGCTACATCATAATGTATTTATGCATATTATGCTTCTTCTGAGAAAATGTTCGTTCATTGTTGAGTTTTTTTTTGTAAATAATGATTAGGTAGGTATATGTGTTTTTGATGAGAGGTTTATACGACTGCAAAAACTGTATAATGGCAATTAAATCTTTGATATGAACGCACATCCTTCGCCTGATTTGATATAAAAAAATCTAATACGTGTGGTTTGTATATTTACAAAGCGCGAGACTTTGTTCCTCCTGTCCCGTGGAAATTTCCCAAAATATCTTGCACTATAAAGAAAGTTACTCAAAAATAACTCAAGCTGAGCGTGTCTGTCCGTGAGCTATAGCAGCTACAGCAATTCAATAAATGTAAGGCTTAATAGTTCAAAGGAACGATAGGGTTGAGGCAAAATAGACGTATTTTTTTCATTCAGTGTGAGCAGCTCTTTACCTCGAAACTTGCGTATGGAATGATAATGTCTACGATGAATACTATAATAATGTATCTTCTAGTATATTCACGAACATTTTAACCATTTTAAATATGGATTTGCAAGGTGACTGGTGTCTACGATTCCCGTAGGAATTCGTAGTGGCTCGTAGACGTGCTACGACCTATCTGCTACGAATCGAATTTTAGCTTGTTTTGTCGCCTTTCACACAAAAACATCGGTCGAATGATTTTAAACCCTTATCAATTAGTGTCGTTAACACCTTTAAAAAACTAATCAATTTTCCTGGCTGTACTTTTTTTAAATAATAATAAATGTCCTAAAAACGTTCCCAGAACGACTTTTTCTGGTCGGTGCAAGGGTTTTTGTACCCTCATCATAATCATCATCATCACCATCAACATTTTGTAAGAATTTAGTTGCGTAGGGAGTTTCGTGGCGTTTGCGGATTAAGTATCGGCCCCCCAACTCAGCCAGCGGATATCGTAAAAGCCGACGAGGTATCACCAGGAGAAGGGCAGCTGCAGCAATTCTTCTGTGTTTTATCTGAAACCGGAACAGCGATCATAAATCCACCTACTAATCGTGGTATGTATGACAAAACCCTCCAGATTTAGAGTTAACTTTGTCCAGCAGTGAACAATTGCAGCAGAAATTTGAAGAGAAGTGCGCATATTACAAGTTTTCATATTTATAAATGATCCATTGCTTATTAATTTCATTTTAAACTAAAGGAAAATGTGAAATAAACCATCAGGCGTCTGACATTTTAGACAGCATTATTAACTGCAGTATATTTACGCAAGGTAATTTCAATAATTCCATTTCATACATAAACATGTAAATTTATTATATTTGTGGCATATCCTGATAAAGAGAATGATCTGGCTGTTTTTAAATTATAAAGAAATGTTACCTACAGTGTAGGTCCGACTTATAATCATCTTCTTGGCCTTATTCAACACATTGTTTGGCGAACATCATCTCTGCCTACTCAAGTTTAGAGGTCAAGGGTCACGTGACAGCCAATGAAAAAAAAACGATGTTTTCTTTCTTACATTTGAAATTGTGAGAGGTAGTATAGAAAAAAACAGTGATTTGGCTATATGTGTATCTATAGTCTGTCGTGTTAGGCTTGCAAACATAGTATAATTAGCATGGCATTAAATATGTACATTTTTTTTTATTCTGTCAGCTGTCAACTCAGTGTTCTTTAAGGACTTCTGTAGGATCATCAGGATCCAGAAAATGTTTTTTTTGTGTTTGTCTTGCGCATCTCCAGTCTATTTTTCCAAAACTGAAGGGTTTCGCCATAATCACCACGCTTGGTATGCAGATTGGTGACTGCAGAAACGGTTTAAGATAGGTACTTAATACACAGAAAAAACTGGTGGCTTTCTGGTGAGATCACTTAGTCGACTTGACGATATTCCTGAGCTGGGTGGGAGGGGTCGACAAAGCCGCGACCGCAACGCAATCTCTCATGTTTAACGATAATCACGGAAAACTGAACGGATTTAAGTCGGTTTTAACTAATGCGTTCAAATATCACGGAGACGGGTTTTCATGTGCCCCAATTTGTTTTTTAATTACGATGACCGGTTTCATATCAATCAAGTGTTCATTATCATCATTATAGTTCTTTTTCTAAGTGCTAGTCCGTGCCCACAATTTGCAGCAATACATGGTACAATACAAGCCCATCACTGCTTAGTGGCCTTCTTGATGTAGATTCCAGAAGTGGTGGGCCTGTGGGCCAGAGGGTTTTACGAAAGTCGAACGTCTGCGTATCCGAAAGAACGTCTGTAATTTTTAACCGACTTTCAAAAAAAGGAGGAGGTTCTCAATTCGTCAAAACTTTTTTTTTATTTTTTATGTATGTTTCCCGATTACACGAAGACTGATTTCATAAATTATTTTTTGCTGGAGAGGATTTTTTGCTATACTTCACAGGTGGTCCCATTGTCTTCGGGTCAGGATCTGATGATGGGATCCTGGAAAAATCGAGGGAACTCTTCAAATATATAGGCACACTAGAAGCGATATTGGTGTATTACCTCAAAAGTAAAGAAAACACGGACTCCATATAGAATCACGCGTCTGTCTGTTCGTCCATCTGTCATTAAAATATTGGAAAAAAAATACGTCATCCAGGTAAACGAAATTGTATCATATTCTTTATTGAAGTCGGTTTTCTTTTTAGCTTTCAAACGTAATTATTGTATGGGAAAACGTAAAATCCGTCATAGGATTCGTCATGTTTCGTTTTTCGTGTGAGCCTCCCGTTTCTAATAACGTCCACAGCCTGGATTCGGAACGGCGACCTCCGTATTAGAGCCTCATCGTTCCACTAGACTAATACGTCACTCGTTACCCAAACCTCTTGCTGACTATCTTCAGTAATTATATCAGTATTATACGCGAAACGCGGCTTAGATGATAATTAAATATGTTATTATACGAGTTACTGTATCTTAGTTATGTAATCACATATTATATAATGTTATATTACAATATATTGTTGTAACTTCAGACAATACCATAATCTTACGTAAAACTGATAGTAAAGAGCGAAGCGTATGCTCAAGTAAAGTTGATCTCGACTAGAGTAAGCCAACTGTCGAGCTATCCCAGTTGTGTGTTTGTGCTATTATTGAGTTTCCATGTATATATCTAATACGGTGCTCAGGTAGCTATAATAATCCATTAGGCGTTGCTAAACTGTTCCATCCTTCATGACTAGCCCACAGCTCAGTTTGTAGTAGCTTTGCCTTCTTTGCTGTTGGTTGTTGGTTCGATTCCCACCCGGGACAAGCAATTGTATCATGTTTATTTATATAATATAATTAATAATATAATTTTTGTATGAGTTTTTTTTCAGCGCCTCTGAGGCCAGGTCTGAAACCGTGAGAGTAATCGAAAAGTCATGTTGGGAGTCACGTGCTCGATTAAAAAAAATGAGTTCTGCATTAAAGAAAATCTATTCTTCTATAAAGTGTTTCTTGAAAAGTGAGATTTTGAAAAAAATTGCATGTTTGAGTTCTTTGTTTGATAATAAAATTAATAATGTATGATGACTATGTGCCCGAAGTTGTTGGGACACTCAAAATTGAAAATGTAAAAGTAATATGTATCTGTATATTTATATACCTATATTTTTTTATTAGAATGCATAAGAAAATACATCCAAATTGCATTACAATTAAAAAAAAAAACAAAATTACGAACTAGCCAAGTAATGTTTTAAGAGATTTGTTTGTTTGGGTCTAATATTGTATCATAAGTGTAGATATGTATTTACAAATTAGTATAGGCTGCCGGACCACTTGTAACATTCATGGTATATCTGGCACCGATTTGTCCACTAGTACTATTAATTAGTTACCATTGAGGTATGTAAATATTATACCCGTCATATTGTATTCGAATTCTTAGTTTTGGGCTAGTTGGCGCTGTGGAAAATGTATATTATTTGTTTAAAAACCGTTTCAAAATTATTATTGCTGATATGCATTTGTTAGATTGTGTAAATTTTTTTTCAATCAATATTATTTTATTATTAAACGAGCAATTTACAAGAGAAGCTGTCGGGTTACTAAGGGCCGTTACAAACGGTCTATATATCTCAACTGTTCCAAACCAGTACCAGGGCCCTTATTCACTATGACCAATCGTGTCTTAATGCGCCCGCCCGCGTTACGATATGTCAATACGATGATTTCATGCAGATATCGTAACGTCAGAAAGTCAGAATAAGGGCTCAGACGGAAGCGTGCCCAAGACAATGACTGTTAAGCAAATTATATAAAGTACTTAATGTATTATTGAGTTTTAGAAATATGTTTTTGCCTATCTGCTCATCTGTGTCTTGTTATTTACGTACCAACCTCCGAGAACATCCGCCAGCTATTTTGCTGGGTGATGTCTGAAAAGGTCTAGAAATTCATTTAAATAATAATTAAAACAAACTAGGTCTGGAACACCAGGTATGATTATCTTAATTAAGTAAATAAAGAGGTAATACCGTCAAAACAAATTCACACTTATTTCTGGGCGGTAGAGTATACTTTAGCCTGGCCTCAAAAGCCATACCGCTAACGGCCTCGCGTGCACTGCAGTGCATTAAAATTAGTCTTTATCAGATCATCTTAATCATGGGTGTAATCTTAATTTCAAAATCCTTCAGAGTTCTGCTTACTACAACGTTGCAAACTATGACAGTAAACATATTGACTAATCCTAAAAAAATATTTTTGTACCTTCAGGTTTTTACCCGACTGCCTTAGGAGGGTTATGTTTTTATATAGTTTATATTTATATTAAATATCGTTGGCATGCTCTACAGCCTTCTCGGATTAATAGGGTTGAAGTGTGAGTTGACATAATCATTTGATTCATTGCAATTGTAGAAGTGATATATCAAGACCATAGGCTATGATTCAAATATTAAGAGAGGCTCTCATTACTAGAAATATGGATATCAAATAAAAGATACGCTTACTTGAAAAAACAAGTAAAGACGTGACCTAAGACTGAGCACGCATGTCTTAAAGAAGCCTATTCACTCTTTGATTGTGCGTTTTCGTTTAACTTTTAAAATTTAAATTTTGCAGTCGGGTTGAAAAAACTATCTATCAATTTTCTAGTTAAGAAACCTCGTTCACTTAAACCGCCGATGTCTAAACGCTCTGTGCATGGCACGCGACAGTATTGTGGACATACCTAAACTCAATTTAATAGCACTAAGACAAGAAATTGGTGAGACGCAATTTTTTTTTGAATAAAATTTGTTTTCTACATTATTTTTTAATTAGTGTTTACTAGCCTCTAACTAAGTTTTTATGTAGGGACACTTATCAAAATTGCTGTCCCATTTTTTATGTTCTAATGACAAAATGGGTAGTACCTGTATGACATTGTTATCGTTTCAAAAAACCTTATAAATTGTTTACTACGAAAAAATACTAAGGAAGGTTGCGAAAAAATGTAAATGACGAAGATTAAGGATTTTTAATTCAATAATTGTGGGACTGGTTTTCCAAAACAAGTTTATGACTGACGATTTAAGGTCATTTGAGGGCAAGGAAGACGTAGAATTCCATACAACCAAGGTTGTTCAACATTCTTAATATTCCATATCCTGATTGCTTTTTTTACATAAAAAATATCCAAACGTAACTATGCCGGAAATCATCTTACAAGTAATCTTCTGATGCTAATTGTTTTATGATATTTGTCATTAGTCTTGATACTCTCTGTAATTCATCACTAGCTCATGCTTGCGGTTGCGCCCGCAGGGTACTGAGCCTAAATATGTAATTCGTGGCCTAGAATATAACAATATGTTTGCACTAGTTCAGCTCAATATGATTGCAGTATTAACGGAGTTACAAATATCCATCCGAACATCCATACAAACATTCGCATTTATTACATTAGCAGGATTTTTATGGGTTTTGCTTCGTCGCATCTCAAGTAGTTGAAAATACACAAGCGTGCGATTGTTGCTTGCCATGACGTGTATGTCTAGGAAATAATATCAATTGTAGGTCGCGGTGTTAATTACCGACGTCATGTTGAGTTCAAGAGCATTTTGAGATCGGTTTTGCTTAAGGTTCCTCTGGACTATGTACGTGCGTTATGGAAAAATTGTACAAATTGTAGCTTCAAAACACCTCGTAGATTCATTCTACATCTGACTACCAACATTTTTAAATCGTAATATTTAGATTTTTCTTATTGGTGTTTTAGTAAGCAAACTGGTCTTTTCATTGTACGACGGGGAAGCGTTTGGCTTGCATCTCACCAAGTAAAAAGTTAAGATAAGAAGGTCGAGACGCACTTCACCCGGAATCCTCGACCAACTGGGTTACCTCTATAAATGCCGGCACACAACAATTTTCGATTTTTTGTTATGGTGACAGAATTAGTTAAGATTGCGGTAGCTAGCCAGGTGGACTTAAACAAAGTCCTATCACCAACCAAACCTAGCACAATATTGAACTCCATGGGAATCGAACCCGGGACCTCTGAATCTAAAATCAGTGGGTAGAACCACTAGACCAAAGAGGCTGTTAAGATAAATTATATGTTCATAAAGATTCAGTCAATTAAGAAAATCAGTTGTGTTTTAAAGCTACAACTTACAATATTCGATAAAATGCGAATCTTAAGCCGAGGAACACCCTAATATTATTGATCCACGCTTGCACTTTTACTTTTTTTTTATATACGATGGGCCAGCTCTTGATGTTTGCCTGGGCAATGATGTGCGGTGGCGCGCGGGTTTTACATCGATGGTGCGAAAAAAATATGTATTAACTAGATACGGTACTTAGTATTCAAAAGAGCGATTGAATGATATACGTTTGAACAGCTTGATTTGTAAGAGATTCTGCATGAATAATTATTTGAATTTATACTAGTGTTGGGAACATAAACTAAGTTTCTAACGAGTGCCAATAACGAAAAGTGAGTGATACATACGAAAATCCTATACATACCATTTCATTTAACCGCCTTTGTGGTCTAGTAGTTTACAAACCGGAATCAGACCCAGAGGGTTGATCCCCAAGGAAGTACAAATTAGTGTATGGTTTGGTTAGTGGTAGGACTTGAATAATGCAAATATCGTAAAAACTTAAAATTAATAACACTGACCAAATCAGACATATTAAAACACGGTAATCATTTTTTATCACCCTCCATAACCAGTCATGATAAAAATATTGAAGCCTACGATCACGTCATGGAAACAAAAAGAAAAAAAAGTCTAATTTTGTCCGCAAGTGTACGTACGAGTGACACCATTCTTCCATCTCGTTACGTTATGTAAGGAGTGAAGGAGATAGCTTGCGTAATGACCTGAAGTAATACGCTTGTTCGATCTATGAACGATTGAACCGATATGAGATTCTAGAATAGAACCGAAAATCACTCAACACATAAACGTTTCAGGTTTACCTGAATGTTACCTGACGTTACACGGACCCTTTGCAGTATCTATGCAGTTTGCAGTGTTTTATGTGGTTGTAACCTGGTTGTAGTCTCCACTATTTGTCCCACTGATGGGACTTTGACACATATTTATGTAGTTATACTGCTTCATACGCGTGCAAAATACACATTCGTGAACATGGAGTTTTAGCAGCGGCGGTACTAACTTTCAACCTCTTTGGATGTATAATGGAGTATATATAATGATTGACTTCGCAGCTCAGTTGGTAGTAGCTCTACTTCTGTGCTGTAGGTTGTCGGTTCAATTCCCACCCGGGACAAATATTTTTGTGGTGTATATAATGTGTTTGGATGTTATATTGGTATTAATATTCTCCGTAATATAGTTCCCTTATTACAAGTATTGCTTAGTGTGGAGCTAGAAGGCATTGTAAAATGTCTAGTAATATTTATTTATTTCGTTGTGTAATACGGGCCTTGGTCCAGATTCAGGATCTTAATATTCTAGGAAATGCGAAACCAGATCCATTAGTCAAGTTAATATCTATTCTAGCTATTATATTTTAATTATAATAAGTGTCAAGAACAGAATTTGTATCAATAAACAGTTACGATATCATTTCTATGGATAAAAACATGTATCCATAGAAATGAAAAATAATAACCCACCTTTAGAGGTAAGCAGTCGGGTAAATCACGTGTCTCATCAGTAAGATCGCGTGTCAAGAGTCAAGACCACGAGGTCGCTTGTCTGTGACAGTAGGAAGTCTATTGTACCTACTTATTTTATAATCCACAACTACATAGGTATACCTACTAGGTACTTAAATATACATTGTATATATTTTTCTATCTTAGAATCCGAACGTTGTAGGTACCTATTTCTTGCCCATTTTGACAGTTTTTCAACTTTTTGGTTTGTTGACTATTATATTGTACTCTGTATTCTTATTTTTGTGACGAAAGAAGAAAGTGGCCCATCTAGTAACCTATAAAGATCAAAAAAATCAAAAATTCAACTTTACCTGCATTTTGTATACATGCTTTTCCGGATGCGTCTCCCGCGCATCGGCTATTTAAACATTATCAAATATTTTTTCAATATACATTTAACACAACGCCATCGAGCCCCAAATTTGTAATATGTCAACTAGATGTACAAATGTAATACATTAATATTTTTTTAAATAATACTAATTATACCATACAGAATAAACGTCTGCATATTATAATCACGCAAACAATATATTTCTTCCAAATTTGAACAAAGTTGCGTCTAGTTACTAATTTGAGCCGAGGTAAATAGTGATACTATATCACCCTTCATTTACAGGTTATATTGGTACATTGTGCAAACCAGTCTGGTACATTTTGTTTATAAGATTATAGTTCTGAGTCATGTATAATTTCGGATTGCATAGTAGTAGGTACTGTGACTACTATTGTTTATTCTGTGATTGCGTGTAAAAATAGAGCGAGCGCGTTGATGTCTTTTCCATTAGACAATTTGACAGTAGTGAAAGGAACGAATTTTAATCGTCAATCTCATTGAGTAGATTTATGAGATAATTTTACTGTTGTTAAGTATAAAAAATAACCTAAACATTTATTTATATTAATTAATAATTAAAGAAAAACATTTTTTTTTGCTGAACGAATGGTATTTCATATGAGAACCTAATATATAATAATAAGATAATAGTTATTGTATATACATAATAGATAATAGGGCTAAGAATCTGTAGGTAGATTTTTTGATTGTCATCAAATGAAATAATATCGGTAAATTTATTTTACTTCACTACGCAACATTAATTAAAATAAAAAAGCTGTAATTATGTCAGAATAAAAAAAAAATAGCACAGCCAAACGTGCCCTGACTCAGATGATCTACGCAATAGTATCGTTTTACACTTAATATTTCCGTAATACGGGCCTTGGTCTAGACCTAGGTTCAGGATCATTCTATTCTAGGAACAGCATAATTTTAGATAATACCTTCCTACCTCTTCTGGTTATCCTTGAAACAAACAATCACTCAAGACAAGTTGAGCTCTGCGCAAAGCCTTACGACAAGGGTCGGGGGTCAAGAGACAATGGGTTTCTTGTAAGATAACATTATGAAATATACCTTGGACCTTACCACTCATCGCAAAAGGTAAGTAAATTTCCATAACATTATCACATTCAAAACAAGTCGATTAGCTGACTGATTGACAATCAACGTATAGCTAAAGACTAGATATGTTATTAGTAAACTACAAAACGTAACTTTAAAATTTATATTAGTTTACAATACTAAAGTTATAGTCTATGGGTGCACTAAGAAAATATTTAAGGAACTTCCCACGGGATGAACGGAATGAATAGGCGACCTAGGCGTTTCACTTGTAGTTATAACGTCTCACTGCATGAGAAAGAAAGAAAGAAAGAAAGAAAAGTAATTTATTGGTATAGAACAACATCACATAAACACCAAATCACTACGTACATGGATAGTACATGGTAGTACGTAGATGCAGAGGTAAGATATTCATTTCCTCAGTTTGTTGAGGATTTAGTGTATTTTTTTGCATTTGGGTAGATTGATAAGTAAGAGATTTTTATTTTATTTACCAACAATTTATTTTAACAGATAAATTACGCAATACAATAAATATGACATATTATTTTTATTCGGATGTTGAGATCTCAAACTTGCACAGACAAGGATGGCGTCTACGATGGAGAAATTGGGGTCTTAAAACTGCAGAAATACCGATGCTAGAAGCTGATTCAAGTTGTTGCGGTGGATTTAATACAATATTTTTGAAAGCGCCCGGTAAACGGGATATCAACAGTGAATTATAGTATTTGCCGTGCGTCTGTAATTCTTGCTAAAGAACAAGTAGGTGGAATAAACTCGTGAAGCTCCTTTTCACACTCACTGCATTGCCGCCATAGCTCATGCTGTAGAGTCTATAAATATAATATAATAAGCTATATTCTATTCTAATATTGCTTAATGACTTGCACAATATTGATCTGCACAGATAAATGCTATGACGTAATGGAGCAATAACCTTTTTTAACTGTGGCTGATGGAACATTTCAAGCTTTTTCACGGATTGTCTGTCATGCCCATCTCAAATTATCACCCGAAATCTTCGATCAACAAAATTAATTTGCTGGTCGAATTTATTCTTAACGTGGAAAAACAGTGACGTAAAAATATAATGCATACTTTTTTTGGGAAATTTCGACACATTTTCTGCTGCCAGGTACTTATTTGGACGTCAACACATAAAATTGCACACAAGTTCTTACGATCACCATACATATAAACATGGCATAACTTCGAACTTCGTTCGGATGTTTGTAAAACTAGGTACCTACTGAACGGATTCCTAGTTTCTAACCAAACTGCAAGACAAAAAATCTCGTTTTTGTATGGGGTGTATCCATGACTTTTAATTCAATTTGATGATTATTTGTAATTATAAGGTAGATGCAATAGAAATACACAATCAGTGTAAACTTCAACTGACTGCCTATCGTAATAGGCAGTCAGTTGAAGTTTACACTGATTGTGTATTTCTATATATACTGTGATCGTCTGTCTCTCATATAATCTCATAAACCGTAGTTTATGAGATTATATGAGAGACAGACGGATGGACGCACAGCGGAGGCTAGGGTTCCGTCGATACCCTTTGAATACGGAACCCTAAAATACGAGTCTAAAACTACAAATCTAGCCTTTAGACACATTAGCGAGTAATATTAAAACTGTAGTCAATAAACCTTAATCCAACTTCCAAGTAGGAGTAGGTATTACTGTAGGTATTTTTTATTATTAGTATTCAGATCATAAAATGTGCCGTAATCGTATGTCTAGCAGTAAATCACGACCTCTGTTCACTTTACCTACGTTCAATCACCCTTCCGTTACAACTAGTGCCGTTCTAAAAATAGATATCTAGACTATGATAGACTACCGAGTTTTTTAGTTATTTGATAAAAACAATTGGTGCCTTTAAAACGCAAGGAGCATGGCGAATTTTTTTTTTTTAATTGTACAACGAGGAATCTCTAGGCCTTCATCTCACGTGGTTACAAGTTGAGATAAGGTTGAAGGTAGGCGCACTTCACCCAGAATCCTCAACAAACTTAGGAACTGGCTATCTTATCTCTGAATGCCGGAACACAACATTTTTTTTTTAATTAAATAAATACATTTTTAAATAAAGAAATACATTTTTAAATGAAAACTTTGTCTGATTACCTAAGGACTTGGCTCTTCCAACAGCACATTTGGAAGGTATTGGTAACGGGCCTTTTTCAAGCGAACCTTTATTCCGGTTCGTATTAATATGCATGATCGCGATTATAAAAAAAAGGGGATTTTTTTTAAAAGGTTCTAAAATGCTTTCCTTCATTGTATACATCGCGAGATCAATGGATTTACCACGTATGTACAGAATCGGAACACTAGCAAAATAACACAGAAGGTTCTATAGAAAACAAGGAAGGATGGAAAGAACGTCCATAACACATCATCATTTCATTTCATGATGAGGATTAGTTGTGAAATGCGTTTGAACATACACACATACAGAACAGCATAAGACAATGTAAAGGAGCCAGTACCTATTGACAGTTGTCGCTGTCGCCTGCAGTTGGCCGCGGTCTTGTACCTTTAGGCACACCCAGCAAGGAAAAGTTACATAGGTAAAACAATGACGACTAACTATTTACAAGGGAAGCAGTCGAGTTATCTAACGACTGTTGCAAACTAGACGAAAGCCACACTGCATTACGACCTTCAATTGAAAACATTCTCAGAATGATTGCTAAAAATACATTGCACATAATGTGAGTAGGTACTTCAGTACGTAATATAAATTAGCCAGTCAACACCCATAATACGTTAGCGACCTCCCTCGTGCAAGAGGTCGTTTGATGTTTGTCCGCGCAAGGTCCGATGATGTTGACTTCGGAGTAACCACGTACAATGCGTCGGATCACTCAATTTATCACTCGTGTATGAACTATCCTTATATTTACTATCACGGCTGAATGCTCCTATCACACATTAACAGGCACCTTCTGGGTATGCTCGCTCCATCGCAGATCTTATTCTCGTCCTTGCGTGTCTAAGTTTCGATGGTAAGAGACGACTGATTCTTTATTTAAAAAATAAATAAAAAAAACTGGTTGTACGGCACTCCAGTACAGGTCTTGTAACGGTTTGCCTTGCGACTACTAACCTGCCGAAATCCGGCGCCAAGCAGTTTGCTATTTCGTTGGTACGCGGGAGTGCCAGGTGCTCTTAAAACGCAGCTTCAGCAATCTCACTCGAGCCTCGAGATCAAGAGCTAAGCCATTTAAAAAAATATACAAGACATTTTTACACGACACCATCCAACCCCTAACTAAGCACTAACATGGGGGCTAGATTACGGTGAATATGAATACTTAAATTTAGTTTTTTTTTAAATTTATTTTATTTAAGAGGACAATAATTATTGCTGATTGAAGTTTTTATTAGACCTTGGCGATAGCAGACATTTTATTATGAGTGCCATCATCATATCTAGGTCTGTCGCCATACAAGTAATTCTAAATAGCTGTGTTCCGACATTTATAGGTGAGATAGCCAGTTCCTCTATCTGAAGGATTGCAGGTGAAGTGCGCCTCCATCTTCGGCCCCATTATAACTAAACACCAAGTGAGATCAAGGCTAAGCGCTTATCCGTCGTACGATAAAAAAGCTTGAAACTTGAAATCCATTATTTTACTGATTTGACAGGCTTATTTTTGACTGAAATCTCATCTGGTAAACTTGGTAAGCGATGATGGAGCTTAAGAATGCACCTTCCTATTCCCTCGAGTCGTGCCTTAAATACTCCCAGGTTGTACCTAATTACCGGGAAACCCAGACGGGCTTAGCTTCCCACTCTTTTGCGTTGCGCATAGTAAAAAGACTCGCAGCTCAGTTGGTAGTAGCTCTGTCTTTTGCACTGAAGCTTGTGGGTACGATTTCCACCCAGTACAAACTTTTGTGTGTTTCCATAATACAGCTTAGCTTAGTTTAGGGCTAGATGGCGCTGTAGGAAATGAAGGTCCAAAATAAAATTCAGTAAATTTTAAAGTACTGCTCAACTAAATAGTTCTTTATATATATGCCATATATAGCCGAAGTATATACAGTAAGATAGACTTTATACCTACTTAGGTAAATAGGCTTCAAGCAATAAACCTGCTTGAAGAGAATCATATTATTTGCGAGCACTTACTATGTTGTCAATGGATTATGGAGGACTATGTCTGTAGGTTTACTCGGATCCTCAAACTTTACTTGGTCCGCTCAATAATAAGCATCGTTTACTTGTGAGTTGCTAATGTACTCCTCGCTCACTCACTTTGGTGGAACAATTTGGAAGATGCTATTTTTTCACATAAGATAGCTAAAAGTTAAGTGTGCAAGGAGCGTAGTAAATGGAAACCCGTTGGAAATCTTTATAAGTGCACCGTAAATTTCAAAAGCATGCGATGCCGAAATTTTCATGCTTTAAATTTGGGCTGTGTTTTGGACAAATGCCCTACTATTTCTATTTTTCGTCTTCAAATCTATTAACTAACTCAGCATTTTTTTAAGTATGTGTGGATGTTGTTGTTAGCAGATATTAAATACAGTCGTTCTTTTGATATAATCTTTGAGTTTGTGTCTCCCATGTTTAGAACCAATGTCCTGACCCATTCATCATTCTAGTTATTATGTTCTAACAACATTATTTTGTAGCCATTTGTGTTATTGACTTTGTTTAACCTGCGCAGGAAACGCATATTTACACAGAAATACATGATAATTATGCGAGCTTAGTATTCAAATATCCTTCTGATTGTTAAAGAAAAATCACAGTGCATCGGTTACTTATTGCTTTGCTTTTACTCAGAGGGCAATAGTACAATACAATACCGGATAAGGTTTCATGTTCAGTATTCTATAGGTTATACTATGGAGAGTGAGAGCCCAGGGTTTATTCGCGATATTCCGCCATCTTGTTGTTTAATAGAAATTTCAGACGCACAGCTGATTAATATTTACAGGTTGATTTTCCATTTGTAAAATAAGCGCTACCAAAAGTAAATAATATAGCGATCCGCAAAGTTTTGGAAGCGACACCTTCAAAAAATAACTCTAATAGGCATTTTTGGCACGTTCGATCTTTGCCAAGACAAGCCTCAAAGTCTGACCGACTTCAAATTGAAAAAAAAAAGCTATTAATCCATCTTACTCTTATTATTTTGCCATAGCAATAATTGTTGTGTTCCGGCATTTATATTGGTAAGATAGCCAGTTCCTCAGTTGGTTGAGGATTCCGGGGGAAGTGCGCCTCCACCTTCGGCCTTATTTTAATTTGTTACGAGGTGAGAAGAAGGCCAAGCGCTTCCCCGTCGTAAAGTAAAAAAAGACGGTTCAGAAAGATAATTGTTGTTAATTTGGGGTCGCTCCTGTGTCTTCAATCTTATGGTAATTATTTTAATTATCTTTTTAGCCACGACGGATTTTCTATATATAGGTACTATATCAACAACTCCTTTACCTAGGCAATATAGGTATCATTGAGTGTCGCAGAGTTGCAACAGCGCGGCTGACTGCGCCTGCGCATACAAAGAGCACCTATTGCGCGCGCCGTTCAAGGTTGGAGAAAACTGATTCGCCTGACCTTTGGCCAGTACTTTACGAGCTGAAGATACAATTGCCTTTGGAGTAGATGATCTTAACTCTAGGTCTAGACCTAGAGACCTACCTTTTGGCACCTAGGTGCCAAACATATATTTGGTACTTTCGACTTTAAAACCTTCCAAATATAACTTAGGAATCTTCTGTTAAAAACTATGAAAATCTCCTGCAATGTTTTTGGTCTTAGACTTGGACAGATCTCTGCAAAATTTGTCGCCTTTTACGACACACGTAAGGAGAAAGGGCTGGTGATATTCTACTCTGTATGTCACTATTCGGAAATAGTAAGCTTGACATTTTTTTTCGCAATAATAAGTAAATAATTTAATTCTCTATCGAATTAATATAAACGACTTATTTCCAGTAAGTAACAGGCTCACAACTTTTTTACTTCGAGAATTCACCTTTGATCACTACTCAGAGCACAAAATTTTATGAGAATAACCTACTGATGGGAATGTCAGAGGTTTTTCATTTTCGTCCAAAAATGCTTGAAACCTATAAGTGAAATAAAATTGAATGTGCAAGTCAGAAGCAGCAGTAAGAAAGGGCTAAATTTTAATCATCATCCGCTGCCTGATTTCACCCACAGCTTGGTAAAAGCCTCTGCTAAGTGCCAAGCCACTATATCTTATGCCAATCGCATCGCTGGTGCGACTTGAGGTAACTAAGTAACCAAAGCGAATTTAATCCCTACGTTTTATTATATTAGTACCTACGAATGCCATTGCCACAGAATAAATATTAGTTTGACGTGCTATTACCCAATGCGATGAGTCGCGACTCGTGATGGGAACTTTCCGTGATGTTTGCACTGAACGGCGGCGGCGCATGACCTTCCACTTCTCAGCTCCGCTGTTTAACATCTACCTCACCTGCTTATTTTATAGCACTTTATCCTTACTTGTTACCTTAGCTGCTGGAACATGCAATCTGCGAATCCTAGGCTAGCGATCAAACGCTTGACTGTCTATGATACATGAAATCGCTTAGCTTTAGCGATCATATCTTCCACAATAATGTTGCATTTAAATTGAAATTAAAATAGGTATGTTCATGATTGATGCTAGAACGCTAGAAACGAAAATAGGATTACATAAAAAAAAATTTGTCCAAAGTTGACTCTAATTTGTACCAAAAATGTTCGCCCTTCAATAAATACGCCCAATTAGGCCTTGACACTTTGTACAGTAAATAAACAAAGTGTATAGCAGACGCTCTGTGTTTTAGATTTTCAAAATTAATATTTGTTTTACCGTAAAAAAATCGAACGTAGAAATTCGCGCGTAGTTTTGTCTGGTGGTCATTAGCGCCGAGGTTGAGCGCACAGCAATATCACCTTTATTATAACGACATCTTAGTTTGAAACTAGAGTAAAGTTGCTTTGAGTTGCTAATATGAGGTAGTAGGTACTTAACTTGAATTAACCGGCGAAGTGAATAGCACGCACACTGAGGGTTCCGACCCTAATTTCAAGGCAGAATTCACGTTTTTTGTATTATTTGTTGTTATTGAGAGAATAGAAATACACATTTTGTGAAAATTTCAATTGTCTATTTTCTACGGTTCATGAGATACAGTCCGCTGACAGAAGATGGACGGAAGGACGGACAGCGGAGGCTTAGTAATAGGGTCCCGTTGGCATTGGCACCCTTTGGGTACGGAAGAGTAGAAAACTTTTTTTTTGTCTATTATGGGTTAGCCCTCTTAACCTCTAGGCTTGTCTAGACGTTAAGAGGGCTTGTCATCATCCAAACACCATCTTACCTAATTCTGTCGCCATATCAACAATTCAAAAATTTGTTGTGTTCCGGCATTAAGGTAAGACAGCCATTTCCTCAGTTTGTTGAGGATTCCGGGTGAAGTATAAAAAAGTATGTGAGTACCTACGTTATACCGCAATCATATAATATTTTCATACCCGATCCATAGACCAATAGATACCAATAAATATAGTATACAAGTATACTATTTATTGGTCAATGCCTGAACCTTCCAATAGTATCCTATTTTTAGTTAACACAGAAAAATATAAATTATTTGTAGTAAAGTTTCCAAAAAATACACAAACAAAAAACTGTATTTTAACAGAAAACCTTCTTTACATGTAGGTAGACAGTTGAATACACAATGGTTTTTAGCTTATAGCGGGTATGTCAATGCGCAAATATGCTCCAACTGAGCTCTTAAGTATTTCCTGGCTTTTCACGACAGCTGCTATAAGACCTTTAAACTGGTCCACGCAGCTCAGTTTATCTAAATATATAAAAACGTTGTGAAGCTGACAGACTGACTGACTGTACACTCAACGCACAACCCAAACCAGTGGCTCTACAGAGACTTGACGTTTTCAGGGTAGCTTCCTTTTGTATTGTAGGGGTGCAATAATAAAACATTTTAGAAAATATGCACGGGATGTTGGTTGGGAACAAAGTTTCGTTTCACTAATATAGAATATTGACCTAAATCTATATAAAGAAATAAATAAAATTAAACTGTTTGCTATGACAAAATAACTGCCTTTTATTAAATGCATGTGAAAGTATACCTCTATTCTATGTATAGTACTGATAACAAAACACATTTTTTTTATGTTTTTGTCACACGGCCTGTCGGTTTGTTCCGACTAATCTCCAAAACGACTAGACCGATTTTGATGGGACTTTCACTGGCTTGTGTTGTGACTTAGAATATGTTTGTTTTAGAAAAATAATCAAGGTTTCGCGCAAAAAAATGAAGCCCTTGCAATCCATGTTTATAAATCTGAAAGTTTTTATGTTTTGATGTTTGTTACTCAATCACGACAAAACGGCTGATCATTTTTGGATGAAATTCGGTACAAAATTAAGTAAAGCGTAATATATAATATAATAATGGGTTACACTACAGCGCAGAAGCCAGAGTTACTACCAAGTTGACTACCTGAGAGAGTTACTACAGAGTTACCTGAGTTGCTAGGCTTGTTAAAAATAGTTATGTCTTTGATTCTTATCTAGAATCCGATATCCGATATCGGATTCATATGCGTGCATTGTCATCTTTGTATGAAAATGTTTCATTGTTTTTCAATACAGCTGCATTCTTCATATAAATAGGACAGCGCAGCTCACAACGTAACGTAAATATTATGGCCCTAGGCTCTGAACCTTGGTTGATAAAAGAAAGGTTGATAGCACCATGGGTGGTAGGCAGTGTATCTAAAATCCTACAGGTTTAACCAATATGCACAAATGTAATAAGCGCCTATTAACAAAATATAGTAAAAGACATACAAATTGGACAAACAATCTATCTCTCTTTCTTTCTTTTTATCTTTGACAGTGGCGTCTTGTGGCAGTAATAAGTCTACCTGTGTTTTTTTATACACCTATAGTTGCAAACAGACGTACAGCCTGACTTATCAAATAATATAAATAGCGCATTGCCATCCAGTCAAAATAAAAAATAGTCCCATTGTAGAGAGATAATAAACTTGTATTTCATATTCTTCTAAGCTTCTTAAAACCGAAAGTCTGCAGCTAGCCTAAGTTAAACACCGCGAGAAGTCTCAGTAAGCGGAATCTCTTGCCAAATATTTGCACGATCAAAATGCCACTTACATAAGTAACATTTCAAAATGGCTACTTTAATTCCGGCCAAGTGCGGGATGGGTGTGGCATGTGTCACGTGGCCTTTGGCAAATTATGTTAGATTCATGATTACATGATTAGCACATCCTATTAATATGTGCGGGATGACTTACTAACTCCGGCTGGCCCGAACGAACATTAGCTTTGAGAGATAATAATCGAACAAATATTATTTTTAAATTCTATTATGCTATTCTCTCCTGTTCGGATAGACTTCCGAAACTATACGGAGACTATTCGGAGAGATATACCTTCGCATACCAAGAGGTTCGAGAGGTGTGGCATGCTCTCCCTGACTTTTTAAGCTACATATACCGCTACTATAGGTAGTGTTGTCTAAAATGCGATGTAGGTACAAAATATATACCTAAGAGTCGACAACGACCATAAGCGTACATGTAAAGGTATTAACCGCTTACCAGCGTTTTTCAGGCAAGCCATACGTCTGTTTGACCATATGGTGTAAAAAATTAGTATATAGGTTCTCTACTTTCTTACTTTTACTTTCTGAGCGGGTCAATCCGAACGGAAGGCGCGATCATGACCTACTTGCGCAAGCGCTGACATAACGCCGCTGACGAAACTATTACAGCGAGGAATGTTGATCTGTGAGTGCAATTAGACATCCCAATATTACCTGACAATATTTCACTATGAAAGTACTATTTAGGTATTTTAGATTTTAATCGCGCTTCAAAATCAAATTCAATAATTAAATTCAGTAAGATTTTTAAGGTGTAAGATATTTGAAACGTCAAATCTACCGCCTGTTCGGAATCGCTGCCAGCACATAATGAGAAAGGCAAGAACTTTGGGCTAGCTAGTTTTATTTTATTTCTGCTTCCATTGCTGCATCTCTTAAAAGTCCAAACATTTATTTACCGCCTCTGTGGTATAGGGGTTTGCTTATAGGTGTCAGATCCATAGGTCCCGAATATATTATTGAGCTTGGTTTGGTCGGTGGTAGGACGGGTGAATAGCGCTTCCACTTTCGGGTATATCAAATTTAGAAACCAGGTCCGAAGGTGCGCTTCATCTAGAATCCTGAATAAACTTAGGAACTGGCTATCTTACCTCTGAATGCCGGAACACAAACAATGTAAGGGTTGTTGTTATGGCGACATAATAGGGTAAGATGGTGGTAGCTAGCTAAGTGGACTTAGACAATGTCCTACCACCAACACAAAGGTACATCATAAGGGCCAAAAGCAAAGATCAAAAGTTGAACCACGGATAGTTCCTTTAACTATAGGTCTAGATAACCCTGCAATCCATCCAATGAACCATCCATCCATGACATACCTGCGTATTGCAGGGTCACAGTGCATTTATATAGGCGTTCATCTGTGTACCTACAGTTCTATAGGCTTTTTGTTTTGCCAATTTTTTCACAATCGACATCCGATCGGATTATTTCGATCGGTTGTTCTATATTTAATAAACTCAACATGCTGCTAGATATGTTGTTAAATTAAATGTTATATAATCAATAAGTATTGATAAATACGCACTCGTGTTACAGCGACTATCTCCGAAGAGCCGAGCCATGGGAACCTTCGACATTGTTATGTTGTCGACACAGGTTCTCACACTTGGAGCCTTGGGAGGGCTCATCTGCTTTGTTCTAGCAGGAAAATCCAGAAATCCTTTTGAGCAGGCAATGTCTAGTGTTCTTGAAAGTCTAGTTTTTCTTATTGCGTAGGTCCTTTTGTCTTTGCCGCTAGCGTTGAGACATGTTGTTTAAGTTGTTATCAATATGATATTAGTACATGGTCACCGAGGGGAGAAAATGACCGATTACCGACGAGGGTGCAGTTTTTCTTAATACACGCCAGTTGAGAATAGCACTTTCTTCCGAGGGATACATTATAGTGCTTTATACCTATTTTTTTATTTATTTATTACCTACGAGGAAAATAAAAGACGGCTTAATTATTTAATTAAAAAATATATTTAAATTGTTACAGTTATTAAAACTTTATTTCGTTATTCCTTTTTAAAAAATAATGTTCAGAAAAACACTTGTCTCAAACCTCAGTGTATGAGACCAGAACGGCTATAAACTAAAGTATAGTGATAGACATATGTGGGATAGTAACCTCTGCCGATGGCGAGCGGTGCGATAGTGTATGATGGATGCAGGCACCAAATCAATATTTTTTGCGGACAAACCATAGAATAAAAGCATGCCTACATCGATTAACATAGGTGAAAAACCTCCTTTCTTTGTCTCTACGTGTCTTTCATGGCTTTGCATACAATACCCCTGAGTCAGGCCGTTGTCGACACGTTTAGCTGAGAACGCAGTTATTATCTTGATTGTTTTAATCACTGTAATTTGAACCTAATTATATGGAGTTAGAGGTCGTTTGTGTGTCCTCGTGATTGTGTTTGTCTTAGTTGATGTTTGCCGGGTACCTATTCATTAAAATGATAGGGCTATTCAAACGGTCGAGAAAATCAGGTACATTGTAAAAACTAAAACCCAGACATATTATCATTAAAATTAAAAATCAGTGTGTACATGTATGAAAATTAGGTACCTTTATAAGTATTCATATTCTCCGTAATCTAGTTCTTATATTAAAAAGCTTTGCTTAGTTTCGGGCTAGATGGCGTTGTGTAAATAATCCTCATAATTGAAATACGACATACGTCCTCGAAGTATCAGTACCTAGTAATGATTAAGTCAAATGACCGGACTGATGATACTTTTTCGTCTTAGATAATTCTATTTCTTCTTAACAGCATTTTACACTTCTTGACATAACCCAGTACATACGAAGACCCTTCATACCTCCCACAATTTAAACGAATCTATGACACAAGCATGTCCTTTCCTCAGGTTTCCGAACATAAAGTCGGGTCAGTATCAAATGCAGCTTAGTAGGTACGTATAATTTGATTATTACCGCGGCTTTCTGCAGAGCAGCAGAAATTGACAACATATTTACAAAAATCATTACCCTCTCGCACGGTACCGCACCTACTGGAGGCAATCAGGTGAAACTAAGCAATCAGTAAATAACATCAGTAACTAATAATTGAATATTATCTTCCATCAAAAGGTATTTTAAAACAAACAGGAAGCTGTTACCTTACACAAAACTGGAACGCCTTGATTTTTAAACAGCTTTTTACTATACATTTCAAGTAAATTCAATCTTATGTCTACAGTAATAAATAATCTTAAAAGTGCCTGCGTAATATAAATTTGCTCCAGTGAATAAATTGTAATTAGTATTAGATCATTTAATGCTAGAACTGGATGATTAAAAAAAAACTAGCCCGAGGTTCTCGCCTTTCTCCTTGTGTGCTGGTCGCGATTCCGAACAGGCGGTAGATTTGAAGTTTCAAAGTGATCTTAAAAAATCTTACTGAATAAACATATTTAACTTTGACTTTGACTTTAAATAATTCGATACTTAGGTCATGAATAATAAAAAAAAAAATACTTGTCTATAGGTTTAAACCTGGCTAAGTGTTAGTCGGACTTGCACTGGGGTTTCCAAACTGCAAACTCACATGTGTATGAATTTGTCCATACACACAAGCCGCCTCTGTAGTCTAGTGGTGCCAGATCCAGGGTTCGATCCCCAGCGGGAGTACAGTATTGTGCTTGCTTAGGATGGTGGTAAGACTTTGTTTAAGTCCTCTTGGCTAGCTACATCTTAACTAATTCTGTCGCCATAACAACCATTCTTAAGTTGTTATGTTCCGGCATTTAGAGGTAGGATAGCCAGTTTTTCAGTTTTTGAGAATTCCGGGATGGAATCGCACTTCCTTACACCTTACACCTTTACACCTTACACCTTTACACCTTACACCTTACACCTTCGACCTTATCAAAGCTTGAAAATCAGGTGAGATGGAGGCCAAACACATCCTATTCGTACAATAAAATAAATATAAAAAAACGTCTATCCCTACCATTAGAGAGAGCCTGGTAAGGAGGTATAGATGGAGTAGGTCGATCGTACGCATTTGAAGGTGGTATGCAAGTATCTTAAAGTATACAAAAGTATAGAAGGGTATATGATATATGCGTTCAGCTCCGCCTGATGAATGATGTATATCGGGAGTGGATGATACGTGCATTACAAGCGGCCTCGCCGTTTCCCTATCTTTGCCGGTCCGAACTGCGGACGGATGTTTCGTAAGCCGATGCGTAATCTTCTAGCTTTTTATTTTATAATTTTAACGAAGTTTCCTTTTTCCAATTAAAAAAATTGATTTGTGTGTGTATGTACTCCAAAGTGGGTGGACTGCTTTTGACGGGATTTTCACTGGCAGACAGCTGATGTTATGAAGAGTAACTTAGGTTACTTTTATTTCAGAAAAGTAATTAGAGTTCCGCGCTAAAAAATAAAACTTGTGAAATACAGCAAATGGATTTGATTTTGGATTAGCTTTTCGTTGTTGTGCAATTTGAGTGCAATAAGACATTATTTTTGGAAATTCTTACGTGATGACGGGAAATAATTCCCGTCATCACGGGAGGATAAATTCTTAAAAACTTGCACCTTTTTTCTTCATCATCTTCAATTCAACCCACTTCCAAACATAGACCTCCCCCAAATCCCCTTTTTTGGGTACAAAGGGGTTTAATTTAAATTTGGGTATAATTAAAAGTGATCACTCGTCGATTTGGTGGTCAGACGCTTGACAAGAAACACAGTCGATATTCTTCGGTATCTCTTAGAACCTTCCAGACGTCTTAGCTAATGATAGGTCACCTAGAAACCTGATTCGCCGACAATAGTATAATTAGCGAATTAATAGTGCTTAGCGTGTCTGCCTGTCCTTGTGCGCTGTTTTCCTTTAACAGTCATCACTACACTTGTTAGCTATACTCGATTTGACGCACCATCAATAATTTGTAATATTGTATTTAGTACTGGGGAGATATAAATGTAAAAGACTTCGGCCGTTTCTGTTCGTGAGTACTTAATTAGTACTGGGGCGGCTACCACGGGTTAATGCCAACTACAGTCACTAGCGAAGACAGTAGAGAAAACGTATGAAACCTTGAACAACGCATATAATTTGGCCGTACAAAGTCAATGAAGTAAACTTTGGTCACGAAAGTAAACTACTGTGATCCTGTAAGGAATGGAACGCCTTGCCGTCGTACCAGTAGGTACAATCCTGGAGTCTTCAAATCCTGAGTGAATAGGTTCCTGTTAGACAAACGTGCTCCATCTTAGGCCATGTCCATGTCTTTACTGGTTTTTTCGAATAGGCTGGTGGTCAAACACTTGGATATGAAAAAAATTAAGCATTAGATAAAAGGCATGACACACTTCATTACTGTTTGCGTGTATTTTCTGAGTACGAAAAGTATGTTTTAACTTATTACGAATCGAATATTTGTGTGAACAAAAATTTATCTTAAAGTTACATGCACCCCTACACCATCAAAGGATTTCAGTGAATATAATGCCTGATTGACTATGACATGATTATGAACTATCGATTGAGTGCCATTGAAAGCAAGAAGAAAATTACTACTGCTGGGATTTGAAGTTGAGGTGTTCAATATTTCCTGATAGCGATGATGTCTACGATGAAGCATACTTGCCTAAAAGAAAAACCTATTCACTCTTATCGCTTTGTGGTCGATAAAAAAACGACTTTTGTAGCGACATGTAATTCTATCACCATAACAACAATTCGAAAAAATGTGGTGCTCTGCCATTTAGAGGTTCCCCAGTTAGTTGAGGATTTCGAGTGAAGTGCGCCTCCACCTTCGGCCTTATCTCAACTTGTTACCAGGTGAGATGAAGGCCAAGCGCTTCCCCGTCGTACAATAAAATATATGATATATATAGTAGCAACATTTATCAGTACCTGATATTCTCTGAGTAGGGTATGAGGCCACAGGTGTGATCTAATGTAGCGTAATGATAGTGGAAGCGAACACGGAAGACGACGCAATGCTATTAAAATCATAACATGTGAACTTTCTCTTACAACAATGATTTGCAAACTATGGTTTTACTTTGAAAATTTGCATTTGCCTCGCTTCACCGTAAACTTATAGAAAGGTACTTTTTGTGTCGTTTTTCCTTCTTCCCAAAATTAGGTATATAATAAACAACGCCGAATCTTTATTAATGAAGAACCAAAGTATTTTTTAGTTTAGTTTAAAAAAACTATCAAAAATTAGGTTTTAGAAGTAGGTAAGTACCAATATCGATATAATTTGGCAGCAGGACGATCGACCAAACTTGGACCACAAGGTACTTTTTCGCTCCTAACCTCCTTCTGGTAGCCAGGAAGGTATAATACCCACCACTGGCATTTATCCTTCCATTTGTTTAACTTTTAGTTAAAGGTTAGCTATAAAACAAACCAAAAAACAAAGTTTCAAATAGGAGTTTGATAATTATTCATGTTACTATGTGAGGAATAAGTATATATGCATTAAAAATACACCCATACCAATATTATAAATTTGAAAGTAACTCGGTTTGTTACGTTTTCACAATTTCACGGCTTTACGGATGTTAATAAAATTTGGCAAAGTGATAGATTGTATCCTGGGAAGGAACATAAGCTACTTATTATCCGGATACCGAGCGGGCGAAACCGCGGGTAAGAGCTTAACATTTAAAAACCAATTCCAACGAGGAAAATGTTGTATTTGATTTCGCTTTGAAGCAGTGTTATGATAAGTAATAGTAGTTTTTTCGTGGACTCGCCGTAAATGTGACGTCTGCCTTCACTTAGAATTCCTCAACTCCACGCAATCTGCATTCAAGATGCGGCGCACGCGATCATTTTGACATATCACTTCAATGTCGGATGGCGAAATTGGCGCTCTTACGATAAATTACGAGACTGACCAATTAGAACTATACCTGTCTCGCTCTAACGTCACACAACCTTCGTAGGTGCGGTGAGACTGACGGTGTCGTCATTTCGGGACTATTCTGATGGCTGATCCTTAATTGATATGACGTCTATAACTGTTAGTTACGGAAACATAGCTAGTTTAACAGACGTATAGAGTAAGCTAGCTTATTAAAACTACGTGTATTCATAGATTTTCGCAAAACCGTTATCAATCATATCAATATCCTGAAACCGTATACTATTGAACTAGGAACTAGTTTTAAAGCAAAAAACATTAATGGGAAAGAAATAGTACATTTTAAATTATAATTTAAGTACCACTTTATTAGAGTTTTCTCAAGATATTCGACTTTACCGGCTCTCTATCTAATCTATCTAAATATATATAACACAAAATTTGGCATACAGGTAGATGTTATGACGTAGGCATCCGCTAAGAAAGTATAGGTTTTGTCGGTTAGACTTTTAAAATGGCTAAAGAAAATCTGAACATTAATGGAGAAGTCGAAGAACGTACTGTCGTTTTTAAGTTTTGTAGGCCCTAATTTTTTACACACGCTAAACAAAAGTAAAGCCCCAAAAACAATACCTAATTCATAATAATACTTCTTAACGCGAGCGAAGCCGCGAGCAAAAGCTAGTACCTGATATATGTCCACAAGGTTTTTGTCCGCGAGTTGCGTAGATTCAACATTTTAGGCAAGTTTTTGCAACACGGATATTTGCTTAGTTTTTGCGATAACATTTAATAGAATATATTGTATCAAATACGCATAAAATATATAATTCTTAGATTTGAAAAAAATATGTTAAATGTGTGTTCGAGTCGGTAAACAAATCAGCTTCAATAAATCCTTATTGAGTGACGCTGGTTGGTTAATCTCAGTGTGCAAGTTTACATCACAGTTTTTGGGTAAGTTTGTTGCGAAACTATAATTTTCTCTTGCCATGCCATAATTACACGCTAGTTTCGGAAGCTCTCATCAACCTGTCCACTCAAGCAATAAATAATTCCATAAATATTTGTGACCATCGTAATGTGGACGGCCATGGCATCTCACCCTCACCTCTTTGGGTCAAGGTGCCTGTGGTTACCGGCTTCCCGTGTTAGAAGTGCAACTCTTCGATTCATAGAAGTTTTCCATTTTGAAGGCTTGATTATCTATCATCAGCATAATTATGCAAACGTCGGCATCTCATAGTAATCATTGTATGATCGCATCCCATAGATAGCAGGGTGCATCAACCTTTGGCGATCGCGCACAACCACAACGCACCTCTCCGAAAGCTCTGTTGCCCTGGTACTTCCTAGCTGTAATGTTTCAAATATGACTGTAACTTAGAACAGATATTTTTATTGTTTGTATGGGGTAAAGTTGTGGTTGAGAAGACTCAGAATAAAAGTAATTGTTCATTTTCGCTCTCCAATTTAAATATAGAGGTAGTTTGTTAAATAAATTCTGCAGATATAATCGGATGGGAATAATCTGGTCTCCATGAATCGTTACTTAGGTATTTTCTAAAAATGCAATCAACAATAAAAAAATATGCCATATTATACTTAAACTCACTTTGGGTTAAAAAAACCAGGTATCAAGAAGAGTATTTAAACGAATATCATAGTGAAGAGGCCCGATAATTAATTATATCATTAATAAAAGTCCAGTAAACTAATAAAACACAGTTTTTCTTCAGCTGACAAAACAACTTATTTTACCAGTAATTCGACCCTAGATATATTGCCAAGTGACCTCCCATCAAGTTTTTTGCTGTTAAAACCGGAATCAAAGTATTCTGTGTATGTTTATATATATAAAAGGCATTAATAAAAAAGGTTGTTTTCGTATCGGTTAGTGGTAGGGCTTGTTTTAAGTCCGCCTGACTAGTTGCCACACCATCTGACCTAAGTATGACGCCATACACATGCGCCATGCGCAATTTCGGGCGATATAAATCCCGCTGCTGAATAAAGCATCTCCGAATTAAATTGAATGTATGGAAAGAGCTCCAGCCCCTCGCACTTAAAAAAACTTTTTACAGAGAGCTCATAAAGAATTATGTTGGTCTCTTTTTGAGTTTGGTTTTGTAAAGCCTTTAAAACGATGATTATCATAAGTTGGTAAATACTATTAAAAATATGGAAAGGGGTAATTGTGTATGAGTTTCCAGGAAGCCTTTGATTATTGTCACACGAGGCACAAGTTCTTGGTATTTTTATCTTGAGAGGACAACCTTGGGGACAGTCATCATCATAAGTTCACTTCTAAATTGTTATTCTTAGTTTTTTTAGGTGTGGGTCAGCTCTTGACCTCCGAACTTGCACATGCAAGCATGAGGTCAACAATAGAGCGAGTTTACACAGAAGGTGACTTTCAACTCTAATTTATGAAATAATTTGCGT
Source organism: Venusia cambrica (assembly GCA_951394065.1). Lineage (NCBI taxonomy): Eukaryota > Metazoa > Arthropoda > Insecta > Lepidoptera > Geometridae > Venusia > Venusia cambrica. The sequence continues at coordinate 9,453,454 of OX596040.1, forward strand.
CGTAACACAGCGGAAATACAAACGCTGGAAGCTGATTTTATTTTTATTTTTAAAGCCAAGTTATTACAGTGCGCATAATAAAATAATAGTAAATTTACATTTATGTAACCAAGAAAATGATTTGCTTGGCTTAAATTACTGTATAAAACCATTATGGTTTGTTTGCATTTTTAATTTAGTTTGAGTAATTCGAAATGACAGGCTAGTTAAACAAAAAGAAAAAATAGCAAGGCAAGTGTTCCATAAACATTTTGTAGATACCTTTTAGTAGGTATTTGATTGAATACTCTGTCTGAAAAAGTATTAACATTCATAGTATGAGATAATTATGTATTAATAAAAAAATGTTTTGAAGTATTCTATCCGTTATCTAGTACCCATATTACAAGCTATGCTTAGTTTGGGGCTAGATGGCGCTGCGTGAATGAATGTCCGACCTGTATTTTTTTGACCAATATTTATTTATTATTTCAAATCATTTATTTCCACCGTACTAAGGTTACACTCAGTAACAAAAAAAGTCGTTCAACTTTTTTCAGTCACATTAAAAGCATCAAACGCAAAGTAAATACTTTTACCAGCTACATGTATATGTAGCTGGTAAAAATTGTGTTGGCCCAACACAATTTTTATATTATTTTTAAAACAAATGATTATAAAAAACAACAGAAATGCTTAGTAGGAAACTACTATGTACTATAACGTACGCACTTTTGCCGTTGACTGTATTTTATCGTTGACTCTAGTAATCGGAGACACCATTAGCAATAATTCTCATATGTATATAATTTCATGCAATTATAAGCCATTATTATACATAGTTACCATAGCAGTTAAGGTTATTCATGTCGAAAGTCAAACTACCGAGGTTTTTACCTATACAGAATTTATAACATTTTCTGTGATTGTTAAATTTGACTAATTATAAAATGCATATAAACTTCTGAATAAAAACTATGTGTGCACTATGTACTGTGCATAAAATAGGATAATTTACTTTTAATATTCTCTGTTAAAATTCACCGAGATATCAACATTGTGTCATCTAATCTAATCAACAAAAATAAATGTAAACTTTTTGTTAAAGTTGTCTGGAATAAATCACATTTAAACTAAGCGATAAGACCGCCCAGTTTTTTCTTTTTTATATATTCAATTTTATATGTAACGTGAGCATTAAAGTATTTTCACTTCATTATTTTGTGTTTTTTTTGTTACAGAGAGACCTCGCCCCCGTCGCCGATGGGCGACGAGAAGGAGTCAAAAATGAGCCAAATACAATTCTCTACACCTTTTGATAATTCAGGCAGTACGGTAAGTAATCAATTTCGTTGCTCTTTACAATGGGAATACCTGATAATTTCTAACTTGGTGTGTTTAGTGCTTTATATGGTAGGTATAACAAATTAAAATCATCTTTTGTTTTTTTTTTGTACGACGAGGATATGCTTGGCCTTCATCTCATCTGATTTTCAAGTTATGATAAGGCCGAAGGTGGAAGCGCATTTCACTCGGAATCCTCAACAAACTGAGAAACTGGTTATCTTACCTTTAAATGCCGGAACACAACAATTTAAGAATTGTTGTTATGGTGACAGAATTAGGCAAGATGGTGGTAGCTAACCATGCGGACTTCAACAAAATCCTACCACCAACCAAACCAAGCACAGTATTGCTCCCCCTCTCTCCCTGGGGATCGAACCCGAGACCTCTGAATGACGCCGGTGGGTGAACCACGAGACCACAGAGGCGGTCATCTGGAGCGTGTGTCTGAAAACTAGGGCTAACGGAGTATTAGCATTCCTATAAGACAAGCTCGCTCCATCACCGACCTCATCCTTGCTTGTGCATGTCTCAAGTTCAGGAATGACCCATTTTAAATTCAAACAAAAATAAACATATTTTTTGCCCGAATTTATTGCCGTGACACTTAAAAAATCTTTTGAAACTATTTAACTTGAAAAAAAATTTTTTTTTTTTTTTTAGTTAAACGAACAAATAAATATTACAGGACATTAGTTTTACACAGCGCCATCTAGCCCCAAGCTAAGCATAGCTGTAATATGGGAACTAGATTACTGAACACAGAACAAACATTTATATTCATCACACAAATGTTTGTCCTGGGTGGGAATCGAACCCACAGCCAGAAGGAAGAGTTACTACCAACTGAGCTATAAGGCTTGTTAATAGAAAATATAAAAAAGTTTGTAAATAGAAGCTGGTAAAGCCATTTGAAATTCTGGAAATACCTCATAACGTATTACTTGATAGTTTGCGTACCTTATTATGAAATCGACTGACTCACGAAGTTTCGTCACAAACTGGGTAAATTAACCTTATTCATAAACAAAGTAACAGTTCCAGGAGATGAGTCATAATTTTACGTAAACGAGATTCGACCACAGACCGCAATATCATTGGAACATTTATTTCTAAGGATTCTAACGTTGGACCAATCTCAGTGGATCCATTGTCCATATTCATCATGGCTCTATAGATATTTTTCCTGAGTAGATAGTTTTCTAATAAACTGGATCTGGTGAGAATTTTAATGGTCAATAGATCCCTCAGCAGATGTGTTTTCTAATGAACTGGATCTGATGAAATTGTATTGTCTCATAGATTGAATGTTAAAACAATGAATTAAAAAGCAAATTAAAATCCAGTTCATAGAAAATTACCGATAAAATTCGTCATAATTCGATTCATTCTTTAAGTTATTTTTTATCAGCTTACGTCGTCCCACTCCCACTGCTGGGCAACGGCCTTTCCCAAATCCTCCCAAACTTATCGATTCTCCGCAGTCTTCCCACCGCTCTCTGTCGTTGGTACCGAGATCGGATGATCTTGACGTTTTCTCGGCCTCCGAATCCGCCATCCATCTTCAGGCAGGCATAGAATAAGGATGTTGGCTTACTTTTCTGGATGTCTGCTATTAAACGAGCTACTTACTTAGTCGCCTTACACGACATTCACTTGTCAAGGTAGTAGGTTTTATTCCTTAGCGGAAACCCACCACTTAATCTGCCAAGAGTAGTGATTATGGCAAAATCCTCCAGTATGTAGGAGGCCCATAATGCAACAGTCAACGGTTATAACCCATTATTGGTAAGGAATAAATACTCTTTGTTCATGAATTAAAAAACATATTCTTAGAACATTTATTTGACAAGCCTCATAGCTCAGTTGGTAGTAACTCTGCCTTCGGCGCTGTAGGCTGTGGGTTCGATTCCCACCCAGGACAAACATTTGTGTGATGAACATAGATGTTTGTTCTGTGTTTGGGTGTTGTATCATATAGTACGTATGTATTTACAAAAAGTATTTAAGTATTTTATCCGTAATCTAGTTCCCATATTACAAGCTATGCTTAGTTTGGGGCTAGATGGCGCTGTGTAAAATTAATGTCCTGTAATGTCCTGTCCTGTAAAATTTATGTGTAGAACACACACGTAACTTCCACATATTTCCTGTAGGAAGCCATTCCTATCAATAGGTACTTTCAATACACACAGTACGTAGTAAATAAATAATCAAGATAAACAATAGGTAGTTCTAACCGTAATAGCCGTTGTCACCGACTGTGGAAGGTAATGATGACGATGACGATGTATCATTGTCTGACTGTCCTTAGTCAACGTTTCTCCATCACTATAAAGCTTCTCCAAGTTTTTCTTTAATCGTTGACCATTCTGTTTTCATGCTTGGCAGGCGAGTTAAAGATTGCAGCGTAAAAGTTTGTATTTTGAGATCGTCATAAATTATCATCACATATTGCACAAGTTCGCCTTTTGATGTTCTCTTGACATTGACAAGCCTCATAGCTCAGTTGGTAGTAACTCTGCCTTCGGCGCTGTAGGCTGTGGGTTCGATTCCCACCCAGGACAAACATTTGTGTGATGAATATAGATGTTTGTTCTGTGTTTGGGTGTTGTATCATATAGTACATATGTATTTACAAAAAGAATTTAATTATTTTATCCGTAATCTAGTTCCCATATTACAAGCTATGCTTAGTTTGGGGCTAGATGGCGCTGTGTAAAATTAATGTCCTGTAATGTCCTGTAATATTTAATAATATCTTATCTCTCTTAGTGACGAGTATCCAACGAGTAAGGTATATTGCACGCACCAAGGAGCATGAATGAGCTTTGGCATAAAATAAGGTTAAAGTCTAAATCTCAACCTTTTTTTTTCATCAAACCGTTTGGAGTGTTCTGTGCGTGGAGATGCGGTAGACCAGTGACTTCTGGGTCGCTCGCACCATCGTAGACCTCATCCATGCCCAGAGCTAGAAAAGCCTAGAGGTCAAGAGCTGACCAATCATATATAAAAAAAAGTTATTGCGCTTTTTTTTTGGTCCCATTTCGAACATTAGTTATGAACACTTTCCATAATGCGTGCGGAGGTGCGTGAAATTTGTAATTTTAATTGGGTTATTTATTTTGTGCTGAAAGCTAAATTTGTTTACTTACTGGGGTGACCACTTCTTGTTAATTAATGGTCTAAAATGTGTGGTTTTCCTAGCAGATATGGCAGAAGAGGCAGCAGGCTGTATGCGTGAGGCACGCGTTCAAACACTACGGCTCTAACAAGAGGCCCAACCACGTCCTAAGTAATCTCAACATGACCGTCGCTAAGGGAACCATGTAAGTACTACATCACTGTTAAAAACCTATATCATTACAAGTATGGTACTGCCACTGGTAGAAGCCATCAAAAAGACATGTCAGATGCCTATATGGCAGCGGCTAGTAAAGTCTGACACCAAGATCGTTGGTTGTTTTGGATAACTATGCTTTATTATTTCAATTAAAATCTCTGATAGGTACATTTGCATGCCTCATATGTAAGGTTCTATTGAGACTGCATCCTGCATTCTGACATATGAACATTGATTTGATTCCATTTGAAATCTGATTTAAATATCGTCAAACCGTGATAGTGTTGGTAACTCCCTATATACATTTCGCGGACGCGAAGGGGTTTAATTGACTTTTTTATATTTTTAACTATCCATATGGCATATGGTATATGGTAAGGTGTAAGTGTAACCAACCCAAAGTTTTATGGTTGGATGGATGGACAGACATCGAAGAATTTATCCATAGGCATTTGGTGCCTTTAGGGTACAGAACCCAAAGGATGAAAACTGGAGAAAGGAGCGCGTTGAAGTCTTTTGTATGACCTCCTTTGAGATTACAACAGAATAGAACAAATACTTATACCACCATACCTACTTGGCACTAAGCCAGGTGTTTGGGATTGCGATATGGTATTTGTATTGATCTTCTTATTCTTTGTATGGGCTATGTAACCGCTTTGGTGTCAGACTACGAGCCGCCATAGGCATCTGACATGGCTATTTAACCACTACTCTGTAGGTAGTAAACGTGATCAAACTCTGAAGCATGGAATTCATATGACTTAGCGGACAATCAGGTGATTCAAGTCTGCAATGCCTTAACCAAACTGGGAACAAAGATGTGTTCCACCCGGGATTTGAACCCAGGTTCTACGCATCGAGAGCCACCAGCCCTACCATTAGACCACAGAGGAGTCGATTGATATTGTTTTTTGAAAGATGACGTACTTTATTCAGAGGAATCGACTTCACTGAAAACTGTAATAATATTCTACGAGCAATTACATATACAGACAGTTAGCAGTAATCCTTAAGCAGAAGTCTCAAAAAGGCTGAAATAACACTTCAATAATTGCCAGCCAGAGACTCCTTACTTAACATAGGTTAATGAGGAGCTCGGGCCAACTTTGCTCGTTCATACCGAAACTGTAATGATGATGCTTGGTCTAAAGTAATCTCTAAATTAAGTAAATAACTGTCGAGTCCCGGTTCTATTTGAAGCCAGACAATAGAAGGGTTAAAGTTTGGAGACGACCCGCAGAAAGATATGCTCAGTGTAAAATTGTCGGAAGAGAGCCATATTATGGTGGGTCAGTTTTTGTTGCGTTCCTCTAATTATGTCTTTGAGTGTATTTTGAATGGCAAACTTATCAAGCAACCGGATCTATGTCGTAACAAAAATAATCTTTATGAGATTATTATACGAAAATAATACAGCCGAATTATGAACATCCTTATTATTGAGAAATCGGTTAAAAAAGTAAAGTACCGGAACTGAAATCTCTCAGTCAACGCTCTTGCCAAGGAAATCGATGTAGGACGTACATCGATTTCTTCAATGCTAACCTTAAAATGAATAATTATGCTTCCGATAAATACTTAATTGCACGGGCAATCAATGCTTGATGGTACTGAGAAAACACTAGTACCTGTTGTACTTGCCTTATATGGCTGCGTTGACACTTAAGTTGAGGGGACTATCTACTGATACTATACCAGCTAAGGCGTTCATACATAAAATAAAACAATTTCTTTCAAATAGATTTCAATATCGCTCAATTGTCAACGTCTTAAACAATCAACAGCGTTTACTTTAAAAATTGAGCCATAGCTCATGGCCACCGAAACATGCTGTTTGGTTTTCACGAGGTCCAGCTGACCCATCTTAAAATTTATGTTTTTCCGTGAAAAGCTAGAAATTCATGATACAATAATAGAGCGATATGCCTTTTTATGCGAAGTTAATTTACACTCTGGACAAACATTTGTGTGATGAATAGGGATGATTTTTCTGTGTTTGGGTGATAAATTATCCGTAATCCAATTCCCATATTACAAGCTTTCCTTGCGCGGGGGCTAGAAGTCTAACTAAGTTTAACTAAGCAAAAATTGTAGGCCTGGTGGCGCTGTGTAAAATGTTTAGTAATATTTATTTATTTATGTATCCCATGGTTTAGTGGAGAGCCAGCCGCCTAGTAAGGAAACGTGACCAAGGACAGCTTAACAAAAGACTGTTCACCTCTGACTCCGCACTCGGGAATGGGACAATGCATTGTTCATACTTTTATTAATTTGGCACGTTTATACTATCGCTTGTTACTGCCAAGAACCGATTATACTAGTTTAGTAGTACAATACCATTGTAACTAATAATCATCAACATCACATTAATGACAAATTGGACATGGCCTCCTCCGAAATTGGTGGGTTTTGCCATTATCACAACGCATAGTAGGTGGAATTGGTAATCGCATTGAAGGAATAGAAGCAAGATGATCAAAATAAAATCTGAAAACAGAAAAAAATATTTAGTAATAAATCCATCAAATCTCTCTGACAAAATCAAATCGACACGTGTTTCGTGTTTTTTCAGAGTGATTTGTTACTAAATATTTTTTCTGTTTTCAGATTTTATTTTGAAATATGGATCTCCGCAAAATAACGCCTGAATCAATATGATGTTAACTCTAATATTATTTTCATATTATGATTATCTTAACTTGAAAATCAGGTGAGATACAGACCAAGCACAGTAAAATAAAATGCCTTTCTGATGTTATCCGATACCTGTGCGTCGGTTATTATGTAAAATTCTTATCTACTTAAATAAATGCTAACTGCTTACCATACTAGTAAGTATTATCATACCTATCCGATACCATGAGTAACAATAACGAGATATTGATAGGTTTGACTGGAATCTTACCTGATTGTGAGCAATGATGCAGCCTACGATAGAGCACGCTTGCCTAAAATAAACACTATTCACTCTAGAACTGTAAAAATTAAAAAAATACCTACCGATTTGCGGTCTATACAAAGAATTCACTCGTTGCGTCACATAGAAAGGATGTTAGAACCCTGTCGTTTCCACCTGTAGATGCTGTGAAAGGCAACGTACCCGCGTTCTTCATCAATACAGTGATCACCATGCATAACCCTAGTCTTACAAGAGTTAAGAAGTGATTTTTCAGTTGTTATATCAAACCAACATCAAATTGATCTTACGAGTACTTATGAGTTTACTTACTAATAAGCAAACTCAGTTTTTGCTTATTAGTAACCAGCCCAGACTTCTGCTTCAGCGTGGCATGGCAATACAGCCAGTGTCTTGGGCACGCATCCATTTGGTACTGGTCTGGATCTGTTGAGTTACCTATATAGACCATTTGTAACGGTCCTTAGGTTACTACTTCTGACTTGAATGTAACCTTGTACATTTTGGGGTGGGTGGATCTACTTTCTAGTGTTTTACCCCGGGCAAACGGAATCATTGACATTCAGTCAACGGCTACGACTGGAAATATCCTATCGCTGGTGGTAGGGCATGTAAAGGACTGCCTGGCTTGCGACCACTCTGCCAAAGTACAGTGCCCAGCAGTTCGGTGTATTACGTTGGTACGCGCAAGTGTTAGTGCCTTTATTAGGCAGCTTTCGGGAAAGATCGCTCCATCTTCGTTGCTCATCCGGTAATGCACATACATTACCGTACAATGCGAGCCTCGAAGTAATAGCTTAATATTGTATTAGTAAATACATTTCATGAGTAACAAACATGATGGACTAACCTCGGAGTAACATTTATTCCAGTCTAAGATTTGCTTGTCTTAAGTATTTTTATTTTCAGTAATGACTTGTAACAAGTTCGTTGAATCTGAATCGTCCTTTATTCAACTAATTGTTGTAACTAACCCAAAGAATAAAGAGAGGAAATTGCTAAAAAAAACTTTAATATAACTTCTTTGAAGCGGGGTCAGCGATCGTATAATCTCAGAACGAAAATACATTATCTTTTCATTTATCATCCATTGTTGGCACAATCATTTTAAGCCGAGTTAAAATGAGAGGCAAGTTGAATTTCGCAGTGTTGAAAATATACAATCCTAAACGCTGCTAACTGCTGCCTATTTCCTGTCTGCTTATGATACGCATCTCTCTTAGCTCGTTGGGTACTGTGAAACACACGTTGCGTTCTTCATCAGTAGCTAAGGACTCAGCACTCTTAGTTTTAACTCGGTGCTACGCAGCCGACAGATTTATATGGCGCTGTAGGTTTAGGGTACGTGGGAACTATCTCCTTGCGGTCTACCCCGGGCAACGGAATCCTTAGCTAGCGGTTACGGCTGAATGTTTCCAGTACTGGTAGGACCTGTAAAAGTCCACCTGGCTAAGTGGCTAGCGACCACCCTCCTGCCGAAGTCCAAACGGTTCGTGTTCCGTCGGTTTGCGGGAGAGCCAGTGCCTTCTGGGAAAGCTTGCTCCATCGTATACATCATCCTTGGCTAGGCAATCAAACCTAGGCAAACTTAGGTTAAGGGCTGACCTATCTAAAAGTAAAAAAAAAGGTGTTTATTATAATTATTATAAGTACCTACTTATCTATCTGTGTAACACTATCTGTCTCAATGATTTTTAATGGAAATCCCAATAAATACTTTTCTACTCTTTATTTCTACTCTGGTCTATAAAAATCCTATAGGCTATGGTCTTCCTATACAACATTAGTCGCTTTATAAGTCATCAGTGAGCCAAGGGTTGGTGCTATTCGACTCTGTCGGACAATTTTGGCTAGAATCTTTCAATCAATCTTTAAGCCAGTTTGAAATCGTCATCAGACCTGTCGGACAATTTTGGCTAGAATATTTCAATCAATCTTTAAGCCAGTTTGAAATCGTCATCAGACCTATACAGGCTTAGTGTTCAACTTAAAGGACTATTGTGTACCTTTTTAGGGCCCTATAACATTCTACTCATTAAAAAACCACGTTTATCCCGTCAATATAGAGCTCTATTTGCATCGTCTGTTTATCAGGAACGTACTGACGTCAAAGAGTCGAATACCACAATTATAGTGGAGTCTTTAAAAGGTGAGTGATTGCGGTACAGCATACCAAGTAGGCAATTATAGGAGTTATGATAAATAGGGTTAAAGTACATAATGCCTTCCGGGGTCCACGAGTCAGATGAGGAAGTTGGCGGAAAGAGCCTCGAGGCTGATTGTAAATGTATTTGGTCAAGGGGATAATTGCTTAAGTCCACAGTCCGATCTGGAGGTCGTGGGTTCAAATCTTGACCGTGCACCTATGAACTTTTTCGTATATATTTATGTGCGTTTTATACATGCTTTAGGAGAGACCTAGAACAATTCCTTGATTTTAAAACTCATTTTCTTTAATTGAATCACAGTTCTGTTGGTAGTAGCTTTACCTTCTGCGCTGTATGTTGTGGGTTTGATTCTAACCCGGGACAATCATCTGTGATGTTTTTTATAGTTTTTGTTTGGTATATCGAATCATAAATACTTTCCTATGTTTGTATTAACAATAAACAAAAAAAAAATACTTTGGGGCTAGATAATGTTTTGAAAATATCTAGGACTTTTTTTTTTTACTTGACAAGAACTTTGTCGCTTGCCGGCCACATTGTATGATACATCCTAAATAGAATCTAGAGTAAAAATCAAAAGTATAAACTGCCTTACGGCAGATTAGATACTACTACTACTAACTACTGTGATCTTGTAAGCACACTGTAGAGGGTTTTATCAGCTGATCCTCAACTTCCTCGAATTCATCAACACGGTAGTTGTGGAAAGGTTTGACAGCAAATCTTGACGCAGTTGAGGCTAAAAGTCATTGCTTCATGTGGCTACCAGTTCTTCTATCACTCAAGCTAGATCGGAGGCGCTAAATCCTAGTTTGTAATCAATTAACGAGCTAGTTGAAGGTTATCTGTATAAAAACCAGTTTGAATAATTATGAATTAAGTCATTGAAACCATCTTATACTTAAAAATCATGAATTTATCTTTAGTTACATCTGTATTGTCTGAAAAACAACTGCAACACTTTTTCAAACTAAACAAAAAACATGAATATATTCCTTTAGGATCAGAAAGTTGAATTCCTAAAATGTTGAGTTTGCAAAAAGTTGAATTCGCAGTATGTTGAATCCTACAATGTTGAATTTTTCCATGTATGGTCGACCACACGCATCTAATTGTTTTTGATATGTGTGGAATTTGTTTAAAACCTAAATAAATTAATAAAACTAGGATTTAAGATTCCTGTGAAGAAGTCCTTGCATCCACTGTAGGTATAGATACATATTAGAACAGGTTATAGCTACAGATACCTATAACGTCTCGCTCGTACAATATTTAACTATTAAATTTGTTTTCGTGTATTCAAATAATTATCGTAATCAGAAACACCATTTACCCTCAATGATATAAATGTAGAAACAAGACCAACACATAATTATTTCAAAAACCGACCTAAGCCCTCTTATAACACGGTCTACAATCGCCTGTGTTCATAGAGAATGTGTAGAGTAGTGACGAAACGGAGCGTCCTCGCTGCGCAAGCGTTTGCCGGACCGTTGCGATCTTATTTTCGTGGACTAGATACGTTTTATTACTCTACACGCGAATAAAAACATTTGATTCAATTGTACATAATTTCCTTATTTCTGTTACTGAATTAGACCACATAGCTGCAGGACCGATAACCGTTGGGGAATAAAGGTAAAATAAAGGAACACGAATATGAAATTTCATTGAAAAATGTTAAATACTATTAAATCAACCATCTTACCTAATTCTGTCGCCATAATAACAATTCTTAAAAAAAAAATGTTGTGTTCCGGCATTTAGAGGTAAGATAGCCAGTTCCTCAGTTTGTTGAGTATTCCGGGTGAAGTGCGCCTCCACCTTCGGCTTTATCTAAACTTGTAAACAGGTGAGTTGAAGGCCAAGCGCTTCACCGTCATACAAATAAAAAAAAATGCTTTACCAATAGAAGTGTCTATCTAAAAATGAAGATTCAGAGGAAACTTTGCGATTTTATTGTATCGAGTCAAGTTTAGTCAACCGTGTTTCGCCTCCCATAACTTACCTACTAACTAGAAACTTAAACTTATGATTATGATATTTATAATTATGTTTTTTGTCATATAATTGATTTTCCGTACCGTGAAAACGTGGTTTTTGGGACTCACTTCACCTTAACTCATTTGAAAGTAATTTTCATAGGTCAGTGGAAAGGCGAGAACTGGCAGATTATACGACAAAGCTATCAATGCCAACCAGTTACCCTCTACAAGGTGTCAAAGTCTTTCTTCTGTGAATGTTTTCGGGGTTTTTCCGCAAGGCTAAGACATTGCAAATGCTATAAAATGTATACCTATGCTCTACTTTACCATTAAGGCACGTACCAACATGATTTCAACGATCGCCTGGGTTATCTATCAAAATATATTTTCAAGATAATCCAGATGACATTTTATCTAAGCTTAAAAGTTAGTTTAAATTCAAGATGGCGGCACGTTTTTCTTTTACCCTTTGGAATATTGTAATTATGTAAGAAATTCAACACTTACATGTATATCGTCAAAGAAGATATTAAATAAGAAAGACAAAGCTTTTCAACTGGACTGGTTATTATAGTCAAAGAATTTCCAATTTCCTGCCAATTTTTAATCTTACTCATACTTTTCCCTTACTTAGTGAGCTCGGCATCGGCATTCTAAATTGTTTATTGGCAAGAAGAGCAATTAAACTAACTATGTACAAAGGAAGCAGTCTGATTACCTTTAAGGACCGTTACAAACGGCCTAAAGGTATCTCAACTGGTCCAGACCAGTATTACCAGACGGAAGCGTGCCCAAGACACAGGCTGCATTTCCACGCTGAATAGCTATGCTAATTCGCTTTCCTAAATAAGAGCCATCCCATGGTCACGTTTGTCACCTCGATCAAAAGCCCCCTCATTAACATCAACACAACAAAGGCACCGGCTAATAGGAAATAAGATATTCTAAATTTAAACGCACCTTTCTTCGTTGTATTGTATCCTGTCCCCGCCCAATTATTCCCAATTATTATGAGTGTTGTCATTCTATTCCCAGATACGGTCTACTGGGAGCGTCAGGGTGCGGAAAGACTACTCTGCTCTCCTGCATAGTGGGCCGGCGGAAACTCAACAGTGGAGAGATATGGGTTCTCGGCGGGAAGCCTGGCACCAAAGGTACCTAAAAAAATACTAATTCTTTTTTTAAACATTTCTAAACATTTGGAATCAGCTGCTAGCCTCCGTTTTTAGGGTTCCGTACCCAAATGGTGCCAATGGGACCCTATTACTCCCGCTGTCTGTCCATCTGTCTATATGAACCGTTGTTCATATATACAGACATAAATCTTTGTGTTCCGGCATTTATAGGTAAGATGTCTAAGATGACCCTGTTCCTCAGTTTGTTGAGGATACCGGGTGAAATGCGCTCCCACCTTTGGCCTTATCATAACTCAAAAATCAGGTGAAATGAAGGTCAAACACATCCCTGTAGTACTAGAAAAATAAACAGTAATAGTAAAACTATTTAAATTTTCACAAAAAGCGTGTTTCTATTGCCGCTATAAAAAATAATAAACATAAAAAAACACATCTCAAGAAACGAATTTTTTGCCTCGGTGTGCGTATCCAATTTGCCTCTCAATTATCCCCTCAGGGTCCGGAGTCCCCGGCAAGCGCGTAGGGTACATGCCGCAGGAGATAGCTCTGTACGGCGAGTTCACCATCAAGGAGACCATGATGTACTTCGGCTGGATCTTCGGCATGGAGACCAAGGAGATCGTGGACCGTCTGCGGTTCCTGCTCAACTTTCTCGATCTGCCCAGTGAGAACCGGATGGTGAAGAATCTCAGGTAAGTCTTTCTCGACCAGCAGGATAATTTTGGTCGAATACCATCGCGATGGGTGCACTTTTCTTATAAAACACTCAATTATAATATTTATATAATTAATATAAACATGATGCTCTGAAAAATAGGAAGCAAATTACTATAAAAACACATCGATACACCCATATTAATGTCCCATTTCGATGTTGTTTGCCCATTATACGCTTGTCCAAGAGGAACCTTATTCCTTAACCCCACACCTATCATGAGAGCAAAGTTATTATACGCAAAAACTTGTATAAAAGTCTCGAACAAAAACATATTAGTGTAAGATTTAATTTTATAATGGCATTAGAAGACATTCCGACTATATTTCTTTATAGCTTGCTATAGTGTCAAGTGATGCGGGTTCAGCTTACAATCTAAGTCAGTTTCACTTTTGTTTCAATCAAAATGGCGACTTTTCTTCTGAACAATTTTTCGATTTCTTCAAAAACCAATTGAAACCCAAATGAAACAGGCTTGGGTAATTGGCCAGCAGTCCGCATTCTATGCTGTGTTAGCACAAGGACTTGCGTAAGGAAATGACTGGGTATAGACAATTACGGTCACAGAGTCAACTTACAGACATGATGTACAAACAGCTGTGACCATATGTAGATATTTACTTTGGCACTTATTCCTAATTCGCGCTATTTTAAAACCACACATGAGACAGGAAATAGTACCTCATCTTAGTAGATAGTAGGCCGCCTGAACAGGGTGGGTGTCCACTTTAGGATATAAGCAATTTGAGATTTAGAACCTCACAATTCATAGGATAGAAGTACCGAATAGTTACCGACTCAAAATATCAGAGAAACACAGCATTTTTTTAAAATATGTATATTAATTTGCAAGCTATGCGAGCTGCAATCGATTGGAAAAGTCTAAACCTACGTTTTCTAGTGTGTATTACAAAAGGCTACCGTAACTTTCAATGATGATTGAAGGATTTTGGTGTTACTGAAAAACGGGAACATCCAAGGTGTGTACTAGTCTGCTAATACCTAGCTGAATTTATAAATAATGTACTCATGTATTTAATATCTAATTTTTATTTCAATTGTTGATTTTTTAATATTTTTCCGTATATTTTTTCAGTCACGTTGTCAGGAAAATATTTTTTTTTTGCGATAAGATCGCCCATTTTTACTTATACACTATGGCACCAAATTAATGTTTTATTCGATGTAGTTTTTGTGTTCAGTAAAGTGTTTGTTAATTCATAAAGAAAAACATTATCCGTAAGATCGGTATTCATTGCTTTAAAGTCGAATTCCGAAATAGCTTATCTAAGTGTACCTATTATAATTACTAATCCAAACATTAAATTGAAAGAATGTATGAATCAGCGGAAGTAGTACTTACTTAGGTTAGGCTTTTCATAATTTTGAACGTTTATATAATGTTGTTTCGTTAATTGGGGTTAATGACTTGGAATTTTTTTGATGGTTCATGGTACCAAAAGATATTGAATAAGAAAGTGTACAGGTCAAATACAAACAATCCACCTTTAATACAATGATACGTCAATATCTCAGTTTCACTTTCGATTTTTGTGTTGTAACGAATTCGAAGAGCGAAAGACAGCTGCGGAATGAAATGAACATTGGAATAGACCACTATACCTACTACTGTCAGTTTCTGAAAAGTGTTATGTTTTTTCTACGACATAATTGACAAGACGATCTCTAGATATAAATAAGATCGTATGTTTTTCTAGAACTGATATAATCAAAAAATAGATTTGTTATTTTTTCTAGAATGTCTAGCGGATTTTTCACCTGAGACTAGACTGACTGGAATGTCAACCGGATACAATAATCAACTTCACGACGAACACTAAATTAGTAGGAAATAAATGGATTTGTTCAACTTAAATCAATAACTTACGGATTTTTCTTCTAATTTACCAAATTATGTACGTTATCTATATATATTATGTTACCTATACCTTGTACCTACCACCAAATGAACACCTAAAGCTATTAACTATATAATAAATAAATAAATAAATAAATATTACAGGACATTCATTTTACACAGCGCCATCTAGCCCCAAACTAAGCATAGCCTTGTAATATGGGAACTAAATTACGGATAAAACACTTAAATACTTTTTGTAAATACATACGTACTATATGATAAAACACCCAAACACAGAACAAACATCTATATTCATCACACAAATGTTTGTCCTGAGTGGGAATCGAACCCACAGCCTACAGCGCCGAAGGCAGAGTTACTACCAACTGAGCTATGAGGCTTGTGATATGATAATGATGTAATTAATTGTGTCCACAGTGGTGGGCAGCAGCGTCGTGTATCGTTCGCCGTGGCCCTCATGCACGACCCAGAGCTGCTGATCCTGGACGAACCCACGGTGGGCGTGGACCCACTGCTGCGGCAGTCCATATGGACCCATCTGGTGCGGATCACCAGCTCCGGAGACAAGACCGTCATCATCACCACGCATTATATCGAGGAGGCCAGGCAGGCGCATTGTGTGAGTACATCTACCTAGTACTACTTCAACCTAGAAAAGGCAATTGTTTATGTACCTGGAGATCCCAGATTATTTGTTGGCGTTTATCAAGCCCTTCCACATACATTCCATTAACACATTGACCGGCCTCTTACTTCAGATGGTCGATTTAGCTATGTAAGGATTTTCTTTGACCATTTAAATGAGCAGAGCATTTGATTCTGATTTTAATTAAATACCTATATGTATTGTTCGTACATTATGGTAGAGCAGGACCTTGCAGATTCTAGTTTATAAATCTGAACAAACATTAGATTGACATTTAAAACATCATCTGTTGTATATATTCAACGTCATGTAAACCTATGAAGACTATGAAGGGTTTTGCAATAATCGCCACCATTGCAAAACCCTTCATAGTCTTGAAAGAATGCTATGACAAACAGCAACTTATTTTGCAGTTTTTTTCAACCTTTTTTTCTTTTTTATGTCGCACTGCTCGGCAAAAAAATCCTGCGAAAACAGGATCTTAGGCATGAAGGTTGTACCAAATATCTCGAATCAAGTGCATCCAAATATTTAAAAAGCCATAAAATATCTTGAATTAAACATATCCTCCTCATTATGTTATTGAACTCGGCGAGTGTAGCAGGTAACGAAGTTTCGGCGGATCTCTTTGAATATTCGAAAAAGAAACCAAGAGCAAGACGGATTCTCGCGGCGATAACATTATAATTTTATGGTCAGTTTGCGTAGGCGACGAGGTCAGACCTTGGTCGGACCACTGAATGTGAATAGTGCCTAGAATAGGGTCAGAATACTGAGGTCTTTTCCTGAATGTGTCATATTATTGTACAGATGTAATTACTAAATTATGTTCTGTCTCCTGCACATCAATATTTTCATCGCCTCTGTAGTTTAGTGGTTCGCCTACCGGTGTCAGATCTAGAGGTCCCCGGTTCGAACCCCAGGGGGTGTACAATAATGTGCTTGGTTTGGTTGGTGGTAGGCCTTTGTTTAAGTGCACCTGGCTAGCTACCATCGTACCTGATTCAGTCGCCATAACAACAATTCTAAATTGTTGTGATCCGGCATTCAGAAGCAAGATAGCCAGATCTTCAGACTGTAGAGGATTCGGGGTGAAGTGCACTTCCCCCTTCGGCCTTATCATAACTTGAAAACCAGGTGAGATGAAAGCCAAGAGCATCCCCGCCGTACAGTAAAAAAAAATCATTTAGGTTTTTTTGATTGAAACTGTATAAGGGTACCTTCTTTACTTTATTCTTACAAACCTTTTGATAATTGGGATCAGCTGCCATCTGTTTTTCCACTTACTTGAGAAGGCTCGCTCTTTCGTAGGCCCATCCTAAATAAAAAAAATACATATCTTTGCCTTTTGCCAAGCTGTTCTGGTCTATTAATTTGTTTTAGGTACCTAATTATAGCTATATTGTGTGATTTTGTATGGTTTTAAATTGTGTGACCTAAACCTAATAGTAGCTAAACCATTCTGATTACATTCTGATTTGGACTAAATCAAAACAGCTCGTGATCTTATTGTAGGTAAGTATTGACTATCGAAGATCCTGTCGGACTGAAGTCTCAAGTCATGTTTTTTTTTTATTGGATAGTCAAGCGTTTGACCACCAGCTTACATGTAAAACAACTAAAGATGTGGCCTAAGATGGAGCACGCTTGCCTAAAATGAACCTATTTACTATTTATTTACATCATACCTACTTGTCCATTTTTTTTTCGTTGTACGATAAGAGTGTTCTTGAAATTGGATCTTTAATAGATAGATATACATATCTAGTTGACAATAATGACTACGCAGTAATATTTTATATTTACATATCTATTTACATCGATTTTTGGGTTCATACAAACCTTGACGGAAGTACCTACCAACTCTGTTTTCCATGGCCAAAATGTAAGGTCTTTGATCTTAATACATCCTTCGTAGAACCTGGAACCTGATTTAAAAGGCGACTCGTCGGTTATGCTTACCTTCGAATCAAGTTTCGAGTATCGCTATACGGATTACATACCTACCGATATGACTATCAGCCGCCCAGCACTTAATCTGCATAAATTGCTATGATTTTAAGTGTCCTTCTTGATCTTCATTCTTTATTTAACCGCCTCTGTGGTCTAAGTGGTTCAACCTACTGATTTCAGATCCAGACGTACAATATTGTACTTGGTTTGGTTCGTGGTAGAACTTTGTTTAAGTCCGACTGGCTAGCTACCACCATCTTACCTAATTCTGTCGCCATAACAACAATTCTAAAAATGGTTGTATTCCGTACTACGCCGTGAGCCAATTTTTTTATAAACTTCATTACGATTTAAAAATTAAACGCTGTAGGTAAGATTTTTTCTACTCCGCCTTAAATCATTTCGTCAAATCATCAATCGTTTCTCATTATGCTTGAAATACATAAATAATATAAAAAAGTATATCGTAAAACATTATGTTTAATGTTGTGCTCGCCTATAATTATTGGCATAATGTATGAGAAATTAAAGGTATAGATGCCTTAAGCCCTAAGCATATATAAAATTATATACATTTTAAAACACGGGTTTTAATTTATCACGTATTCCTACCTCAGCTCACGCAAGTTTTTAAAGTAATGTACTAAGCTGTTGGTGATTTCATAAGTAATTAAATATAATAATCGCAACACATTAAAGTCATTTAGGTAAGTAATGTTTAAGAGCAAGGTACATTAAAGATTCAATAGGTATCGAAGTAACTTACGTCACATGTTCAAGATTTCGCGACGTTTTTCACATGTTTGTAAAGATCTACTCACTAACTACATAGCCAAATATACGCGAGTGATCCACGTTTTATTTTTAAACCAGCTGACCCCGCGCTGTTACTCTTACGCCAAGGTTATAGAACCTTAGGTTCATCACTATCATTTCAGCCCAAATAAGCCCACTGCTGACCAAAGCATTTACTGGTAGTTCGTTCTATTGTAGACCTCATTCTTGTCGAGTCTCATGATGGCTATACGTACGTACAGAAAACCTATAGAAAAAATACGGGCCTCGCCAGTGATCATGAGCCCCCTCAGTACATCAGCTCCACGAGACTGTCGGTCACAACACAGCCCCTAGTGAAATCGCGGCAAATTCGTCTGCTAAGTGTGGTGTTCATGCTATTGGTATAACCAGTACAAAAGCTCACCTGTTTCAAACGAAAAAAAAAAGTTTTTGCATCTCTGCCTCTGAATCTTATCTATACGTACACTGCAAACATATTGAAGAAACAACTGGAGGTTTTCGCTTATTCATGTTGATAATAAGAAATAATGATAATAATAAATCATTTATTTGATTAACCGTTTATTTCAGGAACCATTCTCCTTTTAATGTTATCCAGCTATGACCCCACCAATTGTGATAAGCTAGTAAAACATTTTTTTATTTTTTTGTATATACAAAAAATATTTAAAACTAATTACCTATTACGCCGTTTGTAACGGTACTAAGATAATCCCACTGCTTCCTTTGTACATACATAGTTAGTTTAAATTGTCTATACTGGTATTTTTACATCAAGTCAATCCGTTGATATATTTAATTTGATAAAAAATCTTTGAAACAATCGACCAACTAGGTGGACAGCTTGGGTGGTCGGCTAGTAATAGACGACTCTAACGGAAAAAAAGTTGACTATACCATACGTTTACCATAAAAAATATCTATCTAGTTTTACCCCTTTTCACCCCTTCAGGTAGGGGGAGGAGAGATACAAAGTTAACATGATCAATATTTTTTACCCGTTTCGGTTTCATTATAAGAGCAACCTAGACCTATAGATAGATTTGTATAGATAAAAAGGTTCGAACTATGTGGTTTGGCAAGCTAGGTTTCAAACAATTTTTATACCTACCGACATTTTGCTCTTATTAATATTATCTTGCCTCGTCCCTTTTTTTATTTTTTTTATTAGTTATTAATCATTATAACCTTTTAGGGTATTAGGCCAACTCCAACTGTCTACCTACATATACCTAACAAGGACGTTGTTTCTAGATCGGTCTGATGAGGAGCGGCCGTCTTCTCGCCGAGGAGTCCCCTCAGGCCCTGCTGACGATGTACAGCTGTGTGTCGCTCGAGGATGTCTTCTTGAAGCTGTCTCGCAGACAAGGTAACACTTTCTTTTATCTATAAATATCTATATGTGTATATTTTTGGGGTTGGTAGATGGGTCAGCTCTGGTGACTTCGAAGCTTGCGATGGTTGAGTTCTACGATGGAGTGAGACTTCTTTTTTCCTATTAAAAGTCTATGAAACGTGAAATGGCTTAGCTTCAGCGATCACATCTTCCACAATACTGTAGCATATACTTTGAAATTAATATATGTTTAGTTCAGGATTGATGCTAGAGCGCAGTGTTTCGAAAACACGATTACATAAAATTTTCTCTAAAGAAAAAAAAACAAAGTTGATTGTAATTTGAGCCAAAAATGTTCGCCATTCAATAAATACGCCCAATTAGGCCTTGACACTTTGTACAGTAAATAAACACAGTATACAGCAGACGGTCTGTGTTTTAGATTTTCAAAATTCATATTTCTTTTACCGTAAAGAAACAAAACGTAGAAATACGCGCAAATTTCTGTTTTCTGGTGGTCATAAGCGCCGTGGTTGAGCGTACAGCAATGTCACCTTTATTATTACTATATCTTAGTTCAAAACTAGAGTAAAGTTGCGTTGAGGTACTATAGGCCGTTAACTCTCTTTATAAGAATAAGAATAACGGACGCTGATGGTAGCCGATTGGTGGTCCTAACAATGAACAAAGTCCTACCACCAAAAAATGTGATTGATATTCAATCACATTGGTTGGTGGTAGGACTTTGGACATAACAAAAATTGATTCCTGCACTTAGAGGTAAGGTAGCCAGTTCCTCAGTTTGTTGAGGATTCCGGTTTATGTGCGCTTCCACCTTCGGCCTTATCATAACTTGAAAATCAGGTGAGATGAAGGTCAAGCACCGCCCCGTCATATATAAAAAAAATGTGGATTATATATAACTGTGCGAGGATGGGTAGCTCTTGGCTTAAGGCTTGCTGAGGTACGATGGAGTATAAATAAATAAATATTACAGGACACTATTTTAGACAGCGCAATGTAGCCCCAAACTAAGCATAGCTTGTAATATGGGAACTAGATTACGGATAAAATACTTAAATACTTTTGTAAATACATAAGTACTATATCATACAACACCCAAACACAGAACAAACATCTATATTCATCACACAAATGTTTTTCCTGGGTGGAAATCGAACCCACAACCTACAGCGCAGAAGGCAGAGCTACTACCAACTGAGCTATGAGGGTTACACTAGCTCTTCCCAGCACCGAAATACCTAAGTGTCCAACACATCTCATCGGGGTTAGTCTGGAGAGACCTATGGCACTGAATTTATCGAATACCTAGTAAAAATAATAAAAGAAGGTAGGTAGGTAGGTACCAATGGTATAGGTGTCCCTGCTCATAATGAATATTTCAAAGACCCTGAGATTCCTGCCACTCATAAATATATTAATAGCATCAGCAAATCAATCTGCTTAGCAACATAATATTTCTAAGTAGGCTTAGTGTTGTTTTAGTATGTAGGATTTGAACCTGCGAAACTATTTTTTTTTGTCTTTCTGAATGGAATGCTGTTGCGCCCTGTTAGCTATGATTGTTTTAATTGTAAGTGCACAAATTAAGCTAATCAATTCAACTAAATATAAAAATAACAAATACATACTAATGAATGTATGTATTGTACAAAAAACAGATAGAAGAAACTTAATCCAAGCGACACTGGAAAAACAATGGTCGGCCTTATCGTTGATCTGTCGATGAAGCGATCTCTTCCATTTTCGTTTTACTGTTATTTTTAATATGTTTCTTCTAATATTTGGAATATTTAACTTTAACTAATGATTCAGTGGGACACTTTACTTATTCACATTACTTTACTAAGTGAATATGTAGTAAGTCAACAATCTACTGGGTTAGGCACGCTCGTTCAAATCTTAAGATCGTAACCCTCATTCTCGCTTATGAACTATGAAGAAGCAAATTTCAAGAGCCATTTCAAATAAAAGACTACCTAGGGTATGAGGTATAATGGATGTGGCAAAAATATTCGTATAGAAAATAATTAAACAATTTATATACTAATAAGCTTCTCGCGGGATTTGAATATCAGTGCGACAGTTACCTTACACTTCAGTTTTATTCCCAGAGAATACGCGATTTGTTGGTGGCGTTTATTCCCATGAATTGTGTTGAGTTGCACTAAGCTCACCCACCAACAGTTCTGGGTTAGTACCTACTAGTTCTGCCAACATAATAACCAGACACAAGTGAGAGTACGCGATTTTTTTATTTGGAGCTTCATTAGGCACGCTAGAAACGTACCTGTCGTGTCGCAACAGTTTTAATAAACCGAATGTTGATTATCTTGCATATCTGCGAAACCAGTTGTATTGACGTCATGATATGATGTGTGTTGGTTTTTATTAACGGATTCGTTTTTCGTTGGAAGTATGATTGCTTCGGTGATAAATACTCAAACATTAGCTGAATATATTTTTTTGAGGATTGTTGAATACCTACACATTTTTTACATTATTTTGGTACAAACTCATTCCGCCTCAGTCAGGTTTTTAATCAAAGCTTTCGCCCTCCCGATTCAGAACCAGGCCAGCGTATTGTCCTTGAAAAAAAAACAATGTGGACTTCTGATGTATGTAGTCGCCTCTGAGGTCTAGTGGTTCAACCCACCGATTTGAGATCCAGAGGTCCCGGGTTCGATTCACATGGGGAGTACAATATATTGTGCTTGGTTTGGTTGGTGGTAGGACTTTGTTTGGGTCCGCCTGGCTAGCTACCACCATCTTACCTAATTCTGTCGCCATAATAACAATTCTACAATTGCTGTGTTCCAGCATTCAGAGGTCAGATAGCCAGTTCCTCAGTTTGTTGAGGATTCCGGGTGAAGTGCGCCTCCACCTTCGGCCTTATCTTAAATTGCGCTTCCCCGTCGTACAAAAAAAATATTGCAATACTGATATTTCGGTGTTTACTACTCTGTCGTCGCCTAAGCATGCATGTGCTACCCTAGAATTTAGCAACCGTAGCAGTACCTACTACGAAAAAAAACGTGACAGGGATAATAAGCGAATCACATTCATAAGCCCGCTGGTGCCATACTAATAATTACCTTAATATATTAGATTTTTATAAAGGAGTAACGAGTTCCAATAAAAAAAAACAAATGTTCTGGAATTTTATTTGTCCAAACTACCTTCTTAGATACTTCAAAGTTCAAATTGAACTGAACTCTGTTGCAAATCGCAACAACATTTTTAAGTAAACCACCGATTTAAAAAGACCTTGCATTGTAGATTGTACGTACCTACGTAGGTATAGGTAGGTACCTACTTTCGCAATGCGCCTTGGCACGCGCATTATCATAGAATGGATCTGCCTTAGGGTTCCGTGCATAGTGGACATTTGCGAAGATGCATTAACTTGGTCTGGTTTCGCAATTGCAGGATGTTCAATTTATTTAGATTGCGTAGGCATTACGAACTGTTACTTTATTTAATAACATACATCACCTTAAAAAGAAGAGTTATAGTAATATTTATTATCTGGGAAGGCCCGCTCCATCCTAGGCCTTATCCTTGCCCAGGTAAGCCTCAAGGTCAAGAGCCAAGAATCTTGAAATGTATGTACCTTCAACTAATTATGATTTAGATTCGCAGCATTCTTATCTGAAGGCAATAGGCTTATTTCGTCATTGAATAATAATTATATGGCACGAATATATTATTTTGTTCAGGTTCCTATGTAATTTGGTTCTTCAGCTTGGAGCAAAGTACCGTTTTAACGATTTTAACCAAGGAGATAAGGCTCTCAATACAGCCTTTATTTAACTAGATAATGTGCGCAAAACCCTTCAATATTGTACGGAACCTTACACATAAACTAAATGCTATGTGAATCACAAGTTGTGACCAAATAGATTTATGCAATTGAATCAAACAATACAGACGAGTCAACACAATACAACAAAATGAATTACTTAAGATAGTAAAAAGATAGGTAGATATAGTAACATCATTCAGTCCATATACGTGCATATGCTACTAATGTTAGGCAGTACCTAGGCTTTCCCCCAAACAACGATGCCACAGATAAGTAACAGCTTCGATCCATCGGCTTCCCGCCGCCGCCATGTCGTCGATTTTGTATAAATATTATTCAGAAAAAGCATGTGGCCAGTATCATTTTGCAGACTTGGTGATAATATACGTACTTTCCGTAAAAAGGCACTTGCCGAGCAGGTAGGTAGTTATAGTACAAATAAATGAATTGAATTGAACAGCCTGTCCTTGCCAAATATGATCGCTAGACCATTGTTTCGATATGACAAATGTGGTTTTTATTTTAATAATGTAATGGTTATTTTATTAATTTCAGATGAAATATGTAAGTAGCTCGTATACCTACCCCTCTAAGTAGCTGTACCTAGGTCTTGGATAATAAATTATGCAATGCCTTCAAAATATTAATAATAATTAAATACTTTGACAAAACAGGAATAGTTTCATATCAAGGATTGCCGCTGGTATGAAACAAATGTTGATGAAATTCAGGTTTTTCTCAGCAATGTTATCTATCTAGATTTGAAAAACTGTCGTTGGACAGGTTGGACACCATTTGAATGTTGAAAAAACTATATCCCGAATGCAAAATTTAACTTGCTTTAAAAAATGGTTTCTCATAAACACGGCAATACTTTAAGTATTACAATCCATATATATTTCAAATCGGCACCTACCCTTCATATAAAATATGTTGGGTATCCCATAACAAAGTAATGAAGCCTATATCACTCCCATAATTAAGACAAACCAATGGACACGTCAGAATGGCACGCTATACAGTTTTAAAGGCTTTATAGCGTGCCAATTAATTAGAAATACATATATGGATACGTACCTACTCTATAAAAAAATAACCCTTCAAGAAACAAAAACGTAATGTCAGCCTTGTTGAGACAAAAACAAATTTTATAAATTTTACAGGTCAAGCGAATCAAGCGGTGGAGCTAAACGTGTCCGGCAGCGGAGCCCTAGGGCTGAACAAGATGTGCAAGCGTGAGGAGGCGCCTTACGCCGCAGAAGACGCCCAGGTGGTAGGCCTCAACTTCCACCAGAGCAAGGAAGTGCTCATCGTTGAGGGGAACGGAGTCGGCTCCAATGGAGATGTGAGTATACAATGACATAAACAAAACTGTGAGATCAGAATTAAACAAAATAATACTAGCCAGCCAGGATTTGAACCTGCCGCTTCTACCTCAATGCTTTAAATGCGTTAGCTACATTTTGTGTGTCACTACAAGGCGACGAAAATTGTACTAAGTTGTATTGTAGTACCTGCATAAAGTATCTCTTACTGACATTGTAATATTTTTTTCCAGATCCCTGGGAAAGTGGCCGGTGCAGTCGGCGGTATGACGCCGGACTGTAGCGAGGAGTGTGGTGGGGGGTGCTTGAATGTAAGTTATTATAATTAGGCAAAGAGGTTTTTCCTTTACGTATTTAGGGAGTAATTAACCTTGCTATTTTAATGCCAAGGTTCGTTTTACCCCATATTGGGGCAAGATTCTCTGAATTTGTCACTACAAGGTTAATATAGCTCAGTTATTAATTCATTAGGTACCATTTAAGTAAATATGTAATAATGAGTTATATAAAATTATTACAAAAAATTAAGAATACCATTATCATCTTCATGTCAGCCCACACACGCCCACTTATGAACAAAAGCCTACCCCCAATTGACGCCAAATATAGCCTGAGCCTCCTCCATCCATCAACTCTCCGCGACCCCAACAATGTCGTCGGTCCATCGAGTGGGGGTCTACCCACACTCCGTATCGCGTTTAATCGAGGTCGTCATGCGAAAACCTTCACCCCTCACCTTATTTCAATGATTTATTTACAGTGGTTATAGGTTCTGCGAGCTATTTTGCTTACCCACACTTCAGCTTACTAATTCTGAAGGTAATTTTTTTGGACTCAAAGCAATACGTATACATTTCATTCGTACCTATTATCATCCCCATCTGGTTAATATCCCACATATAAGAACAACGGGCTTTCCAAAATCTTTTATTACACACGGCAAGAACTAGGAAAAAGCTTTCAGCGTGTTTTCCGCTGTGTTACGACCCTAATGTCTTCTAGAGGTTCAATAGGCATCTTCTGGGTGGGCTCGCTCCATCGCAGATCTCATTCTATCCTGTGTAAATTCGTGGTCAAAAACCGACCCATTTAAAAAAACCCCTCCACACTTAAGTGGGCGTGCATATCTTCTCTTCTTCCATTAACTTAACCAGGAAACCATCGCCGATGAACATTATAAATAAATAAATATTACACGACATTAATTTCACACATCCCATCTAGCTCAAACCAAGCCTAGCTTGTAATATGGGAACTAGATTACGGATAGAACACATACTTTGTCTGTAAATACATACGTACTATATAATCACACCCAAACACAGAATAAACATATTCATCGCACAAATGTTTGTCCTGGGTGGGAATCGAGCCCACAGTCTACATCGCAGAGGGCGTTACCAACTGAGCTATGAGGCTTGTCTAATACAACATGAGAGAATATACAGAGAAGTAGCAAGAACTAACGAACCAGTAAACAAAATAAATTTATAATTTATAACACCTTAATTATTGAAAAATAATATATTACAATTATAAATAAGGTTGCAGTGGCCACAATTTGATCTCTTTAGAAAATAGAGGTATATTACTTGGCAATATGTTACTTTATAACGTACTGAATAACAACATGGATTCCTCATCACTTCTAACTTCTATTAATTTCAATGTGACTACAAGGCGAATGTCTTACAACTACAACACTTATTCATCTCCCCATACTTAAAACTTACAACACTTATTCATCTCCCCATACTTAAAACTTACTACGTTATAAATGCCCCGATTAATCGTATTTGTGCTAATTATAACAAACATTTTTCGAGCGTTGACATACAACGATAGACAACGTATCTTAAAAAAATATCATCGACCTATTACCAAAGTGAAAAACTCCCCTATCCCTTCCTCCCCCCATCCCCACTCCTTTGTCCTCACTACCATATACATACAAAGATACTGTACATATACTGCTGTTCTTGTTACTTACCAGTACTTTAATTTTGTGTTATACCATACTTACTTTTACCATAGATATTAGAATGTAGTATTAGATACTAGAATATAGAATTTTACCATACATACTGCTTTTGCAGGAATTAGTCCTGCACTGAGACCTGTAATTGGCATGTACTAATGCTAAGAATTACCTAAACATGTATGTATAATTTAAGCTGTTGGTCTTTTCAATAAAAAATAAAAATAATTAACGTAATTCCAGTGGACCACCCGGGGTAAGATCCGCGCCCTCATCCAGAAGAATTTCCTTCGCATGTGGCGCAACATCGGCGTGATGCTGTTCATATTCGTGCTGCCCGTCATGCAAGTCATACTCTTCTGTCTCGCCATCGGACGGGACCCCAGCGGACTCAAACTGGTAAACATCTTTTAATATTTAACCGCCTCTGTGGTTCCGCATTTTCCTGGTGGTCATACTAATTTGTTATATCAGTATGAATACGAGGATATACATGTTCTCTTTGTGATACTCACTTTTATTAACCTCATGTAAGGTAAACATCTTTAAATTTTTAACCGCCTTTGTGGTCTAATGGTTTCGCCGTTTCCTGGTGGTCATATTTATTTGTAATACCAGTATGACTATTAGGATATGCATGTCCTCTTTTATTAACCTCATGTAGGACTATTTTTTCCCATAAGTAAATATATGACAAGCTAGAAATAGCATCAGTACTGTGGTCTAGTGGCTCGCCCACCGGTGTAAGATCCAGAGACCCGAGTTCGATCCCCATGGGGAGCAATATTGTGCTTGGTTTGGTTGGTGGTAGGACTTTGTTTAAGTCCGCCTGGCTCGCTACCACCATCTTACCTAATTCTGTCGCCATAATACCAATCTTAAAAAAAAATATGTTCCGGTATTTAGAGGTAAGATAGCCAGTTCCTCAGTTTGTTGAGGATTCCGGGTGAAGCGCGCTTCCACCATCGGCCTTAAATTGTTACCAGGTGAGATGAAGGCCAAGCGCTATCCTGTCGTACAAAAAAAAAAAAAAAGTTGCGTAAATAACGTGGACCACCCATGAATCCCTTCCAGGCGATAGTAAACGACGACGTGGACCTCTACAAAGGCGAATGCATATACAACTCCTCGTGCAGCATGAAGAATCTCTCCTGTCGCTACCTACACCACCTCCGGAATCACACTATAAAGGAATACTACGCGGACCTGACCTCGGCCCTCGACGCGGTCCGAGATGGACAAGCTTGGGGCGCGCTGTACTTTAACGAGAATTACACGGACTCGCTGGTCGCTAGACTTGCTTTAGGTCAGTTCCTTTTTCTCCTCCGATTCGTAAAAAAACTTCATTACATTAGAAACTAGCTGAAAATAAACGTGCTTTGCTACGGAAAAATAAGAGAAACGGAATGGCTGTGATACCTGGCTTTAATACAGGGGGGGGTTTAATATCAAAGTCAAAGTCAAATATATTTATTCAGTAAGATTTTTTAGGATCACTTTGAAACGTCAAATCTACCGCCTGTTCGGAATCGCGACCAGCACACAAGGAGAAAGGCAAGAACCTCGGGCTAGTTTTTTTTTTTCATGATCCAATACAATAGCTTAAAATTATCTAATACTAATTACAATTTATTCACTGGAGCAAATTCATTTTTTTAATGCCAGGCTTTCTTATCTTCTAGGTAATCTGAAATTTTATAATAAGCTTTCCTTGATAGCTTTTGTTTTACAAAATTTTTGAATTTATTATTTGACAAGCTTAGCACATCACTTGGCAATTTATTATAAAAGCGTACAGTTTGCCCTATGAACGATTTATTAACCTTATGGAGAATATAGGGTTCTTAGTTTCTACACGGCCCGTCTGGTTAGAAGGTTCGTCCGGAAGTACCACCATATTTATTTCGGCCGCCAAGCAGTTTGCTGAGTTCCAGTTAGAAGGGTGTATGGTTGCCAATAAAATTACAGGCACGCGAAACTTATAACCATTATGCCCCAAGCTAAAAGGGTGCAATGCAGTGCCGTGAAGGTCATGTTCTTTGTGGATGTGACCCTACATTTATACTACCTAGGCTTTGTTATAGGCAAGAGATGCACTTAACATCAGGCTGAAAGGACTCGCACTAACTACAGAAATAAATACGAATAATCGCCTTGTTTGCCTTGAAATGCGGACTCGAACATGGGCGATTTAATGACATTCATTGAATGATATACAGACTTTACAGACAGATTATATCATAGTACAGATTATATTGGTAGACAGACGTGATGCGGAAAATTTGCCTCGGTGTTATTGTCACATTTTCAAACCTGTATCTTCATCCCAACAGCCGACACAGCTGACAACGAAACGATATCATCTTCGGAAGTGCAAGTTTGGCTCGACATGTCAAACCAACAGATTGGACTGATGCTCAATCGAGACATACAGTTTTCGTACAGAGACTTCGCTAAGGTGAGTGTTTCATGTTTCCCCTGTTTGCATGTTTCGATTTACCCCAACTTGTTGATATTTGTTTTTTTTTTATTTGAATGTTTATGTTAGGTATTGGATTTCAGCGTGGATGCCTATTGCCTCTATAGATAATTTCGTACCCAATTCAAATTACATTTGTTTTTTTTTGTCCTTTTCTTTTAGAAAAATTAGAATGTTGAAGTTTTATATTGTTGCTTACTAATAGCACACAATATATTGCTGAGAGTTTCTTCTTTAGTGCCTATGCCCGAACTAGGTTATTGTGCCCTAGCTTGTTAATTGTTTATTTTCAATCACAGACAGAGAGTTTAGAAATATTTAAGATATACTTACTAGATGAACTGGTTGTTTTTGCTCTAATCATTTTCTGCAGGTCTTTTCAGCGTAGGTATGTATAAACTTATTTGTTTATATGAATTTGCCTTTATTTTCTTAGGCACTACCGCTTGGCACTATGACTAGAGTGAAGGGAAATTTTACTTTCCCGTGACACTACTATTCTTATTGGCTGATAAACGCATACGTACTATAAAAATTCCTATGGATTACCTCATTACCAATGGCACGACTAACACCTACTAAGTATGACGTAGATCATAAACACACAAATTTTTTTAAAACTTTTTTATGTCTAAATAATTTATGAACTTTTGCATGCACAAACCTTGACTCTCCGCTTTTTTATATTCCCAACCCTGCAATACGTCTTCATTCGGCAACTGATATCATTTTACAAATAGAATAAAATAAATAAAACTAGGCAGTTTAAATAAATAGTCAATGTTTATTATTAGCAGTGTTGACTCTACCCAAGCATTCAGCTCCCAATGATTTCAATGATTCTCATCCATTAATGAGAAGACAAAGTACACAGAAAAAATACCTACTTTGAATATTTGAAAACTACCTTTTTTTCTGTATTCAATTTTCAAAAACATTATGAAGATTTTGCGACGAATTACTTTTATACTTTGAATCTTACCGCTTTGAATCTTTATACATGCTGTGAATCCACGATTACGATGGCGTAATCGTAGATTCCCAGCAGTAATCGTACATAATGTAAATTCCAGGATCTACTAGAAACGTGTAAATACAACCCGAAACTCGGTGACATCCCTATCGACTTTATGGACCCTATCTACGGAAACAAAAACCCTTCGTTCACAGACTTCGTCGCGCCTGGAGTTATTCTCACGTAAGTTACTTCGCAGCATATAACTTTAACTAACGAGCCTCACTGTTGCTAGTATCTCTGCCTTCTGCGCTGTAGGTTAGACTCATCCAGGACAAACATTTGTGTCATGAATATAGAATTTTGTTCTATGTTTGGGTGTTGTATTGTATGAAAAGTATATGTGTTTACAACAAAAAAATAAATTTTTTTCCGTAATTTAGTTTCCATATTACAGCTTTGCTTTGTTTGGGTCTAGATGGCGCTGTGTGAAATTAACGTCCTGTAATATTCATTAAAAAAACTGTGATGTCCATGTGAGCGGATTATCGCCTTGATGCGGTAGTTTCGAGTTTGATTCTAAGATATTCTTGTGTGTTTGTTTTGAGTTTTATAACGCGTAGGTATGTATAGCGTGATTTTACTTAGTTTTACTTAGAAGTTACTGTGCTCCTATGGCAAATGCTTGAGTATGACTTAAAGTATTTCCGAATTGCTAGAAACTGGTTAAAATGCATTGAAACATTAGCAGACTCGTAAAACCCTGACACCTCCAGGTTATTGCATAAACCACTCAAAAAAGTAACTGGAAAGGACAGCTCTTTATATACTGTTGCATTATGGTGTGTTATAAAGTCACATGTTGAGAGCAGAAGAGGAATAATGATCGCCCATCTTATATGACAAATTCATCAAGAACATCATAGAAGGGAAAGTGGAAGGTAGAAGAGGAAGAGGGAAACCGAGAATAAACTATATGAACCAAGTGAAAAAGAAAGTCGCTGTCGTGTCGTATAAGGTCAAGGAGGCTGCCCTGGAAATATCAACATGGAGAGATTCATCAGTTGTGCCGACAAGAGTCAAACTCAAATTGATGATGATGATAAAGACACAAAAATGTACAACCCGCGACGGAACACGAACCCGCATAAGTAGGTATAGGTATAACAAATGTGATATTTCCCTTCCAGGATCGTATTCTTCCTCGCGGTCGCGCTGACCTCTTCAGCGTTGATCGTAGAACGCATGGAGGGTCTACTGGACCGGTCGTGGGTGGCCGGCGTGTCCCCCGGAGAGATCCTCTTCTCCCACGTGGTGACGCAGTTCGTAGTGATGTGCGGACAGACAGCGCTGGTGCTCATATTCATGATCTCCGTCTTCGGCGTCAAGAACAACGGGAACATCATGTTTGTCATCATGCTGACTATACTTCAAGGTAACATTTTTGTAGCTAGCAAAATTAGTCGCCAAGTGACATTTTTTTTTCTCTTGCCTATGACAAAGCCTTACTGCATAGGTCTCGTCCACAAAGAAAATAGCCTACACGGCACTGCATTGCGCCCGTCAACTTGGGGCATAAGGGTGTTAAGCCTCACGTACCCGTAATTTCACCGGCTACCATACCCTTCAAACCGGAACACAGCAATGTTGCTTGGCGGCCGAAATAAGTATGGTGGTAGTAATTCTCCGGACGAGCCCTTTCACTAGGGGCTTCTACTACTCTTATTTTTTTATTTGCAGAGCCTAGAACACAAACGAGTTTCCAGGCTGTCTGTGTTCTATAAACTCCACTTTTCTGCACTAGTATAATATTAGAGTCCAGAGTGAATAGGTTTCGTTTATACAAGCCTAGGCCACTTCTTTGCTTGTTTTGGAAGTTATCAAACGAGTAAATAACCAGTAAAAAAAAATTGTGCCATCATTTCACTGGCAACCCACACATAAAAACAGCAATGGCATTTGTCGGCATGAATAAAGTAATAGTAAGTAGGTAAGTACATGTGAATCTGTATGGTATTATTTAAAACCGTGAATTTTATTTTCAGGCCTTTGCGGAATGTGCTTCGGCTTCGTAATCTCAGCCGCGTGCGAACTGGAACGAAACGCGATCCAACTTGCCCTAGGCTCGTTTTACCCCACGCTGCTTCTCAGCGGGGTAATCTGGCCCATAGAAGGCATGCCCTGGATTCTGCGCTATGTATCTCTCTGCTTACCCCTCACTTTAGCTACTAATTCGCTCAGGTCCATTCTAACCAGAGGTTGGCCGATCACAGACTCTGAGGTTTACATGGGATTTGTGTCGACACTCGCGTGGATCGCACTATTCTTAGTTGTGACGATAACGATTCTGAGGTTCAAGAAAAATTGATACGCCATTTTATTTTAGAACATTTCGAGTGGTCCTTTTTAAAATAATCCAACGTTTTAAGTGATTCGAGTTTACGTAAAATTTGGCTAAATTTATCCAAGTTTTGTCCAATTTAAAAATTAACTTTTGATTAGAATTTTCCGGTTTTGAACTGTAATTATTTTGGCACCGATAGCTAAGTTGGTGAAAGCACTGCGAAAGCGGAGTCGTGGGTTCGAATCCCGCTCGGTGCAAATAAAGTCAATCGATTCCGTTCAGGACCACGTCTGTTTAGATTTAAAATCGAAAATCTTTTCCAAATTTCATTTTTATTTATTTTTCACGTCCCATTCCAGGTGTTTTATTTTTGCTCAATCCGTTAAACTGATTTTAAGTTTACATAGCTAATGAATTTAGTCGCATTGTAAATATTAGCCTGTATTTATAAGTACACTCGTACTGCATAGGGTTATAGGGATGTTAGCAATAATTATTGGTCGAACGCTTTTTAGTTAGGTTTTTACGTTTGTGTGCATTTAGGTAAACCCCCTGACACTTGAATTATAATAAATTGTTACTTATACTGTAATCCAAAATGTATCCGTCCTTTTTGTATCCATGTTTGCTTTATATCTAAGCAATTTTTTTATTGAGTAGTTGCTATACCCATCTCTATGCACACAAACTCTGTTCTCTGTTTTTATCGGTAATGGACATAAACATAAGGTAAGAATAAAGTTACAATCTAAGATATGAGATTTTACCTGAATCTACGAGTTACCATAGCATTAGATGGTGCCATAACAATCATGGTTTGCAATTGATTACAATCAAAACTATTATTTTTCTGACATTCTCAAATCTTTGTGATTTTTCTGGCAAAAAATCTATTTGAATACAATTTATATTCTTATTGTCATTATCAATAAAAATATGTAAAATCTACGATTCGCGCCATATTTTTATTGATTTTCATAAATAACTGTATTGTGGATGGTCCATTTAGTAGTAATTAAATATGTACAGTAAGCTAGGAATGTATGGAATATACGTGGTAAATAATTATTTAGATCTAAGGAGTACTGTGGCGAAGTATAAATAGAAGGTTTTTTATATATGGTATTTTTTTATTCGACGATATTATGGTCTGAAAGTCGAGTAGGTAGCTGTTTAGACATGCAGTTTGCACATTTTGTACACCGAATTCATTGATTTTAGTTTAGTTGTAGTGTAGAAGTGTCAGACTGTGATTATTTTTGCTAACATTGACATTTTTGTAATGACAATTATAAAGTAAATACATGTACCAAATAATGCTCGAGTTTTAATTTATATCCTACACCATCTCCGTGGCGATCGCAGCACACCACCTACTGTTCTAATTGTGAACCTAAACCATCAAGTGTGATAAACTCGACTCCAAATTATGAGTTTAGTGACAAACACGCGTACAGACGGATTATGTATGTAAAGATTAGGTTGACTTCATTACTAATCAGCTTAGATCAAAATATAACGAATACCAAAAATTAATTACATTTTTCTATTCTTTCTTTTCATCTATCTTCTCAAAGGAGAGTTAATGTAGACGGAACATTCAATTAAAAAATATGACATTAGCAAATGTCTACTTTTTAGTATACTATTTAGTAGTATACTATTCACATTTCATTTTACTAATTTACCTAGCATACTATTTCTTTCACAGAATGTTTTATGTTTCAAATGCCGCTAGAGAGGTATTATTAATTAATTATTATGGAATATTGTGATAACTCAATGATTTCAAAATGCATATCACAGGTGACTTATTTTATAACTTATTCTTCTAGATCTACAAAAAAAATATGTTGATCTTACATAAAGAAAGTCGGTGGAGGTGTATAAGTAAAAATGCACAAGTAAAATTAACATTTAAATGATTATTGTAAAATACCTTACATCAATAAACGAATTCAACCCACCAATATTATCACGTCTTTTTCGTCATAATCTCACTTATAGACTTCTTTTTCTTCATTCCTTTGTCAAATTTTTGTTTCTGTTAACAAAAAAAACATAAATTAGCTCACACTTGCTCATAAGCTAGTCGTGTCAGCTGACAATAATACGCTGTAGAAATAGCAGTGAAATCTGAAAAACTCCAAGATAGAAGATACATTGTGACGCAGTCAAAGTCAAATATATTCAGTAACATTTTTAGGATCACTTTGAAACGTCAAATCTGCCGCCGCGCCTGTTCGGAATCGCGACCAGCACACAAGGAGAAAGGCAAGAACCTAGGGCTAGTTTTTTTTTATGATCCATTACAATAGCTTAAGACTATCTTATACTAATTACAATTTATTCACTGGAGCAAATTCAATTTTTTTAATGCCAGGCTTTCTTATCTTCTAGGTGATCTGAAATTTTATAATAAGCTTCCCTTTTCCATACATTATGAAGAAGCAGGGCGAAGGACTTGGTCACCTATCAAATCGATTTTTTTACACAACCTTGCAGGCACCAGCACCAGCTCTCCCACATATTATTTTGTCTAAGCATTTGAATTATTTGTTAATTTGTGAGAGAAATAAATAATTTCATTTCATTGCTTCATAATATACCAGAATTATATGATTTATTCTTCACAATATAATCCAACCAGTGGAAGGCCACTGAAGGGCAACTGATTTCTTAGAGCCTGAATAGGACCATAATTCAATACTAATTAAGATTTGGGTTGAATCCAAATGCCAATCATCATTCTTCATGATCTCCTTCTTAGAATAGAGTAGGAGACATATCCAACAATATATTGTTATATGGGGTTTGACAGCCCACATAGATACTAGAATCGTTTACTCGGATTTCGGGTGAAGTGCGATTCCATCTTCGGCCTTGCCGGAATGCTTATCACAACACAACAAACATGATATGCTGGAACATTACATTTAACGGCGACAGACACAGTTAAGATGGTGGTAGCTAGCCAGGTGGACTTAAACCAAGTCTTACCACCAACCAAACCAAGCACAAATGTGTACCCATGTCTGATACCACTAGGAGACAGAGGCGGAAAAATAACTAACAGTGCAGAGAAAAATGATGGTAGATACATGGCAGAAATAGTATGGATAGATGTTCAAAGAAATAAGTACCTTCTTTTTCTCAGCAGTCATTCCAACAAACTCTTTCCTTTGTTTCTTTTCTCTGGGCGGTTGTGTTATATTCTGCTTTTTGTTCGGAGGCCCATCGCCACTCTCCTTAAAAACGATGTCAAAGATAATTAATTATTTACATAGAGAAAAAACATTGTGGGCTTTTTTTCTAGCAATTCGCGAAAAAATGTCTTACAAGATATTAGACTATTTAATTTCGTTGTTGCCCATCTCCATTTAAATGTAAGAAAAAATATATAAGGAATTTATATAATGTTAATTACATTATATAAATTCCTTCGATGGAACTTTACCTGATGTGGTCTTTTATTCATTAATCTTCTCGATGCTCCAGTTGGTTCATTTCCTTGATTGCCAAACTTATTCTGATTGCCGAAATTTCTGTTTTGACCTTGATTACCAAAATTCCTATTCTGCCCCTGATTATTACCGAAACTTCTTTTTGGTCCTTGATTATTACCAAAATATCTACCCGGGCCCTGATTGTTTCCAAATTTCCGACTGGGTCCTTGGTTCTTGTTACCAAAGTTTCTTTGATTACCAAAATTTCTGTTTTGCCCTTGATTATTAACTTCTTGCCCCTGGTTACCAACATTTGTGTTTTGCCCCTGGTTCTTCGGGCCTGGTTTGACAGATTTCTTTGCATTTTTAACTTTGTTAAGAGTTTGCGTGCATCGTTTTACGCGGATGATTCTGTTTTTTATTGTTAGGTCTTCTTCACCGAGTCCTAAGGCGAGTTCAACGCCATCTCTTGACGTGAAATTTACGTAGCCAAAACCTGGAACATTTGACATAAGATCAACGTCAAGCTACATGTATATAATATTTAAAGTAAAATAAATGCATAGAATAAAATAGTTGAAAAACTGTGTAAAAATTGATGCTACCTAAGGACATGCAGTCGAGCCTATGCCAATGTATAAAAAAATATGTTGGATTAAATAGTATTCATACTGTTTGCATTGAGTTTTGATGAATGAATCTTTTTATTTATGAATTGATTTTGACAAACATTATTATGATGTTAGCCTAAATATACGAGTATAGGTGATATTTTTCCAGGGCCACTGAGATGAAGTCTGAAACCGTGAGAGTTATAGAAAAGTCATGTTAGGTTACGATGCTCAAAGTAAAAAAAAAAGAATGAACTTCTTTTCACAAAGAAAATCTATTTTTTTATAGCTTTTCCGGAAAAGTGAGTATCAGAAAAGAATGCATTTTTGAGTTCTGTGTTTGATAATAAAAAATAATGTAAAGTGAATATGTGCCCAAAGTTCTTGGAACACTATCAAAATTTTAAATTTTTAAATTCATCTTCATAAACTTTAGAAAAGGTTGTACGTTCAGACTATGCGTGAGCGAAGCTATTAAATCCTCTTTTACTGTATTTTAGTCTTATGTTGATGATGAGGTTTTACTTGAAATGTTTAATTTAGACTATCTATTAACTGTAGTTGCAAAACGTGATGGTACTTATGAACTTGAAAAATGCAGTGTGTCTCTATAAACAGTATATATAGTCCTATGACTAGGCTATGTAAGGTTTTATTTTAATATATTATACAACAAATTGTAAGCGCAGATAGTGTGAAGGATAAGAGAATGATAAGGACCCTAAACAGCATAAGAGACACCCACCTTTCCCAGCATTGGTCTTCTTGTCCCTGACTATTCTGACAGATTGTATATCACCACACTTCTCAAACGTGGCTCGCAGCGTCTCATCTTCCACTCCGAAGGGCAGGTTCCCGAGAAACACTGCGAGGTTGGGGTCGTGCTCGAGGCCGGTTGCGCCGGAGCGGGACACGCGTAGATGATGGTGGTTTAAGACTGTGTTGTTTTCTGCTAGCGCCTGTAACAAGGGAAATTGGTTTATAAACCTAAAATAACCCAAGTAACAGTGTAAAAATCTGAAATTTTATCCTTCTGCTTTACTTAATCTAAAAAAAATACAATTTAACATACTTTTTACAGCTTTAGTAAAACTTTTTGAAAAGGATGTTTTTTTAGAAATAAATTCAACACAACTGCAATTATACCTATCCAAATATAGCAGCAGTTCCATACATGTGACATTTAGAAATGAACCAAACTACGTTTGTTGGTACGGGTACTACTGTGCTTTCTAAAGAGGCTTCTACTCACCCTTTCAACAGAGTCGGGGTCAACAAACTTAACGTAAACATTGACAGTGGAGCGGTCTGGGTGAATCTCGTTCTTGATGACAGCTAGCTTCGGAGTCACTCTGGCATCTTTCACTGGGACTGTGCGAATCCTGGGAATTCAACATTAATGAAGAGGTGATCAAAGACATACTCCTTCCACTTATATAACTGGCCTGAGAGCTTGGTTGGCAGTAGCTCTGCCAGCATTCATACTGCATGCTGCACTAAAGTTGTGAGTCCAGTATGTTCGTTAATCATTATTTATTTATACATCTACAGACAGAAAATATCTACAATAATATTATAAAGAGAAAAGATTTGAATTTTTGTTTGTAATGAATAAAATCGATATCTGCTGGACCAATTGCAAAATTATTTATCTTATCCTCTAATTTAAAATTCTTTCACCAGAAGAAAGCACAGAAATCAGGTAATATCGGGGATCCTTACGAAAAATGATTACCGGTGAAGGTAAATAAATGATAAAATCCTATGGGCAGAAATGATAGGAATGAACCTGTAACCTTGGTGTAAGTGTAACTGCGCAGGGTTAGCTAGTATATAATAGTACAGAGAAAATTTATTATAATAGGTACAATAGGCAGTCTGCCTGGAAGATATCACTCTTAGAGATATCTAAGAGGGATCTCTTCCAGGCAACTAACAGGAATGATTATTAGGTAAGATTGTAATAGGAACTCCATAGACCAGAAAATGGGAAGCAGTATTAACATTTTTGATCAGATAATGGCATACCTCCAGACCTGAACATAGAAGTGGGCTCAAATCTGTCAGTGTCAGGAGGGTCACGGGCAGTTATTTAATATTGGTAAGAGGATAGTGAGTGAATAGAACTTAGCAGACAGGTATTTGTTTAGTGGATCAGTGCTGGTGATACTTATTTGATTTTGAGTAACAAATTAAAAAAAATATATATGGAGTGAATTTTTGCCTTTGGTCCATTTTCATAGCTAGCTATGAAAAAGAAAATTTTCTTCACTGTTCCATAACTAGTTATTAAAATGAATGTTATTAAACAGTGAAGGAAATTGCCCTTTTCGTATAGCTAGTTATGAAAAATAGTTATTAAAAGGGGAAAAAAAATATTTAATAACTAGTTGTGAAACAGTGAAGGAAATTGCCTTTTTCGTAGCTAGTTATGAAAATAAACCAAAGCAATTTTTCAGACAGGACAGTAAGGGCAGGAACCCTAACCATTATAGTTATAGGAAAACGTTTTCAGGAGACTGTCCATACATTTTTTAAGATATTCTGAACTGCATTCTCAGATTTTGGGAAAAATGTACAGTCAGCAAGAAAATGGTAATTTTACACAAATAAATTTTTTGATGCCAATCGATCCTGTTTCTTATAAGATCAAAAGTTTTTACCGGACCAACTGAGGTTTTACTACTAGGAATGTCAAAAATCGCGAAAAACCTGACCTTACTGTCCCATCTCTAAAATTCACCCTGTATATACAGGACATTAATTTTACACAGCGCAATCTAGCCCCAAGCTAAGCATAGATTGTAATATGGGAACTAGATTACGGATAGAGAACTTAAATACTTTTTTTTTTGTAAATACATACTTATCATACAATACAACACACAAACACAGAACAAACATCTATATTCATCACACAAATATTTGTCCTGGGTGGAAATCGAACCCACAACCTACAGCGCAGTAGGCAGAGTTGCTACCAACTGAGCTATGAGGCTTGTTTCAGCTATGCTCTATTTCAGTAGAATGCTTACCTAACAGTTTCAATATCCCCATACTGAGCAAAGATCTTCTTTATCTCCTTCTTACATTTATTGCTGAATGGAACATTGCCCACAAACAATGTCCTTTTGATCTCTTCTTCTGTATTTCCCTCTTTATCTTGACTCTCTTTGATTTCTTGAGTCTCCTTCTGCGGTTTAATTTTCTTAGCTTTAGGTTCATCATCTTCATCTGAACTAGCTTCTGCATTATCTGTTTTTAAGACTTCATTATTAATTTCTTCATTCTCTGATAAAATTTCATCATCGGAATCATGTTCTGAGTCAGTGTCCTGCTCTGTTATAGCATTTGGGTTTGCAATGTTCGATATTTCTTCTTCAGAATTACTTTCTTGATCATCATCATCAGAACCACTTTCAAGGGCAGGTTCAGATGTGTTTTCATCATCAGATTTGTTTGGTTGAGATATATCCTCAGCTTCTTCATCATCATTGTCATCATTAGAGTCATCTTTAGCCTGTGGAGATTCAAGCACTTTGACTGTCTGTGCATTCAATTTTGCTTTTTTATTCTTGTTTTTGCGATTCTTCTTTTTAGGACTATTAGCTTCTGTATTTACTGTGGCATCCTCCATGTTTTCAACAGGCTTCAATTCTTGACTTGCTTGTTTGTTTTTCTTCTTGCGCTTTTTGTTTTTCTTCAAATTTTTATTTACTGCATCTTCAGGTGTTTTCATTCTTTGGTTAGGTTCAGCTGCCTTCATCTTTTTTGGACTTTTGCTGTCCTTTTCACTAGCTACAATGTCAGCAGAAGTTACATCATTGTCCATTGATTCACTTTTAGTATCATTGACCTCTGACAATAACTTATTTTTCTTCTTATGTTTCTTTTCTCTAATTATTACTTCTGATTGTATATCATTGATTTTAGACTTTTTGTTAGGAGATATTGATTCTACTGAATTGCTTTGCTGATTGCCAGGTGAATGCTTAGTTACTTTATTAGATTTACCCATTTCTTCGGCTTCTAATTCGTCTTTTAGATGTTTTCTTACCTTGTCTGCTTTGGGACTAGAACCTTCGTTGTTTTCTGTGGTATCTAAATCTGGAGTCTCAAATATCCTTTTCGGAGACCTCTTGACCACAGCTTTCTTCTTTTGAAGCGTTGGCGATAGGAATATTGACCGATCTTCAACGTATTCGCTCTTCGGAGTCACGTTGGGTGACGATGGGTGTTTGGTCGGAGTTAGTGCTCTTCTCATGAGCTTGGGCCGGTTTGGAGTAACATTACCAGAAATCAATGCTGCAATGCTTCCAACAACGTAATCCATTGCACTTTTAGCAACGATTAAAAGAGGAAACTGGTTTTTAATTCACGAGTAAGTGCACATGGTGCTTTTTTGGTTATATTTTTGTTTAGACATATAAAAATCGGTTCCATTATTACGAGCGACGATAATGTACAGCATGATAAATGCACGGCCAGAAAAGGTTCCACTCCATTATGTACCTTTCAAGATTATTTACATTCATAGCTGTAAAATCTAAAAGAGCTAGGACGCTCCAATTCGTAAAATCACTAAGTCCAGATTTGTTGTTTTAAGTTATGGTCACATAAAGTTTTTAAAAAAATCGTGAAAATTTCCCTTTGAGTTGAAAAATGAAACGACTACTGAAATAAATGAAAAAAAAACATGTACTTTTATTTAAGGCATAATTATCAGATTATGATTACAATGAGCATTAAAAATCAACATACAGAAAACTTTTTCATAGTAAAACATAAAATAATATTAATAGTATTTACCTATATAAAATCTCCAAAAAAATAACTTTTTATTGCTTTGCAAAGTATATAAAAGTATATATAGTAAGTACATGGTAGTGCATGCAATAAG
The DNA here is from genome assembly GCA_951394065.1 of Venusia cambrica. Taxonomy (NCBI): domain Eukaryota; kingdom Metazoa; phylum Arthropoda; class Insecta; order Lepidoptera; family Geometridae; genus Venusia; species Venusia cambrica. The sequence continues at coordinate 9,495,523 of OX596040.1, forward strand.
TAATAAAGTAGGAACTTAGTAATCACAAATAGAAAAATCAGTCTGAACATATGTTTTTCCGTAAAGCTTCCTGAGCATTTCTTAGATAACATAATAATAATTGTTAAACCTATTCATAAATGTTAACTTAATCATTAATTACTCAATGTCATCGCTAGAGTCATTTTGGTCATGGGCAGCATCTAGTAAAGCCATTTCTTGAAATATTTCTTCATAAAAAGCTCTATCATTCTCAGGTACAAATTGCATCAACTTCTTGACGTCCTTTATTTTCGCTTCCTTTACCTTGACCATTGATGAATAACAATCATCAAGATCACCTATAATGTTTCTTTGTATTCCCGCGCGATACAAGCGTATAGGCTGAAAATTCTCACCTCTCATAGTCTGTGACATTTGAGGATTTGTAAATCTCGAGATTTTCATCCGCCGACATGTAGAAATTCCTGGTATGGATGGTTTAATTTTTTCTTCATACAATTTCTTGTAATCTTTCACCTTTATAACTCTGTCACCATCATCAGATATCTTTCCTAAATGTTTTTCGATGAAAACCACTTCAAATTTCTGTGATAATTTGCTGTCTTTTACAAACTTTATGTATGTTTCTGGTGAGTAAATCTTTTCATGTCTTAATTTTTGTCTTTTAATTAAAATAAAATCTCTATCGATTGGCATCATAGAGTGGCCTGGTATTGGATAGAATACTGAAATTCGTTGAAATTTTCCTGTAGCGCATAATTGATCCAAAAATGTAAATACAAACTTGTTTTTATTTTGGCTAAAACAGTTATCGCAGAATATTTCCAAATGTGTGTGATTTGGTTTTGCATTATTAGAAATATAATCGTCCAAAGCACTTAAAACTTCGTTAGGCCTTTTTTTTTTTTGCGTAATTTTCTGTGTACAAGTACATTGTGGCGGTTTTCTCTTTTAAATTGTGGATGCCAAAATTATGCAGCCACAACTGCCTGATATAATATTCATCACTGACGTTTGTTACAGGCAGAGTAAGATTTTTTTGATAGTCAAAGCATATTGATAGTTTCGCATTATCCTCATCTTTTTCAGCTTGACTGCATTTCTTCAGTAACACTTCAGCTCTTCTCAAATGTATCTCTTGTTGTAATTTTAGTTTCTTCACTTATTCTCTATCCTTTTTTATGTAACGGTCCTTAGGTAATCTGACTGATTCCTTTGTACATAGTTAGTTTAATTGTACTTTTTATTGAATAAAGAAAAAAAAAATTTGTTGCTTAATAATACACTGTCGTCACTTCCATTGTCATGTCAACCTAAGTCAAGTTGAATAAACTTGACGTTTGCTTTGGTACTTTTTTTTTACTAAAGTTTACCGACTCTTCTTACGTAGTACTGTAGTAGTAGTATTGTTTGTTTTGTTGTACTCTCTATCTAGGTAATGTATTCTCTTCTCTCTCTGCATCTGTCTGTCGTCTTTAATGTTCAGGAAAAAGTAAAAACGGTGTGCTCGCCTGCTCGGTCGGTGTTCGTTCGTTCGAGCGACGCTTCCACGATTTTCACTGATTTTGTTTAATATTTTCGTCAGTTTTTGTGTTGATAACGTTTGTGATCCAGTATTGAGTGTGTGGATTTTGCACCTTACCATAACGTGAGTATATTTTATTGTATTTTCTAGTCCTTAAATATGCTACCGCGCCATTGTACCGCCGCCGCGCCATAATAAAGCATCAGTTTAGAATTTATCAAATTAAAAGCAGCAGGTAACTAAAATTCGTAGGTATAGGTAGCAATACAATTGACATCACGTAAACTTACATGTCCCAGCATGATGTCTAATTTTCGTGTACTTTCTTACTTAGAACGGAATATGTATCTTTTCTAACGTTTCAGCTACTATTCGCCAAAGCAATAACGAAGAATAACTAATAAAATACCACGCTTCGCCTCTGTCGGGAGCTCAGGTTACGTTCTCGCATTTCGCCGCACACCATGTCGACCCACTATATTATCTAGCTAGGTACCAAATTACAATTTGGTACGCTAAGTAGGCTACCTACCTACCTACCTACTTGAATACCTATGAATGAACTAGGAAGTGATTTCAATTGAAGTTTTTCACGCTCCGGTTGACCTTAGTCTCATTGTGTGAGCGCAAAGCAGCTTCATAGACCCACATTCTTTTGAAATGATTTAATTAATTTTGAAAATTTACATTTGAAACCTATTAATTTGGGTGTCTAATACCATACCTAGCCAAAGATCCTGTAATCTATATTGACATTCCCATTATAAGGTCACAGTAACCCTTATCTATCACACCTCTCTGCCCTGCATATCAGTGAACCTATCTATGCACCAGTAATCTTGTTTACTTGCCCTATGTTATAAGATTGTATGCCTGTATGTGCTAACTTACAAACTGAATACTTATTTATTTATAGGTCTGAAATTTGAAACATTTTGTGTGCTGATATGTGCTTTTTAAGATCATCTTCGTCTTATAAATGTTACTGAATGAATTAATATGTCTTTGTCTGAAATGTCTTTGTAGAGAAATGTGGCTTCTCTAAAATTACTAGACTTCACTAGAATACCACCTACTTCTGACAATCTTTGTGTTCAAAAATGTTACACAATGATGTCATACATTTTATAAATCAAACCAAACTTGTTCTCAACACCTGTGTCTTTAACATTGTAGTTCTAAAATGTCTATCTAACCTTTATTAATAGGGTTCTTGTCTTATCTAGGTAGGTGGTTGAGGCATTCCATCATTGTTATAGATAGTCCCATAATGGGTCTTTAATTACAGTAAGACATACCTCAACAACAGTCACAATGGTTTTTATTCAGTTACTAAATTCTAGATAATAACTTATTAGTACCCATTTAATAAAGCTACAGTCATGCTGTCAATTTAAAGATGTACTTGAGAACTGCTTATGTAAGACTTCATACACACTTTATTTTTAATAAGGTTGTAATGCTCCTAGGCACAATCACCAAAGTACAATCTGTAAAAACTCACACAACCTTGTAACAATGGCTCAGATACTCTTCATCAATGAGTGCATCTTGGCTCTGCACTCTACCAAGTCAAGTACGGTAAGTTTATATTTTGTTAAATCATCCCAAAGCCAAAGGTGGCTGCAGTTCTCTTCAGGATTGAACTAGAGCTTTATGTAGAGTCAAAAGTTGACCTGGTGTGAAATATTGCTTGACCTTATTTAGGATGGTTTTCGTTCACAATTTGCGATTTAGGCTACCATTATTACATATTACCATAGAAAAGTTTTGCTTCATTCTCAAGTTGGTTTGAGTTGAGTTATTATTATCAGTTTACTTCTTTAAAAATTTACACATTAATTTTCAATATAAATATATTTCATCTCATTGATTTAATTTGTTGGTTGCTTACATGCTATGTTTGAATTTTAGCACATAATAAGTAAAAGCATATTAATTAATTGATAGGTAGGTATTTATGTAAACCTAAAACATGTAAAGTTTCATGGCTGAGTGCATTATCACTATAGGATGTTACAAAACCATTCCCATTTCACATATTATTGTACACATACCTTTAATAAAGTGATAAAGCTAGGTATGACACAGGATGTAGCCCTTAGATCACTGATGCACAACAAAATCAGTGGTGCATGGCTGGATTAGGTTACCTTCCATTCTCGGTGATTTTATGTCAGCATTTTGAACCTTAAAGATATCTTTTATGTATAGGATTCATGTTGGACATTGTTGTCTTGTCATGTAAAGGTGAGATGTAGGTGGTACATTGAGTTGAGTCATAACTATATCTAGTTCACAAAAATGTTGTAGGTATTGATAATTTTATGGTGAGGAAGTTTATAACAAAAGGCTACTTGACTTGAATCAATGAGTAAAGGCAGAAATCATAAATCATATATTTTTGTAAACCTAGATGGTTCCCCATTTGTTCCCCTTCGGCTCATTTCCAAAGTTGGTCTTTGGTATTTAACAAAATGTTCACAGTATATTGAATTTTAGCCAACAAAGTACAATAGCTCAAAACATAGAACCTAGATTTCTCCTGTATAATTTATGCATTACCTAAGTTTCCTTGAAAGTTGCGGGTCAACAATACACCACCTACTTACGCAGATTTTACTTGCAAATTCTGCTTTTGTAAGTTTTTGCAATGTAACTTGCGACTCCATAATCCTTGAATCACACAAAAACTTACTAAGAAGAGAATATTCTTACTAATGATGGGTCACAATGCGGAAATATTTACAGTATATCTACATTATTTGGTGAAGGTTAGAAGAATGCAATGGGGGTTTGTTATAATCACCACACTAGTCAGATAGCAGTATCATCATTATACATTGGCTAGCATGGCTTACTATACTACAATAGTAATGTACTTTTTCTTTATATTCCTCAGCCTGCTATCATCCAATACTGATTTGTTCCAGTTCACAGCACATGCGCCTGTAGCTCATACTGTTCGTTGTCGATAGCTATTATCATTTACTAGGTATAGGAATGATCTATGAATGTTTATGCACTCATTGTTATGCAATACGCAACTCCCAACGGCTTTGTTCGGTCATTACATTTGTTAGGTGTTCTATTGAATGAAAGTCTTCGGAAGCAGCCTGTTGGAGTACCTAACTGTTGTTGTAATTTCTGGCTGTCTACTATCATAATAATAATAACCAGAAAAACAAATTTTTAATGGGGCAAATACAATTTAGAAAATGTTTGGCTACAGTCTTATGTAATATGATGGTAGGTTGTTTTTAACTGAACTATTATAGCCTTGCAGGAGGCCAATATATCATACATCAGACTGCTACGAACCGTTGATGATGATGATGAGAGTCATCAACAAAAATAATGATAGACACATCTTACAAACCCATTATCTATCATCAACTCATTTCATAACGCAATGGCGACCTCTCGTAGTAATCATTGTAAGATCGCATCCCAGATAGCAGGGTGCATCAACCTTAGCCGCGGACGCCCAAAACGCGCACCTCTTTGAAAGCTCTGTTGCCCTGGTACTTCCTAGCTGTAACTAATTTACTGTAACTATGAACAATAGTTTTAATTTTTAATTAGGAAGACACTCTCCAGTACAAACATAGAGTCCGATTCGAAATAAATTTTTGGATATGGATAATCTGTGTCTGTGGTGCATTACTTTTTTCTGAATATACGATTTACCGTTATTTCGAAATTAACGACAAAATATGTCAATCAAAATGAGCACCTATTTGAAAACTATGTTGTCCTGGTACTACTAGTTGTTATAGTTTCTGTGTGTTTAAATTAATCGTGTTTGGTTGGTGTAGGACGTTGTTTCAATCCGCCTGGCTAGCTACCTCCATCTTACGTCTGTCGCCATTTCATCAATAATTCTAAATTGTTGTGTTCCGGCATTTAGAGGCAAGATAGCAAGTTCGATGGTGCGTCTGTGACGTAAGTTGCGAGGCGGTTATATACCGCTAGCACCATCATCACGAACACGTTAAACTAAGCGAATTGTCCGGTATTTTATAGTTGTAATTCCATGCTTCTGGCACATATATCTTAAGAAATATAATTTTAGATTGAAATACGAACGAGTACTATCTTAAGTAATATTTTATTGATGGTACTATACAATTAGGAAAATAAAAATCAACAAACTAATCGATATTAACCTTCGGTTGGCACCGGTGGTATCAGCGGAATTTGGCGAAAAAGAACTAGTACTTTTCGCAATTTCTGTCATTACTAGTAAAAAAACTCAAACCTCAGTCGGTCCGGAATAGACTTTTGATCCTTATTAGAAACGAACGATTGGCATCAAAAAAAGTTTTGGTGTAAAATGACCATTTTCTTGCTCAATGTACATTTTTTCAAAATCTGAGAATACCGTTTAGAATATCTTAAAAAACATGGATAGTCTCCTAGAAACGTTTTGCTGTAACTATAACGGTTAAGGTACTTGCCCTTATTGACTAGTCTCAAAAATTCACCCTGTATAAATACTACATGACAGTGCTTGCTAAGGTCTTATAACTATTGTTTGAATGTAACTCACATGTGGAAATAAGGTGTAGCGCGGTTTGTTCGGTTGAATAATTGAGTATCGAGTCAAATTACTTGTTGTAGTGGTAGGTCTTTTGAGATTTTATGGGCTTACAATCTATACATATTTTTTTTTGCTGATATCAATTATGATGGAATGCAGCAAGCACTGGGCAGTCTTATTATTATTCATAATCGGTCGTATGATCGCCGCCGTGTATTTTTTGTCCTGCAACGTACCTATATCTACATATACATAAGCACTTAGGTACGACTCTCCAAGGCCGGAGGCCGACTGTGACTTTATATAACATAGACAAAACCATGTGATACCTTTTTAAAAGATACCACTAGAACACTCATGATGCATGGTGGGCTACTAAGTCCAGCCAATCGGTCCTATAAGATTACGGATGTAATACACATACTTGTTCTTGTAAATATCTACATATACTTAATTATAACAGCCCATTAGTGTCCACTGCAGGACCGAGCCCCACCAAAGCTAGAGGGTTTTTGTAATAATCACCACGCTTGGCAGGCGTATTGGTGATCACGGCAAAGGTGAACATAATACGCAGAAGGAAGCTACTGCCCTTCTTCTGGTGAGATCCCGTAGTCGGCTTTTACGACATCCATTTGCTGAGTTGGAGGGGTCTATTCTTAAGCCGCGACCGCCACGGCAAATACATAGATAGGGATATCTGTAATCTAGTTTCCATAGTCCAAGCGATGCTTAGTTTGGATTGGACTATGAGATGGCGCTGTGTATAATAAAAGTTTACACCTGAAAAATCTAGAAAAAAAATTGTTCTTGTGAATAGATACATACTTACCTGTAGGTACAATAATAGCTGACATGGTGCAGTTAAACTCGCGACAAGGTTCTAAGTTCTTCACCATAATTTCGGCTCGCCCTATTGTAGACCTCATTCTTCATGATTTCTCAAGCATCATGGGGCTGACCCTATACTATAAACAGGCCTAGCCAGTGATCATGAGGTCAGGTGGAGGTCATAGATAGAAGCGGCTCATGATCACTGGCGAGGCCTTTTTATTTTACAGTTTTTTATTATACACGTAAAGGCAGCCCTGGATGTCGATGCTTACCTGGGCAGGAATGAGGTCTACAATGGAGCGAGTGCTTATAGTGATGAACTTAGAACCTTGGAGCAAGTGTCACTGCGCTGGGTCAGCTAGTCTGTTATTAAATAAAAACTTTGTAGGCCTGTAGTACTGGTGTAGATTTTCAAGAAATGTATCAGAATATTTTCAAGTTTCGTGTTTCAAATACTTTCAAGTTACATACAAATGTTTTTAGTTTTCAACCCGGTTTCGTCCCTTCAGATGGGTAGAGGGGAGATAAAAAGTTTATATGGTCCTAGCCAATGATTTTTCCAAATCCATTCATTAGTTAAGCGTAATGCTTGTTCAAGATACAGTGGGACAGAAAAACACTATTGTCTTGGCTTCTGTATCGATAATAGTGTTTCCTACAATTGAAATTTTCAAATTATATGATTTTCGCTGAATTTACTGAGCTGTGTTCGAGATACTAAAGGCGTTTTTTTAATAATATTTTTAAATTCATGATCTATCTTTTGAATGGGATTTCAGATTTGAATAGTACAAAAAGTGATCTACAGGCACTGAAAGGATTGTTGTTTAACGGAAGGAAAACCTATTAAAATAACAATATCGAACGAAACTACACCACGTTATAGCTAAACTATCGGTTAGTTTTAAACGTGGTGTAGTTTCTACCGGCGGCGGCGGCGGCGCGGTGTATCTATTAACTTTTAAACATAAAAAAGTAGATATAGTGGTATGACTATAATAATAATATATAATAATAGTGGAACAAATGGTATCGAGGATGTTTTATTTATTTTTGTAGATATTGATGTGTTCTCCTAAACTGTAGAACATTACTTAGTTCTACCATCAATCGTTTTCGCAGCGCACGCGATGTAAGGATTTTTACGGGTAATTTTCCTTCACCTTGGATTACATTATAAGTGGTTTCGTAAGGATCCCTAATAATAGCCTATGCTACTCAACGATATATAGCATTCTACTGGTTAAAGATTTCCATTCCGGTAGTAGTTGAGTTCATTCATTACAAACAAAATTACAAATCTTTTCTCTTATAATATTAGTGTAGATAACACCTAAACACAGAACAAACATCTATATTCATGACACCAGTGTTTGTGCCGGGTGGGAATCCCACAACCTACAGGGCCGAATGGAGAGCTACTTCCAACTAAGCTGTTAGGCCAGAGGCCAGTGTGAATTTTAAACAGTAAATACTATTTTTAAAATGAATCTCCTGTCAAAATAAAGAAAAACAAACCCCCAAAATAGTGTGAACAGTTTGGTATCCATCACCCAAATTGAGCATTGTGGTGACATTCTTATCTGATGGTTATTTCTGTTTGGTTTCCATCTTTCATTGGAAGACCATTTTTTTTGTGAGCAAGATGTTTCTAGTTTGGAGTTCGCCACTTGTCTCATTTTAAAATCATTTTTTGTCTTTTGTTTTGCAGTTACGATGTAGTATTACAGAATATATAATAGTACAATTACATATACAAGAACATTGAGCTTAGCTTCCTAACAACTCGCAAGCATTTCCCATTTCGTAAGAATTCAGTTGCAAATGTAATACTACGATCTCCGACCTCTCTTCCAAACATGATGATAATGGCAAAACCTTTCGTCTTGCTTGTATAAGACACATAAAAGCCCGTACACATGATTTCACGGGCTTTTATTTGTATTCTTAATTCCTAGTAATAAATACACGTTACTTCAACTGAACTAAAGTGTATATTTGTACCTTAGTATATACCTAACCTAGGTATATACTAAGGTACCAATTTCAATTTTGCGCTACAACTAAGTGTTTATTGGTTCAACAAACGAACACCACGATGTATTGTTTGCTTACGCGTGTCTCCATTATTTGACGAGCAAATCTACATTATCGCCGAAAATCTAAACATTTGCTCCCACTCACTCTATTTATGTCTGTTAATAGACTTCAGTCCATTTATCTTTAAACTTGAACCATTTGACGGCCGGCGGTAGACATGTGCTCATAACGCTAATAATCGCTGGCCCTTCTAATGGTACTTACATCATCTGCATGGAGCAAGTCATGAGGTCTAGCGATCTAATTACAGTAAGCCAGCATCGCCAGATTTTTGGGAAGTCTCCCTAACAGTTATAAGAAAACACTTCGCAATATAAAACATATTTACGTTTTATAATTTAATTTATTTCAAGATGGTAACATTCAATGAATGTTTTATAATTTAATTTAATTGGGAGGCAAAAAAATTTAATCTGAATAGTTACATAATAAAAGTTGCAATTAAACATTATAGCTGCTCTGTAAGCTCAGGCTATCTTTACAAAATCTTTCCGAGTGCATAGTGCGAGTTGCAAACGAAGTTCACTCGATTCGCCATTGCATTTGCGATTGCAATTGATCGACAGATTGCGATTGGAAACTACTAGTTTTTTTTCTATTTGCTCCATACCTACTGATACGCTACGCAACGTAGGCAATTTCGACTACAGGTTTAAAAAAGAAAGAAAAAAAAACTAAAATTATCACTAACACTTCAGTGTATCCATGCAATAAATATCACATTGATGAGGAGGTTCTTTTCTGATACATAAAGCCAAATATAGGCGACCACAACATTGCTAAGTTTTGTTCAACAGGTCAACTTAAGGGTAATTCATAGGCAGTTGGATCTAGTACTAATTGACTATTACCGATCACCTGTCGATTCGTTTTCTACTTCTTGAATATTATAATTCCAAAACATCTTCAGCTTGTATATTGCACCACACTCTGAAACCTTTGCGACGTGATTGTGTGTGTGTGAGTTCGTTCACCCCATCGCTGACAGCTAGCGCTATTTTCTAGAAACAGGTATATCTACGGGGAAGTGCAGGTTCGAAAGTAGGGCTTCGGAACCGGTGTGAGAGATTCCGTACATCATAATTTTCCTACGAATCGCATTTTATAAATGCTTTAAGAGTAATGTACAAAAAGACTCACAGTTCAGTTGGAAGTCACTCTGCGTTGCTGAACCTAACTATATTTTTTTGTGATAAATATAGATGTTTGTTATGTGTTTGCGAATTTTATCATAAGAATGTATTGGCGAAATATGTATATATACCATCTTCTGCTCGCGACTTTGCCCGCGTGGCGCCAGGATAAAAAGTAGCCTATATGTTTTGCTGGTTGAGATCAATATCTTAACAAAACATCAGCTAATTTTTTTTTTATTGTACGACGGAGAAGCATTTGGCCTTCATCTCAGTGTGGGAACAGTATAATGAATGATAATGAACAAACATGGACGCTAATAGTTTAATTTTGTTTTTTTGTTTTAGCTGAATTATGAGTCAAAAGAGCGCGCGGAAGCCGCAAAGTGCTGCGTTGGCAGATGACAAAGAAAAGGTAAACCAGTCTTACTATAGTCTTAACACATGGTAAAACTACAATAGTTTGGATTCTCTTTCAGGAGCACCAGAGAGACTTACAATACTCCTTACTCCTTGCTTAATAATGCTGGCAGGTATAATCTGTTTCTGTGCTACGTTACTTCATCTAATATGATATACTTATAAATCTAAATAAAGAAAAAAATATAAGTTTCATATGTTTTGACTTTTTATAAGCACTTTATCCCTGTCCGATCATACCTGCAAAATTTCATTTATTTTTTATTTTGCGTAGAACGTGACATTTTTAAATGAATGACAAACTATATTTGTACTGGAGTGCAAAAATATGCAAATCTTAAGAGTCTATGATGTCTATGAGCTCTGTGAAATGGCTTAGCTTCAGCGATAATATCTTGCACAATACTGTAGCATTTACTTTGAAATTAATATATTTATAGTTCAGGATAGATGCTAGACCTAAAATGTTCGCCATTCAATAAATACGCCCAATTAGGGCTTGAAACTTTATACAGTAAATAAACACAGTATACAGCAGACGGTCTATGTTTTCGATTTTCTAAATTCATATTTGTTTTAACGTAGAAATTCGCGCGTATTTCTGTCATCTGGTGGTCATAAGCGCCGTGGCGTGAGCGCACAGCAATATCACCTTTATTATTACTATATCTTAGTTCGAAACTAGAATAAAGTTGCTTTGAGTTGCTAATCTGAGGTACTATAGTCCGTTAAGCCGAATTATTGCTAAATAAATTACATAAAAATCGGACAATTCCGTAAATTCTGCACAATAACATCCTAGTTTTAGTCTGCCATATCCTCATACTATAAACTAACGAATAGTTACAATGGTTTTAAATGAAATTATACAGGAAAATTATGTTTCCTGTTAAATATTTCACAATATTACAACAAAATGTGTTATTTTTCATGAGATACTTTTCTATACAATTTGTGACTTAGGAATGCATGTCCAACTTGAATGGAGAACGTCATTAGGTCAATGACCTGCTAACAGCTCAGTAAACATAAACTCATTACGAATTTTCTATTACTATATCATAACAGGGTGTTCTTCGTGACAGTACTGTTATAGTTAATACCATAACAGAAACCATTTCCTTACAGGCAGATAATCCGGTCAAAGAGATGAAGAAAACAGCTCAGCACGCGGAAAAGGATAAGCCATATCAGAAAACTGCCAAATCTCATCCGGCAGACAAAAACGATAAACCGGATAAAGTGACAGACAAATCACAACATGAAAAGGACACAAAGAAAGTAGAAAAGAATGCACCTACACCAGACAGAGCCCAGAAAGCAGATAAAACTGCGCCAACGCCAGACAAAAAATCTGAAAAAACTGCACCTACGCCAGACAGAAAAGCTGACAAAATGGATAAAGCTGCACCGACGCCAGACAAAAAAGCAGACAAATTGGATAAAACTGCACCGACACCAGACAAAAAAGCAGACAAATCGGATAAAACTGAATCGGCAACGCCAGACAAAAATACAGAGAAAGCCAAGAACGATAAAGGAGCTGATAAGAAAGATAAGACAGTGGAAGCTAATGGAAAGGTAATATTTGTTTTCAGTTTATTGATCAGTTTGAATATAAAAGCGTTCTTGCTGATTTAAAAAATCAATACCTTTTTTGGGTTCGGGTTATCTAAGAGGTTGAAAGCTTTTGATTAAAACCTTGAAACATGGTGTGGTCTTCATCATCAATCCTTTCTGGCACGCTATCAAGTCGATTCTAATTTAATACAGTAAACTTTTATTTACGCAGAGCCCAGCTGAAAAGTCACCACTTGTCAATCAAAGTCTCGTTAAAATAGTTTTGCATTAGAACGGACCAACCTAACGGGACATAACAGGACATAAGGAAATTAATTAATTACACATAGTACCATCAAGCCGCATACTAAGCAAAGCTTGTAATATAGGAAAAAACACTGATTGTCAGAATAACAAAATTAATAACACGTGGTGTTGGTAACGTTTAAATAAACATTAATGAGCTTGGCCTTCTTTACGTAATCACAGCCACTTCAATTAAATTCATAATTAATAAAATAATAATACTATTACAGTACATTAATTTCACACAGCGCCATCTAGCCCCAAACTAACCATAGCTTGTAATATGGGAACTAGATTACGGATAGAATACTTGAATACTTTTTTTTGTAAATACATACTTATCATAAAACAAAACTCTCAAACACAGAACAAACAAATAAAAATCTATATTCAATAATAATAAATAATAAATATTACAGGACATTAATATTACACAGCGCCATTTAGCCCCAAACTAAGCATAGCTTGTAATATGGGAACTAGATTACGGATAGAATACTTAAATACTTTTTGTAAATACATACGTACTATATGATACAACTCCCAAACACAGAACAAACATCTATATTCATCACACAAATGTTTGCTCTGGGTGGGAATCGAACCCACAACCTACAGCGCAGAAGGCAGAGTTACTACCAACTGAGCTATGAGGCTTGTTCATCACAAATATGTTTGTCCTGGGTGGGAATCGAATCGAATCGAAAATAGCGGCATGTTATTCCCCTTCCACCACCCCCTTCCAGGAGAAGCCGGAGAAGCCGAAGAGCAACGGAGCTGCGAACGGCGAGCACACGGTGAGTGACGACTCGGAAGAGGATCTGCTGGTCATAGACGACCAGGACGAGGTGTTCCCGGAACTGGCGTACGATGACACCTCGGACGGAGAGGACGATGTGCCCAGTAGGAGTTACACCAGGAGATCGCAGGTACCACTCAGCGGTACCTGTTGTTTTTGTCCTTGGTTGGGGGGTTTTGTGGGGCATGGTTGTGTTTCACGCGGCGGGTTGCGTTTCATCGGTGCAAGGCTATGATTTTGCTAGGACATGAATCATTTATGCCGGGGCATGTGTTTTAAGCAGGGTCGGGTTGTGTATAATGGTACTCCCATTACCTTAGTTAAGAGGGCTAGGTTGCATTTTCCTATAACCATTTGTAGTATATCTGATAATACATTTCACTCAATCGTAGAATTGTTTTGGGACATAATTGGGGGATACAAAATTGTTAGCTATAGGTTTTCGCGGGTTTTGATATCAAATCTTGGTATTCGGATACTGCCGACGATATTATTATTTTGGTGAGAGAACAAAGCATGCTATCACGGTGTAGGAAGTTGAAGGGGAATGACGCATGTAAAGACAATAATGAAAATTAGGTCCGGTACCGTCGATATTTGGTGGTTACCCTCTTTTCTTTGTGTTGTTTTCATTGTCTCCGATCAAACCATGTATGAACAGACCAAAGATTAGTAAAATAACGTATTAAAGCTACAATTTCATATGACCCTGACCGCACAATAAGTGCCTTCCCCGCTATCGAACCTTTCGTCGCTGCGCCGCTGAGCGAGATTCTTTTGTTTTTAAGGTCTCGACAAAGCTAGTTTTTGACGATTCTAAGTGATCTAGATTTCCCCGAGGTTTGACCGGCGTGTTACCAGGATAAAAAGGATATAAGTAGAATAGCATTATATTGTTCCCCATGACCCAAACACCTAACCAAATTGAGATTTTCTCTCTTTTTAAAAAGGCTTGCTCCATTCGTCAAGAGCCTGTCGTATAACTATGTATAACCAAACCAATTTTAATTTGAATCCGTTTAGCCGTTTACTCGTGACAATTTAACAAACGGTTACTTTGTTAATTTATAATGTTTGTGTAGATAAATGTTTTAATTGACTTTAAGACGCTTAAAAGGACAATAACCCTTGGTCTGTCACACATGGTTTGTTAGCAATAACCACCGGTTTGAGTGTAACTAACGCTCGCTTTAAGGTGAAGTCAACGAAAACGCCAGAGACGCCCGCGCCGCGCCCCGCCTCCGTCAAAGAAGATGAAGTAAGTCATCATTGTTCAATAAATATCAAGAAAACTGTTCTATACGTGGATCAAAGAGAACCATGTTCTATATTTGAAATGTTTTTTTTTTTCGTAAGAGGCGAGCGTTTATTCCAAGGAATGGCATAAATTTGAGAACTTCACCAATATATATGGCAGGGGTGCCAAAAGTGGTGGTATTGAAATCGCCTATTGTACTCATTGGGATGGGGAGGTTTATGTCTGGCACTGACTGTGAAAAACAATTATTAATGAAGATGATATATATATAAAGATAAACAAGTTAACATTGAACCAATTGGTGAAAATTTCTTATGAAATTCGACAATCCACGCCATAAATAGCGAGCTGAGCCGCCTCCATACATCGACTCCCCGCGACCGCTACAATATCGTCGGTCCATTGAGTGGTCTTCTCACACTCCGTTTAATCGCAGTCGCCAAGCTATAACTTTAACTCCCCAGTAGTCGTATTCACATATATGCCCGGAATTAGATGCACTATCAAACTATTCAATCTTTAAATTTTATGCAATCATAAAATTAACATCTGAACCAGTTTTGCGAAATATCAAAGATCTCTTAAATAGAATGTAGATTAGCATTCCTATGTAAAGTGCGTCGCCTGCATGCTAAGTAAATACTAATAGTTATACCTAACTACTAACAGCCACCTGTGCATGCTTGTTTAACACTAATTCTGCTGTTTTCACAGCAAATTATATTTGTCTACTAATTACCTGACTATTAGGCTATTACGACTGTTATCTATCTGTTTTGTGGCAAATAATTCCTGTTTATTTATGTAAAATGTTTTGTAATAAAGTAACCAAACGAGAATAGCATAAAAGCATACTAAAATAATCAAGTTATTAGGTTGCTAGCAAAGTTGCGAGGTATGGTTGCGAAGCAGAACCACTTTTATGAGTATCGTTATAAGCCGAGTCCTGACTGAGCTTTGATTTTAATCTATCAATATAATATTTCTATCCTCCCGCACAAGGGACTAATTAAGAGTATAAAGTTGGGGAACGCGAATGTTGCATTTACAATGTAATCAATAATTTATGAGACAAATCTAGCTAATTAGTTGTCCAAGGCATATTGCTATGCCCTGCTATACCAACATATAATATGAACACAAATGTAATAACATATCACATGTTCCAGTCAAAAGAAAAGGCCCTTAAACCAGTGGACCTCCTCGCCACGGACAGAAAACTGCGCTCAGCCGACTCCCCCAAACCGGAGTCTAAGAGAGACGCATCCAAACCGGCGCAGGAATCGCCGAAGAAGGATGGTACCATCGATTTAACCGAAGATGAGAAGAGTGTGGACACTACGGGAAAGAACAAGCTCGAAATGGAGGTGGTCATCGAGCTGGAGAGCTTGGAAGGTTAGTTCGCGAGATCTTTTCAGCTACATCTGCTTTTAACCGCCTCCGTGGTCTAGTATCAGATCCAGAGGTCCCGGGCTACAATATTGTGCTTGGTTTGGTTGGTGGTAGGATTTTGTTTGAGTCCGCCTGGCTAGCTACCACCATCTTCCCTAATTCTGTCGCCATAACAACAATTCTTAAATTGTTGTGTTCTGGCATTTAGAGGTAAGATAGCCAACAGCCAGTTCCTCAGTTTGTTGAGGATTCTGGGTGAAGTGCGCTTAAACTTTCGGCCTTAACATAACTTGAAAATTAGGTGAGGTGAAAGCCAAGCACCTCCCCATCGAAGAATGAAAAATAAAAAACTCAACCTACACAAAAAAACACATATTCCACCATCAATTTGTGTCTTTTCTGTTTGCTTGTAGCTTCATTATTAGTACTGCAAAAGAATGGAATTCGTTCCGCTTGTCTGTTTGTCCACACTAATACAATCTTCTTATTCTGAGTGGAACACCTGTTTTGATGTCCCACTTTGTCCCCCATGGTTTAAATTAACAAAGAGTATCCACAGCCAGTCCAGTTTCTTAAAATACCAGAGCTCCAGTACAGTCTTTCAGTCTTCGATTCCAGAGTAAATAGTTTAAAAAGACGAGGATGCTCCATTTCAGGCTACATTTTATTTGTTTTCAAATGAGCTTGGCACAATAAAAAAAACTTACGTTTTTACCCCCTCCGGAAGTTCACTATTGATCACTGCTCAGAGGTATGTCTAATCAATTCGTTCAGCACAATCCCACGGTTTGCAAGCAGCTAGCCTTCAATATGTAGCACGTTGTTACGAATGTCTTCAGAATTGACTATAGATTTTAGAGGTAAGATAGCCAGTTCCTCAGTTTGTTGAGGATTCCGGGTGAAGTGCGCCTCCACCTTCGGCATCATCTCAACTTGTAACCAGGTGAGATGAAGGCCAAGCGCTTCCCCGTCATGCAATAAAAAAAAATAGAATATTCCCAGAAGAAAAGCTACCGATTCCATCGGTGTATCATTTCATCATCCAATGTCAAATGGTGATTATGGTAACCATCCAGATTTTGAGGCTCTGTCCAGCTATGGATATTGTGAAAATGTCATTCATATGTTTGTGACAAATTAGATGATCACATATACCAGGAATACGGCTATAGTGACCATAGTGTTCCTGTTAACTTGGCACAAAGATGTTTAACCTCATGTGCCTGTGAATTCACATTTGAGACGAGCCTAACATGGCAATGTTACTTCAGATCAGAGTTTGTTATGTGGTGTATTACCATGTGTACCCCAACGCCTTTTACATGAAGCTTTTCTAGATGGCTTGCAGCTAGCTAGCATGCAGGGAAGTTCATCTTTTGTTTTGTCTGATAAGATTAGGTAGATTCAAAAGCTCTTTATTGTATTGAATTATCTGTAATGATAAAGCTCGGCACTGATAACGGTGAAATGTAGT
This sequence comes from Venusia cambrica, assembly GCA_951394065.1. Lineage (NCBI taxonomy): Eukaryota > Metazoa > Arthropoda > Insecta > Lepidoptera > Geometridae > Venusia > Venusia cambrica. The sequence goes on from OX596040.1 coordinate 9,512,849, forward strand.
GTGACACTTGTCCTCAGGAGAGGCGAAGGGCAAGACTAGAGCGCGAGTGTCGCCTTACACGCGGGCAGCCAGACTCGACCAGACCACTACCTCGGTCACCGCCAACTACACAGGTCAGTTGTAGTATTGTAGTGTGAACTCGTCCTCAGAAGAGGTCAAGGGCAAGACTAGAGCGCGAGTGTCGCCTTACACGCGGGCAGCCAGACTCGACCAGACCACGACCTCGGTCACCGCCAACTACACAGGTCAGTTGTAGTATTGTAGTGTGAACTCGTCCTCAGGAGAGGTCAAGGGCAAGACTAGAGCGCGAGTGTCGCCTTACACGCGGGCAGCCAGACTCGACCAGACCACTACCTCGGTCACCGCCAACTACACAGGTCAGTTGTAGTATTGTAGTGTGAACTCGTCCTCAGAAGAGGTCAAGGGCAAGACTAGAGCGCGAGTGTCGCCTTACACGCGGGCAGCCAGACTCGACCAGACCACGACCTCGGTCACCGCCAACTACACAGGTCAGTTGTAGTATTGTAGTGTGAACTCGTCCTCAGGAGAGGTCAAGGGCAAGACTAGAGCGCGAGTGTCGCCTTACACGCGGGCAGCCAGACTCGACCAGACCACTACCTCGGTCACCGCCAACTACACAGGTCAGTTGTAGTATTGTAGTGTGAACTCGTCCTCAGAAGAGGTCAAGGGCAAGACTAGAGCGCGTGTGTCGCCTTACACGCGGGCAGCCAGACTCGACCAGACCACTACCTCGGTCACCGCCAACTACACAGGTCAGTTGTAGTATTGTAGTGTGAACTCGTCCTCAGAAGAGGTCAAGGGCAAGACTAGAGCGCGAGTGTCGCCTTACACGCGGGCAGCCAGACTCGACCAGACCACTACCTCGGTCACCGCCAACTACACAGGTCAGTTGTAGTATTGTAGTGTGAACTCGTCCTCAGAAGAGGTCAAGGGCAAGACTAGAGCGCGAGTGTCGCCTTACACGCGGGCAGCCAGACTCGACCAGACCACGACCTCGGTCACCGCCAACTACACAGGTCAGTTGTAGTATTGTAGTGTGAACTCGTCCTCAGAAGAGGTCAAGGGCAAGACTAGAGCGCGAGTGTCGCCTTACACGCGGGCAGCCAGACTCGACCAGACCACTACCTCGGTCACCGCCAACTACACAGGTCAGTTGTAGTATTGTAGTGTGAACTCGTCCTCAGAAGAGGTCAAGGGCAAGACTAGAGCGCGAGTGTCGCCTTACACGCGGGCAGCCAGACTCGACCAGACCACGACCTCGGTCACCGCCAACTACACAGGTCAGTTGTAGTATTGTAGTGTGAACTCGTCCTCAGGAGAGGTCAAGGGCAAGACTAGAGCGCGAGTGTCGCCTTACACGCGGGCAGCCAGACTCGACCAGACCACGACCTCGGTCACCGCCAACTACACAGGTCAGTTGTAGTATTGTAGTGTGAACTCGTCCTCAGGAGAGGTCAAGGGCAAGACTAGAGCGCGAGTGTCGCCTTACACGCGGGCAGCCAGACTCGACCAGACCACGACCTCGGTCACCGCCAACTACACAGGTCAGTTGTAGTATTGTAGTGTGAACTCGTCCTCAGGAGAGGTCAAGGGCAAGACTAGAGCGCGAGTGTCGCCTTACACGCGGGCAGCCAGACTCGACCAGACCACTACCTCGGTCACCGCCAACTACACAGGTCAGTTGTAGTATTGTAGTGTGAACTCGTCCTCAGAAGAGGTCAAGGGCAAGACTAGAGCGCGAGTGTCGCCTTACACGCGGGCAGCCAGACTCGACCAGACCACGACCTCGGTCACCGCCAACTACACAGGTCAGTTGTAGTATTGTAGTGTGAACTCGTCCTCAGGAGAGGTCAAGGGCAAGACTAGAGCGCGAGTGTCGCCTTACACGCGGGCAGCCAGACTCGACCAGACCACTACCTCGGTCACCGCCAACTACACAGGTCAGTTGTAGTATTGTAGTGTGAACTCGTCCTCAGAAGAGGTCAAGGGCAAGACTAGAGCGCGAGTGTCGCCTTACACGCGGGCAGCCAGACTCGACCAGACCACTACCTCGGTCACCGCCAACTACACAGGTCAGTTGTAGTATTGTAGTGTGAACTCGTCCTATATAAGTTATCTATATTACCTATTAACAAGCTTCGCTTGAGGCTACATGGCGTTGTGTAAAATGTCTTGTCACATTTATTTGTGTTTATTATATAGAAATTAATTTAACGCCACTTAATTAATCGACTACGATACCCATAAACAAAAAAGACAAATAACAAACTTTCGCCAGCTTGGATTTCAAAATTGTTGTCATATTCGTAATAATATTTTCTATGTAATAGAAAAATTGACCTCGACTAATCGGTCTTGCCAGTGGCAATTATATTTTTTCATGTTGTTTTGTTGATAGTTAAGCTGTTGACTTTACGTGGGTAGCACAGTGATCGCGTGCACAAGCACGTTTTATATTTACTTATAACCATTTGTATCTAATTGTATCCAATTATGAATCCCCAGGCAACAACACAACTATGGAAATGGACATCACAGAGACGTCAATCTCCGAGGAAGTTCCTCTCGACGACAGCGGCTACCTGCGCGGCCTGAGGACTATCCGAGGAAGAACCTCATACAAGCCGCTCAAGGAGCTCTCCCTCAAACACACCCTGAACAGGAGTACCAGGAGCGCTGCCAGTGTGAACACGTCCCGTAAGTTTTAAGATAAATCAAATAGTCGAGTACTAACTGACTGACTATCGCATATATGACGCAGCCCAAACCGGAGGTTCAAGTAGTACTTTTAGCTTTTAGTGTAGGGATTCCCGCCTCTGTGGTGTAGTGGTTCGTCTTCCGGTGTCAGATCCAGAGGTCCCGGGTTCGATCCCTAAGTAAAAGGGAGTACAATATTGTGCTTGGTTTGGTTGGTGGTAGGACTTTGTTTGAGTCCACCTAGCTAGCTACCACTATCTTACCTAGTTCTTTCGCCATAACAACAAATCTTAAAATGTTGTGTTCCGGCATTTAATGGTAAGGATAGCCAGTTCCTCAGTTTGTTGAGGATTCCGGGTGAAGTGCGCTTTCACCTTCGGCCTTATAACTTAAAAACTAAGTTGAGATAAGGGCCAAGCAACTCCACTTCGTACAATAATAAAAAAGTGGTATACTAAGAAAGGATAAAAAAAAACACGGCATGTCGGGAACTCGGTCGTTTCGCAAGTATTACATTTGTGATTATTATTATGTGGGGCATATATACCCTAAAAGGGATGTGAATTAATAAACAAAAACAAAAAAATATGACAATAATATTATTGTTCCAAAGAAGAGTCGAGATAGAACCGACTTAATTATAATAAGTAAAAAAAGTACTAAGAAGTATATATTAAAAAAAACTGCAACTTGCTTGTTTCAAAGCAAAAACCAGTTAAGTTGATAATAAATTATATAAGACCCCTTTTCTTAAGCATATTGCGCCCACGGAGGAATGTGAGATTTGACATAGTCAAAGTTTAGCCAGGCCACCATAACAACGATTCTAAAAAAAACGTTGTGTTCCGTTATTTAGTGGTAAGATAGTCAGTTCCTCAGGCACGTGTTAGCTGATCCCGCTCTAAACTTATCCCAGAGTGCAGACTGTTGAGGACACCTTCGACCTTATCATAACTTGAAATCAAGGTAAGATGAAGGCCAAGCGCTTTCCCGTCGTACATTTTTTTTTAAATATAGAGTTCAGAATGCTTTAACTGACTTGTTTGTAGTAACAAGTTATTGTATTCCAGTATCGGAGTCGGCCCGTCCGACCGGCACAGTAGTGGGCCGCAAACGTAAACCTGACGGAGACGAGGTTGAGCTGGCTTGCGAGGTCACCGAGACCACGGGGGGGGAGGAGGACCTTGAGGAGGGGGAGGAGGAGGGACTTCACACACATACCAAGAGGATGAGGCTGTTTGAGAGGTTCTCGGTGCCCTTTAGAGGGTTCGGCTCCAGGAGGGCTGCTGAGGTAAATTTATTTTGATGATTTATTGATAACGGGGAGGACTTGAAGGGGGGAGGGGAGGGACTTTACTCAACCACCAATTGGATGAGGCTGTTTGAGAGGTTCTCGGTGCCTTTCAGAGGGTTCGGCTCCAGGAGGGCTGTAGAGGTTAATTTATTATCGATGATTTATTTGCAAAGGGTGGGGGGGGGGACTTGGAGGGTAAGGGACAATTGAGAACCTCCTCCTTTTTTTTTGTCGTTTTCTTTCGATACTAATCCTTTTATGAAACAGCTGTTTCTCGTTCACTCTATCAAATCTGCGTAGGTTTGGAATATCGGAAAACAAATGTATGTATCTTAATGCCTGTTATCCCACAAATAATAAATAAATGTAACGGGACATTAGTTCAAAATTTTTAACATTGTACAATACAATTCAAATTTGTATTGTACAATGTTAAATGTGACTTGTTCTTAATTAATGTAATATGTAAACGTTAGTTCTGCGAAAATAAAAATTTCTCTTATCTTATCTTATCTTTATCTTATTAATTTCATCACGCCATCCAGCTCCAACCTGAGCATAGCTCGTAATATGGTAAAAATAGCCTCCATCTCTTTCAGATTGTGGGTATCAATAGCGACCTGCCTCTCTCCGCGCCGGTGGCGTCCACCTCCTCGTTCGACCCCGAGGCTCTGAAGACCGCGTCATCATCATCAGCGGAGCCGCTCGCGTCGCCGCTCGCCGCCGCCACCGATAGGGACGGGAAGCGATGCACCATCATGTGAGACATTTGTGCTATCTTGTAAGGTATTTTGGTTCGCCGTGAAATGGAAATCGGAATCAACGCCCAACTTGCACCGATCCGATTCGTTTCACGGCCTATGAACTATCTTATATATTATCTTTAGATTCAGGTTAAGGTTGATCCTCGGCATTAAGTACGCGTTTTATAGTTTTTGGTAAATTGTAGCCGTGTTCGTGAGGTACTGTTTAATAGCCGTTTGAACCATCTTTAAGATTTTAATTTTAATTTTAGTGAGGATTTAAACCTCATGAAAACTAAGTGAAACATGCATTTTACCAAAAGGTTCCCGTTTAAAATGTGTGTTTAATAAATACATCATGATATATAAAACCATGATTTCACGGAGATTATGGACCCACCTAATTACGATGAAAGATCATGACTGTATACAGTCTGAAGATATCGAATATAAACTCAATTTGTACAGAATCATACATTTTCGTAGTTTTAGAAGAATAAGTTTATTTTGTGTAATATATTTTACAATAGATTCGTTATGTAGTTAGTTTTGTCTGTATTAGACATATAAGGCTTTGTTCACACTGCTGAAACAAACGTTTAGTGTTTCCTTCAATTTTTATATGTTGTACGTGGTCCGATCATCAACATTATGACATAGCCCATGTACATAGTAATATGTGTATGTCTTGCTCATTATACAAGGTGAACCGGAATTGGTAAAGTTCTACCTTTCATATTCATAATTATATTATGAGAACTTAGGACAGGAAGACCTTGTTTTAGATAACATTATCAAATCAGATTCACCGTGTATAATTCATGTTTCGTAATTCTAATGTGTATTCAATTCCTTCACTTGAATACCAACTGATTGTAATTCTACTTGTCGATGTTATACATCTTATTGGTAACTTCGTATTTTCAATAAATGCGTATATTTTTTGTTGTTGTTCATTTAGATAGGCTCGAAAGTGTCTATGTTTGTTTGTCTTTTCACGACCAAACGGCGGATTTTATTAAATTCGTCATGGTTATGTAATGTACGCTATTGAAAAGAACATACGCTACTTTTTAACCGGGTACCGTAGCGGGTACCTCGTGGTTAAAGCTAAAAAGGTAATTGAAAAAAAAACTTGATTGCTAAGAAATAGGTACGATTTTGTGTATTCTGTCCATATCAACATTATTACTGGTACTTTTACAAAAATAATGTCACGTAATATTAACTAACTTTTCTGATAGTACTAAAGTCTTTAAGGGCGATCTATATTATATAATTAATATATATTTACTGGCTATAATAATTGATCTAAATTGATATTTTAAAGTTAAGATCTATCATACAAGTTATTATTATGCTAACCATACCTTATATACCCACTGGTATTTAATTTTAACCCTTCGACGCCTAATAATATATCTATATATAGTAATTGGTTTTATTTTGTGACATCAAGACGTGTGGCTTAATATCATGTAAATGAAAAAATGCTAGTTTAAACTGATAATTGTTTTTTCACAATTTTCTTCGCTACATGTCTTGTTTATTGTAAGTTTATATTTTAGTATAATAGGGTTACCGTCTATAATAAAATTCTTGTTAGAATTATCAATTATGTTCGTAAGAAATTACAAATTTGTTGTTTATTTGTTTGTGAAGTAGTTATTTCTCTCTGTCATTTTCAAAAACATCTTTAAACATGTTTTTATTAGTGTGTTCAAGGCTTATTTTATTCCTGAACTAAATGGTGTCCCATTAAAAGTATGAGACTTTTGGGACACCCTATATCGCAATACAAATTTAATTTAGTATCCAAAGATCGCTACGACAATCATGTGGAGCATTTTTGTGCATTTTTTATATGAAATAAATATAGATGATAATATCTTGATAGTTTCTATTTAATATTGTTTGCTACTAACTTTACCAGACATTACAACAGCTTTAAAAACCACCGACATACTGCCAATAATCATTAAACTATACGATAATTGATATCGCTGAAATCCAATAACATATAAATAGCTTATCTAGAAATCAAAATTCTTATTAATATTTCACACACATTTTTTTTTATTAAAATTAAGATTTGTTTGGTTTGGTTGTATCTATAAAGAAGTATTAATTCGGTTTCGTCCATATTTTCTTACTTTTAGGATAAAAATAAATTTGAATTTTGATTTATGAATCCAGGGCACTTATCCACCAAAGCAGACCCTAAAAATCTGGATAAAAGCTAGACCAAGAGCTAAGCTAAGTTAGTTGACATAGCTCAAGTAACTTTTCATACAACCTAAATAGTTGTGGTCAGCACACAAGTATGAAAAAGGCTAAATTAACTTGGGTTAACTCTTGGTCTATAACCAGCTTGACATAGCATAGCTCAACGTGGAAATCTCAAATAATACACGCCATATACCAATTTTATAAGATATATTCGCGAAACCTATTCTGCTTTTACAACTAATATAATGAAACAAAAATACACAACCCGCGACGGGACTCGAACCTGCATCTTTTCCTAATGCAACAAGGGTCCTGAGGCAGTTTCTGAAACTTTGTGATTTGTTGCTATTGAGCAATAAGGCACAAAGTTTCATAAAACGCCAGAAAAAAACAATTGTGGTTAGAGCGTTTCCGGCTTTAGGAGTAGTTGCGGGTTGAGTTTTTGTGTCATTATACCATTTTTAAATGTTGTGATCAAGTGCAAAAATACAAAAATAACTATTCTGCTTTCGTGGATAACAAGCTTAAGTATTCATTTTATGGAATTTCTATGTATAAAAATTGTATGAATTAATTCTTAGGCCCGTGTAATCAGAACTGAAAGGCCCAGAAGTACCGTCCACCCATACAAACGTAGTTTGTTTAGCTCTATCCAATTATAAATAAATAGTATTACAGGACATTAATTTCACACAGCGCCATCTAGGCCCAAACTAAGCATAGCTTGTAATATGGGAACTAGATTACGGAAATATTTCTTTTTTTGTATCATATTATAGAACACCCCCCAAACACAGAGCAAACAGCAATATTGTCACACAAATGTTTTTTTCTGGTTGGGAATTGAACCTACAGCACATGAGGCAGGGCGGAGCTGAGCTGTGAGGCCTGTCGATTATACCGGCATTTTCTTTTCAAATGGTTATGTCATTCCGTAACGATCGACAAACTACGTTTGTATGGGAAAGTGAAAATCAACGGTACTCCGGGGCCTTAATCTACACTGAATTAGAATTTGTCAAAAAAAAATCTATGCTCGATCAAGTCCCTTGATTGAGCTTAGCTCTGGATACGGGCCTATGCATGTTGCAATTGTAATAAAGTAGTTATAGTATCAATATGATATTTTTCATGATTAAATCATTAGAATCCACATGAATCTTTTATTTTCCGAGTGGTGGCTTCGTTAGGTAAGATAATGAGGACTTTGTAAAACATTACTAGCTTTACACGTCGTGTGTTCACGGAATTGGAGTTCGTGATGATACTTACTTACAACGGCGCAGAAACCCAAAGTCAGTGTTGGCCTTTGATACTAGAATTCTCCACTTTCCCATGGGGCCGTACCATGAAGTCTTATTGCGATTTTATTGACCTAAACTGAGCTGAATTGCTATTTACCACGACGTCGCATGAGCGTGTCAGTGTAGGCTCAGTTCTAAACGAGCGACTCAGCTGAGAGTTTATGCGTACTTAATTTTTACTAAAAAATAATATGTAGAAAATAAATAAGTAACCGCAAAGTTCCGAAAAAACTGCTGATTTAATTTCAGAACGTACCAGAGACAAATTTTAGTTCATCCAACGATTCAAACGCTAACCAGCTGTATAGACGTCATGGTACCAAATTGAGCGATCCAGTTTAGGAACCTACACTGAACTGCATTGGAAATGAGTGGCGTCGAATTATGTGATGGTAGGCAGCAGGTCAGCTTCGAGTCTGTCACTCCAGCGATACTTGGGACGACCAACCGGTCGACGGCCGACTGGTATGCCCAGATATGCTCTCTTATTAAATTCCTTCATTTGAATACCAACTGATTGTAATTCTACTTGTCGATGCCATATTTCCTATTTAGATATATAATTATTTCCGAGTTTCCAATAAATGCGTATATTTTTTGTTAATGTTCATTTAGATAGGCTCGAAAGTGTCTTTGTTTGTTTTATTTCATATTCATAATTATATTTTGAGAACTTGGGACAGTTACACAGGAAGACCTACCGTTCGATCTTCCCCCATTCGATATGGCCGGGGCATCGGAGTCAATGGGATTTATATTCTCCTATGATGTTAGGTTCGGCCATGATGACAGTGTCACCGCAATTTCGGTGTTCTTCCGGACCCTCCCTTTTCAATTAATACATTTGGCCACTCCCTTAAACAATATCTCTAACGTGCAAGTTCGTGATGATAACCAAAATATTGTCATCTAAAAGTCAACAGCAGCAAGCAACGACAGAAAATTGACGATTGTTGTTCGGGGCGAACTAACAGACGCACTATTTGTTTTTTATTGTTATATAACCTAGAGCCTACGCCTAGAGCCAAGTGCCTCAATCAAGTGGATGGCCTGCCTTCAATCTTTTCCACTTGAGTGTCTGTCATCAATCGGTTATTCTCCAGCTTATTATTTATTCTAGCTACGGGTAAGGGTCTCCAACTGGAAATATTTACCCAAGGATCTTCTCTTCCGATTCGGAGGATGTGAGATCAAACCCCGGCGTGCACCAATAAATTTTTGTTTTGACACATGCGCATGCAAGACGTCTTCTGGAAAAGCTCTCCAACGTAAGTCAAAGTTTTAACCGCCTCTGTGGTCTAGTGGTTCAACGCACCGATTTCAGATCCAGAGGTCCCGGGTTCGATCCCCATGGAGAGTACAATATATTGTGCTTGTTTTGGTTGGCGGACTTTGTTAAGTCCGCCTGGCTAGCTACCACCATCTTACCTAATTCTGTCGCCATAATAACAATTCTAAAATTGTTGTGTTCCGGCATTTAGAGGTAAGGTAGCCAGTTCCTCAGTTTATTGAGGATTCCGGGTGAAGTGCGCCTCTACCTTCGGCCTTATATCAACTTGTGTAACCAGGTGAGATGAATGCAAAGTCCTTACCCGTCGTACAATAAAAAAAAAAGTCAAAGTTAAAGTCAAATATTTTTATTAGGATCATTTTAAAATCGATTAACCTCGGGGAAGTAGCACAGAATACCTACACTGTTACGACTAACGACCCTAATGTCTTTAGCTTGTTCCATTGTAGACCTCATCCTGGAATCCTCATGTTGCGAGGTCAAATACTGAGCTGAAGTAAAATAGGTGCATCAAACAATATATAGAGTTGATAAGACTAGTTTGCCAACTTTGCAACGATGAGATAACCGTAAAGAAAGCGGTTCGACCGGCTGTATCATAGGTAGGGACATTCACATTTACGGGACGGTTGATGTTACGAGTACCTAGGTAGCTAGGTACTTACACCTAACTAATGTTCACCAACCAAAAACTGCCAGTGAGTTGACTCGAACAAATGTATAATGTAACCAACTTAGGTACCGATTCTCATGATCGTCTCATAATATTTCTATGAAGATGAGATTCATATGAGATGATGTTTTGCCTTCCTAATAAAAACTATAATACGATACAAACAAACCGCACAGCCGTCGTAAATTAGGCTAGTGACATATTTTTAGTATGGGTCAGCTCTCAAAACATGTGTGCATCTGGATTGAGGGCTCAGTTTTTGAATCCTTGCGAAAGAAATATGACTTAAGAAATTAGTTTAAAATAGTAAAAACTTAAAGCACGGCCATACATTTCTTAAACGTAAATAAAAAAACTTGCACAGGCTAGCGCGAGGTCTAGGATTATGAGAGTCTACCCAAAAGGTGCCTATTGATAGCTAAGTGGTTGCTTAGCCATCCTAAGTTTGTCGCCATAACATTGATTCTAAATCGTTGTTTTTGGGCATTTAGGGGTAGATAAGGTTCAAAAGATAGATCTAACTCCTCAGACAGTTGAAGTGCGCTTCAACGTCCGGTCTTATCAAAACTTGAAACCAGTCCTCAGACAGTTCCTGGGGAAACTGGGAGAAGTGCGCTTCCACCTTCATAAGTGCTTCCCCGTCGTGCAACAAAAAAAACTGGTAGTTGATTCCAAGTTTGAAGACCACACGGGGATGATAAAAATTGTAGTGCGTTTTTGAAGCTCCCGAGCAGTGTGCTCCGGATATACCTATATTCTGTAAAAACCGAATTCACTATAAAGATTTGACCTTTCCATGTTTTTGTCAGCTGGCCTCTAGTCTGGCAGAACCTTAAACCAGATAGGTGACACTAGCACGTCCATGCAAAAAGCGTTGGTACTTTCGAAGCAGTCACGGCCGTATGACCACTTACCAATAGATTAGGTAATACTTTGCGATGCAGTTAAGTTATTTCGTCCTGGGTTCGTATCCCCAGAGGGATCCATCTGTTTTTGATGTTGGTACTCAGTCTGGTTAGGCCATGAATCACCTGATTATCCGATAAGATTTTATTTGTTTATTTATTTAATATTTACATTGCCATTACAGTATAAAACCAAGGCGACAAGGAAATACAACAAACAATTACACAAAACAAGCTAAAAACATGAACCATAACAATCAATAATAATTGGTCTTACTTAAAAATAACAAAAGAGTTTCTGTGAATTTCGTCAACGTAATATTGAAAATATCAATATATTCGGCTGTGTGAAGACAGTTAATTGTACGAAGGGCCCGCGTGAACGGGGACTCACCCAGGAGGTTAGTTCTCGCCCTCGGGATAGCAAGTAGCCTAGGTCGTCGGCGTGCGTATACATACTTATCAGGTACGTATAATCTTATGCTCATCAATACCTGCGGGTTGTGTATTATGCCTCTAAGTAGACGAAAAATTTATGTTATTAACATCATTTCCCGTCTTATTTGAAGTTTGTCGTAACCTACCATGCCATGAACAAATAGTGTCGGGTACATTAATGGGAAAAAGGGGTAAACTCCATATAACTATATAAAGATGGTCAATAAAAGCCATGTCAGGCGTCAATGGCGGCTCTTAAAGTCTGACATGAGCTATTCCAGCTCACACGAAAAGAAAGGAGCATTGGCTTGAGTAAGCACAGATATGTGCTTACTGGTTACTCAAGCCAACCTAACGATGTAAACACTTTTATAGACAAACGCTTCCTCAGCTTAGAAAAAAAAATATCTCTATTAGTTATGATAATATATGATACCGAAATCACAACAGCCCAGTTTGATGCTAGGGTACGTAACTTTGTTGTGATCTCTAATGGAAGGTACTAGATAGGTAAGTACTAGGCTGTCCACCTAGTTGGTCGGTTGGTAATTTTACCTATCCAGTTTGTTCTTATCGACTATAGCGTTGCGAAACTAAAATTGAGTATTTTTTTGTAATATATCAGCTTGACTTCTCGACCTCGACTTGCATAGGCAAGAATGACTTCTACGATGAAGCAACCCTACCCAGAAAGTTAGACACAAGTGATAGCACATAACACAAAGGAACTACAAACAACGCTGGAAGCTAAGTTTCTGCAGTACAATGATGTATAATAAAATAGCGTATGCTTCCCTTGACACTACTACACGGCACTAGGTAGTATATAATATTACTACCGATTTTTAAAAGCGCATTATGAATGGAATACTTATCGATCAGGCGAGTTAGTTCACAGTTATTTTTAATCTTGTTACTTTTTTGAATATGGAGCTCAAGGTGGGTAGTCGCCTGTACCTAATATGTATAGTTTTGTTTCCACATCTGTAGATTTGTTATTTTTTTTATTCAAGTGATATGTCTATCAGGTTTGAATACAGAAGTACCTAGGTACCTACATAATGAAAGACTAGACGTGAATCTAAAAGTATGTCTTCATGTGTCGCCTGACTGTACCAATTTTTGAGCTGTTTTTGTACAGGCCAGAGGCAGAAAGTCAGATGAGCTGTAGATAATTTTGTGAAATGTCGCTTGCGAACAAGGGCCTTAATTTACGCTTGTTCCCCGTGATATTAACCAAGTTTGATAACTGTTTTTTGCTTAGAAAAATAACGATTTATCAAATGGGAATCTCGTAGTAAAGTAGTCGCATAAAACCGTTATTTTATTCGGAGGTTTTGTTTTGGTGTCGTGTCGTTCAATGAAAATACGGAGCCGGCTCTGTCAGTCCGTGGTGGGCTACGTGAAGTGAAGTGGAGCCAGCCAGCCACCAGTTGACGGTTGACTGCCGACGACGTCGCAACCTCGCAAGTGAGTACCCTCATTTTACTCGATTTACTTGTTTATCGATCTATTTTGGTGCAATGTTTTAAATGAAAGGTTTTCCTTATCATTAACGATACTTAATAGTAATAGTTTAGCGATCTGTCTGTGCGTTTTTTTTTTTGTTGAATATAACATTTAAATAGATATTGCATTGGGTTAGTGTTCTCCACTTTGTGAGGATTTAAGTAGATACCGTAATACCTACCTACATTATATTCATATATTGGCTTGGCATACAAATATCGCGGACTTTGCTGCGAGATATTCCTGGGGTAGGTACCTATGTTTTTCTGTTTCCTGTAATAATAATAGGCACCGTATATTTACGAATCAAAACATTGATTAATCTCTTTGGTAAAAATATGCCTTTGTAAAAGTTGATTTAATGAAGTACCTACATGTCAAATCAAAATTAAACCAGATAACAAAAGTTATAACGGTTGCCTGCAGCATCCTGTAGTGATGGCTTTCGGTGATAAGGCAATCTACTAATATCTGTGTCTGTGTTTAAACAATTATACCTATACAGTATAATTATATTGTACTCGTATTGTACGTAGGACCAAAATTATGTATGTTTTACCTCGGAAGGTTTGTCAGCTTATTTCAGCATCTAGGTAAGGTTGTGTGACCGTCCCACATTCGTTATTTATATCGGAGTATTGATCCAGGTTGGCCGTTAAAAATTCACGAGGGGTCGCCATTGCCACTACAGTTACTAGCACTTAGTGGTCAACTAATAAATAACCCACTCCATAGCGGACTTAGTCCACCTAGTTATAGGTACTTTAATCTGTGTGAAATTAAAAATAAAATTTAAGATTTAAACAACACCTTAAATTCACCCCACTTGGTTTTGGACTTGGAAATTATAATATTGTCTATAATTTATAGAACCTTCGATAACCGAAGATATAGAAAAATAATGTAAGCCTGGTCAGTCTTAACTTTTTATGGTGAGTTGGCCATAGTTTGATCCAATTATGGGTCGTGCAAAATCGAGTATTTAATGAAGCACATACGATTCGGTCGAATTCCGAACGAAAATAATACTTAAAATCTATTTCAGTGATTCGACCGAATTGGGATCGGAATCGGAATCCCAAATAACCCGTTTTTCTCCACGTAAGTTTCCCGGCAAGGGAAATTATTCATTAAAAAAATTGAATGATGCTATTCTTATAAAAAATTGCCTCTAGAATTCTTTGTACGTTTTTAATATTTCCAATTGTTGACTATTATGCCATCCACTTACACTTGCAAATTCACCCTTTTCTGTTTTCTGTGATCCTTGTTAATTTGCCTTCATTACATAGTTTAGTAACTAACAACTATACAAGCATCATAGCTCAGTTGGTAGTAACTCTGTGTTCATCCCTAGGTTGTGGGTTCGATTCCCACCCAGGACAAACATTTGTGGGATGAATATAGATGTTTTTACTGTGTTTGGGTGTTGTATTGTTTGATATGTACCTATAAAAAAAGTATTTTAGTACTCTATCCGTAATCTAGTTCCCATATTACAGCTATGCTTAGTTTGGGGCTAGATGGCGCTGTGTGAAATTTATGCCCTGTAATATTTATCTATAAGAAACTTTAGTTACTAACTGCAAAAAGATAAAATGTTATGAATTTCGTAGATTTTTTAGTTAATAAACTAAGTAACTAAACTACGTTAAATTCACATAGCTTTTCCCCTTCTTAGTATAGAGTAAACCTAAGTACCTAGGTAGGTAGTATGCAAAATTGTATGAAAAATAATATCGCACTAGGACAGCTTTTTATTATCTAGCAAGATAAACACCAGGGATTTTGGACTAATGTGCTCTATGCACCAAAAAATATCAAATCTTAGTAAATATCCTGTTGATATTGTAAAAAAAATCAAATCTCTAGGACATTCAGTTAGGTCGGTGCGTTGTCTGACAGTCAACCGGTTATACAATTATTTTATATGCTTAAATTTTCTGTTGCGATTCAGCGTAACAATGAACTATTATTATAATTTACAACATGTGATGTACCTAATCACTAATAAACAATGGACATATTCTACTCATTGATTTTATATGGGTACCTTACCTACGTATGTCGATCGTTGATTTTATTACATCGTGTGAAGTCGGGCGCACCATGTCTGTTTCCTCCTCATCATCATCTCCTCATCACCAACTCATCAATATCTATACATAGGTAGGTATACTATACATTTTATTTGTATGCATGCAGGTATGTGCATACATACAAATAATGTAAAAAAATTAAAGTGTCTGTTTGTTATGTTAAAACAGATAAATAGATATTTAGGTACTAAATGCAAGAAAACTTTTTTATTTTGATTTTATTTTTATCTAATGTCAGGGTCATTTCGTTTCATGTTGCTATTAACTTTGCAACAAAATTTATCATTTTCATTAGTTAATTCTAATAAAATGATCTGCAATACATCGCTCAATGCAACGTGTGCATTACTCCAGCAGGAAAGTATCTTCTAGAACGAAATGAGTTCAACAAATACTTAGAGCGATATTATGCTGTGTTAGTGCGCCAAGTATGAAATTAGTGCATGTTACCGTTTTGATGATTTTTGAATATATTACTATGTTACAAATACGCACAAATGAAGAGCTACTCATGTATGTATCTTACGGGTGCACATCTAATGGTTTCCGAGAAACACGATTCTGCAAAACGTTCCCCCAGCAGGAAATGAAATATCTCATATAAACCTTGAGGCCCACTAATTCTATTCGCGCACTTTTAAGCACAAATGTAAGCTATCTGCCCATATATGGCTACGGTCATTCGTTTAGAATCTTCCTGCTAGAAGAACGTTGCTCCAGCAGGAAACGTTTTTCGCGTTTTATTCCAAAACGGTAGCATGCACTAATTTCATACTTGGCGCACTAATACAGCATATATCGCTCTGAGTATATGTTGAGCTCAATTCGTAAACTTTCAAATATGCTAAATATTTATAAAAAAATTATTTGGTCCTCTCATGACGAGGCCTTTCGTTTGATATGCTACACGATGCTACTGGTCAAATATGTTATTTCACTCACGTTGTTCACGATAACCCAGTACGTAATAGACACGATAAAATTATGATCTAATCGAACCGACCCGGCTGATGTGATGTCATGCTAGTATTTGTATTTGAACTGTTTGGTTGACTGTCTATTCGTTATGATGTTTCTTTACCCACCAATATCACAATATCAACTCTTGACCTCGAAACTTTCACAGGCAAGGTTAAGTCAAGAAGCTACTTATAACTATTTTCCAAATAGTATATAGGTATTAGTACCATACAATATGAACCTACTGGGACTGGGAGTGAGAAATCTTGATATACAGGGTGAGTTTTTTTCGTTTCATTAGTGTGTCCGTTCCGTGCCTTGTCATCAGCTGCATTACCACGAAAAAGCGAATGTTTTTAATCCGATGACGATTCAATTTCTGTTCGTGATGAGTTAAGCTCATCAAAATACAGCAAAAGAGGTTTTAATAGCTTAAGTTACGCATAGCCTGAACTTATAACATTTACATAACATGCATCAAGTTGAATATCTAAATTTTCAATTTTGAAAGTGTTGCAACAACTTTGGGCACATAGTCATCCATTTTTTTTTATTATCAAACAAAACTCATAAATGCAAAAAAAATATATTTTTCAAGAACTCACTTTTCCAGAAAAACTATAAAAAAAAATAGATTTTATTTAATGCAGAACTTTTTTTTTTTAAATCGAGCACGTAACTCCTAGCATGACTTTTCGATAACTCTCACGGTTTTAGACTTGGCCTCAGTGGCCCTGGAAAAAAACTCACCTGTATATCTACCTACCTCTTTATACTTAGTCGAAGCCTACTACGGGACCTAACTATCTTGAAAACATATACTTTCTCTGGTGGAGCACAATAATGTTAAATTCATAGAAACAAAATATCCGCCGTTATTTAATTCCATGGTATAAAAAGTCATATAAACCCATACAAACCTAATAATGATTATGCATGAGACTGACAATTTATGTCCCATTGACATCCCAAATCTGGTTTGTAAAGTTCATCGACTGCAACGAACCAAATTTGTAGATATATAGCGCACTATACAATATTATATACTATACTATAGCGTAGTGTAGGACGCCCTTCGGATTGGGCTCACTTGGGAGAGATCTACGTCCAGCTGTGAACTGCTACAAAATACAACAATTGTAGACACACACTACTATTTGACGTTTCAAAATGATACTAAAAATCTAACAGAGTTTTTTTTATTTAAAATTATAAATTATCCTAAAATAACGATTATCATCATCACATAAACAAATGACTAATTGATATCTAATTCTGGGCCCCTTGACAGTTGGACGTGTTTTACAGGTTTTATACCAAAAAAAAAAATATTTATTTGATTACGGGACATTAGATAGATAGATATTTAGATAACTCTTTATTGTTCACCATTTACAAATAACATAACAAAATACAGACAGTGATACACGATAGACATTACATTACCAAGGCGGATAAAGTCAAAGGCTCAAAGAATATTAAAATAATCATTATTGCAATGGTTCACGGCCAAGTAATGAACCCACGACCCGAGACCCAACACGCACCTTAATAATATATTTAAATTGACGTGAGTTAATTCTTGAGAAATCATCTGTTTGGCTACACTTGATTATGACTTAACTCAACTTCGAGTCTAGATCTAGACTACACCCAAACTGAGAACCTGCATGAGATTTTAACTAGGCTAGGCCATGCTGTGGGCGAAATTAAAGCGTAATAAAATATAGCTTTCTGCACTCTCCTCCGTATAAACTTCAGCTTTGCCAAATCGCACACTCCTCCATGCGCGACAGCAGGGATCCGAAGCTTTCTCATAACGTACCCTATTACTGTTATCCGCTTTGTAGGTTTAAGTTGGTATTAGAGTTGCAATAAAGCAGTCAGTTGAAATAAAATTAAAAACGTAATACTTTCGTAGACTCCACCTTATCGTAAGTCAACTGGTAATCAACATCGACTTCACTTTTGACATTTGAAACCATGCTTAGACTTCAACTGTCACTTTCGTCTTTATTTTTGACATATTCTAACTGGGGTTGACCACTCTGGTAATCGAATTGAAGTTCACTGGTATGGATTTCAAGTTATGCAATTAGGATTCTGGTGCCTACTGCAAAAGATAATGCAATACTGATTAATAATGAATACTAAAAAATACCATCTTTTTTTAGCTTACTGTAGAAGGAAAGGTCGGTAAGGTCTATAGAAAAATAGGAAGGACTTTACCGCGACAACATTGTCCCATAGTATCAAAACCATTTAAACGTGCATACTAACAATAGAAACCAACTGAAAACTATATGTACAATCTAGTTTATATTTTTTTTATAGCAGCTTCGGCTCCTGTGACAGTCACAAAGAGACTGAGACATGAACAACTGTTTTTTTTTTAACTTCGGTATTGAGTTTGTAAAAGTCTGTTACAGTCCACATTCACAACAATTAAGGAAAATAAAACTTGTGTGTTGTTATGTACCTATTGCACTAGCCGGCCGTCTACAAGTTTTCCTCGTTTGGATTAGCCACTAGAAGATATTTACCTTCTACACAGATTATACACGTTATAGACGTTATACACAGATAATTCTTCGTAATTAAATCTACAGGTTAATCCTTGCAATCGGATCATGCAATATTTTGTTAAATCTAACCATTTTCGTTCGTAAAATGTAAAAGGATACACTTCTCCTAAAGTTAGTGTTAGTCTTCTTTCAACGTTTTCTGGTCAACGCAAACGGTGGCTGCAAGTGGGGGGTGAAGGCCCCACAAAATGTACCACCTGTTTAATTATATTTCCATTGATTCCTAATGTCACTGTTTATCTAAGGCTATGATCGAAGATAATATACCTACGTGTCTGTTATGTGACGTAATTGATACCCTTCTTTTTTCTGGTATTCGACTACAGAACCCTATAAACCGATCCCTTCAACCTCGAAAGTGCAACACCTTCCTAGGTACCTATAACTACCGATATATACGCAGGTACAGTAGGTAATCACGGTCATTCCTCGTCGACCTCAAAACTGCATGTCCAATTCTGCGCACGCGTATGCACTTGACATTGAGGACAATGGACTCAAGTTACTCATACCTATTTGATTGTATTAAATAGTGGCTCACTGAAATAAGACAACACCGCTGATATTACAGACTTGAATTTTGTGTGTGTTGTCTTCGGTTAGTAGTTGGTGCGTAGGCGGAGGTAGGGAATATCCGTTCCACTTCAAGGAGACTGGGAGGGATATGGGGAGACCCATATCCCTCCCAGTCTCGATCCTTTCGCAATCTGCCACCACTCTCAAAGAAGTCATCTGTTTTTTTTTTCAGTTTAATTTCGTACTAGGAACCCTGTTAAACTACTAGGTAACTAGTTTAGATGGGTGTGGGTACTAGTTTACTGGATTTTATTATTGGATTGGATTACATAAATCCGGGAAAAACAAAAATGTCGGCCTCTGAGTGAATCCAACCAGCAGATTTCACGTTTGAACGATATTCAATGCTTTGTATTTTGAAACATATTTATTTACTCATCGTCTGTATTCTCTATGTATGAGAAAAAATATTTATTTTATTATAAAAAAAAGGACCCTTTATATAAAATAATTTGTGGCCTAAAACCTCTTTGGTTCGGATAGATTCATAGATAAATAGGATAACTTAGAAGCTCTTTAGTAATATGAATTTGACAGTTACAATATAAAGTTAGTAGGCGGCTTTTGAAATATTTACATTTTTATTTATTTACGAATACCTACGACCGAATTTTGATGAGTCAAAAATGTATGGAAGATTACAATCAGGTTTCATTATAACGTGAATGCCAACATTGGATTCTTTCAAACGCTGCAAAGTTCCTAGGTAAAGTTAAACACCTCATATAATCTCTCTAACCTCATATAATGAAGTAGCATGTTCTTTGGTACACTAAATAGCTGACAAATAGCAATGATGCAGCTGAAAACCAACTGTTTATCTGTATCTCACTCACTCCGCATCAAAGAGATTCCAGCTAATAGTTCAACTAAATATTATGGAGTTGGACTTTTATAATTACTTAGTTTAGTTTTAAAAACTAAAAAAATAAAACGACTTCAATGAAGAATATGATACAATTTCGTTTACCTAGATGGCATAATAATTGGATAAAAATCCTATTATTTAGAAGACAGATGGACGGAAAGACCGACAGACGCGTGATCAGGGGTTCGTTTTTTCCTTACTTTTGAGGTAATTCACCCTAAAAATACGCAAATCGCTTCAAGTGTGCCTATAATATTTAAAGAGTTACCTCGATTTCTCCAGGATCCCATCATCTGATCCTGACCTGATGACGCTGGGACCACCTATGAAGTGTGAACCCTTACAAACAAAAAAATATTTTTTCAAATCGGTCCAGGCGTCTTCGTGTAATCGGGGAACATACGTAAAAACAAATGATTTCGACGAATTTAGAACCTCCTCCTTTTCTTGAAGTCGGTTAAAATTATGCAGCTACGAGTAGCATGCATTGATCCATTACGGACTAGGTACTTGATGACTGTAGTTTGTTTCGGTACGATACGATGGATATGGTCTATTGATGGAGCTATTAGGTGGCTCTTCAAATTTGATCTCGAGTTAGACAAAGATTTTTGACGGGAAAAAGAGCTTCCTTACATGATTAAACTAAATCGGAATAACATTGTTTTTTTTGCTAATTGTTATTGTTCAAATTCTTATAACGACTTGTAAACGGCAGCCTGTCGGGCAACAGTCTCTTCCAGCTCATTCCATCTCGTTCAGTACTGCCTGTACTTAGCAGCTCTGCTAAGTCCCCGCTGCCTTTACCAAGTCATAGTCCCATCTTTTATAGGTATTTTTATCTCACGTAGTAACTAAAATTATAGGGAGGTACCTATTTAATGCAGTTGGTTATACCTACGTTAGTATTTTATTATCTGTGGTACTAATCTATACAACTAACTAAGAAGGTTTCTATTTCTTGGTACTTATACCTACTCTAAATATTACCTGAGATAGGTACATACATATTTTCAAATCATCCTTTATGTTTTGATAGTTTTCGTAAGTATAATGTTATTCTTACCAATTTCATAAAACAGGCACCTATTTTACTAGAGATTCCTAATTTATTCAGTTATCATATTAGCTCTAACTTACCTTCTGCAATTGTTGCTTAATTATATAAAATGCCTATCGTAATCGATTATACCACGTGCTATTTTCTTAGGTACGCAAACTAGACTAATCTGGTTGTATAAAATGCATATTTAACATACATACCTTTGCATATTTTACATAATATACTGGTACACAATCATAAACACATAACTCCATTGCACTGTTACCTTGTAACTAATTTATCTGCAAAAAATACAATGAAATGCGATTTTACATTATGTGGGTTTAATATGCCTACATTTTGTCGCTTTGTAACGGATTATTATAGGTACTTAGTCTTTTAATATTATTTTTATTATGAATCCGGCCATGGTCAAGGTTAATGTTTTTATTACCAGCAAAACCGGTATAAATATAAACAAGGGCTTTTATACCGCACGAGCTTCTGCTCACAGATTCATCCGCGTCGTACCTACCTGGATAGAAAGTAGGTAGTTTTTTAATGACGATCCGGTAGCTGACAATCAACGTCATATCCTAATCGAGACTTGAAATTTAGGGTAGTTTCCATTTGTAGTGTAGGAATGCACCATGGATTTTTTTTGGAAATTCTAACGGGATACCTAAGCTTTAACTATGAACTTAACACTAAGCAAAAATTGCTGTAAGAAAGAATAGGCTGCATTCACGCCTTTTGGCTCAAGACATACTTCGAGTCAGCCCCTCCTTGTGAGTAGTAGTGTTCTCGTTGCTCTCGTCTGTTCTTCCGCACCAATACAATCTTGGAGTCTTCAAGTCCAGAGAGAACAGATTCGTTTTAGACATTCAGGCGTGCTCCATCTATAGGCCACAACTTTACTGTATATATCAAGTGCGCTGGTACACTTGGTTACCAATAAAAAAAGCCCTCTTTGGGACGTCTATTTGGAACTTATTTTTAAAGTTGTACGTAGTGTAGGTTTTCGGTTCCCATGACGCATAGTTATTCAATACAAGTGAAGTAAAATATATTGGCATTGTTTGCTCCGCTGAAAGTTTTTGGCATATATGAGTCTGTTTTTCTAGGTATGATAATTATGTTCCAGTAACCATGGGTTGGGTGCACATCATCAGCGCTCTGTGCGCCTTCCAGCTGAGTTCGTCGTACCTCCTGCCCGGTGACGTCACGCCCAGCCGGTATGACGTCACGCTGCTGTACGACATCGAGCCTAGCTCCAACTTCAGCGCTTACGGCGTCGTAGACATCTTGGTGAGTACTCTCTTACTTCTTACTAGACATTTACTACAAGCGTGTGGAAGGCTCAAGAGATTTCTACGAAGCACAGAATATCATATCGCATCAGTTTATCAGACTTTAGATTAGACAATCAGGTAATTCTTTGCAGGGCTGGGCATCACGTCACAGATTTTTACAACTGCAAACATTAGTTGGTATTGGTTTAACCTCTGCAGCTGCGCTGTGGGGTTCGATTCATGGAACAAATATTAATGTGATTAATATGGATTTTTGTTCTGTGTTTGGAAGTTATAATGTAGATATGTATTTACAAGATGAAGTACCTACGGCGCACCTTGAGAGAGACCTACGTACGTCCAGCAGTAGACTGCAATCTGTCAGGTTCATCATGATATTGAAGTTTTTTTATTTAGCAGGAAGTATTTTCTTTCAAGTTGGCATACATTAAGTAACAAAGTTATAGTCATTTTAAAATGTAAACATTATTGTATCGTGAAAAAAATAAGAGAGGTAAATAAAGATATCTCATAATGTGAGACATATTTTCGAGGCTTGTTCACAAGCGTTCGTTACAAAGTGCGATGCAAATTGGACCTTTTTATTGCTAAGCCCTCACATTCGTTATCCGCCCACAGGAAAATGTCGTCTGTGGCATTGACCTCAGGGATGACAATCTTTAAACCCTTTTACGATTTTTAAACGATTTATAAACTCGAATGAGGTTCTTGAAGTCCGAGGGTCGAGGCGGTGTCGTGCCGGTCTCCGCAGAGTACAGAAGTCAGTTGCGCCACACACAATTCTCACAATGTATGTCCGCTGCAACACATACGAGATTTGAACACGACATTCGAAACGGAAGGTGGATGTTTTTTTTTTAAACACTGAGATGGCAAACGGCAAACGGGCATACGGCCCACGCCCACCTGATCGTAAGCGTTTACCATCGCATATGGACGCTTGCAACAACAGAAGCATGACGCTCGTTGCCGACCCTAACATCATAATAAGAGTAGGTAGTAGAGCTCCTTGTGAAAGGGCTCGATCGGCTAATAAGCAGCCAAGCAGCATTGCTGTGTTCCGGTTTGAACCGGAACACAGCAAAAACCGGTTTGAACCGGCTTAACACCTTTATGCCTCACATGTGCAATGCAGTGCCGCGTAAGTCATGTTCTTTGTGAAAGTGACCTACGCAGTAAGGCTTTGTTATAAGCAAGAGATACACTGAACATCAGGTAAACCCAAAGAGGCCTTTTCTTCTTCCGCATACAAAAGGAAGTTTGTCGATGAATTCGACATAGCAACCGAATGAAAATAAATTTGGCACGTATAAATGGATAGGGATAGTTAACTTTGCAGCGCTTTTTCTAAAAACACTCTTCTAAAATTAAATCAAAATATTTTATAAAATATACAGATGAAACAAATATATACTACTAAGTAGTTCGCCACGAACGGAGATCTCGTATTCCACTGAATTATTTCTCAAAAAAAACGTAATTAACAAACCTTACTCAGGTACCATAAGCACTCTTTTTCCCTTTATCCTAAAAACCACCCCCAATAAGGGGTAAATAAACCAACTTTGAAATCTTCAGCCTAAACCCCGAAAAATGACATTTAATTTCACCCCAATATCTCAACCCCACTAATCAAAAATTCACCGCGACAATCAATTTCTATTTATGTTATCTTCCAATCCCAATCCCTATCCGATTTTGCTGAAATTTAAAATGGAAACATTTTAAATTCCAGCAAAATAAGATAAACCGTTCGACAGTTATGCCGTCACAAACATTGCCACATACATACAGTGCCGGATTTCCTAACATAACTCGGAGATCTCGTACGCTTCGCTCACTCGATTAAAAAAATACTTTTGCATACCTAAATATGTATAGTATATGTTTATATATGTAACGGTGTTTTTCGAAAAAATAACGCGTCATAGACACAAATGATCGCAATCCGATTATACCTGCAAACTTGTATTTAAATCGGACGGGATATGAACAAAAAACTTCGTTTGCACTCGAGAACGAATATCTGCTCTCCGGGGATATGGTGCCTCACAATGATACACAAAAGTAAGCGGCTGCCTTTCTTCGTAGTTGGAGGGTTCGATTCTTACGCCGCACCCACCACACGACGCACCTTAGGTGACCATGTATTATTTGATCAGAGCTTGATCTACCCAATAAACGATAACTGTCTCGTATTTTTTTAGCAAAAGTCATTCACCTCGGCCCGTTATGGAGACAGGACTATAAACCGTTACGAACAAGATGTCACACAATGCCTAGGCTATTTGCATTTTAATTCGTTGATGTCTAAGCTAGGTACCAAGCTACACCAGAAGAACGAGTTACCCAACTCATTGGCTAATCAGGTTATGCTTTGAACTACATTTCAAAGTAATTTTTGCCCGACTGCCTCAGAAGAAGCGGGTTATGTGTTTCGAGAGAAGGTAGATGTAGTGTAGAGAATTTATGTCTATTTCCTTGGCATGCTCTTACAGCCTACACGGTTTGATGGATTTTGACGAGTTAGGAGTCGTTTTGCTTGTCTAAATTGTGGGAGTGACTATTTTATTGCTATATTATTTCTATAAGGGGGTGCGAATCGAAAATATAGTGGGGAATGACAATAATTTTGATCACTATATGTATTATCGGTGTCTCTGTCTACCCCTCTGAAAAATAGCCAGCCTTTGTACCTAATGTTTGTATATCACATCAACAGCCCATTTAATTTCCAATACTGGACAGAGCCTCCTCCAAAGCGGGAGGGTTTTTCATAATAACTACGCTTGGCGTGCGGATTGGTGATCGCAGTAAAGGTGTAGATAATACAGAAGGAAGCTGCTGCCCTTTTTGTGGTGAGATCCCTTAGTCGGCTTCTACGATATCCATGGGCTGAGTTGGAGTGGTCGATTCCGCCACGGCAATGTTTGTATAAAGATAGATGTAAAAAGCCAGAAAACGTCTATTGTTATGTTTGCTAGATAAACTTTATAGCACTTCATATTTATATCGAATGACTGTACAAGAGAATACCCACACCACAGATGATAAAAATCAATCGTACCTACACGTATTATTGCAATAACAGGAATTACCATCTTCATAATATCTTAGTACAACTCGATACGTAAATAAACAGTAGGTAACCTTGCTCGGCTCTAAGTGTGTCGTTTACATGCGATGGAAGGAAAAAAGTTTAATTTATCTATGCTTATAACAAAACTGTCACGGGTCGAAATATTATGAAAAAATCAATTCGAAGAAACACTACTATCGATACAGATACCGGCACCATAGTTTTTTTATCTGTCTGTCTGTATCTTGAAACCACTTAACGTTGAAACTACTGCATGGATGGACCATGTAATAATAATATATTTGAAACACATATTCATAGTGATGCTCAGAGGATTGCCTGGGTCATGTTTTTTTTTATTCATGACTTTGACATGTCCTTTAGCGCCATAATCAACTTAATGTGACTCCCATGTACAGCTGATGATCAAGACGCTTCCAACGATATCTTATTTGTAAAATGATGAAAAGTAGTTTAGAAGTTATGAGGGAACAGATGAATATACATTCGTTACATACCCACATACATACATACATGGCGCATTCCTTATAGGCGGGTAAAATGAGTTTCTCAATTTATCTTTACTTTCAGTACATGAGTTTCTAAGCATTAGGTCGCAACTTACACAATACGTGGTACTGAGGTGACCTTAGTAGTTAGTACCTTAGGCTTATAAAATATTTCTTTCAACACATCGGGTCATGGTCAGGTAATGATGCCAAACGTAGGTCCAATCATGTCAAAGGTCTAAGCTTTCAAGATATTAGGTGTTAGAAGACATTAATCACAACGCCACCTAGTCCCAGACTAGCAATGCTTGTTATATGGGAACAGATTATGGATACCAACACCTTTAAAGAGTACCTAGTACTAGAGCACCTTGTTAAAAGACTCGTCCAGGGCAGTACTACCACTAAGCATACCTATTTCTACCGCCAAGCAGCATTGCTGGTTGTCGGTAAAATTACGGGCACGCGAGGCTTAACACCTTTATGTCACAAGTTGACGGGCGCAATGCAGTGCCGCTTAGGTCATGTTCTTTGTGAATGTGACTTACGCAGTAAGGCTTTTTATAGGCAAGAGATGCACTTAACATCAGGTGGGCTGCTAGCTTGTTCCATCTCAAGCTGTATAAAAAAAAAAATTAAAATAATTTTGTTGTTTATACTTTTTTTTTAATACTTATACAACGCCCAATCACAGAGCAAACATGTTATTGTAACAAATGTTTGTCCCGGGTGGGAATCGAACACACAAACTACAGCGCAGAAAGCAAAGCTAATACGAACTGAGCTTGTGAGTCTTGAATATGTAACTCAAACCGTCTCCACCGGAACGAACATAAGTGGGGGCGCTAGTTTCTTTGGGAAACTGGATATATTTTTATGGTTTTTTTATTTTTTTTTATTGAACGATAGGGAAGCGCTTGGCCTTCATCTCATCTGGTAACAAGTTGAGATAAGGCCGAAGGTGGAAGCGCACTTCACCCGGAATCCTCAATAAACTGAGCTATCTTACCTCTTAATGCCCAAACACAACATTTTTTTTAAGAATTGTTATTATGGCGATAGAATTAGGTAAGATGGTGGTAGCTAGCCAGGCGGACTTTAACAAAATCCTACCACCAACCAAACCAAGCACAATATTGCTCCCCTGGGGATCGAACCCGGTACCTCTGGATCTGAAATCGGCGGGTTTAACCACTAGACCACAGACGCCACAGATGCGGTATCCCTTGGATTTACATTAATTCCTTTTTTGGCCACGATCATTGCGATAATTTGTTGAATCTACCTACAATACTTTAGGTACCTACCTGTACAATGTAAATCACGTTCGCTTGGCAAAAGCAGTTGGGCACGAGTTGCCACACCCTTGTCAAAAATAAACAAATCTGTGTGACACCAATTTAAACAACCATCTATTGTTATGTGTTAACTTTCATTCGACTCGAATAGCCGACATAAAAGATTGTTAGTTGCCGTTTTGAAAGCGGTATGTGAAAGTTCTTTCGTCTTTCCTGGTCTCTTAGCTAGGGGTGTACTAAGAGGATAGGTGAGCTCTTGACCGTAAGTAGATACTTTTAGTTATGATGTGCCCCTAGGCTCAATAAAGGCCATAGAAAGAATGAGGTCTACGAATGGAGCGAGTTTTTACAGAAAAGCACTAGCTGTCCCGCGCACCCACGGAACACGGCAAGCCGTTTCCTAGGTGGAACTTGACAGCCTAACCACCAGTGTTGTGATCATTCCGCCGTGACCGAAAGCGAAATCTCTTGGAGGTGGATCCCACCTACCCTACTCTCTCAGCCTATATCGTCCCATGTATTACCGCCTCTGTGGTGTAGCGGATCGCCCACCGGTGTCAGATCCAGAGGTCCCGGGTACGATCCCCAGGGGGAGCTATATGGTGCTAGGTTTGGTTGATGATAGGACTTTGTGCGAGTCCGCCTGGCTAGCTACCACCATCATACCTGGTTCTGTCGCCATAACAATAATGATTAAATTGTTGTGTTTCATTTAGAGGCAGACAGCACATTCCTCAGTTTATTGAGGAACCAACAAACTGAGGAGTGCAGTGCGCTTCCACCACAAGGTTTTGGGGTCGTACGCTCAGTGGAATAATGGACGCTTGCAGCTAATACTAGCACTAACTTTTTTTACACAGATCAAAGCAATAAAACCGACCTCCAAGATCATTCTACACATGCAAGAACTGACCCTGAACGAGGATCGAGCGACCCTCGCGGGCGAAGACGCCCCCGTCATCAGGACCATCTCCCTGAACGACACGTACAACCTGCTCACCGTGGAGCTGGATAGACCGCTGACGAAGAACGCGGAGTATACATTGACGCTGCCGTTCTCTGGGAACCTGAAGCAGGGGCTGGATGGGGTCTACATCAGCTCGTACGACAACAAGGATACCAGGAGCAAAGAGTATGTGTACAACCAAATCTCTATCCCTTTACTATATAGTGTCTGACAAGGCGACGCGCCTGTAACTAAACCGCCTCTGTGGTTCAACCCACAGATCCAGAGGTCTCCCATGGAGAGAACAGTATTGTGCTTGGTTTGGTTGGTGGTAGAACTTTGTTTAAGTCCGCCTGGCAAGCTGCCACCATCTTACCTAATTCTGTCGCCATAACAACAATTCTTAAATTGTTGTGTTCCGGAATTTAGGGGTAAGATAGCCAGTTCCTCAGGCTGATGAGGGTTCCGAGTGAAGTGCGCTACCACATATGGCCTTATGTTAACTTGTAATCGGATGAGATGAAATCCAAGCGCTTCCCCGTCGAACAATAAAAAAAACTCTATTGCTAGCTTGTCGGATTTGGCTAGGTAATAAATATATTAACCAAGTGCGAGTCAGACACGCATAACGAGGACCCGCGATTCATTGCAAAAATTGCGATTTTTTGCATTAAGTTATGTGGCTTTGTGTGGATCCGACTCACGCTGGCTGTTTTTTTTGTATTAGTGGTAATGATATCAGAGTAAGACCTATATTCACATTAATTTTGAAAATTGAAAATATTACACATAAAAAAACATGGGTTTTATTTGAGTAAAACCCGTGTTTAAAAATGTATCATGTGATCCGCTAGAATAACACATCCTAAATATCTAAAAATGTCAAACAGCTACTTATAAACAAACCAAAAAAAGTCCTTTATAGGTATAGGACACATAGACAGACGGACAGACTGCGTAGTCTTATGGTACCTTTGGCACCCTTTGGGTACGGAACCCTAATAAGTACCTATACCAATTTTATCTGTAACCTAATACCCATAGTAGCTATGCTTGGGGCTACAGGGGCAGTGTGAAATATGCAATAGTATTTTTTTTTATCCTTTCCATGTGAGCGGAAGAGGAGAGTGGGACAGGTCTTTGTCCAACTGTGGGACACTGTTAAAATGTCCCACAGTGATAACTCGATATTCTAAAAATATATAAGTATAATTTCAGATACCTAGTGGCCACTCAGTTTGAGGCGATATCGGCCCGCAAAGGGTTCCCCTGCTTCGACGAGCCTCTCTACAAAGCAACCTTCCGGATCACCATCGGACACCAGAAGGGCTTCACTGCTGTCTCCAATATGCCCCTGGAAAAGACTTACACTGACAAGTGAGTTTATGTTTATAACTATTTAGTAGGTCATAGTATTTTGTATAGAATATTCAGAAGCAACTTGTACTAATGTACTATATAGTACCTTGTTAGGTATATCATTATTTTTGTCATACAAAATTTTAAAAGCGAATGCTTGGTTATATTTACAAATGTTATTATGACACAAAAAAACACAATAGATTCCGGAATCTACGTCGGTACTCCCGTAGCTCAGTTGGTTAGAGCGTTTCCGGCTTCAGGAAAAGACGCGATTTAGAGTCCCGTCGTGGGTTGTGAATTTTTGTGTCATAACAACATTTGTAAATGTTGTTACCAAGTACATACTTGAAATACAAAAAAAAAAATGCTTGGTTATTATGTTCTCAATTCCTTCATCTCGTCAAAGTTACTGAAGGGATGATTCTCTGACGTTTTATCTTTTATTGGAATAGTAGTGGGAAAAAATATACTTGCGTTATTTTAAAATAATAAGTGAAGAAAAGAATCAACTTTGGACTTGTTTAACTCTTTCTATACTGCTTTTGGCAAAAGATATAGAACATGTACCTTTTGATTTGTCTACCGATCAGGCAAAATGCCGCGGGAACAGTAAAAAATGTATCTTAATCGTTTTCCCAGTGCATTGGAAGCCCACTGGCCGTGGTCCTCGATCAGCCAGACCTTCAAACGCGACCAATCCGAGTACGTGTTCGATCGGTTCGAGAGCTCGGTCCCTATGTCAACGTACCTTGTTGCCTTCGTCATCTCCAAGTTCAAGTACGTGGAGAGCGAGCCGGGCCTTTCCAAGACTATGTTCAAGATCTGGGCCAGAAGCGACGCTATTGATCAGGTTAGTGTCTTACGACCTTAATGTCTTCTTCTTCAAACAGATTATCCATGCTGGTAAGAGCCTCTTCCAAAATAAGACGGTTGTGCCCGAATCACATATATATACAAGTTGATGCCTTTCTTCTGGTGAGATCCTTTAGTTTGCTATCATGTCATCTGCGGGCTGAGTTGGAAATGTCTTCAAGAGGAGTAAATTGGCATCTTTTATGTAAGCTTGCTGCATCAAAGGCCTCATCCTTTTCTACGTAAGCTTCAAAGATCTCATCCATTTCGCATGAAGAATAGGATAATAAAGCCGGGCAAGTCTAGTCGGTTCGGATGCACATAAAAAAAAACATTTTTCCTAATTTAACCATACCATGAACCACAGTGCGGGTCCGACACTCCTCACCACTATTCTATGGCATTCGTTGTCATACTGGACACTACTGGATAGCAAAACACTATACTTGCATCAAGTTTGACGTTTGGTTTTACAAAACCGCGAAAGAAATTGGTAGGTCACTTTCAAGTTGGCAAAAGAAACTCAAAGAAAGAGGTTTTTGGGGCGCCAATCTTCACACAGAATTCTGTATAGCTCAGTGGTTGTGGCATTTCATTGTATTGTAAATTTGATTGTTTTCTATATTTTGCACGGTTTTCTGTGACCTAATTGAGTTCATATTTTTTGCATAAAATAATGTATTCGTTAAAGTAACGGTTAGGCTTATATTACAATGCAAATTGGAACAAAACTGAAAGGAACTGGATATCGAGGTCAAGATTATCCATAAAAAAAAACATGTTGAAGTCCGCGAGTAATAAGTGTATGTCTGTACTATTTGTCCTATTTTCGAAAAAGAATCATGCTAATGATGAAATATAAATCTGACTGTTTATGCTTTTTGTTTAAGGTAGGTACTTTCTTTATATAGGGGACCATTTACTTTCCAAATAGGCATCAGTATCAAACCTAGTTCGTACCTACTTAGCGAATGTAAGACGCTTGTGCATATAGATTCTTCTATATGACAGAGCCTGCTCTGAAGTAAGTTTTTTTTTGCCATAATCACCTCGCTTGGCAGACGGATTGGCGTAGGAAACGTGTTGAATAATAAACAAAAATATTCTGCTGTCCTTCTTCTGGTGAGATCCCTTAGTCGGCTTTTACGTTATCCACGGATAGCGATTACCACGGCACGAGAGTGTACACATATGTACTCTCTATATCTACAGTACCAGATGAGATGAAGGCTAGTCGCACGATAAAAAAAAAACATGTAGGTACATAGTTTTTAGTTAAATTGTAGCATTCGTGTCTTCAGTAGGCAGCTTCTAAGAAAGCACGCTCCATCGTAGACAAATAAAAAGAAAAAAGGCCCTCTTCCATCACCATCATGGTGAGCTTTGAGGAGCAAGAGCATGTGGCTTTAGCTACGGTTCAGAGTTGCACCAACCATCGGTTCTTGCGACATAAAGCCTTTGACACCCCTAATTACAGACCGCGTACGCAGCAAACATCGGCCCCCGAGTGCTGACCCACTTCGAGGAATGGTTCAACGTGTCGTTCCCGCTCCCCAAACAGGACATGATAGCCATCCCGGACTTCTCCGCCGGCGCCATGGAGAACTGGGGACTCATCACGTACAGGGAGACGGCGCTCTTGTACGACAAGAAACAGTCCTCCTTCTTGAACAAGGAACGCGTGGCTGAGGTGAGAACACTATTTACACATTGTACACTATAGTGAGGTATATATAGAGTTAAAGTCATCAGTTTTGGTGGTACCTATAGAATCTCCGAAAAAACTCGTCCGATTTCAAAAGTTCTTTAACCATTTTATTTAGAATTGACCTGAAGCTTGAACATAAAGTTATGTATTTTAATTATATATATAACTTTAAAATGAAAGGCCTTATTGTGGTCACTTATATTGTAACTCAAATTGACGATAAACGGTTCATAAGCGAATGCGACGTCACATGCTTGCCACCTTTAGAAATGTTGTGGAACTCACATTTTTGGGTGCCAAAACTTTTCTATAGAAAGCATGCTATAAAAAATTTACACTAAATATTTTTTATTTGTCTCCAAGTAAAACTAAGTTGAAGTAAGTAAAACATAAAAAAAATTAAAAAAAATAAGGAGAGGTACTGTTTTACCTTTTATAGGTATTGTGAGTAAAATTGAATATTAAGGGATTATTTTACAATGATCTATGACAATTATAGGTTGAATGCTCGAAAAACTCATTCCATAGCGTTTTGTTTTTTTTAATTGAATATTTTGTTTGCATATAAAGCCTGACGCCTTGTAGGACATTTGACAGGCGATTTACGTATCCGTTATCCCTGCAGGTGATAGCCCACGAGCTAGCCCACCAGTGGTTCGGCAACCTGGTGACCATGAGGTGGTGGAGCGACCTGTGGCTCAACGAGGGGTTCGCAACGTTCGCGGCGTCGGTCGGCGTGGCGGCGGTGGAGCCCCAGTGGCGCGCCGACCGCAGCTACGCCGTCGACAACATCATGTCAGTACTGGGGCTGGATGCTCTCGAGTCTTCGCACCCTGTGAGTACACGTTACAGGACAACACACCGTCGAGCCTCTAACTAAGCGTAGCTTGTAATATGGGAACTAGATAACTAACTAGAAACTACATACTCACTGTAATTGTGTTTTTTCTTACGCGCGGAAGCGCTCGGCCTTCATCTCACCTGGTAACAAGTTAAGATAAGGCCGAAGGTGGAGGCGCACTTCACTCGGAATCCTCAACAAACTGAGGAACTGGC
Source organism: Venusia cambrica (assembly GCA_951394065.1). Lineage (NCBI taxonomy): Eukaryota > Metazoa > Arthropoda > Insecta > Lepidoptera > Geometridae > Venusia > Venusia cambrica. The sequence continues at coordinate 9,546,206 of OX596040.1, forward strand.
TATCTTACCTCTGAATGCCGGAACACAACAATTTTAGAATTGTTATTATGGCGACAGAATTAGGTAAGATGGTGGTAGCTAGCAAGGCGGACTAAACAAAGTCCTACCACCAACCAAACCAAGCACAATATATTGTACTCCCCATGGAGATTGAACCCGGGACCTCTGGATCTGAAATCGGTGGGTTGAACCACTAGATCACAGAGGCTGTTAAAAGTTCTACCACCATCCAAAATGTTTGAAATCGCACCCACAACCTTCGGCGCAGAAGGCAGAGCTCTCCCAACTGAGCAAACTCAGGCGAGGGTCTCTTCGAACTCCGCCGGTGGAGTTGATGTATCTGAGTAGTGTTTTTTCTGCCGTCACCTCCAGGTTAGCGGCGGTGATTGGTAATCATGCTGTCCTAAGAACGTGTCTTGGCATTCCCAGGTCTAAATAGCGTAAGATATCGTTGTGTAAAATGTCTAGTAGGTAATATATATTTTGTCTTGTTTTCATAATTGTTGTAACAGGTATCGGCACCGATCGATGACCCGAAGCGCATCTCGGAGATCTTCGACGAGATCTCGTACCGCAAGGGGTCTACTCTCATCCGTATGATGACCATGTTCCTGGGAGACAAGGTCTTCAAGGAGGCGATACACAAGTGAGTTACACACTTGTGTGGTCACGGTGGCCACGGCACGATGAGCTCATGTACAAACTCTTGAACTTACTGAATTAAGACGTCTCCCGGGCAATCGCTGGCTGTTGCTAGCGGTTACGGCTGAATGACAACACGGCTGAATGACAACCTGTAAATATCTAGATGCTAGCCAGCTAACTGAAGTATAGCGCTAAACGGTTGCCATGTTCCTTCGGTGCGCGGGAAAGCCAGCGCCTCTTGGCGAAGCTCGCTCCATCGTAGACCTTATCCTTGCTCTCTAGAACTGTCTAGCCGAGTCTAGACTCGGCTTCAATGCTGGAACAGAGCTAAACCACCTTTAGAGGTTGAACCACAATATATCATTTTTATTCAATCATCGGCTATAATGTTAACGTGTATACTTTATACTCGTATAGCAGCAAAGAGTTAATGTTATGTGTTATTATAGTAGATAAGAATACATCACATTAACTGTCTGCCTGATCTGATACTTGTACGCGTACCATTAGGCCACATGGTCTAGTTTTTTGCGCACCAGTATCAGATCCAGAGGTCCCGGATTCGATCCCCAGGTTAGTACAATATTGTGCTTGGTTTAGTTAGTGGTAGGACTTTGCTTAAATCCTCAACTGCGTTCCATCATCACCACATCCAACTATTTTTATTTCTATTTCAGCTACCTCGTAAAGTACTCGTACAGCAACGCTGAACAAGACGACCTGTGGGCTGAACTGACAGCTGTCAGTCGCAAATACAACTCGCTGTCGAGAAACGTCACTGTCAAAGACATCATGGACACGTGGACCACGCAGACCGGCTACCCCATACTGGATGTTGAGCGGGACTATGGCTCCAAGTCGCTGACTGTTACTCAGGTGAGTTGTGATACTCAAGTGAAGTGTGTTACTCAGGTGAGGTATATGTTACTCGGGTGAAATGTATGTTACTCGGGTTAAGTGCATGTTACTCGGGGGAAGTGTGTCGAGTACTTAGGTAAAGTGTGTTACTCAGATGAGGTGAGTTACTCAGGTGATGTGATGGCTGGCCGTAGCCCTCTGAATTCTATGTAAGATTTTTCCTGTAACATAAATCCTGCTTCTCTCTCTTGTAAGCCCTGGGTGCGCTGTGAAACTACGGTAAAAACGTCACCAGGTATTTACCCTAGTTTCTCCTTCAACTTACAAGGGAAACTTCGGACCACTTTTTAAGTACATTGCACATAGAGAAGTTTGAGATTGGGCATAAGTATAGTTTTTATGGCAAAGGTGAGTGCAGAAATAACTTTACAGTGCATACAGGATCCTATTTAGCCTGCGCTGTCCGTTCGTTTGAATGACAGTCAGCGGGACTTATGAACCGTAACAGGACAGGGTATGTACAAGATCAGTGCCTTAAGTTTGCGTTTCCGCTATTGGCTGTTGTTTTTTTTTATTTTACTGTGTAATTTGAACCACTAGGCGACCAGGCGAGCACCAATGATGACAAATATTGAAAGCTTTATCGTATTTCAGAAACGCTACCTCGCGTTGGGCGCCAAAGCCACCACCTCATCCTCCTGGTGGGTGCCGCTCAGCGTCATGTGTGAAGGCGAGGCGCAGCCCTTCAAGGTACATTACACACCTACGTTTTAGTTACAGCTATAGCCGAGCTCAGCGTCATGTGTGAAGGCGAGACGCAGCCCTTCAAGGTACATTACACACCTACGTTTTAGTTACAGCTATCTCAGCTCAGCATCGTCACCATTTCACCACAACGGTGAACAAGTCGTCGGAAGGCGTGACTAAATCTATGCTTTCCCACCTGGCAGAGTGTGTGAAAGGGATATACTACACATTTTTTTTAATACTGATGAATAATGTCTGCACATTCAATTACTATTACTGAGAGCTTACATGGGTCACATGGTCACATTTAAATATTACAGGAAATTAATCTCACACCACGCCATATAGCCCCAAACTAAGTATTGCTTGTCATATGGGAACTATATTACGGATATAATACTTATATAGGTACTTATCATACAATATAACACCCAAACACAGAATATTCATCACACAAATATTTGTCCTGGGTGGGAATTGAACCCACAGCCTACAGCGCAGAAGGCAAAGCTACTACCAACTGAGCTATGAGGCTTGTCTCAAATATATATATGTATAACATTATGATTTATTGCTTATACGACCCTTAAACTAGCCAGTTTCTCAGGCTGTTTAGAATTCTGGGTGAAGGCGATTCCACCTTCGGCCTTAGCATAACTTGAAAATCAGCTGATATGAAGGCCAAGCACTACCAGTCGTTAAAAAAAAAACATTTATGAACAGGACTACTTTAAGCGCAACAATAAGATATCTTTTTAAAATAAGTATTGTTCAAATTTTAATGAATATTCTGTCTCGACGGGAATTCGTTTGGAGATTTTACTGTCCGTATGTTATTTATTACGCCAAAAACCTAAAAACGCGCAAGTTAAGAAGCTTGTATTATACGGTGTAGATATTTTTTACGGTATACTGACATAGTTAAATCAAATAGTAGGTACCTCCTGAATGACGCCTCTAAAACTTTACCATCTTATTTATGACGTAACGCTATAACAACACCTCTAAATTGTTGGTGAAGGGAAGCGCTTGGCCGTCATCTCACTTGGTCTCAAGTTATGATACGGCCAAAGGTGGAAACGCACTTCACTCGGAATCCTCAACGGACTGAGAAACTGGCCGGAACACAATAATTTAGAATAGTTTTATGGCTGGAGTTGGTGACCAAGTAATGCGCTGACGTCACGCTGTGGGTTGTATTGCATGGTCCCCCATAGCTTTAATTAAACCAACCCCAGCCAGCGCAGAAGTACCGGAGCAGGACTTTGGGTTTTTGAGCTGGTGATTCTTATTGAGCGCCTGAATTCGTGCTTATTGGCCTTAACGGAACTATTTCTATACAGACTATTTATACATTAAAAATAAGAACAAAGAAAGAAGAAATTACGACAATAGCATGAACAAAAAATGTCTTGATCAGGAGGCGCCGCTGCAATGGCTGGCCGCAGATGAGGGTCTGCTGTCTCGCCACCAGTTCGAGCACGGCGCCGCCAGCGACCAGTGGGTGCTGTTCAACCCGGACATGATCGGTGAGTCGAGGGGATATTCCTCGGAAGACGTTACAGTGGCCAGCGAGTACCTAGGGCTAAGGATGTTCCTCGGAAGACGTTAAAATGGCCAGCGAGTACCTTAAGGCTAGGGATATTCCTCGGAGGTCGTTACAGCGGCCAGCGAGTACCTTAGGGCTAGGGATATTCCTCGGAAGTCGTAACAGTGGCTAGCGAATTATTGATCATGCGAGCTGTAGTGTGGCCTGCCTACCAGCTGTGAATTATGTCAGTAACTTTGTTCTTCTACGGATGTCCATATTTCGGATTTTATCACGTAGTAAAACCCCAAAAAGGCTCTCCAAAGGCTCTTCAAAGCTCTTTACATCATTTATTTATCATTTATCAATCTCTCACAAAACCTCGAGCATTCAGACAATAGTTATTATATCGCGGTTGCGCAACAGATTATCGTTACCATCAACCTAACCCCTTAATCAAATATTTATTTCTTTCTCATACAAAAAGGTCAGCAACATTGAGTAGGTATACTAAAAATTAAAGTTTTTTTTTACGACGAGGAAACGCTTGGTCTTCATCTCACCTGGTAACAAGTTGAGATAAGGCCGAAGATAGAGGCGTACTTCAACCGGAATCCTCAACAAAGTGAGGAACTGGCTATCTTACTTCTGAACACTTAACTTCCCGGAACACAACATTTTTTTTAAGAATTGTTATTATGGCGACAGAATTAGGTAAGATGGTGGTAGCTAGCCAGGCGGACTTAAACAAAATCCTACCACCAACCAAACCAAGCACTATATATTGTACTCCCCATGGGGATCGAACCCGGGACCTCTGGATCTGAAATCGGTGGGTTGAGCCACTAGACCACAGAGGTGGTTACCCGTTATGTGTGAGACTAGTACCTATGGTAGGTTTGAAACAAACCTGTAATTCAGGTCACCAGTATTGTCACAACTTAGCCCAAGTGGCGGTCGCGATGAGTTCGACTTAACACCCCTTAAAATAAACCGCCTACGTGCGAGTTTCACCAACCAAAAGTTCCGAATAACATTTACTTATTTACTAAACAAAATATTATGTTAGAGTCTTTCTTTCAGCCAAAAACGGATTTACATTTTAGTAGGGATTTCTAAACAGACAGTCCACAGTAGAGATAGTAAATAAAAACTAAAACCAAAAAAGAGAAAAAGAAAAAACAGATTAAAATTACCCTATAAACTAATTTGATAAATAATGGTGATAGGCCCCTACTATTCATATTGTCCGTAATTCTACTCCATACCACTAGCTTTTCGTTGTTTAGCTAGATTTGAGTTTTATTCCTGGTGGCCAGAGAATTCAAATATTATCTGAGGGTTTGATATTTTTATATCATTTTGAATATCCCATCCAGCGCTGTACCGAGTGAACTACGACGAGAGGAACTGGCGTCTGCTATCGGACACGCTGACTAGCGACCAGTACACCGCCGTGCCAGTGCTCGGGCGAGTGCAGCTACTGTCCGACGCGTTCGAACTCGCCTGGACTAACAGACTTAACTATACCATTGCTTTGCAGTAAGTAGCGAACTGACACTTTTTTTTTACCTGGGGCTTTCTAATTTCATTCCCACCATCTCCTAATTTAGCTTCGGTATTAGTCTGTTTCTCATTCTGTTCAGTTATCATTTTTTTTTGTGGTAATCAATAAAGTGTCACTTACTCATAATAATAATAAAGTGTCACTCCAAGAAATGTTGGAATGATTTTTATAAATATTTTAGGGAAACCATAGAGATTCACCACCAGTGTTAGGGTTGATAGGATTCAACTCCAACTCAGAATGTGAAAATCGTATAAGTCGACTAAGAGATCTCACGAATCAGGAGAAGGGAGCATTCTTCTGCTTCGAGAGATCTCACTTCCTTCTGGGATCAAACATAGATATGCGTTTTTTTTTTAATTACATACACGCAACTTTAATACTTTAGGTTTTTATCGAACAGTTTTTTTTAAATCAATTTTTCATTGACGGATTTTAAAAAAGGCTAGCCAGACGGACTTGAAAAAACACCAACCAAACAATATTGTACTCCGCCTGGGGATCGAACCCGGGACCTCTGGATCTGACACTTAAAAAAAAAACTAGACTACTGAGGCGGTTAGGTGTTCCTTTGGCTTAGTTCGATGGGTTAGATTATGGTAACTAAAGACAAATCTATTACCGATAGGGGTTTATTTCGAGCGAGTTCTTTGTAAAGTTGTTAATAACTTCCCAGGCTCGCCAGCTACCTCCAACGCGAGACCGAGTACCTTCCACTGGAGACCGGGCTTCGCGCGCTTGCTAAGATAGAGAATGTCATAAAGCGGTCACCGGACTACGGCGCCTTCCAGAAATACGTCCGCAAGCTGGTCGGCGAGGCGTACATGAAGGCGGGAGGGCTGTATACCAAGAAGGTGTCTAATGGAGACGATCTCAACAGTGTCAAGATGCAGGTTCGTGTGGTTTACCAAAGAATATATACATTTCTCCATAATAAGATTATTCAGTTTATTCTTTTGACTCGTAGGCTGAAGCTTGCTGGATTATCTGTTACATCCCTATTCGGAATTAAACTCGCCCTCAGTTAAGAGGTCAAGTATCCCCCGTGACAATCAATATCTATTTATTTGCTCTCTTTACAATTATAACTTCATTAAAATCGGATAATCCGTTCGAGAGTTATGCCTTCATAAACATTACCACATACATACATATACAGTGCCGGATTTACCAACTTAAATCGGAGATCAAAAAGGTTTACAAACATTTTACATACATATAATAATAATAATAATAATAAATAAATACTACAGGACATTAATTTTACACAGCTTCATTTAGCCCCAAACTAAGCATAGCTTGTAATATTTAAAAATACCTACTACTAAGCTCTTGCACTGTGTTGAAAACTGCGCGCATAAGTAGTTTCTTCATAAGTCTGTCATATTTTTCTCAATAATGCCTTAAATGTATATAAAAGCTAATATTCTTTTAACGTTCGCCCTGTGATATCAACCCCGGAGTTCGATTCCTAGGCGGGTTTAAATTGGTGCTACTTTTGGTTGGTACAAGAGACTACCGGCATAATTGCCTTTAATTTTGTCGTCGGGTACTAGTTGTTCAAATGTTCACCTCAGTGAAGATTGTGCAATTGCACTCACCATAGCATTGTGCAGGTGATGACGAGCAGCTGGGCGTGTCGCATGAAGGTGCCAGGGTGCGAGGAGAACGCTATCGAGCTGTACCAGCGGTGGATGGAGGAGGCTGATCCCGATGAGAACAACCCGTGAGTCTGGAGGTTCCGTTAACGACGAAACTATGTTTCAGTCGGAGCTTAATAAATGTCATATGTCCTTAATAAGTTTTTTTTAGCTTCGTTCTAAAAAAGTACCTAAAAAATCTTGTTGAATGATGTGAAATCTCAAATATTATTATTTGTTTATTTGATTAAAGTCTTGCAGTTGTTTTATAAGTCCTTGTAATTGTAAACAATTTTGAAGTGTGATAATCTCATAAAACAGTTGTCAATCAAAAGTAATTTTTTGTCATAGGACACATCACTTTTTGCCACGTAATTTCTAATGCATGTCTGTATATCCTTTGACAGTATCCCAATAGACCTTCGCCGCACGGTGTACTGCGTGGCGATATCGCGGGGTTCCGTCCGAGAGTGGCGCTTCGCCCTCGCACGGAGACAGCGCGCCAACGTCGCCGCCGTCAGGGACATGCTGCTAATGGGGCTCTCTTGTACCCGGGAGGTGTGGATCCTCAACCAGTGAGTGTCACATTGTACTGTGTAAAATTTCGCAGGGCTCCGTCCGCAAGTGGCGCTTTTCCCTCGCACGGAGACAGCGCGCTTACGTCGCCGCCGTCAGGGACAGGAAGCAAAATGATTTTATTTCAAAAAGGTAGACTCCCCCCTGTTTTTAACAGCAAATACTGCACAAAAAGTAAAAAGCATTTATGTTGTGCTAAAGCAGGCAATTCTATGTATATTTTACACCTTTGCTGCGATCACTAATACGCCTGCCACGCGTGGTGATTACAACAAACCACTCCAGTTTTTCTTTTTGGAGGTTAATTTTGGGCATTGATAGGCTGTTGATGCTGATGATGATCAAGGTCGGAATTTACAGTCCAGTGAGTATTTAATTATCTGTGCCTAAACTTTGTACTGGTTTAAACTCATCTATCTCTATACGTATCTAACGTAAATTCTAAGCTAAATTAAAGTTGAGTTAATATTAATTGTTGTGTTTGTCCAGATTTCTGGAGTGGTCGATTACCGAAGGTACGGAGGTGCGCCGTCAGGACGCGGCCTCGGTCATCGTGGGCGTGGTGCGCTCCACGGTGGGCTACTACGTGGCAAGGGACTTTGTCTACACGCGCATACAAGACATATACGCCGCGTGAGTACAAACACACTTGCAGGACTTAGCTCATACCTTTACGACTCGTGAGTTCAATCAAAGACATTTGCAGGACTTGACTCATACCTTTATGTCACGTGAGTACCTACACTACACTTGCAGGACTATGGCACACTTGCCTTTTTACCTATCCGTCGCGTAAGTACACCTTTTACTGTGGACAGGACTTGGCTCCTTTACGTCGTGTGACATAACCATAGCATCAATAGTTCTCAATAGTTCAATAAGTTCATCAATAGTTCTGCAGCATCATAAGCACTTCACTCAAACTAGTTTCTATACAGTACTGACATTAGTGACCTATATTTACGATTCCTTGTGCAATGTTCAAAGGATCCTACAGATTATATATTCGTAGTCGAATTTGAGTTAGCATGAAATGTGCCTCCGCTTACATTGTACCTACTATTAATGTGTCAGGTTCAACAACCAAGGCCGCAGACTGGGCTACATCATCAAGAGTTTGCTGGACCAGTTCACCAAACAAGAGGAGCTTGATGAGGTATGATATATCTTCTAGCATTGTTTCCTCAGATTATTTCTCACAAATTGTCTCTGATCGTTTACTGTACTGTATGTGTGTGTGGGACAAGACTCTGGGCATGGGTCTTGTCCGACACAGATTGTTTGGTTAGTCCGCCTGGCTCGATACTCCTATCTTACCTGAGTGTGACGCCATAACAACCATTCTAAATTGTTATGTTCCGTTATTTAGAGGACTGTTGTTGAAAGTTCCGGGTTAAGTGCGTTTCCATCTTTGGCCTTATCAAACATAACTTAACCAGATGTTTGTTTTTGTATTTCAAGTGATGGCACTTCACTGTGGTTGGTCACAACATTACAAAATCACAACACAAACATTACAAAAAAAAATGAATAAAAAGCAAAAACGCCATTTCTCGCTATGAGTGTAATTTCAAACACTAGGGCAGATCACAGTTCAGTGCATCTTTGCTAGATGGCGTGATCAGCGCTCAAGCTTAATATCAATATGACACAGAAATTCCAAGGCCAAGCGCTTCCCCGCCGTAACATAAAAACGCTTTTATTTTATTTTATTGCTTACCCGTCGTACAATAAAATAAAATAAAAGCGTTTTTATGTTACGGCGGGGAAGCGCTTGGCCTTGGAATTTCTGTGTCATATTGATATTAAGCTTGAGCGCTGATCACGCCATCTAGCAGAGATGCACTGAACTGTGATCTGAAATGTCTTCATAAGGCGAAGGTGGAGGCGCACTTCACCCGGAATCCTCAACAAACTGAGGAACTGGCTATCTTACCTCTAAATGCCGGAACACAACAATTTTAGAATTGTTATCATGGCGACAGAATTAGGTAAGATAGTGGTAGCCAGCCAGGCGAACTTAAACAGAGTCCTACCACCAGCCAAACCAAGCACAATATATTGTACTCCCATGGGGATCGAACCCGGGACCTCTGGATCTGAAATCGGTGGGTTGAACCACTAAACCACAGAGGAATCAATCGCTAGCCCGATATGAAGTCGAGTACTGGTCGGTTGCAGTTCCTGGTGTGGCAGACGGCCAACGAGAAGTACCTGACGGAAGCCACGCTGTCCGTCTCGCAGGCTGTGGAGAAGGCTCGCGTGAACATCGCTTGGCTCGCGAGGAACCGCCGCGCGGTCGTCGGCCAGCTGCGCGACAGAACTGCGTAAGATGTCGCTAGACACCTGTACCTACTGTATCACCAGTGTTACGCTACGCTAGATTTTGACAAGTAATGGAGGAAGTAAGCAGTACCTAATATAGCTAGAAACCTGTACCTACTGTATCACCAGTGTTACGCTACGCTAGATTTTGACAAGTAATGGAGGAAGTAAGCTAAGCAGTACCGAATAGAGTCGATTTTAATAGAATGTTCACTACACCCACTCGGAAAAATAATATTGTTACATAGTATTGTACCAGTGACATTTAGTATCTAATATAACCTAAACGTTAATTCCTACGCAGTACGTACATGAACGCTATTGGATGTTAGCACAACCTTATTGTATCAACTCTTTGTACAAGTGAGGTTGTTTTAATAATTGTCAGTTTCTCTCTATCAAAACCAAAAAAGTTTTTGTTTAAGTATATCATTCTGTTTTAAATTTTGGACAGACTATTCATCGATTTTTTTATCTGTTCTGGTATCTTGCACGATAGTTTTTCATCTTTGAATTGAAACTGATTGATTTTCCTAGTGGATGTGTTAAAAGTAGTAGAAGTTATTAAAAGTAGTAGTAGTAACATAATCACTAGGGGAGAGCTGAAGATTACCTAAAACCTCATGTGAATAAAAAAAAGCGTTTTTCTCCCTTTACACAGATTAAATAGCATGCTATTCTAGAAATCGTATAATCCTTAAACTGAATGCTACCCTAAACTGAATGTTTGTTGATCTTCCATTCGATGCGCTTAATTATTCGGGTGCAAAAGAAGAATTAAGATCTCGATAACTTTTTGTAAAAATAATATAACTGGGACCAAAATGAAATAGAAAACCTTTAGTAGGTGTCTAATAAGTATTTCCTGGAAACTTTAGGAATCACCAAAACAACGACTTAAAATGTGAAATGAGCTTTTTGCGCTTTTTTGTTGCACAGCAGGTACTTAAATTACTTATTAAATAAGAAAAAATATAGTAAAAATGCAACTGGTAGTGTTTATGTATATTTGTGTGCTTGTAGGTACCTAGATGTAAAATGTAACTAGAACTCAAAGAGTAAGTAGAGTTGATTTATAGGTACATAAGTATTTTCTTGGTAGATTTAGAATTAGTGGCTAACTTTGAATATGTATTGTCTATTTCTGTTTCTATATTTTTTTCTTTTCTGTAATAGTTTCCGGTCTCCACCAGCTTCGCGGGTGTCACCAAAGTTTATGATTTCTATATTTGCAATTCACAACATATCCAGTGTTAGACTGAAACCTTACGCGTATAGAGTAGGGAAGTAACTAAATTTCAATAGATTATTATTACATAAGGAAATCCTAACCCAAAAGTATGATTATGAATTAAAGGTACCTTGATGATTCCTTTTTTAATTTTAAGGGAACTCAGTAAAAAGAGAGCTGTAGGTACCTGCAGTTAGTATATTTGGCTTAAGTTAAGCCATGAAGTCAAATTCGCAAAAATGGAGTTAATTTAAATTTTAAAATGTCTACATTTTAACAAGTACCAATAATTATAGTACCTACCTACATATCCAATTCAATTCAGTCTACTTTCACTTATACCATGCCCAGTGTTTTCTTTCCGCATATGTCAATAACGCTTTTTTTTTATAACAATTCTAATTTACTTTAAAATCATTCCTAGCATTTAGTTTTCTTGTACCTACCTACTACTTAATTTATTTTGTCGAATGTTTTACAAAAATATTAAATACCAGTCGCCTGATTGGTTTCAATTGATTTTGTGTATAATTTATTGAGATTTCCGTCCTTAGTAAGACATGTGATGCACTTGTTACTGACACTGATTAAATGTATTTATTATTATTTTTTGCTTTTTTATTTTTATCCAGCACTGTCCTAGAAGAGACGCCTTTTTCCACTCGAAGATTCACCTCCACTACTTAGAGCGTGTATTTTATGAGCATCAGCCCCCTCAGCACGGGGCGGGGATAAAACCTCTGTCCTCTGTTTTTATCCACCTCTGTGAGAATTTTGTCTCCCGATGGTGGATAAAAACAGAGGACTAAATTTTTATCCCCTCCCCGTGCTGAGGGGGCAGGTGATCCCCATACCCCTAGTAGGTATTAGGGAGTAGTCAGAGGCACTTCCGAGCTTACGTTCGGCCCTATGTGCCCACGGTTTGCAAGTAGCTAGTATCTATTCATTACGTGACAGGTTGCAAGCCCATCGTTGGTTTGTCGCCAGTGATACTTGCCATTCGGATTTTTGGTCCCAAATTTTAAAGAAATTTATTAGGAATAAACACTGTACCTATAGAAATTTACCCATCAAGATCAAAGAGTCCCGGCCAATACAGAACATATAATTTATTTATTTCTTAAATTAGCACGGCTTTCGTCACTTACACTAATTAATTTACATACATAACACAACATTGAATGAACTCGATACAATAATAGATAGGTAAGTACTTCAATTAACTATTAAATCAAATTACAAATTATTAACAAACGCAAATTAAAAAGATAATCATTATTTATAAATTAATTATAAGTAATATGTAATTACTAATCCCAAAACCGGATATCGGAATGTCGGTCGTTCAGCAGCAAGATGGGCCGACGATATTACCAGCATTGCAAACCTCACCTGGATGCCCACCACGCCCAACGGTCTTGTGCCTGTAACAAGACCGTTGGGCGTATGCATAGGGGGCCTTTGACCAGCAGTGGGTGAAATCAGGATTCGGATGATGATGATGTAATTATACTCTTATTATATAAAATACTTGCGTAGCGTAGGTCGGTTAAGACTTGTCGAATGAATCCTCGTGCATCTTAACTTTAATATATAACGTCACTTGCCCTATAGGCTTAAGTACCTAATACCCTAGGTTGCGAGGTCTTGGATTCTTTTCTTAGCCTTGACCGCTTAGCCCGCCGAAACGTAGCGGGTATAGTAAGTAATCTATTTTACTAGTATTTATCGTGTTGTTCACCTTTTTATTATTATTAGGTACATCCGGCTAGACTGCTTTTTATAAAAAGGTGAACAATAGACATTCCTAAAATAGCTTAATGTTCTAATCGTGAAAGATTAAAAAAGACCACAGCGGGTCCACATCTTCCATGCTCGATTCGAATTTCGAATGGTCGAAAAGGAGTCGGAATGATAGGTTATTCCGACTCCTTTTATATCGATTCCTACCACGTCGACTCTACGCTGTCGGTCCGGTTAGTGACAGAACTTTGTAAGTATCGTAACGGCTTCAGTCCTTTGACATATAATCAATACCTCCTAGTGAAGTTGGGAAATCCGGCTTTGTTTTTTTTTTATTGTACGGTGGGGAAGCGCCATCATCTCACATGGTTTCAAGTTATGATAAGGCCGAAGGTGGAAGCGCACTTCACCCGGAATCCTGAAACCAGTCTGTTCAATCAAGATAGCCAGTTTCTATCTTGATTTAAATCACAATCGTGTGCGTTACCCAGCAGGAAAGTATGTTTCTGAAGGAACTTGGCCTTCATCTCACCTGATTACTAGTTGAGATAAGGCCGAAGGTGGAGGCGCACTTCACCCGGAATCCCAACAAACTGAGCAACTGGTTATATCTTACCTCTAAATGCCGGAACACAACAATTTTAGAAATGTTATTATGGCGACAGAATTAGGTAAGATGGTGGTAGCCAGGCGGACTTAAATAAAGTCCTACCACCAACCAAACCAAGCACAATATATTGTTCTCCCCATGGGGATCGAACCCGGGACCTCTGGATCTGAAATCGGTGGGTTGACTAGACTACTACTTGACTACGGAGGCGGTTTTACTCGTCCCATGGATTGTTAGTAAGTCGGCCAGTCGTTTGAGACATATTGTAATCATTTCAGAGTTGCGTGGGCCGACGACGACGCAAGGTGGCGGAGCAGTTCTCACAAGATATTTATTACGAAAACCACTTGTCTTATTTATTTATTTCTACATATCATATAACTCAACATATCCCATAAATTATATGTAACAAGGAATAAGGCTGTTTTGAAACACAACGTTTGTACGGTAAATAATTTATGCGCAGCGGCAGTGGACCGCCAGCTTTAAGGTTATATTCCCGAAAACTGTCCAAGACCGCTTTTTGTAAAGATAAGGTAAGTACCTAAACAAAATATGCACCTAACACCACTGATGTTGATGCTGTGTACACAAAACCGCCCAGAAATAAAAAGAAGTGAAATCGTTATAATTATTTATTCTTTACCTCTACAGCTCCCTTACAGCTAACTAATAATACTTTAAAAATGCGTCAATTCCTTCGTTTCAAAATGGCACCGTGCGGTAACTTTTTTTAGAAATATTCTTTAATATAAATGGATAAGTACAGAATAAAAACATATTTTTAATTGAAAAACAGCACCCCAGTAGTTATTTTGATAATTGTTTGTTTTATAGTATTACATGCCTTTGGCAACCCCCCCTTATATTTTAGATAAAGTATTTTTGTACCTACCTCTTAATTTATATTTAATACACATATTAATAAATTTTTCGTATTTGTCATTATCTAACTAAGGAGTACTTATTCAGATCGATGTGATATGATACCTAACACTTTTCTTATAATTCAATAGAAGTCAGCATTCGATATAAAAATTACTCACAGCTAAATGTACTTACAGCGTGTATATTTCGATATCTAGTTTTCTAAAAATATTAACATTCAAAAGGCAATAAATTTACGAAAATAAATCGTCAATAGTAAAAAATATGGTAACCCAAACTATTGAGACATACAACTAGCTTACTTACAAAACTATAAAAGTATTGTCATTGGAACACTTAGGATATTATTTTCATAAGTCTGTTTTATCAGGAATTATTATTTTAAATGCAATAAAATAGTGATAAATATGCTCATTATCCGTAACAATAACTTTGTCACTTAATACTATCATATCATATATGTTCTCTTGTTTATAAACCCATATTATATCCCAAAATTTGACATATTTATATGAATTTTCCACACTAATATATCCCAATATATTCACTTATATGACAAACAATTTGTCACAGAATGCCCCAAAATATGTCACTATTTCCATTATAATGTCATCATACAATTTATCTTTTTTTTTTTTGCATAAGCACATACTTGAGTTAATAAATTTAAAAGTCTGTATAATCGACCTCCGGTCTCGGTGCGGCAGGTCGTCGTTTCCTCAACGTGCCGAGAATGGCTAACATCTCCTTAACAGCCTCGGGTTGTTCGTCTTTGGGCTTCTTCTCAAGGAAGTTGCTTTCTCTCGACTTCAGATGGAACTTGCCGCCTTTGATCTGGTCCACTATTGCGTCTATGGCGCCACCTGCTGGGAAAAAAAGAACAAGTCAGGTAAAGAGACGGTATTGATGACTTCCAATGTTCTTAATTCTGGTCTTAAGCTGCAAAAAATTATTGAGAGTGTGATAGTTCAAATTCAAATTTCAAAGGAAGTCGACTATATTTTCACTTTTTCGTAATTAATTGGTATTGATTTAGAAATAATAAAATTCTCTTTAGTAAAAAAAATTCGTAGCCGTTTCGGTAATAGGTTTTAGACTAGATTCTGCAAACCAGAGTATAGGATCACTATTACCGCAAAACACTATTTTCAGACGTTTTAGTGGAGTTAATAAACCACCATTTTTTTTAATGATGGCAAATTCTGCTCTCAAAACCAGCCACAACGATATCTATAGTAGATTGCAGAAAGCTAAAATTCATTAATAACTAGCTGTTGCCCGCGGCTTCGACCGCGTACCTAGCCGGATAAAAAATAGCCCATGTTGTTCCCCAAGTCATACAATATACCCATGTTGATTTCATTAAGATCCGTTCAGCTATTTAGCAATGAAAAGGTAACAAACACACAAAATATTTACAAACACTATTCCATTTTTTTATTTTTAGAAAAAGTAACGCACCATAGACAAATATCTACGTCGCTTTACAAGTGCAAAATTAAATTTTAATCGGACGTGCCATTCAACACACTACGTAGGGAGAGTGAGAATCAGCGGTGCCCCGGGGCCATTTTAAGAAGTAGTCTTACTTTCACATACTTTTTTTTTATCGTACGACGTGTAAGCTTGGCGGCGCACTTCACCCGGAATCCTCAACAAACTGAGGAACTGGCTATCTTACCTCTAAATGTCGGAACACAACAATTTCTGAATTGTTATTATGGCGACAGAATTAGGTAAGATGGTGGTAAAAAAACGGCTAAATGGCTAGCCAGGCGGACTTAAACAAAGTCCTACCACCAAACAAACCAAGCACAATATATTGTACTCCAAATGGGGATCGAACCCGGGACCTCTGGATCTGAAATCGGTGGGTTGAAACACTAGACCACAGAGGCGGTTACAAACGTAGTTCCATTTTCATTTCGTAATGGCAAGTCTGATTAAAAAGATTTTTTGCAGGTATAATCGGATAGGGATAAGCTGTCTGTGGTGCGTTACTTTTTCTAAAAAACGAATACAAACCAAATTATATGGAAAAGAGGTTTTCCGTACAAATACTTTTCCATATATTTTAATTGATATTGCGTTTTAAAAATAAGTAGCGCACCGCAGAAACAGATTGTCTCTTTCCGATTATACCTACAAAATTCATGTGAATCGGACTTATCACTTCGAAATGAAAAAGGAACTACGTTTGTACTGCAGAGCGAATATCAGCGGTACTCTGGAGCCTCTTAAGTAGTATCCTCTCTTTGAGTTTGAAAACAAAAATGTTATCCATGACTTTGCTCACCACCATTATCCAAGTTCTGTTTGCTTCGTCTCAACGTGCCTTGCTTATTAGCCAACATGCTCGCCATATCGGCTCCTTCGATGTTGAACACGGCCGGGGGAGGCGGCGGGGGAGGGGGTGGAGGGGGCATAAACGGGGGAGGTGGGGGCATAAACGGGGGTGGAGGTGGAGGGGCAACGGTGACCGCGGGGGGAGATGCGGGAATAGCGGTAGGAGATGGAATGGGGGTGGGGGGAGCCGGAATAGGGGTGCTGGTGGTTGATTCTGGGAGAGGGGGGATATTTGATGGCGGATCTATTGTTGGTGCTGAAACAAATTGGAAATTATGTGAGGTTAAAAATAATAAACCTTCGTTCATTTCGTTGGCATTATTGTTGGCAGTTATTTAATTTGTTTATTTTCAAAGCCCGGATGATAATTTCTATAATCTCAGTCACTCTCACCACAGCCCTACAAGTATCATATCACAGCTCTAGAGCTTATTGCTTTGGGGTATGGACTTCATTTTGTCTAACGTAGACGATTTGAGATAAACCAAATATTTCAAACAACAGTTATGAGTCAACAGTCAGACCTACTGTTTAATTTGGTGTTTCAATCGAAAAATTCAAGTAGTAGAGCCCCTTGTGAAACAGAATTAGGTAATAGGCCAGCTGATAAATACCGTCAAAGACTGGTCACGAATGCTCACCAAACATAAACGACCTAAGAACCATCCGAGATTATTCAGCATTTTTTTAAATAATTATTTGAAACGCATTGAAATAGGAGCTCTCGTTTCAGCGCTATGGGTAAAACAAATCATTCGATTTTCAAATATAAAATATCCTTTAGGATCGGAAAGTTGAATTCCTAAAATGTTGAATTTGCAAAAAGTTGAATTCCATTACCTGATACTTCTACTTGAACTTCCACAATCTCCTTGAGATCTCTCTTCTCATCTTTAGGAGACGCACCATTCTCGAAGTAGCTGATCCTCGACATAAGATTACTCCTCTTTGGTTTGACAGTCTCCGTCAGTCTGCTCTCCGTGACTGACAGTTTGTTCTCGGTGACGGACAGTTTGCTGCTCGTGTCAGTTAGTTTAGTCTCTGTTGCTGTCAGTTTTGTGCCTACTTCGGACAGTTTTCGCTCTGGAAAGATTAAAATAAATTTGTTGATTTATTTTTCCCTATTTTTGGGACCCTCTTTCTCCTGCTAAGCATATATTTAAATAGATTTTATTTTTTTAAATAAAATGCCATCAAAGTGTATCAGTAGGGTTTTTAAGCCTTTTAAAGTGACTAAGCACTAGGTTCTAGTTAAGTTACTGATATACCCGTGTACTTAGGAGCGAGCAACAACTTTCAAATCAATTCATTCATTTATTTTTTCTCTAAATTATTTCACAACAAGCTTAATATATATCTACAAACATAGAAAGGTACTTAAATTATATCCAGAACCTGCAAGAGAATGGCTTGCTTTGTGCATCATCAGGATCTACACTAAGTCATCGACTTGTGTTGCAGATCCTGTTTGCCTTCTGGGAGCTAATTAAAATTGCTATAATTAAGCGACCGGGCACAGCAATTCTAATTGTAACATAACTAACTTTTTTTTTATATATATAACTAGGAAACGGGACAAGCAAGTAGTCCACCTGATGTTAAGTGCATCTCTTGCTTATAACAATGCCTTACTGCGAAGGTCACATCCACAAAGAACGTAGCCTACACGGCACTGCATTGCGCCCGTCAACATGAGGCATAAAGGTGTTAAGCCTCGCGTATCCGTAATTTCACTGGGACACAGCAATGCTGCTTGGCGGCTGAAATAGGTATGGTGGTAGTACTTCCCCGGACGAGCCCTTTCACAAGGGGCTCTGCTACTCTTGGAACTAAACTATGGTACCTATAGTATACCTGAGTCATTGAGCCGTGTCCCCACATCACTGAGAGTCCGCTCCGTCTCCCCAAGTCTCCTCTCGGCTCTCTCTGCCCTCTCTAAAGCTCTCCTCGCGTCTTCCTCTGCCAGCTTTATCTTCTCCTCCCAAACGAGAATGTCGGTGTCTTCGTGTTTTTCTGCTAGCTTCAGCTGGAATAGAAAAAAAAAACATGTGAAGTATGCATTCGGAACAGAAGCTGAGAGTATACTTTTACGTAACTACTCTGTAAATTTTCATTTCTATTATCAAGTGTTTTTAACACACAAGGTTCAAGGTTCACAACTGTCAAAAATGAAATAAAGACAAAAATGCACATCTCGCTAACAGGATTTGAACCGGCTTCGCTTCCTTAAGCCGGAAAGGCTCTACTAATCGAGCTACGAGAGTCGTGGCGTAACATGCGATTTTGTAAGTCCTGTCGCATGTTGTGAATTTTTGAATAGAGCATTTAAAAACACATTACAAATATTACAGGACATTAATTTCACACAGCGCCATCAACAAGCAAAGCTTGTAATATGGGAACTAGGTTAGGGATATAATACATTATATATTTTTTTCTTATCATACAATATAACACCCAAACACATTCATAAGTAATATAGTCAACCTATAATAAAGTACCCCGAAGTACCAAGATTCTATCAAATGAACGCTATTATCATAGGAGAATGGTTCGTGAGGCGATCGAGATTAGGAAGTACCCAAATATGAATTGCGATCGGCTAAGACCTTATCGTCTTAGGACCCGATCATCGATAGGTGTTTTCGCAGAGACGGTACATCGCAAGTGCGAGGATGTAGCAAAAAACAAGTGAGGGTAGTTGGAGAAACTACCCTCACAACGACAACAATAGCAGCGAGTACTTCAGTCACGGCAGGTAATCTTCAAGCAAAAAAAGTGAATAGTAATGTGAATGGTTGAGTGAATGCCATTTATCATTCATGTCATGCATGATAAATATTCATTCGTTCCCTCATCCTTCATTCTTTCATGTCACGTGGTCTCGCATAATTTTACGCCATGTTTGTATTTTTATTGTATTTGATATATTGTAGAATTACAAAGTTGATCGAGTGAAGTTTAGCGTTACCTACGTTGATTTAATTCCGTTAGCTGCCTATTAGTCTGTGACTTCAGTCTACCGTGACTAGGGCCGTTGTAGCACGGTCGAAACTATCGGGAATATAAAAAGGTTTAGGTAAAGGGATATATCGACGATAAGAACGCGTGGCCCGATGTTGCTATACCAGTTGACAGCAAAATTGTGATTTCTCAATGTTAACAAATTGCCAATTCGGTAGATAGGTAATAACAAATGTTTTAAGATTAAGTATTTAGGTTTTTGATGTATCCACTTAGAATACAATAACAAATTGTGTATCTAAATGTTGAATGGATCATCAAAAAAATTAACCAGCCCGAGGTTCTTGCCTTTCTCCTTGTGTGCTGGTCGCGATTCCGAACAGGCGGTAAATTTGACGTTTCAAAATGATCCTAAAAATCTTAATGAATAAAGAAATATTGACTTTGGCTCTGACTTTGACCTGCTTTTGTTAATAATTAATGGCTCACCTGTAAGTCATCGAGCTGGTCCCTGTGCCTCTGTCCCTGGTCTTCTAATGCAGCTCGGAGTTCGTCCAACTCCCTCAGGAGAAGCGCTAGTCTCTCCTCCGCGTCCATTTCCCCGGACAGCAGCAGAGATTGGTGCGTCAGCACCTTGACGCGTTTCTTAGCTGCGCGGGCTTCGGTTTTGTATCTACAATGTGATATTATATACGATATTTAGTCACCTCTGTGGTCTAGTGATTTCAGATCCAGAGGTCCCGGGTAAGATCCCTAGGGGAGCATTATTGTGTATGGTGTGGTTGGTGGTAGGATTTTATTTAAGTCCACCTGGCTAGCTACCACCATCTAATTCTGTCGCCATAATAACAATTCTTAAAACATTGTTGTGTTCCGGCATTAAGAGGTAGGATGATGAGGAGGCCAGTTCCTCAGTTTGTTGAGAATTCCGGGTGAAGTGCGGGTGGCCTTATCTCAACTTGTGACCTCACCTGGTCACTATTGATTTGTAGACTTAACAGGTTTTACCGTTTCCTCTAATGTCTCGTTTTGACATTTTTATTGTTACCCGTAATAGTTTCGGAAGAATGCTTTAATTTTATTGTACGATGGGGAAGCACTTGGCCTTCATCTCACCTTTACTACTAGGTTTATTTTTATATCGGGTACGCACTAGGCCTTCATCTCACCTTTACTGTTACAAGTTGAGATAAGGCCGAAGGTGTAGGCGCACTTCACCCGGAATCCTCAACATACTGAGGAACTGGCTATCTTATCTCTAAATGTCGGCTATGGTGACAGAATTAGGTAAGATTGCGGACTTTGACAAAGTCCTACCACCAACCAAGCCCAGCACATATGGTACTCCCCCTGGGTATCGAACCCGGGACCTCTGGATCTGACACCGGTAGGCGAACCACTAGACCACAGAGTCAGTTAAGTTAGCCAGCGATACTCCTGGACCATCAATGGGAAAATCCGCGGACAGACAGAAACGAATATATTATTATCAAGTCAAGAGTAAATTGGTTCCTTATAAAATGCTCCATCAAAGCATCGTTGCTTAAGAGGGCCCTGTAGTACCAGTACTAGTCGCTCTACAGTACAAACGTAGTTCGTTTTTAATTTCAAAGTGGTTAGTCCGATTCACATGACATTTTGCATGTATAATCGGAGAGACAATCTATGTCTGTGATGCACTACTTTTTCTTAAGACGCAATAACAATGCAAATATATGGAAAAGAGTGTTTGTATGGAACTCTTTGCCATATATTTTGTTTTGTATTCGTTTTTTAGAAAAAGTAACGCACCACAGATCCTATCCGATTATACCTGCATTGCCGTTTCAAAATGAAAATGGAACTACGCTTATATGAGAAAGTGAGACTACTGAGGCCTTAGTATGAGATTCTGACAGCTAACTGAAACCATTTTCGTTTTCGTATATGGCGCTCATATCCATACATTTGGTTAGCGGAATAGCAATCTAACTTGCGAAAGGTAATGAAAGACACCTACCAATTTGTTACTAGGCTAATTTAGTAGTTGTTTTTTTTTTTATTGACTTGATTGTTTTGAACATATGTTGTTAAAATTACCAACATTAACTTATTCATATTATTACTGATCAGATGCTACAAATAAAGTTTTTTCTATTCTATTCCATTCAAAGCAACTGTAGTTCCTTTCAATGTCCGCTAACCAAATGTATGGATATAAGCGCCATATACGAACACGGAAATAGTTACAGCTAGCTGTCAAAAGCTCATACAGGCCTTCTTAACCTCTGGTATGTCTTGACACATATCCGTGCTGCCCCCACTATTTCTGTCACAGATATGTGTCAAGATAACTTAGGCTAGTTTGTTCTCAATTTGACTAGGTCCAATACTCACGTCTCACACATCTCCCTGTCTTTATCCGCGTTGTCCTTCAGCGCGGTGAACTCCTCCACCAGCAGCTTGGACACTCGGTTGTGTCTCTCCAACTGACTCTTCAGCTCAGAGAGCTCGCTCTCTCGGGAGGAGCATGTCGCTTGACACGATTCCAGATCCTGGATATGACATTCAATATACCTCAGTGTGTTCCCTTATAGAACTGTGCTGTGCTCAAGAACTTTAGCCGAAAGGTGTTGCTTAGAATGTATCGCGGACAATTATTATACACAACACTAAATAAATATTATAGGACATTAATTTTTACACAGCGCCATCTAGCCCCAAACTAAGCATAGCTTGTAATATGGGAACTAGATACTTTTTTTAAATACATACTTACTATATGATACAACACCCAAACACAGAACAAACATCTATATTCAACACACAAATGTTTGTCCTGGGTGGGAATCGAACCCACAGCCTACAGCGCAGAAGGCAGAGTTACTACCAACTGAGCTATGAGGCTTGTTACACTAGTAAGTCACGTGCAGACTTTACGTGCCAATAAATAGATATACTTACTTATGTATGTCAGTTTTTAACATACATAATTTGTTTTGTTTGTTACTTGATTTCTCCGCCAATTCGCAATAGATTTTGATAATTCTTATGTTTGGCAGGCCATACTTTCGAGCTGGTCCCATAGAAATTTCATCAAAATCGGTGCAGTAGTTTGATTTTTATATCAAAATAACTGGAAAAAGTATGTCATCCATGTAAACGAAATTGCGTATTTTGCTTTCCTGAGGTGTTTGCGGTCACTAGAGTAGACCTACTAACCTTCCAGTATCCTCATGATAATTATCAGGGTTTTGTCATAATCACCATTATTTGCAGGCGTGTTGTTGATAGCAGTAATGATGATACGTAGAAGTACTACGTCAAAAGTCATTTTCTAAAGTCATTCATCTACTGCTGAACTGCCTGCCTTCCGGTAGGTCTAGGGAAGGCCTTTGGCTTCATCATCAGATGACGATGATGATGTTCACCGAAACTCGGTAAAAAAACAATTTAATCTAGTATTGTTTGGGCTTAGTGGAATTGTCTTATGATGCATTCTGGCTATAAATACTGTATACTTACTTGTATCATTATCATCATCATTAAAGCCCATAAAAGTCCACTGAATAGGACATGGGCCTCCCCCAATACTAAAGAAAGCAATAGAGGGTTTTTGGTCATCGCCAGGCTTCGCAGGCGTGTTGGTGATCGCAGTAATGATAGGTACTCATACTTTTTTTGTATATACATATTTTCATTCATTCTTTCTTCGTGTGAACTGTGTAACAGTTATGGTAAAGTGAGCCGCCGCTATAGGCGTCTATCATAAATCATTAACGACTACTAGCATTACTCAGAACTCTGAAAGTGAGATGAAGGCCAAGTGCTTGCCCGTAGTACAATAAAAAAAAACCTACCAGCAATAATTCTCAGGAGTGTGTTGGAGCTGGCACGTAATCTGCGCACCAGGGACGCGGCACGCTGACGAACCGTGGTGTGAAAACGATCAACCCCCAAATCAACGCCTCCGCAAACATCCCCATAATGTTACCTGTGACAAAGCCACGTTGGCCTCGTGAGCCTCGAATTCGTGCAGTTTGGCCTGGCTGAGCTCGGTCTGCAGTGCCGCCACCTGCCGGCTCAACTCCGACACCGTCTGCTTCAGGAACTCCACCTCCTCGTTGCTAGTGTCTGATGCTGATGAAACAACATTCATATGTTCTATTTATATTCATTCATTTAAACAAATTTACTACTAACTGAGCCTCATAGCTCAGTTAGTAGTAACTCTGCCTTCTGCGCTGTAGGCTGTGGGTTCGATTCCCACCCAGGACAAACATTTGTGTGACGAATATAGATGTTTGTTCTGTGTTTGGGTGTTGTATCATATAGTACGTATGTATTTACAAAATGTATTTAAGTATTCTATCCGTATTATCTAATTCCCATATTACAAGCTATGCTTAGTTTGGGGCTAGATGGCGCTATGTGAAATGAATGTTCTGTAATATTTATTATTATTATTATTATATATTACATACCATAGTCGTGGGGTCCCAACTAACAGAAATATTACAGGACCAGTCATTTTTTACTCAGCGCTATCTAGCCCCAAACAAAGCATAGCTTGTAATATGGGAACTAGATTACGGATAAAATACTTAAATACTATATTACTTGTAATTTTAATATTATATTATATACTATATTGTAAATACATACGTACTGTATGACACAACACCCAAACACAGAACAAACATCTATATTCATCACACAAATGTTTGTCCTGGGTGGGAATCGAACCCGTAGCCTACAGCGCAGAAGGCAGATTTACTACCAACTGAGCTATGAGGCTTGATAAATTAAAGCTAGGCTAGTTCAAAAAAATATCAATAGATGACGCCATGTGTGTCATAGCAAAAGGGAAGTTTGTGATAAACACAGAATAAAGAACAAATACGACCTATAAATGATTGTTTTTTTTTATATTTATATTTATTAAATATATTAAATTATAAGAGTCGAGATCTTATTGTCAAAGTCACAATGTGCATACTTTAACAAAATATTGATAATTATCTCAGGGAATATTTGACAAATTAGTATATTATTATTTGTGCTATAGTATAGTGAATGCCCGGGACACAAAACGAAGCACTTGATTTTTTTATTGTACGTCTTGTTGCGACTTTTATTGAGCGCTTGACCTTCATTTCACCTGGTTACAAGTTGAGATAAGGCCTAAGGTGGAGGCGCACTTCACCCGGAATCCCCAACTAACTGAAGAACTGGCTATCTCTAAATGCATGAACACAACATTTTTTTAATTGTTATTATGGCGAAAGAATTAGGTAAGATATGATAGGTAGATATCCTAGGTAACAACGCACGGCGAAAAATCCCGTGACGTCTTCACAATACACTTAAGTTTAGTGTAGTTTCGCCCACCGATGTCAGATCCAGAAGTCCCGGGTTCGATCCCAGGTGGAGTACAAATTTATGCTTGCTTTTTTCTTTCTGCCCTTCTGTCGCCATAACAACAATTCTAAAATTGTTGTGTTCCGGCATGTAGAGGTAAGATAGCCCGTTCTTCGGACCGTTGAGGATTCCGGGTGAAGTGCGCTATCACCTTCGGCCTTATAATAACTTATAAACCAGGTGAGATGAAGGCCAAGCGCTTCCCTATCGTTCAATAAAAACAAATCGATAGAGTGGAATAGCACTAACACCTAATCCACAAGTGCTATACAGTACAAGGCCACTCATGTCATAGATGCTCGTGAATACGTGAAGATCAGAAAACAGGCAAGTGCCTTGGTTTTGGTTGGGCATAAAATTGAATCCTGCTAACTTGTGTCAGTTTCTTCAAAGGAGAATAAGGCAGCCCTTATAACCTTTCACTCTGATCTCAAATCAAGTACTATATATACTATATAGTGATCACAGCCAACTAGTTATGGAGGAGGCTTGTGGCTAACAGAGAACAGTACAATACATACCTGTATCATTTGAGTCAGTGAAGTCAATATCAGTGAGCCCCTTGGCAGGTAAAGCTTGCAACAGAACAGAGCTTTGTCGTTTCAACTGTTTGTTCTGTTTGTACCACTCTCCTGCTTGGGCCATCACCCTGTAACAAATTGATACAATCATTTATTTAAAGGACCAAAAACTTATCATTAAATATAAATCCATTGCGAGTCGGACTGGCCCCCGGGTTCTGATTGTTCCGATCCAACCCACCAACCACGCAAAAAAAATGACTAAGACTTCTTTATAAGACCATTTGTCTATCTGGGACGCTACCGCCGACGGCGAAGCCGATCTCCATTGGCTTAAAATTAGCTTCATGAGAACTAGAAACGATTTTTACTACCGGGTATGTGTCATATCCAAAATGGCGTTTCCCATCTCAAAAGTGTACACATGTTATGAAACCTATCCGTTCAGTATATTTGACGGTAAAAATCGTTTCTAGTTCTCATGAAGCTAATTTTAAGCCAATGGAGATCGGCTTCGCCGTCGGCGGTAGCGTCCCTGACCATTTTTTAACAATTGAAAAAGCAATATCATCAACATTTTATAAGCACTATAAAAAATCTAAAAATTCTCGTTAAAATGTCATATCAAAGCTTCTATGGGCACTAAAAGAACCCATAACAGCTTTAAATTTATACAAAACTGCATCAAAATCTCGTGATTTGTAAGAATTTTCGAGACGTCGCTTAGTCTTCTTTTACGACAACTATGAGCTGTGCTGGAGGGGTCTATCCTTTACCTGAGACAGGGCAGCGAAATATTTTATGGTCATATTGAACTCAACATTCAGGCTACCATTTTGTAGGTCAAAATCGTTAAACAGCAGATGTATGATAATTATAATTATTAACAACAGTGTTAACATTTCACGTGATAATGATGATAACCAATGCTCTTGGCATTTAACAAGATAAAGTCGGTTATATATTTGGCCTCTTTAAAGTAATTAATTGAAAGGCGGCTCAAAATCATTCATGATATATGGGTTGAAATGATGATGATGAAATGAGGATGGACTAGACTTGTAAACTGGAAAATAGTTAATAAAAGATATGAGCTAGCTATTGAAGATTTAAGAAAAACTTCAATAGCTAGCTCATAGCTTTTTCATCATATTTCATATTTCATAATTGAACCAAGTTTATATTGGAACAGTTGAGTTACCTATAGGCCGTTTGTAACGGTCCTTAGGTAATCTGACTGATTCCTTTGTACATAGTTAGTTGTACTTTTTATTGAATAAATGTTGTTAAAAAAAAAAAAAAAGTTTATATTGTGGTTGTTTGTGGAAGGCTTACCTGGGTAAGGATGAGGACTGCAATGGTGCAAGATTTCTCAGAAGGCACCATTTGGGAGAGTTGGTGCCTTTTTGAAACTGTGTTGCTGTGATGAATGTGTGTGAACACAGTGTCATAGTGATCTCAGCAATACAAATGAAACCATTTATTGGTTTCAGAGTAAGAACTTGACTCTCTAGCTAAATAGCAAGGCATGAATTCCAATATGTTTAAAATCTTTAGACATATCAAGAAAATGTACTGACTTGTGCATGACCCCCTCATCCACCTCCTGCTGATTCTTAAGCTGCTGGTATTCATGGAACAGCTTCTCGGAGACAGTCCTGAGACGCCCCAACTCGCGCTCCCTCTCACGAAGCTCCCCATCCAGGTGGTTCCGCTCCTCTTGCAAGATGTTGTATCTTCGGTTAAGGTCGTCATACTCGCGCTTGGCTAAAAAAACACACCAATCTTATTCTAATTTGCAAGGGATGTTCTGCACTGGGGTGTTTTGTGCATTACCCCAGTTGAGCTAACCTGACCTTTTTTTTTGCTTCTGATATCTGTGACTCTGTTATTGCTAGAATCACATGTCTTCATGTCATAAATCATATTACTATTAATATGATTTAGGAATGACATGATTGACAGACATGTGATTGATTAATTCAATTCAATTACTAGGCTTGTAAAGACTATGGGTCACAAAGCTCACTTAAAGAAGAATTGTAGAGCTAGGTCCTGGTGTAAAAACTTACCTATGTAATTAGAAAAATGAGGAACCTGTGCAAAACTGTTGTAGGCCATTTCCCCCATGTTTCATATTTGCAGAATACATTATAACCTGTGGCAAAGATTTCATGATACTTACCTAATGTGAGTGATAAATGAATGATAAAAAAAACACAGACCTATTCTAAGAAAGCTTGCTAAAATATTGTGAGTCTCTAATTACATATTTATTTGTATGGCATTTGTAGCGCAATCATTCAAAATATAGATGCATTTACAGCCTCTTATCTTCTTTTACTCTTCGATGAATGATTATGGTGTGCTGCGGGAAGTACCTTTGCATAAGTATCTTTGCATAGGCAAGTATCTTTTATTACAAAAATATATTATTATCATATCACTTGATAGAAAAATATATCAATCAACTGCACTGAGTAGAGGATAGCCCTATAGTCCAATCAATCAGAAGAATCAGTTGACTACAATAATCCTGGAATGTGTTTGTCTCATTACAAGAAAATTCTCAAACAAATGGTCACTATGTAAAGCCAGTGCAAGCCCTAGGATCCACACATTTTTCTCAATGCACAATCCCCATTTTGTATAAAAACAAAACAAAAAAAACAAAAACCCATAGGATTTTTTCAAATAACTTACTTACCCAGAGGATTTGTATGACAGAGAATATTTGTAGATAATTCTGTTAATAATAGTGGTTCACTTTGATCCATTGTTCATTTAATATTTATGCATAAAAAACAAATAGATTGTTCATACGGTTTATGTTGCTTAATATGGACAGCACTTTTGAACAAAAATAATAATTTTAAGTCACCCTCGATAGCGGTGGTAAAGATACCTAGTACCTACGTACCTACTAATGTATAAATGTATAATACCTATGTTTTTTCCTGTTATTAGCCATAGCCAACGATTGCTTACGTCTTAGGCATTCGGTATTTTAATAAAATAAGGTAGGTACTTAGTGAAGTGCAAAAAATCACATTCACATTAGGAACAAACGAATGCCTGCTTATTCACTCACTATTGCCAATAAAACTAAAACTATTAGCTTTATCCTTTGCTTATAAGTGACTTGGAAACTAACCTAACAGATGATCAGCTATTGTATCGAAAAATTATATTTTAGATAAAGAACCTGAATGTAAGTAAATATAATTGAAAATTGTACATTGTATAGGTAAGATCCTATTACTTTATTATTCTTTCCTGTTTTTGGTATCAAATCAATCAAACAAAATAGTATATTTTTCATTGCCTCTGTGTTTACAAACAATAGAAAAACCCAGCAAATAAGTTTGACTTGACATCCATCAAACAGTTGGCAAATAAAAAATATTTTCAAAGAAATTAAAATTACTGCATAGTGTTGTGCTGTGTAGTGAAGGACACGAATTAGTCATAATGATAACTATTGAGGGTAACTACTTTGTACATCATGTACCTAGTTATAAAAACTTGCTACACGTTGATTTTATTTAAAAACCTTGTTTTTACTGCGCAGTGCAATGCAACGAGTGACGTCAGTATCGGTAAACAGGTAAAGTGCAATTTGAGCTCTACATTATTACGATATAAAGCGACAAAGACGACTCGTGCAAATTCAGCACAAAAAAGCACTTATGCTCGCATTGGAGGATTTCTTGAATATTAATATGCTAAGCAACAGGTTATCATTAATAATCCGCAAATACGAGAAAGCCTTTTAGATGATGATTTTCATTTGCATATGGCCTGGGAAATATACGAGCATGCGCAGTTTCACATGACAGACACGATTGCTAGTAGGTATAGGAAGGTAGGTAGGTATGTACTATACAAGGAACTTCATTTTAGTTAAGCGAAAAATATTAAACAGTACTAACCTTTCTCCGATTTGAGGAGGTAGGCTTTGTGCTTCCTCTCGGCATCCTCATATCTATTTTTCCATTTTTCCACGTAAGTTGAGAGCGCAATGTTCGCCTCCTTGGTGTTGTGGTGCGCATCGGGCGGCGTCATCCTAACAGCCGAGGTGGACGCGGCGGCAGTGGCGCGGGGTATCCTCGTGGCCGCTCCACCGATACCGCTGGGACAGAAAGAGACGGTGCCCCGCGCGCCTTGACACTGATTACTCGACGCGATCGCAAATACATTATCACCGTTCCTTTTAATCATTTTTGCATTTGATTTTTTACAAAACGCGCGCGTCGATCATTGACATCCTATTTTATTAACGTATGCAAGCCGCGACACGTGTTAGATCAACAGGCTGGTGCGTTCCGTGTGATAAAATTCAATAGAATTTTCTTTGTTCTCGACGTTAAGGAAAATACGGGTGAATTTGATACGCGATAAGTATGTCACCCGCGCTCACTCAATAACGTAGCCTTGGATCCCCACAGGCTGTAATGGAGAAAAGTTCAATTGAAATATTGCGAGAATGTAGTCGTATTTTCCGTATGATTGTTGGATCTTAACTGAGGTTGTTAACGTTTATGCGTGTGACTGTGATATTATGATAATGAAAACTTCGTCACTGTGAGTCACTCGATTGGGTGTTTACGCTTTTTGTTTACATTCTTTATGTAGTCTAGTACCTATAGTTGGAAGTATTTCAATAGTTCTTAGAAGATTTTTATTTATAGGTAGTAAAATTCGTAATCGTTATGCATGGGTGTTGCGATAAGAAATGAGCTATTGATGTGCTTAGAATTACACGAACCGCAGTCTTTGTTGTATCACGATATCATTTTATTTGTGGTATGATAAATGATATTATAGTTATTGATTTGCTCATTACATGTAATGTTCAACAGTTTTATTTTATGATTAGACTGTTTTGGTTAACATATTTCAAATAAAACGCTTAGTTTTTGTGATTGGGTGATACCTTTCACCGGTAACCATCTGAAACACGATCATACACTATACTCCAAACAGTAAAATTAATTAGGTACGACAATTATGGATTAGACAATATGTACCTACCTACCTAGGTAGGTACATATTATCTTACAAGGTACATAACTAAGTTCCTAAGCCTAAGGAATATTTTTATATTATTTTAAATACCTGCCTTGCTTTATACCAACCTACCTACTCATATTTTAATGATAATCTACAAAAAGGTACCTTTCGTACCAAACCAATATGAAAAATTTAATTTAGAAATCAACATGTTGCTATTTTAAAATATTAAGACCTTGTTCCTACAATAACCATTATTGTTTGGGTAACATTTTTATCAAAAAAGTAAATTGCATTTATATATTATAATGGTATTAAGGCAAGTTTATTACTACACTGTACTTTACACTGTAGTAATAAACTTGCCTTAATACTTACCTTATATTATAATACTGAAATATTTTTACCTCCATATGTAGGTCCGTTAAGTAAAAACGTACCTAAATGTAAAGACTAAATGGTACATGGGGCAAAAAACTTAGTGGCACTCCAAATCAAGACAATTAAGACCTGTCACAAACGCAATCTGGTAAGCTCTCAAGATACAATCGTCCTTTATCAAGATCACCTCAAGCATTTAGGTAGGTACCAAAAAAGGATTCCCACCATGAAGTAAGTATAGAAAGAACAAAAAACTCACCATAATAGGTACGTACAGCAGCATATAAATTATTCGTAGTGTAGTCGATAAAATAGAGAAAAAAACACAATTCACACAGCTACCACATGTCAGTCCAATGAGAAAACGCACCAAACTCACTATATCCAACTAGGGTCGGACGGGAATTCTAAATTTATCTTGTTTCCAGCGAAACGGCTGAACGGCGTCTTGTCTTGTCTCTAATGCACGAGACAGCGATTGGTGTGGGCCGACGGTCTCAAATTGTGCGACTTGTAAAGTGATTTAATTGTCAAGAACGCTTGATCTACCTAGTATTGTGTAGTTTGTGTGTTATTCATAGATGTAATTATCTATCTATCTAGCGAGCTTTTAGGAAATCTTTAATTTTTAAATTCCAATTTATACTCCGACCGGATCTTTATAATTACTTTAAGCAATTTTAAGTTTCTTGGTACTAATAAGAACATTGCCAAGATATTGACGACTTGACATTTAAATCTCCCTTATCAGCTTGCTTATCTGAGGAACAAGTCACTGAGATATTACATTAATTTGGTTGCAAAAGAGTTATTAGATAAATCTTCATAAAAAAAGTCATATCGCAATGTTAGAATGCATAACGTAACTGATATAAAAACATTGAAACATATATAGATATGAGAGGCTATGTACCTTAAATAATATAAAAAAAGTTAAGCTAACAAATAAATGGCCGGATGGCTTAAAATTCATTTCCATATTTGGTAAAGCAGGTCACATTGTGGAGCTTTGTCGTCCAGTCCAGACAAGGAAACCTGATTGCGATAGCCATGCTTACATTGTATCCATTAGGAGGTACGTTTACTAGAATGGGATGGCTCTCACTACGTTGTAAGAAAATTAAATGATGGTCAGCCTTGGAAGAAGTGAACGGTTACTTAAAGTTAAAGTTAATGATAGACTGAGTACCTATCTGAGGATTGAGGAAGTCGTTAATTGGCACTTCAGACAAAATGGAACACTTTCACTCAGAGTTCTTGCTATATCTTTGAGGAAAAGGTTTACTTTAGTTATTCTTATTTACAACCACTCTGCCATTAAGGTTTCGTGCGAGTAGAGTAAAGGAATATCGAATCCATCATTTATAATTATGACTGAGAATTCCCGCAAAATACGAGTGCATTAGCTCAAATTATCTAACGCAAATAAACACAAAAGTAGTGTAAATATGTCACTTGCATCGCTTCCTGCATCTGAATCATGAATTTAATTTTCGTGAAATTATATTTTTATACGCGAATATTCCAACCCGTGCATTCACCTCTCACTGCAGCCTATTTTGGTGTCATTTTGTTATCCGCTCTGCCATCGTAAAACTCTGCGAACGGCTTTATGGCCTCAGGATTATGTGATGTGGACCACGTAAAAATTTTCCCTTTCCTATCTGACGAGATTACATGATATAACAGTTTTATGTTGCTCTTTCTAAACCTCGGTAAGTTGAGCTGAGTCGGGTGATACATTATTTTTCTCTCTTACAGACACAGATTTAGTATAAATTCCCGTGGGCGTGAAATAGTGACTCGCTTGGAGCTATAATGTCAACAAAGAAGGTTCTATTGCAATTGCAAGACAAGATTAGTTTGTTTTTCAATGAGACTCTTTGATGTATGGGCGTGTGGCTGATCTAAGTCAGATAAAGATTGTTGCTGGGTTGCTTTAGCTGTTTTGTGATTGCAGGTTGAAAAGATCTGATAGCTAGAGTATTTTATATCGGCAGCTATCTATCATAAAATGTTGCACTCGAACCTCGTACGTGATATTATTTTTGACTAATAACTAAAAACTTCACATAGATCTTCACTTCACTTGACAATTCCATAGCATCTATACAATACAATAATTAGTTCCAAGTACAAAGTCAATTAAAGTCAACGAACAATTAAACAGTTTATAAAGCGAATTTCACCAATTAGGATGGCTGTTTGGTCATTTTAGTAGAGCAATACGTCGCTCCCACATGAAATGTCGCTCGATTGTGTGGGTGGGTTTAGGATAGGTTTATTGCAAAAGTTTTCAAGGCTCTGCTGGCTGGTGTATTCGATATATATAAAGCTAGTTAGAGCTTCTATTATAGGTACTCCATAATGCGTAGGTGTATTCTTTCAAATTGAAATGCATGAAATTCGTAATATAACATAACAATTATTTATAATTGAATCTCATCCTGCTTGAGGCTTTAAGCTTTACGTACATTGCATACATAACATAAATTTAGGTACGGGGCAGACTTGTATCTCTATTTCTTGGTCACCACTGGTTGGGTCGCACTAATTTAAACAAAACTATTTAGGTACCTAGATCTAACATAGGCACCTTAAAAGTTAAGTAACACCTATAACAAATTCTGCAGTGGAGTTTTTAGCTGAGATGGTAATAATGATGAATGATGATGAGTATTTCGACTAAGTACCTAAGTACCTACAGAATGAAAATGAGATGAAATAATTTATCAGTTTTCCTTCCTTGTTGTAGTAATAAAATATTATAGTTATTGAAACAAAAATAAGTCTATGTTATTTAAAATTGTCAGTATTTCACATATTTGATTAGTAGGTTACTGGCATGCTTTTCTTCTTGCGTTTACGATTTTGACTTTGAGATTTATTTGCAGAACTTGAAATTTATCTTCTTTGATCTCTCAGGTCATTAAAATAAGTGACAAGAATGGGTGTGACGAAAAAATATTTGTTTAACGTTAATGGGAAAACCGCTTTTGAGTAGGTAACGGCTTCTACCATTACTATCCTATACAGTTACGACTAATAAATCATGCTATAGCGACGACATGAGCAAGAGGTTTCTGAGAAATGAGGTATATCGACGTAGGTACTTTCAAAAACTTTTTAGTATCCGCTGATACAAACTTAAGTGGTTAGATAGGTACTTACTTCGGTTTAAGTAAAAAACTATTTTTAAAACATTTAAAGTTTAATTTGGTATTAACCTTCCACGAGTAACAAAGTACAAAAATATATAAATACTATCCAAGAACCTATCTTTTATCTACCTAATACCTATCCTTGTTTTTCTAGCAACACCTTCACATATTTTAATGCGTTAGACGACTCTATGAGATATATATATATATATATATATATATATATACTGTTGGAAATTTGAGCATTATTTTGACAACCTTCTTCGAGATAAATCAAAATTGTTTAAGCGGTCACATAAATTACAGGAAAACTCATATTTTTTGTATAATTTAAAAATGGAACGATTAAACACGCAAATAATAAAAAACGTGGGAAAAAATACTGTTGTTCGTCATTGATACATAAAAGTGATTGTATATTCTAATAATAATTCTGCCTAGGTACCTACTACTAAGTTTAAATTTCCGCGCATTATTTGAGTAAAGTACTATACAAGCCTTGGCCACAACTAGGCATTGATGAACTTACGTACCTATGTCTGGCTCGGTTTCGCCTCAGCCAACCATTACGCATTATAATTTTTAGGAAAAATTATGAAATATTTGGGAAATCAAAATGAAGATGGTGCAATTGTCATCTACTAAAACATTATGCTAATGCTTTTGTACAACTTTAAATTTGTGCATCAATCCGAATGAAGAAATGATAACAATGTTCATAGTGTTTGTTAAGGTTCTAAATATAGTAATGAGCGAACATTTCCTTTGAAAAAGAGCATACTGAGTGATCCAATAGCGTTTAAATGCATTTGGTTTGCGCTAATAATATGGAGTATTTGGAAGAGCTCAACCTATAAAGCATCTCTTCAAAAATATAACTACATTTTGTTTAAAAAAAAACACTGAGTATAGTTTATATATATGTGTACATACCTATAGATTATATAGGTCCCTATTTGTAAGTTGTGATTATGTGTAAAGAATCACTAAAAAGTATACATGTTATATTATTATGTTATATACAGGATACACAGTCATAAACATAGAAAACCCTAGAGAATCCAATTTTTAGTAGTCCACCTACTACTTATTAATACTAACATGAAAGGAAACTGGTAGGAAATAAATAATCAGTTACTTAATAAATATTTTTTCTGTTTTCAGATTTTATTTTGAAATAATTGTTCAGGTATTATGGACAATCTACAACTGGAAAAATAAGCCAGTAGATAGTTGGTACTACAAGACGATGACAAAATAGCAACAAAAATCCCTCAAGTACCTTCCAATAAGTTTGTTTATGAAATGGGTTCTCTGTTTGAGGCTCTACCATGTAAAGATATTGAATTGTATCGTTTTTTTTTGTGTAAAAAATAATAGGTATTGGCTTTTGTGAACAAAGCATACCTGCACGGCATTGAATGAATCATTTGGTTTGGTCATACGTGACCACACGACAAATCGACACGACGCGATAGCATCATCTGTTTCTTACAATTACAATCATAGAAACCGGGATATCTGGTACTACTCAAGTTAAAATTAGTTAACCGGATAATAAGGTACCTTAGTATAATAAAATAAAATGATATGCATTTTACACATGATACCGTCACGTTACCTAAAACGTTACCGTTAATACCTACGAGAAATATTTAAATATTTCATCGAATTCAAGAAAAAAAAAACGTTTTCACAATAACATTGAGCATCACTATTTTGATTGATGTAGACAAGGTTTCATTGACCTTGGACTAATTGAACAACTTTATCTGCTACTGCCATCTATTGACATTCTGAGAAAGTGAACTGGAAATAAATAAAGTAAAATGGAAAGTGCGGTCATCAGAGCTGTTAAATCAGATAAAGTTTCTATCATTACTCACTAGATGGCAACGCTAGTTATTCTAAGTTCAATTGATATTTAGAATATTCACGTGTTGATTTTGCGCGCTGGTACCAGCCGAAGTAACAAGAGTTATGAAAAATGAGATACAAATTACAGCAAGAAGTAGATTTTTAGAAAATTTGATTATGTTGAATGTGGTTAATAGACAATACCAAAACCCATTGTTTTATTGATACAAAAGTTCAATTAAAAAGTAACGAAGTGGATTGATTTTTCCAGCAAACTGTACAAAAATATCTTTTTCTTTAGAACCTACTGATTTATCTTCGAAAAAAGATTTTCAGAAAGAAATTCCATTTCCAAACCTGTTATGTCATTGTTGCTAGAACTAAAATAAAAATTAATTTATATATTTAAACTAAAATAAATTTATCAAGCTTTCCGCCTAACGAATGTGTAACAAACATTTTATTTGAAAACCGTCCAGCACCTAACCTATTCCCACTACTCTTAGTCATGTCTTAACATGCCCATATATAGGTGCTCAGTTTGGGAATAGTTGCTAATATTAAAACTATTCCTAAAAATAGCACCTACAGAGAAAAGACTAGTCTTCGTACTTTTATTTACAATTTACATTGATTTTATTATTTAAACATTATTTACCGTTAACTGGGGTGACTTTCAAACGACGGGGCAAGTTGATGATTACCCATTTTTTGCATTATGGTCTATAACTCACGTAATATGGAACGAAGAGATTTTTTAGTAGGGAATTATAAAATATTACCGGGTACCCAAAACAAATTCGATAAACGCAGCTTCTGTTTCATAAAAAATCTTTCAGAAAAATACTTGTGATTTCAGTGTTCTAATTTTGTAGTAGGTAGGTGTTGTGCTCGAGGTGTTTGGCCTTAATAACAAAAAAATCCTTTTTATTACACAATAAGTCTCAAATCGATATAAAATCAAGGTGACACCTTCAATCAAATTCGGCCCGCATTATAAAACTTGTCCATAACTCAAAAGTTAAAAGTAGGAGCAATTTTTTTTTCTTTTTTAGGATCTTCACATGAGTCTCCTTCTTATTTCACAAGTATAGAGTTGAGATCGTAGTTTTTTTTTCTCAGAATCTATTTTTGGTTTGGTATACCTACTCAGTATAATATTTCCAACAAAACATTTTTTTTTCAGAATTTAGTTTCTACTTGTTCAAGTTATGACTACTTTTATCTCAAATTTAATCAAAGTATCCCCAGTTTACGGTACATTAAACATAGTTAAACACGATAGTGGTGATGGGGTCGTAAAAGAGATGAACGGATCGTGTGAAGAAGGATATATGATTAGGTGAGTGGAAGAAGAAAACTTTTTGTGCCGACCATATTATAGTGTGGCAATTGTGGGTATTATATGGCAACTATCTTATGGTCTACCCTAGGTACAGACCTACCGGCCATTGCTAGCGGGTACTGAATGCTCCCACCAATGGCCCTGCCGCCTTATATTGCCGCGCAAAGCTGTCAACCTCCCGGTTCAGAAGCAGGCCAGCGTATTGTCCTTTAAAAAATAACTCTCTTGCCGTGTTCCGTCGGTGCAAAGGAGTGCCAAGTGGGAAAGCATGAAGTAAATGTAGCGACCATTGAAGACCAAATACTGCCCAGGCCAGACAGATCAAAAACTAACCCATGTTACCTGACGTATTTTCGCATCGGTAACATTATGTAGCCCGAATGAAAGCCACCCCTCGATGGCTGGAAACGCGTCTCAATCTCAGAGGGGTCGACTCTCGGGAGCTGTTGTCGATAATCGAAGTTTTCTCTGCATCTTACACACGGAGTCGCGAACGGTGTGTGCGGTGTGCTGCAAGACAAACATACGTTCCATTTCATAATCATATAATATTATGAAACTACGGTCAATGTTATTTATTTAATTTCTAGGGTTCCGTACCCAAAGGGTGTCGGGAACGGGACCATATTAAAAAGTCAACGCTGTCAATCTCTGGCTGTATATTTTGTTTCGTAATAATGGTGGAAATATTCTGTAAAATAATGTGTTATTACGGTGGATTACCTGATAAATAAAAAAAATGATGTAGTCATGGGGACTGCCAACATAAGTGAAAACCAACTATTGAATAAATTTGAAACCACGGTTTGAAGTAAAAAAAAAAAATCACGTAGGATCGACGATCTAAACAAATACAAAATGAATATATAGAAACACGTACACCAAGTAATTACTAAACAGTACTTTTTAGGGTTCCGTACCTCATAAGGAAAAAACAGAACCAAAATAGGATCACATTGTTGTCCATCTGTCTGTCTGTCAAGACCCTTTTTCTCAGGAACACGTAAAGGTATCAAGCTGAAGTGCATATCAAATACATAAGTCTACTGTCCCTTAGAGCTGTGAAAAAATCAAACTTCTGAGCCAACGCAATCAAAAGATGCTTATTTTCGACACTCGCAAGGGAATCAAAACCTACAGGGTAGGTACTTCCCGCAAACACAGAATCTAGAAATTTGATACAAAGCAACGTCTTGTAGCACAGATAAAGAAAAAATTGCGAAAAGCTTAAATTATTAGATATTTAGACTTTAAATATTTTTAATATTTTTTAACTTACTACCCCATTCCTTATATTATTGAAATTCGTTTCAAACACTCAAGTCTAAAACATCTTTAAGCTGTAACAAAATCTAATTATATGTCAACGCAATCAAAAGAAACAGCAATTAAGCTGCATATTTGAAACTCGCACCTACTCGCAAGGGAATCAAAACCTAAATCATACTTCCAGTCGACCTAGAATCTTGAAATTTGGCACTAAGCAACGTTTTATAGCACACGTATAGGAAAAATTCCAAAAATCCTAAATTTTTTGTTACATTATATATTTTTTAAAATAATAAGAAACGATAAAGAGACCTTTGTCTTAAATGTATGCTCCCTTAGCTTTCGTTTTAATTAATCGAGTGAGAGTTAAGGGAATCCAGATTTGTATGTATGTATGTATGTATGTATGTATGTGGCAATGTTTGTGACGTCATAACTCTCGAACGGATTATTTGATTTTCATGAAATTTAAACTGAATAGAGATAACGTAAATATAATTTGTAGTTTCTGAGAAATAGGGGTATTAAGTGAGACGTGAAGATTTTTGGCTTGTGGTTTGTCATTTGAAAGAGTATCGACTGCACATTGTGCTAATGCTAAGCCGTGGTGGTGTGAAAGCGCCCGCAAGCTCCGCGCGGCGATCCAGTGCATTACCTACTTATGTTATTTGAGAAAATCAATCGTCTCCTCAGGGAGCTTTGCGTTTTTATTGTTATTCCTCGGAATCGTTCGCAGCTTTTCGTAGTTCCCGAGCTAGCTGAGGGGCCTGTTTTTTACCCCACTGCCTCAGAAGTTAGTGTTTTTCGAGATTATGTAGGTACCGATAAAATATGCGATATTTTAATATTTCACAGTCGGGTTTTTTTTTCTTCTTATAACTTGTTTTAAATACTGGTGTGTGCCAGCCTTCCGTGCAGGAGGTTGTTGGTTCATATAGTCGTGCACTTGCGTTAGTGAACTGTTTTTTTATTTGATTAGTTTTTATACTGGTCTTTACGACTGTAAAAAATATGTTATATAAAAATGACAGTCAAACGGTCTGTAAAATGTTTTCCTTTGAGTTTATGTGCGCATCGACACATGCACATTTTCCAACGAAGGTCACATCGAGAGGATACCGGCATGGCAAGTCATGAATGTCATGCTACCTACTTGCACAGATATCGGAATACCTACATGAAAATCGCGTTTGTTTGGATGTGTCTCGGGCTACCAAGCAATCCATGCTCAGTGTAGTGATTAGAGGTAAATCCTCGAAAGTAATTTTATTTTAATATTTACACAACCCTAGACCGGGACCTACGATTAGGTACATGCCTGTTCTTAAAGACCTCATAATACCTATATTTGTATATTTTTGGGTGGGTTATTTCTTGACCTCTAAGCTTGCCTGGGTGGGAAGAGGTCTACGATGTAGCGAGCTTTTTCAGAAGGCTGTTCCTGTGACCTAGGTACCTAGGTATGTATTATTTTCGGTAATAGCACTGAGGTAGCTTTGGCTGCAATGGGATAGGAAGGGAAATACTTACATAACTCTTAAGAGAAGCCTTTTAGTAAATAAAATTTCCACACCTTTTCTGGCAATTGTACATGCCTACATGGCCCCTGCTGGTTTCTCCCTTTTTCTTTTATTATTTTTACCATTATGAAAGCGTTGAATTCACTCTTCTCTTCTTACTCGTCTTCTTAGTTTGGTATCTAATTTAAGTTCTGTCCTACTGGATTTAGCATGCTGTGTTTGCCTTGAATTGGTTGTGCAATTAGCTTTATATATTCCTTAAATATAAAATAAGCATGTAATGTTGTAGCAACCGGTAGGTACAACATTACATGCATACTTATAACTTACGGTTCACTTATTGGTAAACCTAATATGTAAAATGAAACAAAATTAGTCGTGGCCTAGTTGAGTAGACCATGTCAAATCTCTGTGAAGTCGAGTGTAGTCCTGTTATTGATTCTTTTCAACTAAGTATAGTTAGATCAGAACTGCAAAATGTGTCAACGAATGCCTGCTTACCTTTTTTAGTAAGACTTCGATGTCCTTCCGCCCGTCTTCAATTGCAGGAAGTCCATTGGCTTGCATTGCGATAGGGGTATAATCACAGTGCATGCCAGGTTTTTTTTTCATTGTACGACGGGAAATCGCTTGGCCTTCATCTCACCTGGTCACAAGATAATATAAGGCCGAAGGTGGAGGCGCACTTCACCCGGAATCCTCAACAAACTGAGGAACTGGGTATCTAGCTAACCTCTAAATGACGGAACACAACAATATTGTAGTTGTTATTATGGCGACAGAATTAGGTAAGATATAGCTAGCCAGGCAGACTTAATCAAAGTCCTTCCACCAACCAAACCGAGCAGAATATTGTACTCCCCTTGGGGATCGAACCCGGGTCCTGTGGGTCTAAAATCGGTGGCTTGAACTACTAGACCACAGAGGCGGTTAAAAAGGTTGGTTGGTGAATGCTGCTGCCCATCTCCTGTTGCATGTATTTCAGTATTGATTTATTTCATAAGTAATTTTATAACTTTGATTGAATATGATATTAAATAATAGTGATAACATCGTTTCATTAAATTAGTCAA
This sequence comes from Venusia cambrica, assembly GCA_951394065.1. Lineage (NCBI taxonomy): Eukaryota > Metazoa > Arthropoda > Insecta > Lepidoptera > Geometridae > Venusia > Venusia cambrica. Next base: position 9,587,414 of record OX596040.1, read on the forward strand.
TAAAATTTAGTGGGAGGGCCCACTAATAATCACCCACCTATACTTTCTTATTAGAAACTAAATCTAAATGTAAAATCTCGTTAAAAGCTGAGTTACAAATCCCGTGGGAAGTCCCGGCGATTTTCCCCAGTTAACCTGCGGAAACTATGGGGTGGGACCCCATGACAGGGATATTATATTCATTGTCACAGGGGATGGGAGAGAGGGAGCAACCGATTATTTTAATGCATATTAGATTGACAGGGGTTTCAGCGTTTATGATTATACTTTGTCAGCAGTTTAGGAAATGTGAATTTGAATGAAGATAATAACTGTATAAGGGGGGAAATATGATAAAATATGTACCTACATATTATGATATAAATATAATTAAAAACTAAAATACATTGCTCTTTGTGTAGCTGATTGACTTAGCCGTGGCCGTGGCGGTATAGTCAAATCATTTTATTCTGTAATATTTAATAGGGAAATAGCTTACAAGGTTACTAAGGAATCACATAAGGATATGGATGTACAGCTCTCTGAGCTGTCTAACCTTCACTACGATCACCAATCCCCCTACCAAGCTATATCAAACCGCCCCTGTGTGTTCATCTGATTGTTCTGTGGGTTCAACCCACCGATTTCAGATCCAGAGGTCCCGGGTTCAGTCCCCAGGGGAGCACAATATTGTGCTTGGTTTGGTTGGTGGTAGGACTTTGTTTAAGTCCGCCTGGCTAGCTACCACCATCTTACCTAATTCTGTCACCAAAACAACAATTCTAATAAAAAAAAAATGTGTTCCGACATTTGGAGGTAAGATAGCCAGTTCCTCAGTTAGTTGAGGATTCCGGGTGAAGTGCGCCTCCACCTTGTAACCAGGTGAGATGAAGGCCAAGCGCTTTTCCGTTGTGCCATATAAAAACAACATAGAGTCCTTTTCAGAACAGCCCTCACCTGCGAAACGAATACGGTGTCTTATCTGCAGATCTTCCCCACAATAATATGACATTTGACATAATACTGAAATCTACGAATAAAGTATAAGTCACTGTAATAAAGTAACTGAAGTAAACTATTCTTGCGGTAGCAACGTTTGTGAGAAGACTTATCATTGATACGTATATGCTGCAAAAATAAATCTCTTACTCTCGAGTTATACAAAAAGTACATTGGTATTTACTAATTACATGTTTAACTTTTACATTAGCTTCATTTTCAGTTTCATTTGGTAAAATAAATCCAATACATTTGGTATTTTTATGATTAAGTAGGTACTAAGTTATTTACATAAAATCAGTTACACATTAATTTCACACAGCGCCATCTAGGCCCAAACTAAGCATAGCTTGTAATATGGGAAGTAGATTACGGATGTAATACTTACATAAGCACTTTTTTTTTATAAATGCATACGTACTATAAGATACAACACCCAAACACACAAAAACATCTATATTCATCACACAAATGTTTGTCCTGGGTGGGAATCGAACCCACAGCCTACAGCGCAGAAGTGAGAGTTAATACGAACTGAGCTATGATGCTTGTACCAGGAGATGAGTAGCAGCTACTTCCTGAGTAGGTACTTATACATTTCTACCTTCTAATGTCAGATGTTTATGGGAAACACGCCAGTTATTTGCGTATAGTTTCAGATAAGATTATTTTCAATAGTGTACATGTACGAGCGGGTGTTTTGATGTGTATGGGATAAAGCTAATAGACCAAACTGTAACATATATTTTGCAGCATAATTTTACAATATTGACTGGCCTTCATACTCATCGGCTTTGTAACGTCGCACTATATTCTAGACATTCAATTGTTTTCCCATTTGTAGAAAACATATACAACACACTGGCAGACACGCTAGACATGTGATAGTAATAGGCTTTGAAAAACTTTGCTCAAGTAAAACTGCACGGAGTCAGCTAGAGTAAAAAAATATTTTTGTCTAGAAATCTATGTTGTATTAACGTCGCACTATATTCTCGACATTCAATTGTTTTCCCATTTGTAGAAAACATATACAACACACTGGCAGACACGCTAGACATGTGATAGTAATAGGCTTTGAAAAACTTTGCGCAAGTAAAACTGCACGGAGTCAACTAGAGTAAAAATGTAATTTGTCTAGAAATCTATGTTGTATTTTATATGCACAGCAAAGGCTTAACCACACAACAACAAAAGACCTTGACAAAACTCCTGAAACGCGGGTAAACCTAAATAATTACCCAAGTTCAAGTCGGATAATATATAACAGTACCAGCCAAGTGTGAGTCGGACTCGTACTCCGAGGGTTCTTTTTTTATTGAACGACGGGGAAACGCTTGGCTCTCATATCACCTGATTTCAAATTATGATAAGGCTGAAGGTAGAAACTCACAACACCCGGAATTCTCAACAGTCTTATTACCTCTCGATTCTTGAACACAAAATTTACAATTGTTGTTATGGCCACATACTTAATACGGTAAGATGGTGATAGCTAGCCATGCGGACTTAAACAAAGAAAATAATACTGTCCTTGGTTTGGTTGATGGCACCAACCAAACCAAGGACAATATTATGCTCCCCTGCGAATCTAACCCGGTCCTTCTGGATCTGACACCGGTGCGCAAACCTCACAGGCGATTAGCGGTTCCGAACCACTCAACACATAAATTGCAATATTACCAGTTTTTAGCGGTTTGTTCCCGTTGGAAACAGTGGGTACGGGACCCTAAAGGAGTAGCAGTTCGTAGACACGTAGCCAGCTATAGGTAGCGCGGCCGTAGCGGGCGGGGTCTACGACTGCCACGCGGGGCGTAGCGGGGCTGCCAGTTGTGGCGCTTTGTTTTGCAATTTGTAGATGTACTTCTTTAGTAAAAAAGCCTTGGTCCATATCCTATTTAAACTTGAAATTATAAATACTAGGACAACTCGCCCCCTCAAAATCTGTATAAAAATGCCTATGGTTAGTCCCCCGCAGATGTCATGAACAGGCCACTGGTTTTTCGAAATATCATTATTATGTGTTACAATTTTTGTTGTGTGTTAATTTGTTAAAAGAACTAGTTACTAGTTTTGATGAGTTGAGTGTAATGTTTCGTTAAGGTTGTTTTTTGTAACAAACAGACTGTCGATATTTTTTAATAACTATCGAATCATTATTTTGCTTTTTACACCTTGTCATACAGCGTGTTGCTGTAGATTGTCTTCGAAAGTTATGTGTGATCTACACATAACTTTCGAAGACAATATTGGTTGACAGAAAAAAAAAACGACTGCAAAATTTTAAACTTCAAGGTTTTACGAAAAGATGGCCTTCAAAATGTAACAATTTATATCTACATATTTGAATTGGCATATCACTTTTCTATTTGTAAACTACCTTTCTTTTGATACCCATATTGTTGTAAACAAACATATTTGTTTATGACTACCCACAATTTACAAGCCAAGCGAGACCTTACACGTCAAAATCCATCAAGCCGTTTATGTTGTAGAACGTACCAGACGTAGGTACATGCTTAACAAACCTACTCTCAAAAAACAGAACTATCCTGGCACTCGGGTAATAAGTAGGTAAGTCCTTTTTACATGAATTAAACTGTTTGTAGTATCAGAAACAGGTAGATATAGATAATGTATCGAACATATATCATTATGTTCGTTGCATCAACTTTGTATCAGTATGGCGTCATTAATTGTACCTAAAAGTTATGATGTATCATTATTATTTAACAAAAAAATCGAAAACTAGTTCAATTACCTTTTTGTTCTCAATATTTTCAACGAACACTAAATTATTTTCAAATTAAGGTAGTAAAATGGCTTAAAGCCAAAGAAAAAAACGTTATTTGAGCAAGCTAAATGGAATTTTTCCACTATTATTCCATCATATTTTGTACGGATGCGTTACTTTACAACACTTTTCCTCAGATGCCGGGTAGTCCTCCCACCTCGCCACCCTCCAACGTGCTTAGTTTAGTACCCTCCTGGCCGCCGCGCGGTTTGCGCGTCCGCGCGTTATTCGCAAAACACCCTCAAAAATGTAATTATTCATGCAATTTACACACTATTATGATGAATAAATAAAATTTTAAAGTTTTTCAAACCGTCTGGTGTTGCTATAGTGCTGGTTTTCTGAGTAAAAGTCGACGAGGTTCGGATTTGAGTTCGATGGCACCGAATTGATTTTTTTCCTTTTTGCGTATGACCTATTGTGATTTTTGGGATTATGCGGCGGGTTTTGGGAAAGTTTCAGAAGGGGTGAACTGGGTTCTGTGTTTCGAAGCTTTTGTATAGTTTTGTTTTATCTGGGTTCGAGTATATTATCTTTGATCGGAAAATTAAGATTTAGGATAGGCCTAAAATATTTTACACATCATTTTAAAAGGTTAATAACTAGTAGTTCGCCCCGAACTGAGATCTCGTGATGGTCTTAGGTATATAACGTTGTTCGAGGCTCTCTCTTGTTTGTAACTCTTATTATATAAAAAGCCAGAATGAGAGCAATGCACCGGACGTATGTCATAGTAGGTGGGCAGAATACAATAAGTGAATACGTCACCCCTTATTAACATGAACATGTAAGATGTGAAAAGTGCTCTCAAAACCGTTACCTTAGACGTCGTGGTTAAAAGATCTGCCCCTCTAGCCCACGGAGTCAACCAAGGGGCATCACCAAAAAAAACAAAACTTTAACTGTGAGCACCAATTTTTATCGACACCCTAGGTTTGGCAACCCTATTGAGTGAATAACGAAAAATAATTAGACTAGTTTTATTGAGATTCCGAATACCTATTATCTTGACTGAACCTGATCTTCAAAACCACCCCTAATAAAGGGTAAATTAACTAATTTTGAAATCTGCAGTCTAAACCCCCATTTCATATGATATTTCACGTTTTCAGAATTTTCAAGGCTTTGATCTTATTTACCCCTTTCTACCCCTTTTGCGACCCTTAATATCAATACAGGGGTGGTTTCAGCATATTAAAAAAAGGTGATTGTAACGACAACCCCCTCTCACAGTATATCCTACAAGACATATCAAGCGTTTTACCCCCTAATTAAAAGTAAAATATGTATTTTTTTAATATGCACCCGATACTCTTTCAAATGATACCCCATTAGCCAAAAATCTTCATGTCACACTTAACACCCCTATTTCTCAAAAACTACCCGAGTGTCAAAAAAATCCTAATACCGATTGATGAGTATTAATATATTATCTGCATGTTAAAAATGTTGAATAGATTGGATCAACCATTCAAAAGATATGGACGAAAAATTTTTTTTTTTTTCACCCCAATATCTCAAAAACTACCCCACTAATCAAAAATTCCCCTCGACAATAAATTTCTATTTATGTTATCTCTTTACAGTTCAAATTTCACTAAAATCGGATAAACCGTTCGACAGTTATGCCGTCACAAACATTGCCACATACATACATACATACATACAGTGCCGGATTTCCCAACTTAACTGAGAGATCTCGTTTGCTTCGCGCACTCGATCAAAAATCAAGTCTTTTTCATATTATACATGTTTGCATTTTTTTTTTGTTAATTAACCTACAATTACAAACACGCAAATCCTTGGGGTAGGCTTACTATTCCATCCAATGTGTACAATAATTATACTGGCACTGTTAGGTCCATGGATATTCGAAAAATCGTATGAACAAATTAGGTATGTCCACATCCAACCACGGCGCGTTAATAAAGTCTCGAAAGTAACATGAATAAAAATTTTATCTGCAATGATTTCGATATATCTTAGTTAATGTCATTAGGCCGGTAGGTCAAAATTGGTGGGACCACTAGACAAAAATCAAGTAATATAAAAAAAAATATTCAAAAATAATATTATTATCAAGAGGTGATAAACAATGGTACCCGCAATAGGAAAAATAATAGTATACATAGTTTAGTTATAAATGTAAAAAATAACAAATAAAAATTCAGGGTTTTGAGAACCATGTAACTACTACAATACTGGCACTGTTAGGTCCAAGTTTATTCGAAAAATTGTATGAACAAATTTGGGATGTCCACATCCAACCACGGCTCGTTAGTAAAGTCTCGAAAGTGGCGTAATTCAATATTTTTCTCTGCAATGATTTCAATTTATCTTAGTTAATGTAATTAGGCCGGTAGGTCAAAATTGGTGGGATCACAATTCAAAAATCATGTGTATGATATGATCTAACTAAGGTATAAAAAAATTCAAAATGAACATATTACCAAGAGGTGATTAACACCTAACTATAACGGGTACCAACCCATTATAGGAAAAATATAAGTACAAAGTTAAGTGATAAGTGTAAAAAACAACAAATAAAAATTCAGATACGACTTACCATCAGGCCGTCATATAGGCCGTTTGCCTGTTTCCACTTTAGTGGTAAAAAAACGTGTTTATTTCTGAGCCAGTGGAGAAGACTAGCTTAACGAAATGACTAGCTCAACCAAACTCCGTTATGTTATCATGAGTTTATTCACATTCAAATCGCCTTGGAAGATGTATCAAAACCATCGGTGAAGGGGAACCATGGTCAATATGTTTACCTATTGTTATTGCCAAACCTGACATATTTCTACTTAAGCCATTGTTTCAGATTTTAATTGATGAATCTTTTTAAGAACTTTTGAGGTAAACATAATAAATATTGTAGTTAATTTATCTTTTTCGTGGAAATCACATTGTAGTTTATGCGTTGAAATAATGATTGTTTGTTTTCCACAAACGAACGACCTACACTAAACTAACATTACAGTGCTTAGAGTCCAAAGCGCTATAAATACTAGTCATATATTTACAAAAGTACAAATCACATCATGATAAATAATCATTGTTATAATAAATTTAAATAAAATAAAATTACTATTATGTAAATTGTCAGATCAGAACATCATTACAAAGTGTATAGGTATATAAAAGTATTTTACATTATCATTTAATTAACTTATGCTAGATTTTTTCGCCCACATCTCATACATCATATTGCACTCGCGCATTAGCACAGCCATTGTACTTGTACTGGCGGATAGGTCACAGTATGGAGAGTTAGATAATAGTTATTTTCTGGGAAGGCTAGCTCTATCGTAGACTTCATTATAAAATGTAAACATTACATTTTCAATTTTGGTTTCATGTCTAACGGAATATTTCAAGCATTTGAGCAAAGCTCTCTGGTAGCGAACCGATGTGGAAAAGGTAAACATTGAATTTCAATAACAGTGTTGTTATTTGGCCACGATTTTAATCCACGACGTGTTTTAATACACAATATTATAAAACGCTTTGCTAGGTATCCTACTTAACCCAGGGGATGCACTTAAAATAACAAGCTTCTATTAATGTGAAATATACGTATCTGTAGGTACGCTCTATAGTGATCAGAAGTAAATTAAACGCGTAAAAGTCGTGAGTAATTAACTGTGATTTACTTTTTTTTATTTATCTTTTGGTCGGTAATCAAACTAAATTACGAAATTAATAAACCGATACCTACTTAGACAAATTCTAATACGCAAGCCTACCTACCTCCTGACCTATGTTACATAATTTGTATCAATTATGATTGCGAGGATTGAGCTTGATGTAACATTTAAACTTATTTTAGTTCTCAATTCCCTTGCTATGCGAGCTTTGCTTGGATTGGGGCTATATTGCGTTGTGTAAAATGTTTTGATACATTTATATATTTGGTACAAAGCCTATCGACAGATAAAAGGTACCCCATCACACCACCCCATCACATCATAAGAATAGTAGAGCCCCTTGTGAAAGGGCTCGTCCGGGGAAGCACTACAACCATACCTATTTCAGCCGCCGAGCAGCATAGATGTGTTCCGGTTTGAAGGGTATGGTTGCCGGTGAAATTACGGGCACGCGAGGCTTAACACCTTTATACCTCAAGATGACGGGTGCATTGCAGTGTCGTGTAGGCTATGTTCTTTGTGGATTTGACCGACAGAGTAAGGCATTGTTATATGCAAGAGTGCACTTAACATCAGGTGGGCTACTTGCTTGTCCCGTCTCCTAGTTGTATAAAAAAAACATCACAACACCTTTAGGTGGGCACTTGGGCAGTCCTGGCAGCCTTGACTAGAAAACATAAAGTGATGCCTTCCCTGAGCACTGTTTTTATATTGTATTTTCAAGTTCATTTCGGAAATTTCCTTATGATTGTAGAAATAAATTCTTGGGCAGTATCGTGTTGATGTTCTATAGGTACGAGTAGGTAGGTATCTAGGTACACGTGACTTGCCGTTGGTACTCGTAGCTGGTTATTGGGTCAGGTTCTTAGTTCATCTTGAGCTTCGGTGATTGCATGTTCGGTTATATTTGTGTGCATTTAGTATTTTATTGTGCTGTTGGTTATTGATTGGAAGTAGATAGACTAGGGATAAACTAATTAAGGTATTTTGAATATTTCCTCGTGATCTAATGCATGGATTCAACGTATTTTTTTGATATTTCTTTAGTACATTGTGCTAAATATTTTTTTATACAAATGTAAATCGATATAAGAAAACACAGGTATTTCATAGTTAATAATGTCATGGTACCAAAATTGTAGGTTTAATTTTGATATTTTCTTCATTACAGCTGAAAAGTAAAACCGATAAACGAACGCGCCAGACTGTTTGAAAATCCTGTCTCGAAAGACAATACTTAAAACCGTATTTGATTTTCCATTCGATTTAATAATCAAAATGTGTACATATTTTTCTAATTTCAGATACTAAAGCACAATAATAATAATAATGTAAATATAAAACAAAGACTGGTCAGTAATGGCGACAATAACTAATTTTAAGCTAAATAATATATTTACGAACGTTTATTGAATTGTTTTGTGAAAGTATACAAATGTGACGCAAGCCAAGTGAAAGTCCAGTGTGCCGCGGGCGTTTGTCAAACGCGAACGCGAAAACGATCAAGAACAAACGCGAAACGCAAGAACCGGCGAATTATTCCGGGATTTTTGAAAAAGGAGCGGGGAAAACCAGAGTTTTTTCGGAACGTGTGGTGTGAGGGTTTCAGGAAGGTTGTAAACCGCCCCCGCGGCTCGCCCAATGACGCCGAGGGTCCCGCCCCCGCGCCCCGCGCCCCTCCGTCTGGCGTACCTACTCCTCATCGTTCTCGGTAAGTTATTTTGTCTCCACAATGTTTTGCTAAATTGTCACGTATCTTCGATCCATGTAGAGTACCTAGTCAGGGAGTCTGGAATTCAGTAGAGTCGGACATACTTGGTTGCGTACTGGCGGGCAAGTTATGAATAAATACATGTGGGTATAGTGTGATATCAGGTAGAGTAAAAGCAACAACCCCTTCCACACACAGGCGTCGTACAAATAGACTAATGTCTGAGACAAAGCCTACGCCAAAAATGTGGGCCTCAGCATATTTTCAAAACTACGCCACCGAGATTTTGTGTTGTTATTAACTATAGTTGATGACTGCAGTAGAAGGACATAGATCATTCCAATAGTCTACGATTTTATAAAAATCCCGGCGAGGTGCTCTTGTAAACGCGTAGTGTCTAAAATTTTAGCGATGCCACGAGTGTATCTTGTCTATTCAAAAGCCAGAAGCTTACAGTCTAATAGTAATCGGTGGTTCTATCGACGAAACTAACCGGTTTCATCATTTATTTATCTCGATGATATGCGATCAAACAAGATTTGCTTTGATTATTGAGGACATTGTTCATTTAAGAGTAGTTAAAGGCTGTGAAATTAAAGTTGCTTTGGACTCGTTCTTAGTAACGTAGAGAAGCATTATTCGACAAACAAAATCTAAATTAATAAAATTGTCGAGTGACTATCTGATCTTAGGATCATCCCGTGGAAATTCCACGGGATGACGGGTATGAAGCCCCGGGCGTTTTACTAGACATAGATAATTCAGTTAAATTATATTTTTTTTTTTTTATATCTTCTTTTAACCGAATTTGATGTTACAGCACACATGTTCCTTGATTTATTAAATTTTTTTAGCCAATCGCGATTTTTTATCCCGGGGGAAAATAGGGAAAAAAAGAGAGGATGTTTTGCTGTAGCGTTATTTAGCAACAGATTTCAATTAAATGTGAAAAACACACTAAAGAATCTACACAAGATATTGTGAAAAAAAAAATCATTTATTCATTACAACAATTACAATAAATCGCATCTGAATTTTCTAAAACTAAACATATAATTATAAATTCTCAAAATAGCATAGGTATAACTAATTAAATTTCTAAATTATGATGATTTCAGAGAGGCTAGAAACTGCCAATCACTAAACCTCTATTTGCTCAAAACTCTAGTTTGCTAAAAAGGAATAAGTACCTTAGCGGAATACCAGCCAGTGACACAGGCTATTTGGATTAAGCGTAAGCTTTTAAGCTTAGTCTAAATTAATAATGCATTTTTTATTCTAGTACATAGTTAAAGTTAAAAAAAGGTCATTTAAAGGAACGTAAAAAACATTTCTTCATATCTTCCTTAGATATTAACAATTTTTTTTTATTAAAATTTATTCAATTCATTAAAACAATCTATGCAACTCTGAAGTGCGTGGTAGATTAAAAAAAAATGGTGATGAGGTATTTTATTGTTTACCTACCGTAACAAATATTGACATATATCTTGTGTTCCAAATCCTCTCCAGTAAAAATTATATTTAAACGTTTATACCCCTTTTCATCCCTTCACCGGGGGTAAGGGGAGAAAAAAGTTTACATGATCCTTGCCAATATAATCAGTAATAATTATACAGAGTATAATTCAAATTTTAAAATCATATTTAATGATCACATTTTAACCGTTAAAGTTTTAATAAATGTACAGTTTTAATACTTATAATAAAACCGAACATTAAATATATCTGCATATGATAATGATACGATACCTATTAGCAGAGTATTAGATACCTACTAAACTAAACTTACGACCGGCAATTTTTTAATTGTATGTGAATACAAACTCTCAAAACTATTTTAACCGCCTCTGTGGTCTAGTGGTTCAACCCACCGATTTCAGAACCAGAGGTCCCGGGCTCGATCCCCATAGGGAGTACAATATATTGTGCTTTGTTTGGTTGGTGGTAGGACTTTGTTTGAGTCCGCCTGGCTAGCTGGTGGTAGCTAATTCATACCTAATTCTGTCGCCATAACAACAATTCTAAAATTGTTGTGTTCCGGCATTTAGAGGTTTATGGCTGGTTCCTCGGTTTGTTGATGATTCCGGGTGACGTGCGCCTCCACCTTCGGCCTTATCTCAACTTGTGACCAGGTGAGATGAAGGCCAAGCGCTTCCCCGTCGTACAAAAAGAAAAAAAAAACTACATATGTATAACGTGTGGGCTCTTACTTTTTTCAAATAATGTTTATTTTTAGAAACCTTATAAAAAAATAACCTTATCATATGGATCTATCGGTAATAATTGGCTAAAATGGCTTGCAAATATTCGAAGGAAAATAAAACAGTTGGGAACACACATTTTTATTATTCTCATAATTCGAATGGCACCTGAAAAAGTTGGAATATTCGATATTTTTTTATCGAATATTCCTACTTTTTCAGGTGCCATTCGAATTATGAGAATAATAAAAATGTGTGTTCCCTGAAAAAGTCCGGCACCTGAAAGAGTTGGAATATTAGATAAAAAAATATCGAATATTCCAACTTTTTCAGGTGCCATTCGAATTATGAGAATAATAAAAATGTGTGCTCCCAACTGTTTTATTTTCCTAACCCCTGATTTAATTTTCTAGGACCCATAAACATAAATAGTGTATTTTCAACTATTCTTATTTGAACTCTATCAAGGTCAAGATATATATCGATAAATCTTGACGTTGAAGCTTGCCTCGCAAAGATGAGGTCTTCAATGGAGTGAGCTTTCCCCAAAAAAGGCCTATTAACTCTATTTTTGTAGGTTTTAGTAGTACTTTAGTAAAACAGATGCTGACAGCTGATTCCAAAATCCTGCAGCGATTAATGCTTTTTGGTAGCGCTAAGTCATAATAAATGTAAAATCAACCAGATGTGTATGGTAATAATCCATAGTGCGAAAACACGCAACCTTACGACAGTGGCTCTAGTATAGAGCTTTGCATTGGCAAGATACTCTCAATCTCAATATTTTTTAATTATTTTAAGTTTTGCTTGCACTATTATTTGGTTTAAGTATCGGGTTAGCCATATAAAACATATCATACAGCAAATCCAAACTATATATTTTCAAACAATCACTTTAATATCCTAGGCAAGTTGAGGTTAATTGGTGCCTACATCAAGGTTTAGGTTGTGTACTCATAAATTACACATAAACCTTTACCAACATGATTATGTAAAAGGTTAAGTCTATTCTTAGATGAAGGTAAGGTAGACTAGCTACAAATAGTGGTACCTACTACACTTGAGTTTAGCAACCCACACACATGTCAAACATCAAACTCTTACAAATGTCATACTGACACAATAATTCACAACCCGCATCTTTTCTTCAAGCCGGAAACGCTCCAACCAAAACAGCAACGAGGGTCCTGACGTAGATTCAGAATGTTTGTGCCATATTTAACTCAGCTTAAGCGCTGATTCTAACATTTGTAAATGTTGTGACCTAGTGCAATCACTTGAAAAACAAATCATTGTAATCTACATTATGATTCCGAACAGGCGGTAGATTTGACGTATCAAAATGATCCTATAAAATCTTAATGAATAAAGAAATTTTGACTTTGACTTTGACTTTGACTTTGACTTTGACTTTGACTTTGACTTTGACTTGGAAGAGCAAAAAGGGTTTCAAGGTTTTGGAGTAAAGCGGACGGAGTTATGTGAGATTTGGATTGTTAGACAGAACCTCCTTCGATTTTTGAGGGTCTTGTGTAATCAACACGCTTGACAGGTGGATTGGTGATCGCCAATCGACCACTAAAGTATATAATGGAGGAGGACTCCATTATATACTTTAGTGGTAAAAATTAAACCTTTAAAAAACACGGCAGAAAGAAATTTTTTTTTACGCTTGAATTTCGACCTCTATGCGACCACTTGTGTGTATAAAGCCTTGTGAGTCAGTGGACGTTGCGGCGAACGGACAGATAATTAAGTCATGCATGGTATTAGGGTCCCGTCTATCCTTTGAAAATGAAACCCTAAATATGATAAAGCAGGGCACAGCACAACGCTTAAATTTATAGTTAATCGAAATTCAGATTCAGAAGAAGACAGATAAAAGACTCATTCATTAGGTACCAAAAGTCACAACTGAACAGATTATGGAATTTTCAATAAGACCAGATACAAATATTAGGAATAGTTTATTCAATAAATTAAACTAAGTACAAAGGAATCAGTCAGATTACCTAAGGACCGTTACAAACGGCCTATAGGTAACTCAACTGTTCCAGACCAGTACCAGACGGAAGCGTGCCCAAGACACTGGCTGCATTGCCACGCTGAATAGCTATGCTAATTCGCTGGCCTAAATAAGAGCCAGCCCTTGGGTCACGTGTCACGTTAGGAATAGTATGTGTTTTTAAATAGATCAAATTAATTTACAAACATTAATAATAATATGTACTATTATACTAACTATGTACGAAGGAAAATTAAATTAAACCAAGTATTTATAACTGATTAAATAAACAACATCTGAATATTCGTGTGTATATTTATTGTTTTTTCAGCTTTTATATATGATAAATTTGTAAGCCTTTCCATTATGTTTTAGTCGGTATATTTTATAGCAATTAGTTCTAAGTCTATTCGCGTATTCGAGTTTTCTAAAAACATATTGAATTTCCTTAAAAATGTGACCAAACACAACATAAAACATTACTTTTAACATAGCATTATTTTTTAAGATTTCAAACTCGATTGTTTCCCTGTTGTGAATCAAACAATCAAAACAAAAGACTAAACAGCTGAACGGAATATTATGATTGGCGTGGATGATTGAATGCTTTGGGAAATAGTCACGTGGGCGAAGCAGCCGGCAAAAGCTACTGTATTATGTTTATTTTTACTGTAACAGTTTTACGGGAATTCTAGGTAGGCCGGAACTATCACAACAAGTGTCCAGACAAACGGAGAGTCCTGACAATATTTTACTAATTGCAAAACGTTTTGACCGCCTCCGTTGGCTAGTGGTCAACCCACCGATTTCAGATCCAGATGTCCCGAGTCCGATCCCCAGGGGGAATACAATGTTGTGCTTGGTTTGGTTGGTGGTAAGGACTTTGTTTAAGTCCACCTGGCTAGCTACCACCATCTTACTTAATTCTGTCGCCATAACAACAATTCAAAAAAAAAATTGTGTTCCGGCATTTATAGGAAAGATAGCCAGTTCCTCATTTTGTTGAAGATTCCGGTTGAAATGCGCCTACACCTTCGGCCTTATCTCAACTTGTAACCAGCACCCTTATTCGGTTTGACCAACCGTGTGTTAACGCGCCCGCGTTACAATATGTCAATACGATGATAAGGGCTCAGGTGAGGTGAACGCCAAGAGCTACCCCGTCGTACTATAAAAAAAAAACATAAATAAGTGAATGTCTCTCCCTACCAACGCTCTGACATTAATAAAGGATTTCTTAGTTCAAATTAAGTATGGAGGTTTGAAGTGAAACTTCTTTATCACCATTCGGATTTGCAATTCAATTAAAGACAAACCGACCCTAAAATGAGACGTTTATCTCATTTTCGTTTATAGAAATAATTTCGTTTACATCTATAGGATTTAGCCTGCGAGAGAATGAGACAAAATCCAGATAGATATGTACGTGTGTTACATGTTTATGAGTGTGCGCCTGCGCATTGCGAAAAGCCCTGGGAAAAAAGTTTCACTTCTACTGCGTGAGAACTGCACACATGATTTTTGTACAAAATCTTTTGTTGCCCTTGTGGTCTAGCAGATCGCCCACCAGTATCCGACTCAGAGGTCCCGGGTTCGATCCCCAGGGTACAAATTTTTGCTTGGTTTGGATGGTGGTAGGTACGACTTACCTAAGTCTGTTTCACAAAAAATATATAAAATAGTCAGTCTCTCAGTTTGTTGAGGATTCCGGGTGAAGTGCGCTTCCATCTTCGGCTTTATCATAACTTGCTGCTAAACGCTTCCCCGACATAAGGACCAAGGCCTCGTCATAAAAAATAATAATCGTAGAATTATTTTGGATAATTTAATATAATGCGCCAATTTACTCTAGATGCCTAGAAATTAGTTATTATCACGATTGTAAAATGAGAATAAAGCAGGAAATGAAAATATTTTTTTACTACTCCAGCTTGCACAAGTAGGTTTGTAATTAAAAATTTAATTAAATCTAAAATTAATAATACAAGATACAAGTTTGAGGAGACATGATCATTTAAAAATTTACTACACAAACAGCGCAACGCGCACTATAGGCGTAGCCTGCGGAGCAAGTATGGTTCTTACCGATCGCATAATTTGACATTTAGAATCGTTTAAATCGATAAAATTATTTTTATCGACCATCGCAAGTACGGAAGTAATCGGTAGATAAAATCGGTATACATTCGTTAAATTATATCGAGTTTATCGATAGCTAGTACTTTTGTTTAACGTTTGAAAACGTTTAATTTGACTATTTACACAATTGTTTTATCTACTTTGAAGAAGGTCTCGGTAAAAAAAAATATTATTCGATAAACTTAGAGCACTTTGACGATCGCAAGCGTATCGATATGAGTTACCGACTGGACTTCCATACTCGCGAGGTACGATACAATTCGGTTCATTTTAACGAACGTTCCGATTCGCTATTATGCGATCGATAAGATCCTTACTTGGACCACTGTATCGCGTGGATCGATACGATTGCCATATAAATAAATCCTCTGCTATAGATTACAGTAATAATACCTATTTTTAGAGTGTTATTTCAGATCTGTGGATTCAGATACTGTTTACTGTTTCTGTGTGCTATAAAACAGGTTTATGCCAACTACAGTCGCTAGCAAGGACAATAGACAAAATGTATGAAAATGTACAGTGCGTCTAGCTTAAAGAATAGGTACTAAATTTGCCAGTACCAAGTCAGCGGAGTAAAATGTCCTGACACGTATAGTATACTACTGTAATCCTAGGTGGTAGGCACCTACGTTTATATAAAGGCACACTAAGTCCATAATTTTTTTCGAGAATAAGTATTTCAAAACCTTTATAATCGTGTTAACAGAAAAAAGTGTAAACTGTCACCAGTAAAATGGTCAGCACAAATCTTGTTCCAACAAAATGTAGAGGAAAACATTTGATACTTTTTCCGACTTTCACTGTAGGTACCTCTACTGTGTGTATAGTGTGAGTTTTCTACTTGCTCCATACCTGCTCGAACGCGTTTGCGTTTACCACGATGTAGATAAAAATAATGCCTGCTCACCATTCACGGTGAGCAAACGCGAATCGAGTGAAATTCAATTAGGGAAATACGGATATTAAGCAACTAGATCGATTGACGGTTATCATTAATACGTACAGGGCAGGACAGGACGTTAATTTTACACAGCGCCATCTAGCCCCAAACTAAGCATAACTTGTATTATGGGTACTAGATTACGGATTTAATACTTAAAATACTTTTGTAAATATATACGTACTATATGATACAACACACAAACACAGAACAAACATCTATATTCATCACACAAATGTTTTTCCTGGGTGGGAATCGAACCCACAACCTACAGCGCAGAAGGTAGAGTTACTACCAAGCTATGAGGCTTGTTTGTGTATTTATTACAAATTTATCATTTTGTAGTATTTGTGATAACCGACCATTCCCTTACCCGGGTCACTGGTTACTGGGGTACCTGGGTACATTTTTACTCGCTGAACCCTGAAATTAACCACCTCCTCCCTCTTGTCCGCTACGTCCAAACCACAAAAACGCGAGCCAACTCAAACGATGAGATCCAACAAAACATAAAACAAAAAGGTAGTACCGGATTTGATACCAAGGTCAGACCGTAGCTTAATGTTTTGTAAACTATCAGTATCAGAAAGTCTCGCCCATCAAAATCTTGGAAGAGGGTATATTTTTGTTAAAAATATCCCGTTATACGCAGAGTGCTAATGGCGCTTCACCGCAAGAACAATTGAATTTCGTGTTTCGATTGTGTTATTAGATATTAGTTTAATCTTTAGTTTATTCGTATTATTTTCTACAAAATGAATAGTTTTCATTAAAAACTAGTAGTTCGTCCTATCTCAGATCTCGCAGTGTCTGGTTTGTCGGTTGATATTTTTTTTTTCTTAGCCGACCACCTAATACTTTGTTTAGTAATTCGTAGCTTATTGAGTCCTTATGAGCTGAAAGATTTGACTGACATCTTATTTAAGTGACCAATAATAAAATAATGCATGGCTGGGACTATATAAAAAAGCAACACTTAAATTAGAGGACGAAAACCGCTTGGCAATTTTTTTCCTCAGGTATTTTGAATGCCTCTATTTAATTAAGTTCAACTGAAAGGTTAAGGGTATGTGGGTGTTAAGGACCCTGATTGTAAACAAGTCTATCTTGTGGTGAAATCTTCAGAAGTAAACCCACGCATAAAACTGATTCAGATTCATTAAATTGCAACTATAAAACACATTGTAGATTAAAAAACGTTAAATTCGCCACTACATACAGGCTAAACGTAACTTATAACAACAACATTTTTAAATTCATTGTTAAAATTTTCCTTATCGGTTCTTGAACTCACTGAATTTTTGAAAAGCAAAGTTTGCTTAGCTTAGAAATTCAATATTAACCAACATAAAATTCCTAAAATACTGCTGTTATAAGATAAATGTAGCCTGTATGCAGTGGCGAATGTCACGTTTTTAATCCATAATGTATTCTGAAGCAGTTTACCATAAACCATTAACGCGTACCTAAAGCTGAGAACAACCTAATGACAAAGTACCAAACTATAATCCAGAAAATATACGTTTCGTTGGTAGTTTTTGACAAACTGTCAAACTGTCCTAAGTTATCCTTGAAAGAGATCCAGAACCCAAAAAATATTACCACTTGGCGACAAGTGGATATATTTATTTGACATTTTTTTTTGTAACCAGGGTGGAACTCTTTACTACTTCGCTACAATCTTGCACTAAATCACCTTTTCCAATCTCATAAGCCCGCGTGGGGGTGCTACAACCCTCTGCTAATCTCACTAAAACAGCTCTTATATTTATTGCTATGGACTAAGGAGGTTGTTAATGTTTCGTTTATAGTCATTTTACTGTTGTACGCTGTTTTGTTAATTACCTACTTACGTGAATTGGATTTCTTCACTGTTTGTTATAGATCTTGACCTCGAGGCCTTCCAGGTCATGAATGAGGTCTTACCGTGGGGCGAACTTTCCGGGTGGACCGTTTTTTTGTGCTATGTTATAAAACAAGCAACAATCCTAGATTAAGACTAATGAGGCATTGCTATTGTTCAGGATGGGGCAGGGTTGGTTTTTAATCACTATTTAATGTTTGTTATGGACCGCGTGTGGCGGTGAAAGCATCGTCCAAGTATTTCCATATTGGTCTGTTTCTGGATGTTCTTTACGATTAATGAAAAAAATACAATCCACATGGAGTTTGCGAGATGGATTACGATCATTTGAGTCAGAAAAAAAGTAAATGCAAGACATTTTGCAAACGGAATTCCAAAAAATATTTTCGACGAAGTTTCTTGACAATGAAACTCACAGAATCGAGGTGAAATTCCCTTCCAACTTCGCCCGGCGGAGTCTGATGGGTTAATCATTTAGAGGCTTTAACCCGACAGCAGGGATTAGTAGGTATAAATAAAAGTCTATCGCATCTACAAAGTTAATAGTAACTGAAATCAATAAACAATAAGCGGGGCTTTTGATTGAGGCGACACGTGACCCAAGGGCTGGCTCTTATTTAGGCCAGCGAATTAGCATAGCTATTCAGCGTGGCAATGCACCCAGTGTCTTGGGCACGCTTCCGTCTGGTACTGGTCTGGAACAGTTGAGTTACCTATAGGCCGTTTGTAACGGTCCTTAGGTAATCTGACTGATTCCTTTGTACATAGTTAGTTTAATTGTACTTTTTATTGAATAAATGTATTCACTTATTATAAACAAGGGCACTGTGTAAGAGTGGTTTACAAATTGCTGTATAAAAAAATATCTTTCTAACATTTTAGAAACCTAGACTCTTTCTAGCTCCGTACACAATATCAAGGGGATATTTACCACGATTTGATAATATTAGGTAGTGTTCCATGATAGTTGAAAAGTTGCTAGGCTTTATCGTCTATATTATTTTTTGTATGATACTTCCAATTAAAACCTTGCTCTTTCAAACTCTTAGGTTGCTGATAAAGGACTCCTGTGAGATATTTTTTTTGGGCATTCTCCATTGCCTAGGTATGTCCCTTACATCACCTCAACATATCCAGGTGCCTTTTTTATTTGAAATCCAACTTAACCGATGACGTAAAAGTTGAGTAATGGATCTAATTTCACAAGGGCAGCAGCTTCTTTCTACGTTTCTTATAACAATTTCACTGCGATCACCAATCTACCTTCCAAGCACGGTGATCATGGCAAAACCCGCCATCTTTGGTGGAGGCTCTGTCAATGTTTTATTTCAAAGGCAGATGATTGAATTTATTTATGTCAGGGCAATAGAATATTCACATTACTGCCCCACTGTATCGAATCAACACCTAAGACGCCGGGGTCTTTAAATTATGGACCCCTGCATCGATCTCACCTCAACGAGGCTCCGGGGGCGAAGGCAAAAGGGAATTGGTAAACAGGATTACCAGTAATTGAATGAGTTTGGACGTGCCTCTGACTAGCCAGTTACGGGTTATCGATTGAGTCTTCTGAGCAAACACTCTACCTAATAATAATAAAGAAAACGTTAATTTTCAACTCACAAAGTTAGGTAGGTAATATATTAAAAGTAACTTAGTGTTACACCTATTTACAAGAAGAAGACTGGTGCTTGAAGTTAGTTTCTAAGAACCTTTATTACAGGTCGCACAGTAAGCACAAACCGATATATATATTAGAATTAATTTAAGCTACATTTTACATTATCTATTTCTTATCTAAATAGTAGAAAACAAAGTCGCTATCTGCCTCTGTCTGTTTCTCCGCTGACTTCCTCTTGTTTCTAAATGTAACATAATATTTGAAATATTCATATAAATATATTAATATATTTGTTCTCAGCCACGCAACGGATTTTGATACGGGTTTTATTAATAGAAAGAGAGTTACACGATAAAGTTTTGTGAACATAATTTGTAAAATAATGGATGAACTATTATTATCAAGAAACCTGTTTTCGTGCGTTATTAAAATGTACAAAAATATGTAGATATAAAAAAGCCTACAGAAAAATTTGCTACTCTCATATGTTACTCACAATAACAATTATCTATCACAGATATATAAACAATTGTTTTTTTGCGAAGCTATTTCATCCTATTCATAATTAATCACTAGAAAACATGTGCATTTATTTATAGAAAAAATCAATTTACAGATACTATTCACAGATTTAGAATTATAGGTCAACCAAAAAAAAGCGTGAAGCTTTTGCAAAACGGGTGGTCTGGGCTAGCACGTTAATACTGACAGTAGAAATAAGATTTGCACACTTCGATCTACAAACAAATTGTGATGGTACTATGGATATTTGTGGTCGGATGACTAAGAGTTAATATTACCCAGAATCCATAAATAATGGACACATTTTGATCCCTGTTTACACGTAAAAATTCATCTTAAAGTCTATTGGTTGAAGATGATATGGAAGACTGGAGGGTTTTTATTTTACTTGTAATTTACGACGGGGAAGCGCTTGCTTTTCATATAACCTGGTTTAGAGATATGATAAGGTCGAAGATGGAAGCGTGCTTCATCCGGAATCCTCATCAGAATGAGGAACTGCAACAGTTTAGAGTTGTTGTTCAGGGAACAGACATAGGCAAGATAGTGTTAGCTAGCCAGGCGGACTGGAACAAAGTCCTGCCACCAAGCGAACCAAGCACAATATTGTACTTCCTTGGGGATCGAATCCGGGACCTTTGGATCTGATACCGGTGGCCGGACCCACTGAGCCACTGAGGCGGTCAAAATATGACAAAACGCTGTTGCACCATTTCCAATCAGCGATATCTTGTTTTTAAATTTCACACAAAATATAACCAATGCTATACTGTATTGCGATCGTCAACTTTAGGAATAGTAATGTGAAGCCATACTTTTGGCCTTTAATTTCACCAGCAAAAAGCCTTCGCACTAAACCTTAGTAATGCTGCTTGGCGGCTCTATATTTGTTTTGTAGGATTCTCTAACGAGCAGCGTAACAAACTTTACGACTCATTACAAAGAATTGAAAGACAAAGAAAAAGTGACGAATTTGAATACTTTTTTTTTTTTTTGCGAAGTCGGTTAATGCCGGTTAATGCAATGGCAGATTACAAGCCGGTCTGTTTTTGTCTCATAATATAAAATTCACGCAACGAACATGTTACAAACGAGTATCGAAATGCTGAGACAAAACTGTATTAGACGGCGAGGGGTCCGCCCGCCCCAGCGATAGGGCGCCGCCGCCGGGCGGGCAGGGCTGGTACTAACTATGGAGATTAATTGTTTCCTTGAAGGTATCTCTTGTCTACAACCACATATCAACTCAAACTACGCAAGGCTACATGAAAAGTACAATGGGCTAGCTTAACTGAGGATAGTAGATGCATTATGTGTCGTCCAAAAAAGGATATGGATAAATTGTAATCTAACTTTTAAGGCTATTTTAACATGAAATTATATAATGAATTTAATCTACAATAAAACTAACTATGTACAAAGGAATCAGTCAGAATACCTTAGGACCGTTACAAACGGCCTATAGGTAACTGAACTGTTCCAGACGGAAGCGTGCCCAAGACACTGGCTGCATTGCCACGTTGAATAGCTATGCTAATTTGCCTAAATGAGAGCCAGCTCTTGGGTCGCCTCAATCAAAATCCCCGCAAGATTTTTGAAAACCTACAATTAGATTAGTATTTGAAAATATTCTATTTTGTTTCACGGTCTCAGCAGAAAGCACAACCCTACGCTCTCCCTCAGGGGATGTCAATCAAAACATCCCCTAATGTTAATGGCGCTGGTTCCTGATATTAGATAAAGTATGGGAGGATAATGACACAGCGTTGATGAGCTTTCACAATCTCTAGAATAATTATGTAGGCTGATATAATTTTAAAATATACAATACATGTCACAAACTTGCTCGATACTAGTATTTTAAATTACTTTGTTCCCGTCATGAACATCACGCAAAACGTATTTGTTTGAAATTCGTCTTGCAGATAGTTTATTACCTAGATTAAGATCATGCTTATGATAAACTTTTTACTCCGGAATAATTCCATATAACACATCTAAGACGGACTTATTGCGGAGGCTTAGTAATAGGGTCTCGTTGGCACCGGATACGATACCTTATGAAAGTAGGACAACGAGAAATAACCCCTGCTGCGTCATCCTTGCACAAGGTTAACGTCAGTTCCTCATTTTATTTTTTCAGATCAATCTAACAAACTGATCTGATGACGGATACCTAACGAGTCTAACCACGTACACTGTAATTTAATCAGGCTAACCAAGGACACTAAACAGTGGCCGTGGTCAGATCAATCTAACAAACTGATCTGAACAAGGATACCTAACGAGTCTAACCACATACACTGTAATTAAATCAGTCTAACCAAGAACACTAAACAGTGGCCGTGGTCAGATCAATCTAACAAAGTTGATCTGACCACGGATACTTAACGAGTCTAACCACGTACACTGTAATTTAATCAGGCTAACCAAGGACACTAAACAGTGGCCGTGGTCAGATCAATCTAACAAACTGATCTGACCAAGGATACCTAACGAGTCTTACTACGGACACTGTAATTTAATCAGTCTAACCAAGGACACTAAACAGTGGCCGTGGTCAGATCAATCTAACAAACTGATCTGACCACGGGTACCTAATGAGTCTTACTACGGACACTGTAATTTAATCAGTCAAACCGAGGAACAGTGGCCGTGGTCAGATCAATCTAACAATTTGATCTGACCACGGATTATTGTAAGTCAGGGAAGCGCTTAGCCTTCATCATGATGCACCTTCATCTTTCCAGGTATAACCGAAGCCCGTCGCCAAGATCCTTACTTCGGGCGTCCGATCGGTCGGCTGACGAACTTCGCGCACGGCATCCGCGGCACGGTGTATGCAGTGGACGAGAACACGGTGTTCGTGCGCGGGTTCGCGTACGACGGCACGGGACCCGACGCCTATTTCTGGGTCGGGGACACGCCGCAGCCGTCCCCTGAGGGGACGCTGGTACCCTATCCCGAGGACTATGTTACTAGGTAAGAAAGAAAAATTCCATTTACCAAAGGAGCTTATTTATATTGTACTTACCTAGACAATGAGATACAATGAAACACAAACTAAGCATGAGGCTTGTATCTTGGGTGCCATGAGAGCATTTTGGGGAACTAGGGACGTAGGTTCCGCTTGAGCTGATTTAAAAAAATATATATTTAAAGTTGTAGTAGAATATGATACAAAAATTACAAATGGCATAAAACAAGTTCGAAGTAGGTACATGGGATAAGAAATGGGGGAAGGGGAGGGGGGTTTGTGACGTGGATAAGTATAAATTTATTTGGAGCTGTGTCACCGTTTTTTTCAACTTGGAGACGGAACAAGCAAGCAGCCCACCTGATGTTAAGTTCATCTCTTGCCTATAACAAAGCCTTACTGCATATATCACATCCACATTGAACATGACTGACGCAGCACTGTTTTGTGCCCGTTAACTCGAGGCATAAAGGTGTTAAGCCTCGCGTGCCTGTAATTTCACCGCAACTATACCCTTTATCCCGAAAGACAGCTATGCGGCTTGGCATCTGAAGTAAGTATGGTGGTAGTACTTCCACGGACGAGCCCTTTCACAAGGGGCTCTACTACTCGTAAAAGTGTTTCAAGGGGTATGGTATGGACCTGCCTTCCGATCCAGAGGTTGTGGACTTAAATGTTTGCATTTCACATATACACATGCTCTGACGGTGAAGGTCATATCGTGAGGAGACCGGCATGTTCTTCGCACCATGAATCCGAATGGCATGGGTGTGGTTAGTATTATGCGAAGCGGCGGTGGGCTTGGAATTTCTCACGTACTTATTTGTCTTACTTGCTAATTGCTATTATAGTGTAATGGTAACTGTAACTGGTAATGAGACAAAAGAAAATGAAAAGACGAGAAAGCTATAAGTATGTCGGTTATCTAAAGCGTTCCAGCTTTCACAACTCACATAAATGCTATTTTGGTACAGTGTGTTTTTAAAAAACATTATTTGCTAACTAATTCATGAATAATATATGACGTAAATACATGACGCGCGCTTTTTTTTATTTTTACAATTTGGAGACGGAACAAGAGAGTAATAGCTACCTAACGTTACGTGCAACAAAGACTTACTGCGTAGGTCACATCTACAAATAACATGGCAGCAATGTTATCGAATTAAATAAATATTTCACAATCTACCATTGCAAATTTCATTTCAATCGATCCAATACTTTCAGAGATAAGCGTGTTCACAGAGACGTTTTCGGTGTGACGCGTTTAATGTTAACACACTAGAAACTTCTTTGATTTCACTTAGAAGGGAAATAAGCATACCTATAAGCATAGAACTATGCTAAAGCAAAACGTTGATGACGAGTGATGAGTAAATGATGAGGTTGTAAAGTACTACATGGAGATTTTAATCTAAGCAAAGCATAGCCACTATGCTTGGCAGGTGAGTTGATGATCACAGTAATCGGTGTTACGTAGGTACTAAGAAAGATGAAAGTTCTAATAATATCCACGGGCAGAGGAACCCATATTCCTTGCGTGGCCGTTGCCGTAAACTAAAAACCTTGCATTCGAATTACAAAAAACGAATATAAGGTTGCATTAGATAGGTGATAATGAAGTCAGTGATGTAAAATAACACTACGTACGACTATCTCAAGGGGAAACAGAGGAGGTCAAATCCTCTGTGGTCTAGAAGCTCACCGGTATTAGATCCAGAGGTTCCGGTTTCGATCCCCATGAGGAGTACAATACTGTGCTTGGTTTGGTGTCTGGTAGGACTTTACTTAAGTCTGTCTAGCTAGCTACCACCATCTTACCTAATTCTGTCGCCATAACAACAATTAAAAAAAGCTGCGTATACCTATATACGTACGAGTGATAATTGAAGTACATATACTATACTCATCATCATCATCATTACGAAAAAAGTATTACTGCAGAACATGGGTCACGAGTAGCAAGCGAGTCTGTGATTGTAGTGTGACAACCGTGGGAGGCAGTTTTTTTATGTCTCTTGACCTCTAGACTTGTATAGTCAAGGATGAGGTCTACGGTATGAAAGTGATCAAGAGTAATGGGGGGGATTTGACATAATCACTACGTTTGGCAGGAAAGTTGGTGATCACAGTATTGATGTCAGGTGTGTTCTTAGACGGATGGAAGGCTGCAAGCCCATCACCCGGTAAACTCCCGTAGTCGAATCTATCGACCTATGAGTCCTTCTGCTATGGATTTATTTATTTGCCACGCTGCTACGAATATAATATTTAATATCAGTGATGTAATATCAGACTTTGTTTTTCTGTAGGGTAGTTGGGGATCCAAGTTTATATGGAAAACATGTATTTTCGGATACTTTTTTATAATTAAATTTTTATACGCGAGCAGAATAAATATGTTAGCAAATATAAACATTCTGCCCACCTTCATCACGCTAAAATTCCATTATTATCCAGGACATAGCCACATTATCCACGCTCCGTCAGATAATTACATTTGAACAATTAACGGTGATACGAACTTAATAGCATGACAGTAAAAACCATCGCACATGAGCTGACATGCCATTATTGATTGAGATGGCCGGTATGTCGAATGTTAAATCAGTTATATAATAATCTAGACTCGTTTCCACGAAAGAAGTCCCGCAAAAAGAAAATCTTGAAGTGAGAAATTAATTTTATTATTTGTATTTCCAAGTAGGTACAGTTACCTCGATAAATTAATTTAGTTACAATAAAATAAATATAATATATAAGTATAATTGACTAATAAGTACATCGAACGAGACGAATCTACAAGGGAAGCAGTCGGGCTACCTAAGGACCGTAACTCAACTGTTCCGGACCAGTACCTACCAGACGGAAGCGTGCCCAAGCTGGCTGCATTGGCCCTCTAAATAGCTATGCTGATTCGCTTGCCTAAATAAAATTGCCTAAAATTGCCTTAATTTAAAATAACTAGCTTAGCGCAGTTTCACCATGTTTTTATTTGTGAATGCCTTTAGCCATCACTTCACATGACACAAGTAAATATGTGGTTTTAACACCCTTTTCCAACAACACCACTAGTTTGTTATAAAACGAACGAACTGGCGAAGCAACCAGCGGACTATAATTTTACCAGCAATCTCCCTTCGACCCGGAAAACCAATAAAGCTTTCCGCTAGAAAATGGTATGGTGCTACAGCACAGCAGTAATTAATTGTGTAATGTAATTTGAAACATTATAGCACGCAACCTCAAACATAACAGAAACAAAAAAAATATAATAAAAAGAGAATGATCATACGAGCCTTTTTACAAGAACCTCTGCAAAGTTTACAATTGCAACTTTTAGCGAAAATTAATTAGAATAGAAACTGATCTGAAAATCTATAAACTTCCCCATGATTATACTCGTTATTTTCCCCAAGCATTACTGAACCCATTTT
Source organism: Venusia cambrica (assembly GCA_951394065.1). NCBI lineage: Eukaryota > Metazoa > Arthropoda > Insecta > Lepidoptera > Geometridae > Venusia > Venusia cambrica. Next base: position 9,614,259 of record OX596040.1, read on the forward strand.
TCCATTTCTCCCCAAAACGTTGAGTGGAGACACGTCCGTCAGCCCCAACAATTTATCCAAATAGCTCGCACCCTGCATACTAATCCTTTGAGGAAGTAGGGTTGCTCAGTTGAAATTCCGGATGAAAAATAATTTCAATTAACAACTTTGGCTAAAAAACCGTCAGCCTCGGAGGCCAAGGCAAGGAATATCCGTTTATTCCCAGTACATCTGTTGATTTATAGGCATCTTTTCATCCGGATGGCGTAGAAGACGACTTAGGCTATCCCCGCTAATCACAGTAGTTTTAATATACCTACGTAACGTAGGTACTTAGGTAACGTAGGTCAGTTTACTTCACTGACATTGCGCGCACCTATTCTATACGCTAGAGGCGCTGTATAAATTGTTATAAATTTTATCTACTGCCCTCTTGACTGTAGTTGGCATAAACATGTGGTAGCCATACAGGAGTTGGACATCTTTGGAGGCTCAGATCAACATGGGCAGGTTCTGGGATATTGATGTGATTGTAACAGAGTCACGACGTTTTCCCCTTTGAGGATTTACCTCTGATCAATACTCAGAGCGACTTACGAGCTTCACCAAATAGGGGGTAGATAAAAGCACGTCCAAAAGTACGCGCCCACGGCTTGAATGCAGGTTGCAAGCCCATCTCCGCTTAGCGGAATGCCAGCAAGTGACACTTGCCATTTGGATTATTGGATCAGGTTCTAAGCCTAAGCCCACGACTTTCTCATCATACACAAGGCTTTCGCATCTCATCGTGTTGAAACAGAGATCGTTATTTCCTTTATTTTTCAATTCATCCTCTAAAATTTCCATAAACACTCCCCTCCTAGTGCCATTAGAATTCATCCCATTATGTTTATTTAATTATCAGGCAATTTGTTTTATTAATTGTTTCTGTAATGGATTCTGGAGCTATTATGGGGTATCCTTTTATGATGATCATATGATAACTTCTCTATGTTCGGTTGAGATAGTGTAGGTACCTACTAGGGTACGTGTAGGTAGGTATTTTTGATTCCTGAATTGACTGAACAACTTTCGTACTTACGAAGCCTTAGCCGTAAGCTTCTTATTTAAAAGGGCATATGACAGTAGTCGGAGTAGAAATAGGGTCTGATAGGAGTGTAATTGGAATACAATAATGTGCTTGGTTAGGTGGGTGGTAGAACTTTGTTTAGGTCCGCCTGGATAGCTACATCATCTTACCTAAGACTATCGCAATATTCCGGGTGAAATGCGCTTCCACCTACGGCCTTAAAAGCTTGAAGCCGGGTGAGATGAAGCGCTTCCCCGTCATCCTAAAACAAATGTGCGTTAAATTTGTTACAGAGACCCGCCGATCCTGTCTCGTCATAACAGCACCGACATCCTGCTTCGGCTACCGGGGGGTAAACGACTCAAGGATATCAAATGGCTCAGTGTGTGGTGCCGGCGGTTCACTGTGAGTATTTATATTAATAGTAGCCCACTGCTGGAGAAAAGAATCTAACAGGAGAGATTTTCCACTGTCTTCCCACCTCAGATATAGAAACAGACACACGCTTGTTTTCCGGACAGGTTGTTAGAGACATGGATTTCCACTTACTACGTTCCTTGCACACCTCATACATTGTCATGCTTAGGGTTACCACTAAACTACAGAGGTCGACAGAGATTGTTCGCCGAGTTTTTCCCCTTTCCAACTGTAGCATTCACACTTACCATATACATGTTACGTCATCCTGCTTTCATCCATCAGACTGAAAGAGCTATCTATTATCTCTTGTTTTTTTTTTATTGTACGACGGGGAAGCGCTTGGCCCTCATCTCACCTAGTTACAAGTTGAGATAAGGCCGAAGGTGGAGGCGCACTTCACCCGGGGTCCTCAACTAACTGGTGAACTGGCATCTTACCTTTAGATGCCGGAACACAACAATTTTTAGAATTGTTGTTATGGTGACAGAATTAGGTAAGATGGTGGTAGCTAGCTAGGCGGACATAAACAAAGTCCTACCACAAACCACTTTATGCAAATCTTCAGTTACCTAGGTCATGCATGGGCTAAGTTTGATGGGTCCATTTTCTTGACGAGATGACATAATATAAGTCATTTATTTTTTTCAACTAGAATTCGGAGCGAAATGACCAATTAAATTCATTAATTGATACAGATAGGTATAGGAACGACAAACATAATTTAATATAGTGCACTGAAATGGCACTGTATATACTGAATGCCAGTACTAATGGTAGATAGCTGGTGAAATTATAGGCACGCGAGGCTGATCGTCCGAAACCGTGACATAAGTCGTTCTGATGGAAAGCTTTATCTTTGAAATATCACCGTCGTCAAGAATTAAATTTCCAACCTAAGCGATTTTCGGTAAAAAAGTTCAAGAACAAAAAACAGAAATTCAAATCTCAAAGTCATTTCGTTTTTTCTATAGCCTACCCATTCGACCGTACTAAAACACAAAACTAAAGAATATACCTATGATATCGTCCAATAGCGATCATCTAGAAAAATCTAGTAAAAAATACTTAATCATCAACCTATTGCAGTTCACTGCTGGACATACTAAGGTCTCTCCCAAGTCATCGCTCCATCATGCCGGTGGTGGTCCAACACTCGCTTACTTGCTCCAGCAATTGTCAGTTCTCGGGCATATATGGCTGGCCCACTGCCACTTCAGGCGGCTAATCCTCATAATCCATAATCAAAGTCACCGGCTTTAGCCCAGATGCTCTCTGACGAATCTAATTATACGTATATACTCAAATAATCTGTATCTGTAGGAGAAAACCCCTGACCTCGGCTTGCACAGGCAAGGATGAGTCCTTTACGATGAAGTGAGCCTACCCAGAAGGTGCCTATCTTGAAGACATGAGGAACATTTTGTAGTATAATGATAACATTATAAGAATCCCGAATCTCAACCCTTGATTCCATTCATGCAATAAACAGCTAAATAATCTCCAGTTTCTAAATTCCTTTATAACCATTAATGTTACCTAAATCGATCCACGTTAACCCACATATAAATTAATGACGTTATGTCCGATCCGCTACAAGGATATTAAATAATGTACAGTGACAACCTAGAGTCCCGAACATTATCGACCGGTCCTCCGCGCATGCGTGCATTTCCCGCCAAAACACTGCCATTCACCGGGACGCGGCCATGTGATAGTAATTGTCAAGAAAGACATTACTTCCATGAATCTCATTGTTGGAGTTAGTTTCCGGCCAGCACACCTATTGAAACGGAATATACTTTCAAATTACGGCAATATCATTCCTGAAAATAGATCTAAGGGAATCAAAACGCAGGTTTATATCACGTCGCGTAAACATTATTATACCCATAGTATATTATTATATATATGGGAGAAAAGGCTTATAACACTATTAACGAATTTCTCAACGACCTTAATATTATTGACAGACTACATTTATGTGACTATTTTTATTTTGTTAAGCATGACTTTTATTCATTAATCTAATTTGTCATTTTTATTACAGTTTTCTATTAGATTTTTTTTTTTTTAATTCAATCATAATTAGTAATAATTATATATGATTGAATTTTTTTTTTCTGACAGTACATATTAAACTTAATTAATAATTGTTTTGTATAATTATGTAACTTTGTAATGTTTGTATTGCTCCTTAGCAGGACCTAGTCGTTTCTCATTTAAGTTATAACATATATTATACCTAGGTTCACAAACAATAAATTAATTGAATTGAATTGAATTGAAAGAAATAAATTGAAACTATTTGTAATTGTTTGATCCCACAACTTCACTTGTTTTCGGCAAATAAATGACTTGAAAACATAATAATTTAAAATATTTTTGAAAATATTAATATTCTATTCTATGGGTTCCTGAACACAATGCCTAAACGAATTATAATCTCCGCGCCTTAAGCGAGTTGTTTTTTTTTTAAATGAAAACATAGATAGACCTACGTTTTACGATGAAGCACCCTCTATTCCACTAAATTCATTTCTTCTCATAAAGTTCAACTCGTTGAACTAATTGGATTTTTTTTTCCAATTATTTCAACTAACTTACTACTTTTTCTTTTCACTCTCGCCTTGAAGAGGCCCATGAGGAGTTGTAATTTTCAGGAATACCGACGAATGCAAATCCACTCCTTAGCCGTTCGCATTACAAAAGTGGAACCATGAAGTGTTGAATGGTAGTTGAGAACTCAGTAAAGGTATTCGATTGTAATCAGGCGAATGCTGCTGCGTCTGGGTTGTCTGAGACCTCAATCATCACTCAATGTAGGTGAAATGACAAATACCTAATGTATTCATATAATCTTTGATTCCAGGTGGACTTCGGCAACGTCGTGATCCCTGCCCGGCTAGACCCACCGCGTCCCCGCGTCCTGCCCGAGTTCAAGCGTCTGGCCCATGGCCTGCGGTCCGGGAACATCAGCGTGCTGGACGCGAAGACATTCTACATACCTAACCTGCACTACGACGGAGCTGGGCCAGACGCCTACTTCTGGGTCGGAAACGGGTCTGAGCCTAATCCTTTTGGAACTAAGGTGAGGTCAACATTTTAAACATTTTTACGTACATTTTCTCCAGAATAGTAGAGCTCCGTGAAAGTGAAAGGGAAGTATAGAGTAAAGCCCCTTGTGAAAGGGCTCGTTCGAGAATTACTACCACAATACCTACTTCAGCCGCCAAGCAGCATTGCTGTGTTCCGGTTTGAAGGGTATGGTTGTCGGTGAAATTGCGAGGCTTAACACTTTTATGCCTCAAGTTGACGGGCGCAATGCAATGCCGTGTAGGTATGTCCTTTGTAGATGTGAACTATGCAGTAAGGCATTGTTATAGCTATACTTGCTTGTTCCGTCTCCTAGTTGTATATAAAAAAAAGTATACCTACCTATTTTGGCCGCCAAGCTGCATGCTGTGTTTCAGTTGAAGGATGTGGTTGACGGTGAAATTACGGGAACGCGAAGAACCTTTATGTCGCAAGTTGACGGGCGCAATGCAGTGCAGCGTAGGTCATGTTCTTTGTGGATGCGGGCTACGCAGTAAGGCTTTATTCTATGCAAGAGTTGCATTTCACAGCAGATGGGCTGCTTGTTTGTTCCGTCCGTTCCGTATTCATAAAAAAACACGGGTTTCACTTACACACTGATACAAATGTTGATGAAGGTCCTGGGAGAACCGAAACAAAGTTGATGCCTTCATCAATTCACGCAAGTACAATCATACTCACGCAAGGTTTGTAAAAGAAAGAAAGCTGTTCTGTGGATTTCGTAGAACTTGACTTGCGGAGCAAATGACATCATTTTGCGTTACTTTTCAATTTTCATAGTTTCGTCACGTAGGTACGTTTTTTGACATGTTACCTGATGTTAAGAGATAAGTTAATCAAATAAAGAAGTTTAATTTATTAACACAATATGTAAAATAAGTTAGTATACTTACTCAGTTTATTTTTATTTAATGGTATGAATAATTAAGCTTTACGATGTTACAAATGTTATCTATTAATATCTTGAGCTTGAATCCCATGTATCGCCTAGAAATGTCTCACTGCGTCCTTCCATGCTTATATTATTTCTAAACCTAAGGAATGTTACTACCAACTCCTCCTCAAATCGTACTCCTCATTGAGAGTCTTGTTTCCCCTGGTGGAAGTAACTTGGTACCGACAATGTAGATACATCTGTCCTTGGCGGCGTGAAATTACGTATCCAAGGTCGTACGAATCTGATCAATCCATCAGATCGGGCTACGCTCTCTGGGTCGACTGCCATCAACCTTTCCGGTGACCGGTGACCGTTTCCGGTGTTCAAGGTCACCTGGCTATGTGATACCTACTTAGTAGATGAAATGGAAAATGCTTAAAATTAGAGAATCAAAGGTATCCTCCCGTTATAACTTTTGAAACTATCAAGGTTATGAACATTTAAAGTAATATTTACGGGATGTTATATCGGATAACTCAAAAAACATCAAATCATGATAAATATCCCGTTTTATATTAATTATAGAAAGTATCCTCCGGTGTTACCTACTAAAAAGTAAGTATGTAAAATGGCCTTCAGAATTAAAAACAAAGGCTGCGAAACAGTAAAAGAATAATAAATGAATTGATTCCCAGTGCCTCACAATGGCTTTGTACAAAAGTTCGCGAACTTTTCGTCTTGGTTATTATTTATTCGGTGTCTTTTGGCTTTCACGTTTTGATTCAATTTGTTGTTGTTGTGACCTGTTTCTCAGGAGGCTGGCAGCGTTGAGCCAATTTAATAAAAACCGATATAATTGTTCAAACAGTAACTGTACTAATGTGGAGAGTTTAATTCGATTTGGTTTTACATTTCGAAATTTCGGTTTAGAACTTCGATGTACGAGCGATGAAGTCATAAAATATATCTAGCTCAAATACCTAAAATGTTGTCCCTAAATGCTTAGCGATACTGGTCTAAGTTGGGTCTTGTCAGTTCTGGAAATCGCCTATTCAGAAAGGGCACAGCCGCGCACCAACGGATTAAAGCGAACTGCTTGGCATCGGACTTCGGCAAGACCAAGTGGACTTTTACATGTCCATAGTTATTAGATCATTCAGCCGAATAAGCTGTTCGTCTCTGTAGTATCTCTAGTTTATTTTCCGTTCCAGGTGCCAAACGAGCAAGGCTCCCTCCACCCACTCCGCGGCTACCAAGGCGAGGACATAGAGATCCAGCTCCCAGGTCGTCTCACCGCGGCCGACGTGGATTGGCTCGCGGTCTGGTGCGTGGAGTACCGGCATAACTTCGGACACGTTTTCATACCCAAGGATCTGGATGTGCCGCCTGCGCTGGGGCAGACCAAGATCACTGTAAGACTAAGGATATTGCTGCTCTAGTGCTTATACAAATTAAAAGAAGTTTGACTCCTATAAAATCGTCATGGTGCAATACCGCTACCCTGGGATAATTATATGTGTCCTACCGGTAGAACAAAAAAGTAGACCAAAAGAAAATACCCGTTTAGTTTTGGGACCACTCTCTCTCCGCCAATCTTTTACCTAGCCACTCCCCTAGTTGAATTGACTTGAATGAACTTAAATTTTGCGGAAATCTCGCTCTGTCGCAGAACTTGTTTTTTTTTGGTGATAGCCAACCCCTTGATATGTGGCCTTAGATATCTGGTGCGGAAAAACAGACCGAGGACATGGAGTTACATTACTTACCAGTACGTTAGTATTCTGATATCTGTACCAGTACTAATGATAATGTAGAGGCGAATGAAACATCTAGGTACATGGTTGTAACCTGTCATACGTCTGCTAGTCCGGGGGTGAAAAAGACTGACTCACCTAGACATGGGTCAGGCTTACTTTAGAGCGGACCTTTCCAGAAAAGTATTAGATATAAGGCTGCTTGTCAAGGGAAAAATAAATAAGGGGTACGGGGAAATGCCATACTTATTTCGTAGCATGCCTTAGTCGCCACTCACGTGTATGTAAAATAAATAAAACCAAAGGTTCGTTGAAATTTAATCTTAATGATAGAGCAGGAAAACGCGTTGATGTCTTTTGTATTTCGATACAAAAGACATCAAAGGTCTCTGAGTATTATGGGTGGTTTGTTGATTCGATATTTATAGAATCTTTATTAACATAGGTAAACCTTCTAAATCACTTGTTTTTTTCTTTTTAACAAGCAGCTATCATGGACGTTTTAATTATTTGATAAATTGATATTCAGGTCATCAGCATCGTATTAACATGGAACTAACATTCATCACACCATTTTCAGGGTAAAAGGAAAAAGCCTGGTCGTCCTAAGCCGCAAAAGTTAACCCTACCAAAGCCTACTTCACAAGCAACATGGTTTTCACCTTGGTTTTTTGAATTCACGAGATGAGACAAAAATAATTAGTAATCACCTACCAGGTGAATCTAAATTACAAAATTACAAAGCCCCATTACAAATAAATCTTTTTTCTTTGTAAATGGGACAGTGTACAAATATGATTTATTGGTTCTGATCTGTACTTTGTCTCATTTCGTAGAATAATAACAAACATATAATATAATAAGACTGAACTTGTGTGATTGTTAAATATCTTCTAATAAATCGTTTCTACTAACTGTTTTTTCTATGTGTTTTTTTCTGCAACCGTGGATCTGGATTTTATACTTTTCAGCCTGCTTGGTGGTATAACCCTGTGAGTACTTATTTATTGCTTTAATTTTGGTTCTCTTCAATTATATTTTATGTAACGTATTATCCTTAGGTATTATCCATCTAACTTTAGTATTAGTTCGGTGGATGATGAATACTCCATCAATTGGAAGCCCTAAAGATAATATGAGGATTAATTTCTAGGGAGGGCTCTATTTTGGTGTTGTAGGTACTATTAAAATTTTTAATACTATTTAAGCTGAAACTTTTCATAAACACTCGCATTCTGGGGTAGCAGGGACCTAATTCTGTCAAATCATACCATGCTTTGCATGGCACGTTAAAAAGTCAAAGACCGGAAATTACAAAACATCATGTATACATACCGTATTGTTATTCTTTTAAAAATGATGCATTAAAATAATTAAAAGCTTTTTCTCACGAAAGCTAATGATTCTTTAATCGTTTATCGTTTTACCTATCGCAAACACGCAATGATTAATTAAAATGCAATAAATATGATTTTTATAATATTGGTATGGCACGTTTAGTGTAAGACAGCTTAAAACTTTTGTTTATTTACACCTGGAATTAAAAATATAGGTAGAGCTACCTACTAATATCATTTGATTTGATTTTTTGTTTATACCATTTGATTGTTTTTAATAGGCCATAGAATTTACTCAGGTACAAGGAATCACAAATAAACCACTACCACTACCTTTGTATTTATCAAGTTACTAATAGTTGTAACCATTTCAGACCAGTTCCACCACCTCCCAGACCCCCTATAGCGCTTCCAATAACTGCAAGGAGATCCTGGACAAAAGGTTGCAAATACGGTGGGAGCTGCAGGTAAATATAACTTGTCACCTACATCATGTTTTACTTACATTCGGGGCTGTAGCAATTAGTTAGCATTCAATAATAATTTACCGTGAGCATGTGCCGAACGTAAGTTTGGACATGCCTCTGATATCCCCCAGAGGTAATCCTCAATGGAACCACGCTCTGACAGAATTAGAGATGAATCCTCGAAGGGGGTAGGTGATGTGGGTCTGCTTTTTTAAACTTATCCGAGACATACAATTAAGGCACGTAAGTCCATATTTTTGAATAAGTGTGGTCTACCCTGGGCAATGGCATCGCTGACTTTTACTAACGAGTAGGATCTGAAAAGGGCCACTTTGTTAGCGACTACCCTTCTGCCAAAGTTCGGTACCAAACGATTTGCCGTATTCTATTGGTGCTCGGGAGAACCAGTGCTTCTAGGGAAAGCTTGTTCAATCGTACTTCATCCTTACTGTGCGCTAGAGCTAGACAAACCTAGAGGTTAAGAGCCAACCCGTAACTTACAAAATATCTATACCTGCCTATATACATATATCGAGAATGAGAGGTTTAATCCACTCTATATAAGATTTGAATTATGTCCAATTGAAAATAATATTTCATATAAATTGTGACTAAAATAACGTGACATTTTATTTTTATTTCCACCCAAGCGAAGTGAATCTTGTGAAGGTAAAACATCGTTCTAGAATTATCTCCATTGAATACATTTGCTGCTGTAAATATTCTTGCTGTTTTGTACAAGTACTGCGACCAAATCAATTTAGAAGCTAAGTAACCTATGTACGTAGGTATAGAAATCTACAAGAAGTTAGGTTTATACGCTTGACTCGAACAAAGAACTACAGTCCTGAAAACCTTTCGGTTATAAAAACTGAAGCATTTAGAGATAAGAGTTACAAAGAATGTTTCTTATATGCTGTTGCGAAATTCTCCCACTTCCGGGGGTTTCAAGAAATGAACAAACTCGTTGCCTGCTCTCCGAACGCATCCCTAAAGTATCTGCCCTTATGATAAGTACATCTGTGGATACTGGCTACCTATGTAAGTACGAGAATACGTATACATAGGCACTGCTGTTTCTATTAAACATTGACGTGTAATACTGATTGACGGACTGACACAACCCTAAGTGGTTTTAGATACTTGACATATATTAGGCTAGTCGTCTTTTCTTGGTGTGTGAACAACATTCTGAATAGCAAGTGTTTTCAGGGAGACCACATCCAGATTACCCTGGCCGCTCGTCTCCGTTCCACACACACAGAGCAATACATGGCTTTTGGGATATCTGGCGCTGAAGGTAGACCGGCCATGCTGGACGCCGATGTCGTTGTCGCTTACTGGGACACCAAGTAAGAGTTCTTTTTAAACACGGCCACTATACGGGTAACACTGAAATATTTTTTACTTCAAATATATCCACGGCCGATTTTTATGTTTTAAGACGGGGAAGCGCCTTCATCTTACCTGGTTTCAAGTTATGATTAAGCTGAACCGCAATTCATCCAGATTCCTCAATAGTCTCAACCGCCTCTGGTCTAGTGGTTCGGATACCGGTGTCAGATCCGAACAGGTGTCCCGGGTTCGATCCCCAGGGTGAGTAGGTACAATATTGTTCTTGGTTTGGTGGGTGGTAGAAGCCTGTATAGCTACCACCATCTTACCTAATTCTGTCGCCATAACAACAATTCTTAAATTGTTGTGTTCCGGTATTTATAGGTAAGATAACCAGTTCCTCAGTTTATTGAGGATTATATTTTGGCAACGTGACAGCTTAGATCAGAGTACCTACCATATTTAATAAGTTTTGTATGTACCTACAAGTGTCCTCTATCCAATACCTTTAACACTTTAAATGCGCAAACTTTTTAAAAAAATGGCGGAGGTGGATTTGCCAAACTCCTTTATCGCGAAACAGGTATTTATTCTAAATTGTATTGTAATAGATAACACAAAAAGCCGATATACCAATTAATATCACCTGCGTAAAATTAGTCAATTATTATTGAATGTGAACATGCCAAGATCCAACGTGCTTAAGTTATAGATCGTATAGTGGCCACGACAAAAATGTACCTAGAGGTCTTGGTTGATTTGCCTGTTATTACATTCAGTTATTGTCGAACAGACATGGTGAACGGATTCATGCTATATATTGGGCATTACCGGACAAATAGGGACAGAAGAAACGCCTGAATTGATAAGCTATAAATACGGACCTATTACTACGAATTTAACAACCCATTAATGTCCACTGCTGTACAGAGTCGCCAAAAATTGAGGGAAAGAAACAAGGAAATAAGTATTATTTGCAATTTACAGATCAGGTCAACCGAAAGTGGCAGATTATACCATCAGTCACCTGGCACAATGCGACGGAGAGAAGGGAGTTTGTCCAGACCAGCGGGTTGGAGGGTCCAATGACGTAGTCCTGGGTAGGTACCACTCAGTAGGTACCTTCTGGATAGGCTCGCTCCATCGATGCCATCTTCTTTGCCTGTGCAAGTTACGCGGTCAAAAGCTGTTGCACTTCAAAGTGTAAAAAACATCCATATTTTCAGTAGGCTTTGAGAGGTCCAGATTAGTCAGCCGGTGGCGATGGTCAGTGGCAGTTTTTTAAATAGCTTTGTAAATGTCCGTGTTGCAACATACGTTCCGTATTCTGCATACTGTATAAGCCCACCTTGTGCCAAATATTAAATTTTTGAAAATGTTATGGAACAAATATTGTATAAATTGTCAGAATCAAAACAACAATTGATAGCTTGTGGAGATTTTAATATTGATCTATTGACCAAAGAAACATATAGCAAAAAAATTACCAACTTGTTTAACGCCTTTAATCTAAAACCTATGTTTATGGAGCCTACGAGAACAGGTGGAAAATAAGTGAAACCTCAGTTGTGTAGATAATATATTTACAGATACCAACATTATATGGAAGAGTGTAATAAGTAAAATAAAATCTGACCATCTAGGAGAAATTATTAAAATCGAAACACAATGTAAAACTAATATGAAGAGAAAAAATACTTTTGTACCACTGACAGCTGATAGAGTGGAAAAATTTAAATCAGCACTAATGTCTAAATTACCTGTTTCATATAATGGCAACTATCCTGATTATTTATATTAGGTCCTTACATATGAAATTGGCGTTTTGTCGTACTGGCCACTTTGATCTTAAATATCTCCTCTTTGGTTAGGAATTCCAAATTCAAATTTAAACAGCTATTTACTCATGCATTTGTGTTTCGAAAACCGTAATTCATTTGTTTTTTTCTCTTTTGCTTTTTTTTTCTGCGTCACTCATTTCACAAAATGGAAAACTTAAAATATCGCATTATTTACGAGTACGAGTTCCACCGTGGCACCAGTGCTGCAGAAACGGCTCGAAGGATTAATGATGTGTATGGTGGTGGTGTCGCAAAAGAAAACACGGTGCGTTTTTGGTTTCAACGCTTTCGTTCTGGAAATTTCGACCTGCAGAACAAGCCCCGTGGACGGCCGGAGACCAAGGTCGATAATGATGAATTGAAGGCTATTGTGGAAGCAGATCCATCGCAAACCACATCACAGTTAGCTGCAGGCTGCGGTGTTAGTGACAAAACTGTTTTAATCCACTTGAAGCAAATTGGGAAGGTGAAAAAGCTTGAAAGGTGGGTACCTCATGAATTGAGTGAAGCAAACCGACAAACGCGCGTCGACTGCTGCGTTACATTACTCAACCGGCACAATAATGAAGGAATTTTAAATCAGATCATTACATGTGATGAAAAGTGGATCCTGTACGATAATCGTAAACACTCATCGCAATGGCTGAACCCTGGTGAACCAGCAAAATCTTGCCCCAAGCGAAAATTGACTCAAAAAAAGTTACTTGTAAGCGTTTGGTGGACTAGTGCCGGTGTCGTACACTATAGCTTTCTTAAATCTGGTCAGACGATTACGGCTGATGTCTATTGTCAGCAACTGCAAACCATGATGGAAAAGCTCGCTGTTAAACAACCGAGACTTTTCAATCGCTCTACGCCACTGCTGCTTCAAGACAACGCTAGACCACACACGGCCCAACAGACGACTACCAAATTAGAGGAGCTTCAATTGGAATGTCTAAGACATCCACCGTACTCTCCGGACCTTGCTCCAACAGATTACCATTTTTTTCGAAATTTGGATAACTTCTTGCAAGGAAAAAAAATCAATTCCGATGAGGCAGTCCATACCGCTTTCAAAGATTTCATTGATTCCCGTCCGAATGGTTTTTACGGTAAAGGGATCAATGAACTACCTATAAGATGGCAAAAGTGTATAGATAGCAATGGTACATACTTTGATTAATAAAATATATTTTAATATGAAAAAATTGCCTTTATGTTCCTCCCATACAAAACGCCAATTTCATATGTAAGGACCTAATATAATACATTTTTTACTAAATTTAGCAACATATTTAACTCAATATAATTACATCCAAAACAATCACAGTTTCTGATAATACAACATTTAGTGAGTGGGCAAGTGGTAGAAGAAAATTGTATAAACTTTATGGTGAAAAATAGTACAACTTTAGTAAAGAGTTTAATGATAAAGTTAAAAAATATCCTAAAATCTTGAGAAAGTTTGTGTGGCCGCTAAATCCCAATACTTGAGAAAAAAGATTGTAAATAGTAAAGATATAATAAAAGCTACTTGGAAAATTATTAATAATGAGACTGGAAAAGGGAAACGCAGCAACACTAACGAATTTAATTTAAAAATAGGAAATCTTAATATATCCCAAATTTTGATGTTGCGACAGCTTTTGAAAAGTTTTTTACTGATATATCTGTTTCTACCACAAAATCATTGAACTCTTCAAATATTATGGCAGAGGCAATACTGATAAACAATGTACCATCATGTAAGAAACCATTTTATTTCAAATATGTTAATAATAACGATATTATTAAAGCATTTAAACTTATAAAAGAAAAGAAGACCTCTGACCTCTGGGGCATCTCTGTAAGCATTTTAAAACCAATAATAGGCGTTATAGCCGCTGAATTAGCTTTTATTTTCAACGACTGCGGCGTATTTCCAAATTTAATGAAATAAAGTAAAATAACTCCTCTTTTTATCTGGTAACAGTTCTGATCCAATAAATTTTAGGCCGATATCAGTACTACCGACATTCAGTAAAATCTTTGAGAAGATTATTCTTACACAGTTACACAGTATTTTTTATGCTAATGCCCTATTTCATGATAAACAATTTGGATTTACAAGAGGTCGCTCAACTGCTGATGGTATTAGTTTAGTATCGCATATTTTCGAGGCCTGGGAGAAATCACATAATGCGTTGGGAGTCTTTTGTGCTTTGTCTAAGGCTTTTGACTGCGTGCACCATGAAACACTGATTATGAAATAAGACCACTACGTTGATACCGTAGTGGTCTAAGTAGGTGTTGCACTAGACTTACTCACGTTTTACCTAAATGATCGCATACAGCATGTCGACGTGAATGGCCAGCGTTCTTCAGGATCTTTGGTTACCATGAGTGTGCCGCAGGGTTCAATACTGGGCATTTCTTATTTTTAGTATATATTAATGATCTGCCCCAAATAATTAAAGATGACCTTGGATTGTACTGTTTGCATATGTTACGTCACTTCTATTTAGATTGAAGCGACAAATGACTAACTTTGACAACGTAAACAATGTAATCTCAAAAAATGTTAACTGGTTTAATGTAAATAACTTAGTACTCAATCAGAAAAAGACCAAATGTATTCGATTTATTTTACCAAATGTAACTGCAGTTGAAGCGAATGTAAAAGTTAAAGAGGAAAGCATAGAATTAGTCAAAACCACTGTATTTTTGGGATTAATCTTAGATAATTAACTTCAATGGGGCCCACACATAGATAAACTGGCGAAGAGACTTAGTTCTGCAGCATATGCTGTAAAGAAGATACGACTTCTCACAGACGTTGCTACAGCAAGACTAGTTTACTTCAGTTACTTTCACAGTATTATGTCATATGGCATGATACTGTGGGGAAGTGCTGCAGATATAAACACCATGTTGGTTTTGCAGAAGAGGGCTGTTCGCGCTGTTTACAAAATGGGTCCCAGAGATCTAGAATAAATATATTGACTATGTCATATGGCATGATACTGTGGGGAAGTGCTGCAGATATAAACACCATATTGGTTTTGCAGAAGAGGGCTGTTTGCGCTGTTTACAAAATGGGTCCCAGAGATCTAGAATAAATATATTGACTATGTCCTGTCAATATATTTATGAAAATATTATGTACGCGCGTAAAAACATAAGCTTATTTGACAAAACTTGTGATAAACATAATTATAATACAAGAAATAAGAATAAACTCGCTGTTCCCACAACTAGGCTCCATAAGGTTAACAAACCGTTCATAGGGCAAACTGTACGCTTTTATAATAAATTGCCAAGTGATGTGCTAAGCTTGTAAAATAATAAATTCAAAAATTTTGTAAAACAAAAGCTTGGAAAGCTTATTAAAAAAAATCAGATTACATAGAAGATAAGAAAGCCTGGCATTAAAAAAATGAATTTGCTCCAGTGAATAAATTGTAATTAGTATTAGATAATTTTAAACTATTGTAATGGATCATGAAAAAAAAAACTAGCCCGAGGTTCTTGCTTTTCTCCTTGTGTGCTGGTTGCGATTCCGAACAGGCGGTAGATTAGACGTTTCAAAGTGATCCTAAAAAATCTTACTGAATAAATATATTTGACTTTGACTTTGACTTTGATTCCAGTATCAGGCACCCAAAGAGACGGCGTGACCACCATCACGTACCGCCGCCCGCTGGCCGCCACCGAGCCCTCGCGAGACAAGGAGGTCCTAACGTCGCGCTCCCAGTCCGTCATCGCGGCGTTCGGTCCGCTCAACAAGCGATACGAAGCCAACGCTCACTCCTTCATGGACACCACGAGGAATGACGTGCAGTTGGACTTTGGAACCACGGTATGTCTAATAACCGCACATACGTAAGCAATAAACGAAACTAATTGATATTTTTTTAAAGTAGTAGGTAGAGCCCCTTGTGAAAAGGCTCTTTTGAAAAAAGGGTTTGAAGGGTATGATTGCCGGTGAAATTACGGGCAAGCGAGGCTTAACACCTTTAAGTCTCAAGTTGACAGGCGCAATGGAGTGCCGTATAGGCTATGTTCTTTGTGGATGTGACCTACGCAGGCATTGTTGGTGCTTGTTCCGTCTCCTAGTTGCATTAAAAAAAACTGCAATAAGTAGTACCTACAGTCCGGCCGAGAAAATGCGTTCCTGACATACAGATGTCTAACTGACAGTAGTTGGTCAAGCCATAACTGTTGATGGCCAGATCAATTTTTGACTTTTTTCAACCGATCCAATAAAATAATGATAGTTATTGAAAATATGTATTGCTCCAACTAAAAAGAACGCAAGTTCTTTTCTGGAATAAAATAAGGTTAATTAAGGTTCGTAAGCTGTACACACTGTAAAGTTTGTACAGCTTGCGCAGTTGGACTTTGGAGCCGCGGTTAGTATATTTAGTACCTAGATTGATTTTCTAAAGCCCCAGGATAAAATATTTAGGATAGGGAAGGGTTCTTGTGGATATTGTAAAAATTGTTTAGGTACCCAGATATATATTAAACCACTAACAAAGATAACGCCAAATTACAGTTATTTACATTGTTTTAAAAAAGCGGTTTTTTTAAAGGATCGGCAACGCGTTCTTGATTCTTTCTACAGGCAGTATAACAACATTGATTAGACTTGTCAAGCCGGTAAATTATAAATGATTTATTGGTCTGTCGCTACTACAGCATGTGTAAGAAATACTACACTGCAGTATGCATTACACAATACTAATCCCAATCAAGTGAAGGGACAGCTTCCTTGACGCATTTTCCTTTTGATTTAAAATAGCCAGTGGGGCACGGACCGATGTTTAGAGACCCCCCAGCTATCCCATTGTCGTTAGCAAACGATTGTCCGTATGCCAACAACACAGTATCGAATAGATACAATAGTATGTCAGCATTGTTTTTAGAGATGTCTTCATTAACATCAACAGGACTCTTACTAGCAGAGTCATCTTTATTACTTGAACCTATTGCAGCATCACCTGCTTTGTCAGCAATGTTACTAGCATTATTTCCACTGTCAGTACTTGTACTATTGACAGCACGTCCTGTAGTATCAACAGCATTCGATGTTTCATTTACTAGTAATACGGAACTGTTAGTGGTCATTGCAGGTTCAACATTTCTTGATGTGCTATTGGTCTCTGTTGTGCCAGTGAAGTACGCTTGGTGGCAGAGATATAACACGAAAACCGCAAACGAGCAACGCATTTTAATCTGAAAGTAAAAAATAAGCTTTCTTTATTTTTGACAGCCAATCGTTTGAACACTAGCATATGGAGTCTTCTAAATTAAACCTATTCACTCTGGACGTAGAGATTCCAAAATTGGTCCGTAAAACAGACGGACAGAGTTGCTTGTGTACTTAAAACGGCCAGTGATCAAACAGACCGATAGACAAAGAGAAACAGACAAGTTCCCTCTTCCCGTACTAATTATGTAGATTGGTAGAGGTGTTCCGTATGCCGTATGCAGTTCAATGTAGGCCAACGAACTTTGCTCCTGTTTTTTTATTTTAATAATAAGATTAATTAAGAAAAAAAAGCGTAGTTAGTACATAAATATAACATACGCAGGTAACTATCGTTTTAGGTTCTGTAACGCCTTGTAGAATTCCTGAAGGTAGTCGGTTTATTTAAAGAATTTAGGTTGTTTTTTTTTACCTTTATTGAAACAAAATGTACCTACAATTTAACTCACTATTAAAAAGGGAACCAGTCGGGTTACTTAAGACAAAATATGTGTTTCAATTAATTGATTACCAAGGATCACAAACAAACAACTAAGTGTACATTTTACCTAGTAACTTCAAAATTTGACAATTTTACACCGTTAAAGACTTTCTTGGTACCTTACCAGATCTTTCATCATCTGCAACAATATTTGTAGGTACTTATGTAGCTACTACCTAACTAGCTACTTATGTTGGTGTTCAGGTCTATGTTTCTGAGTCTTCTTCTTGCAACAGCCCATGAATGTCCAGCCAATGAACCTCCTCCGAAATTGGAGGGTAGGCCATAAAACACACTGTAATCTGATTGTGGTTCACCCTTTAGTCGATTTATACGACATCTACCGGCTTAGTTGAGTGGGGAAGGGTCCATCCGCCACTGCGGAGTTTCTAAGAAGTAGATACAGTATCAATACCTGTAACTACCCACTTACGTACAAAACGGACAGTTTTTTCAGCATTTTCGAAAATGTTCGTTAGGTACGAACATTTTCGTACCTTTACCTAACTAGTGCCACAGATAATTAAATACTAACACCAGTACCTACCTGTATCCCTAAGTGGAATTTTGTACTTTTCTTTTACGAATAAATTAATATAGGTACTAAAGTACCTATCTAACGTGCCATGCACACTAACCATTTTTTACTTGCATATGAAAAAAACTTAAATTGATTTTAAAACGTCTGATTTTTTCAATTTCAGTAATAAGTAAAGGTTGTCGTTTATTAAGCAGGCATAAAACAATCACTAAATGCACTTACTGTTCTGTTTTTCCCAAGCAAATCGCAATATTCGCAGTAACATTAACAAATACCTGCGTCAATCACATTACAAATTCGAGAACTCAATGAATACCTATAAAATTATAGAACTAACTTGTTGTTCATTAATTTAACCCCTAAATACTCGTATGGGGTTAAACTATCCTTACGCTCATCAATGAATAATTAGGTACCTAGGATCTACCTATACCTCTACTACCTACCTATAACCACAGATCACACAGTCTGTGTAGCTCAGTTGGCGCCAGATTTTTCTTTTGCGCTGTAGGTTCGATTCCCAACCGGGACAAACGTTTGTGTGATGAAACAGTTTTTGGGTGTTGTATTGTATGTACCTATAATAAGTACCTTTTTGTTACATAAAAAGTAATTAAGTACTATCCTGCATTTCAAAAAAACGTTTTTTTTGTATTTCATTCGGAGCCTTTTTATTACACATTACACATATAAATAATGATATGAGTTAACTTAAAAATAAAAAGTATGGCAAAGGTGAGCTTAACCCTATTAAGAGTTTTCTTAGCCTTAGTGCGGGTCCCACTAACTTAGCCTGTTTATAATAATCCTTACAAACTAAAATTATTATTCGACCTACAAACATTTTTTTTTATATCTTAGGGCATGAATATGCATGGAGCAATTTAATAGAATTTGTCCATAATCGCGAATACCCAACAAAGGGTTAAAAGGATAAATAACTATGTCGTCATTAGGTACCTTTATTATTGCTTATTGAAGTTTTCTAGGTTGGTCAATACATATTTGTTCTGCTGGTATTTTCCCTGTATGTGTATCCTTATTGACCGAGCGAGCGCGAGGCGTTAACATGGGCAAAAATGATGTCGTATGTCGACCGGCGGATGATGATGATGGCGTTTCTTCTCTAAGTACAAGTAGCCTTTCTCAACAGATTCTCGTGAAACATTGTTTTTTTTTCGATAAATAAATGATTTTTTTTTGGCGATTCAGCTTTTTTTTAAATGGCGTTAATATTATATCTGGTTTGAAACCTCAAAATTCATATTATTATATAGCCATTTCGAAAAATAAACAAAGAAAACTTTATGTTCATTTTTGTTACTTTACTTACTAATGTTAAGTAATATTAAGGTGCATGTTTATTAAATTTTAATCTATGTAAAAGATAGACTCGCGATGTTTACAGCTCACAGAGCCACTGGTAATCATATTTTTTACAAAAAAATAATAAGTTAGTAGTTACTGTAAATTACAATCGTCTTCATCAGCTTAATGTCACGATTGACGCATGATCCCAAGCAACCGACGCCAAGATTGCAAGGAGTCATTGCTTATATGGCAACCAGGGTGATTCTAACTGCTAAAGGCTTTCATGAATCCTATATCCATTGTACCCCCAAAATAATAATTTCATATTATTACCGATAAGATGACGATGACTTTGACAACAGTTTTAGGCATAACCATCGAGATTTTTTTTTACAGAACGATAACACCTGCATTGGTCTGGCAACCCTGGACAGCAACAGCCCTGAGCCCTGGCCCCCACGGGTGATCTTCGGAATTTCCAACTTCTCCGTCAGGATCGGACCGGCCGCCGGGCTCAGGGGCTACACTCCTATCACCGGTAATTGACAGTTGTCGAGCTATATTTCCATATTATTTTACGTCGGGGAAACGCTTGTCCTTCATCTCACCTGGTCGCAAGTTATGATAAACTTATTTTCACTACTTACATTTATAACTAGTTTTAGAGAGGGGGCATAGTTTTCCCGAAGATATTCTTTCATAAATTGATTAGGTACTACAGCATTTTTGTTCAAACATTTTACGTTTTTCAAACTCTAAATCATGTTTTCAACTAGAAATTATTTCTTTAGTAAGTCCACGGATTGAAGTATTTTTGCAGACTGACCAGACAACGCACAGCATGTAGTAGAATAAATGTTGGTCGCAGGGGTCCAAGTAACATAAAACCCAAGGGATTTTTGTTTATATGATAAATATTTATTGACTTCATATCCCACATCACATTTTATAAGAAAATTATAGCAGGTAAGTACTTTACAAGCCTATATGGAGCCTTGGTTAGGGTATCAAGTGAAGCGTGCTGAATGGAACAAATAAATTAACTTAAGGTTCGTAGGTATTCAAAAATAGGCCAGTGATTAAAATACACATATAATAAGTAGACTATAAAATATAACGTTTTATATTGAATGATATTTATTTTTAAATGTGAGGTTAATTAACCTATATACCTATCATCATACATCACATATTTCTTCTGGTTACTGTGACAAATTTCATCCAGCTAAAGGTATCACGCCATTGGTGAATCAATCAAGGAAAATGTTGTTTTCTGATTCCACGCAGGCAATGAAATTATTAATGGATTCTTCCGTGGTGCTGGTAAGTTTACAATAGATATAAATAGTTATGTACCTACGTACAATAAAATCTGTGTAGCTATTGACTGAAAATCAACGCGCGAATCGTAGGTTGATTGTTGTGTTCCGGTATTTAGAGGTAAGATAGCCAGTTCCTCAGTTTGTTGAGGATTAAGGGTGAAATGCGCTTTAACCTTCGGCCTTATCTCAACTTGAAACTAGGTGAATTGATGGCCAAGCGCTTCCCCGTCGTACAATTAAAAAATCTCACCTGGTTACGATTTTGCTGCCAATGAAATGTCTATTTAATTGGCAAGCTCTACACTACAGCCTACACGGCTTGATAGATTTTGACGTGATGAGGTGTCTTACAGAGGCTATATTATTTTAGTATGGAGCAATAACGCACCGTATATATATATATATGTGTATATATATATATATATAACATACTGAATGTTTAAAGATTGTACGTATTTTCGCAAAACTTGAGGGGTTTAAAATTTTAGTCTTTAGTTCTTCCAACTTTCACCAATAATTTTGAATACACTGCGTTTGTTAGTAAAGTGCAAAAAAGCGTATTAAACAGAAGATACAAACTATCGTGACACAGAGATTTGACCATGATGATGACATTTGTCTGACAGGTCACCCCTCATGGGGTATCGCGTGGTACATCAACGACCAGCTGATCCCAGAGCTGTATGTGGAGCGAGGGAAGTCCTATATCTTCGTGGTGGAAGGCGGCAACGATGACACCAACCCGGCCAAGTAACAATACCCATAATAATAACAGATTTTTATAGCGCAGCTGCATGGGATTTTAATAACATTCATTTGTAATCTGGTTCCCATATAACAAACTCTGCTAAGTTTGGGGCTAGATGACGTTGTTTAAATTGTTTAGAAAGAAATAAATAAATATTACAGGACATTTATTTCACACAGCGCCATCTAGCCCCAAACTAAGCATAGCTTGTAATATGGGAACTAGATTACGGATATAATACTTTAGGATACTTTTTTTGTGAATGATACAACACCCAAGCACAGAACGAACTGCTTGTTGCTTACAAAGAAATATTTATTCCTTTATAAGCAACTCTCAGGTAGCCTTTAGCCTACAACTTAAGTGAATTCAACATGGTGTTCTTCTTCTCCCCCATTCTCCAAGTTGAGACGCCTACTCAGTACCTAAGTATTTACGTCTCTCATGCTCATAAAAGCATTATTCAAACAATACCCGTATCTACGTACGTTGTGTTCCGCCATTAGAGGTATAGACTGTTGAGGATTTCGTGTAAAGTGCGCCTGCACCTTCGAGCTTATGATAGCTCGAAACCAGATATGAGGCCTTAGCGCTTAGTCGTCGTGTAATTAAAAAAACACTGCGAGACAGAGCCTCCTCCAACATTTGAGGGTTTTTTCAGTAACCACCACGGATATGTTGTAGCAGTAAATGTGTTTAAAGATACACGAAAGTAAACTGCTGCCCTTCTTCTGATGTGTTCTACATTACCTACCTGTATAATGAAAAAATAATAATTAATATGCACTTTGACTTTTAGCTTTGCGACCTACGAGTAGATAGGCTCAAAATAAAGCAAGTAACAGTTGGATTTTTTTTTACAGATACCATCCATTCTACATCAGCGACTCGTCGGAAGGCGGTTTCAGCCAGAAGAAGGAAGAAGATCGAAGGAAACAGAGAGTGTTTGCAGGAGTTGCGTATGACACCGAGGGGTACCCCTATCCTACTGCAGGTGACGTATTCTTATATGGATTTTACGGTGTATCATCTAAATAACACCTTTTATTATTGGTGATAGTCGAGCGATTTACCCTAATCAGGAACCTATTCACTCAAGGACTTGATGACTGGATGTATATTGTACCTACGCTGCAGAAAAACCATACGAGGGCAACAAGTTTCATTACTTAGTAATGATATAGGTACGAAGAGGCGAATCGATGTGTTTGGAACAATATATAGGCCAGATCAGGGATGAGGTGGTTGATCAGGCTAATATATGATGGTAAAGCTAACCAAGATAGCCTTCATCTCACCTGGTAACAAGTTGAGATAAGGCCGAAGGTGGAGGCGCACTTCACCCGGAATCCTCAACAAACTGAGGAACTGGCTATCTTACCTCTGAATGCTGTAACACAACATTTTTTTTAAGAATTGCTATTATGGCGACAGAATTAGGTAAGATGTGATCTCAAAATGTGTAGCACAATAGGTACAGAAAGATAATTTGACAGTCCTGGGTTGCGATAAAATTTGTGGGCCTCGTAAGTAAACCAGTCTGTATCCTCCAGCTGGTCGGTACTGCGAGTGGACTCACAAGACGACGGACCAGGCGACTGTCACCGCCTCCTTCGAGGAATACACTAAGACGTTGGAGCTGCTCTGTGTAGACGGTGAACCAGCCGTGCTCAACTGGACTGTGGCGCACGAGACGCCCGATTTGGTCTACTATCAGGTAACTATATTACCCCAAACAGGATCGAATCGAAACATATAAACTAGAATTCTAAGCTTATACGGAATTATAACAACCAAAGATTTCCATTTTTTTTTTGTCATTACGATTTTTACGTAAGTATTTTAGGTAGGTAATCGATTTTTACAAGATGCAGTAGAGAAATCTCTGTGCATTTGGTAAAAATCATAAGATGCAGAATCTATTATTACAAACATTAAATTTTCTAATTGAAATACTGTTTTTTCGTGATACCTTATAGCTTCTTTTAATACTTACATATAAGTATTTTACCTTTATAAGACCCCAACCCGCCTCAATGGAATTCCTACTAAGGTTTTTTGATACCTACCTTCTTTGTTCTCAGTGCTACACCCACAACAACCTCGGCTGGAAGATCCACGTGGTAGACCCGGGCGCGCAGGTCCCTTTCCCTTCAGACCAGCGCATCAACGGCGCCAACATTCACCCATCTCTCTCCTCGATTCCACTGCTCTTGATGACAGCAGTACGCAACATGATCGCCAGATAAAATAACAATATCTTCGTAAGCTCTGCATCGAAAATTCGTTTTCCAACCGAAGATACACGAAAATAAATGTCGAAAGTAAATGTTTTTGCCACCAACTTACACAAGATTTAATTTTGCCGCGGTTTTAAACGTCAAAACTACCGCCTGTATTTTTTTTTTTGAGGCTGCCAATCTCAATAATGTCTAATCTATTTACACTTCGGTAGGACGATCGGTTTTACACTGATATATTCGGTCGCATTTTAAATTTTATTTAGGTATTTATGTAACTGGTAATTGTAAATTTAGGTTCATTTGTAATTTGCTGCCCAGTACAAAGTAGACAACGAAAAAATGTTGGTAATATATTTTGGAGGGTAGGTAACATACTCGTATTTCGGTTCTTCGGGTGGAAATTGTGATAAAATTGTTGAGATAAAATCGATCCAGAGCTTGCGTTTTGTATAGGTAGGTGCATACCTTCCAACATTTAGCTAAAAAATGGGTAATTGATGTCAATCTACATTATTTATATCAATTTCATATCAGTCTTGTAAAGTGTTTGATCTACGTAATTTTCACGTTAGCTTTTTGAAAGTGGGTCTTGTAGCATTATACAAAAAATGCAGTATCTATAATTATAAATGTAGGCATTGTTCATAGGTACCAAAATACTTACAAAATGTTGCGTGGAATTGATTAAAATATTGTAAGTACCTACTCAGATTGTGACACTTTTAAAAATTACCTACTGAATCGTCTAAGCATTTTCTTGACCCGTATCAAAAGTGGCAAATATTTATTATATTAGAAGACAGATGGCTAGTCTATTGTTGCATATAGCAATTACTAATATAATTTGGAACGTTCCATTTATTGAATTTACATTCCTTGTTGGATTTTCTTACGATTGCACTAACATTATCATCACCGTTATGAGCTCATTCTCTAAAATTTGGTAAACATTTCAATTATAAATAATGTTAGTTCATTAAACCTAAATTTGAATTAAAAAGACTATTAAACTTACCTATTTGAATTAAAGTCTTCAATGCTTGTTTAGCATTGATAGATTATGGAATCGAGCGTAAGTATTTTACTCATTAATTTGAGAACGATCAAAGCAACTACGTCATGTGAGTTGGATTATTTAAGGTATATGGACGAGTAGGTCTAGGTATATATGGTTTGATGCAAATGACAATAATGCATTTTGAGCGATTGGATACATTTAATAATATCCATTCATTGTGCTTTTTGTAAACTTGACAATAATAAATGTTTGAATTTTTATATATTATAACTTTTTTGGGCTGTTTACCTTATTAGCTTAATAAGTAGAGTATAAGTACTTATTATCACACTGAATGCATCTGTATGAAAAAAGATAAATTAATGTGGTAATTTAGGAACTCATTATATAATTTATTAAAATACTAATGTGTATTAACTGCAGAACGAATGATGATAATAACTGTCATTAATGACAATAACAAAATTGTGTCTATTCCGTGTTATTATTAAGAAAACAATGTTTGAATATTAGTAGCATCATTAAAGGCTTACAGAATTAGCTAGGAAAATGAAATTGATGTAAGTTTTTGTTTATGGATACACTTATCTAATATTATGTCGGGTTCTACACTAATATTTT
The DNA here is from genome assembly GCA_951394065.1 of Venusia cambrica. Taxonomy (NCBI): domain Eukaryota; kingdom Metazoa; phylum Arthropoda; class Insecta; order Lepidoptera; family Geometridae; genus Venusia; species Venusia cambrica. Next base: position 9,639,949 of record OX596040.1, read on the forward strand.
TTGTATTAAAACCCCATGCTTATATTATAATGTTAGTAGGTACCTCATCATTTTGGTCGGGCATAGGTAGGTAGGGGTAGGTAGGTATAGGTACTGCGAGATCGGCGAATGTAAAATCAACAGCGTGATTAAGGATTTTCCGTCAAAAATACTTTGTTGTGCAATTATACAGACTTTTCAGACAATTGTAAATGAAAATGTAAGAAAGTCTCCCGTTTCCGCATAAAACTCTTGAGTGGTCCATTGTGCGTGAGGAATGTCCAGCTAGTAGGTATAGCCAGCCTTACTCCGACCAGAAGCGCAGAATATTTCTGGGGTCTAACTTCAACAATTCGTAATCTAAGTACGCGGGGCTACTTATACTTGTCAATAGGTACTTGGTAAACGTTTTATGCATTGGTACAAAACGGTCAACAGTATGTAACAAATTAAAATACCAATAGTATTACATAGTAATGGAAAAAGGTGGAGAAAGTAGGTGAAGCACGGGTCCTCAAACAGGACCCGTTTTATGTCTTTGTTTTATGTACTTAGATCAAACGATCAACGTAAGACCTACTAACAATATACGATATGGAATAAAATGGGATATTAAAGCATGACAGCTCTATGTAAGTAGGTATTAATTACAGATCAAGAATTTATGAGTAGGTACCTAAACATAATATTTCTCGATGCCTCTTTGCCGAATTCTATCGTCTGATCTAGTTTAAATATTGTTTTTATCTAACTAGTTACTCATGGCAGCCTAGCTATGCCAAGCATTGTAACGAAATCTGGCTGAAATGGATCATTTCTATTTCATAAAACTAGCCTAGCTCTAAGTAAAATTGTGTAGAAGTAATGTTTGACAATAAAAATACGGTGACAATAATTGTTGCAAATGTAAACATATTTAAGTATACTAAATATTATATTATATACATTTTACGAACATAGTTACAAAAGTGGTTTTAAAATTTTCGCATTCACTATTAAAAGTTTATATGAATCTTGTTTGTACTACTCGTAGGTACTGTTAGAATAGTTATCAAATTAGTAATTTAAATCATTTATCACTCTGTAGTTGTAGTTGTTGATGCACATTTTTTTGTTAAAATATAAAATATAAAGAATATAAAGAGGTTTATAGAAGTTAAATGATTATCACCACTTACATTTAACAAAGTTTTACAGAGCAATTAATAATATAAATTTAAGCATACTGCAGTGCCATAGGTACATAACAAAATTGTTACTATTAAATAACGATTGTTTCATATTTCGTAATTTCTACAACTATTTTGAGAGTAGGTAGGTAATTATTTAACAATAATTATTTTGATTAATATCTAAGTAGAGTAATATAATTCATACCATTAAACCAACACTGAGCAAAGCACAAATTTTTATCTAGGTAGGTAGTTGTTATTGTGTTTAAATACAATACTTACAGTAAGCACTCACATCTAGTACCTAAATAGCATTACAGCAGCTACTGGGCTGATATTATTATTTATAATACTTATGAGACCTTATTTCTACATTATTAGTTACATATCCATGTATCACAACATTAATGTTACTTTTCTTAATTTATAAGATTCGTAACTAAAAAGTCCGTCATCAAATGAATGTATTGAATTGTTCTTGATCATAACTATGAGTTATTGTATGAAAATTAAAATGAATAGAAACACAACCAGTCGCGTTTGAGGTGACCTGTAAGTATGTGCTGTGGATCTTTTTTTTTATTACGACGGGGAAACGCTTGGCCTTCATCTCACCTTGTCTCGAATTATAATAAGACTAAAAGTGTAAGCGCACTTCACCTGAATCCTCAACAGACTGAGGAAATGGCTATCTAACCTACCTCTAAATGCCGGAACACAACAATTTAGAATTGTTGTTATGGCTGACTTGTAACATTTCCTACCACAAACCAAAACAAGCGCATGTACTCCCCGTGGAAATCGAACCCGGGAACTCTGAGTATGACACCGGTGGGCGAACGACTAGGCCAGGTAGGTACAGAGGCGGAAATAAAAGTTGAATTATTTGGATGGGTCACCATCCAAATAATTCAACTTTTATTTCCGCCTCTGTGATGTGTTCTAATCCGTCAGGATTGTAGGTACAAGCCATTTAGTTAAAAACAGTTTCGACTTTTTTACAGACATTGTAAATAAATTAATACCTAGTGATTTTTACAAGCTGCATTGTGTTGTGTTATCTGTCACATTGTTTTACTTTAACCTACCTATATTTAGCTTTAATAATTTATGACAATAAACCCGATTCGTAAACTACGTATGTTATTTTTTGTTTGGGTACACATTAGCTTTAACATTTACAAATTTGATCATGTCACAAAATATATATACAATCCATGCATTGGTACTATTATTATTATTTATGAGTAAGTAACTCTGTCTGCCTGTCTGTTACCTATTAACGACTAAACCGCTGAACAGCATTTGATAAAATTTGGCATGGATATAGATTGCATCCCGGGGACAGGCATAGGCTGCCTACTTTTTTTCAAAAACAACACGGAGAGGTTGAAATAAAGGATGAAAGATACTTTCATGAGGATGAAAAAGTTAATCACTGGGCGCGGCCATTAGTACTTTGATGGGCGATTCTTTGCTTTTTGTAGTCATTTTTTTTTTTTTACATTACCTAATGATTTTTTTTTAACTATCAATCATCCAAAATTCACATGTGTGCGATATTTTAACCAGCAGCCATATCGGTTGTAGGTTTTTCGTCGAAAATTCTGCTGATAATGATGATGATGAAGTTATAGATTAATAGCAACAATGCCTACTTTTATTGAATATTTATTTATTGGGCTACGTCTGAGATTTCAACTCATGACCTTAATTTTTTGGAGCCTATCCTATGATACCAAAACACAACTAGATGGCACTGCTAATTTCCCCTTCGTATTTAATTTATATTGCTTAGTTTAGGTTTCAATTAGTAGTATCTACCTATAGGTATAGGTAGGTAATTTTTTTAGTTATTTTTCACATTTAAGTAGTTTGGCTTAGTGAAGATTGGTAATTTAGTTGTATGCCTTAGCACGTACTATCTCTAACTGCTAACTCGAGATCTGCTAGAGTTTAGGAGATCTCTTTTTCTATTAGGCAAAATATTGATTATGATCCATTAATTGATTCCAATGTTATATAATCATCATTTACTTGCATGGGCGATTCATCATACACATATTAGGTAGGTACCGATGTCCAGTTGGTAGTACCTACCTACCTATGTCAAGTGTTTTTATCTTTTTGCACTCCATTAGATATTAGCATATATTAGATAGGCATGTAGAAACTACTAAACTACTAGAAGACATAGTATGATATATTTTCGGTAAATAATACAAAGAAAGGGGTGTCTTCATTAAAACAAAATATTCTATTAAACTTAAAACATCAGGCTCATTTTATACTCAGGGACAGCAATACAAAAAAATAAATCTTTGTCACCTGATTTTGATAATTTCGTCAAGAAAATCAGTATTTTTATTGGCGTATTTCAGCAGTATCATTTTGACGTGCCTAGGTATTTTCTTCAAATTTTATTTAGTCACACTGCCACTAGCTGCGGCCGGCCGCCGCCGCGCCGCTACCATATTATGAGTATAATAAGATACGTGAAATGGCTTAGCTTCAGCGACATATCTTCCAAAATACTGTAGCATTTACTTTGAAATTAAAATATGTTATATTTTAGGATTGATGCTAGAACGAAAACACGATTACATTAAATTTTCTCTATAGAAAAAAAACAAAGTTGACTCTAATTTGTACAAAAATGATCGCCATTCAATAAATAAAATACGCCCAATTAGGCCTTGACACTTTGTGCAGTAAATAAACACAGTATAAAAATACAGCAGACGCTCTGTGTTTTCGATTTTCAAAATCAATATTTGCTTACGTAAAAAAACAAAACGTAGAAATTCTCGCATATTTATTTCTGAAGTATCGTTGTTCGTTGCTAATCTGAGGGAGGACACAGTTCAATTTGAGCTGTGATTCTGTGGTATGTATGGTGCGGCGATGCCGACACGCGACGGCGGCGGTGACGACGACGACGACGACGTAAAGCTACGACGCGACGACGCGACGACGCGACGACGCGACGTGACCGCGGCTCGGCTCTAGCAGTGCTGTGAATTCTCCTTCTTTTATAGGAGATTCTATGATTTGAAAACTTAATTTTTTTTTTGCGATTCTTTTAAAATTTACTGAATATTCATGATTAAATCTATTTTTTTTGCATCAAACTACTCATTTTTTTATGGTTCCTATCCTTGGGGTTGGCACTGGCAGCACCGGCCGGCTATAGAGCATAGAATACTATTACTTTTTACACACTAAAACGGTCGCTCGTGGTGCGGGAGACAATAATGCACAGCCAATAATGTATGACCCGATAATGCAGAATCAATAGTTGTGCACATCCTATAATTGGAAGCCATGATTTCGAAATACCGCATGTGTAAAATTGTATTGATATACTTAAAGTGGATTTTAATTATTGACTGTACATTATTTTGTATTATGTACAACTTTTCTCTTAGGTCATCAGACACCCTGTTGTTAAAAACCCCGATGCATAGAACTTATAACTTTATAGTGGTTCGTTTACAGCTGAAGCTGTGGAACTGTGGCTGTGGAACGCATTACCTGATAAAATTAAAAAGACGACATCGCAACACACTTTTAGGTTGAAAGTTTATCAGTATTATCTATCAGTTTATTCTTTAATTATCATTTTTATCCTTCATTATTATTATGATCATTATTTATGTAATTTTATGTTTGTATATTTTATGTTTTACATTCGTTATTCGTATAGTCCGCCATCCTTGAAAGCCGTTATCTTATCTGTCCATCCAGCGTTTGCCTGAAAGAGATCGCTTTCAGCAATAAGGCCGCCCATTGTTTTACCAGTGACGCTTAGATTAAGTTGACCACTATCTTTATTCCGTTATGTTATTTGTAAATGGTGAACAATAAAGAGTTATCTATCTATTATTGGTCGTGCAATATAGGGCTCATGCGTGTCGTTGTTGCTAGGATATTAGTGTTCTGTGCTGTGCTAAGGGTGGTATTTTGTAGAACACGCTCTCATGTGTTCGACAAAGCCCGGTCTTTTATGTTTTAAATAAAAAATAAAAAAACGCTCTCATGTGCTGTGTTGTGCCTTTTTTGGTTGTGCTCTTTTAGTAATTGTGTTCTGTGGTCGTGGCGGCGAAGTACAAAACAATCACAGACAGAGACAGAAACAGAACAGACAACAGAGCACTTGTTTGGAAAAAAAAACAAATCGCAAAAAAAGTCTACAAGAAGCAAAGCAAAGCCTGTATTTAATTTTTAATTATATTTTGTATGATGTCAGTATTTAGTTAGAATTCTTGAATTTAAGACCAACCTAGCGTGGTGTAGCAGTGTAGTGCCCGCGTAGTGCTCTTGTTTCTAACTTTTATATACATTAATATTTCATCACAAGGAGTCTGATCTACCAATAGTAACTGCGTGTGGTGACTCAAATTAATTTTACCACGCTTAGCTTAGACAAAGTAATTCAGTATGTCTGAAAAGGTAAGTGTGTAAATGTAAATATTGACCAGCAATTATTTTATTAGAAATTAGATGACAACCTCATAGATCAAGAAAAAACATTCGAAAAAAAATTACACCTGTCTTATGCCAGACAGCTTCAGTCAAAAGGTTTCATTTGGCATCTGATAAAATTGTAAGTAGGTTTCTTTGAATAGAAAATTGTAAAAAATTTGGAGTTTACTGGAGAATGTGTAAATAACTTGTTTCCTAAATTCTTCTCAGTGCAGAAAAGTCATAGGTATTCCTGAGTAGAAAGGATTCATTACTACAGTACAACTATATGGGTAACTATATCCTGACAAGATAAAAGCAGCATCACTTGTGTTGATAGATAGTTCATCCCTAGCTTAGTATAGTGATAAATAGTTCATCATAATGAAAGTATTTTGTTACATGTATTTGTGTAGGTAAGTATAGTTTATTCTTATGTTTATTCAAAAAAGTTAATAAAATTTGTTCAATGAAAATGAAATAATTATAGCATTAGTCATTAATTAAATAATAAAAATTATAGTTTGTGGTCAAAAACTTGGAAAATAATGGGTTGCACAAAAAGTGGATACCAATCCCTCTGCAATCTCCATGTTGCATAAAACTTTCAAGCCAGTAACAACTTCTGTAAATTACAGGAAGTCCATGAAATTCATAACCCACTACCAGAAGAAACAGTCCGAGAACCTGTACAAAATATACAAACAGAGAAACCAAAAGAGATGGCCAGTGATAAATCTGAAGCTAAGATCCCGGAAACCAAATCACCATCAGCACCGGTACCAACCCACAAGCCTGTAAACTCCACATCCTCTCCCCGATTCACCGTTCCGAGCTTCACTAAAACATCTCCAAATGACTTGTATCGGAAGCTTCTTCCTGCAGTTCTGTTTGTGCTGACCTTTGTCACTGTTATGACTGTTCTGCTGATTTATATGGACACTGTTGGTGAGTTAAAGAAATACCTATTCTAATGGGCTTAGAAGTAGTTGGGACCCTTGTAAAAAGCAAACCTCTTTCTTTCTAAGTATTTGTTCTTATCTCTGCACTTAAATTTTTTGATTAAAAAGGTAATGTTGCTTAAAATCAAAATCTTTGTGCCTCAAGGTGTTAGATGTAAGACAATGCTGCATAGCCCAGTTTCTTTTGTTGTCTCTTGTCTTGTTCTACATGAATGAATAGGAAAATGAGAGAGTGCATTGCTGGTATTATCGTTTGGCTGGGACAGGTGAATGCTCATGATGAAGACAAATAATTCTTAGGTCGTTAGTTTTCGTTTGTGTGTGCTTAAAACATCCCTGGTTCTGAATTTAAGAGCCGGCACCATAAATACTAACGCACCTCTACCGACTACTACTACATGCAGCACCAGGGCCTAACTTCTTCATGTAGCATCCGATCATGAGATCATCTGACTTATAGGTCAATCAAGTGATCTAAGCCAGCAATGTCATAATCAAACCAGGAGCAAACCTCACAAAGAGTGAACTAGGAAATCAAGCATTGAGCGTCACAAGCCGTACCACTAGACCATGGAGGCTTTGTCTGCCTATCAACTACCTCTTTGCCAGCTTACAGCAGAACTGTAAAGTACTACGTTTCACAGCATTGGGTGCCCAGCAGTTCCGTATGAACATGTCCCGGGACTACGAACTGGCACGCATCGGCCAGGCGTCGCCCCCGCTCGTGGCGTACGTGCGACAGCTGCACCTCGCCCCGCGGGTCCACTCGCCGCCGCCGCCACCCGCGCTAACGTCGCAGGTGCAGGCTATGGACCAACTCTACGGACACATTGTAAGTATACATACATTGGCCAGGCCTCGCCCCTCATGGATTTAGTTACTCACAAGCTTATTGATATAGCACCCTGCATTAACCCTGAGTTATGGTAAATTATGTTGAGGTAAGTGGGCAGGCATACATTTTCCAACATCACAGCTATGTCCATTGTTTCAGTACAATGGCACGTTTATAGAGTTCTTGCCCTCCGGGCCGCGCCTGCAGACCACGCTGTACCTAGAGGCGGCGCGCGGCTGGGACGGCGTGGCGTGCCGCGCCGCCGCCCGCGACTACCTGGCGCTCCGGGCTCCGGCCAGGGCGGCGCACACCTGTCTCAGTCCTACTGCACATCCTAGAGAGGTACCTTACCTGTATCTACATAATTATATCTGATATAACATTCATAATAATAAGGTTAAATAAATAAATCTAAGTAACAAATAAGTATTAATCTAAAATCCTAATTTTAAAATCGCTCGAGGTAAGAGATATCACTGCACACTTCACACAACGCAACAAGTTGAAAGTTGAAAAATACCAAACACTAAAACAAACTTATAATTTGATATTGCATGCCAGTTTTTCTTGTGGGAACATTTAGTTTTAAATTGAAATAATACACATAATTATAATTGTGATTATTAGTAAAATTTTCAGTACATAAGCATGATTACATTTCAATGAAAACAGGTGTTAATTGAAATGTTCAAGACATCACCAGCTTACACATAATAATAATATAAATTTAATTTGTGACCATGTGGTAGCATAAAATTGGTTTAATATAATAATATACATATTCTAGATTTGGCATATTGCCATTGATTCACACCATGGGGAGTGTGGATCAAATCTACATATGTAGTGACACACATAAGTGACATAGGCTATAAAAATAATATAGCCTATGTCACTCCTACAATTCAGATGAATCAAATGACACATTACATGCTAAATTTCATCAAGCCATTAAGGCTGCAGAATAGAAGTTAGAAATCCCATACATACATACTCTCGAAAAACATCACCCTCTTCTGAGGCAGTCGGATAAAAAGGGAAAATTATCGGCGAACTTCATGGTGTTTATTTCGCTGTTCGCGCGCATCGTTAAAAAAACATTTGATATATTTTTTCTAATATTTCAAAAGAAGTTTAACTTCAACTTTTAGGCTATAAATAATTTAATTGGTATATCCTTCATTATTATTATTATTATCATGATTATTTATGTAATTTTATGCATGTATATTTTATGTTTTATATTCGGTATTCGTATAGTCCGCCATCCTTGAAAGCCGTCATCTTATCTGACCATCCAGCGGTTGCCTGGAAGAGATCGCTGTTAGCGATAAGGCCGCTTATTATTTTACCAGGCTTAGATTAAGTTTCCACTATCTGCATTTTGTTATGTTACTTTACTAATTCTGTCGCCATAATAACAATTATAAAATTGTTGTGTTCCAGCATTCAGAGGTAAGATAGCCAGTTCCTCGGTTTGTTGAGGATTCCGGTTGAAGTGCGCCTCCACCTTCGGCCTTAACGTGGCAAAAAAGTTACAATAAAGAGTTATCTATCTATGTATGTATCTATTATTGTCGTCAGGTATCATACTCGGAGTCGGGTGAGGTGGAGAGCGTGTTCCGTTCGCGCGTGCTGTGCCTCCCGCTGTACACGTTGCTTCTGGCGGCCGACGCGACCCGCGCCCAGTACGTGGTGCTGGGCGGCGGCGCGGCGCTGTCCGCGCTCACTCACGTGCCCTACGACAGTGTACACTTACAGGTCAATACATTTCACAAAACTGATACGCAACTGTGATCTAGGTCACGGGCTCGAGCCCAGGGGAGTACAATATTGTGCTTGTTTTTTTTTTACTATTATTTCACACAGCGCCATCTAGCCCCAAACTTAGCATAGCTTGTGATATGGGAACTAGATAACGGATAGATTACTTGAATACTTTTTTTTGTAAATACATACTTATACAATACAACACCCAAACACAGAACAAACATCTATATTCATCACACAAATGTTTGTCGTGGACTGGAATCGAACTCGCAACCTACAGCGCAGAAGGCAGAGTTACTACCAACTGAGCTATGAGGGTGGTTATTGTGGTTGGTTTTGGTTGGTGATAGGATTTTGTTTCAGTCTGCCTGGCTAGCTACCACCATCTTACCTAATACTGTTGCCATAACAACAAGAATTGTTGTGTTCCGGCATTTAGGTAAAATAGCCAGTTGGTTCCTCAGTTTGTTGAGGATTCCGGGTGAAGTGCGTTTCCACCTTCGGCCTTATCATAACTTGAAAATCAGAGCCCTTATGCACTATGATTAATCGTGTCTTAACGCGCCCGCGTTACGATATCTGCATGGAATCATCGTATTGACATAACGTTAAAACACGATTGGTCATAGTGTATAAGGGGGCAGGTGAGATGAAGGCTAAGCACATGCCGGTCATACAGAAAAAAAAAAATTGTTACACTAACATTATCCCCCTGATTTCTCCGACAAAGATTTCTAGCTTATATAATATCTTTTATCACCTTTTTAGCGTTTTGAATAGGCGTCTCCTAGACCATCATGCTATCGTCGGCCACGTCGTTACTTACCATCAGGTGATGAGATTATGGTCAAACGATGGTCTACCAATCATTTCATATCTTCAACAGATACACATATTTCAATATATCTGTACTGTACTGACATTATTTCACACAAGCCTATCTAGCCCCAAATAAAGCGAGCTGGTATGTGGTATGGGAACTTGGTTGCGGATAGACTTCTGTAATTTAGTTTTGGGAAATACTTATCTTATAACTAGCATGGGATCACTGACATCTTATTTTGGCGGTCGAAAATTTAAAATTCTCGAATTCCTACAAGCATTTGTATCATATTTTATATATTATAACGATGCAATAGCTAATGATACAACCGACCTTTATTTGTAAACAGAAGAAAATACATCAATTTCTACATTTCTAATTTGAATCGATTGTTCATAAAACCTTCCACCACCGATTTTACCCCTTTATGGGGTTGTAATTAAATAATTAATACTACCAACACGTATTTATAATTACATTAACTATAAAAGGAACTCCTGTGCCAAATTTCATGATGAAACATCCACCGGTTTAGCCGGTGCGTTGTCTGTCAGTCAAATTATACAATCAAATTTAGTAGATACAAAACCCAAACACCGAACAAACATCTATGTCATACACAAATGTTTGCTCCAGTTGGGAATCGTACCCACAACCTACAGCGCAGAAGGGAGAGCTACTACCAAGTACCAACTGGACTGTGATGCTTTTCTCATACTATTACTGTTTGTTTCTTACGACTAACTGGCTTAAAGATCTTGATTAAATTCTGTACTAATAGTAATACTCCGTTGGTATCCAGATAACGAAGAGTAGTATGTAGGCTGGTACCCGTAAATGTTTACCCACCAGCTACATCGTTGTGTATACGCTCTCGGCTTAATTCCCGCTATCCCGTGGGAATTTCCTAATAACCATTCTTATTACAAAGCTGTTATTTTGACATTACAAAGAGACACTTTAATTTAATTAAGGGAGGATTTTGGGAATTCCGGGACAGGATGGCGAACAAGATGTCCCGGGTGTTTGCTAGTATATAATATACAAAGTTTTTCCCCAGGTAATAGAGGTTATATCATCAGACCCGGTGTACAGAAACAAGACGACAGCATTCCTGGAGACTAAGAACTACACCGTCGCGGCCGCCTTCGAACAAAGCGTCATGTATGCGCTGAAAGAGGAGTGATCGGTCTTCGGTGACCTCAGGTAACTTTAACGTGACCCATGGTGACCTTTGGTGACCTTAGGCCCAGTAGTACCGCTCTCCCTGCTAAAGTTAACGTTAAAAAATACGAAACATAATATTGAAAATAGTTTTCCCATACATTCTTTTCCATATATTTTCATATTGGTTGTATTTAGGAAAGTAACGCGCCACAAGCAGCCGATTGCCATTCGGTATACTGCAAGTTTAATTTGAATTGGAAGTGGCATTTCTAAATGAACGAAAACCTACGTTGGCACTGGAGAGTGTAAATCGGTGGTATTCCGTGTTTCAGTGACCTCAAAGGACCTTAAGTTGTCTTAGAAAATTAGGGCATTCCACTAGGTATAGATTTTTGAGTTCCGTACCAAAAAGTGCCAACGAGACCCAATAGTGTCTCTTTGGACGGGCGAACAGCGGGCTGTATCTTATGAACCGTAATAGTGTAATGTTTTTTGATCCTTGTTCCGCATCCAAGTGGTATAAATATTTTTATACAACTAGGAGACGGGACAAGCAAGTAGCCCACCTGGTGTTAAGTGCATCTCTAGCCTATAAACAATGCCTTACTGCATAGGTCACATTCACAAAGAACATAGCCTACACGGCACTGCATTGCGCCCGTCAACTTGAGGCATAAATTTAAATTTTCAATTATAAAATAAAAATTAAATTTTGAATTTTTATTATTTTCTCTTTAAATGGTTGTAAATAATTTAAATCTTGTTGTATGGCAATTGCTAATAGGGGTCACCTGCCGTGACCCCTATTAGCTGCCCGTCCGTTTCATGATATAAATCAGGCGGAGAGTGCAGGGCCGTTGCGCTGGGCCATTTGAGGTCATAATCACAAGGTCACTCATGGTTTCCTAAGGTCGAAGGTTAGTTAAAATACAATAAGGATATCGTTACAAATACGTTGAGCGTCGAAATCTTTGTTAGTACCTTTCTCTATTATACAATACTTAAAAGTACGCTCTCTAGTAAAAATCTCTTTCACATGTTTGTCCACTAGAAATTGTCTGCTGCAAAAGATCCTGATGTCAAGTAGTTAAGGTTCAATCTCTTTCGGTTCTTGGGACAACATGGAGTGGACATAGCAAGCTTTTTTGCAATGTACATTTTATTAGGGTCATGAATAAAGATGGAAAAGTGGACTCTAAAATATACGCACATAGGTAATCACTAAAATATGGATTACATAAGCATTTATCGTAATTAATTATGATGATAAGTAAACTAAGGACACATTTACCGTCCCTCAAAACGAACATATTCGTAATATTCGCAAGCTATTTAGTGATTAGTACCGCCTAGAAAGATCTTTGCTTTTGCTAAACTCATTTCTGTCATAAATTTATATGCACAAAGTATTACAATGATTCCCAAGTGAATAACGATTATTTTCTTAGATTTATCATGTGATTTTAATGTAAGTGATTTTAACGTAAGATTTTTATGATTATGATTCAGTATTTTACATCTATATATAAGCGTCCGCGCATTAACAACTTGTGTCAGCTATTTGTAGCCGCCATTGTGAAATTTGAATTCTGTAAAATGTGTATGAAAGCTGCATTCAAACGCAGGTGGCGGTAATTTGTGGCTGTCAAAAGTTTTGGAACGAAGGAAACGCGTTTATTTTATTTGATTGTAACTAGGTAGCTATTAATGTAATTAGTTATAAGTAACTAGCTTTTAATTAAAAAAAAACTCAAAATAAGGAACTATGACAGTCGCCTTAAAACCTGTGCCTTATATTTTACACAGATAATAACGTTAAAACAATTACCTTAAACGATTTCAGTAACTTTTGTGATTTTCCTTTGTATCTACCGTGATTGTACCTAAATCAAGTCAGACCCCTCAAGGTTAGTTTACAGCTTGGTACTTGATATATTACTCGTATTTATAGTTATTATCACAAGAGCCGTTTTTTTTTTAGTATATCACAACACATAAAATATAATATGGATTATAGTAGGTACAACTTATCTGACTCTATAAAATCGAAGTGTAGCTGAGCGACCAATCAACGCACAACCGAATCGAGACGCCTTAGAGATTTGTCATTTTCAGGTTATCTTCTTTTTGTAGTATAAGTGTGCACTATGTGAGGATGTCAAGAAATTCCCACGGGAAGACGGGAAACCCGGGCGTTTCACTACTTAGTTGCGAGTAAAAATAAACACCGTTGTATTTTTTCCAGGATGGGTCTGACTTTAGATTAAATAATGATCAGGTTATTTTCATATTGTAAGTTACAAAATAAGCTGGTAACTAAAGTATACTCCACTCCGCACTAGACTTAAGGATTCGAATGGAATTGTATGTAATTTGGTAGCTGGTTTTGTGAATATCTTGATACCGACCATCCTTACGTCAGAATGAATGGTCACCTTGAAATTTTAAATTTCTTCTTATATATAAAGGAAGCAAATCTCCTATTGTAGGAAGCGAATAGAAGCAATTGGGAAGCAATTTTTGGATAGCATTCCAACATAAAATACAGGTGACGCATCATCCTGACGGTGACCATAATTGCTACGCTTTGCAGGCGGATTAGTGATCACAATATAGGTGTAGATAATACACAGAAGGGAAGTGCTGCCATTCTTCTGGTGAGATTCCTTAGTCGGCTTTAACGACATCCTTGGGCTGAGTTGGAGGGGTCGATTTATAAGCCGCGAGCGCGGCAGCCTTAAATACCTTAAATCCGGCTATCAAGGTTTATAAGATATTCACAATAACCAACTAGGCCCCGACAATAAGAAGGTTGTTGTTAAGCTTTATTAATTAGGCTATTTTTCATACACGTACGGCTTGTATAGATTACACGTTCTTAAGATATATATGGCATTACACGATTTTCCTTATAATTTTAGACGAAACTCGATAATTTTACTCTTGCTTTTGAAAGCTGGACTATTTTTTGAAAGTCATATATAAAGGTGAGGTTCGGAAATATCTATATATACCTAGGAATTTCGTATGCTTTACTGCCTCTATAAATGCTATCAATACTTTTTGTACAAGTTAAAAACGGGCAAATGGACAAATTAAATTAGCCGTGAAAAAGTTAAGACGTAGGTACCTATGTATTGGTGTTTACACTTCTGCTTATCAATGAGTCTAATTTGTTTCATTCAATAATATTTTCAGGTGAAAATTTGCATGGAGTTCGTAATTTTTCAAAGTTATTAGTTCTGCTCAGAAGAAGTTGTAGAACTTTGAGAGTTTGGACGTTTCTGAGATTTAGCCGATATTATTGAATGTTGGGAGTCAACGAAACCCGTCAAATAGTATTTGTTGATCCCACTTGGCCATTTTTTTTTTGCAATTGTCTTATAATATGATTAATTCATTCCTTGGAATTCCATAATTTTAATTTTAAGAAGACTGAATCTGAAATGAACAATTTTATTTATTTTAATTATGTCCAGTATTAAATCTACAATGAAATGATGTTAACGATAAGTGACAATGTTTATTTGATTTTAATGATAATTATTTTGTTAGTTTTAGTTTTTATGCGCTCAATTTTTCACGAATAAATTATTAATTGCTTACTGCGTGTTTTTGATTCTGGTCCTAATCCTACAAAGTAGTACTACAAGGAATTGTTATTTCCTTAAATATGGCTTTCGCTTGTATGTGAAGTATAATTTATATTCCTCGTGAATACGAGGAATATAAATTCCTTCCTAAAAGGTTACTACCGTATTTATTTATGTTAGGTTTGTAAAGGACTCGCTTCGCACGTAAATAGTATTGTCATATAATATTTATCATAGCTCGGTTGGTACTTCTGCGATGTAGGCTGTGGGTTCGATTCCCACCCAGGTCAGACATTTGTGTGATGAATATAGATGTTTGTTCTGTGTTTGGGTGTAGTATCATAATATGAACACCCAAACTAGATAATAGTATGTATGTTTAAAAAAAAAGTATTTAAGTATTCTATCCGTAATCTAGTTCCCATATTACAAGATATGCTAAGTTTGGGGCTAGATGGCGCTGTGTAAAATGAATATCCTGTAATTATTATTAAAAAAAAATGTGTACTTAATTTATTTGAAAAACACGACGTCGTCAGTGTATGTACCAACATAACAAGCAAAAAAAAATAAAGAACATGTGAAGCGCGAGTCGGATTAGCGCGAGGGTTCCTCTACTTGCTTCTATTATCTTGCACTACTTTGGCTGGTTGTTAGCTAAACATTTTGCGTTTTGATTTCGGACGACGACGCATTAAAGAAAATTAGGTAGGTTTTACATAGGCGATATTAATGAGTACCTATATAGTTCTGTAAAATTATCTGAGCCTTAGAATGTTGAGCATAAAAAAAAAATGACACTTTTTTTTTTCGAGCTTGCCTCCTTTGAACGCGTGATGTAGGCACGAACATAATAAAATAATGAAAAAATAGACGGTAATTATGTTTATTTAATACATCTTGCTTGTTGTATAACGATCATACATTTCTTCGATATTAAACATAACCAAATTACAACAAGACCCATTCTTTACGATAATTTCCAACAAAAATTATCACAGCTTTTCTAATTCAGTTCTATAGAAATAACTACGATAACTTTAGAGATAATCGCATAGAATAGATCCCATTATCTGTGGGTTTTGTTAAATATAATAACAATAGATTTACTTAAATAATAATAAAGTTGTGCGAAACACGCAGAAAATATACATTGATAGAAAATATTTAAAAACTAATAAAACATTTATTGCTTCTAATACCCTACGTGGAAGAACGGAAATCAAAGACATTGACTAAATAAAAATTGACCCAGTTTAAACGTAAGAAAAGTTATTATAAATTTCCAAAACCCTTGAAGAATCTATTTCACGAAAATATCTAAAATATTATCGTAAAGTGAGGTAAACCTAACTTTTATCATAAGAAAGAACCCTTTTTACAAGGTCTATAATACAGAATTACGAGAAAAGTAGGAGATATTCAGTAGAAGGGTTTATGTAAAATGTCCATATCAGATTAACAAAATTACGCGTTTCGGCGGGACCCGTTTCATGAAATGGACTTCGAGTACTCTAGTGACACTAAGTTGTATCATTTTTACTACCAGTTGAACTACACGGTAAAACTTTTGATCCGGAGCACGATTTCTGTCCAAAATAACAAGAATGCGACAGAGCCCGGAAGACTGCCATTCAAAAAAATACATTTTATTAGTCAGTGGCGCCACCATTTGCTGTGTGTAACATTATCTGTGATCTTACTACAGTGTATTTCATAATCTCTATCAATTACTTTACAATCCCAATAAAATAAATGTACAACGATAAAAATAAATTAAACTATGCACCAAAATTACATAAAGCACTCTGTTCTAAAAATAATAAATACTACAATAATGCCACGCCCTCACTAGCCAAGTTTCGCTGTCAACTTTAAGCATTCATTGCTGTCTGGTGAAGACCTGACATTAGATTTGCCGTTTCAATAATAATTTTGATACTTTTGAGCATTGGTCCCAATCATGATTTACTCGGCGGAATAAATTAATTACAATATAAAATAACATAAATAACTTAGACCAAACCTTCAATCAACTTTCTTTACATATGTATTTTTGGAATAATAATAACTTATGATGCGTAAGAACAGTTTAAAATATTCTAGTTTTATTCAAATAATAATAATGCACATAGGTAAATAATAAAATATCACTATTATTGCAATAAAGTGTGATAAAAGTAAAGCTGCCTCTTCACAACTTTAAGAAGGAATGAACTAAATGCACGATTTACAACAATTTATAACAAGAAAATAAGTAGATTACAATTTAAGTACCTCATCAAACATAAACCTCGACTCAAGATAATTATTATAAAAGATATTATTGTCTAAAAATAATTTGATTACATTTTAGGGTAATTAATATTATTTTCATAGTTGTCAGTTATGAAAATAAAAGACGAAATTGCATCTTAGCACGATGTTTATGATTTCCATCATGGATTAACCTGTTTTTCCGCAAATTACTAAATGTATTAGTATGTTTTATACGGTTACAAACGTAGCTAGACTTGCGCAACATTCGCAAGTTTTTTTTAAAAAAGACCGAGCTAGCCCCATTATATACTAACATATATATTGTTTCAATAAATACAATATACCCCGAACAGTCGAAATAAAACCCTACATTTTACTAACGACCCTACGCACTCGTTCAATATACCATCGTGACAACACTTACACAAATAACAACATTTAATTACTAGGTATTTGACACTACTCGTAATAAATAAAAATGAGCTTTTATGGGTAGTATTAATGCTCCACGATAGAAAATCTAATCTATGGCAGAAAATTACATAATAACAGTAACTAAAACATCCCAAAAAGTAGGCAGGTATTCATTTTCTAACATAATTATACGTTTATTTAGTATATATATTGATAAGGTAGGTTAGAGACATTTTTCCTTGACGAATATGTATTATTATCAACGCTCACGTCTACATAATATATTATCACCTATCTATGTATATAAAAGTCGAATGAAGCGGGTATAAAAATATCTATGTTAGGTTATACAACTATCTATTAGCTACAACCCAAACAGTTCATTCAACATAAGGCAGATTAATGTACGCGCCAAAGTTGGACAAAAATAAGGTAAATAACAGATGGATATGTTACACCGCCTCAGTATGAAAATGTACAGCCAGGGGCATAATTGCAGCGCACTTCACCCGTAACATTTTTCACCAAAAACAAATAATTATTTATTTGAAACGGGTCAAAATTATATAAAGTTTACTATGCCATTTTCACTGTATAGTAAAAATAACATAACACATAATTTTATATGGTTAAAACAGTCCACAGAAACGACATAAAGTTCGTTGCTCTTATATAACCAGTTGAAAAACGTTTGTTTGATGACATTCTGTGGATCGGAACCATCAATAAATTATAGTCAAACCACGCAAACCAATCCGAAGGCTGTTTTTTTTACAAAATGAAGGAATGAAAAGTAAATATTTACAAAATACAAAACCAAGTAAAAAAAAGCACATAATAGCCAAGCGGCGCGTACTTAGAAATGTTCTACACCGTTTTAAAATGTTTATCACGTTGGCTAGTTCATTTTATTAATTTCAACATGTCATCGCAACAGGGTTTTCTTAATTATGATTGTAGTAATAATAATTAGTACAGCGAGACAGTCCAGTTTTACTTACACAAAAAAGTGCCGCGGACATATCACCATAATCTAGAATCAATATACCAGACTATAATAATCCTATGGTCTAGTAACTAGACCGTTGACTTACGAATCGAGCACTAGACCCAATGAACTTGACTCGCCACTATCTATCTACATGTGAGCTGGGCATGAAGTTCATTTGTTTAGAAATCAGAGTGAAAGGAATGTAGAGTGAGCTTCATAAATCTAGTAATTATAGACTCATTTCACCATACTCAAGAAAAGTTCTGTTTTTTTTTATTAGAAATGGTTAAGCTCTTATCCTCGAGGCTCTTCGAAGTATTACTTGGGTCTACGATGGAGCGAGCTTGCCCAGAAGCTGCTAAAGGCACTGGCCACCTACGGAACCCAGTGAACTGATTGATTGGTAATGTCAATTTTGGCTGTCAATAAAAGTGAATATGTCACTTCTAGTAAGGATGGATGTATGATGGTACTTTTGGTCCATTTTCGTAACCAAGATGTCATAACCAGCTTATATAATCTTTAACTATGAAAAAAGATAAGTAAAGTTGTGTAGCTGGCTACGGAAATGGAATTTTACTATTCCTTTAATAATCGGTTATATAAATAAATAAATATTACAGGACATTAATTTTACACAGCGTCATCTAGTCCCAAACGAAGCATAGCTTGTTATATGGGAACTAGATTACGGATAAAATACTTAAATACTTTTTGTAAATACGTACTATATGATACAACACCCAAACACAGAACAAACATCTATATTCATCCTCATATCACAAATCCTGTGTAAAAATGTCCTGGGTGGGAATCGAACCCACAGCCTACAGCGCCGAAGGCAGAGTTACTACCAACTGAGCTATGAGGCTTGTCAAGGAAAATATTTTTCATGTTCATAGCTGGTTACGAAAATTGAAAATTATTTCTTATTCAATAACCGGTTACGAAAGGCAGAGTAAGATTCCATTTTCGTAGATGGTTACGAAATCTCAGTTACGAAAATGGATCTAAGGTGATAGTGTTTAATCAAGCCAAAACGATGAATTTATTGACTTGAAATTATGCACAGACATTCTAGACCCGGAATAATTAGCTATTTTCTACTAGTAAGTACCTCGAGAACTGAGACGCGAGCAGAAGCAAGTCAATAATATTTTGACTTAATCCGCAGCTTGCAAGACTTTACTCGGACATAGTGAAATAAGGGCTTATTATATTATTATTAATGATAATTCTTGATAAATAATAATCATTTATACCACACAGTACCTATATAACATTGTGATTGTACCTACAGGTCGCAGAAATAATATCATTGTGATATAAGGTGATATGCATCGTGTGGGTTCCAAACGAAAATCGACCGGAAACCGCTTGCATTTAATATCAAAATCGTACAAAACTATCACCGCCAGTGAAACCCACATTTACTACTCTAGTTCTGGGGTAATGGTCAAAGAAAAATGGTAATTTACTAACACTTGCCTAAAAATGGCACTGGTATCCAAAAAACGGATTTAAAGCAATTTTCCTGAACAATTCTTCAACTTTGAAACATCACTGTTTCGTGTTCGTACAGTACTTTGTATTGTACAGACAACCATGCCAAATACAATGCTGAAATTTGTACAAAGCAAAACGCGTTACCATCAGAAAAATGGCGGCGATTCGGGCCTATCGCTGATCGTCCTTCTGGATCACGTGACGATGTATCTTGTATAAAGGAACCATTCGGGTCGCCAGCGATGACAGCTGCGGCGACTCATCGCACAGTCACGTGATCACATTTAGAGTATTCACAAACACTGCGTCTCACAGTCAAACGAAGACCTGATTAATAATTTTACCTATCCATTACGTAGTCTATCAGAATAAAGGATATAACGAAGTTTTCGCTTGCCTGGGCAAAGCGCAATCTTCGATGAAGCGACTGCGACCGCACCAATTCAAGATGTAATCTCCCAGCGGGTCAAACGAAGGATCTAACACCTTTAATAATTTTATCTGTGCATCACCTTGTCTTTCAGGATAAAGGATATAACGATAGAAGCTTACCTTTTTTCTAAGAGGGGTCAGCTCTTGACCTCAATGCATGCCGGGGCAATGAGAAGTCTACGATGGAGCGACCCTACGCAGAAAACGCCTACTAACTCTGCTAGTTTTAGTCAGATAATATGATCTGTAAGGTGCCAATAAATATATTTATATTTCTATAGTTATATCAAATATACCTGCTATACTGACGAGCAAACGAATAGATACATCATGAATTTCAAGCGTCGACTGACTCCCATCTTATATGTGGACATTGTCTGTGACTTTACCCCAGAACGGAATTTAATCTCACTGTAAGAACGAGTTGTGATTGAGGAACGCCACGTTATTGTTGATCCCCGGAGTCACGTTGAGCCCGGCGTGGTGGCGACTCCCCGCTTGTCCCAGCGGGTTGGTGACGGTCATGTTGGCCGCCGCGAAGTTGTTGTTCATCGGTTGGAAGTGGCTCAGGCCGGCCAACAGCGGGGGGTTGTGGAGGGTGTGTGCGGGACTGTTGGGGGTGGACTTCAGTTGATTTATGGAGGGTGCCGGCCCGGCTTTCGGTGATCTGAAAGTGATTAAGATTTGTGTCAAAATTGTACGAAAATTTATAATTCACTCAAGGCTTCGTTAAACATGCCTCACTTTTAATTTTTTTTTTAACTGTACTAGGCAGATGAAATAAAAAAAAACAGAACAAGTAAAAATTAAAGATTTTGACTTAAACTATTTCGTAAAAACGTGTTCACTTTTTCCAACATCAAAAACTATAACACACCTAAACTTGTGTCAAAGACGCTCAATCCAAAACGGTGGACGACGAATCAAAATGATCCTTATAAATCTTACTGAACGACTAAATAAAAGCAATAAAACCCGTTGTTTTTTCTAAACGTGTCAAACATGGTTAGTTCAATATATTTCCACGCGGAAGGGAACTGACCTCGGCGCTAGTAGGTTGTCCACGTCGATGTTGATAGCCGATGTGTCAGCCCAGGTAGCCCCAAGCTTGGCGGTCACCTTGGTCGTCGGCGGGGCGGCCGGCGGGGCGGTCGCAAACGGCTGCAGTAGGCCCGACGGACCTGGCGGCGAGGATTTTAAATTAAAGTCGATGATACTTGAAATGGCTCAGCTTGAGCGATCATATCATCCACGATGCTGCATTTCGTTTATAATTAACATATGCTTTAGTTCAGGATTGATAATACATAAATAGATCATTAATAGATCATGAGAAGATAAGCTATGAGGAATCGTGCTTATTCCATAAGCTGACGCAACTTAAAGATCGGCGCACAATATTACAAATGCTGTTTTTACATGATGTCTGTAATGATAAGATTAATTGCATAAAATTAACTTCTTTATTTTAACAATTTAATACACCCCGTAAACGCACACAACACACTACCTTATTATGTGTACCTTTCAGTCGCACAAACTATGCTCAAAATGGAGTCGTACGTCGCTCACTTAATAACTTTAATAAACTTTTTGCTTCAATTGTCATTTTCCATCTTAGTAGAGCGTCCTTCAGAAAGCAACTGATCATGTTGTTTCAAAACACATAGTGGTATATTATATGAACCTACACGATTTGCTCTGCTTTGCTTAATAAGTAGCTTAATATGGGTAAAGGTACTCACGAAAGCTCATCTTCTCTTCAAGCAAGTTCATATAAAGTAACAAAACTACTAATTCTTACTACCTACCTAAATTGTTCGGTGTATAATTTCACTAACAAATTATTTTTTGTGTGCAACTGTACCACAATGTTTTTTTTCCTAGAACTTTACATAGACTTTTTATGTTGTTCCACTACGAAATTGCATAAAGTATGACTACTGGCAGAGGCAGTATTTCACACACTATTTATACGTATAGCATTTATGATAAGAAAAGCTCGTTTTCTATATGAACTATTACGTTGTTTAATGGGTACGCTGCCATAACGCCAGCTCGGAATGTAATTCAAAAGTCTTGTGCAATATCTGCGTTCCTATAAGAGCAATCATTATGAAATTTTGTATAGGTCGGGCAGTATTTGTGCGCTTTTGTGTGTAAACTTCGTTGCTATAGTATAAGCCGTTTTCGAGTACGGTCATGTGTACGCTAGCTTGATCGTTATGCTGGCGTACCCACTAAGAATGGTCATTATTTCTTAAACCAAGGAGGCACTATTTATTTTATTTTTGCACTATTTATGCTCTATTTACGCAGAGTTTTTTAGGCATAACCACGGACGTGAATTCGATTATGTGTACGCTACCATAACGGACACTGCCACCATGCAATAAGTAGTTTTAGTAAAAAGCTAGTTTTACAAATTTATTTATATTTGTATTGTGAACCCACAACCTAAAGTACCGATAGAGCTGTGACGCTGGTGTATTCGCAAACTAGGTATTCTTACGTTTGTGTGTCTGAGTGTTGTATTGTATCATATAAGTATGTAAAAATAAGTAGTATTTACAAAAAAACTAGAATGTAAGTATTAATATCCGTAATCAAGTTCCCATATTACAAGCTATGCTTAGTTTTAGGCTAGATGTTGCCGTGAAATTAATGTCATGTGATATTGTTTTATTTGTTGTCAGACGGCAGAGCCGCTGCCTAAGGGGTCTGACATGATGTCAGACGACTGATGGGTCTTTGACGACCACTTTTGCAGTGCAGGACCGACGGCTCAGCATGCCCTTGATACTTATCAGAAATTCGGGTGATTCAAGCCTGGAATTCCTAACATAACTAGGGACAGGCAAAGACAAAGAGATGCACCACTCAGAAGTCTAACCCATGACCATAGGCGTTGATAACCAAATAGACTATCCTCAATTCTCGTAAGTTCAATTCATTTTATGGTCCATATTTATTAACAAGCCTCATAGCGCAGCTGAACTCTGCCTTCTGCGCTGTAGATTGTGGGTTCGATTCCCACCCAGGACAAACATTTTTGTGATGAATAAAGATGTTTGTTATGTGTTTAGGTGTTGTATCATATAGTACGTATGAATTTACAAAGTATTTAAGTATTATATCCGTAATCTAGTTCCCATATAACAAGCAATGCTTAGTTTGGGGCTAGATGGCGCTGTCTGAAATAAATGTAATATGGGAACTAGATTACGGATAGAATACTTGAATACTTTTGCAAAATACATACGTACTATATGATACAACACCCAAACACAAAACAAACACACCCATAAAATACATATAATAATAATATCGTAATATGTAATGTACCGCATTATTCTCAGACGTGATTAGTGGTAGGCTTGATGCCTGATTACTCGTAGATTACAGAGTTACATTACCAGCAATGTACAAGAAAAAAAATATTCTTATCACAAAACCGGGTAATTAAGAAAACTTCGTTCATTGTACATTACCAAGGGGGTTCTCCGAATAGTGTATCTAACTTCTTATAGTGGGTTCATCTTTTTATATACAATTTTTTTTACGACGGCGAAGCGCTTGGCCTTCAATCTCACCTGGTTACAAGTTGAGATAAGGCCGAAGGTGGTAGCGCACTCTACCCGGAATCCTCAACAAACTGAGGAACTGGCTATCTTACCTCTAAATGCCGGACAATTTTATATCACAACAATTTTAGGCTTGTTGTTATGGCGACATAATTAGATAAGATGGTGGTAGCTAGTCAGGCGGACCCAAACAAAATCCTACCACCAACCAAACCAAGCACAATATATTGTTCTCCTCATGGGGATCGAACCCGAGACCTCTAGATTTGAAATCGGTGGGTTGAACCACTAGACCACAGAGGCGGTTAAAATATTGACAAGCTTGACATATTCTTATCTTCATTTCACAGTCATTCTTACCTACTGTTTAGCAGTAGGTAACGATTTACAAGTTGTTGTGAATAAAGGTAATGACAGCGTTAGCAGTTTTTAATGAGGATTGATTCGGATGATCTGACCGTAACGTGTAGTGTAATTCCACAAGCGCACGTTAACCAAGTACACGAGTTACGACAGAACTCTGTAGCCAACGGAAACCGTCATGGATTTCGTTCAGAAAGAGGTTTATTTTGCCATCGACGTATAACGTATAAGGCGACTAATATATTAAGGTCGTCGTTTAGGACCTCCATAAACCAGGAAATGGATAGGGTCGTTTTCTATTATTTTTTCGACTGACTTGTTAATATTTGACTATAACCTAGAATGAAAAAATGATCATTGTCTTCTCAATCGGACGCCCGCAGTACAAGTTATATAGCCCAATAGATAGATAGATAGATGACTATACTGTGCTGCCAAGCTTTTTCAGGAGGTTAATATCCAACTTTGTGCGTCTATAACAATTAACAAGCCTCATAGCTCAGTTGGTAGTAACTCTGCAGTCTGTAGTCCTGGGTTCGATTCCCACCCAGGACAAACATTTGTGTTATGAATAGATGTTTGTCCTGTGTTTGGGTGTTGTATCATATAGTATTTACAATAAAATAAAAAAAGTATTTAAGTATTCTATCCGTAATCTAGCTCCCATATTACAGCTACGCTTTGTTTGCTAGATGGCGCTGTGTAAAATCAATGTCCTGAACATTTTATTTCTAATTTATATTTTATATATTTCTAATTTATATTATACAAAAAACTGGGTACAAAAATAAGGACACAATCATAGTCGAAAAGTTTATTTAGAATTCTACAAAGTTGAATTAAGAGCCTCTCCTACTGCCTGATATATGACAACAAAGTTGTCACAACTTATAAAGATCTGCTTTGAGGAATACAACAAAGTTTGTTCAACAAAACTAACCAACATTGTTTGCCGTAGCCGACGGAAAACATCCCAGCAGTTGCCTATTGTACGAGGTAGCTTATTTCTATAGGTGAGTGGGTTGTTGTTTTACGTTCGCACAGTCATCGCAAGTTGCAGGAAACAGAATGCCCAGTCAACGTGTTATCGAAAACTGGTTGAGTCAACAATGTAGCGAAATTCAGGCAGCAGGAAACACAAAGGCTTAACACATAGGTTTTTATAAAAACTATGACGTCGATACACACGCTACTGAGAAAATACATGTCGAGTGATTTCGAACAAATAACCTACCGAGATACGTGAAAATAGTGGTTTGTTATATAATATCTGTGAATGTAACTTAGATATTTAATTGAAAAGAGGTTTTCTGTACTAAATTGTCCAGTAATTAAGTACTTATGAAGCTAATTACAAAAATCTGTTTTCATTATACATATTTACTAGCCAAGTACCGTAATAGAGTATTAAATGGAATATGGTATTTCGCTACATTAACAGATAAGTACATAATTAAGATAGTATAAATGCAAGTCAAATTTATAGCTAAGATAATATCATATTCATCGGTCATTCGGTTCCAGACCATTTGTGCGTTCCTTTCCAAGTATATTATTATACAAAAACTAATAGCCTTTAGATTCTTACGGTGGGTGTACTAAACTAGATAAAAACGTGAGTTATCAAAGGTTTTTACTAATTGTCAAAAATTCATCGAATCAAATACTTGACTTTCAACCATTTAAAAATATAGTTAACTTCAAAATTGATAGCAATTGACACAAACGTAACGTAACTCACTGGCTATATTCATGATCTTAACATGTTGGCTGCTGAAAACTGAACCGTCAGCATGCCGCAGTCTATAGGTTATGTGTGACAATGTGTAAGAGACTTTATAAGAATAATATTTTATACTTCACTACGTTGCAGATCCTAACGTTTACATCTTATCTTAGCTTTTACCTAGAATAATAATGACTTTTCGGTCTAAAACAGGTTCAAATAACCTTCACATTTGCGAGTCGTCCTCTTTCAGAGATTTTTCGATCAAGCCCAGTACCTGCCCCGCGAATACTCCCAACCCAGCCTTCGGCCCTTCAAGGCTCATGGTCAAATCCACATTCTTCAAGCAATCTATCAGCCATGCTCGAATTTCGATCATGGTATTGAAGAATTCCGTACGAAGAATGCCCCCCGGCAATGCCAACACCACGGACGCTACTATCGAGATCACACACATTTGCAACTTCGGGTCCGGACTGTATCGTAGATATTGCACCATTTGAAGTATCTCCCAGCAGTATTGAGGGCATTTGAGGCAGTTTTTCGTTGCTAGGACAACATTGCCGATGACGCTCAGATATTTGTATAGTAAAATATTGTCGATGTCTTGTTTCGAGTTGTTTCGACTCAAAGTCAGCTGTTTGTAACCGAAGCCACCGATGAGCGGGTAGAAAAAGCAATCCGCGATCGCCGAAAATTCATTTCTCGTCGCTTTCGAGAACGGATGCGGTCTTATCGAGTGGAAATACCGCGTTTTGTTGATCAACCTCCGTCGTATGACCTCTTCCGCGGGCACATCTTCCTCATCTTCTTTGCTTACAATCTCTTTCTTAACCTCTGCTCTAGGTTTCAAATGCACATCGGCGATTCTGTTGACCGCTTCGGAAATGACATCCAGCATGAAGACTTTAGTCGCTATGGAGTATCTACCCACATCTGTGTGCAGTTCTTTGCATAGATGCTCGGCTGAGATCGTCGGCTGCGAGCAAACTATAGCCACCACCGTATTGAACTTGATGTTATCGAAGTTGTCGACGTGGAATTTTTCGTCTAAATGCACGAAAAGGTCAAGAAGTTCTGTTGTGAGTTTGGGCCCTTCGAGTTTTAGCTGTCTGTGGATCAGATCTTCCGATACGGACATGCAAGATTCGAAGCTTTCACAGTCTTTGGCTTCGACAATCTCGGAGATCATGTCTCGAAGGTATTTGGGCTTTGTTTTAGCGGCTGTCGGTAAGTCATTGCTCATATCGTACGGTTCTAAATCATCATCTGAGTCAAGTTGTTCGACGGCCAATGGTTTTTGCAGCAGATCGATTTTGTTTGAGATGATCGTTTTGAGGATTTCCTCTTTCGACTGTGGGTTCCGAACCGCGCATGTGACAAGAGTGTTATGCGCGGTTTTGCTTTCGTAATCCTGTATTTTGTTAGCGATCGAGTCTAGCGCTTCGTTGACGTTGAATTTCTTGACCGTGTAATGCTTCGGTACTTTCTTCCGTTTCTCTAAGAGACATCTTTGCGATAGGTTTTTGAATATCCTGTGTATATCCACAGACACCTCGCCCATATCTGCGTATTCAAAGTTCAGACCCTTGTTCGCTTCTTTGTCTTTTCCGTCGATATCTGATAGAGTTTTTAGCGAAATTTCGATCGTCGCCATCCCAATACATCGGAACTCTTGGAACCACACATCTAAATGCTTGCTCATGCCTTTGAAGAGCATATCTTTGAGATCTCCGAGCGGCCATTCGATTTTGGTCTTCATCGCCAGCACCGCACGGTACTTAATCCCTAGAACTAACAGCTGAGAGATGTATATATGTTGAACCACATTCGACGTGTTGGTTATTTTGATATCGGACCATACTCCGGCCAGCCTCGTGATCAAATTTGTGAGATTGTTCTTGTTTTTTGACATTGAAACATAGTAAATCAGATTCTCTGGTATCGCAGTGTCTTTGTAGCACTTCGGTTTGAAGTAAAACGGTATTTTGTATGTCAAAATCTCGGCCCAATCTTTGCTCTCGTCGAAATTATTCCCCAAGACATTGAGAATGCTCTGCGTATCTTTTTTGTAGTCAATAGGACATCTGTTTAGGAACATAATAGATATACATTCGATAGACTGTCTGCTCAGTTGTTTCAAAGAGGATTGTATCAGTTTTCGCTTGACGAATTTAGATTTTTGATCATCAACGTCAGTCCAGCTGATCAACACGTCAACTAGAGTGAGCAAAGCTTTGGAATTCCCATTCATATTGTAATTAGTAATGACTTTGGATAATAAATGCGATAGGTACGACAAATCGAATTGGGTGCCTACGTGGTAATGACATTCGGACATGAAATCTATCGCTCTGACTATTTGAAAAATCAGATAGTACGAATAAGTTTCGTGGGCGAAATCCTTCGGTGTGTCCAACTCTAGCTTGTTAGCTACCCTTTCAGGCAATGTTGTCAGCGTTTGGACGTATATCTCCCATTCGGCCTGGTATTTATACTTCTCCCTAACATCGGGGAAAGTAATGCAGCTACAGTCTATAATAGCAGTGAAAACGATATCACTTTTAATGTATTTGAGGAGGATGTACGCCAGCGCTCTCAGGGTTTCGATATTACC
Source organism: Venusia cambrica (assembly GCA_951394065.1). Classification (NCBI taxonomy): domain Eukaryota; kingdom Metazoa; phylum Arthropoda; class Insecta; order Lepidoptera; family Geometridae; genus Venusia; species Venusia cambrica. The sequence continues at coordinate 9,668,606 of OX596040.1, forward strand.
TTCGTTCCTTAAGAACCCGCACAGTGTGGTTAAGATTTCGTTGCTCAGCACAAAGCTTTCTTCGACAGTGAATAGTCTAGTGATGTCAGGTTTGAAAGCCGTCCACTGCGGGATGAGGATCCTGATTACAGTAGTGAGGAGTTGTGAATATGTTTCGATGAGGTCTTCGTTCATGATTTTCTCGTCGATTAATGTGAGTTTCTGCACGGTGATGGGTCCGGGGAGGTAGTTGAAAGCCCCTTCGAAGCAGGTTCTGATGATTCTGAGGTCGCTTTCGGTTTTAATCCTGTTCACTGCCCGCAATGTGCTGGTGAAGTGCCGCAGGGCTAGCTGGCAGTTATCTTGCCTTGCAGTGTTGGTTCTCTCTGCAAAGGAAAGAATCCTGAATGTGCCCAAAACAGTTCCATTTTGTAACATCTACACATGCACTCACACTTATTTCGTTTATACAAATTAAAACGCACACGGAAATAATAAACACGAACATGTCTCGATCACAGTGTATCATTTTTTTTTACGGAGTTTTTTATTAAATTGATCCGAGTTTTTGTACGTACTTAATTAGTTTTTTGTACGATCCCGTTTTAATACTAAGCAAGACGTTCGTTTTTTTTTTTTTAATAACTGTTTGTTTGGTAACAAGCTTAAAAGAGCTCGCGATAACGAAAAATAATATAAGCAAAATAACAAAGATTCAATGAAACAAAACTAAAAGCAATTCAATCACGATTCTGTTGCTTTTAATTTTTTAGCTTAGGTTTATAATGAATCAAAATCGGATTTAAAAACATTTGCAACATAAAATATTCACTTCAGTAGTTATTTTTTGTGATTGCACCATACGTATAATTCTGCTTTATACATATGGTTATTGTGTCTCCAAATTCAAACCATACGAATGGTATGGTTTGAAATTTTGATAAAGCTGTGATTTTCAAAAATATATCAAGGCACGTCAGTATCGTTAGGGATATTCGTTACATATATTCAAACAGAGGACAAATTGATTACTTTGAGATTTGAAACAGCTAATTGGATTCTAAATATCGCAGAATTTACAACATTGGCAACACAAAACATATTGATCCGGCCTTTTTTTAAATGAAAGCCAGCATTTTTGGGCTTAGATCACACCGACCCGTAAAGGGTCCAACGTTTTAATGTTTTAACATACTGTACAGCGGCCTATATTAAATTTCTGTTTTGGTTATTATTTATATATTTATTTACAAGCCTTACAGTTCAGTTGGCAGTAGCTCTGCTTTCTGCGCTGTCGGGTGTGGGTTCGATACCCACCCGCGACAAACATTTGTTTGGTGAATATAGTTGTTTGTTCTGTGTTTGGATGTGCTATATATATATTATGTATATGTTTACAAAAAATATGTATAATAATAAGTATTCTATCCATAATCTAGTTCCTCTATTCTAAGCTTTGCTTAGTTAGGTGCTGTGTGAAATTAATGTCCGTCGTGTGTGTGTAATGTAATATTATTCATTGTTGTAGCAAAGACCTCTATATTGTCTCGTAACAGTCATCGTTATCCCGCAATCTGGAACTACCCAGAAATAGCTTAATATAACGATTTAATTTTATTTCCTCATTCGAATTTAGGGGTGTAAATTTGAGTTTCTATATGATCCTAAAAATCTTACTGATTTTTTAATTTTAAATTCATAGTATCCAAGGCTTGCCAGAAATGTAGTCAACATTCAAAATATGACCTTTGTGATGATTGCCTCTGAAACCGCCACCCGCCGTTACAGACAGAGGCCCTACTCTAATTCACCGAAATACGAAATTTCGGGTTACGTTGCGTGCCATTGGTACTCTAATTAACCGAAGCCCGAAATTTCGGCGCGAAGTTCGCAATTTGACAGCTTGAGCGTTGCGTACCCTACTCTAATACACGAAATGTACAACCGAACTTTTGGATTGACAGACTTTGCTTCGTGAGTTTTTGTCAATTCGCACGATAGCATATAAGCTGCCTTTTCATTTTCGCAAGCTTATTTTTTAACTTATTAGGTCGGTTCTGCATATTCATTTCAGATAATAGAACGTTCTATGATAGACTAATTCAAGTAAGTGGTATAATACGTGATGTTAACACGTAACCTTTTAAAAAGTTTGATAGTTTATTACCTTCATGATCTATGTAACTTGTGTTACTACTTAGTCATTATGTTTTACAGAAAATGGCAAGATAAGTCGCACTAGGTATTTGAAACCGAGAGAGAAAAGCGTCTAGAAAGAAGGAGACGCCGTTCTCTCAACCCTTTGTGAAACCAAAGTTAATTTGACTTTTGTTGCTTTCTATCATGAAATAATATAGGTACGTTAATAAAATAAGTATATATGCATGGACGAATTTCTTCTTCCATGGTATATATAGGAAGCAACGTTTCCCAGTCAGCAACAATACAATACTATGGTCAACAAGAACTGGCATAACAATAAATAAATATAAGTCCAAGTCCAAAACAAATAAACGCAAGTGTCGCTGCTTCATACAAAAAAACGATGTAGGCAAAGGCAGAATTTTAGTGGCGAATATTGTTATCTCACTTTCTAGGTAGCCCCGTTTTTTAGAAAGGAGTCCCGTCTTTTCTTAGCAGTACTGTATTTTTTTTTGACAGTGACACTGACAGATTCGAGCAGCAATTCATAATTTTTCTTATATTATTTGTGGTTTCATTCTGTATGTACCGGCAGATGCGGATCCGAAAGTAAACAAGAGTAGCTACACATTACGTCTTGCGGTCGTACTTCGTTCGGTACCGCAATTGCGGATGTAAAGAATAAGAGTAGACCCTCAGGCCCTAAATGAACTAACTCTTATTAAACTCAGGTCTGGGTTCATAGATAGTTAAATGTTGTAACATGTTTTGTCTCACGAGGTCAGTGGAGGATGTATTGTATTGCACTGCACCACCCATACACACGCCATAGCAATATCGAGTACTTTGCCACCATAAGACTACACCAGATTTATAAATACTATAAATATATAAATACTACACCAGTATTCTGTTGTGTTATTGTATGAATTTGGCTATTTTCTCAATTATCCTCCCAGAGTCAAAAAAATATGGCAAAAAGTTATTCATCTCAAGAAATCCCTTTAGAATTAATTATTTCATATTATAATTTTTCTAATGTGGTCACTTAAAGACTACAGTGCACCAGAGGTACAGGCAAGGAATCCGGTATGGTTTGTCATGAGCTGAGGCACAATGTGTAGTCCGGGATCTACTATGCGGTCTAGATTTAAGCGCTTTCAATCATTTATGGGCACTACAACATTTTTATTTTTTCCTTCCATACTAATACTGTAAACCCACAATTTTTTTTTTATAAACGACAGGGAAGCGCTTCATCTCACCTGGTCTCAAGTTATGGTAAGGCCGAGGGTGGAAGCTTTCTTCACCCAGAATCCTCAACCAACTGAGGATCCTGATAATGAAATTTCCCTTGGATTGTGCACTCAGGGAAGAACAAAGGCTATACTATAGAGCTGTCCCATTGCAAATAAATAAAAAACTGCCAAATGAACGGTTCATCACTCAAGCATAGTTATTGCCTACATACCTTGAGATATCGTCGGTTGGAGCGTGGTGGCGCCGAGCTGGGCCGATAGCGCGTCCATACTGAACGCCAGGTTGGCAACTTGTGGCCCGGGGGCGGTCGTTAGTGGCGGCCCGGAGAGTGGCAGACCGGAAAGTGGCGGACCAGTTAGTGGCGGACCGGTTAGTGGCGGGGGCGATAGGTCACTGAGTAGATCCAGGTTCGACGCCGGGGCTGGAACTAACCCGATATGTATGTTATAGTAGGATTACTCTATAAGGGGAGTATTATAGACGATTGGGTCAATCTTCTTCTGTGTATTATTATACACGCCTTTACTGCGATCACGAATAAAATGCCAAGCGTGGTGTTTTATTGTTTTTTTTTTAGACCAAGGAGGCGGTGATAGCAACTCCCTTCAGCTTTGAAGGAGGCTCTGTCCAGCAGTGGATACACATAGGCTCTTGATGTTTGATGATGTGTGACTAAAAGGTTATCATTTCTTTATTTAGTATGTATATACCTATTTGTATTGTAATTCGATAATCTAAATATATTAATCGTCGTGTAGCTGACTGACTGATTGACAATCAATGCACAGCCAGGTCAGAGACTTGAAATGTTCAGGGTAGCTTCCATTTGTGGTGTAGGCGTGCGCTAAGAAAGGATTTTAGAAAGTTCCCACGGGATGACGGGAACGAAGTCCCGGGCGTTTCACTAGTTAATAAATGTAATAATTTTGGGTTGTAGTCATAAATAGTTATTTTTACGATAGGTTTTGTTTATACAGCTACACTAAGTAGTGGAACAGGGCCTTGGGTTGACAGTATGAGTGTAATGTAAAGTCATAAACTAACCATTATTTAGTTGTACGTTTTCGCTACCAAACGCGCTGAAATCCGCGAAATCGTTGGTAGGAGCGGGCGCGGGCGCAGAGAATGCGTTCGTAAAGTCACCGAATTCGTCTTTAGGCGTCGAAACTTTGGGCTCTTCCGCTCTGAAACATTTAATCATAATAAGGATAATATATATTTTTTATTTGTTACACCAAAATTTTACAGTAAAGACTTTTTAACAACATAATCTAACAGTTAAATTACTTTAGGACTTAGACTAAGTTTTCCCTAAGAAAATCTTCTCCCTAGCTGATTATGTAGCCGAAGCCGAGCAGTGATGGACCATTTGTACTATTGTTTCTTTCTCCAGTCAGACAGCCATAGGATTGCCATAATGTTAATTTTAATGAATAACAAGAGCAGGAGCGGTCCGAAATCCACGTCAGTCTAAACAGACTCAGTTTATTGACAGATACAATCACAAACTGACGGTCTGCTGTACTCTGTCCAGTAAATGAGGCAAAATCACTAATAACTTTTATTACATGTGTAAGCGTATTAGAAATCTTGCCACGAGTTCCCTTTTGATGTAAAATGATAAAGTAAAAAACTCTAATGGAAGCGCACATATTAGGGATAAATACCTACTAAACAAATAAATAAAGTATGTCCAATCATTTCATAATAATTTACAAAATTCCTATTTTACATTAACCAATACAGTTGTTTCAATCTCCTTTATCAACCGTTTGGTTAAACGAAAGGCAACAATAACGTTAGATCTTTCCGACAAGCTATCATTATTAAAAAAAAATCGGCAAAAATTGTTGAATTACGTTTATTCAGTAAGAATACTAGGATTACTTCGAAAATGAATCGAGTCGATTCCGTACCCGTTTAGCGGCAATAGAGTATTTCACTTCAAATGAGACGTCGGAGCTTTACCATTTCGGATTATAAGCTCTTTAGTTCCTAAGTATCCGCTAGAGGCGTTGTACAAGTCTTCATACATACCGAAGACGGTATTACAGTTTGTAATACTCTGGGTGGGAAATTAAATTTACATTCACAAAAACTATTTTTTTGTCTGGTTATAGGTAATATACTTTGGATAGAACATGTCACCTAGCGGTTACTTGGATTGTACTATGGAGGGGGGAGGGGGATAACTTACCTTAGGTCGAGGAGTAGTAACAGATACATACCTAGGATCGAAGTCATCCTCCGCCGTATGATTAGTTCCCGGCTTGTGTTCGTTGGTGCTGGGACACGTCTTGAACAGGTCATCTAGCAGTTCCTTGGATTGTACCGTGGAGGGGGGTGGGGGGGATGATTTACCGTAAGTCGCAGCCGCACCTACAATTATCAAAATACATAAATACTACAGTTTGTAGCCACAGATGACCGAGCTCAAAACACAGCCAGTTCGGAAAATGAGCTTAAGAAGTCGCAGACACCATCCAGGTATAATCTAGGTTTGCTTGTTGTCAATAAAATTGTTACCATATCTAAAATTTCATTTGAATTGGAATGTATTCACTCTGGACTTTTAACTCCCAAATAAATTGTACTAAAAAAAACAAACCACGTGAATGGAACTCGTTCTATTTCTTACTAGTACTAATGATAAAGGTTGAGGAAAATTGTTCGGCTTAATGGAATATCTATAAGGCACATAACATGCAATGTAATTTTGACAACTTATAAAATTATCAATGATTTTTAACCGCATCCGTGGACTTGTGGTTCGCCCACCGGTGTCAGATCCAGAGGTCCCTGGTTTGATGCCCAGGGAGAGTACAATATTGTGCTTGGTTTGGTTAGTGGTAGGATTTTAAGTCCGCCTGGCTAGCTACTACCATTTTACTTAATTATGTTGTCACAACAACCATTCTCAAATGGTTGTGTTCCGGCATTTAGAGGAAAGATAGCCAGTTAGACTAATTTAATTAAGATTCAAGTTATAACTTTAATTGAACATTGTGCACAGGCACGGGTTTTTATGGTGCATCCTAAGATTACTTTTGTACACACGTGAATTATTCCAACTATATGACATACCCAAATCGATCTTCTTGGAAGGCGTGCTGGGCTTAGCACGATTGGGGCTCTTGAGACTGATGCTGAGCGCTTTGTTCCCAGCGCCTCCCCGCTCCGGCTTGTTCCCACTGGCCTCCCCGACAGCCCTCTCGGAGGAGAAGCTACCGAAGCGAGGGGGACTACTACTCACGACTTCGCTGTCGCGGTAAACGTTCTCTCTGGAATCACATCAAATCAACAGCCCATTAGTGTCCATTGCTGGACAGAACCACCATCAAAGCTGGAGGGTTTTGCCATAACCCCACGCATGGCAGGCGGATTAGTGATCGAAAGAGTAAATAAAACAGAAGGAAGGTGCTGCCCTTCTAGTGAGATTCCTTAATCGGGTTTTACGAAGTCAATGTCAAAATTTCTTTATTCATTATCATTTTCAGGATCATTTTGAAACGTCAAATATACCTGTTCGGAATCGCGATCAGCACACAAGGAGAAAGGCAAGAAACTGGTTAATTTTTTGATGATCCATTCAACATTTAGATATACAGTTTTAAATCATATCGAAGTAGGTACATCATAAACCTAAATACTCAATACTATCTACGACATCCATGGCCTGAGTTGAAGGTGTCGATTCATAAGCCGCGACCGCCACGACAAAATATCATATAATATATATCTGGAATAGTATACCTATATTATATTTTTATACAAACAAGGAATGAAAGTGTGAAGTATGACTCTGGACTCACTTCACAGTCACCCTTCGAGGATTTACCTCTAGATTACTATTTACTTGCATATGTGCATTTGTGCTTTTATGAAGCACTGGACGCGCACACATCATGTAATGCGTCTGTGAAGGCCGATTGTGTGTCCCTTCCAGTTAAAAAGTTTTATTAAATTTTCTTTTATTAATTTTAATTTAACCTATGGCTGAAATAATGTACCTACCTTCTTATTAAGCTGAAATAAACGTATTGAATTGAATTGAATATCATCATAATTTCAGCGTTAATACCTTCACTGTTGAACATAAGCACTAAATTCCCTGTAGCTACAATACACCACGTATTGTGCAATGGAGGACCTTGAAATACCGGAGCTGGGCAGTTGGTGACATTTATTGATGATTTGATAGTGAAGATGTGGTGGGCTATGATACTATACCCAACCCAAAGGCCATGTATTTCCCTTATGCACGTCTTCTGACGGAGAGGTCATAGGTACTTCAAGTTTTAAGAGGCCTCCTTTTGTTGTGTAGGGCCCCTAAACAACAAAAAGAGGCAACTAGGAAAGGATTTTGTGAGTCATAAATCATCTATGACTTACATCTATATTTTTTATATACTAGAAAAAATATTTATATAAAAAAAAATATTTATATAAAAAGTATATAAAAAATATTTCAGTTTAAATAAAGCAGTTAGGTAGGTACCTAACTGCTTTATTTACACTATATAAGTAATTAATTCAGAGTTTGTGAAAAAATAATGCAAATTTCGATTGAATATATTCATCAAACATAAAATTCAAGATGACAAGTCTCGGGCTTTTGTTCGTTTTGCCTTTTTTTTTTATACAGCCGCAAATGTTCAGAGTTCGTTCCGAGTCATGTGGACCATTGTGCGTGAGCAGATTATGCCATGCAAAGTAGGCGGAGAGAGCTAGTGACTTACTTGCTAGGTTTCCGGTAACCATAGTCTCCATCAGAGTCTCCCTCCTTCTCATAGTCATCATCATCCTGTCTCTCTCTCTCCTTCGGCTCCTCTGAAATCACGTCTACGTTACAGACGATATTTATTTAAATGAGCTTTTTACTCTAGTTTAGGCACTTATCAGAAAACAAGTTATTCATAGAATAATTTACAGAACTAGTACTCGGCCAGCGTTTGTAAGAAATACTTTCTGCGCTCTTTCTCCATTTATACTTTATCTATGCCAAATTTGAAACTCCTCCATGCGTGCAATATGCTTAAAGAAGTTTTTCTTACATTTTCTGATACCAATCGATCCAGTGACAAGTAAGGATTGAATGTCAGTGTACAGATGCTGTATCATAATAGTAAGTATGTACCTACATACAAAAAAAAACTAGTTTCTAAGTATTCTATCATCATATCACCCGGAATCTTCAACAAACTGGCTATCTTACCTCAAAATGCCGGAACACAACAATTTATAGAATTTTTACTATGGCGACAGAATTAGGTAAGATGGCGGTAGCCAGCCAGACAGACTTAAACAACGTCCTACCACCAACCATTATAATTTAAATAATTTATTTTTGATGATTTATAATGTGCACTCACCCCAGTTCTGTTGTCGGTCACTATACTCCCCCCAGCCCCCGCCCCCGCCGCCGGCCCCTCCGCCGCCACCACCTCCACCGCGCGTGCCAAGCACCATGCTCTCCGAGGACATACCGGCAGACATACCTGCAAAAGATAAACTCTATAAACGGAGAGCCATACCATACATTAAAAAACACTAATATCCCAATAGTCTATGCACACTATCATGACTGATAAAATGTTTGTTTGGAAAGAGATCCGTATGGCCAATAAGAGAACTAACACGATTGCCAGAGCCCAGTTTTTGTGTTTCTTTCTTGTGTAAATTTAGATGTTTAGCTGACATTTCAATAATTCTATATTACTTAAACATATAGTTTATACAGAATCTGCCGATGTCACAAAGCCGATGCAAAATAAAGAATCATTTCCGCAGGAGTTGACGCCAAAGAAAAGTGCATTTTGTCAGTAGCGCCCGAAAAACCACGACGGTGGTCTTTCTGAACAGACTTTCAGCTTTGTATTTCAGACTAACCGCACTTTCGATATCTAGAAGTAACATGTACCTACGCTTTTACTAATATGATACCTACCAGTATCTTCAGTGGAATTATGCGAAATTGTGTGGCGTCTTTCTGGGCTAGACTATCAAGAATACCATAGTAATAGCTTCTTGGACTACATGAACAACCCTATTAAAAAAACTGGATATCAGTAATCTTAACAAAAAATATTTTGACTGGGCATTGTTTTATAGTTTTTACAGTGTACTTTTTTCGCTGTGTAATATGGGTCTCACAAGTGAGCTTGAAATTGTGATTATGGCGCATGCAACTGCGCACAATGAATTTTTAATGATCAATCAATTGTACCTATTAATGCGCGACAGTGAAATAGAGAATACTGTATTCAGTTTTGCTACAATATATGTAAATTTTCAGTATCGCTATAATGTATGTATAGTGACTTACCGATGTATTTGTCTTTGTTCTTCTTAGCCTTTTTGCGTTCATCGCGAAGTTTTTCATCGTCCTGAATAAAATCGATCAGCTCCCGCACTTTGTGACGCACATTTATACCCTGCGAATATTTATTTAGGCTTAATGTACTAAAGAATCAATAAAATGTCGGACTTTTCAAGCACGTAATATTGTACGCCTGGGCGATCAAATTTGGTAATTCTGACTATTAAACTAATCATAAATCAGATTTAGATAAAAGGAAAAAATATTTTACAAATACGTCTGATGGCACAGAGCCTACTTTTAGAAACGAACATTTTTTTAACAGGATTTAACAAACTAAAATTCATTAGCTTTGCAAATTGGAGTGCACACTAAATGATGTTTGGTAATGCAGTCATGATAAACGGACTAACAAACAGAAGCGGATGATCAGCAGTGCGTCAGAAATATGTGTTAAGAAGGCCCAGTAGTAAGGCTCTCCCAAACTTCAGTATTTTGTCGTTCATTTCGAAATGACACGTCCGAATCAAATGAAATTTTGCCGCTGTAATAGGATTAAGGAAGAATCAGTGACTGTGGGTGCGTTGCTTTTTCAAAAATACATTAATAATCGGTGACAACAATATAATACAGGGCAGTTGATGTGTACCTGATCTTTCCCCACGTCGTCGACGTACGTATAGTTCTCCAACGAGCGCAGGTCGTAGATATGTTCTCTGGCCGATGTCACCACTCGCTCCGAACCGTTGCGGACAAGGTAGCTCAGCAGCAGCAAGCACTGATGATCAGATAAAGAGTTTTTTCTTTCATTTTCAGATGTCATTCTCCCTGTTCAAAGATTTTAAGGAAGGAAATAACCTTTTTCGTGGTGTTTTTTTAATGTTTGAATGCTATTTGACCATTGCAGCCTACAACAATCTGATGATTATGATATTATCGCCATTGCTCTTTAATACCACAGAAATGTATAACCGCGGAACGCGGCTGTAGTCTATTAATCAATAAGTAAAATCTCCATAAGAGATCCTCTGAAAAGAATCTACATACATTTTAAAACATGGATTTTACTCACGTATACGATTATGTTAACGTAGGCACCAATTTCCGGTTTCGATTCAACAGGTGAATCATCATCAGGGTGAGTGTGACTCGCTGGGTAGGTAGCGATCGCTGCGCGCGTGTTTTTAAATGTATACCACTCACGCAAGTTTTGAAAGAATGTACTATTTTCTTTTCAGAGGGAGCATCAAATGGAGATTTGTTTTACTCCAAAGTTCTTAAAATTTTACACAGATCTGTGTAAAATTTTGATGAAAGTTTCTATGAGACTATGGCAGAGCTTGTGTACTAATTGAATAATGGACTACATAATTGCATGTTTTTTTTGCGGTGCGACGTAGGTACCTACTGTATGTTTTTTCACAACGTAAGCTATGGCGACAAAAACACGCTCCTTAGAAGATACTGACCTTGTAGGTCCGCCTCCAGTGCGCCCGGTTGTCGTGCAGCATCCGCCTCCACAGCATGGACATGACCTCCGGAAAGTGCTCGTACGTGAAGGTAGCCAGCGCCAACTCCTGCATCTGCTGGCCGGTGGGCCCCCACGCTTCGTCTGACGTCGCCTCACGGACCTTGCCTTCCACCTCAGTGTAGTTCATCACAACGTTTGTGCTGTACAGTAACATTTATAGATAGTTATGTACCTATTATATTGCACAGTGCCTGTCTCAAAGGCAAACATATTGCTAGGTATATTAATAAATCATTTCAAGGCATTTTACACAACACCATCTAGCCCTAAGTCACAAACTAAGCTTGTATTAGGGAAACTAGATTATGGAGAATATGAATATTGATATAGGTACTTTATTTTCTAAATACTGCACAAAATATAATATTCCTATCAGATCATCATCATCACATTCCACAGAACTGGTATAAGATTTGGACCCCTCAAAATTTCCCATGGATGATGTAAGAGGTGATTGAAGCAAAAAAAGGTTTTACTGTAAAATCAAGTATTCTAAGGGGGCTTTTGATTGAGGCGACACGTGACCCAAGGGCTGGCTCTTATTTAGGCCAGCGAATTAGCATAGCTATTCAGCGTGGCAATGCAGCCAGTGTCTTGGGCACGCTTCCGTCTGGTACTGGTCTGGAACAGTTGAGTTACCTATAGGCCGTTTGTAACGGTCCTTAGGTAATCTGACTGATTCCTTTGTACTTAGTTAGTTTAATTTATTGAATAAATGTAATAAAAAAAAATAAAAAAAAGTATTCTAAGTATACAATTAAGTATTTTTCCTGAAAATACTTTTTGTAATACACATGGAAATGGGCAGCAACATCGATGCAATACTGCAATCACCAACCCACCTATAAATATTAATGGTTATGGTAAAACTCTCCAGGTTTGCAGGGAAAATCTGCCAAGCAGTGTACAGTGCACATACTCTGATCCTAATCCTGAAGTTGTCCTAGAAACATGATATCTAAGAGATAACTACTCTCAAAAGGAATTATGTGATAAGTCATGAGTTTACATTTATATGGATAGGTTTCAAAGGAATAGAATTTAATTCTGATGATAGCTCTAGTAGAAGCTCATATCTTTATGTAAACAAGTCTGTGGACAAATCTAACTGATCTGTCCACATTGTATAATTCAAGCCTACTAACTTTATAGTCCACAAGAAATTTGTATTTTGTTGTTAAAATCCTCATTATTACAGGTAAATAACCGGTACCAAGGCTTTGTTGATACTCGGCGAAACAATCAAGTTATAATATTGTGAAGAAATCAGCAGTGCCAAATACCTTGCTGTAAGCACACCTACATATGAATATGAGAATATGTTATTCCATCTGAGAGTTATGCATTTCATTCATAAAAATATTACAAGGTCAACTGGCATGTTTCCATGTGATCACACATTCAGCATGATTATGCAAGTCAATTGATAGGTAGAAAGGTTATGCCAAGGTTTTTGCACTAATAGACATTGTGGCTTGCCTGATCAATCTGTACACATTTATTTGGTACATGCCCATTTATTATATGAGAAATCAGATCTGCATAGCCCCTGAAAACTATGCTAGTCTTCAGAGTGCAATATTAAGCCGAGTATCCTTATTCCATAAAACATTGTTTGTTGATCATTTCAAATTGTCAATTCAGATTCAAATTAAATTTTGCAGCAATAATTGGATAGGGATAATGTATATCTGTGGTAGGGCTTACAATAGAATTTTCAAATATGTAAATAAGACTGAACTCAGATTATTAAAATGCCACTATAAAATTAATAAATAGTCCACTCTATAAGTAACAACACTATAACTATTAAAATTTTAGTTGTTATGGTGAGTGCTCTCTCACAGTAGAATCAGCTGCCAGTCTGTTTTTCCACTAGCTTATGACACTTTCAAAAGAGAGGCCAACAGAGGCCAATATCTAGAACACCTCATCTCTGTATAAAGTAAATAAGAAAATAAAAAAATGTTGACTTTGCAAAGTGTTTCAAAGCAAATTTCAAAATTTAATGATAGGTAATTGCAAACCCTACTTGGTGCTTACAAATGAAATCTAAGATCACTTAGATCCATATTCATGTGTACAAAGGAATAAGTCAGATTACCTAAGGACCATTACAAACGGCCTATAGGTAACTCAACTGTTCCAGACCAGTACCAGACGGAAGCGTGCCCAAAACACTGGCTGCATTGCCATGTTGAATAGCTATGCTAATTCGCTGGCCTTAATAAGAGCCAGCCGTTGGGTCATGTGATGATCCATTATAGGATGTGAACTACTAACATAGTAATAGGCAGTTCTCAATTACTAATATTGGTAACATACTATGATTTTTATTGTGCTTTTAGAAAATGTGAAGCACTACAGACACAGATTACCTCTACCTCCTAATAATCAGTGTGGATTGCTTAAGAGATCCCCTATAGGTTATATGTCTGAACTCAAGGGTATCTAATAACAATTTTTTAGCATTTTGCATAGATGGAGTTTAAATGGAGGAACAGGATTTTTTCATTGAAATTGCAACCACTGCATGTTTTAGTACTATCTAGCAGTATTAATAGCAGCAGTAGTAGGCTACTGAACTGAACATAGTTCAAGTTATCAGTGTGAATATTTGCTGATTGTGCATTCTTTTTAGATATGTAATATATATTATTTTTAATTTGAACTTACAGAAAATAATAGACTAACTAGTAAGTTAGTGATTTCTTTAGTCTATTATTTTCTGAATGATCTAAATAAACATAGGTTCATAATTGTGTGTACACACAAAATAATTTCACGTCTTGTGATACTTCACACACAATGATGAACCTCTGCCTATCTAGATTTATTTATAGTCTAAGCTAATACCTACTCAGGTGCTTATTGGATAAATAAATCACGCTCACTATTGTAAAATAAATAGCTACGTGATGCTTGGTGCAGATAATGGGTTATTTAGACGATGTTGATAACAAAATTCCTAGTACCTGCCTGCCTAGCATTTTGTAAGGTGGAAAATGATGCGATTCTAGGTGACTATCTATCGAAAATATGGTGAGAACCGTATATCCGTTACATTCTCATAAATTATGAGCAAAACACGTTAGTAAATCACAGGAAATTTATCCACAGATGGAAGCAATTTACATACAAAATCACAAAAAAGTTCACCCGACTTACACTTTATCAGCCAACTCCCGGACCTTCCACATGCTTATAAAACGATCCATTTTGTCGGTCTTCTTTTCAAAATGATAATGAAAACACAAATTCACTGCAATAAACCGTGAAATATCATTAAAATAGTTAATATCGCGTTCTTGGTGATTTGGCTGACATTCTTGCAAAATGGCGAGTAAAATGTTGGTATTGCCATATTATAAAATAAAACAATAAAAAAAAATTACGGATCCGTGTACCTACCTATTTTTTTGTACCCTTAGCCCTTAGCCAGGCCACAGAGAAGTGCTGTTGTATCTAGTAGCACCTTGGTACCTACCTACTACACTACCTATACTGTAAATCGATGGTAGCAATATGGTAGCAACAATGTTTTTATGGATTCTAATATTCGGGCTTTTATATTTATTTTATTTTTTATATGGGCTTTGTTTCATATCGCATCACTGAAACTGAAAAAAAAATGCTGAGTACATTATAAAAATCTTATATATCCTATTCTAAATGTATGGGGAAAACATAATCTCATTGCCCGCCTAGAGATTGATATTGACTATATTATATGTTTCAGTCTATGTACTTAAAATAAAATATTATCACACATACATACATTTCTATTAACATACCCACTACCACGCTTGCATATCGTTTAGTATATAATAAAATATTAGAATACTGAAAACCGCGGGTAAAAGTTTAGTAAGTAGTATTAGTCATGTGGTGGCTAGTGTAAAAAAAGTGGCACTCCGGGAGTGCCGACAGAAGTGAAAACTTAAAGTTAGTCGATCGTTGCCGAAGAGAACGGCTAAGATTGTTGATACCTACTTGAATCTCAATGTTGTCGCATTATTGGTCGCGATATTTATTAAAGAGGGTTGTTTTTGCAACACAACTGACACAATGACCTAGAACTGATAGAGGCAGTCTTCGAACGGTCCTTACCAAACATTGAAAAATAGTGACAATGCGGGTGGGAGGCATGTTTCCATAAGTTAGCATAATACACGGTATAACAGAATATATGTACTAAGCAGTGGGGGAGGTTTTCGGACCAGAAAAAGTATTTGTTTTGGTGGGGAGATAATAGTGAGTTCCCATACAAATCTTTTCATTTTCTCAATGTCAATAAATAGTGACGGCCCTATTCCTTTACCTCACTATGTATGAAGATAGGTAGGTATCAGTTGGTCGGAAGATAACAAGTATATTTTAAATTCGCACTAATTTACTACCTACCTATGTTGTATGTTTTGTACGTACCTTGTTTAGGTAGGTATCAGCTGGTTGGAAGATTACTAAACGATTTTAAGCACGCACAAATTCACTATGTTGTTTCCGTCGAAAAGAATCTTCCTACGAGCTCACTAAAGCAACGGTAAGAGGGTAGCGGCCTTTCCGGTTGTCTCTCTTGGTGGAGCCTCCGCACTGTCGCCGTCAGCTCATTATTTGGAGCTTCACCAACAACCAACATCATATTATAAAATTCAGCATTACTGTACGTCTCCATTTTTTTTTAATTCGATTAAAAAACACACGTCATAAAATAAAAAAATAGAAAAGAAAAGGGGGTCCCCGTACAAGGAACGTTTTTATAAATTGTTATTATAGCTCTGACATAAAAACAGAAATACCTATATTTTTACAACTGAGTGTGATTATTGTGCTTTCTTCAAAGTATACCAATAAATACAATGTTATTTATAAAAACTAGCCAAGTGTGAGTAGGACCGCACTGAGGCTTCAGAACTAACTGCATAAAACGGGCACTGTTTTGCCTGGAAATGTGGGTCGACATCTTCAGTGTGCGTTACAATAGCGGGTTAATTGACGAACCGGGAAATGGACGTAGAGGGAAAAGGAAGGAAAAGTTCTGAGATACAACGCATAGCCGAAGCCGTTGGTCGTACAGACTTTAAATTTCGAGGGCATATTTGTCTTGATGCGTAGACACCTACTAAGAAAGCAATTTAAAAAACTTGCATCCTAAAGGGTTTAAAATGGGGTTCAAAGTTCGGAGTACAATGTTGCAAATCGCTGCAACCACACATGATAGGCACTTGAAAATTTGTAGGTAGATTGCCCATAAGAATCAAGTTATAGCATATTTCACGTTTTTAAGACAAAGTCCTGAGTGACACTGACTGATTCAACTAGATACAACGCATAGCCTAAACCGCTGGTCGTACAGACTTGACTTTTGGAGGGTATGTTTGTCTTGGTGTGTATGCGTCCGTTAAGAAAGGAATTTTTAAAATTCGCACCCCAAGGGGTTCAAAATGGCGTTCAAAGTTCAGAGTGAAATGTTGCATATCTCCGAAACCGTTCATGATAGACATTTGAAAATTTGTATGTAGATTGCCCATATAAAATTAGCAACATTTTAGGATATTTTCGAATATTCAAAATTAAAGATTCAAATAAGCTGAAAATAAAAAAAGATTTTTTGTATGGTAGAGGTATGATTGTTATGAAGGACTTAGTATCTACATAATACGATTTTATTGGATGATCTTTTACGATACGTAAGTGCAGCCGCCAATCGCAGACTGCGGGGCACCGTAGATTAGGGAACGCCTAGTAATACCGCTCTCCCATACAAAAGTAGATTGTTGTTCCATTCGAAATGACTTGTCTAACTCAAACAAACATTTGAATGTAAGTATACTTAGGTACACTAGGTACCTACATTTATTTCGAATCATAAGAGAAGTTGAAGAGAAATTGGATGTATGCCATTTGAGAATGACAAACTATGTTTGTATGAAAGAGTGAAAATCAGCGGTATTTTAGGCTTTCTTAGCTATGTATATTTATATATATTAGCTATATATTTCTTTCTTTATTTCTTTTTCTTATCTTCAAAATAAAAAAGGACATTTATTTCTTATTCAATCTGCCTCTATATTTTTATTTTCCTAGATGAATGTGCTGAAACTAAGCAAAAACAATAGCAAATAAACTTTTTCATGTGCTTAGCCTTTTACACAATAAACATTATTCAATTAAGATTTAAAAGCTTTAGGTACTACCACGATAACGTCTTATCTCACTACTTTTAGGTATTATTCAGTCCAATCACATTTTCAAAACTGTTTTCCTTCTAATGAGATTCCCTCATTAGAAGGTCATACATCATTTCTTGATCTGGTCAGTCTGTGGCTGAGCACCGTAGTATTGCCACAAGTCAATTGCTTTGTTTGCCACAACTTCTTCACATTGCTCTGAAATCTGAAAACACTAAACCATGAAAAAGTTCTCGGCATGCAGAGGTTTTATTTTTAACTTTGATAAAAAGAAAATGAGATAAATGCGGATTGCACATTCCACCAAAAATTTTCACCCCCTACATTTTAGGAAATGCAAAACCATTTGATGAATTAAAACTAGAAAAATTGTATTATGCTAACAAAATATTAAACACCCTTGTGGTCTAGTGGTTCAACCCACCGATTTCAGATCCAGAGGTCCCGGGTTCAATCCCCAGGGGAAGTACAATATTGTGCTTGATTTGGTTGGTGGGAGGACTTCGTCCTTTTTTTAAGTCCATCTGGCTAGCTACCCCCATCTTACCTAATTCTGTCGCCATAACAACAATTCTAAAAATGTTGTGTTCTGGCATTAAAGGATAGTTACTCAGTTTGATGAGGATTCCGGGTGAAGTGTGCCTTCACTACCGGCACCCCCGTCGAACAATAAATAAAAATAAAAAACTGCTAAAAATCTAACTTTACCTCAGAGACACATTTTAAAACTTCCTCTGCAGTCTTAGTCCTCAGTATGTTTCGACGTAAGGTAATGACTAGCATCACGGCGGCGAAGACGAGAATTTTAGGTGCGCTGCTGCATAATTTATCCCATAGCCTGAAAATGTATTTCCTGTAAGCCATGAGCCACAGCAAAGCACCACTGTGCTTGAAATATCGTGTGATATTTCAATATAACAATGCCATTAACAAAATTGTATTGCTTAGTCTTCAATAGGTAGGTAGGAAAATAATCATCTTACTTGGCAAGAGAATTTTCGTCCAAAACTCCAGCAAAGCAACAGTTAAACCATTTCATCAATGGAAGGATGTCCAAGGAGTTTATCTCCAATAGATGGCTGCAACAACATTCACATTTAAAGTCAGTGCTTTTAAGTTTACAGGTTATTTCTGCTATTTCCTGGTCTAATCTCTGTGTCCCTGGAGTTGCACCAAGGAGCGGAGCTGTCCTCATTGATGACGGTGAACACCTAGGATGTAGGCTTGTTTCAGGGTGTATTATCAAAGCAGACCTCTGCCGCCGCTGTTGCACTCTACAAGTCGGCATTCATGGTGTTTAAGGGAGAATTACTGATTATATGTGAGACCTATGCGACTGATATAGTCATTTAAAGTCTCTAAATCAAAATAAGAAAAAAAAAGTCCTTGTCGTCGACAACATCCACAATAGGATAGGGGAATTCCATATTTTTCTACACAGTTAAAAGTGTTATGTTCTTACTTATAAACCTCTCCATCTTCCTTCTCCAGTATGGTATGAAAAGCTTCCTTCAGTTTTGGTATATCTTTCTGAGTGTAACGAACCACATCTGTCAGGCTCTTGGCAAACCAGTACACCTCAACTTCATCTGAGTAAAGCTCTAGCAATGCATTGGTAATAGGTATAAATGTATCTGCAGTCTGGAAATTAAGAAATAATGTATAAGCAACAAGAATTAAGGGTTGAGCAAACATAGATGTGTCAACATCAGTCAGTTGCTTTCAAACATATTATCAAAGTCATGGATTTACTGAGTGTCCAATGACCAAAATATTGATGAAAATCAATTACATTTTGTTCAAGACAAAAAAAAAAGTTTTTCTATAATCCACACAAATCACACAATACAGATGGCAAAATAATATGGATATCAGGAATAGTCAATTTACTTTCAGTATATTTTTTTTTTTAAAATAAAGACATTTATATTATACAGTCATTGGACACAATTGGTTGTGTGGAAACATGCAGTGAGCTGTAGGTATTTGAAAATGTGTCTCACACAGAAGTTGGTCTCAGGAAAGTTAGGAGGATTTCTTTCCTCACTCTCCAGTAGCCACATTTTCATTAGGATCTCACTTCTTGGTGCGCTCATATCAACCATCTCCAGCATTTCTACAGCATACAGCAGGTCGTTGTACTGGTCAGTTCGCTGCTCCATCACAAACTGATGAGAATCAGGGTACACTGGCAGGATATCTGTAATCACACAATATTTTTGACTACCTTGATTTTATTTTATGGGTGCTGTATAACTCTTGCTGTGTTTTCTCCCAGCACCCAACGAGTTAGCTCCATAGGTGCTCTAAAATACTCAGATGTGTGAGTGGGATGTGCAGCAGATGACGAGTTAATATGCACCTTCTGGGAAGGCTCGCTCCAAACCCAACTCATTCTAAATAAAAAAAGACCACCAACTATGTAATTTATAAAACTTTAGTTTCACTATCAAAGTAAGACGTCTTTATACTTGAAAATGTTTTTATTAGATATGCGTTAAGTGTTGTATGTATACAAATGTTCAGCAGATATAAATTCAGAAACACACTTCGTACCACCTACCTACAAAAATAATGGAAGCATTGGACCAAGGATAGAAAAGATTATGAAGTATGTATGTATGTAATGTAGGCATAGGTGATAGAGGTGGATATGTAAAGAAGTAGAGCTGCATTGCTATCTGTCACTACACTGCCTTTTTCCAGAAATAAAGCTTACCCAAAAGTACTTTCCACACCACATTCCTATACGCAGCGGGAACCGTAAAACGCAAGCAGAATTGTTTCAGCTTAACTTTATCCCAAGGTTTCTCCTTCATCAGGATTTCCAAGGATTTCTTCTCCTCAACCCCGCGGCATCCCACTTTCTCGTAGTAGGACGAACGAAAGTTTCTCTCGTCCGTCATTTTGATGTGCTTATCAGGCATTTGTGGTATTTTTGCCTTTCATTCGTAGGAACAAGATGATAGTCAAGGCTCCAAAAGGTAATTTAATTTTCTTTACATAAAATGTTAGAAATTAACTTATCTACATACAAGAATCAGATAGGTAGGTAGGTACTTACTTATGTATCTATACGATTCGATCGATGATCGATACCTTACCTATTAAATATAATATCAAAACATACATCAGTGTATTCATAGGAAAATTGAGAATTACCGTGTTGCTAGGGTGAGATGAGAATACGGTGTTTCTACAGTAAATTACGAACTATTGAGAACTTGTTTGCACCTTTCGATTTTGAACTTTGGTTTGTCTTTTCTTGTCATTGTCACTATCACTGTCACATTCCACTGTTCTCCAAATACTTAATTCGAATATTATCTCAAAACAAATCTACAGTCGCAATCTGATTATACAGAAAAACAAATGAATTAGGTACCTATTATCATAGGTCCTAAAAAATTTTCTCACATCACACGGATACCAGCGATTCTCAATAACACGTAAAGTTTTCAGATTGGAGACATGAAACTATTCTCAAACCATTTTTGAAAATCTGTGGAAGTTTCAAATACCTATGTCAACATTTTAAAATGTTGTATTTTCGGAATAGTGTTCTCGGAATCCCGATGTTTTCGAATTCGATCCGACAAGGCTTATCAAGTGTTTGAGAATAGTTATACAGATGCACTTGAAAACGCTGTTTCATTCATTCCTCAAGGGATATATAAGGATGACATTAAAATAGGTACTCCCAAGGTATATATAAATTGTGAGTGAAAACAACCAACCTTACCTTACCGTTTTTCCGATTATGTACCTAATATTTACTTTAAGACTTCTTATGCTACCGTCTTAGTCTATCTATAGTATTGACGTATGGATTTACTATACAAATGTAATTAGTTTTTCATGTTAGATATTTCTTTGCTATCTTCTAGTTAGTAAAGCCAAGTTTCTGTTGGCATTTCGTTTCTTAATTATATATCACCCAACCGAAAGGGGAAGTTCCCTGAACCAAATGCCGAGTGTTGATAAATGATAAATTGCAGCTCTTGATAAATTTGTGTTGTATTGCTGTATTTCGTAACAAGTTATTTGTAAAACTAAAAGTGCTACACAATGAAAATGCACGGTAATTCTTATGACACGGTAGTATCTTTACCGTAAACGGTAGATTACACAAGATTACGGTGCATTTACCGTAATTACCGTGTATATGGAGACTGCTACCTACCTACATATATGGTAATTGATCTGTGACCGTCTGTCTGGCTGGCTGACTGATTGCTCTGTGGGTGGGTGGGCTGTAACTCAGCTGACTGTGTCCGAAAAACAAACACAATCACAAACCTAAATTCTCAGTGACACAAACAATGAGTCACATTCACATCACAGATCAATTACCTGTTAAACGAGAATTATTTCGCCACAACTCACAAAACTTGTAGGTACCTGTATACTTGATTTGTTACCACTGTAACACTTTGTACTGGAAGTAATATATAGGTAGGTACTACGTTAGTTACGTAGAAACGTAACGTTACAAATTCCTTGCACTTATTTCAGTGGTTAATAATATTACACTAGGTTGGTTAATCAGATAAATGCTCTTTGACTTCAACTTCAACTTCTTTGATATGGCGTGCAACCGTTTTATCGATTCTGTCAGTGTCGTAAACAGAAAAGTGGGAAAAAATATTGAAGATTCGGCACTTTGATTAATTCCTTTATTTTTTAAGGGGGTTAATCTATAATCTATTAGTTCGAGCAAACGCAAACAATGACAGTCAAACAGTCACTGTCATGTCAAAAAACAGCTGACATTGAAGCACAATTCACCGTTCAATAGTACACTTATTTTTTTATGTACACAAATATTAGGCAAGGAATAAGCTATGGCGTCTTGCTTCCGCCGCCGCCGCTACACTCAATCCATTGAGATAGGGTGCAGGATGAAATACCTACTACTTTTATCTAAACTTTTATATAAAAAATGCCTGAGCTAAGGTTGAAGGTAGAAACTTTTCAGTAGGTATTTAACATTCGCAATTCAAACAATGATCAAACGAGTTAGAAAAGTATTTGGTTGCTATGGAAATTAATAAATCAATTAGACACATTTGTAATTTTTTTTTGAAACAATAATAATAAATGTTGTGTGTGCAACGTTAGAAAATAATAGAAACCTATCTATAGAATGGAAGGTGGAGACGATATCACAAGTGACGAATTTATAGAAAAGAAAAGAGCGGAGCTGCAATTTTTTTTTGCAGATTCGAAACTTCCTAAGGATGTGATAGATAAAGCCGTGGAAAATGAGCTTAAACCGTTGAAGGGAAGTAAAAATAGACCTTACATTGCTGCTTCGGTCTCTGGTCCTGTGAAAACTGAATATGAAGTTATGACCGGACAGCCTTTCACACAAATAGAAGACCAGGATCATCCTCTATCCACGGAAGAAATAAAAGAATTACTGAAAGATAGTCCTATTATAAAAGAAAAAGCTCGTCAGATTCAAATCGTCTCGAATACAAGTGAAATAGCAATTCCGATGGCCGATTTAAACTTGCCAGGCTACGATGCTATGAAAAAAGAAATAGAGTCTGTCAAAGGCGATAAAAAGCAAGTTAATGACATAAATTATAAACACATGAATTCATTAGCGAAATCCCTCAGTAACTATAAAATAAAACAAGCTATGCCTGATTTACCAACAACAAGCTGTCCACAACCTAATGAGTCTGACACTGAACAAGAATTTGATGCAATCGAGAAAGAAGTCAGTAAATACACTGATAAGTCCTATGAAACTAGATATCAAGAAACCAAGGATTTGCTTTTAAAAATGGCTGATAAGTATGACGATCCTGATAATACGGAAGAATTGGGAAACGTTATAATACCAAAAAACCCTGTACTGAAAGAATCATCAGTTCATGTCGTAAAAGGACAACGACGACGAACCTGTTTTGAAGAAGTTAAGGAAACGTATTCTATTAATAAGGCTATGAATATCCCAACAGTCCATAATTACATTTCACACGAACCTGATTTAAGTAGTAAAATCATAAATAAGAATGATAGTATGAAACACGAAGAAAACCCTAATATCATTATGGAAGAAGTTTTTCCCAAGAGTTTTGAAGCAAGATTGAAGGACACTGAAACAGCTCTAAGAGATATAAATACTGTCTTATCAAACGTTCCACCTTTGGATGATGATAATACGAATCAAACTGCAGCAGAGATAAAAGCTGTAATTAAAGTGAGTGACATTGACTCTGCTATAGTTGGACAGGGTAACCAGCAACACTTCGATGAAAGAATGGAGCAAACACTACATAACGCTCTGGAAAATATTTTCGAGATAAGTAATGATGAAACAAGTCACAACAAAGAAATGGAATTCAAAGAAATGAAAAATCTTGCAAAAAATATTGTAGATGGCGCGGAAAATCTTAGCACTCTGATTCGAGAGGATATCACAAATAAATTGAACAGTATGAACGAGCTTCTTAATGATGTCAACGTGGCTTTAGAAAATTCCAGACAGTCAAACATAGTTTTTCAGAAAATTCAGGAAGAAGGAGAAATCCTTCGAGAAAGAGCTGCTGGTAATACGATCATCATTGCGGAAGAAGCTTGTGACGATTCTAATAAAAAAAAACATTGTTCAGTGTCAGATACTGATATAGATGAAATTCACAAAGCTATCAGCAAACTTAATTCTGAATTGAAATGCCACGAGAACCGAATCAACGAAAGTCAAGCTAGTTACGAACAAAGAAATGAAGAGTGCAAGACTTTTATCAAGGAAGTTGATGATATTTTGTTAAAGTCCAAAGAAATATTGCGACCAGTTAATGTCTCAATAGATGAGATTACTAGAAGTTCTTATGTTGTAGAAGATGTAGCTAACCAGACTAACGATGTTCGTGATGAAGCAGCTGACATAGATGCTAAAGATAAGATTCAAAAAGATATAGAAAATGGAGAAAAGGTACGCAAAGAGCTATGGGACATTGATATCGAATACAAGGATGAGAGAAACAAAAAACTAGCGGAATATAAGCAACAGGAACTTGATCGGAATAAACGTATAAATGATCTCCTTTATGGAATAAAGGAAAAAATGAAAGGCAATAAAGAAGTTACAAGAATTGCAAATAATCTATTGCAGAGAGAAGAAACGAGGAAGCAAACTCTTGAAAGTAACACTAGTAAGATTCGTGAGCTTCCTGGATCACAGATTGATGAGAGAGCTCAAGGGGATCATGCAGGAGCTAACAAAGAGGCTAAAAACAAAAACATTTTTAAGTATAAGCCAACTGATTGTATCAAAGGTATGTAAATAACTGTTAAAATAGCAATGTATGCTTTACCGTCAAAACAGACGGTAAAGCTTACATATCTATAAAACTGTTGATTTGAAAAAATGCAGATGACATGTGAATACTAAGTCATAGTCTTTGAAATTGCATTGCGATTACTACTTAAATGAGTAGGTTAATAGTTAACTACAGCAAAGCATCATTGAAGAAACAAAGATAGGGACTAACGACTAGGCAAAGCACTACATTAAAATTTAAATTTTATTAGATTCCAAAGAAAAATCGAAGGACGACTCAGTAGACTTTGGTTCTGCTACCAGACGGTACCGACCTAGATACTCGTACCTACATCCGATAATCCGATCTTTGAATCTTTTGCGCGGTTTCAATTCAATAGGTAAAGATTTTTATGTAGGTAGCCTACATAAATATTCAAATTACTTACCACTATATTCCTAGTTGATGGGTACGGGACAGTGGGGGACATAATCGGGAAATAGACATTCAGCTAGCTTATTTGACTGTATGCAATCACAAAAACCTGTCCGAAATTGTCTAAGTCGATTTAAAAAGTGAATGTAGTTGTACTACCCTAAATTAAATTTAGATAAATGTATTCTCACTTTAAATTTCAGTGCAAACCGCTGAAGAAAAGTTAAAGATCGAGCAAGCGAACAGAAAGGCGGCAGAAGCCACAAAGGAAAGAGAAAGGCAAAGAGAGTTCCAGCTCAAGATGGAAAAAGAAATGGAAGAGGCAAACAAAACGCCGCGGATGACCAAAGAGTTTATCAAGCAACATTGCAGGCAACATAAATTATACAGCACGCCGTATTTAAATGATATCCTTTACTTGCATTTCAAGGTAAGTCAAAATTAATTAAGTTTGATAAGATTCGAACTAGCGTCTTTTTTTTTTGACAATAATATAATATCGATTCGTGTCCTCAACATTTCCATAAGACTCGTCCAAGATCTCAACTCAACTCATAGGTAGGTAAAAAGTGCAAAATCGATAAAATAGAAATAGATAAATCATTATTATAGACGTGACATTTACACAGCACCATTTTAATTTTACAAGATTGTTATGATGTCATGATCCCAGGCTTTACATGTACCTACACTAAGATTACATTTTTGAATCGCAATTTGTTTACTATTATACTAGTACATTTAACTCGCGATTCAAAAACAATCTCGTATGTTTGTTGTTATTGTTACCTACGTTTTTAATTATAAAACTTATAAATATTTTATTAATATGGATATACTATATTAATATGCATATTTAATAAAAAATATTTCTAAAGCAAAACATCATCATAGCAGAGCGTGGTTTCGATCCACGGACCTCTGGGTTATGGGCCCAGCACGCTTCCACTGCGCCACTCTGCTCTATATAGACAAGTGTGAAATTATGAAACCAGATGTACTTGGTTTTAGAACTACAATTCTATTGTAGAATGGCGATTGGCTAGAATCTACACATTCACGATTGTGACTGACAAAGCTTTTATTTACGTACCTACCTACCTACCTATCTACATATTTTTTTTGGATATGACATTATTATTATGAACTGAAATTATTATTTTCAGGGTTTTTCCAAGATCGAGAATCTAGAAGAATACACGGGGCTCAAATGTATATTCCTTGAAAACAACGGGATTCAGAAAATCGAGGGATTGGACACCCTTGCTGAGCTGAAGTGTCTCTACCTTCACTACAATATAGTCAAGAAAATAGAAAACTTGGCAGGTACGGATCTTCTTTCATATTTTCAACAACCACACGTCATAGGTGTAGCTCCGGTTATCGGTGATCGCATCTTGTATGACAAGAGCACAGTGGATGCTTACCCGACTGCCTTAGAATGAGGACTATGTTTTTAGAGAGTATGTGTGTGTATGTATTTCATTAGCATGCTCAGTCAGTTACAGCCTATGCAGCTTCATGGATTTTGAGGTGTGTGGTGACGTATGGTTTGTCTAAATTGTGAGTTTCTAATATGCTCTATAATTTTTATATGGGCGAATTAACTATTAAGAGGGGAGGATAAAAATATGTTTGGTTACTACAAATCAAATGAAAGGCAGAAGAACATGTCTCATGATACTTAATACAGATTGTAATGCTTATTAAGTTAGTGTAGTCGTAAAACCATGATGTTATAAAGTATTAGCAGTTGAGTTATAATATAAAAATTTTCGATTTGTAGCTCTTACAAGCACCAAGATTTAAGTATCTGTGTGTCTAAGATCTTTTTAGCATAGTAGGTACGTACGGTCTTAATAAGCTCTAATATCTTTCAACTTCCGACTACTTATTTCTTTTGATGGCGGCGTAGCGTCCCAAATCCACCAAAACGTCATCGACAGTTTTCTTTCTGAACATTTTCTACGCTTTAGTATCATATCTTTAGGTATGTACCTACGTCAGTCGATTTGACTACAGTAACCTGTGGTAAGGCCGTACATTGGTCTTTTCATTTACCTACTTACTTCGCGAAACGTAGGTGTCTATGCAACGAGGTAGCTAAGTACCTATCTTGTTTTACCTGGATCTCGTACGAGCTATGGCAAACGAATAACCTTTTACCTACCTTTGAAGGTGCAATGCAAAGCTTTACAACAGTCTAACCTCAGAAATAATAATGTACTTGCTACGCACAGGCTGTGGCACAGGCAAGGCCTTTCATATTACTTTTGCATTTCAAGCGTTTAATTTAACTTGCTCAAAAACGTTTGACACAAAAATTCACAACCCGCCACGGTTGTGTGGAACACAAAAATGTGGCACGAAAATAGAAAACTGTGTCAGGCTCTCGAGGCTTAATTTTATAAGAGCGTTTCCGGCTTGAGGAAAAGATGCAGGTTCGAGTCCCGTCGCGGGTTGTGAATTTCTGTGTAACCTATAACCTATAACATTTGAAAACATTCAAAATCGCTGTCTAAATAAACGAATTGCGTGAGTTTAGTTCTTGTCTGTATATTTTATATATAGCTAAGAATTGTCATATGTATGTGACATATTTTGTGTCCTAAGAGCTTAAAGTTATTAGATCTCAAACATAGAGGTATGGTGTGTTTTGCAGGCTGTCCCAAGCTAGACACGTTGAATCTGGACCACAACTACGTGGGCAAGATTGAGAACTTGGATGTGGTGCCGGATCTACACTCGCTCAGCATTTCACACAATATGCTGGCTGGAGTCGGTGAGGCTTAGCCTTAGAGTTATTAGACAAGATTTTTTTAATGAGCGATGGTGTCAGGTTTTGATTCCGAGGCTTGCCAGGGTAAGGAACAACATTTTCCGGAAAAAAAATATTTCATCGAAAAACGGACGAAACTGATTGCAAAATGTTGCAGTGCGCATTATAAAACTATGATTAGTAGCGCTTAACTCTAGTGTAAATGGAATGGAATATGAACCAGATGTGGATGACCATGATAATGGCTCCTGCCCATTACAATTTACAAATTTTAGAAGGTAGAGCTCTGCCTTCCACGCTGTAGGTGTGGGTTAAATTCCCTCCTAGGGCAAACATTTGTGAGATGAACATATCTCTAGATGTTTGTTCTGTGTTTGAGTGTTTTTTGGTATGATAAGTAGGTATGTGTATTTGTAAAAAAAGTAAGTACATACGTGCCTATTTAAGTAGATATTCTATCCGTAATCTAGTTTTATTTACGACGGAGCGCCTTGGCCTTCAACGTACTTGGTTTCAAGTTATGATAAGGCCGAAGGTGGAAGTGTACGTAGGTACCTACCTATACCTACCTTACCTACTTCATCCGGGATCCGCAACATGATACTAAGGAATTAGCTATATTACAATAACCGGAACACAAAAATATAATTGTTATTATGGCGACAGACTTTTGGTAAGATGGTGACCAGGCGGACAGTCCTACCACCATCCAAACCAAGCACAATATTGTATCTCCCTGGAGATCGAACCAATAGACCAAAGAGGCGGTAAGTTCCCATAAAATATGATTAGCTTTTCTTAGTTTTGGCGCTATATGAGATGACTCGGTAAAAATCCAATGGCTATGCCCTGATGTTATTTATCATCCTGTAAAACAAAGTGTGTTGATTCATGTATCTAATAGTTTAATCCAGTTTACGTTGTAAAGTAAATATTTATTACCAACTATTATTACCTAGCTATTTATTCTAACTATTACGTAATGGAGGGACTCGTGTCTCGTGTCATATAACGAGAAGGGTGTTATGAATGATTATGAGTTCAGATCTATACCTATTGGTAGAGGTAGACCGAATAAGATATGAATTGTGTGTGCCCATTATGGGCCAGAAATGAGTGAATGATGAGATGACGTCCACAGGAGAATGGAGGAATGGAGGATGTAAAATGTTTTACTGCTTGCTCCTATTGTGAAGTAGGCGCTGCGCTTACGCGAACACCTGTTCTGTTCAACAATGTCAACAAATACTAAATTAATGCCAGTAAAAGGATCATCAAAAACTAACTATGAATTTTCTTCTCCTTGTGTGCTGGTCGCGATTCCGAACAGGTGGTTGGCGAATCAAAAGGATCCTAACAATCTTACTGAAAATGTTATAGGCACCTAGCCGACCTAACCTAATATTTTGTGATGTACGTCCAGATGACCTAGCCCACCTGGCGAGCTGCCGCAACCTGTCGGTACTGGATCTCTCATACAACCGGATAGAGGATCCACTGATCGTCGATGTGCTGGCCAACATGGTCATTCTTAAAGGTATACCTACCTCTGTTTTACTGAAGGCTAGCTATGTTACATGGGACATTTAACTCTTGAGGCTAGGACCCGCAGACCAGCTTTCTTCTGTAGCACTGAACTGCGACTTTTCAAAGCGTTAAGTTCATTCGTTGGCTTGTTCATTCATTGATCCTAATGTTTTTTGTGTGCCTCATTTTTTTTACATTTAATTTTTTGTAGTAATTAAAATCACGACTCCCAGAGCGAACCAAAAGCTAGCAGTCCTGTCAGCGACAACACTTTCAACGCAAAATATTAAAAGTAATTTCCTTTTCCTGGCTCAACATACAGTACCTAATTATCGAAGTCATTAATTGGAGGATCCTACAGGATTATGTCACGGACATACCTACAGTTGACGCAATAAAATAAGAACAGAGTTTATTCGTAGAAAGGACATAAGGGCTCATTACTCAGCATGATGCGGGTAACACGCGCTGGGCCCCGATTCTCTAACAATTGCTTCACTGTTACAATGATATCGTCGCCGAACGGCCACTGTAGGTGCCTGTGGGTATTCTAAAAGCCCAGGTCTTCCGTAAGGTCAATGTGATGACTTTGATAAGTAAAATCTAAGTGAGGCTTGTATTCCAGTGCTGGTGCTGACCGGCAACCCGGTAGTGCGCTGCATCCCCGCGTACCGGAAGACGCTGACCCTGCGTCTGCTGGAGCTGCTGAACCTCGACAACCGACCCGTGTTCCCCCGCGACCGCGCCTGTGCCGAGGCCTGGCAGCGAGGCGGGGTTGAAGCCGAGATCGCTGAGAGGAAACGGTAGCCCAACAGCCATTGTCCTGCAACCTTTAGTTTTTACTCAACTGCCCCAGGGTTACATATGATAACATACTGTGTTCTTGCAGGTGGATAGAGAAAGAGCACGAGAAGACGATGCAGAGCGTTCGCTACCTCATTCGCATGAGAGACGCGAACAAAACCAAGAGAGAGGAGAGGGAGAAAGTGGAGAGGGAGAAACTAGGGCTGCCTCCGAAGGTACGTTCTTTTATCTTATTCTATCTTAGTGCAAGACGACTAAAGGCTTAGAAGCAGACCCACTTGGAGAAGGCTCATAACCGTTACCTAAGGTGCTTAAAAATCAGGTTGACGTTTTTAAACGTTAATTAGAATGGGTAATAACAATGTATGATCATACATAGGCAGGTCATACATAAATGACCGATTTACTGCAATGCAACGGTAACTGCGCCCTCCTCCCATTACCCTTCCAAGTACCACCATCTATCTAAATGTATGCAAAAAAGGTTGTCTCGATGCGAAAACTTCTTAGACTTTCGGTACTGTATGCTCGTGTTTACTAAAAAAAAAATCTTGTCATATTTTAGTAGACCTAGTAATAAAAATAAAGTTGATATTAATTGATAATTCAAATACGTGGCAGGAAGAACACCCAGAAGAAGAGATTCCTACTTCTAACCCTAAAGAGATCGAAGGTCCTTCAACCCTCGAGGAGAAGTACGGTAAGGTGGTCGTCACCAAGGACGGGGTGGCTGAGGACATGCTCACCGGGTCAGAGGAGGACAGCACTAGTAGTAGCAGTGATGAGAGCGAGAAGGAAGAAGGTATAGCATCTATATCATCATGATACTAACGTTAGAATCAAAAATAGTGGAAGGATAGCGGGATGACGATTTTTATTGCAGTGCAGAAGAGTTGACAGTAAAAATGGCAGTAATATTTTTTTTTAGTTTTGTAGAGTCCTTTGATTTGGTAGGTTATTGACTAGCAAATGATATATTGTGTCAGTTCAGTCACCTTACAGATAGAGATAATTATTTATAACCTATTTATTTCCTCACCGAGACTTTCCTAATGTTGAAAAAACTTTAGAACCAGAGACAACGAAGATAGAGTGGTCCCAACTGGATAGTGGCAAGCGTTTGGTCCAGGAACTTAAAGAGGAACAGCCTCAGCCACCGCCCGATGACTACTGGTACGGCTACCGTGGAGATCTGAAGACCAAGCCAACAGCTGGAGACACGTAAGACATTACCACAGATCTCTACATAGTGTAAGGATTAGAGTATTAAAGTAAATTGGGGATTTATGAGGTGCTCTGATTGCAGAATCGTGTCTAATGACATCCAAGCTATCAGTAATTTGCTGTTCGAGCAAAAGCCGCACGCGCCGCTCCAAAAAACGAAAGCAAAAATAACAGAGATGGTCGAAGAAAACGACGAAACTCAGGCAAAAGCTGAAAAAAAACCGCTGGTCGAAATCATTGGCGAATTCGAAAAAAAGATACAAGGATCCAAAAAACAAGAAAAATGTAAAAAACCTTTAATTGAAGAAGTGAAAGATTATACAGGGAGAAAAGGTTCAGTGAAAGAAATCACAGGTATAACTGAAGAGGGACATCTGATCATAGACCATGATAATAAAATTGCTAAGCAAAAGCCAAAAGCTAATAAGCCGATGAAAAAAGTCAGTATAAGAGAATTTCCAGTCACAGAAGCAGTTGATAGGAATCCTAAGGAGAATGATAACGGAAATGATAAAGAAGGTGATACAAAATCGAAAGAAACCAGTGATGGTGACGGAAATGATAAAAAAGCGAAGAATGACAGTGGTGGTGACAGGACAGGTGATAAAGGAGAGACAGCTTCAAGTTCTACTAAAATGACAACTGATGATACGATGCCTAGTGGTAAGATTATCCTACAATAAGTATAGATACTAATTATTTGATAAAACATAGTAGGTAAGTACGTACGACAGCTGTGGGATGGTATAGACTAAACGAATAAAACACCATTACATTAATTAAAGTTTAGTAACAAGCCTTACAGCTCAGTCGGTAGTAGCTCTGCCTTCTGCGCTGTAGGTTGTGGGTTCGATTCCCACCCAGGCCAAGCATTAATTTTGGTTTGTTGTGTGTTAGGGTATTGTATCATATTATGGCAAGTACGTATTTACAAAAATAAAGTAGTGTAAGTACGTATTCTATCTGTAATCTATCTTATTAATTAGATACAAGTCTCTAAGAAAACTGGTTATCATTTACACATCATGTGCTACTAACTGCATTATCAAACTAAATATATATAGGTAGGTACCTAGATAATGATTAGTATGATTATTCAATTGTTTACCTATTTAGATAAATAATAAAACAATAGGTTCACAATGTCAATGAATTAGTACAAAAAAAAACAATAAAAAATACCCTATACCATCTGGCGCAAGGCGCAACGCATAAGGTCTTTTTTTTATTGTATGACGGGGAAGCGCTTGACCTTCAGCTCACCTGGTTATAAGTTGAGATAAGGCCGAAGGTGGAGGCGCACTTTACCCGGAATCCTCAACAAATTTAGGCACTGGCTTTCTTACCTCTGAATGCCGGAACACAACAATTTTTTTTTTTTAAGAATTATTATTATGGCGATAGAATTAGGTAAGATGGTGGAAGCTAGCCAGGCGGACTTAAACAAAATCCCACCACCAACCAAACCAATCATAATATATTGTACTTCCCATGGAGTTCGAACCCGGGACCTCTGGATCTGAAATCGGTGGGTTGAACCACTAGACCACAGAGGTCGCGTCGCATGGCAACGCATGCGTTTTGGTCGAGTGGTTGAGAATCGGGCCATCCACTACCCGCTCAGCCACCGTGACCAGGTTGGGGCTACGCACACCCACCGCGTCAGGGAAGCGTCCCGCTTGCGCATGGTGCGCTTGATAAATCTTGCGAACGAATTAAAATTGTATATAGCAACATATTACATTCTTTTCATAGCACATTCCCAAGGCGATGGAGTAGCCCTGATAAATTACTTACACAACTACAACAACGATGGCGACGATGAAGACCTGAAACCAAGCGCCGAAGACCTGGAGATATTCGCAGAGCTGGACAGGGAACAGGAGGAGAGGGAGGCTAGGATCGCTCGCGGCGAGCCTGCGGTAGACCCTATGGTGAGTGCCGTTAAAACTAAAGTTTGACTTTAGGCCTTGTGAATAACTTCAAACACAAAGAGAATCTGGAATATGGATACTTGTTAGAAAACCAAAGTTACTGACATAGCTCTCAGATTAACAAGCAAAAGTTACAATTCAAAAAGAAGACTAATCATGGCTAACACAACTATACAAATAGGTACACGTTACGAAGAAATATTTATCATGTAACTGTCAAATAGTAAACTGAGGATGCGCTATCACGCGTGATGCTTTTTGTTATTGGTAATAGTTGAGCGTTTCAAAGTCAAAGTCAAAGTCAAATATATTTATTCAGGAAGATTTTTATTTATCACTTTGAAACGTCAAATCTACCGCCTGTTCGGAATCGCGACCAGCAAACAAGGAGAAAGGCAAGAACTTCGAACTAGTTTTTTTTTTTCATGATCCATTACAATAGCTTAAAATTTTCTAATACTAATTACAATTTATTCACTGGAGCCAATTCATTTTTTTGAATGCCAGGCTTTCTTATCTTCTAGGTAATCTGAAATTTTACTTATAATAAGCTTTCCTGCATAGCTTTTGTTTGACAACATTTTTGAATTTATTATTTGACAAGCTTAGCACATCACTTAGCAATTTATTATAAAAGCGTACAGTTTGCCCTATGAACGATTTGACCACCAGCGCACATTATAAAATATGACCTTGAGTGCTTGATAGCTATCAGTTCACTTTTTGACAGTCCACATGATGAATTTTTTTGCGAATGTAATCGGGATAAATCGGCAAAGATTGTGTCTGTAGTGCGTTTCTGTTTAAAAAAAAAACTATTTTAAATTGTCCCTAACCAAGTATATTTGCAAAATTTATAAGATATATTATTTAGCGGTATCTTTGTAGAAACTTGCCACTTGAAACGTAGCCGTAGCGGTCGTGGCTTAAGAATCGACACCGCCAACTCAGCCCATGGTTCCTTCTGATATTATGTACACCTTTACTGCGATCACCGAGAGGCTCTGTCCCGCAGTGGACACTAATGGGCTGTTGGTGTTGTAGAAACTATACCACAAGAAGACGATGGACGAGTTCTACAAGGCGGAGGAGCACGCGCCGGCGCACGAGATCGAGCCAGCCCAACGGAGCTACCACACCACCTATCGCCACGACAACGCGTACGACCGCGTCGCGCTGCGGCAGCTCATCGGGTCAAACACTTCTGGTATGGCAATTACTGCAACATTTACTACGGATATCATCATCGTCTTTCTGTCCGTTATCACACACTAGCACGTCTTCCGACATGGTGTTAAAGATGTAGCTGACATTTTAAGATCTGTCAATGTTCCCGCCTTGGCAATACTTGGTTGAATGGGATGAGGGGATAAGGATTAACTAAATGAGAAAAAAAAAGTAAATGAGTAGTAGAGCCCCTTGTGCAAGGGCTCGTCCGGGGAAGAACTACCACCATACCTATTTCAGCCGCCAAGCAGCATTGCTGTGTTCCGGTTTGAAGGGTATGGTTGCCGGTGAAATTACGGGCTCGCGAGGCTTAACATCATGTCTCGAGTTGACGGGCGCAATGCAGTGCCGTGTAGGCTATGTTCTTTGTGGGTTTGACCTTCGCAGTACGGCATTGTTATAGGCAAGAGTGCACTTAACATCAGGTGGGCTACTTGCTTGTTCCGTCTCCTAATTGTATAAAAAAAAAGAAGTGGATAAGGGGGGTGGGGGGAAATACTAATTTCCCGGGAGAATAGTGAGTGTGAGTGACACTAGCAGTTAGACCAGTCCGGGGTTGCGTATGATTCCGGTCAGATATCTGGAAAACCATCCCTTCGGACATCTACTTATGCCTCGCACATCAACAAAACAGCCCGTTTCTCAGTGTGGAGGAATTCATTGGTAGAATACGATACCTAATTTTTAGTTTTGGCGACCTTTTAACATTATTTATTTATAATGATTGTACGATAAAATATATAGTAGGTACTCGCTTAACTAATAATGTATTTGTATTGTAATTTCGTTGATGTTGATGCGTGAATAGTATTTAAGATATAATTATACGACAAACCAGTTTTCACAAATTGCAGACGAATCCAAAGCTCGTCTGACCCACGTGCCAGGAGCCGTGCTGTACCAGTACGTAGACCCGAAGCTGACTGATGATGTGTTCTATGAGATCGGGGACGAAAAGGTCGACTCACCACGTAAGGACCACGAATGTACCCACTGACATCCTATTGCACCAATCAGGTAGCGAAATGATAGGAACAATGAAATTGAGGAGTAAAGCAAACATTGCATGTATCTCCTGTGGTTTAACAGAAACAGATGTCTGAGCGATAAATCACAGCAAACTTGCTTAGGCAAGGGTGCTATAGTCAACAATTTAATTTAGGTACCTACTGTAAGAGTGACAGAGTGAGATCTATAAAGTTATTTGGAAAGTAGGTGTTGAGATAATTTTTAAATCGTTATTGCTTTCAGCATCATCGGGAGAAACGGATTCCATCGTCATATCCAGTGATTCAAGCAGTTCTGACGAAGAAGAGTCACTCGTCAAAACTACCATCACAAGAGTCAACAGACCTAAAACGGCTACCGTCAAATCAGAAACTTTAAATACTAAAGCGACAGCAAAAGAAGCCAAGGATGAAAACACTCAAGGATCCAGTCCTATAGATGAAACAGAACATAAATACAGAGATACGGTGAATGATAAAGTAGAACTCAATAACGATGGTAAAGATAATAATCAAACAGGCCAAACCAAGGAATCTGTCAAAGTAGAGAAAGCAGGAACTAGCGATGACTCCATGATGTTTGTGGATAGGGACGAAGCTAAGAAGTCTATCATTGATTCCTTCAGCTCCTTAGAAGAGGACGCACGATACCCATCTCAAGGTAAAAATATACCTTAAGCAAATACCTAGATAACAACCTAGAGTTCTTTCTATAGCAAGGTGGTTATAATATGTAACTTATGGCGATGATACTATTGAATTAGTTCAAAATAAAATTGCCACAACCAGCGTATGTATATACGCCAGTGGCGTTCGTATTTTCCCTTTTTGCTACGAGTGGGTTCTCATTAAAAGACTTATGTAGGTAATATCCAACGCTTCATTTACTAACGTGACATGGTCTAATCGAATCATAATGTTATTATAATGTACCGACCTATTTTAATATCGTAGAAATCCCAATCCACCGATTTCAGATCCAGAGGGCCCGGGGTCGATTCCTAGGGGGAGCAATATTGTGCTTGGTTTGGTTGGTGGTAGGATTTTGTTTAAGTCCGCCTGGCTAGATACCACCATGTTACCTAATTCTGTCGCCATAATAACAATTCTAAAAAAAAATTTGTTTAATTTTTTTGTGCATTTAGAGGTAAGGCCAATTTCTCGGGTTCCGGGTGAAGTGCGCCTCCACCTTCGGCCTTATCTCAACTTGTTACCAGGTGATATGAAGGCCAAGCGCATCCCCGTCGTACAAAAAAAAATGACACAGCCAGCGGCCCAGCGGTGCGTGGATTACTGCAAACAGCACAAAATAATTGATAGCGATGTCATATCTCCGGATTTTTTTTTTATTTGAAACGTGTCCGCTCTTGACCTCGACAGCCTACAAAGGAGGTGCCTATCAATTATCTACTTGAATACATTAGGGTTGTAAGATAGCGGAAATATGGTCATAAAATACTTTTGAAATCGCTTATTAATCATCGTTCTTCTGTCCCAGGCGTGAACT
Organism: Venusia cambrica; assembly: GCA_951394065.1. Lineage (NCBI taxonomy): Eukaryota > Metazoa > Arthropoda > Insecta > Lepidoptera > Geometridae > Venusia > Venusia cambrica. Next base: position 9,705,749 of record OX596040.1, read on the forward strand.
CGAACGCAGCTGAGAACGCGGAGATCGACCAGTCAGTAGCGAGCGAGATCCTCGGGCGCACGCTGCAGTACGAAGAGAGGGAGCTGTATCGCCAGTACGACCTCATCAATGAACACGCCGGTCGCATCGACAACCGGACCAACCAGATCATAGAGCACATCTCGGAGCGGATGGAAGATGCTACAGTAAGCTTACCTGTTTGCTACTCGTTACTCGACGCGTGCTTGCGCTGTGGATTGGTGTAAAACGTAACGTCTTTGACATTGATCTTTCTAGTTCGCTCCATTTTCGCCCAGGTAATTCCCAGGGAGCTTACCTATTTCAAATAATAAAAATAATACTGGTATCTTCACGACATGTTTTTTCATCGTAAGTATCTCGTCATTATGCGCATATCAACTTCCCTAAACGAAGATTCTGGTATCCTCACGACATGTTTTCCATCGTAAGAATATTGTCATATGCGTATATCAGCTTCCCTAAAAGATTCTGTCGATAGAACTTGAACCCGCAATCTAAGCATCTCTTTGCGAAGTTGTTGAATTACAGATTTAGCTATTTCAGGTACGGTTCTTCTTTCTCTTTGCAGTACTCGGCCAATAACATTGCTAATAATAATATTCGGTTTCCAAGTTTTAAAATGTTGTACTTTCCTATCTTACTAGGTACTAAACTCAAGCTACCCACATAATTGACCGAGCGAGCGAAGCGTCACAGTTTCGAGATTGGCCAAAAATGGTTTTGTCCGCTGTCTGTCGGTCGGTTTGTTCTCGCCTACAGGTCGCATTTTTCAATCGATTTTAACACAGTTTGCTGTCGGATTTCGATTTTTTATTTTTTTTCGGAAAATTTATACCTACGTTTACTAATCAGATGCAGTCCTCTCCGCCTTTGCAAGACAAATCCGTAGACACCAGGTTCGATCTCCTCATACCAAGGGAACGCGAATAATCGCTAAAACTTATACCCCTATTTGCTGAAAATTCTGATTGATTTTCAGCCGGAAATTCTGATTGGTAACCATGAATTCTTCATGGTTACCTATATCGCGAAGTCTACTGTTCTTACAGAACCACTAGTATTAGTTATTATCAACCGGTTTGTGTGAGAAATATTTATTATTACGAGTACATGAAATTAAATAATAAAATTGTTTCCTTCCAGCTGCCCGAAGTATCCCGCATCCTGGAAGTGCACATGGAAGCAGCGGAACAGAGATGGCGCTCCGGCGACTTTGTGCCTTCCTTCGCGAGCGAGCCGAACGAGGACAACGAGACTACCCTCACGCCCGACCGTCACGACCTGTCGGACACTTTGACAGCTCCTGTCAATGTTACCTTCACTATTGACAGCACCGTCAACGACTCTGGTAGGTACTTTCTATAGACGCCAGGGCAAATAGCGCCAGCTAGAGGCCCTTACCTGAAGCTGAATTATGAATAGCTGCTGACAACCCGATTGATTACTTACTTTATATGTGTATTCTAGCTGGGCATTAAATAATGCTTATACTTTCGTATTATAAGGCCGGGACCAACTAGTAGACGGTTAGACGCTTACGGGCTTTGTGATGGATGTCGTAAAAGGCGGCTAAGAGATCGATAGGGGTGGCAGCAACGTCCCTAAGTACCTGTGAATTACGCCACTACGATCACCAATCCGCCTGCTAACCGTGCTGAAAATGGCGCAAGAACCTTTATCCCTGTGTTGGGCGGGATTCCGAGAAGGCGGTAGAGCTGACTGTCTGTGACGATCATCGAAAACTATATCATCAAATTTTTATTCTCTTTTTAGAAAAAATGTTTTGTATGAACGCGCTTCCAACGTTGTATGTTTCTACTTTTATCAATCCTAGACCCTACCAGGGGATAGATGGAATTATTTCATCTTATCCCCACTGCGTTAACGTACTGATGAGATGAAGTCAACATATTGTTTCTCATCATAATGTGCTGATGATGATCCGTATAGCTATTTTCAAATATTCGGAAAGCCTTATCGGACCGAATTCGGAAGATTCCGATAACGCTATTCTTAACTCCGAAATCTTTTTGACATTAGAATTCGATGCTTCCGCACTATGTATATATACGAGTATATATAGGTTTTCATAAATGGTTTGGGAATAGGGTTGAAATCTAACGGATTCTATGTCGGATCCGATAAAAAGTGATGTTTACTATCCGAAAACTTTTCGTGTGTTTGAAAATCGCTGTACTGATCTAAAAAAAAATATGTGTTGTTTCTTCTTTTCTAGGTATCGACGCGAACGAATCTAAATCGGATTCCAAACATTTGGAGTCGTTTGAGGTGCAAGCGGTCAACGAATCCGCTGACGATGTGTTTGAGGACTGCGTTGACGACGATGATGATGATGATTTGAAAGGCAAAGACAATTTGAAGGCAGATTTCGATCGCGTCGATGAGAAATATTCGCTGGAGATGAAGTTAGCTTTAGGCATTGAAGACAAATAGACTTAAACTTTGGTTTTAGCCAAATAACCTTTAGTACTACTTGTAGTTTAAGCACTAAATAGGCTGGATTCCAAGCCCTAGGTTACCTATTTTAGACCTAGTTAGTGTGCAAGTGAAATAGTGTGTGCATTGTTTTTTAATTAAGTAATTATTATTTTATGTTTTTCTTTCACGAGTGACTGATTTCTGTTGATTTTTTGCGCAAATAAATTACATACAAACGTTAGAAAATTGTTTAATTTTGGAAGCTATGATTAATAAAACCAAGAAATCCTATAAACAAATTCGTATATTTTTGATCGTTTACAACTAAATACCTTATTGCACTTTTAATGTAGGCTTATACAACTAAGTATAAAAATATTTACTTCACCAATGTTTATTGACATATTAATATACATATTTCGCATGAATCAACTAGAATAATAATTATGATAAACAATATAAATGCTCATAACTTAATTTAAAAAACTTGCAACATATTATAATTATTACAATTTATAATGTATGTGTATAAATCACATAGTTCACAGGTCGCTGATAGCCAATTAGCTATATAATACAGTGTGGTAAGAACCACTAAGTTGAGACCGTTATGACTGCATCATCCGCATATGCCATAAAACGAATCTGCCATATCCAGAATCTGCCCCTTACCCAACAAATTATTGTACTCGTAGGTCCTACTTGTTAAAATCTGGTAAAGCGAAGCGATTATATTTTAACTTCCACAGCGTCGAAATAACTTGGGTCATAGCTATTCAGTTAGCATAGACTATAGTGTGCAAAAAAAGAAAGCAGTAAAAAAGATACCTGTCAGTTGCAGTGATTTCCAGTGAGATGTAGGGTGTAATTTGGTTACCTTAGTTTCTGGAATTTTTTATGAGGCTTATTGTGTGGTTTACATTTTGTAATAGTTGTTTGAGCGGCTGTTTAGTTGATTTTGCAGATTTTTTGACTAAATAAATGCATTATTTATTATTAGATACAACTTGTCAGTCAAGAGGAAAGCATTCGCTCAATTTGTGTCGTATCTTTGTGCTTTACTCACCGATGAGTATACCGTGAGTAAGCGATCTTATATAGACTATTTTCACGCTCAGGAAACATGCGATAGAAGTAAGTCTTGTTTGAATAAAAGACATGCATTATGAGTTCTAAATTTAGATCTGTCGTGCTCTCTAGCATACCTCTAGAATACGGTAAACTGATTAAAACGGGCGAAACATGATCATCATTCTTCGTTCTAGCCCCCGCCGCGGCTACCGCGTAATGTAACGCTGCCATCTAGCGTAAGGTAGACAAACTAGTGTATCCCGACTTTAGCGGTGTATAACTAAGATGATAGATGGCGCTCGTCATTTATAATGACGAGCGCCATCTATCATCTTAGTAGTCCAAATAAAATAGCCCGAAGAATAACCCGAGTCGGACGGTCGTGTTTTATTGTATGAGATGAGGTATCTGTACGTTAGTATTTTATTATCTATGCCTCTAGTTTGTCGCAGCGGCAAGTACCAAAAAAAAAAATTCGTTTGCTGCCTTAAAATGCTGACTGTCATATGTTCACTCACAAGTACTTTTCTATTTTAGTAACTGTTAATGAGAACCCAATGTTTAGTCAGACCTTGTACAGGCTTAAAACGCTACTGATCAATGTTGATAAACTTTGTAGATGAATAAAATCTATACATTGGTTGGAATCATAATTATAAAAACGGAATCTAAAATTAACCGCCTCTGTGGTCTAGTGGTTCAACCACCGGTATCAGATACAGAGATCCCGCATGTTCGATCGATCGGGTACAATATTGTTCGTGGTTTGGTTGGTGGTTGGACTTTGATAAAGTCCGCCGGGCTATCCTAAATTCTTGTATTCCGACATTTAGAGGTAAGATAACCAGTTCCACAGCCTGTTTAGGATTCCGGTTGAAATGCGATTCTAGCTTTGGCCTTATATGTAACCAGGTGAGATGAAGGCTTCCCTGGCGTAAAAAAAAACAATGCAAAATCAACAACCGCTTAAACAACCCACAGAATAAACTTTGAACTCATAATGTTGATATTGGGTCCAGATAGCACTTCTAGCATTTTTTAAATATTGTAGGGTATTTGTAACTTATGACTTGCCTTTACTATCAAGTCCTGGGGGGTACCACGACCTCTTAGAGCATTCTAGTTTTGATATTACGTTACTTTTGTCACTATCTATCTAGTGTAGAAAAAACGAGACAAAAGTAATGTGATATCAAAACGAGAACGCTATAAGACGTGAGGCTCCTGAAGCTCAATTTAAACAATATATTCTTCACCATAGAAGACAACATAAACGTACTATTTACATGAATATAAATTATCACTATAACTTTATAGTTATATTCACTTAACTATTTTGCTTTAAATTAATTGTGAAATGTTTGGCTCCAAAGACGGATTTGTCACGATTACTCAAATATTAAACTCGACTCTCAGTTTAACTATAGAAGTCTTAAATAAAGTGGCTAAGAAAGCTGAAGTGATGTATTTTTTCTTTCGTAATATAAACATTTTAATACATCTGTCTGTACATTATCAAAATATACAATAAATAATCTCATATAAAGCTTGGCACTTATAAAAATAAAGATTATTTAGAATAAATATGGTTTCATAATGGTTTTACAACGATAGGTAAATTTAAGCACATTCATTTTGATTTATATTTAAACACCTAAATTTGACTTCAATTGGATTATTTATTATTTATTTACATTTTAATAGTTTTAACCCTAAATATGTTGTTTCCACGATACAACAACTTTAGTATTAAGTATTTTTACAATGCTTCTTATCTTTATTAACGTAAAAATCATTCAAAAGTGAATGTATATAAATACAGTAGCATCCCCTTGCATCCTTACATGCTAATGCGATAACATCCCTGGAATTAATTTGCAAAATGTATTTTAATTGACAACTAAGCTCTTTGTATTCATAAAAACATACAAGTTTTGATAAGTTATTTATATAATTTGTATGTTGTGTCCACTAGCAACCCGTCTAGCCGAAATATTAAATATATTTCAGGAGTCACTCTGTTTAAAAGTCCTGTAAGTTATTTATTTCTCCCCTTAAATCAATTATGAAAAACTAATTCTATTTCCTTCTCTGACGCAATGCTTGAAAAACGTTCACAATGAAATACTTGTTAATTAATTTATTAAAATAACTAAAATCTATGTATGTATGGTACCCACTATTTCAACTCCTTACCTCATTTCCGTTAAAATGTACGAAAATCCCTCCTTCCACCCCCAATATAACATAGTACGAACACAAAATATACTGTACCTATAGTAGTCCAACGCCCAAATGTCTAATCTAATCCAGCCCCCCCACTATACATTCCCCCTACCCCCTCGAATATGATAGTTACACTCAGTATTCAAGATATCCACGTATCCCTATGGTAATCCAGCCCTCCGTTGTACCTGTTACGCGGCGTGATGTTTGAGGTCGAATATCTCCATGAGCAGAGGCTCTATGGGGTTCACGTCGAGGTACACCCCGGTCACCTCCTCGGAGAGCTTCCTCAGCTCCAGGATCTTCTGGATCAGCTTGAGGAAGGTGGACTTGGCCTCGCAGCCAGGGTACACGCTCTCCAGGTAGCGACGGAGGAGGTAGTAATACGAATTCTGGAATGGCAGATAGTAGCAGGTAAATGAACGTGATGCGACCGAAAACATACAATTGTCTCCCCGCGACCATAAACAAGGTCCTCACAATCATTTAAGTATAGGCTATAGAACTGGCTTATAGATGAAACCTTTTATAGGGTAGACGAATTGTACTAGTATGACATATTTTCATGTAAAATTCATCTAAGTATGATTTTATTTTATTTTATTTGATTATGTTTTATGAGCTGTAACTATTATTTTTTTATTATTAAATTACTATGGCTATAAGATGAAGCTTTGCCCCATTACGATACTATCCTACTTTCTACATCACAAATGCGAAAGTTTCGATGGATGTCGGTTCCTACCTTCACGCCAAATACTTTGCACAGATATTGATCTATCTCAGGCATAGGGTATGGACTACTAGTTAACCGCCTTTGTGGTCTAGTGGTTCAAAACACCGATTTCAGATCCAGAGGTCCCGGGTACGATCCCCAGAGGAGCAATATTGTGCTTGGTTTGGTTGGTGGTAGGATTTTAGTTAAGTCTGCCTGGCTAGCTACCACCATCTTCCCTAATTATGTCGCCATAATAACAATTCTTAAAAAAAAAATTGTGTTCCGGTATTCAGAGGTAAGAATTTTCTTAAGAATTGTTATTATGGCGACATGTGAATGAAAATGATCCTAAGAAATAGCAACTTGCCTGCTCAAGTTTGATGACGTCAGAATGCACCACGCGCGGCCTGTTCGGTGTGAACAACAAGATGGCGGACATGATGAGTATCACGTGCTCGTCGTGGCGCCAAGCGGCCGCGAACGACGACACGAACGACAGGTGCGACCGGTAGATGTCGCCTTTCGCCAGCTTCAGTACGTCTGCGCGGATGTTCGCGAAGTTTGTTGCTTGGGGGATCTGGAAATAGAACAAACGTAATGCAATTCAAAAAAATTGCTTTCTCTATTTTATAAACATATCATTTTTTGTACGACGGGGAAGCGCTTGGCCTTCATCTCACTTGGTTACAAGTTGAGATAAGGCCGAAGGTGGAGGCGCACTTCACCCGGAATCCTCAACAAACTGAGGAACTGGCTATCTTACCTCTAAATGCCGGAGCGCAACAATTTTATAATAGTAGTTATGGAGACAGAATTAGGTAAGATGGTGGTAGCTAGCCAGGCGGGCCCAAACAAAGTCCTACCTCCAACCAAACCAAGCACAATATTGTACTCCCCATGGGGATCGAACCCGGGACCTCTGGATCTAAAATCGGTGGGTTGAACCACTAGACCACAGAGGTGGTTAAAAATCTCTTACTCCTCCAAGTATCCACTACATACATAAATTCGAAAGTGTTTGTTTATTTATTTCTTTGTTATTTTAAATTTTCACGACATAAGGGCTGAACGGATCTTAATGAAATTTGGCATGGATATTGATTTGATAGCACGCCATGGGGACGAAAATAGGATATTTTTATTCGGGTACCACGCAGGCGGGACCGCGGGCAAAAGCTAGTTCTCTTTTTTCCGATAGATTTCAACTCTATTCTAATTCCATTTCTGAAAATCAGCATTGGGAAGTTTCGAATATTAATGTCAACATTTTTTGACTTCGGAGTTTAGAATAGCGTTTTGGAATCTCCATTGGAAGCATAAAGCAGCAGCAAGCCCACCGAAGCACGGAATCATTTTACTTAACTTTAACCGCTAATATGTTTTATTTGATTGTAACTTACAACAAGAGCTACCGGAAATCACATGCAGACCAATTACCGAAGCTAGCATCATAAAATTCCAAAATAACATAAGTCAAAAGATTTCCCTGATCCCATGCTTGAATGATCCAAATGAGCTTTATAATATATTGTCTAATCTAATACATAAAGAACACGAGTATACGTTTCCACAAAAAACGTGCAAAGCTAAATCTGGTTCCATGTTTGCAGATTGGGCAACAGCCGGTATCTATAAAAGTAGGAGTAGATTGTATGAACTTTATGCAGAAAGAGAGTCAAGGCTACACGATTTATCATTTGTTTCTTTTGTCAAAAACTACTCAAAAGTCTTTAAAAAAGTATGTCATGCTGCGAAATCATTGCAAATAAAAAGGAAAATTGAGCAGTCATCAAATAAAATAAAGGCTACCTGGAAAATGATAAATAATCAAACAGGTAAAGCAAAACATTTGAAAAAGCAGATAAACTTAAAAGTTGACGATAGAATTTTGACTGATAACTATGAAGTTGCTAATGAATTTAACCGTTTCTTCTCTTGTGTACCAAAAATTGTTACTCGACCATTAAACTCCTCTGTTGATTGTGCTTTAGCCTTTCTTGAAACAAGTGTTGAAAGGTGTAATGCTTCTTTTAGCTTCAGACACGTCAATGCTGATTGTATTCTAAAAACTTTTAAGTCAATAAATATTAAAAATACTGAAGATCTCTGGGGGATGTCCGTAAAGATCTTAAGCACGATTGTTTTTGAAATAGCACCATGTCTAGCATATATATTTAATAGAAGCATCGACGAAGGAATCTTTCCAGATCTTATGAAATATAGCAAGTTGATTCCTTTATTCAAATCTGGAAATGAAAAGGATCCAGGAAATTATCGACCAATCTCAATTCTGCCAGCATGTAGTAAAATATTTGAAAAACTTATTCTTAACCAGTTGTTGTCACATTTTAACTGTAACAGGCTACTTCATGAAAAACAATTTGGGTTTACTAAAGGTCGTTCAACCACTGACGCTGGTGCCATGCTGTTGAAGTACGTTTTTAAAGCCTGGGAAGGAAAACAGGATGCCATAGGAGTATTCTGTGATTTATCTAAGGCTTTCGATTGCGTAGATCATGACACCTTAATCTCAAAGCTAAAACACTATGGCATTCAGAATCAGGCAATAAGCCTCATGCGTAGCTACCTATCGAATCGCATTCAAAAAGTAGACATTAACGGTAGCAAATCTTCGGGAACATCCACTAACATCGGTGTACCACAAGGGTCAATCTTGGGGCCTTTTTTGTTTCTAGTCTATGTCAATGATCTGCCTTCCTGTGTAGGGGATTTATGTGATATTGTATTGTTTGCAGACGATACTTCATTAATATTTAGAGTTGATAGGGCTAAAGATAATTATGATTGTGTAAATGCTTCTCTAGCTAGAGTTCTTGATTGGTTTACGGTAAATAACCTCTTATTAAATGAGAAAAAAACGAAATGCATTAGATTCACCTTGCCTAACGTTCAAGTCAGCAATGCTAACATTATCTTAAATGGGGAAATACTTAACTTTATGGAAGCAACTACTTTCTTGGGTTTAAATATCGATGCAAAGTTGCAATGGGGTATTCATATTAATACATTAGCTAGCCGGCTAAGCTCGGCAGCTTACGCAGTACGTACCATAAGGCATCTTACTGATGAAACCACGGCGAGGTTAGTTTATTTTAGTTACTTTCACAGCGTTATGTCCTATGGCATATTTTTATGGGGAAATGCAGCAGATATTGAAAGCATTTTTATCCTGCAAAAGAGAGCTGTACGGGCAATTTATAAATTGAAAACTCGTGACTCTCTCAGGGAACGTTTTAAAGAGATTGGTATTATGACAGTCAGCTCCCAATATATTTATGAAAACCTAATGCACGCACACAGGAACATTGATGAGTTTGTTAAAAGAAGTGATGTACACAGTGTTAATACTAGAAATAAAAATAAACTTGACATACCTAGGTATCGCTTAGGAAAAGTAAATAATTCATTCTTAGGAAACTGTGTACGATTCTATAATAAGCTTCCTCAAAGCGCCACCAAACTCTCTGCTCGTAAATTCAAATTGTATATAAAGAATAATTTAATTAAAAGAGCCTACTACAAAATAAGTGACTATATCGACGATAAGAACGCGTGGCCCGATGTTGCTATACCAGTTGACAGTTAAATGGTGTTTTTCAATGTCAAGAAACTGCCCATTAGATAGTTATGTAGTAATCAATGTTTTAAGATAATATTAAGTTTTTAGTTTTATGATGTAGGTAACACTTGTAATGTTATTAAATTATTATAAACAATGTACCTAAATGTTAAATGGATTTTCAAAAAAATTAATCAGCCCGAGGTTCTTGCCTTTCTCCTTGTGTGCTGGTCGCGATTCCGAACAGGCGGTAGATTTGACGTTTCAAAATGATCCTAAAAATCTTAATGAATAAAAATATTTGACTTTGACTTTGACTTTGACCGCCTCTGTTTCGCCCGGCGTTTTCAGTTCCCGGGTAATGCTCATAAATAATGGCAATGGTAATGGTAATACATCATTTAAGTGCCCAGGGATACAATATTGTGCCTGGTTTGGTTGGTTGGTTAGGACTTAGTCTCCGTCCTGATTCTGTCACCATAACAAAAATCCAAAAAAATAATGTCCGTCATTTAGAGATAAGATAGCCAGTTCTTCAAACAGTTGAGGATCCCGGGTGAAGTGCGCTTTCACCTTCAGCCTTATCATAACCTGGAACCAGATGAGATGAAGGCCAAGCGCTCAAGGTCATAAAATAAAAAAACTTATCGGAAAATCAGGTGATTCAAACTGGGAACAAAAATCACCCGGGATCTGAACCTCCGGATGGAGACTCACACGCCCTACCACTATACCACGCAGGTGTCTAGTGAATAGCTAACGTACTTTCCACTGGTCCTGTGTCCCGTCATAGTTCATGGTGCTTCTCAGTATCATCATTTCTATGCAACCGCCTTTTAGGAGCGCTATCTGAAATATAAAACAATGTTTTTTACTACAAGTTCATTAATACATTAACTGAATTTTGAAAAATTTAGTTTTTGGTCTTCCCATGGAAACACTGCAATTTTCCTCCGGGATAAAATAAAATATTGCAGGACATTAATTTTTACACAGCGCCACCTAGCACCAAACTACGCATTGCTTGTAATATGCGAACTAGATTACGGATAGAATACTTAAATACTTTTTGTAAATATATACGTACTATATAATGTATTATATAGTACGTATGTATTATTCTATGTATTGTTATATAGTACTTGTATTATTATATATTACATATGTACTATGTAATATATAATAATAATATGTATATATATTCATCACATTTGTGTGATGAATACATAGGTATTCATCACACAAATGTGATGAATATATGTTGACGTCTACAGCGCAGAAAGCAGAGTTACTACCAACTGAGCTATGAGGCTTGTTAATAAAAGTAGCCTATGTGTCAATCTAGTATAATGTAGCACTACTGATATAGGGAAGCAGTCTGGCAACCTAAGCACCTTAACAAACGGTCTATCTAGGTAACTCTATTGTACCCGACCAGTACCAGACGGAAGCGTGCCCAATACACTGGCTGAATTGCTATGCCAATACGCTGGCCTAAACAAGAGCCAGCCCCAAGGACGTGATCCAAGTCACGCGACACCTCAATCAAAGCCCCGCAATATTTTTGAAAACTCGAAGGGTACCGGCTCCCCACGGACCCAAGGTCTCGACCCCAAACGGCTCAAATAAGTTAGCGCTGCCAACACAGCTTTGCGCCTTTTGTTATCCTCGGAGTATAAGTTTAATTGTTTTATTAAAAAAAATATCATTTCCAGAAAATATGTTTTACTTTATAGTAAATGTATTTTATCAACCGAAAGGTATAATAGTATAGTACAGTCACTTAGTTCACCCCTAACCCATAAAGAAACGCACCCTCCAAATTCACCTAATTTGGAGGAGGTAGGTTTAACCCCTAACCCATAAAGGAACACACCCTCCAAATTCACCTAATTTTTAATGGAGGCAGTAGGTGCAATCTACCTAATGGTGTCCCCCAGGCAATGTAATCGCTGGATTTTGCTAGCAGTTCCGGCTGAATGATCACAACACCTATTTAAATATATAATATAGTCTGTATAAGTATGTAAAATAAGTAAGTAAAGTATGGATAGGTAGTAAGTATTAATTCTAGTTGATAGTTATGTTCCTTAGTTTTATTGTTATTGAGTATGTTAGCACGCCAACCTCTGTATTGCTACAATCTTGTTTTGGTTGTCAGTTAGAAAATGCCATCGGCATTATGCCCACCCATTGTACATAAACTAGTTTTTTTTGTGCAATAAAGTGTTAAACAAATAAACACTGGTAATAAATAGGACCAGGGGCCTGACCACAGCTTATAACATTTGATCGATTTGATCTTATATTACTTTTGTCTCGTTTTTTCCACACTGGATAGATAGTGACAAAAGTAAAGTGGTATCCCCCTGTATAGGTCCACACTAGCGACACTCTCCTGCCGAAGTCCGCCAATCGGCTTGCCGAGTTCCGCCAGCGTGCGGGATCTAGTTCCCTTCTGGAAAAGCTCACTCTATCATTAACCTCATCCTTCCTGGAGGTCAAAAGAAAACCTCGCTAGGACTTACGGCTTAGGCCGAGCATTTTAGGTCAGATAGTTACACAGCTCCAGCTATTTTTTTTTATACAACGTGGATATTGTACAAGCGGTCAGCCCACCTGATGTTAAGTGCATCTCTTGCCTATAACAAAGCCTTACTGCGCTACATCCACATAGAACATTACCTACGCGACACTGCATTGCGCCCGTCAACTTGAGCATAAAGGTGTTAAGCCTCGCGTGCCCATAGTTTCACCGGCAACCATACCCTTCAAACCGAAACACATAATAGTAATGGCGGTAGATATTCCCCGCACGAGCCATCTCAAGATCTCTTACCTGATCTTCTTCGCACATGTTTTTGAACGCGTTGATCCTCTTGGCCATCTTGATGAACCGCCTTATTGCTATCGCCGTAAAGTTCACAATCGTCACAAGCCGCGGGTCGTGCTCGCTTTCAACGTCCTAGTGCAAGTCGAAATACGTGAGTTATGTGACACTGACACACGATAGACGCGAAGCTACGACTTGATTATCGAGATCTCATTTTCCATCTCAATTTGCTTCTATTTTAGCGTGTTTCTTTGGCCCACCATACAAATTTCTGGAGATCGTTGTGTTCAAAATAAACAAACAAGAAACGCGCCCACCATACAATTTTCTGGAGATCGTTGTGTTCAAAATAAACAAACAAGAAACGCTGGTTGTAATACATCTTTGAACTATAGATGTAACCGCCATCTAGCCCCAAACTCAATAAAGCTTGTAATATGGGAACTAGATATCATAGTACTTATGTCTGTCCCGGGTGGGAATCGAAAGCACAAGCTACAGCGCCGAAGGCAGAGCTACTAACGAGCTGTGAAGCGTGTTATATACAAAATTATCTTGTAATCTTCCGAGCAGCTGATACCTAACTACACAAGGGAATACCTACATGCATAGGGAGTATACGAATAGGGTTGTCACATTTTTTTGTAATTAAGAAAATAAAAATATTTATATGGGAAACTGAAATAGGAATTTCGTATTATCTACCCACCACAACAGATAAATTTCTGAAAACCACCCTCACTGCTTTGTACACATATTATGTTACACGTTGTATAGAGAGTATTATCGGTGTAACTTACTCTAAAGACGGGGCAGTTGGCGCTATCTCCCACTAACATTGACATGTCGTCGTCTACAGGAGCGTTGAGTGACTTGTTCGCTACAATCAACTCATTCAGTTTAGCTCGTTCAACCTATAATACATACAAAATAATTTACTAGTGAAGTGCCTGGTACTTTTCTCTGTCATCCCGTTGGAATTTCTACCGGTACTTTCTTATTACACCTCTACACTACTAAAGGAAGCTACCCTGAAAAAGTCAATTCTCTAGGACATCAGGTTTGGGCTGTGCGTTGATTGTCGTTCAGTCAGTCTGCTTCACGATTTTATTTATTTATATACAAAATGTCAAGTGAAAACTTTTAACCCGTTTTTGAGGATATTGTGTGCACGGTGTGACATTTGGTAATGGTAAAGTTTATTGGAGAGCAATTGCAGTAAGCTAAGATGTCATCATTTTAACTACTAGTTAAAAAACTATTCACACTTTATCTGATACAATCATTATCATAACTTTATCCCAAATACGTCCACCGTTGAGCATAGGCCTCCAACGATGCCACGGAAAGCTTCCATTCACCAACTCTCTGCGACCGCGTCAACGTTGTCAATCCATCGAGAAAATTATGAGTATTGGATATACGAACATATACGATATACGAAATTGGATTCTGAGAAATAACGAGAATACACAGTTGTATGGGTCAGCTCTAGACCTTGATGCTTGCCTGGGCAAGAAAGAGATCTACTACGGAGTGAGCATATCCGGAATATGCTTATTAGTCTCCTTTTGAAGGTATTAGTCATAAATCAGTGGAAACAAACAGACGCTGGCAGCTGAAGTTTTATTCAAACAGGTATACGGCCCACCTGATGACAAGCGGTTACCAACGCCTATGGAAGCTCGTAAGACCAGAAGCATCATTAGCAAATTGCCAACCCTGATGTTATCTTAAAATGCCCTTATTGAAAAATCTTTTACTGTAGCTACCAGGATAAGCTTAGGCTTCCTATACTAGCTACAGTATGCGGTAACATAGTCTCACATACCGAAATCTTAAAACGCCCTTTTTGAAGACTACTGTATGGGTACTATAGTCCCACATACCTCGTTAAGTTCCCTGGAGGAGCCGCTACATGAATTCACTGAGGAATATGCTTCAAACTCCAGCTTGATCGCTTCACAAAGTATTGACTCCATCGAGTTAGGTTCTATCCTGAAAAAATAATGATAAACGTACTTAAAGACAAGTAATAGTGAAATCTCCGACCTTATAACCTAAGTACCTTCAAAATCATTTCATCTTTAAATAAAACTGTAACGGGACAAAATCTGTACATTGAATATGCGAAAAACCCTTTTAAAACCTAAAGAAACCAACCTAATATGAGCTCTCGAGACGATCGAGCAGTCTTAGTAAGATGCCATAAATTCGATTCAATTCCATCCTATATGCATAACACGAATATGGGAAAATCATCAGATGTTTCTTCAAATTATTTGCAGATTACCTAATTCAAAGGCTTAGGTATAAAACTGAGCGTTTAAAAAACGAAATGGGAAAATTATAAAATTGACCATAAGCACCACAGCCGGAGGAGCAGATAAAAAAATTGACCACTGTATTTATCCACCATTGGGAGACAAAATGCTCTCGAAGGTAAAAAAGAAGGAAAAACAGAGGACTATTTTTTTATCCCCGCCCCGTGCTAAGGGGGGCAGGACCCTTATTCTGTATGACCAATAGTGTTTTAACGCGCCCGCGTTACTATATCTGCATGGAATCATCGTATTGACATATCGGCAGACGAATTGGCCGCTCTCATTTTTTATTATACGTAGGGTCATCCCTAGACCTCGTGCCTGGGCCAGAACAAGGTCTACAATGGAGCACCTAGATAATGCTTTGTTATGCAGTGGGCTTATATAGGCTGAAATTATAGCTATGAACTTATAGCCTTGGCGCAAATTTAACTACGCGGGGTCAGCTAGGGTATAGTCAATTATAATAGCCGAAATTGTAATTGAATGACCCGTGTCACGATTCACAGGATATAGAGAGAACAACGGAAGAGGAAGTATTTATAAAATGAAACGTAACAGATTCAGTATAGGAGACAGCTTTTTTTTTTTATTGTACGGCGGATAAGCACTTGGCCTTCATCTCACCTGGTTGCACAAGTTGAGATAAGGCCGAAGGTGGAGGCGCACTTCACCCGGAATTTTCAACAAACTGAGGAACTGGCTACCATACCTCTAAATTGCAGAACACAACAATTTTATAATTGTTATGGCGACAGAATTAGGTAAGATGGTGGTAGCGAGCCAGGCAGCTTCAAACAAAGTCCTGTCACCAACCAAACCAAGCACAATATTGAACTTCCCTGAGGATCGAACCTGGGACCTCTGAATCTGACAACGGTGGGCGAACCACTGAACCAAAGAGGCGGCTAAAACTAAGGTTGCTTGTGTGCAACAAAGGTTTTTATGGAATTCCTACGGGATCGAACTCCCGGGCGTTTCCGACAACTAAGTCGAACCCATATTGTTTGATTTAGTAGTAGTAAGTTTCTACCTAGTACTTTTCATTCCGATATATGACCACCCGAGACGTTGTGGTGAGAATTTCCCAACCGGGTACTGATTATAGCATACTCAGGTAGGTACATCTGCTCGCGGCTTCACCCGCGTTTTATCAGGATAACGTAAAAGAAGCCTATGCGCTATTTCCGGCGTAGAGCAACATATGATGTGTTGAGTTTCAGCTCAATCCAAAACCTTTGTTCGGTAAAGGCCTGATTCAAACAAGCTGTCGCTTTATAATATTAGTGTGATTTCAATAAGGTAACTTAGTTGATCTATGTACCCTTCGTAATCTGTAAACCGTTGTACCTATGTGTATGACGTGATAATTATCACTGAATGATAACGTCCACACATGAATAATACTTTATCGATATTATCATGCACATTCAGTGAGTACATACTTGGTAGCTTGGGCATACGTAATTGGCACCAAGAGATAGTTAAAACACTGATACTGACTTTGTTAAGATAGATAGGTAGAAAACATTTAATTACTTAAAAAACGTAACATATAAAACGCAAAAAAAATAGGTACACTGCCATACATCCATCGAAAAATAAAAAAAAGGAACTACCAACTTGGATATTAATAAAACACAAAATATGTGTGCATGTGATACAAAAAAAAAAAATAGGCCACGGCTCGCCATTAATGCCCGCTGCTGGTAAACAGTGGTCGCTGAAAAATAGCGTTCACTGTTCAGCAGCGGGCATTGGCTGTATGGTGATCGCAGTGTTTTTTTAAACCAATTCTTAAACGAAGTTTTTAAGGTGCTTGTTTTAAAGACCCAATACTGTAGACATGGGTGGGCGGTCAATGCGCTAGTGATGCCTTCGGTGTTACAAATATCTATAGGCTATGTAACTTACCATCAGGTGGACCGTATGCTAGTTTGCTAACAATACCTACAGTATAGAAAAGCAAATAGACTGCAAGGCGTGACTAGGTAAGGATGAGGTCTAAAACTCTTCTTTTGAAAGTCGTATGTTAGAGTGGATGATGCTACACAGCTCTTTTTGCAATACAATCGAGAGATTTTCGTTACCTTTCAACATCCTGCAGTATATCTCTAGCCTTGTTCACATCAGGATTGGTGCTGGTGGAGGGTAGTTCTTCACACACGTGTTGCGGCGCGCTCTCTGTGAAAACTGTCGAGTTTGTATCGCCGTTCGTTAGTATCGATCTGCAATCATGAAATAACTGCATAGTAGGTACGACCACAAACTGTAGAGGGTTCCAAGATGGACTAAAAAGCCTACGTGTAGACTAAACGATAAAACGAGGTATGTTCTGGACCATCAGGCCGTCAGAAGCTTGAGTAACAACGTGATAAAACCTATTCCAATAAAACATTTGAACAGAACCTTGTTATAGTCTTGTCAAATGTGACGTTGATGTCTTGATTCAAAGTGAATAAAGGTTCTTCATTTCAGTTTATTTTCAAGTTCAAATATATTTTTATAGAAATGGCAATTAAATAATATATATACAAATAGTAAACAAAAATTCAATAAAAATAAAATGCCTCGCCAAAGACCAGTTAAGACACTGCTTGTAGAAGCTATACTCTTCATAGGCCTCATAGTGGTTGTAGGACACATTGGGGTGGAATTCTGGGAGCGATTCGTTATACAGTCAGAGTTGAAGCACATGAAGACCAGCCTACATTCGCTGAGGGTGAGTAAAGAGAGTTGTCAGTTTTTCCAGATCAGTAGGTAGGTAAAATCTTGAAGTTTTCGATAAATTCAAGTCTAGAATGAATATGTCATGTTTCCTTCTAGGACAAGCTTCAGTTTGCACAGAAATTAAGATAAGCATCCTAAGGCGTCATATTTAAGTAATTCTCTTAAAAATCCTACATTTACTGCAACCTATAATATATATTAACATTGCAGGTGACTGTAGCTAACATCGGCAACGCTTACGACAAACTTCACAACAACCTTAACGGAATCCTACATATCACTGAGCAACAAATATTTAAAATAAAACCGGATCACTCTGGAACAATATTAAAACATCAACACATTCCTCCCTCTACTCTAGATAGACGAAGGCAGCACGACATCCAAGTGAGAGTCATGCGTGAAGCCAAACTTGCCGACGAATTTCCGATTGTTCACAAATGTTTGGAATACAATAATCTTCACAAAAGCATGGGATGTGACACAGCAAAAGTTGACGAAATGACAGAAAATATGCTAATAGAAAACATTCACATAAATAAAGGCATCAGCAATATTCGAGCACCAAATATAGACAAAACCACAGAAAATGAAGAGCATAAAGTAACAACAAGCACTGGAAACGAGAGAATGTCAACAGGTGACAAATCTACGGACAATATAGTCTATCTGGAGAAAAAGAGACCAACCAAAAATCCATTGAAAAACGCTACAACACTCACTAGGTATCCACCAAGATCCACTGCAGTTGGTCAAGAAGTCTATCCAGAGAGAGCTATGAAAGATTCTTACAGGTACCAGGGTTCCAAAAACAGGTGCTACCAAGGTATTGAATACTGCCAAAGACTTCAACAACCCTTCTATAATAGCTGTTACCACTCAGCGTATTGAGAACAAGTGATTTACTTCCATCAGGACTGTTTTGAATTTAAATTGATAGTTTTTTTGATTGTCAAGGCATTAGCATTTAACATTTTTTAAATTAACTGTTTTAAACCAAAACATACATTTCTTATAATATATTATCAGCAAGCACAATTTAATGTCTTATTTAGCATATTTTAGCTCAAGAAAATGAGTCAAAGTACTTATTCATTGGGACTTAATAAAACTACCTATTCATTGGGATTAAAAATATATGATAAAAAAAAAAAATATTTGACTTTTCCATATCACATTAGTGTAGCTATGATGATAGTATGGTCACTAGGTACCTGAACTGGTAACCTTGTGGTGAGAGTAGGTACTGTCATATGCTGCTGGGTATGTATAGAAATTCCCAGTGACTATTCCTGCCAACAGGACTACTGGGAATAAGATGTCTTCGACCATTATATCTTAGGTAGCAATTAAACATATTTTTCCTGTATACATAATAGGTACTTAGTCAAATTATTTCACATTTATTATTAATTATTTTCTCAAACATAGCTCCTTTCATAGGTACAATAAAAAAATACCTAATAAACTATTTTTAGAAATGAACACAATCACTCCTTGATATGGTATATATTGTTTTATTATTACTTAGATGCAACAGCAATAAAATTTTATTCCTTACCTTATACTATTCTGCTTTGGAGGATCCATATAAGAATTACTGTCCACACTTTCATAACTATATTGTTCTGTCCTAAGTTCGTACACAGCTTTGTTTATCACAGATTTCACATCTATTGGCATCACTTTTATATACTGTAGCTGACCATGAGGCATCGAGGAGTAGTATGGTACTGAGGAGTCGTAGTTGTTGATGGGCGAAAGGACAGATGTGCTTGTAGGGCTGCATGTTGCGCTGTTGGGTATTTCATACTGTGTTTGTTCCGTTTGTGGGCTTGGTTCATCATCATGTTTGCAATTTTTGGAGCTGGACACTGTCTCCTCCATATCTGGGTGTTGGCGTTTTTTCGCCCTGTTTTCTTGTATTTTTTTCCGTTTCTCTGCTTTGTCTTCTTCTGACATGATGAATTCCTTTACCATACCAACTGATAAACACTTTTCCAAACGGCATTTCTGACAGAATCGACGAGTAACGACGGTGATGGCGCAGTTGTTCGTAAAGGGACACTTGAGCTCCTTACCTGATAGTGCGTTTCTTCTGAAAAAAGCCTTGCAACTTTCACATGATATTGCATTGAAGTTGTAGCCGAGCGCCTTATCTCCACAAACAAGGCATATTTTCTGAAGGTTGGCTAGTTGTTCCTTCTTCTGTGAGGCCTTCTCATCCTTTTGATCACTACTGTCTTCCATTATTTATTCACAATAATTGACGACAATCAGCGCGTAAATATTAGTCATACGAGTCAAACATTTCTAGACATTTTACACTTTGTTGTAGGTAAACGATTAGACCACTCGGTGCAAGGACGAGATTGCTAATATGAAATATTCGCAAGTTGCAGATATCAGGCGATAAATAAAACGCATGTTTAGAATCACAAGATAAAATAAATTCTGATTTATTTACGATACGAAGTGCTCGGTCGGCTCGGCTATCGCTGTCAAAATAAAATTGTGACTCTGACAATGAGAACACAAAAACAGTGACATTGACAATAAAGAATTTAATAAATCTCGTTAGTCTTTTGGTTGTAAACAGTAAATAGGTACATAAATTAATAGGTTACATATTTATTTTAATTAATAGTTATGTAGAGATACTACTTGGCATGGCACGGTCTTGGCTCTCGGGCTTTGGCCTCGGGCTGCAGCCGCCGCCGCCGCCGCCGCCGCTACATAGACCTGCCTGATCCAAAGAACACTAATATCCTAACGGCCTGATCATTTATTGTTGCCTAGTTTGCCTTTATAAGGTAGGTAGGTAGGTAGGTAACTACTTTTTCTTTCAATTTCTACTATTTGTCCTGCCCTGTTTACAGTTCAGTTTATTAGGTACAAAAATCGAAATGCGCGACAGGAAAAGTTTTTGGTTTGAGACCTGTGCGTTAATCTCTTTCCTTTCTTTTCTTCTCATAATTTGTTGTGGTTGTCAATGTTGTTGAAACATTATGGTAGAAAATTTGGCCACCTTAGGACACTGCGTTATACCATGTCCTAGCTGTCTCCAGGCGCTCCCACGTATTAAATGTTAGGTAGGTACTTGGGTAATCTTTCCTCGTATCATAAATTAAGTTATTTATATGAATCAGTAGACTACTCAGTCGTTCTGTATTTAACAACTTTTCTGACACCCCATTGCTAGATGAATCATCTGGCATCCCGTTGAAAAAACCGGACATTTTACATTATTATCTGAAAATCAAAGGTTGATTTTGAAATATGTAAATTACGGAAAAAATCTAAGTAGGTAAACCTTTGACTTTAAATGGTACATAATGTTGGTTGACAAAAAACCTGACGCGTATTAAAAAATATAGTTTTAAAAATATATTTTATCTATCTATAATACCTAGCACGAACATCACAAAAAACTTAAAGATATAGCCAATCTTCTATACTTAGGTACCTATACCTAAATATTTATCATTTGATAACACTGCTTTTATTAAACCCCTATTGCCTGAGGTGGCATCTCTGAATTCAGTGCAACTGACATTAATATTAAATAAAACATACAGTTCACTTTTCATCGTGTTTACAGCGAGACGATTTCTTTCGTCTGTCCGCAAATGTTTCATTACACTGAAGATTAACAAGCCTCATAGCTTTGATAGTAGGTAACTCTGCCTTCTGCGCTGTAGGCTGTGGGTTCGATTCCCACCCCGAGCAAACATTTGTGTGATAAATATAGATGTTGTTCTATGTTTGGGTGTTATAGGTACTTTAGTACCTACGTATGTATTTTAAAAAAAAGTGTAAGTATAAGTATTCTATCCGTAATCTAGTACTTACCCATATGACAAGCTATGCTTAGTTTGGGGATATTAGATAAAAGCAACAAAAGCATCAGATACAGGAATAGTAAACATATCTATACTGCACAATTTTCAACAAATTCAGTAGGTAGGTACCTACTGAATTTCGTGAAAAAGGTAAGTACACCACTTATGTATTAAGGGCCTTAATACTTATTAAGTTGCCTTTAAGTGATGGGAACAAAGTTTGAAGTGCAGTCAGTTCTTCATAAAGATTTTCAAGAAGATTTTGATTCTTCCACGTGCGGAAAAACAGACGAAGGCAAGGAATTCCATTCCTTACGAGTATTAATGATAAAGGTATAGGCGAAGCGATGTGTTCGGCACAATATGGAATATTTACAAGGCACGAGTTGTAGCCTGCCTTAGGTACGTCTGCTAGTCTGGTGGTGGAAAGGGGATGGACGGATTAGTCAAATATATCGTGCGCACACTCGCCGAAGTGGTATTTATAGAACACACACAGCCTGGCAACCCGCCGTCTATGTTCTAGGCTCTGCAAATTGGCCTTAGGCAGCAGTACTCCATACAAGATTGGACCTGACCTTTGTACAAACTTAAGAGCTGTCCCGTTGTGAAGTACCGCTGAACCTTAGCAAGAATACCAAGCTTCATAGCTGGAGATCTCTCCTAGTTTCAAGTAATGATAAGGCCAATCGCTTTCCCGTCATACAGTAAAATTTAATATTTTTTAATAAATACTATTACAGGACATTCATTTCACACAGCGCCATCTAGCCCCAAACTAAGCATAGGTTTGTAATATGGGAACCAGATTACGGATACTTTATTTTTTTGTAAATACGTACTTATCATGCAATATAACACCCAAACACAGAACAAACACCTATATTCATCACACAAATGTTTGTCCTGGGTGGGAATCGAGCCCACAACCTACAGCGCGGAAGGCAGAGTTAGGTACTACCAACTGAGCTATGAGGCTTGTTTTAGTGGTTAGTCTTAGTGATAGGTTAGTTAAATCATAGACTCATTTTAGTGAGTAGCTTCGCTAGTTCGTTTAACTTAGGCACTTAGTAGGTACAAATTGTGCAATTTTTGTACATTTGTCGTTTGCAAACGTGCTTTTACACAGACTATGGTTATGTCACGGACAAAATGCAAAGAGTCGCATTCTTCAGATTCGCCCTGACTTCGCACAAAAGTCAGTTATGTTGCAGAGAAAAACACAACATAGGTATTATTCAGTTGCCTTTTTCATTGACCTCTCCTCGAAATATGTTTGAATGTGAAAATTTGCGCAAGTATACGTAGGTAGGTAGCCTTACCGACTTACAAACAGAAATGCTTGCAGAAAATTATTGGTACCGATGTAGGTACCTACTTTATTTTATTGAGAATTTCATTAGAAATTATAAAAAGATGGAATATTAGGTACTTATCATCTTAACATCCACTAAAGTTAGGAAACGCATCTTAGATATTGAAACTTTAGATTTACCTAGGTAAATAAGTAAAATTTAGAATATAAATTCATTAGTAGTGATAGACATGAATAGCCGTGGTTACCCCGGTAGATAAATTTAGGCCTTCCTAACTCTACTGTAGATGTTCCAAGTGGCGACTAAGAAATCACACCAAGGGAAGGGTAGCATGCATATCAGTAGATATAGGTAATATTTATACCATTTATACCTACCATGATATTTTATGTATAATAGTTATACTTACTTTACAAAACTGCAATCACCAATATGCCTGCCAATCGTCCTATTATTCCTATCACCGTTGCCAGTAGACATATCACAATTTGCCTGGCCACCGAGAATTCCTAGTCTAACTGTAGCACTAATCATTTCCTACTAGAATCAATAAAATTCCTTACGCATTCGCAATTTTTTCTATTATGTTTCAGAAACCTTTCAAAATGCATCACGTATTTATTTTCATATTAATTAAAATAGTTTTAGTAAAGAGTGACACTTACACAGTAAAAATTGGCGCGGACCATCATGTGAATTTAATAGACAAAAGGTTTTTGAGTTTTACTATTGACCCGAAATATTTGTTTTCGACCAATGGGAAATACAGCAGGTGAGTCTATTACGAGTATAATTTTATTATATAATTTTTACCTTTGTCGGTACATAAGCCATGTCATGTAAATAAATAAATATTTGTGTACATTTTATCTAGCCCCAAACTTAGCAAAGCTTGTAGGTACATACTAGATATGGTTAATATATTGTGTTTTAATTTGTATCATTAGATAAAATGTATAGGTAGGTATGGATTACTCAATTATTTTTTGTGTGTAAATTTAATTTGTCAAACATTCAAAAAGTATTGATACCCTTTAGGATCAGAAAGTTGAATTCTCATAAAGTGGAATTCCCATTATGTATAATTTCCCAGAATGTTGATAAATTTTTGATTCGCAAAATTTTGAATTATTAGAATGTTGAATTTCTTAAAAGTTGAATTCATAACACCCAAACATAAAACAAATATTAATATTATATTCATCACAAAAATGTTTGCCCCGAGTGGGAATCGAACTCACAACCTATAGCGCAGAAAGCAGAGCTACTACCAACTGAGTTGTGAGTCGCAAAAAGTAGTCCAACGCGCCTTAATAAGTTGTCACTTCGAATTTTTTGCAAGATTAATGTTTGATTTGTTCACAGCAAGAAATGCATTTGCATGGCATCAGCGCTGACCCCCGCCTTCATTCGCATCGCTGGGCCATCCTCCACCGCAATGACCTTCCACAACTCTTCGATCTCCATAGAGGACCCCAAGAGTGCTGAGAAGCGATCTGCTAGGAGGCAGAGCTTTGGCGACGTGCGTGAAGCTAGAAGAAGTAGGTTAGTACCTATATGATTGTGAAACTAAAACTGATATAAAAATGAAAATATAAGAGTGGATAAAGCACAGCGAAAGAGTAAATGCGAAAGGCATATTAGCCGTGTTCCATCAGTTCGAGGGTTAGCCAGTGCCTTCTAGAAAAGCTCACTTCATCTTAGACCTCATCCTTGCTAAGGCGTAGACCTAGAGGTCAAGAGATAATCCATAGTTAAATAAAAATTAATTGTGATTTGGTGCGGCCGCCCCAGACATAATCTGTGATACATTAAGTATCTAAGTATTATGTGATGGAAATATTTTGTTATAGGCTATTCAGTGATTTGGATGATACTGATAGTATGGGGGGAAGTCACAGGCAGGGTTTGAGTGATGACTTGGATGACGTCGGCAGCTCTGAAGGTCCTAGGAAACCAAGCTTCATCGATCATCTGGCGAGGCTGGAGCAGGCGTTGAGACCCGAAAGAGATGAGCGCAGGAGAACCAGGATTGGTATTGAAGGAAGTAAGTGCTTAAAACTAGTTTAACTTGGCCCTTTACTGCTTAAAGCACTGATATAATTGTTAGTGAGTCTTTGCTTATCCTCCCAAAAAAAAACTTATAGTAGGTAGGTACCTACACTGGCTTATTCTTCTTGCATTTCTCCTTGAGTGCTAGTCGCAATAGATTTGACATTTCAAAATTATCCTTAAATACCGTCCTGAATAACTAGTTGAGTAGCATAGTTTCTACCTTCAACTAGTTTCCTGAAGGTCCTGGGTTCGATCCCGGGGAGTACAATATTGTGCTTGGTTTGGTTGGTGGTAGAATTTTGTTTGAGTCCGCTTGGCTAGCTAGCCATTATACCCGGTTCTGTTACTATAACAACAATTCTTAAATTGTTGTGTTCCGGAATTTAGTGGTAAGATAGCCAGTTCCGCAGTTTGTTGAGGATTCCGGGTGAAGTGCGCTTCCACCTTCAGCCTTATCACTTGAAAATCAGGTGAGATGAAGGCCTTCGCCTTCATGTTTTTAAATGTTCCTGTCCTCATTAACAGATTTTTGACAATGGGGACAACGGGAATGTTTTTTAATTATTGTATTAGAATCCTACTAGTTACTTGGTACTTGGTGCGCGGACTATTTCCAGTAACTGGGCCTCCTATGGGCCCTTTTTGCGTGACGGATTTGCGTTTGCTACTCCAGCAACCCGATGTCCTCCAAGAAGGCCAGCAGCTCGCTGATGCTGGTGCAGGCTTCCCTGGGTGTCCTCGGTGTCCCAAGGTGTTGCTGGCGTTGAGACGCTATGCTACTGCACTCCAGGAGTACGTGTGCGGCTGTCTCCTCTACTGCCATGCACCCTCTGTATAGAGGGCTGTCTATGATACCATTCTGTAAAAATGCTTATTTAGTGAGCAGTGTCCTGTGACAATACCGATGATACGTCGGAGTTTGTCACGTTTCAGGCTGAGTAGCTTTCGGGAGTATCTCGGGTTTAAAACCGGGAAGGCCTCTTTCGACTGTATACAGTCCTGCATACTTGCCCAGTAGTTTTGGTGCAGTTTTATAGTATGGTCATGGATCCAGGAGCGAGCTTGGCTGTAGGGCAGAGGGATGATTGGCTCAGGACCTGCTGGTTGCATCTCAGAGTCCCTCCTTGCCAGTACGTCAGCCTCGTCATTACCTCTGGATCTACTATGTCCTTTGATCCATTGGAGAGTGAGTCTGTTGTTTTTACTTACTTCTTCCAGTAGATAATGACATTGTATTGTTAGTCCGGAGTTGTACTCACTTTTGTTTAGGGCCTGTAGAACTGGAGCACTGTCTGAGAGGATTCTGATGTTGTGGTCAGTTACCTTTCTCCTTAGTATTGCGTTTGCTGCCTGTATGATGCCGACAGACTCTTCTTCACTTTTTTCTCGAGGTGTTTCGCCCAGTCTAGTTTGTTATTCAGTTATTAGGCATAACTGAATAACAAACTAGACTGGGCGAAACACTGGGAATTTTACTTCCTCGGACAGTTTTAGCTGTGTGCCGTAAAGGAAAGGATGTTATAGGAAAGGCCTATAGGATAGTGCTTCAGTGTAGTCGGTTTTTCCTGGTTTAGATATAAATAGCACTCTGACCTCTCTCCATATGATGTTACATAGCAGAACGCTAGGCAGGCTCTGTAAATCTCTGTCAGATGTCCGTTAAGGTGAGGTTCCCTTTGTATTAGAATCCTATTATCATTACATTGGGAATACCTACACGTCTCCATGTTGATTATCAGCTTCTTTACCAGGGGTTCATATCAGTAAACGTTTACTTAAAGCTCTCACGGTAACCTACCTAAGTACATTATTCTAAAATCTGTCTCATAGGATATAAGGATCACGTTTGTAAATGATATAGTATCTTCTGAACAATGATTATCTACTACTGAAACTTGTGTTTATTTTCAGGCCGATTTAAGCGAAACGACAAGTTGGAGGTATCGCACGGGGAATGGAAGCGGTTTGTAGGCTGGGCTAAGAATGCCGGATTTTCGCTTGTGTTCGCGGTCAGCCACGAGCAGAGGGTGGGTCCAGTGCTGACCTTGGCTGACCCCAGCCCCAACATGTGGGATCCCAATGCAGCACTAGACGTGCTCACCATGGCGGGCAAGGCGAACGTAGGGGATATTTACTGGCAACTTGGATACGGTAGGTGGTCTTTTCCTTACTATTAATTCATATGGTATGGTAAAATCACGTTAACCTATTTGACCGATGTTCTTATGAAATTTAAAGCAGTTGTGGGCAGTGCCCGCAGAACCGATAACCGCGTGGAATATAAGAGTAAAAAAAAAGAGTATAGGAGTTCCTCGACCGCAAAGCAACAGATTCATGACTTTTATCCTCTTCGAGGATTCGCATCTGAACACTACTCAGAGCGTGAATCTTATGAAAATCACCTACTTGAGAGTAGGAAGAGGCAGTAAATAGCGTGAAAAGTAGTATAAAATGAACCTTGTCCGTACCTCCACGTTGACCGCAAAGAAACCGAGAACAATATTTTTCTTAACTTTAGGCCCAAAACGTCAATGTGTCAAAAATATTGAGGTTGCGTGTGTAATGTAAATCTACCTGACATTGAAAACAGTTTATGAGCAGGCAAAGAAAACTACGATAAAACAATATTACTTGCACCAATTGGGCTTGAACCAAAATCGGAATACTTGTAAGATCAATGCCTAGATGTATTCCGCAAAGCGGCGATTTGTTGTATATTTTTTTTTATTGTACGACGCGGAAGCGCTTGGCCTTCCTCGCACCAGGTAACAAGTTGAGATAAGGCCGAAGGTGGAGGCGCACTTCACCCGGAATCCTCAAAAAACTGAGGAACTAGCTATCTTATCTCTGAATGCCGGAACTCAACAATTTAAATGTAAGATGGTAGTAGCTAGACAAGGCGGACTTAAACAAAATCCTACCACCAACCAAACCAAGCATAATGTTGCTCCCCCTGGGGATCTAACCCGGGACCTCTGGATCCGAAATCGGCGGGTTGAACCACTAGACCACGAGGCGTTTAAATAATTAATTAGCGAACCGTGGGCATTTGAAAAACGGTATGGACGTGGCTCTATCTGTCATTTGGTGGGGCAAAGGTAAATCCACGATGTAAAAAAATACTCTTGATTTTTTCGAGTGTTACAACACTCTTATTATTCTTATCATTAAGCACTCTTCCAGAATGTAAGAACCAGACTATAGAAGAATACCTGAATGACGTGGAAACCCTTCGAGTGATCGCGGAGACCTTCCCAGCCGGCGCCAGTGGGGAGTGGAAGGTGGTGGGCGGTGACGTCTCGGACTGTCTGCACGGCGAGGATAGGAGCGACTTCAAGGACTATGTGACTCTGGCTAATGAAATGATGGACGCCATCTTGTTGAATGGGTGAGCATTTGGAGAGCCAAGTGAGCAGCTGTGTTTTGGTTACCATTTTGCTACTGCTATTCTTATTTATAATCATAAGATATTAATGAATATAAAATATATATTAACTATTCTAAATACTGCTATTATACAACTTAAGCTACTGGTTTGTAAGAAAAGAGTTACGAATTATAATTCTAGAAGTTTGGTATGTTAAATACAACGTGACCTTGACTAATATTTATTCTATAATTATATTATATTATTTATATTACTCTATGAGTCTCCGTTGTTGTTAAACTTAGTAGGTAAAATATTCAAATGATATGTAGGTCTTTTCATTTAATCTAACTATTTACTAGGATGCAGTCGGGGTACCTAAGGACCGTTGTCAATTTATTGTATTTTATTAATATGGATTTCTATAAATAATTTTAAATATTGAAAAACAAACGATATTTCATTAACTCAACTGATCTGAACCATACGAAGTACTACCAGCCGAAAGCGCGCACAAGACTCTGGCTGCATTGCCACGCATCCTAATTACTTGGCCTAAATGAGAGTCAGCCCTTGGGCTCTTGGGTCTCAATCAAAAGCCCCGCAAGATGGCTCCCCACGAACCGAAGATTAATGTTGCCTAAGCTTACTGAGTTAAGATATTCATTTGAGCAATTAGGTATACACAGTAGTGAATTTTGTTAATTAAGCCGTTTAAATGTTAGTCAGTCCTTGGCCATGATTAAAAAAAACTGAAAAAATAACCAAACTTCTTTGTGTTACAAATGCATTATCAAAACAACATAGATTACTCTTTCTCTTTCCAGTAACTCCTCATCCGTAGAACTAGAGCAGATGTCTGAACGGGACCGCTTGAAGCTGCTCAGACTGCTCAGCACCAGCAGCACACCGCTGTGGCTGACGGAGCGGCGGGTCGATGATCTCTCGGAGCTGGAGCGAGCCGCTGATTGGCTGACCAGCCTGGGACAAGCGGCCAGAAACGGTTTTTCGGTACATTTCCGGGAGCTGAGTGAAGACGAGATGTATCAGCCTACCCTGGTGAGTCAGATGATATATATATGGTTTTTAAGCTGTATAGGCGATGGTGGCTTGTTTTGTGCTCTGGTATTTACTCCCGGACGTTTTACGACACATATTAATTTGAGGTTGAGGAAAAAGTTTGGAAAATGCAGGTACGAAATAAAATTCTAATAACACAGTGGTCACATACTTACCACTCCAAAATTTCGATTTCGAATAAGGATTTACTTAAAACGATCTTATTTTTTTCGTTTATTTGCTATTTACCTATTGCGATAACTTATTTTGTTCATTTATTTAATTAAATTCCCCATTGTTCTCGAGAACAAATAATATATAAAAAATAAATATACCATAAAAAACACACCGTGAGTTTTATAGACTAGCTAGTAGTCAGCACCCAACGAGTTTCCAGATGTTTCCTAATTGTATCCATGAGCCTAGTTTAGATATTGATTTCGGCTTGTTTGTTCTAATTTAGCTTTGTATAAATTAGGTAAAGAGTTTCTCATGTTTCTATTTATCTTTTATGACTCCCGGCTCAATAGCCGACTATCTTTGACTGTAACTTTGTCCATCTAGACTCAGACTTTCCACACCATATTACGTAGGTACTCAGTTTTCTTATAAGTATTTCATAAAAATACAAATAAAAGTATTGAACATGCGCCAACCTCTAAAACTAGGGCCCTAAGGAACACTATCATGGTAGACAGGCGGATTAGAGATCATAGGTACGTACCTAAGTGTTATTTTTTTTAATACAACTTGTATCAATTCTATTAGCTGTACCTACCAATAGTGCGTCAACTAAGTACTGAATATGGGGTCTCGCAAGCGAAGCGACAAAGAGTGTTTAAGTTAATTTATTTTTTTGTTGTACGGGGATGTTCTTAGTCTTTATCGCACCAGATTTTTCTTATTATGATAAGGCCAAAGGTGGAAGCAAACTTCACCTGAAACCCTCAACAAACTAAGTCAGATGATCTTGAGTAGCTAATGCGTAGGTCTTGCCTTATAGAGTTTCTACATGGCCCTCCTCTTCAAGAACCTGGTCGGGCCGCGCGTGTTGCACGTAGACTCAGACACAGCGGTGTTCGTGCATTGCACGTCTCTGCGACAGACGCGGGTGCGCGGCGCGCTGACCGTGTTCGCCAGCAACGTGCACGCGCAACGCGCGCGGCTGCACGTGCGCGCCAGTGCCGCTGGTGATGTGCTGCAGTATGTCCTGGCAGAGGACAGCAACGGGTAAGGACCAAACGTTTAAAATAATGCTAAACAACCTGCCTTCAAGTCATCATCACGTGAGGTCTGCTGTCAGCAGTGAAGCCAAAAAAAAACCAAGCTCCTCTTGTAAATACACGCACTCACGCACACACATGTATGAAAACCAAGCTCATTTTCGCCAGTTCGTCTCGAATTGTCGTGCAGTAAATTTGCCAAAAAAATGCCGTCTTGCGTAGTTCAATGGTGCACAAATAACACTTAAGTGAATAAAAAGGCGAATGGGATATCTTTTCATTTGTAAGTACTTGTGAAATTATCATTTTTGTAATAAATCTAAACAATTTGAGGTTACTCGCAACACAAAACCTCAACATCATCAAACCAAAGTCGTGAAAGAGTTGCCAAATCCGTTGAATAAAATTTCGAAAAATAGACTTGTAATATGGTAATTTTAAAATATTATTTTTCTAATCTTATTTTGGTAGAATAATTAGTTAATTATATAACGATATTACCTATGTCAATACCAAACATTTAGAAAATATATCTATGCAGCTTACCATAATTTATTATAGATTAAGAATATAAATCTATGGTCAGTACCTACCTACTCACTATTCTTATACGTTTCCAACAATAAGTTAAGTGAGAGATAAATGGGAAACAGCTATTAGACGGAGCCGAACTGAACCAGAATGGTAGCCATCCGCGTCCGGCGTAGTTTGTTCGTAGTATGTTTTTTTTTACATTTCATATTCCAGCCATTTACTTTCAAAAATGTCATGTACCTAATCCTCCGTCCTAGAAAAAACATCTATTCATCACACAAATGTTCTCCTGGGTAGGAATCGAACCCACAACCTACAGCGCAGAAAGTAGTGTTACTACCAACTCAGCTATGAGGCATGTTTTGTCTAACAAGATAAATGCATAAAGGTTTTTTTTAGGAAAGGTAAAATATAGGATAGAAGACCTCAATAAAATATTTTTGTTCACATAACCTTGTTCTATTTTATTTCCTTGCAAACCTATATAACAATACATTCAAATAAATCAAAAAATCTGTCTCCAAAAACATGTAGAAATAATAAAATATGCTTAAGTTTTAATCCTAGCCTCTATGAAAATGAGCCGTCGTCGTCCAGACCAAAAAGGGAAATGTTTAATATGACTGAGGAACGGCCCTCGAACCTACAAATGTTCTTGACTTGATTATAAAAGTGTATTTGTTACTTTGTTTGGTGTCTGAAAATTAATTCACACTGATAAGAAATTGTTTCAAATTTTTATTTTATTTTTTATACTAGTCGATTTACCACATCCTCCTTTTTTTTTATAAACCGCCAACACTGACTGACTCACACATCTTACGAAAAATGGTTACAGTTTCATATTACCAGTGCTATATCTCCCTTTTTTCTTTGATCTGAGTTTCTCGAGGCCACCGTTCAGCTAGGGCTCCGCTTTACCTGTCTTCACTCCTGACCACGTGACTTGCGCAGCTCCGCTACTTAATCCTAGTAATATTCGCTTTTGTCGCTGTGCACTATTTTGTTATTTTTTTTATAGTACGACGGGCAGGTTCTTGACCTTCATCTCACCAGTTTTTTTCAACTTATGATAAGGCCGTAGGTGGAAGCGCACTTCACCCGGAATCCTCAACCAACTGAGGAACATTTTTTAAGAATTGTTGTTATGGCGACAGACTTAGGTAAGATGGTGGTAGCTAGCTAGGTGGACTTTTAAGACCACCTAGCTAGCTACCACCTTCTTACCTCATCATACATCAAGATAAGAACCTTATCCAAAGTCCTAAGGTTCTTACCCAAGGTAAGAACCTTAGGACTTTGTTCACAAAGTCCTACCACCAAGCACCTAGTGCGCTTGCGAATTAGTATATTATTTCGGTGGTGGTGTTGTTGCTCGAGAATTAAGGATACGAGTGTGGGTCTACGAGTAACTGATTAAAATTACAACCACCAGTGCACATTCAAACAAAAGCCTAGATTTGTCAAATAGTAGTAATAGTAGTCGACTAGTCCGTAAGTAAGTATTCGCTGTAACACAAAATCCCCTCAAGGACAGAGGGTTTTGCAATGACCTCCTCGAATAGCAGCTGGGTTGGAGAATAGAATAAAAGACGCCGTTTTTGGTTAATTGGAGTTTTTTTTTTATAAATGAGATCTTCCACTAGTGACATCCATAAGCAGATGGGATTGGTTTAGAATTTTTCTTTCACATTAATTCCACTCACGGGTGTTTTATAGGGTACTCTTACCTATCCAAACATTGTGCAATATTTCATTTCCAGAAACATCGTAGTCAACGGCCGACCAATGTACCACGAGGGAGATCTAAAACCAGTCGTCAAACGAGTTCGGCCTTACAAAACTCTTCTATTAAGTCTTCCACCCAAATCTTTTGGGTTCTGGGTACTTACCAACACTCAGATAGAAGCTTGCTTCGATCACAAGTACAATGGCACTGAAAACATGGACGACGCAATACCCATGTCTGAAGAACCGGAAGTTAAAATAAAACATAAAAGATCAATTCACGAAGATTTCGAGGAATACCAAGCTGAAGCATCAGTAGATTTCTGCGATGAAAATGAAACTGATGAAATCCACGAAGATTTGCAAAACAGTGTCAATGATATCAACAAAGATTTGAGGACGGTTAAAGAACTTTTTAAAAATAAATCACATTTAAGAACTAAACGGCAAACCGATGATGCTCCACAAAGAAATATCAAGAAGATTTTGAAATACAGATTTAAAAATAACAATATGATTCCGGAGACACAAGTGAAACATAGAGGCATGATTGGAGGATTATTACATACAGCAAAACATAATATGACTAAACTTTTAAGAGTTCGTCATAGATTGGATAACATACGAAAAATACCTAAAATGTTTATGAAAAGAAATAAAATGACAAAATCTCTAACAAATAATATAACTAAGAAACAGTTTGGCAAACCCAAGGAAAATAATTTAGGGTCACATGAAAATCTTGTTAAACATAAAGCCATCAAACACAAAACCAAATCTTTTGAGCCAATAATAAAAGGTAAAAATGACATTATCCAAGAAGAAAGTTTAAAGGGAAAAGTAAGATCACGTCGTAATATCGAAGGTCATGTTGATTTATCAACAGAAAACGATATTGATGCCACTGATGTAGACAATGTAAAGTTATGGAAAATGCTTCGAAGAATACATAAGCACTTGAAAGATTTATCGTCAGAACATGATGAATACTTCGGAGATTTAGAAGACAACAGTGCACCAGCAGAAGTTAGCAGATCTAAAAATATGAAGAATGATGAAATTGATGATACAACGTTAATAAAATCTACAGTATTTAACCTTTTGAGAGTTGTTTCAGATTTAAATAAGAATTTAAACAGGTTCTGGGATGGCATTAATTTATTAGACTAGGTTGTACAGTGAATTAGTATTGTAAGTAGTTTAGTCATAGATATTAAATAAAGTTGTTACAAGCATAGCATTATTTTTACTGCTAGTCAAGAATAGTACCTACCCGTGAGTAGGTGTACTCAATATGGACAAATGGAATGTTTGGTGCTCAACTAGAACATGTCGGTTTTCAATTGTTATTCCATTGTATTATCCGTATATATATAGGTCTTTACCTATGAAACTATGAAATGGCCGTTTTGTATGAAAACAATGCAAGTTTTTTTTTTTTTCGATCTTATTTATTTCCGTCAGCCAGGCCTCAACGCGCACCTCGCGCTGGCGTTCATTAAGTTTGTGGGGCATCCATTTGTCAAGCTTTTTTACCTTGCTAATCTGACGCAAATGATTCAAGATTGTTTTGATGATAACTTCGAAAGCTGCTGCTAATTCAACAGTAGACTAAGTTACATCAGCTTCCACAATCGCCTTTAATTCGTCATTGTCGACTAAAGTTTCCGGACGACCACGAGGTGCATTTTTTCATGCATTTTTCAGGTCGAAATTTCAAGCACGAAAGCGGGTAAACCAATAACGGGTTGTGCGTTCGTTTGTAGTGTTCTCTCCGTATACGTCGTTAATGTTGCGTGCCGTTTGTGCCGCGTTGCTACACCGTCGGTACTCATATCCCATAATTAATCGAATTTTTAACGTATCCATGATGATGAAAAAAAACCAAATGGGATGTAACCATAACGCTAATCAGTAATCACAAGACTGTTTTTTAAAATAGAATGTCAAGCTTTAAAAAAAAAAATATTAGAATTCATAGACATTCAGGTACTACAAAACGGCAACATCATAGGTTATAGGCAAATTCTGAATTTATTGGTATTGATTGTGATATAAATGAAACAACTCATAGTGGTACAATGTAGTTTATTATTTATTTAACAACATGTTAGATACCATTTTCACATCAAAACATGAAAATGGCCATCATCATCTAAACCTCTCCACAACTAATATGAATCCGTAAATAATAGCAACAATGCAACAACCAAACGAAGTGTAGCGAAGAAGCCTTCTAGACATCTACGGTGTAGAAGACAAAGAAAAACTAACCTTATTGTTAGAAGGATAAGAACTGGCAAAATTAAACTAACTCGTCTTCAACAACTTGTGTCACGAAAGCTCAATCCTTTTTATCATCTAAAACATTTTCAACAATAAACTTTTCGTTATCATCCATATTCTAAGTTAATGTTATCGTGAATAAACTACTAACCTTTATTATAACAATACTATAACTTCTAACCGCGATAGTGAGTGTTTATTTTACATTCTGGTAAATCGCAAAACTAGAATGTCACTAAGTTTAAAAGCTAAGGTATTGCAGTTTTAAATAGAGATTATTGATCAATACAATCAATACCGTCACATTATAACAAGATGATTCACAGCTTTGTAGGCAGAAGATAACAATACAGATTTAAAGTAACACGATAATTATAATAGATGTAGGTACATAAATTATAAACAAAAACTGCGCGATTAGCACTATCATTTGAAATTTGAATAGAAATACGTTGAAATAATGAAAAGTAATGTATATTACACGTAGGTATTATAAAAGCTCTTGTGTATGGTGTAAGTGTCGTTGTCTCTAATTTGTCTACGCCTATCATCCAAAATGATCCACTTCAGCATCGATTGATTAAAAGTATCCATCTTTATCTCGATAACTCTGTCAATGTGCTTCATAAAATTGTCTTGTATGTTCTCATTACCTATTACCTTTTTCCATGATAAGACATTTCCTCTATTTGTTCTGTGATTTAAAAAGCAGGTCTCACAAGTTTCTGGTGGTCTTATTAATCAATTGATGCTTCGAGACTCTGTAACAAATTGTTTCTGTGATACATTTCAAACATAATCATTTTTAAATTGAAAAGCTTCATTTAATGATGGTAATTCAAAGGGATTCCTCAAATATTTTTAAACAAATTACCAGATGTTCGTGTATTTTGAATATATATCACAGAACTTCATAACATCGTATCTCCTAAATAATATTCTAGACTAGTGCATCTATCAATAGGCTAATTTTTATTAATAAAAGGATCAACAAGACGTCTCAGTGTATAAATGAGTCTACTGTCCAAACTCTTCTAAGGATAGAAAAACACTGAAGTCAAGGTCTAAAGGGAATTGCTAAGATATTACTACTATAAGAAGATCAGAAAAATTACGCCCTTTCAGGCAAAGTCATTAATATCGTAAATCATCTAAAGAAATCATAAGTAGCTATACATAAAAGGTTAATATATATTTACCCTGAGTATGAGAGTCATAAGATCAATGGGATTGAAATATAATTAAGTAAAATACATTTGTGGGAAATCTAAAATATTGGTCAAAAGTTTCAAACTCTTAAAATTATTCTACTGTAAAAAGCAAAATTTGTATTTTCTTGGTTACGAATTAACATACAATTATTATGACTAAACTACACTCTACCTTGTATAAACCTCCTTACAAATTTATGTTATACTTATTATACAAAATAAAATATATAAATTGGAATGTTAAATATAAAACGGTCAAAATTGATGTGTTAATTTTAATTTCATTAAAATAACTGTGCCATTTGGAGAGCTACAATATTATTCTATAAGTATTGCTTTACTTAAACAATAACATAACCATTTGGTTATCACCCAAATTCCTCAAATGCATTTAAGCTTTAAATCTACTGTAATTAATTAAACTATAACAAACTCACGATTGTCTAGCATTTTTAAAACTAAAACGTGGCAAATTTTTCGCCGTTTTCTAAACAGAAATAAAACAGATATAGAGAGAATTTTAGCACAATTTAGCTTTAAAGTAATGCCAGAAAAACGATACCAATAAACATCGAAAGCTTTCACGAGAAGATAGCTCTGAAGCATCTACATACGTATAAATAGAAACATAACATAACGAGACGAATCAAGAGAAAACGACACCAAAACACGATCAAGAGCCAATATCATCCTTCCATGCAAAAACACCAAAAATTAAAAGTTTCTAAATAGTACAACATCAAATCTTAGGAATTAAATATAACAGTAAACCGTCGATTTCAAAATTAGTGACAGTTAGCCTCAAACACGAATTTTAGTTTAAATTCACGCTAGACACCAACATAACATTATCTAAGTAACTACTACTATGAAAGTCAACAACGAAGGGCGTAGCTAGTTCCTCTACTACAAAGATTCAAGATATAATGAAGATAGTTTAGGATAGAGTTATATAGAATCAGCTAACACATAGTCAGGGTCTGTACTTGGTCATGTAACGATTTATTGTAAAGGTTCTGAAATCTTACATTCTATTATTGTTTACTTTGACTACGTACAACCGTTAGCTAGATGCCATGCACATACATCATCTATTCAAAGACCTAAGTAACACACGAGTAATTTATGTAATAGTGTAGGTATGTGAAGATTCAGCAACGGACGGGGTCCAGCCCAAAAACTTCTCATTTAGAGACCACAAATCATACTTAATCGATTATTAGGATAGCTATGCGTGCTGAAAAATAAATACCTATAGAAACAAACTATGAAAATATACAATATGTGCTAGTAGAGGTGCGAGAAAATATTGAATCTTATATGTCAGAAAAATAGTGTAACTTTGAATAAACAATCTGAAATTACCATATTTCCTATTTACAACATGTTCTTTTGTATATAGAATAGTTGTGTTAACATCTTGATCATTTAAATACATTACATATTCTACAAATTCAGTTAGAACAATGTCAGATACGACATATCTAAATGGTCAAGAAGCGAAGAAGTGTATGTGAAGATATATATTTAGTAGATATATTTTATACAAATTAAATAAGCGAAGCTTATACACATATTGAAATACATGATGCGCTGAGTGTTGAGTTGAGAGATCTAAGAAGATAGGTAGTCAATAGTGAAAGATTGTCAAAGAAGCGAGAAGAAATAACGCGAGCGGAATTCCGCTTTCGACGTCTATAATATACTCATATATCACAGCTTTTGACGATTAACAAATCTTTTGCATTTGCAGCTTAAGTGGACAATTGTTCGAACAATTAGCTGTTTCTATGACTCTCCTTCCTTCCCCTTTACCGTCGACGATACCATCCGATTGTTCTACATACAATTAGTCAACTACCATACGATTATATCACTAAACTCTACTGTGATAATACGATTTAATGCGAGTGTTTTATTTGTATGGATCTGTGTTCGTTTTTACGTCAGGATTAGGTAGTTTTAAAATGTAAGTATTTGATGAGGCTTGTTCGTTCACATGTCCGATCACACTTCTTACCTTCAATAGAAGTTAATCGCTCGAATAATTAGCTCACGTGTATGTTTTTACATTACCATAATACCTAAGCGTTAACTTGAGACGCACTACCTCTAACTTCAACTGTCAAACAATGAATTACGTTTATCTACATTATATTTACGCTAAAACAGTGATCTTATCTTAGGACATGCAGACAACGCGAGTCGGAACCCCGATAACAACATTACTTTAAACTTCGATGTGGGAATTAAGGCTAGGTTACGTTACACCTAACACCGACAAGAAGCATTCATGCAACAGATCCAGCAAGAGAGAGAGAGAGAGAGAGAAAGCGATACCCCATAACCTTACACGCCCCTGCGATAGAAAGAGTAAGCACCCCTTACACCTTACACGAAGCCGTGGAATTTGGATGAGAACAAATCCGAAATACATTGTTATTTCAATGTAAGAAAGAAGACGCAGAAGAGACTAAACGCGTGCTAGTATCCCTTATAAATATCCCTTTAAATTACAGTCCCGTTTAATATTATTTGTTCTTTACACTTAAATAACAATATATCACAAGCGTCAACATATAAAACAGGTTCAACGATGCCGATCGGTGTCGCGGCAGGCGGCTCGCAGGTGTACACGTCTTTATGAATGTATAAAAATATTATTGCTTATTACCAAGCACCAACGCGCTTCTAGCCAACTACGTTCGACAAATTTAATATTCGTGTCTCCTAATTTGAGCGCGGATGATACGGTTTACATTAAAATATCGGGGTGTCGAGGTCACGCGGGTTGGATGTAACACTTGAGCAGCTACATCATGTATTCGAGGAGGCAGTGAGCGCCACTTACTGCATTACGCATTTGCTCTCTATCTGCGACTTTAGTTCGTTCACTTGCGTCTCGATGGTGTTTTTCAGTTCTGAAATAGATAAATGTACTCATTATTGCATCGTCATTATCGTTATCATCATCGTCGTCAGCATCATCAGCACCGTCATTATCTTGACACCAGATGAGATGAAGACAAGCACTTCCTCTTCGTAGAATACACTAATATACTACTTACTGGTGAACTCGTCCTGATCTTCTAGCTCCGCCTCCGCTGCGAGTTCCTCGGGTGTCTTCTTCTTCCTCATGAGCGGGTTGTCGGGCTCCATCGGCTGCTGCTCCACCACCTCCTCCTTCTTTTGGATTTTGTACTGGAAATGGAGACAATATTCAAGATGAGTCATAAATTGTTTGCAACATTATTATTTTCCCACTGATGCATTTGATTCTTTCGTTTCATCTAAGGAAAGCGATAATTGGGGTCATAAGTTTTGACTTTTGTTGAAAACACAGTCATGGCCTATGTCGTGTTTTCAACTGTGGTCTAAAACATCTGAGTATGAGCCGATATGTGGGTTTGACATTTTTTAAGTAGAACTAGCCATAAATGCGCTAATAATCTTTCAACACGGCTTTTGGTGCCGTGCATTTATTTAATAATAATAAATATTACATGACATTAATTTTATACAGCGCCATCTAGCCCCAAACTAAGCATAGCTTGTAATATGGGAACTAGTTTACGGATAGAATACTTAAGTACTTTTTGTAAAAACATACGTACTATATGAAACAACACCCAAACACAGAACAAACATCTATATTCATCACACAAATGTTTGTCCTGGGTGGGAATCGAACCCACAGCCTACAGCGCAGAAGGCAGAGTCCAACTGACCTATGAGGCTTGTTTAACTTTTTATTTAGCTTGAACAAAAAGTTATCTAGTGGACAACACTTTAAATCTGGTGTTTATTAGGTAAAATCCCGGAATTGGGGCAATATGCTTTACTGAAGGTCTATATTTACCATCCACGTGCTTTGATACCTGTGAAGGTCACGGCGCTACTAATAGTAAATTGGTTGCGTAACACAGACTAACGCCTTTACTATTAATTACGTCAATACAGACAGACCTCGTAGTAAAGTTTCCGAGAACTATAATTTTGAAATAGCCTGTAAAAGCTACAACGGGTATTCTAAGTAATTAGAATAATTGCTTTCCGGAAAGAATACTAAAATTAACTACATTTCCTTCAATTTCATGAAATGAAATTCTCTCCATCAATTCAGAGTTCCTGTACTTGCCTGGATATTAAATTACTTTAGTGCAATTTCAAATATAGAAGCAGGATCGTCAAACTGATTGGAAAAGATAATTCGTGTCGATATATCCACACTTTACAATGCGTTTTTTTATTTGGAATCTTAGTGTACACCAAGATTTCTTAATTGGTCATCCCCTTAATAGGTTTTTTCTTACATCGCAACACGCAATTGGTATGCAATTAAAGACAGCCACTGTACCCATACTTATGCTTTACAATAGTCTATCTATACGACGGGGAAGCGCTTAGGCATAGTGTATGTACACCGTAGAGGGTCTACGCCGTAGACTTAATAAATCAATATTGTACAAGCACTAAAGTTCATACTTTTTGTTGTTAAAAAAAAAACAGTCTTTAGTTTTGAAACCATGCAATAATCAAAATTGCAAGTATACTTCGGCTGAGCAATGGTATTGAATATGAGACAAATTTGTAACTAATATATGAATGAACTAACTGTTTCCTTGATAAATTGATTTACTATGTATCTTACGAAAAACTTCGCGATGTTATGATCGCTCGGGAACGATCTTGACAGTTTTTATAAAAGGCATTAAATTTAAAAAATATGTATACAAATTGCAACGGTCTCCATTTCATCAAAGCTCTGTGCCGCGATGTTGCCAGTGATTTCCCCAAGGATCTCTCCGATTTCCGATTGCTCAGTGTTGCCACGATCAAATAAATTGGCTACTTTTACGGTAAATACTCGAGACTTCGGCATTAGTGGTTATTTGAATAGTTGTTTGAGGTAGCCTCGAGGGAGGTGTACGGGGATTGTTAATGTTTTTTGTTAGAAAGAGTCGAAATATTGAAGTCGGATACAGTTTTGTAACGATAAACGGTCCTATTTCAATTTATGACTAGGAGAAACTATATTTTGCTAACCCGCATATATATCATTTTTACTTTTTTACACTATAAGTGATTGTAATCACCAAAAT
The DNA here is from genome assembly GCA_951394065.1 of Venusia cambrica. Lineage (NCBI taxonomy): Eukaryota > Metazoa > Arthropoda > Insecta > Lepidoptera > Geometridae > Venusia > Venusia cambrica. The sequence goes on from OX596040.1 coordinate 9,747,414, forward strand.
CTTATTTTATGCGTTAAATTGTCGATGTTACTGACTGTTCATAATACTTCGTTTCTTTACCTCCCACTAGATTGATTTAAACAATCGGCGTTCACAATTTCCTAGTGACAGATAAATACGAGTATATGGTTTCAATATTATATGCCGTATTTTACTGGCTTTTTACACCGCATCTAGACCCAAACTATGCATAGTTGGTAATATGGGAACTGAGAATACAGGTAAAATACTTACTTATGTTATTTTTTAATACACACTTAACGATAATACAATACAATACCCAAACATAGTAGGTAGGTATCTGTGACAGTAGTAATTTCAATTTTCGTTATTACAATACAATCTCATGTAGTAAAAAATGCGTGTGATATTAAATTCGTTTATATTGTCATAGATTGCAGACGACGAATGTTGTTGAATGTTTGTCGACTGATCTGATGTTTTGTAATTAAAGAAAACATTTAGATTACATAAAAATCCGCAAAATATAATGACGATGAGCAATGACACATGGTGAGCTGTGTCACTGAAAAGTAATGCGTTTCACTTTATTTATTACGTAACGTTGAATAATCACAACACAGCTGTGCCGTTACGCACTATCTGACTGATGACACCCATACTACCCATGGTAATACAACTTACGTACATACTTCCGAGTAAAGTCCAAGTCTCAATTACAAATAATAAGTAAATGTTCAGCGCGACGGTTCCAACTAAGAGGCTTTAGGACCACGGCATTACAGCAATCCTCTTCCATTTTAATCCGGAATTGATTAGATCCTTGCGGAGAATTTATTTTAATTTAAAAATCATTTTTTCCCAACGTCGGCGGCCCCTTGAGATTTCATTAGTTGGGAAGAGGCGGGATTTGTGGGTAGCGTTGTGATTCTATTACATCGAGAAAAGTATGAAAATGACTATATATTACAGTTATAAATTACATGTACCTATGTAATACCAAGAGCCTATATACATGGTGTTTGTTGGTATTCGATTGGTTTCATGGCCAGAGGTAATAAGGCTAACAATTATGAAAGGTTTGCGGTTTGTTTTTATCCATTCTTCATCGGAGAGACTTTAATTAAATCAGTAAATGTAAATAAAACACTTCTACAATCTAGTGGTAGGGCATACAGCTATTTGATCCGGAGGTTCTGGGTTCAAATCTCACGTGGGGCATTTCATTGTTATATTTTTTTCCTGTTTGGTAAGGATATTGAAAGCTTGAATCAGTTGATTGTTCGATAAGTGAGAACATTCTATGATTTGATGTAAAGCTAAAAGTTAAAGAGCCATGTCAGACGCCTAGCAGCGGCTCGTATAGACTGACAGTAGAGTTGTTATACAACCCACCCAAAGAAATACCATTAATTTATCCATATTTCCCGCCGTGTGGAAATCAAATCCACAACCTACATTGCAGAAGGCAGAGCTACTACTCTCGAGGCCAGGAAATATATTTTCGATATAGAAAAAAACATTCTATTGATTTGGATTCATATCCCACCACTGAAGAATCACAAGTGGCAGATATGTGAATTAGTAAAATGTTGAGAAGCAAACACTGGTTTTAATCCAAAACAAATTAGTAGGACTGTTAATAAATCCATGGTTAAAATTCAATCGTTAAAGTTACCGTTTTTTGAGAGTAAGTTAGGGAGAGCTCACGAACATTCTACAGATGTTTTAACAATAAAAACCAATTCAACTATTTCTAGATAGTGCATAAGGTATCTTCTTAGGTTTCTGCTTCACTTGTTCATTCTTCTCGTTGTAGAAATACCTCAGGGAAGTCAACCTGACTCGATTAGGGAGTCGCGTTGGTACGGACTCCCTACTAGAGTCAATTTAACATCCAAGAGGGGTTCTTCTTTCTTCATCATCGTCTTCTTTATTCTTGACGTAGTAGCTGGACACCGGCTTGCCCAGAAGCAATACCTACCATCTTATTGCTTAGTCTAATCTTAAGAGCTGGTAAATATTCATTTTGGTAGGTAGATCCACGTGGGTTTCGTTTAAATCATAATAATGATGACTCGTAATATTTATAACAAGACCATCCCCAGAGAGTGCAAAGTTCCCCTCGTCATCTTATCCTTACAATTAATAGACAGAAAACTCTTTACACCACAATCATCTTAGAGTCTCCCTTCCCCTCGGACCGCGGTAGCGTACAGACGTGTCCCCTGTTATAAAGTTTCTTAAAAAAATATTTTAATCGTTAAATTTTTCAAAAATAATACTTCATTAAATCGGACCAAGTACTAGGCGCACATACAATCAAAGAAGTTTCGTCTGAGAAAGACCGAAGGCCGAACTGCTAAGCCCCGCCCACGGATACGTCACAGAGTGAGTTGCCCGCGCGCGTCACAGTGAATGTTTGTTTAACTGTGGTGTGTGTCCATTGTCACTGTCACTGCACTAGACCAACCGACTGACTTCTATAGCGTGAATTGTGCTCCATTCGCAGTGCGGCTTATAAATTCTAAATCCAGAGCATATTATTTTTCTGTTTAAATACCTTTTTGCATATTAAAACTATGCTTAGAACTCCAGAAAATCACTCGGATCCTAACTTAAGCACGGCCGGTCTGCCAGAAACCCCCAAAAATCGCATTGTAAGAGACCTTAAACGTTTTCGATCTAACTCTGGAGAGAACCGGTATAGAGACGAGTTCTCGGACTTTAGAAACGAAATGAAGCAGATGTTTATAACATTGCAAGCAGAGACAACTAAAGAAATCAGGGTTCAATTTGAAAGTTGGAAAAAAGACACGGATACGAGAATGACTAAAATTGAGGTTTCCCTAGCGAATATTGAGAAATCCTTTTCAGAAATGGATAAAACAATAGAATTTACCGCTGCTCAATATGACACCCTTAATAACAAAACTAGCTCACTTGAAAAGGAATGTAAAGACCAACACTCCCTCATATTATCACTTGAGGACAAATTGGAGGACATGCAAAGAATTTCTAAAATAAATTACATTGAAATTAGAAACGTCCCCAAGCGAGAAGGAGAGACAAAAGGAGATATTGATAATTACATAAAAAATATGTGTGGGTCTGTAAATTTGAATCTTCCGGCCACGTCCATTAAAGACGCTTTTCGTATACCAGAAAAAAAAGGAAATAATCCGACTATACTTGTGGAGCTATGTAACAACTCGGTAAAAACTGCCATTATGAGAGCAGTCAAGACCTATAATCAATCAAAACAAATGAAGCTTAACGCATCACAACTTGGGTTCCCGGGGACTGCTTCGCCCGTTTACGTCGCGGAACATATTACCCCTAAGGCCCGAAGACTACATTTTATCGCAAGAAATCTTATTAAGGCGAAACAAATACAGTTCTGTTGGATAGCTAACGGCAAGGTCTTTGCCAAAAAGGCCGAAGGTTCACAAACGATTCTTGTTAAAACTGAGTCCCAGCTTGACGTACTGGCCAGGTCCACATGACTTTTGACTCGTTGTTATACAATCATTTTAAATTTCCACTCAAATATCATATGTATCCCTGTAATTTTAGACGCAAATATAAATTATACCTTACTACTTCAAAATTACCTATTTCAAATATTAGATAAACTCATTGTAAAAAACACTGCCACACTACACATACTCAAATATACACGTACAAAATCAACATCACAAACATTTCAACATTCAACAAAAAACTGCAGATCTCGCGCAAGATTACAAAGAAAAACATTACGTACTTCACAAATTACTAACATCACGACCCATAATTATTATATTCTCATAATTAAATCTATAAACCTAAATATATCAGTACTAGACTTTTGTACATATACCTACCAGCTTTTCATAATGTCACATCATATTTATTCCAAAACCCAACATTCCTGGCTTAAACATACCACAACTCTAGACAGTCCCATTGTAAAAATACGGAATCCTCTTTGGTAATATACGCGAAATACTTAATGACATTGACTGTTTTTCAGTTTCTGAATCTCAGAAATGCGAACCAGAACAATGCATTGCTTCATTAGCACAACCAAACTCATACCTAAAAATAATTACTCAAAATATTCGCAGTATTAATGCTAACATAGACGAATTTCTAACAATTCACGCCAGGCTCAAGTTTTCTTGTGACATATTGATTTTAACGGAATGCTGGATGTCCTGTGTCCAGCATATTCCTGAAATAAACGGATATCGAAGTACAGCGACTACATCACACTATAATCAAAACGATGGTGTCGTAGTCTTTACAAAAAGTAATCTAAAAGCTACGATTTCAGAACCTGAAATAGACGACGCTAACTGTATTCTGATCAAAGTAGGTAATGATGTGGCTATTATATCGTTATACCGTCCCCCTTGCTTTAAAAAAATTGATAAATTTTTAGCTTCTCTAAACACTTTAATCTCAAGCTTGTCTTCATTTCAAAATATATCATTGATTGGAGACATTAACATTAATATAACAACTGATAGCAAAGACGTTTTATTACCAGAATATTATGAATTCTTGTCGTTAAACGGTTTGCTACCAGCATACAATTTGCCGACTCGATTTCAGAATTGTCTAGATCATGTAGTCCTTAAAACGAAACTTAACGTACATTGTTTTGTTTTGGAAACAACTATTACAGATCATGCGGCTATTCTATGTTGTATGGAGCTAAACCCAAAAAACAACCTTTCGATACAAAAATATAAGACCAAAATCGACTATGATGCTGTTTTAAATACATGCAAGAAAACAGACTTTTCTTTAATTTACAAATCCACCGACCCTAACTTTGCTACAGACTTATTTATTTCTACACTCCAAGACATAATCTTGTCCAACACTAAAATCATAACTATTTCTCCAAAATATAGATTACTAAAGCCTTGGATGACATTAGGACTAGTCAAATGCCTAAGAAATAGAGATAAAATGCATAAAAAACTAAAACAGACACCGGAAAACATAATTTTGGAAGTTACGTATAAACGATACCGTAATTATTGTAATAGTTTAACAAAAAAATTAAAGCGACAGTATGAACGGCAACTATTAATAGAAGCCGGTAGGGACAACAAAAAAATATGGAAAGCTATCAACACAATTACAAATAGAAACGATAAAAAAGAACATTCCTATGAGCTCTTGTCAACTGCATCAACTTCTGCTATGGCTATAAATGATATAAACCACTTCTTTGCTACTGTTGGTGAAAAATTAACAAGTAATATCAATTCCTCAAATCAACCACCAATAACATGTCGATTAGCGCCTACACTCAATTCCTTCGTGCTCCTTAACACTGATGACAGTGAAATCGAAAAACTTATTTTAGGATTAAAAAGTAATTGTTCAGCAGGCGATGACGGCATCTCATCTACTATACTTAAACACATACGAACCTATATACTGAGTCCACTCACATTTATTATAAATCTGTCTATGGAAATGGGAATATTTCCAAAATCTCTTAAAGGCTCTATAGTTAGACCAATTTTTAAGGGTGGAGATAGAGGCCGTGTTACAAACTACCGTCCCATTTCAATATTAACATCTCTTTCCAAAATTTTCGAAAAAATTATTAATACTAGACTAACAAACTATTTAGAAAAAAACAATCTCCTTTCAAATGCCCAATTTGGTTTTCGCTCTGGAAAATGTACTGAAGATGCTCTCAATGAATTTACAGAATTTATTGCTAGAAAAATTGATAGTAAAACTAAGTGTCTAACAATTTTTCTAGATCTTGCAAAAGCTTTTGACACGGTTTCTATCCCAACCCTCATAACAAAATTAGAAAGCCTCGGCATTCGTGGAACACAACTTAAACTTTTTACTGATTATTTGAATGACAGAACCCAACGAGTCAAAATTGATGATGTCATCAGTGATTACCTACCTACTACACACGGTGTACCCCAAGGTAGTATTTTAGGCCCAACGTTGTTCTTAGTGTACATAAATGACCTAACTCTTTTAAAAATTACCAGCTGTAAAATTATCTCATATGCAGATGATACAACACTAACATTTTATGGAAAGACCTGGACGGAGGTATATAACAATGCCCAACAGGGCTTTAACACTGTTGTTAAGTGGCTCAACTTTAACTTTCTCTCTCTTAACACAGAAAAAACCAAATACATCCCCTTTTCTATCTATAATCCCCCCTATCCATCATCCCATACATATTCCATCACTGCACATACTTGTAACCCCATAGCCTCTCAAAACTGTAATTGTTCCTCCCTATCTCCTGTTACATCAATTAAATATTTAGGCATAATAATAGATAACAACCTTAATTTCGAAAGTCATATTGAATATATCTCAAACAGGGTCAGAAAACTCATGTACATTTTTAGACAACTGCGTTTCTCTGCGGACCCTCATATTATGAAAATGATATATTTATCTTTGTGTCAGTCAGTTCTTTCCTACTGCCTCACCTGTTGGGGTGGAGCTGCGAAATCAAAACTCATACAAGTTGAAAGAGCCCAAAGAACACTCCTAAAAATTAGCTATTTCAAACCCAAAATGTATCCCACAGGCAAATTATACAGTGAATGTGGTGTTTTAACAGTGCGCCAGCTCTTTGTTTTAAATGTCATTCTCACACAACATTCGACTATAAACTTCGATGCCGATACCACTCGTCTTAATTCAAGGCGTGATTACCAACTCTTAAAACGTCCACATTGCCGCACTAGATTTGCGCAGAGATTTATTTCATTTCTTGGACCATGGCTGTACAACAAGGTAAACAAACAGTTTCGAATTTATGAAACAGACAAACGAACATGTAAAAGTACAATTGTAACCTGGCTTGTATCCCTAAATTATGAGGAAACTGAAGATATTTTCACTATTTTATCTTAAATGTGATTTAGGTACAAAAATTAATGAAACCTTCTTATTAAATTAGTACACCGACTTATTAAATTAGAACTTTTCTGTTACACACACACACACACACACACACACACACACACACACACACACACTGTTACTACTGACTCTTAGACTAAGTTATAATAATAATAGATTAATTTTTCAGTTATACAACCAACTTTTTATATAATTTTTTATATTTCTCACTTTATTTAGTTTACCATGTTTTCACAAAAATTACATAGATACTTGCTGACTTTATCTTAATAAATAGGAGCAACTGATTTGTAAACTTTATTAGCTTTAAGATTTCTTTATGTTAATGTCGAGGGTGGGCGCTGACTCCTATCACACAGGGTACTTGTTACCCTAGTTTAGGAATTAGTTGTACACTTACATTTACCTTATACATACCTTAAGCATGCTATAGAAACAATATATACTCCTAAGACTTATTGTTAACAAGGTGCAAATAAATTCATTTTCATTTTCATTTTTCATCTTAGAGTAATTGAAATAAAACACAATTAAACAATTGATGTACAATGGATATACCAGGATTCACAGCTCAGTTGGTAGTTATACCTTCTGCGCTGTGGATTCAATTCTCATCACGGACAAGCATTTGTTGATAAATATAGATGATGTTCTGTGTTTAGGTTTTGTATTGTATGATAAGTACGTATTTTAAGTATTTATATTCTCTATAATTAAGTTTCCATATTTCTCAGCTCAGTTTGGGGCTATGTGGCATAGTGCAAAATGTTTAGTTTTATTTATTTACTTAAATTGGAATGCAAAATGTATTTATACACCGCAAATGTAAATTATACTTAGGTATCCCAACACAAAAAAAAATATAAGTCCATAGTCAGGATTTAAACCCATAACTTCTTAATCGGAGGACTTAGCTTTAGTATGCTTTGTGTATATTGGTTTTGTTGATGGCCTTGCTTATCAATATAATTGGCCGGCAGCTTTCATCGACCCAGAATGGCCAATCTCAGTGAGATGAGTTGGTAACCGCGTTAGCGGGCGTCGGCTAAATTGCTCCTCAGACTAGATCGTCTTGTAACTAGTTCAACATTTTAGATAAGCTAGTTCTAGCTGCTAAAATAAACGACATTAAAATGTTTATGTTTGATACTCTACTGAGATTTTATGTAGCTGAAAAACTTCTAAACCTGTTGTATGCCTTACTGTGTAGGTCACATCCACAAAGAGTCAATTTGAGTGCCTGTTATTTCACCGGCAACCATACCATTCAAACTGGAACACAGCAATGCTGCTTGGCGGCTGAAATATTTATGGTGGTAGTACTTCCCCGAACAAGCCCTTTCACAAGGGACTCTACTACTCTTGTCTGGAGGAAATCACTTGCACATTATATAGAACTTACGTGTGACAAATACCTAAAAAAAAACACATAGCGCAACAACGCATTGGCGCCGCAACGGGTATAGCATGCTGTTGACTGCAAAAAAGTGCGCTGACCTGTGGATATACATTCTGAGAATGCTGCATATTTAAGCAGGTCTGGTGTAGAGCGCAAATCGATGCCCTAATTACTAGTATGTTCGTGTGGATTTTATAAATACATTGCATATTTGAATTGGCAGTCACGATATAACCTATAAATTCCACCGAATTGAAATACATTAAATCGACGGCTGAATCGATATGACTGACAATCATAAGTCAAGCTTCAACGACGGAAGCTTCAAATTGACTTATGATTTTCACCGGACAATCCAGAACAAATATAATGACTCTGCTCAAGTGTAACTTTCCTAACTATCGCAATGTTAACACCTACATGGTCTAGTGGTACGGTGTGTGTCTCTCAATCTGGAGGTCCTGAGTTTGAATCCCGGGTGGGGACATCTTTGTAATGTAATGTATAATCGCCTCTGTGGTCTAGTGGTTCACCCAATGATTTCAGATCCAGAGGTCCTGGGTTCGATCCCCAAGGGGAGTACAATATTGTGCTCGGTTTGGTTGGCAGTAGGACTTTGTTTAAGTCCGCCTGGCTAGCTACCACCATCTTACCTAATTCTGTCGCCATATTACAATTCTAAAGTTGTAGTGAAATAAGAAAATAAAAATGTTTCCAGTTTCGCTATGAAATTGTCCGCTTGAATCACCTGATTGTTCGATGATGTACTGGTATGGTATAGGGTTATAGTGATTGATCAAGAGCCATGTCAGACGCCAATGGTGGTGGCTCGTAAAGACTGACACCAGCCCCCTCAGCACGGGGAGGGGAAATTTTTTTTGTCCTCTGTTTTTATCCACCTCTGAGATCATTTTGTCTCCCGATGGTATAGTATGTATGTATGTAGTAGTAGTATGGTAGTAGGCATATCACGTATCTTGTAGTGCGACATATTTCAATAATTTTTGTTATGCAACCAATAAATATGGCAGTTTTTCGGTTACGTATGGTAGGTATGTACTGGATTACGTACAATGGCTGTGACTCTTTCACAGCCATTACGAAGAAAGAAAGAAAATAATGTCCTACAGTAGATTTTTGCCAGTGTGATGACGACTAAATAGGTACAGCCCTGTCGTATAGTCATATTTCACTTTACTACGGCGAGCTTCAAAACCATGAAAACTAGCAAAAGTTCGCTCATAATATAATGACCGCCCCATAACGTAAGGGTAAAATCAATACAGTGCGGTACAGCGCTCCGAACAAACGAGTTGTTTCCAATACATTAGCTTTGGAGCGATAGCAAAAACTATACCCTTTTAAACAATTCGCACCTTGTTATATTTAGGACATATTGCTGGAGTTCGGAAATATTATTGAAACCTTATTTATTTATTGGTAAGCCAAATTTGCAAATTCAAGCATCAGAGAGCTGATAACAGGTTTTCACAATAGAAGGTGGGATCATAGGTTTGCTGTGAACTTGAAAATGTCATGTTTTAAAAGAAGGTTGATTTGGAAACCTTGTTCTATTGCAGACCACATCCTTGCCAACGGAAATTTTGAGGTCATCAGCTTACAAACAGCTAACTAGAAAGTTTTTTTTTTCTTTCCAAGAGTCCAAGTACAAGGTCATGTTTCAGCTTCGATTTATGTCCTGGAATAGTACACCATTTTTCCTTCTCAGCATACTAAGGAAAGACGCTTTTGCATAAATCCCTATAAATTGTTCAAGCCCACAGGTGCGTGCGCGCCGTACATCATTTGTTTCACACATTACGTTCCAGCCACCGGCAATTTTCCACCGGGTGATTACAGACAGGCGGACAACCTACACATCTGTTTTACATAATGTAAGTTAGTGAAGATGAATCGTTTGAAAATAACCATTTTATAACAGAACCAATTTCTTGGTAAGTTTATAAATATTTACATATGTTATCATGACACAAAGAGCGCAAAAAAAAACAGAATCTACATCAGGACCCTCGTAGCTCAGTTGGTTAGAGCATTTTCCGGATTTAGGAAAAGATGCGGGTTCGAGTCCCTTCGTGGGTTGTGAATTTTGTGTCAAATGTTAAAACCAAGTCACTTGAAATACAAAAAATTTATTAGTTTATAAATATGCATTTACTGTACCATAATTGTAGTAATCAAAATAGATTGTATGTTCTGTTAAGCTTTTTTCTTTCTTTGTGTGGGCTGAGCATTAACCAAGTGACACGCTTTACGAGCCACCACTATAAGCGTCTGACAAGACCCTTTATTGACCACTACTATTTGTAGTACCCGAAACGGACGGCTTAGGGTGTCTTCCGAGCACGAAATCACCTTACTTAACAGAACAGTTGGTGATTCATTATTAATATTCGAACCGAACTGACAACAACCGGAGCCACAAAAATAAAGTCGCTTTTACCTACCAATTTAAAATATTTAGCTATTCAGTACGCCATGACACAAAGGTATGTCAATAATTTGGTATTCAATGTTAAAACACGTCCATTTTTAAGTAATGTAGCAAATGTCCTCAGATATGAGATTGCGTCGAGCAGAGATTCCAAAGGTACCAAACCTACAACAATTTTACATTCCCCACAAATGTTTGTTATGTTGAAGCACGTAGAAAGGCCCAGCGCACATAAATCCTGAATGTGACACAAACACTCCACTCAGGACTGGGCCACACGTGCGATCGAATCGTTAAATCATAAATCCAACGTTTTATTGAAAATGTTTTCTAAAATATGACGTCAGACTTACGTAGCTTACATCAAAACCAATCGAAGTTTTACCCTATAGAAACCGAACCTTTATTTTTTTCGAGTATACAAAATCTTTTTTTAGTTATACTTGGCATGGTACTCAAAATTGGTAAACATGATATTAAAATTGTAAAATAAAGCCATAATAATGAAACGTTATCGGGAAAAAATATGCATTTTTAGAAAACAACAACATAAAAAAAACAGCGAAATTTGGTCGAGTCTTATCTGGCTGCTTGAATCTAGATTATGATTCTGTCAAAATGAAGATAAGTATAATACATCAGAGCGTTAAACTGTTTTCTAACTGCTGTGATAGCAGAAGTTAGTCGTGTGGACCTCTACAAGTAGGGTCGAAGTGTTTGTGCGATCTAATAGTGTTTGTCACCTCCTCGAGAAGGCAAAGAGTATGAAGTCACTAAAAGCAATTCCTTTTTAGTGCCTTTTCCGTTATTTAAATTTATACTCAGATACGAGTCGAGCGACAAATGACTAACTTTGACAACGTAAACAATGCAATCTCAAAAATTGTTAACTGGTTTAATGTAAATAACTTAGTACTCAATCAGAAAAAGACCAATTGTATTCGATTTATTTTACCAAATGTAACTGAAGTTGAAGCTAATGTAAAAGTTAAAGAGGAAAACGAAGAGACTTAGTTCTGCAGCATATGCTGTAAATAAGATACGTCTTCTCACAGACGTTGCAGCAAAACTACTTAGTTTACTTCAGTTACTTTCACAGTATTATGTCATATGGCATAATACTGTGTCCCAGTGTACAAAATGGGTCCCAGAGATTCATTAAGAGACAAGTTTAAAGAAATAAATATATTGACTACCTGCCAATATGTTTATGAAAATATTATGTACGCGCGTAAAAACATAAGCTTATTTGACAAAAACTGTGATAAACATAATTATAATACTAGAAATAAGAATAAACTCGCTGTTCCCACAACTAGGCTCCATAAGGTTAATAAATCGTTCATAGGGCAAACTGTACGCTTTTATAATAAATTGCCAAGTGATGTGCTAAGCTTGTCAAATAATAAATTCCAAAATTTTGTAAAAGAAAAGCTATCCAGGAAAGCTTAATTTAAAATTTCAGATTACCTAGAAGATAAGAAAGCCTGGCATTAAAAAATGAATTTGCTCCAGTGAATAAATTGTAATTAGTATTAGATAATTTTAAGCTATTGTAATGGATCATGAAAAAAAAAAACTAGCCCGAGGTTCTTGCCTTTCTCCTTGTGTATACTGGTCGCGATTTCGAACAGGCGGTAGATTTGACGTTTCAAAGTGATCCTAAAAAATCTTACTGAATAAATATATTTGACTTTGACTTTGACTTCGAGTATGTGATTGTTATGCGAAAGAGCGTATTTATTTGATTAATTACTTTATCATCACATGAAGAGTAATAATTAGAGAAAATCCTGCCGCCTCTGTGGTCTAGAGGTTCGCCCACCGGTATCAAACCCAGAGGTACCGGGTTCGATTCCAGAGGGGTACAAATTTGTGCTCGGTTTGGTTAGTGGTAGAGCTTGTTTTAAATCCGCCTGGCTACCACCATCATACGCCAATCCGCGTACAGAGACGTTAGAGACAACATACTAAAAACATCACCCTTACATCCACAACAGCATGCCAGCGCGGGGAAATCTACCGAATCAGCGCTACATGTAGTGGTAAGTAGGACAGAACGAGACATAATAAACACAACACTTTGTCTTGCTGCCTTCCTAGATATCGAGGGGGCTTTTGACAAGACAAACATTAACAGTATCAGCGTAGCCCTCGAAAGGCATGGCGTTGATACAACGCTGGCAGATTGGATCATAAACATGCAACAACATAGAGCCGTACGTACTGGCGTGAACGGGGAGACCAGGGGAGTGGTGGCAAGAGGTTACCCGCAGGGCTATGTCTTGTCACCACTGTTGTGGAATCTAGTTGCAAATGATCTAAGCACCAAGCTCAACGCTCAACGCTTCTACACGATAGGCTACGCTGATGATCTTGCAATTCTCATATAGGGCCACTTTGCGAGTGTGGCTTGTAATGTCATGAACAATGCTCTCAAAATCGTTGAAGAGTGGTGCTCAGTAAATGGACTTACCGTGAATCCAACTAAAACAGTACTAGTTATGTTCACAAACAAGCGAAATTTAGGAACTTACCAACTTCCTTTCCTTTTCGGCACACAGCTAAAACTGTCCGAGGAAGTAAAATACCTAGGCATAACGCTAGACAACAAACTAAACTGGGCGAAACACCTCGAAAACAAAGTGAATAAGACAACGATCTCCTTCTGGCAATGCCGGAAAATGATAGGTAAAACATGGGGTCTCAGCCCAAAAATCACCCTTTGGCTTTACAACACCGTAATAAGGCCTTCTCTAGCATATAGCGCTCTAGTATAGTGGCCGAGAACGAAACAGATTACCACAAAAATAAGTTCATGAAACTCCAGAGACTGGCGCGTGTTGCTACAACAGGATGTATGAGGACTGCCCCTATGGCAGCACTCGAAGCCCTGATCGGAATGTTGCCCCTACACCTGTTCGTGCAACAAGAGGCAGCGGCAGCTGCCTTCAGGCTCTGGAATCTCAAATTATGGGAGCAAAACACACAGGCACATCATACCACTATAGAGGAGTATGCCAAGGGAAGACCTATAATCCGGTCCATCTATGAAGGACGTAGAATTTTACAAAAACGTAATAAATAAAACAATTTGTCATTGTATTGCTCACCTGGATAATATTTTTTATAGGCTTCTACAAATATTAGGCGTTGAAGATCTAAAATCAATCTCATTGTACCTAAGTCTATTTATTTTCGTTAGTACTATTTGTGTTAGTACTACGAAACCTAATGCAAATACAGTACTCATAAATTAAGTGTCGGAGGGCATTACCCTCGCTATTAGAGGGCTGAGTGCTTCTAATACAATTACGCTCCTAAATTGTCACGTCAAAGGAGGTAATTTCTCGGCGGGGCGATGATGGAGGCTCTAACTTCTAGTCCAGTTTGAAGTGAACAAGTTTGGTCAATTTTCAGATGCAATAAGCACTCACTGTAATTACGTCCAAAATAATAGTCCATATTCCGAGCTCCCCAATAAAAGAACGACTTCCGTAGTCAAACTCTAACTACGACCATAACTTTATCACAATTAAAACTTGTAACAACCTTCTTGATTCCGTGACCTCGATGTCATTATCGTCATTAATGAGCAGTGGAATTAATGAGATATGATTTAGAAATACTTTTTTTGTACTTCATCAATTTATCTAATAGTAAAACGAAAGGTCTGTTTGTCCACAAATATAAATTTACAGTCCTTGATAAATCCATTATTTTACTTGTCTGGAACAGTTGAGTTACCTATAGGCCGTTTGTAACGGTCCTTAGGTAATCTGACTGATTCCTTTGTACGTAGTTAGTTTAATTGTACGTTTTATGAAATAAAATAATTAATTATTTTAATATTCTACATCTTGATGTACCATTTGCTAACAGTTGAATTCAGAACGCAACAACGCTGATTGTCACCACTAAATAATAACACCTACGTATTCAAGTGGCTTTCGACTCTAGGCCCTAGGTTCAAATCTAGGGTGGGGCACATCTATGTGACGTTGTGCTCGTAGTTTGGTATGGACATTGCAGGCTTGATTGTCTAGTAAGTTAAATAATTCTGTGCTTTGGAGTAGTGGTCGATAAAAATCCATGTCAGACGCCTAAGACGGTGGCTCGTAAAGTCTGAAATCAGGATAGTTACATTACACTGCCCACCCGAAGAAAGAAGATCGGAAAAAGAGCTAATAGTATTATGTACTGTGCGTTTCAGCACAGATGAGCATTCCCCAAAACAAATTTAATCAAAATCTGTCCTAATGTCCCTGTCAACGCAGCTCTCCACAACACCCAAAAATAAGGTAATCCTTCAGGACACGTTTATTACCAGCTATACAGAATGTTTGCTATACAGGGTGGTATGTATACAGGTTGTTTATATTGCCCACCCAATCAGGGACTGTAATGGGAAGGTTTAATCTCGTAGACAAACAAACGGACATATTATAATTATACTAGTGAAATGGGATGACGGCTTGTGCTGTTATATTTATAGAAAAAAAGAGAGTTGATCGTTTATTTATTATAATTTTATGTACTTTTTTGTATTCTGACGATTAGTTCTATCCAGGTAATCTTAGTTTATCTGGCCAACGAAGGCACCTAGAAATACCTTCAATTGTATGTTCAAGGTCCTCTCTAGGAGTACCACGAGGTGGGTTAAGTTATTCCCATTTAGTCCCACTTTGGTTGGATTGGTTGGTGGTAGAACTTTGTTTAAGTCCGCCTGGCTAGCTATCACCTTCTTACTTAATTCTGTCAACATAACAACAATTAGTTGTGTTCCGGATTTAGAGGTAAGATAGCCAGTTCCTCAGATTGTTGCAGATTCCGGGTGAAGTGCGCTTCCACCTTCGGCCTTATCCATACCTTGAAAAAATCAAGTGAGATGAAGGCAAAGCGCATCCCATAGTAGAATCTAATTAAAAAAAAGCTTTTCCCGTTTCGTCCCACTTTCAACTTATATCACCACTCACATGTTCTATTACGTAACAATTTCATAACGTTACAATGGCGTTTTTTGTTATTAAAACGCTCTCGATAGATCACAATCAATAGTTCAAAGTACCTACTTGTCAATAATCACAAAGCCAGGTCAGTTTCAAATTATTAGTTTGGCACAAGGAAAATCTGTGTCCGTTAGCACACTAAGTAGGAAAATTCTGTGAGACAAGCATTACAAGGTACCTACTATTGTAAGTACACTAGGAGCCTACTGAATAAGCGCTAGACTGTCATTGTCTGTAAGACAATCGGTAATACGGTAGTAATTTCACTAGTTACTAGTTAGACTAGTTTTACGTATCTAAAAAGGGTCTAACACATAATTTGTATTGAAAGCTGATATAACAAAGGGACCCTTACTTTATGTCTTCCTATGGGTGCTGTAACGACCTCCCTAAAAGCAGCAACCAACTTAACCATATTTTCATGCCATAACTTCATAACCGTTTACCCTCTTTCAATAAAACTTGAGGATTTTACTGAGAATGTGCGAAATTGCCCGTAATTTTGCCTAAAGGGGCTAGTGCACTTCGCGGCCTAAATGGGCCAGAGAGTAGCACAATGAGCCCAAAAGTGCCACTTCCCTTTACGGCAGCGTGCGTCATTATCGCCCTGCCACTTGAGGCTTGAGATTTAGTTCTTGTGACGATTTCCTGTGACTTTCTTATAGTTGGAAAGAAAAGGCTTGCAGGTTACAAAGTTAAAAATCAAAATAAAAAATGGTTTACTCAGAAAAAAAAAAATTGAATGGACTGAAAATATTCTATCGTAGAAGTACGTTATAATATATATATAGGTAGTAAAAATACTATGGGCAGTTTTATCGCTTAGAAAACAGACAATCATTGAAAGAAGAATATTTTATAACTAAAGAGGTTTAGGATAAGATAGGATAGAATTGTGTAGGATCATTTCGACACCGCCTTTGTGCTCTAGGGTTCGCCTACCGGTGTAAGATCCAGAGGTCCCGGGTTCGATCCCCAAGGGCAGTACAATATTGTGCTTGGTTTGGTTGGTGGCAAGACTTTGCTTAAATCCACCTGGCTAGCTACCACCATCTTACCAAAGTCTGTCACCAGAACAACAATTCCCAAATTGTTGTGTTCCGGCATTTTAGAGGTAAAATAGCCAGTTCCTCAGTTTGTTGAGGATTCCGGGTGAAGTGCACTTCCACCTTCGGCCTTGTCATAACTTGGAAAATCAGGTGAAAGAAGGCCCAGCAAATCCCCGTCGTACAATAAAAAAAAACGCCAATTCGTCTGGTCAGAATTGCACCAAGCACGTTCTTCAAACGTTTTTCAAACCTCGGTTAAGATTATTTCATCAAGATTAATCTAAATGTAGATTTCTTTGTTTATAGACATTTTATAGGTGAGCTTGCTCTATCGTCTTATCGTTTTTATCGTCAGTCTTAAACGTTATCTTGGCTTCACAAGTCGCGAAATCAAAAGCAGACCCATTTCATATAAAACCTTTTTTTTTCATAAATCAATAATTGTGTGATTTCTAAGTCTTGTCTGGATACAGAAAATACAAAAGGTATTTAGAGAGCCTCTGTACATATGTTTTCCTATGACTTGTTTAAATCATATTTATGTGTACAATAAAGAATTACAATAGTTGTTTTTAATGAGAATCAAAGGAAATCTAGGTATCACCTACATCAATATTGCCAACCTCACAGGTAAACACATTAAATCAGGGGCTAAAATAATTTCCTTTGCCATAAGTGAATTTCAAACATGCAATTTGCTTCCATTAGGCTGTAGCACACCCGGGGCAAACACAAACTACAAACCTGCTGCACACCTGGAGGGGTATGCATAATAACATATTGGCAGGCTGTGTCCTAACTGTGTAGTAACTTTTTTTGTAAACAACGTGGTGACAGAACTAGGAAACCGCCCACCTGATGTTGTGTGTATAACAAATCCTTACTGCGTAGATCATATCCACAAAGTACATGACCTACGATGCACTGCATTGCGCCCATCAACTTAATGCATTTCAGTGTTTGGTGGGTGTGCCCCATGTGCCCGTAAATTCACCGGCAACCATACACAAACACAGAAATGCTGCTTGGCGGCCGAAATATGTTTTACATAAAACATTATTTCTATATATCGTTTATACTACGAGAAAACATTAGGGATGGAAAGTTGTCGCATAATTTTACAGTGACATACATAAAAAATGAGTTTCGGAAAGTCATATTATGCATTCATACAAGCTCTTTTAAAATGTATGTAGATTAAATGATCAACTTGAATAAGGTATTTTGTCAGTAATTTAAGTTTTAAATCGTTGAAAACAATTTGACCGTAGCACCGATCAGCATAAATACATATTTATCTCGCAAATCATTTTTGATAAGTGACATAATAAGGTGAGCGCGTATTTCACATAACAGCGATCATTCACCCCAAACGCCTAATGCCTTATTCATACGCCCATTTATCATAACATTTAGGCACAATAACCATAAATTACATTACCAACACAAACTCGAGTAACATCCACGTACCTTCACGATTCACCGGAACAACGAATTCTCGTATGAAAATTCAGCAAAACACACGTTTCATCGAAACTGTCATGCATAAAACTCACACTCGAGTCTGAATCATCCGTGTGGAGAGAGCCTTAGAGGGTGCTTGACCCGCTTACACACGACTAGGATAATTGCCGCCTGTCACTCAAGGCTGCCGGAGCGAAATGAGCTTTATATTTAAGGTTTTAGGTTCAATATTGATGCCGGTATTTCTAATGGTAAAAACATGCAGTAGACAACCTAAAATTCTTTGCAAATTCTTAAATACAATTATAAATTGAAGGTTTTGACTTAATAACGTTTTTATCTCACATCGCAACGGTATTAACAAAAAAACACACTTGAATTGACAATGATAAACAAACGGTTTATCATTGTCAATTCAATAATTTAAACATGTTATATAAAATTAAATGTACAATTAAACTAACTAACTATGTACAAAGGAATCAGTAAGGACCGTTACAAGCGGCCTATAGGTAACTCAAATGTAATATAAGTATATGTTATCATTTAACATTTTAATTCACATTTAGGTATGTAAAGATAGTTTGAAGGAACGTTTAATAGTTTCATTGCGTTTACATAGTTTACTTGACATATAAATGTGCTCTTTAGTACCATGTCTATAAAACCACATCTTAGATGTGGTTTATCTCGTTTTATATCTCATTCCATAATTTATTTCTCAATGTATGTCTCACAAAAGCTCTTATAGCACTATTCTTTATTGTATTATATCTTTGTTTTATTTAGTGATAGCCACTTATCTTTCACTAAATATATGGCTTGTTTGTCAAGTGAGCTGAAAAGTATTTGACCAACAGCTCACTTGAAATCATCATTCATCTTTATATAACTTGTAATCATCAATCATGATTTTCACTTGAAAACAATTAAAGATGTGGACTAAGGCCACTCTATATAAGAAACCTATTTACTCTGGATCTTAAGACTCTGAGATTGTACAGGTGCGGAAAAACAAATGCATTGTCTGAGTGTGTGTTTGCCGATAGTTACAACATCGGAGTCTTCAAATCAAGAGTGAATCGATTCCTTCTAGCTGCAAGCTTGCTCCATTGTAGGATGTTTCATTACAAAAACAGACGAGGGCAATGAGTTCCATTATTTACAAATGATCAAGGTAGAGGCAAAACGATCTGATCGGCACAATGGAATATCCACAGTACAAGGGTTGTAGCCTGCCGTCTGCTAGTCCGGTGGTGAAAAGGTAAAGGACGGTTTAAATCAAAGAAATCGCACGCACGTTCGTTAAAGTGCAATTTATAGATCAGAGGTGAATCCTCTATGATAAGTGATTTAATAGTAAGTTTATTTGTCTCTATTTGTCTTACCTTGTCCCTAATCTCCTGTCTCATCTTCTCTCTCTCCTCCTCCATCTTGCGATGTTTCTCCTTGCGCCGGTCCTCAGCCTCTTTGATGGCCTCTTGCCGTTCGCGTTCAGCTTCTTCTTCCTTCTCCTTGTCGTCACTGTCGTCGCCATCGCCACCAACCGCGCCTGGAGATAAACAGACAAACATATAGTGAAGTATTTTAACATGAAATTCTTTATATGACATGGTACTTTTACAAATATTTTAATCGTTTAAATATGGCATGATTATTACCATAAAATTACGAGATGCTTCTGCCATTTGTCTTTTTTCACTAGGTGCCTACCTACCGCATGATCATATTAGTTCAATAAAAGTGACGTAGAATAGTCTTCTTCATTTATTTTATACTGCTATAGTAACGAGGAATTAAATTTATTTCTATACGCTAGAGGCGCTGTATACATTCTCATTCATTATCTATGCTAACCTTGCTAGCGACTTTAGATCATGAACCTGTGGTAGCCGCACTGCTAATCTTATTGCAGGTACTAATTTGAAGATATTTATCTAGTGAATTCTTTGCAAAGCCAAAGGTCCTTTCACAAGATATTAAAAATGCGAAGAATATAATCTTGTAAAAGTGAAAATATTATCTCTAACACGAAAGCCCAAATATGTATAGCTGCTTACTTTGGACTTAAGCCTGCTAAGCCGACACTAATCTGATTAGGGAGGAGCATTTTAATTAACTTTCCACTTTTAGATCAACGATCAGAGTCATAGGAGAGCACCAAACTATGGAGCTTATCAAGGCTCCATAGTTTTTTCCATCCAAGATTTGGAATTAAATTTGCTGAAAAATCATAAAGGGTATCTCTACCATAACATATTTGCTAAATTATTTTGTGCCATATTCAATTCAGCTAAGCGCTGAGTAACGTCATCTAGCAGTGAAACATTATGTATTTAAAATCATTTTCGGATTTACTTCACTAATCCACCTTAGAGATCCTATCCAGAAATCATTTCGGATGAAACACACAATTATTGTGCTTCATTTTAATAAAGCAATTGTGTTTGTATTTTTTATAAATTTTGAAACAATCATGGCTATGAACACCATAATTGATATCAACGGGATATATACCACGATTTAAAAAAAAAATGAAACATTATGTATTTCTAGTAATAATTAAAATGGGTATTATTTGCGCGTCAGTTTTGATGTTTCCTCGTGATGTTATGTATAATATACGATGTTCCATTCTTTATTTGATTTTTTTTAAACTGTGTCGCGAAATCATTAACGCCCTCCTTCGGAGAAGATAATGATGGCGTGCTTAGGAAGAGACCTACACGCAGCAATGGGTTATAGTTAGTTTGAAGAAGAAGGAAAAATATCGGGTGTAAAATGGAGATGATTATGATGGTAAGCCATCTTAATAAGAGTTGTACATCTTTTATGAATTTCAAACTAACAAGCGTCGGAATTGTGTTGTTTGATAATAAGACTACTGCGACTGCGAAGTACTGAAACATAATATTACGTAATTATATCAGAGTCCCCTCCGTAAAACGTTGCTCGTAATATTTAATCGTAATACGATCCCCAATAATTAAGCTTTACGTGATCCCGATTAATAATAATTGGGTCACTTGTGTGCTTGAGAAAGATCGTAAATAATAATTAATATTAAATAAAAATCGGTCAGTTTTACAATATTTACTTACGTCCCATGAATTGAAATGTTTTTTTATTATTTGTGACGTTTGAATATTTACATAGGCCGTAGTTAACTGAATATATTATTTTAGTTTTAACTCGAATTACCATGGATTTATTAGAGATTCCTTTTTTCCAATTTATTAAATTGAGTAGCTGAATGATTGACGAGGAATGAACATTAACGCACATCCCATCCCAATGCCCATCCCAATTCCCGCGGAAACCAAGTCCCAAACGTTTACTTGGATAATAAACAATACAAGATAAAAGGATATATAGATAGGTACAATAAAAAAACAGATACCTAAATCTAAGATAGCCAGAATGCCATTACAGGACACATTTGCGCTTCCGTAAGTGGTTTAGAACCGCCTTAAACCGGATCCATCCAGAGTGGTCGATCCGACATGGCTGCCTTTCAAAAATCCATTTCACGTCAATCTGCACATTTGTCACGCGCCCCTATTTTCCGTTTGGCTCGGCTCAGAAAAAAGGATTTCTAAAACGGGCCCGTGTTTGGAATATTTGCAACTAGAAATGGGTGTTTTTTGATTACCATATGTGTTGTGTTAGAGCGGCGAGTGAAAACTAGGGCAGATGGTGTTCAATTCAGAATAAACCTGATATTTTTCAATAAATTAGAAGAAAGAAGAGATTTAGAAAAGCATATGTAATTTTTTAAGAAAATATGTTAATTTTTTGTTGCTTTTAGGTTTAGTATGTTTTCAATTTCAATCAGAAATAAGAGGAATATCCTTTTTTTCAGTTCTCATTGTTATGAAACGTCATTGAAATTCAAACATCGAACGCGATATTTAATTTAGAACGAAGGGAGAATAATCAATTAACAATCGGTATCGAGTATTCGAATAGTATTCGGCACGTAGCGTGAAGTGCCTTTTTCTTAATGGGGTGGGTTATTGAAGTCGGCGGCGGCAAATTGGATCGCCGGGGCGGCATAACAGCCTGGTACTTTGAACGCGCTTTTACGGAATAATGAATTTTATGTCACTGAGCCTAAAATCTATTTTAAGACGAAACATAATGTACATTTATTTTGTGACTCTAAATAATTAAACCATCATCAGTTCTGCAGATTTCACGTCTGATATTGCTTGGATGCCTTATTTTTGAGTGCAGCAGTGAAATGTCTAATATTTGACACTAATATTTGCTCTGTGGTCATAGTTGAAGAATTTCGTTTATTATGGCTTGGATGTAGATACCAAGAAATGCCTGACATTGTTTTGCGCTCGTTTAATATTAAGGAAATGAGACCATCGTTTTGAATTTTCATGAAAATATTTCACCACCAACCCCACGAGCACTTGTAATTCTAAGTGAATTCTCACAGGAATCCCAACGTGATGACATTGAACGATAGTACTTCTAGTATGTTTTAAGAATTAATTTGAGCTATTTTTAGTAGCATTAAGATGTGGGTTATTTTTTAGATACGAAAATAAATTATCTTGTCTTATCTCATTTATTAATTTTATCTTGATTGTCGCTACATAGCCAACAAAGCTTCTATGGTGAATTGAATTTTTTATATTAAATTTAATAATTACACAAATTATAGATTGCACCAATTCGTTACTGTGTAGTTACAAAATGGTGCATTAGAATGCAATGAATTGCTAAAATGTAATAAACAAGGTACTGTGACAACCTGAATAATTGATGATTTTTTTTATTGCTTAGATCATTAACTGTTTCATAAGTAAGAAGACCAACAAGAACCGGCATACTTTTTGTTTGTAATTAAATTACACATTATACATATGAATGTTATTATAAAATAATAAAAAAAACATCAAACACAAAAACACCTCCTCTGTGGTATGTCACTCTTTTAACCGCTTCTATAGTCTCAGTGGTTCAACCCACTGATTTCAGATCCATAGGTCCCGGGTTCGATTCCCAGGAGGTGGACAATATTGTGCTTGGATTGCTTGGATTGGTTGGTGGCAGGACTTTGTTCAAGTTCACCTGGCTAGCTACCTCCATCTTACCTAATTCTGTCGCCATAACAACAATTCTAAAATTGTTGTGTTCCGGCATTAAGAGGTAAGACAACCAATTCCTAAATTTATTTCGAGGATTCCGGGTGAAATGCGCCTTCACCTTCGGCTTTATCTTAACTTGCAACCAGGTGAGATGTAGGCCAAGCGCTTACCCGACGTACAAAAAAAAAGCACCAATCCAAAACGAATAAAAACCAGATATACTGATGACCAGATTCTGCAGATCGAAAAAGGCTGTTAAACCAATAGAGCAGTTTTAATATCGTTAGATAACTTGAGAACTCCGCACAATGCAACTTCAAAAGCAATTTATAGAGCGCGCTAAATTCTCAACTACAAAAGAAAGGGAAGAAAACTGGTCTGCAGAAACCTTAAAGCACGCGACACCATTGTTGTAGACAAAAGTCAAATCGACTGGGTATTGTAGGCTATTCCGGTTACTTTTGGTGGAAACTTGATTATTTATTGGGCAAAAGTAGAGGTTAACAAGTTTATCTTCTACTAAAGAATACCCGGGACTCCATTCACGTCACTATCTCAGACCATATTCAACTGCTAAATTTTTAATATGAATAATGTGAATTTTACACTCCACCATCTAGTCCCAAACCAAGCAAAGCTTGTAATATGGGAACTAGATTACGGATATAATACTGACATTCTAATAATTGTAATAAATATTACAGGAAATTTATGATAACACAGCGCCATCTAGCTCCAGACTAAGCATAGCTTGTAATATGGGAACTAGATTATGCATAGAATAAATATACACATACATATAATACTAATACCCAAACACAGAACAAATATCTATATTCATCACACAGATGTTTGTCCCGGGTGGGAATCGAGCCCACAGCTTACTCGCGCAGAAGTCAGATTTACTACCAACTGAGCTGTGAGGCTTGTAAATGCCTGAAAACGACGTCACATTTAACGACCATGAGCCGCCTCCATACATCGACTCCCCAAAACCTCCACAATGTCGTCGTCTATCTATAAAAATGTAAAATTCCGGAAAACTAGTGAAAATATAAGTGGAGCATTACATAGGAAAAGGTACTCACCGTGAAATGAATGCGCTGCACTTTACCGTGGGAAACTTTAGACCCTTCTAATTCAGCCTGTAGATGTCGTAAGAGGCAATTAGGCATGACGCCAAGGGATCTTTGTTCCGCCTGATTTCCAAATTTAACTGCGATCACCAAACCGCTTATCAAGGAGGCATTTTCTCACGGATATTAACAGGATGTAATGTGATATAATTCACCTATTCAGACACTTCGGACAATTTGAACAAATTCAATTCCAACTAATTCACGTAAAAGACAAGACGGCTCCAAACTTGCTATCGACCGTTCTATTAATAGGTGCCAACTCCCGCTTGGCACATAATTGTATTATACCAGTCTTTGCATTTACTATGGGTTACTGTAGTTCAATTGTTTAACGTGACTATTGTAGTTTGCCTAAGAAATTGGTGAAGCCACGCTGGCCAGTCAATTCCATGCCTGTTTGGCGGCACTAGAGTGCTTTTTCTTGCGGATTGAGTTGTCGATGCAATTACTATTTAACGATACTGAGCATTTAAGTTCCACATTCCTTATGCCATCTATTAGAGTACAATATTTTTATTTGCCACGTATTTGACCGTAAGGTCACTTGAAAAACAAATAAAAATGTGGCGTCAGATCAAACACGCTTGTTTTCACTCTGGACTTGACATCCAAGATTATAAAGGTGTGGCAAAATAGTTAGGCCGCATTCCATTTATAACCATTAGTAATAATAAAAGAAGAGGCGAATCGATGTGTTCAGCACAGTGGAACATCTACAAGGTACGCGTTGTAACTCTTCGTACGTCGACTAGTTTGGACATATTTAGCACCAGAACACACGGCAATATCACAGCGAGTAGTTGGCATGAACTCGTGGTCAACACACAGTCCGCCGACTTGTTTAGATATTTATCGATGAGACGTCCACACGCGATCGTTTTGTAAAAATTAGGAATATCGTCGTTCAGTCGACTACTTTTGGTTTTATTTATGATTCTGATACCGTACAATACTGGGGGCTTATTCAATAAATATAATAATATCGCTATATAAGCTATTACTGCGTATTATTTGATACAAGTATTAATCATACGATTAATCTGTTTGAATATATAAATCAGCCTATATTTTCAAACAAATAAATTAGGAACTTACGTTTTTAATTTTTAATACATATTTTTTTACTGTTGATTTGTATAGTTACTTATACACGTGAATGCTTAACAGAGGAAGAGGTTTTTTTCACCAAGATGGGTTAGCTCTTGGATTCTTTGGACCTGGAAGCTTACCTGGGCAAAGATGTGGTATATGATGGAGCGAGCCTATCCAGAAGATGCCTAACAGGCTTACCTTTTATTGTAAGTTATCGTAATTTTATGAAAAACAAGGTTTTAAGTTTTCAGCGCGCATTATATAATAGCTCGGACGAGAATGTACAAAGTTTGTGTAGGCAGCATATAATTCATAAGTCAGTTTCATAATTAATGCCTGAGTATTGTAGGTAATATACTGACGGGTAGACAATGAATATTTAAATTCGACAAGCTGCTTACTTTATTAAAACAATGTGATATTATTTAGATCATAAAACGCGTATTATTGCAAATACCCTGATAAATATGCTTTCAGCGTTGTCAAGAGCCAACAGTAAGTTTATCAAATTATTCGATTTAGCTTCAGTATTGTAATATTTGAATTTACGATCACACAACTCGGAAGATGGACTGAACTCATAACTTTTTCCTTCAAGGATTCACCTGAACGATTGCCATATTATTTGGTTATTGAAATGACTCCAATCTCTAAATCGTCCGATAGTAGATATAATAATAATAATAATAATAAATATTACAGGACATTAATTTTACACAGCGCCATCTAGCCTATTATTATTACCATATATGTGGTTAACATTATTTTATTATTTAACAAAATCGAAATAAATGGCCCATACGTGTCGTAGCTTGTAACTTGTAAAACTGTGTAAACCTAGGTACAATATGATTTTATTCTAAAGCCTTCTTTAGAGTACATAGAAGAGTTTATATTGAATATGACTCACATGCGTAATTGAGTGTTTTCTATCTAGTATATTTGAATGTTTGATGGGCAGAGCACAAGTCATAGTTTGGTTATTTGAGGATTATTCATCCACGCTCTGAGTGATCAAAGGTGAATCCTTGAAGGGGAAAAAATCGTGAGTCTTTAAATTTTTCCTAGATTTTTTTTGTATTGTAAGACGGATAAGTGCTTGGCCTTCATCTCAACTGATTTCAAGACTTCTGGACAGTTTTATGTATATTTGCATGTGTAAAACGGGACGGAACTGGCTGGTAAACAGTAAACAAGAACATTGAATCATTTCGCTACTATTAAACTACAAACAACTGATAGAAGTAACTAAGTTAACGAACAAAACTTACAACTTCCAACAAAATTAACTCAATTGTTCATTGTTTACCAATTTAATGTTCTGTAAACTAAGCTCCCACCTATCCCGTAATATAACTTCGTGAACAGTTGCATATAATATCTTGTACTTGCAAATTTCTCAAATTACGAATATTTTTTCCTGACAACTCCTACACTCACTGATATTACCCGACGGCCTCAGTGGGGGTAGTAGTAGTTAGCAATGCCACTTTCTATCAGGTGGGCCGTATGCCTGTATGCCACCTTAGTGGTAAAAAAATATGGTTAAGCTTTATGCGCATCTATTACAGCTGTGGCACGTTTTACAGCCTAAATGTCTAAACAGATTTTGACAAGTGCGGAGTCGTTTTGTTTGTTTCATTTATGGCAGTAACAAACGTTAAATGTTTGGTGCTGACAAACATATTGAGATTAAAAAAAAATCATATAAATATTCTGGCCACGTTACAACCTTATAGTGACAACGATCGACTGGGCTATCTATAACATATTAATTTATAGATAGCCCAAACAAGCTATGCTTAGTTTGGGGCTCGATGGCGCTGTGTAAAATTAATGTCCTGTAATATTATTTTTATTTATTTATTCATTATTTTATTTATGAATTAATAATATTAATATTTTATGCAGGTACCTAAATCTATTGCATGTCCAGCTTGGATTCAATGACGTGACACTAATGTTAGTAATAAAACCCACTATGCTATACCATTGTTACAGCAATAAAGAACTTATGACTTATTATATTATTTGCAGTCAGGTTTTAGTATTAACAACGCACATATTTACAAACAAAGTATCATAGAGTTTAGCTTACAGCTTAGTTGATAGCACTATATTCTTGCACTATAGATTATGGATTCGATTCCTACTAAGTACCGACATATGTTTGATGAATTGTTTATGTAAACTAACATAATCGTCTGTATCACCGTAGTTTAGTAGCCGCCAGCGTTCAATCGAGTTATATGAAGCCGCACAAGGACGGCGCGTGATTACCACGGACTGATACATCGCTACGTAAGTTATAGCTCAAGTCTGATAATATTCGGTCTCTTTTTAACATGATTTTACAAGAAACAAGTGACTTCAGCTTGAGCAGTTCATTAATATATTATCAATATATTATCATTTTAGCCATGAGTCGTCATAAAGCAAGTGAAAAATTAACGTAGAAACTATTTTATGGCATTGTGTTGGTCAAAATATATTGTTCTCCCCATAGGGATCAAACCCGGGACCTTAAATCTGAAATCGGTGGGTTGAACCACTAGACCACAGAGGCGGTTTATGATATTGAAGCAGCAAGTATACAGTAAAAAATAATGAATTCTAGTAACCCTTCCTTCATATCTTACAAGTTCCCAACATTAACTGTACAGTTGTAACATCAAAGCTCAACAAAACTGCACGAACAAGAAACAAAAGCCTCAGCCTAAAGTATTTACAAAGGAGGCTCGTTATGTTAATTGTAACGGAAAGTTACTATGTTTCAGTCAAGTTACATTCAAGTTACAGTAAGTTTACCGTAACTTGAATGTAACTTTGACTTAACGTTTAAGTAACGTTAAAGTCAAAGTTAGAATGACAGAAATATTCAGATTTTGATTTCAGATTGATTTCAAACATGTAAACATTTTAATGCAGCTCAATAGAACCTTAGATTTGCTCCAAGCTCCAGAGCTTGTTAGATATAAATAACTGAACATATTTAAAACTACCTTGGACGGAGATGGCTAGTAGTAAATTTTAGTTAAAAGTATTAAAACAGTTTTGAAAAGAACTAGCTCAGTGTTTTATTAAGTAAAATGTTTACATTTATCAACATTCTTCACAAAGAACAGCCATATTTCAGCCAAGCTCTTACGTTGCTAAACATGCTAATTAAAATATGATGCAGTCTCGTAGTGGTGCTACGGCGTAACTGTATTGTAGCACCATGCTACGGCGTAGCAATGTACCTTGCATTATTATTTTTGAAGCGACGTAGGCATAATCTGACCAGGTTTTAGAGCCTGATTCTAATAACGCCGGTTTGAATAAATTATATGCAGAGTAATAATTTAAAAACACTATGCTATGAATTAACATACTGGTTCATAAGAAATTGTGCACAAAGCTACAAAATAATTTAGAGCAAAATAACGCTTATCTACAATGTTTGTGCATTTAAAAAGAAACATATTTCAGTGTTTCCCGCTCATAAACCTTAATAACGCCACGTCAGTTAAAAGATAAACCAAATAAATGTGCGCACGTCCGCGTTAAATAATGTGAAACAGTACCGTTTGTAGTGGTATCTGGCAACATCGGTAGTATATCGAGGCGCACACTCAAATGTAGCTGGCAAAACAGACCGACATACATATCTCTTTATTCCTCTATAAATTGTGTTCCTACCGAAACTTCTAAATGTTCAATATAATTCTAACCTATAAGTGGGGTTCTGTATTGCTAAATAAGCGCTATATCTATATATCAATATTTTTTGCATTTGAGTAAAAACCAACCGGAATATCTTATTTTTGTATTACAAGTGATTGCACTTGGTCCATTACCAAATGTTATAATGACACAAAGATTTGCAACACGCGGCAGAACTCGAACCCGCATCTTTTTGTTGTGAAATGCAGGTTGTAAATTTTTGTGTCAGTATAACATTTGTTACAAGCCGGAATGTTTTAGACGCAATTCTAAATTATCAAAGACACATCGTGGATTTTGTGAGGGCTGGATTGTGACGTTACAAACTGCCATCATTGGCGACACAGGTGACTTTTTAGTGGCAAGACAGGACAAACCGTTGACTCATACAATATCTTACAAAGTTAATTGGTATTTTATGGGAAATATCACCTAGACGTCATCACTGTCTAGCCCCCTCAGCACGGGGCGGGGATAAAAATGTTGTCCTCTGTTTTTATCCACCATCGGGAGACAAAATGCTCTGACAAGGTGGATAAAAACAGTGGACAAAATTTTTATCTTCTCCCCGTGCTGAGGGGGCAGGCATTCCTAGATGTCAAGAGCTGATCCATCTTAAAAATATGATCCAGTTTTTGGAATTGGAAATTTTGGATTAATTTAGGAAACGTTGGAATTAAGTGATTCCAACCAAACTGATATCAAACCTCACAAAAAGATGTCCCTCGCTCTGAATTTGAACTCAGGATCTAAAAATGAAGAGTCTCTCATGGAGGTGCTATTAAGACAAAATGATTTAATCTGCAATGTTGCCCTGTTCAACCATTTTATACCAACAAAATTGTCAGCGAGACTTATTTCATTAAAAAGTTGTAGCTGCAGCCGCACTGTGTCGTACTCTGTGGTCTATGCATCATCTGGATGAAGAGTTTTACGAAAAAAACGTAATGGAATATTATTTGAAAGTTTCTTTTAAAATGTTTTTCTTTGCGTTCCGGCTCACCAAAATTACTTTAGCAATGGAACTAAAATATAATGTTTTGGAATTTAATAGTTTTATGAAAGCTCTCCTTCGTTTCTGACTTTTCCTCATCCAAAGGTCTAAAAAAGGAAATGACGCAATTGTGTCATTGAATTATGACGCGAAAGTTCATTAAATGTAATTGATGTTTGATTCGTAAAATCACATATAAATATAATGCATTAAACTATTTACGGCCAAACAACGACGGGTTGGTAGCAAACATGAATGGAATACAACGAGGCATGATAGTTTACGTTTGCAATCTAAAGTCAATGTATTTATTATAGGAACACTATCTTATACACATTTTACAACATTGCTTAGTTGAGTACCAAAACCACTTGCTACATTAATGTAGTAATCACAGTGATTACAGCAGAACACCCCGTACATCATAACTACAGGGTGCTTAAAATGCAAATGCAAGCGGACATGTAAATTGTACGATTCAATTAAGCGTAAGTGCTCCCGAGATTCGTATCTCGAATAGTCTAGATTTAGTGTTTATTGCGGTATAACCTAGTTCTCTCAGTAATTACACGAGCTTTAAATATTAAACGTATACTCGCGATCAAAAGAACCAAGCTTTTGCTTACTCTCAGGTTCAAAACGTTTCCTATGCAATTTTCTTTCTATGGTTGCTATATGACCAACTGCTATAAAGTATATACTTACCTTGAATTAAAAAAAAAAGTTTAAGGTTTGTGATTTGATGGCGCTGTTAGAAAAAGGTCTTATTATCATCAATACAGTTCACAAAAGCTTTGTAAAGGGCACAGACCTGGAGGTCTGTTTTTTTTAGGTTTGGGACATTATGATGGACCATAATGTCCCAAAGAGTGCAATGGGGATCCGCTATAATCTCAACGTTTGGCTTTCGGATTTGTGTTTGCAGTATTGGTGTAAAGTAATAAGTAGATGCTGCTGTCAATCTCTTGGCTTAAATTCTTAGCTGGCTCTTATGATATTTACTGCTAACAGCTGTGGTTGCGTTGTTGGTAAAAGTTATTATACGCGATAAATACATTTTTTTCCTATCAAATGTGCATTGTGTGTTGTCGCAAAAGCTTTAAAAAAACTATGATATTTGCGGTTTGCTTGTCCACAATTTTGAATTTACATTTTACCTGAAACCGTGTCGTGCATACTTAACTCATAGACCGTAACTATACTGATAAATAACTAACAATTGTGTATTGTAAAATGTAGAGGGTTATTGATAACTTAATTGTTATAAGCTGATGCTATTTTATAAATTATGTATGAATTTGTTATTTATACTGGTACTGGTCTGGAACAATTGAGTTTTAGTTTAATTGTACAAATTATTTTTTACTATTACATTTAATCAGAGCAATTAGACTATTTGTATATATTTATTCTTAAAATATTTTTATACAAAACTCTATTTACTAGTGTATAAACTCTTTCAATTCAATATCTCAAGTTCTGTGAGTTAGGAATCGCTTACTATGCAAAGTTCAAAGACCACGGGTTTTATTTCTGACGAAATCAATATTAGGGTCACGAATACTCGCAAACAATTGTTCTGAGTGAGCGGCGTGTGAAACTAACTTTACGAATTGGTGTCGTGGTTTAACAAGGAACCAACAAATGTACGGAGAATACTGCATAATGTTGCATTTCTTTTATTCCAATTATCGTTATATTAGCTACTATTTATTGATTTATTTGTTGACTTTTACATTGAATGTAATTAGAAATTTATTCATTGAATTAGGTACATTATTTTGACATTAACATGCATTACTTAATTTTAATTTTGCAATCATAATTTATTTGAATTGTACTCATGTGACATGAATAATTGAAATCTGTTTTTATGGTTACTAATATATAGTATAGGTGGTGTAGGTACTAAAAGTTATGGTGAACAACCGAAATAAATAATTTTGAATTTTGAATTCATTAAATATACGTAGTTTAGTAGCAGTATATTTTTACCCTAATGGTTTGTAAAAACAGAGACGGAAAAATGTGTTAATGCCGTGTGTTTTTAAATAGCATTTACAATAAGGAACTGGTTTTAAGAATTTTGATTGGATTCTTGCTGTAGAGTAAGATTACAGCAAATACAAAGAAACAGAGTCAAATAAAGAATTTTGAAAAGAAGTACACCTTGTAAAAAGGCTCGTCCGTGGAAGTACTACCACCGAAACTATTTCGGCCGCCAAGCTTTGCTGTGTTCCGGTTTGAAGGGTGAAATTACAGACACGCGAGGCCTAACACTTTTATGCTTAGCTCTTAGGCCAGATCAAGATTTAACCGCCTCTGTGGTCTAGTGGTTTGCCCGGCGGTGTCAGGTCCCGGGTTCTATTCCCAGGGAGTACAATATTGTGCTTAGTTTGGTTGGTGGTAGGTTGACAAGCGCAATGTAGTGCTGTGTACGTCATGCTCTTTGTGGATGTGACCTAAGCAGCAATGCTTTGCTATAGGCAAGGGATGCACTTAACATCAGATGGGCTGCTAGCTTGTTCCGTCTCGAAATTGTTTAGTGATTGATCCACATAGTAGCTGAAATAAAAACATATCAAAAAAACCTTTTATGCACTTACCGTATAATATCAGGTTTAAAAGGTTTAGTTAAAAATATATATTTTACGAATGTGTCTGGACAAACTCATATGCTTACTTTCTTTATGCTCTTTGTTTATTTATCTTTATTCCAATTATTATTTGTTAATTTATTTTATTTCGCAATTTATTGCACAAAATAATCTAGTGTATACAATGGATGGGCATAATGACAATGGAATTTTTTAACTGCCAACCAAACCAAGATTAAACCAAAAAGGTTGTTGTATAATGCAGCTAGTAGCGTGTGCTTCTACCTTCAGCCATATCATAAAATAGCACCATGTGAGATAAAGGCCACGCTTCTCCGTCGAAGTATAAAAAAGTGCCACGCTTTGAAAAAAGTATCATAGACTCCTTTCTGCATTCGAAAGAGGTTTGGATTATAAAGCCTTGATTTTTCCACAGTTTTTGTCGACAAACCGGCGAATATTCAATTTAATTATTTGCCATTGAATCCTGACAGCATATTATTATTGCTATTAGCATAGAGCATTGAAACGGAACTTTTACTTGGTTTGTGTACCACCCAACCGAATCAACCGGTTTGAATTCTCTATTATAACGGCCAATGTGTAAAACTTGGTGTGGAACAACCACATTTGCCATAATTTCCATATAGAGCACGATTCTTGCGCGCTTCAGCCTTGCGCCAAGTTCCCCACTTCCTCGGTAATTTACATTGGCATCGCGTGCCTTGCCTCAGCACCTACGACGTATATCTATTCTGCTACGTCTTTTGTGCGATGCGACGTGCTGGCTCCCCCTTTGTTAGTTCAGTGTGTGTGCGAATTCGATTAGAGTAGGCAAATGGCACTCCCGATGTCAAATCTCTTTACATGTCAAAGTTTTTTGATTGATATATATATTAGTCACAACAAGTTAGTTAAAATAACATTTGTGTTTTTAAAACTATATTGCTTAATTAATAGCTTTGACTAAACAATGGCTTCAGTGAACAAGCAGAAAATAGAGAGATCCTCTCTCTACATATGGGGAGATCCTCTCTTTCCATTCTTGTCAGAATACCAAAACGTCTCCTAAATGACTGGATAGAAAACCAAAGCTCAAATGGCTGGATGGAGTGGAGCAGGACCTAAGAGCGATTGGAGGGGAAGCTGGAAAGAAGAAACCAAAAACCAAATCAGATGGCGGAATACGCCAGGCTTATCCGCAGCTGTCACGCCTTAGATGATGATAATTGCACGAAACACATTGGTTTTCGATAACAGTTACTAAATATATTTTTTTCAACAATATTATAATAACAATATTATTTTCATTGTTATTGATTGCAAGCCCATTAGTGCTTGTGAGTGTAAGTGTTAAGAAAAGTGCCTCCAAATAAAAACGTTTGAGAAATAACTAAGAATACTGGAAAACTAAATAGCCATTTGAGCCTTGATAAACACGACTGGAAAATGTCCAGTAATGCACGGCCCCTATTACAATGTATAATCCGGTTGCCCGCTGTCCGGGTAAAAGCATATCCGTGTTCTACTAGTCTCCCGTCTCTTTCTAACTACTGTAGGTGAAAGGGACGGAATGATCGTTAAAAGTTTTTCACGAGTTTTTGTGTGGGCCTTTTTTATTTGGGAAACTGTTTTTTGTGGCTTAGCCCGTTTATGTGCAGAGCTTGAAGGATGCTGTGGAATCTTAACTAGTGGATTTGGACTTCTTGCCCCATTTTATCCGATATAGAATTGTTTATTGAGTTGAAATGGATATTATCTTCATGGATATGCTGAGAAATACTCACAATATAGAATATGAATAATAGAAGCATATTATTTGATTTTTTTTATTGAAAAAAAACTCTAAATGAGCATGAGAACCTGCCTGTAATCTTATCTCCATCACATTTGCATACTATATGAAACTTTGGTCCCACTTTACATGCTAACCGGTATAAAGCCGGGTAAAAAGCTAGATTCCATAAAAGGCAATATTTACTGGACATAGCCGCCCGGAGTCGGTATGAACCAGTTCAAACCAAATTACCGGCTGTCCCGGTAATCTAATGACCGGGACATTTGGCGGTGGCCTCCTGCCAAGGATTGAATTCATAAAATATATTTTCCCTGCTACAAGTTTTGAAGGTATATGCATTTCAAGAACTGTAATGGAGAGTACTGTAGAGAGGAAGTTTCTTATTTTATGCTACCTACTCATCAATTTAGACTACAATTTCCTAATATTTTTATGTTATTTATATATATTTTAGGTGTTTTTTATTTTACTTTACTGATATATATTTTTTAAGAATTGACGAGGAAGTTTAACATATCATATCATTCAAATATGCATAGTTATATATAGTTCAATAATAAAAATAGTCTGAATAAAAATTTTGGGGCTGAATGAAGACTTTTACCGTGTGCAGCGCTAATGGTTTTCTTCTGTTCGTTTTTATATAAAAGTTCGCTTATCTCATCATTTTATTTCTCAAGCTAGACTCAAGGTCGGATGTTCTCCATTTCAATAAATAATAACTATATAGCATTATCCTCCAAGATGTAAAATACTTTATACATTAATTCAAAATGTTCTGCTCTTGATGTAAACGTAACCTTTGGCAACTCCGTAGAAGCCTTATGAGCCGTTACATGTTTAACGACGCACGCAGTAACATTTTATATTGCTGTGCCGCTGTACGAATTTTAATCAAATGTTGTAGAATAAATGTAAATTTATTTATTTCCATCAAATTATTTTTATTCTGAATCTTTGTCCGGATAAAACCGGGTGCCTTATAAACTAGTGTCATCTATTTCAATATACATGGCGCAGTTAGGAACCACCCGGATACCATTTATCTCCATCGCGGCTCAGCTTCGTTCAAAATACAGACGTTATTGGATACATTTCTTTGCCGTGACTAAACTGAGGCAGTTTATTTGTTAGGCTATATGCTTGATAGTGTACACCTCGGGCCTGTTTTTTTTCGATTGCGAATACACTATAATTTTATTACAAATACAAATTCAATTTTATTTTCCAAAAAAACGAATATCTTGTTATTATAACTACGCTTACTCTTACTCGGCGGATCGATATTCCCACGGAATGATAGGACCAAAGCTCAGGTACTAGTTGATCGATAAATGTTAATGTCTGAAGCCGCTCGTGTATACAGACTGCCCGTTGTACTATGTATTATCTCTTTATAATTTTAACATGCGTGATATTATTATGTTACTAGTTTTTGGCCCGTGGCCCGCAGTTTTTTTATTCTTTTTACTTTTATATTTTACCCTCCTTATTACTTTTCAAAAAGTGGCCTATTTTATTATCTACTGCAAACACTTATATTTATATATAATATTATTACGATCCTTTCAGCCGTGTAGTGTTAATAATGTAACAAACAAAAAAATAATTAATTATATTTTTTTTTATTGTACGACGGTGCTTGGCCAGCATCTCACCTAATTTTCAAAAGGCCGAAGGTGGAAGCCCATTTCACCCGGAATCCTTAACAAACTGAGGAAATGCTGGAACACAACCATTTAAAAATTGTTGTTATGGTGACAGAATTAGGTAAGTTGTTAATAGCTAGCCTAGCTAGCCTAGATTTACTAGTAGAACATAGAACATTGTACTCCCCTTGGGGATCGAACCCGGGACCTCTAGACCTTTGTGTCTGGCACTGGGACACATAGGCGGTTCAATATGTGTATTGTCTGTATACAATAAAAAAATCCATTCCTTTATCAGTGTGGCAATCAAATAATGTCCACGTAAAATAATGATTGCGCTCCATCGGTCGCCACGATGGCGTCTACGAGGAATATAAAACAGAATAACTGATTTAACGCGCGGCGAAATTTGAACAACAATGTCATTATAACATTCAGCTGAAGCTTAACGTTGTTAACGTTGTTCACTGACGATATTACAATATGAAGCGAGATGAATTATGATCGACGATGCGATAATACCATTTAACCCCCCCACCCCCGCCCGCCTGGCACTTATGGTCGTATACCATCGCAATAGGTGTCCATTTGTCGTACAAATCACTGAAAACAACTATCAGTGCTATTGTTGCATAATATATACGTTAATTTCTGGTTTAAAAACCTGGGGTGTATCACAGGGTGGCCTAGTTAAAGTCAGTATTTTGTTAAAAAAACTGATTAAAACTCATTCATGTATTTGCTGTTATGTAAGTCGTTTATTGCAACCTTGTCAATTCGTTTGTATTTGGACTTCTGAAGGGTAATATCGCGTAAATGGTCGCCTTTATATGCGAATGCGCTATGAGCTCGTTTTTCAGCAATATCCACCATTGGGATCTAAAGCGACTGTTTCGCGTCAAATATTTACCTAGAGTTCCAGTGCGTGGTTTATTGATTTAGACTTTTAGAGGTATTTGCTATGGTACCGATGGTAGGTACACGGTTTGAATACGACTCAGTTAATGTTGCAACTGCTAGTAAATTCCCATGGGATGACGACGAACAAAGACGATTCACTAGTTTTTAAATTGATTCTGAAACAAAACAGTGAAACGTCTGTGTTCCAAAGAAACACTGTTCCAGTTTAAAACATAACGCCCCATTTTCCAAACATCATAATAGACGAACTTTGAAGAAGGAACTTTTGATTTTGTCCTAATGGCCTTAGACAAATGTATTTTTTTACTGTATTAAAAACCTGCCATATATGTTTATCTTATCATATAGGTAATCTGAAATCAGAGCCAAAAACTCGATGGGTGATGCGTTTAGAATACCATAATGATGCAATGATTGTTGATGCGAAAATCGTAAAGGTGTAAGTGGAATGGAACACTCTGAATTTCAGGCATATCAAAAAGGTGTTATTTAGGGCTAAAATGTTTCGCATAGGTGCAATTTTGGAGTTAAGTCATTCTAATTCTAGTTGTTTACTTAACCCGAAAGCGCAGAATAGCCAGATCAGCACAATGTCCCCGGATATCTGTAACCTACATCCGGTGGAACAACCCAGTTGGCAACAGGCCAGCTCGGTGGCCTTCACATCTCGGTCAGACCCTTGCTATAGCCTTCAGCCCGACTCAGGGCTCGAGGGAGACTTTCAACTAATTTATGACCTTCCGCCATTACGATCGTGAAACAATGGGTTGGATTAATGGCAAATTATAAGACTGTGATGAAAATTTATGCAATTTCGGTGAGTTGTATTAAATTTGTTGATGAAAATCATTCTGAACGTACTTAGGATATGATACTGTACCAAATTTAATATTCCAACTTAATAAACAAACACCATTTACTTTAAACGGCAAATAAAATATATGAAGAACATTCAAGTTCAATTTTCTTCAATCAGCTAGCTTGCGGAAAAACCAAAATAAGTTACAAAAACTTTTCTAGAAGGACTAGGTAAAAACAAGGAAAAGCTTTAAAAACAAACGTATCACTAACATAATTATGTAACAAAATTACTACCCAATGAAAAACTACTACTACTGAGATGACTCACCAATGAAGTTCATTTTGCCGTCTGTATCACACTTCCTATATCAATAAATATATTCTATTTACCCTAATCCTTAACAATCCTCCATAACAGCGTCCGTTATATAAAAATACTTTATTAATTGAGCACCAAAATTACATTTGACAATACATGATACGTATCGTTAGAAAGAGTTAGAGAAGAAGAAGAGAGAGAGAAATCGTGATAAGCTATGCCATTTTTGCAGCGCGAGACAAGTGCCCGACGCGGACGACGGCCACCGAATGCCGGAGTCTCGACAATCCAGTGGTATTTATGCATCCCCGCACCGCACTCACACCCCCCCTCCTATTTAAGAACCCGGAAAATCCATTGTCACTCCGTAATGGAAAATCTTCAATAGGTACGTTTAATCATCGTAATTATCTGTGGCTCTACGGATTTTCGCCCTCAAGAGACTAACCTAATTTCTTAATACTTTGAATGGATTTTTTTAGCAATAAAATCACTCGCTTTCCAATACAAGGCGATAAATAAAACAAAGGAGAATAATTGCGGAGATATTTCATCCCCTTAACGCACACTTGGGCGTTGCAGTAGTTTTTGCGCATGTGTGCGCGCGGTGCGGTGTAGAACAAAGGGTTTGCGACGAATGGGGTGGGGCTTGTTGTGTGTGTGCGTGCGTTAAATCTTTTATAGGTCGATGCATTAAGTAATTTAGTATTATAGCTTGCATTTGACACAGGCTGGCTGTTCGATGTTTTAGTAGCTCACCCGATAGATGGGATTGCTTAGGTTACGTTTTATGGGTGGATCATTCCATACCTGTCAAACAAGCTGGTTTACAAGTATTAGCTCTAAAGGTTTTCGTGCCGTAAGGTGATTAATTAATTGGCTTATCAAAAGATATAATAATAATAATCATAAAGGACATTTATTCACCCAGCGCCATCAAGCCCCAAATTAAGCATAGGCTTTTTATTAGTTTTATTCTTGTACGACAGTAAACGCTTGACCTTCATCTCACCTGGTTACACGTTAAGATGTCTTATCTTAATATATATAAACCATCGTATAGCTGACCAATTGACAGACATATTTCCATTGTAGTGTAAGAGTGCAATGAAAACAATTAAGAAATTCTCGCGGAGTGACGGGAACCAATTCTCGGTGCCATTTTGTTATATATAATATATATAACAAAATCATACAATACCCAAGCACAGAACAAACATGTACATTTACACAGATATTTCTCCATGGTCCTACAACCTTTTGTGGGAATCAACCCACATGGCTGTTGGCTTGTCTCCCACCCAAGAGAAATGCCTTTTTTGCGCTGAAGGCAGAGCAAAGCAAAACTACTAGCAAATGACCTACACGGGACTCCGCTCCATCATCATCATCATAGTCCAAATGCCATGGGAATCTATCGTTAAGTGTAATGGGTGATTTGCCAAAATGATCACGCTTGGCACGAAAGTTTTTAACTTTATTTATTTTTTATCTAATTATCTAATCTGGTTACAAATTGAGATAAAGCCGAAGGTGGAGGCGCACTTCACCCGGAATCCTCAACAAACTGAGGAACTGGCTATCTTACCTCTAAATGCCAGAGCACGACAATTTTAGAATTGGTATTATGGCGACAAAATTAAGTAAAGCTAGCCAAGTGGACTTATACAAAGTCCTACCACCAACCAAATCAAGCACAATATATTGTACTCCCCATGGGGATCGAACCCGGGACCTCTGGATCTGAAATCGGTGGGTTGAACCACTAGACCAGTGAGGCGGTTAATTCTATATTATTTTAATGACACATATGAGTAGGGAAACGAGCATGCTCTAGAAAGTCTAGAATTATGCTACCTAGATCTTTTGAAGCTTTTTCAGATAGTTTGGATAAATTTGGTTACCGAGAATTGGAAAAAGTTACCCCATGCGACCATGGCAGATATAGTGGTGCTCATATTTTTTCCGGATCCGCCATAAACTACCTATATACCTACATAGTAACGTGACACGGTTGGTATAACCATGTCAAAAAGTCGGGAATAATAATGAGTATTAAAATTAATACTAATAAATACTCAGCACTTCCCCATCATAAAATAAATAAACGGTAATAGCACGATAAATACCCATAAACATTAAAAAATAGCGTAAATCTAACAAAACAAACACAATGATCAGATTTGTTACAAGACCCGTGATATTAAATACAGATAAAAGTTAAAACATGAAAACTGGGGACAGAGATCTCCTGCCGTTTAATATAATATTCAAATCGAGTGCATCGCTGGCGTCGTCTCAGCGCCGGGCGAGAATCTTAATCGTGGATTATTGTGTTCCGTATATGTTAATCACAAGATAGTCCTTTAGAGTATGGATATGAGAATGTAGACCAAAATGTACACTATAGACACAGAAATGTACACGGATGAACACCGCTCAATCAAGAAAACTAGCTTAAGCGCTAGCTATTGACAAAATATAATTTACATTCCATCGGATTACAAACATTTGAAGCCATTTTTTACTCACAGGAGCAAGAATAGAATGGAATAGAATAGAATATTAATTATTGTCATATGTAACACACATACATACATCATAGTAAACATGAAATTATGTGCGTATATATAATATGATTCGTCAAAAATTACATTTTCAATAAATATGATATGTTTTTTGTGTTGTGTGACGTGAAATGTGTGCAATATGTGCAAAATGCATTCCCTCCATTTCTTTTATTAGAAATCTTTGAGAAAATGATGATGACAGTATGACAAGACTTTGCCTACTAAAGTTTCTTCTCAAAGCCCAAAAGGAAGTCACAAGGAAAAATCTGAACCGAGCTTTCAAAATCATCAAGTTTAC
The DNA here is from genome assembly GCA_951394065.1 of Venusia cambrica. Classification (NCBI taxonomy): domain Eukaryota; kingdom Metazoa; phylum Arthropoda; class Insecta; order Lepidoptera; family Geometridae; genus Venusia; species Venusia cambrica. Next base: position 9,788,654 of record OX596040.1, read on the forward strand.
CCACTGGAGCCATATTCATATAAATTACTGTTTTCGCTCGAGTACACCCCCCGCAATAAGTCGCACTATACAGAGCACGCATTACCGTAAAAATAAACTCGAAACCTTTTACCGCGACCTAACAATCTGGGACGTGGAACTAAGGTAGTGCTGTCTTTGTCACTCTAAGCGCAATGCCATGTTCTTTCTAGGTTAAAGATTTTTTTTTTACTTTTCAGCTAAAGCTTCTTTTAGTTATTGACATTGAAACTTGCTTGGGCAAGGATTAGGTATAAGATAGAGCTAGCTTCCCACAAAATACTTATTAATCTATTCGACTTCCCTCACAAAAAAGATAATTTGTTTTCTATACATTTTATTATTTCAAATTAGGATCACGTATATGCTATGTAGTATATTACTACAAAATATTATAATTTTAATAAACATTCGAACTTTGAGTTGCTAAATACGTAAAGTTTAAAATCCCAGCAGCTCATAAAATGACTAAAAACTTAAAACTATGTAAAGTTTTAACAATTCTTTTACGGTTGTAGTCAAAAGGATATTTAACGACTAAATGACGAAGATTTTTTGATATATTCTTTATTTTAAATAAATAGTACTTACATTCTTATAAAAGTAGCTGCTTGAATTGTTCAGTATATTATTATCATTACCTGAAAATAAAAAAAACAATTGTATTTTTTCACGGTAATGTATCATTACGATTATTTGAAAATAATTTAAACATGCATGTAATATAATGAAAAGGAAATTGTGGACACAAACAAATTACATCAATTGGATTGACAAATTACTGTTCATTTATTTTAAGTGATCGATAATGCTACATAGTATTACTAATGCTACGGCGTAGAGCTGGTGCTACGGCGTAGAGTTGGTGCTACGGTGTAGTGCTGGTGCTACGGCATAGAGCTCATGCTACGGTTAAGAACTTGTGCTACGCCGTGGAAAAATATTAATTTATTTTTCTGAATGCTTCGAAGAATAGGTCTACCAAGTTATTTGAAGGTACGATTTACGACAAGTATTTAAAATTATTTATTTAGGCCAGCGAATTAGGATAACTATTCAGCGTGGTAATGCAGCAAGTGTCTTGGGCACGCTTCCGTCTGGTACTGGTCTGGAACAGTTGAATTACCTATAGGCCGTTCGTAACGGTCCTTAGGGAATCTGACTGATTCCTTTGTATATTGTTAGTGTAATAGTACATTTTATTGAATATAGATGGAAAAAAGTTAGTAATTAAAATATACATTATTAAATATCACAATATAAGAAGCTTTTCGATAAAAAAAATGCCTCGTTTGTATGAAATATCTGGTATAAAATATAAATTATTGATTATTTTTTATTAATTAGTGTAAATTTATTCATTAGTGTAAATTTTAAATTTAAGTGACTTCTTTAGGTGTACTCGTATTATATTTATCTTTGCTTTTTGTTGTCCTTTTTTTTATACTTTCAACGTTTTTCATGAACATTGAAGAATTCACATGTGTGTTTAAAACTCATCAAATGTTATGGAGGAATCTGATGATAAAAAATAATATGTTCTCTTATAAGTTTAATGTAAGTTACGAAGAAATAGAATTTGTTTTCGTATCGTGGTGAACTTCCTTATGACACAAATTGCCATGAAACACTTGTGTATCGCAGTACTTTTCCACTTAACCGAGTAGGTTCCTTATTTTAAAAACCTTGAGGTCCGGTTAAATTTATAAAATCTTAATTCCCAAGTCAGGTCCACCTGTGTAAAATAATTCACTAAATCTCTCGGAGGTATCCAAGTGCAAGTGATTGTAAAGTAGTGCGCAGGCCAGTACTAGGGCGAGCCACTCGCCTGATTTCATTTACAATTCATTTCGTGTGCTTAGTGGAGGGCGCTTGATGGACGCGGTAGGGTAGCCACCTTTAAGAAATACAAAATGCTACATTTTGTACCTACCTCCTTAAGCTAGTGCGTGAATCAATAATCTATTCCACAGATTTTGAAGTTTTACTCCAATTCGCAAAGTGATTAACAATAATAAGGTTACATAACTCATTTTCTTCGTCTTGATTACAGTTAAGGTTGTTTTCGCTGTATATATACGCTATATGTTTTTATTTCTTTGTTTTTCTTTAGGAATAAAGTTCGTTTATATTGGGAATAATATTGAATTTAAAAAACGTGGTTGTTGTTAGTTACGCGCAGGTTATATGAAGAGGTGATTTTAAATTTTTGAATCCACGATGTGTTTTGAAGCTAAACTTTATCAAAACCAGTTTAATGTAAACTTAACTCAATTTATCTGAGTTAAGTTTCTGATTTAACTTCACTATTATATATAATTATCAGACATCGAAGATTTTATTATTTCGTTAAAATGTATCATAGTATTACAGTCGTTTTACACTATAGATAAGTAGCCCAGTAACATTTTGTTAAGTACTGGGCTGTTTTTAATATTATAAAATACTAATTTAGAAGATTTCAGGAATCCCACTTGTCTTTACCTCTACACTTTTATGATAGATACCTGTTATCTACATACTCGTAACTGTAGGTTGTGAGTTCGATTCCCACACAGCACAAACATTTGTGCGATGTATATAGATATTTCTTCTGTATTTGGGTTTTGGGAATTACATACTTATACAATTATGATAAGTATGTAATTACAAAAAAAGATGTATTTAAGTATTCTATCCGTAATCTAGTACCCAAATTACAAGCTATGCTTAATTTGGGGCTAGATGGTCATGTGTGAAATGAATGTCCTGTAATATGGAATTCGTATGTGTGTATAACATTCGTGTGTGAACAAAAAATGTAAGAACTCATAGTCTCCATAATTCTGTCCCCAGGCTAGACCTTTTTGATCTGCAACTCACACAAAAACTACAAGGAACTATCATACTTTCGTAATTTAGTCGCATTTATTTTCTGTGACGGTAACAACCCTACCGCCGTTTAGGTGTAAAGTTACGGAAAGCAAGTGGTCCGGGGTAAATACGTTTTCTTATTCCCCCCCGACCCCTTACCGCCCCCCCCTTACGCGGTCAGAAGTGGACTGTAGTGTTAATGTGTTTGTGTTTGTAATTACCGCGAATGCGAGACGACTGTTTGTGCGACTGTATGGGGTTTGGTTTTAAACGGGCGTTTATGCTGGTCAAATTGGAATTTAGAATAATACAATTGTAATATCAATGCCCGCATGGTATTAAAAAAACTATTAAGGGGATAAAATTACAACAAAAAAAATATTTCGATTAAATTTTGGTTCCGGCTCTAAATTTCAATTCAATAATATCTTATTAATCTGAAAAATCATCCTTGAATGTTGCTCTATATAATATATATATTTATAATGTGTCCTTGCACGTATGGACACATTTTATATGCGTAAATAGATTAGAAAATCATCAGAGAATAAAAACATGCGGGGCAGTCTTTGGGGACTGCCGATAAAAGTGAAAACTAAGTAACTTGTGAATTGTATCTGCGAGCTATTATATTATTATTTTTGGTTTGCTAAGAAGTGTTAATGACCAATCTAAAATCTAAATACACTTCTTTTTAAAAGAAAAATAATAAAAAAATAATAATCTTATAGCTCGACAGTAATTTAATTACCATGAGCATGAGGTGACGATGACGCGAGTTTCATGCTTTTTGTTCACCCAAAAAGTGCTCAAGGCGCCTAAAGAAGATTTCACTTCAAAAAGCAGACGTCAATGAGTGCTTTCAGAAGAAAACAGTTGTCTCGGATAAGTGGCCATCGTTTACAAGTGAGTGAGTGAGTGAATGAGTTTGCATTAGTGCAGTCGGCTCGTGTGTCAATCCACATCTCTGCATTTCAGGTTGGGTCGTAGTGCAAGCGAGAAACGAAAGCGACATCGATGGCGATAGCGTTAGTGAATCTTGTACCAAGAAGATTCATCAACGTCATTATATCAGTCTACCGACAATTGTCTCTTTACATAAATCCATGTTGGTCTTTATGACGTCATTTTGAGGACTTGATTTGAGATTGCGCTACCAACTGAGCTGTAAAACCAGTAGTTTCGTTCAAAGCATTCGTTTTTAGTGCGAAATTACTGGCCTCACAGCTTAGTTGTTAGCGCAATCTGCGCTGTAGATTGTGGGTTCGGGACATATATTTGTGTAGTTAATATAAATGTGTGTTCTGTTTTTGGATGTTATTTTTTATCATCAGTATGTGTTTACAAAAAACAAAAACTTTTGTCAGTATCTAGATTTTCCGAAATCCTACAATACAAAGCTTAGCGCTAAATAAAGTTGTGTAATATGTATTTCTTTTTATTAATATCTCGTCTCGGTCTATATTTACTAGTACATAAACGGTAATCACTTTTTGTTGTATCATGTGGTCCTCAAAATGACGTCATAAAGACCAACAAGGATTTATGTAAAGAGGCAGTTCGCTCATGAAAATGAAATAAGCATACGCTTATTTCATTTTATTCCAAATATCTCATGGGTTTAGTGGTAGTTTTATTGAATACTTTAAACCGATAATGAGCGTGTTTTAGTGTTAAAGTGAACCAGACCTTGAATCTATCATGCAGAATCATAATGTAAGGTCTAGCAGTGGACCTATATTTATCTGAATTTCAATGCTTCTAAACCTTGTCGCTATCACTCGGACCACCTTCCTACCGTCCAGCCACTTTGTTACTAATATATTGACAGACAGACAGATCGTATTTAATTAACTCCCTCTCGGCTTATCTAGTCCGATCTGTCTATCTAACTCTATCTACTTGGATTGGTTGAGATACGTGGAATTGAATGAAAAGTCTAACCTCGAGTGTAAAGGATAAAATCACTTGGAAGATTGTAAGTGCCGTGATAAAAAAAAAGCAAATAATATAGCTTAAAACTAAGTTTGTAGTGGCGAGTCTTAGTGTTTTTGGAGTACACCCAAAAGTGAGGAGTTAGATTTTTTGACACCACGCGGTCAAGGCAAGTACCAGGCAAACATAAAAATAGTCTAATTAGGCATACAACAATTAATGATTTGAAAATTACACTAATTATCGAGCTGAACCAAAATCGCATAATAAATTGTGCAACCATAACCGTCCACTCATCATTCATGGCCCAATTCAATTGTTCAACAAAATTGTCGCATAAATAATGTACAGTCAGCGACAAATCTCTGATCAACTTATTAGTGATGCTGTATTAAAAATCATCCGTCATCTGAAAGAAAACGAAATCAAGAGACGTTGTGAAGCGGGTCCTAGGCCTAAAATGGAAATGGGCGGTTCACTTATAGAGGACAACAGGAGACAAATGGTGCCAAATAGCCACCAACTGGATCCTGGGCGACGAAAAACGCAAAAGAGGTAGACCAATGACCAGATGGGATGACGACTAAGACAGAGTTGCTGGAAATATATGTCCAGAACTGCAAAAGACAGGACGAAATGGAAGGACTTGGAGGAGGCTTTCACCGCCACAGGCGGTCCATACCTAGACTTAAGTAATTAGACAATAAGTTATATTATTATGAAAGTAGTTATTAATTTTTATTTTTATTAATCTTTACTGTGTTGTTTTTTTTCTATTTTTTTTTTACTTTCTAATAATAAGCGATTGTAAATAATTAACTGGGTATAGGAAAATAAAGCTAATTTTATTTAGTTATTTATTTATTTATTTAAAATGCGATTGGCAATCAGCACAAGTCATTACTCTACCAAAAACAGTTTTAAGCCACCTCTGTGGTCTAGTGGTTCGCACACCGTTATCAGACCTAGAGGTCCTGGGTTCGATCTTCAGGGGGTAAATTTGTGTGTGGTTTTGTTAGTGGTAGACAATAGTTAAGTCCGTCTGACTCGCTACCACCATCTTACCTAAGTGTGTAGCCATAACAACAATTCTAAGTTGTGTTCCGGCATTAAGAGGTAACTTAGCCAGTTACTCAGCTTCGGCCTAAACATAAGAAAAAGAAAGACACATTTATTTTAAGGATTGTTTTATGTTGTACATGTAGAATGTCCAGGAATTTGTTCCCATCATCCCTTGGGAATATTCAAATATCCTTTCTTGGTATTCCCTTACACTTTATCAGGAACACACCCTCCAAATTTTAAGCAGCTAGGACTTAAGGCAGCCTATTGTAGTGAGTCACTCAATCACGCCAAGCAATTTTATCAATTTTTTCTAGTAGGTTTTATGATTATCAATACTGCGATCTTCGAACAAACTAGTAAAAAGCCTCGATGGGTTTGTTTTATGTTCAAATATATAGTTGGCTACGGACTGCAGACGTGACGTGAAGAGATAACTTCTAAAAAATATTCCTACTCATTATTTTATACAGTCTCTAACAGACAAACAAAAAACATCTAATGTAATATTCAATAGAATCATTTTGAAACGTCAAATCGTCCGCCTGTTTGAAATGATTCTAAAATATCTTACTGAATAAACGCATTTTGACTTTGCCCTCGTGATTTATCTTATCATTGTCTTAAAGTGTCTTAACAAATTTTAAGTACGTTTGAAAAAATAAATTATGTTATTTGCAATTCATGCCAGACACACGAGAACCGTTCGGCCGACTGTACACGAGATTGGATACCCGTTGTGTAGGTCATTTCCGAGCTGTCGTGCTGATTTATTGCTGGCGGATGGTCCATCATTATATTCACATATTGATTTTGAAACATTGTTTAGTGTGACGATTTAGCGTTAGGTGAATAGCTACGGAGCTGAGCTTCTCTGCGCTTTGCGATTCACGTGAATAAATATGTGGCTGAAATAGTGCCACGACGGTCGCGGAATACGCATCATTATATCAAATAGAACCTACTTTCAATATAAATTATTTTGATGTTAAGTATTTCCAGATCCATTTTTTTTTGTTTAGGTATTTTAATCTATATCTATTCTAGGTATGTTTTGAAAGATAATACACAGAAAAAACATGTGGTTCACATCTGTAGCAAGATTTTAGAATTAATTCCCAATCATCTGGTGCATATAAACAAACCGCAAGCAATAGCTTAGAATGTTAATATTTTTGAAATGTGCTGTTTACGTCCTTTTATTTGATACCCAACACGTGAAGTCATAAAGTCATAAACAATAAAAAATGGTATATATTTTTTTTTGTTTATGACTTTATGTCTTCTAGTGGGCGCAATATTAAATTTGATGTGACCAGCAGACAATTAAGACGCTTATAACAATACCTCATTCGTATAAATATTTCATTTATTTATTATATGTATTTGAAGGAAAACCAAAAGCACATTTATATTAGATAGACACAATAATATACACAGAAGGCCAATTGAAGGTTTTCACGTATAGTTATAGAGTATAGATACATAAAGAATGTATGAACTGGACAGGATACAATATAACACAATAGATAAAAAGAAAAAAATAAACATTGTATAAAACAGATCTAAATGCCACGGAGAGAAAATATAATAATTAGTTTAGTAGTTATGAGGGAACACATGAACATAGATACATACAAACATACATACCGGTAAAAATCATAACCCTCATGTTTGTTTCACCGTAGACGGGAAATAAATAATTGAATATAATTTTGTAAACTTTAAGCTCGTGTAAATCCATGCATCACTACGCGAAATCACGGTGGAAACAATGAGTATTTTAATTGATGCAGCGCGCCCGATGACTGTCCATCGGCGCGCCAACGAGCCGCGTAATGAATGGAGTGACTTGCAAAGCGGCGATGGATAGTGGTAATTGTTTAATTCACGAGTGGCGCCCTGTATTCATGGAACCCACTCATGTAAATTTCGTTCGATCAGATTTAATCTTCGGGGAGCAAATAATGATGAGCCGAGTTCCTTCATTTAGGCTTACTGTGTGCCGACAACAGGATCACGGTAGTATACTATATAGTATAAGTAACGTAGAACAGTTTTGTTCACTGGATTTGTACTACTTTAATATCAATTCCATACGCAAGTGGTACTGTAGTCATATAGTTTCTCCTCTGTTCTCTGATGTCTGGTAATTTACAAATGGATCGGGAGGGCATATGACCGAATTGGTTAAGCTCCATCAGCTTCGAGCGTCTGTATTTCACTGTGTTACAACCTTCATACCTTCAAAAAGAGAGTTAATAGGCACTCTCTGGATAGGCGCACTTCATCGTAGATAGACGGGCCTCATCCATGCCTGTGCAATTTTCGTGGTCAAGAGCTGATAAAAAAAAAAAAAAGCTAGGACTAGACAAAAAACTGAATACAAAGAAATTGGTAATCGCGGTAAAGAGACAAAAGTTAATTTTGAAATTGATTATCGCTAATTAACGCCTAATTAGCTTTAGTTCCCATTTAAACCCGTAACTGTCTATAATTACGTTACCCATCATGAGCCTCCTCCGCATCCGTGTTGTAATGTTTAAGCTTGGCTGGCGAGTTGAAGATTTCAGAGTTTTAATACACAACAGAAAATATGACCACCAGCCAAACTAAGACATTATGATCTTCGTAATATATTTTGATCTGTGTAGAATGTACTACAGAATTAGTGACTCAGTTCCGAAGCTTAGGTCTAATAAAGCTCTGTGATATAAATTCGTAGGTATATTTGGTGAAAACGTTTTATACGTCCAGGCGGGTAGACTTATTTCGTCCGTCTTACGCGTTGTTTAACATTATTTTCATTGACAGAGAAAAACGCCTTTTTTCCCGAAAGCCGTGTTTTACCAACCCGGGTATAAATCGGATCCGGATCACTCACAGTGACACGGTGCATCGCTCACCGTCCGCGGAAATAGACGGGATATGGAAATACAAACAAACAGACACACTTTGAATAATTGAATTGAATTCTTCCGGGTTCGGAGGGTTTTTTGTTCTTCTTTTATATGTTGCGGTAGTTTTTACAAGGATTAAATCGGCTAAGAGCGAGTCGTGTTGGCACATATCGTTCAAAAGAGACATTTGCATAACAACAGTTCTAAAATAGTTGTGTTCTGGCATTTGAGGTAAGATAGCCAGTTTCTCGGCTTGCTGAGGATTCCTGCGCTTCCACCTTCGGCCTTATCAGAACTTGAAAATCAGGTGAGATGAAAGCCAAACATCTACCCGTCGTACAATAAAAAATAAAATAAAATAATAGACATAAAAATGGACATTTACTATCTACTTTACTATTTACTATCTTTATTTATCTACTATAATATTTTTATTTATTGCACACATACACAGACATTGCACAACGAAAAAAGAAACAAACTAAATAGGCGGAATGACTTCATTAAATACAATTTAAGCTGTGTGCTACAGCAGCAAATGGGCAAAAACTCTGTATTATGTCTCACTGCTACACGGGTCAGCGCTGATATTCTCTGGACATTCCTAATGTTTGGACAGAAAAGAGGACGAAAGGACATATAAGTCTAGTAATTTGAGTAATCCCGTTGGCATCCTCTGGGTAACGATTCCTAAAAATAATACCTTCCTGACCTTGTGAGGCACCACGTAAAACCGATAGGGTACAGATTAAAAATATAATCGAGGCCATAAATACACTTGCGATGGTATGCACGGAATGCAATGAAGTCAATCAGGACAAACTTTTCACGAAACTTACTTTCTGTAACGCTTAAACAATACTTGCAAAGAGTGGAACATGCCTGCTGCGTCTATCTTTCCGAATTAAAACAATTTTGGAGTACCTTTCTATACCTTTTAACCAAGCGTGCTTCAACGCAAGCCTTTAACTAAGGTTCAACTCTCGTCAATCTACCTAAATCTTGGATGAAACCAACTGGTACATAAACAGTTTTATAATCTTTAATGATAGCCAGTTCCTCAGTCTTATGAGGATTCCGGAAAAAGTTCCCATCCTTCGGCCTTATCATAACTTGGAACCAGAAGCGTAATTTCGTAACTTGATATTAATTACCAGTGAACTTCAAGTCAATTACAAGTGGTCAAACCTAATTAGAATCTGTCAAATATAAAGACGAAGGTGAGTTGAAGCCAAGGCTAGGTTTCAAATGTCTAAAATTAAGTCGATGTTGATTACCAGCTGACTTACACTATAAGGGCCTAGTTGAGATAAAGTCCAAGTGCCAGTCATAAATTGGCCTTCAGTGTCAATATTTGCCTGCGTTTGTTGTTACGTAAAAATCTTATTATGTACCTAGATTTAAGTTTTCTGAAAATTCTTAAAATAAATAGTAAATAAATAAATAAATTAAATTAAATTAATCCTTCTTCAGAGGCAGTCTGAAAAATAGAGGCCACCCCGCACCCCACGCACACAATCACTGATAAATTTGCTAGTAAAAGGCCTATCAAATATGTACATGTTGTTCGTTCGTCATCAATCGCACGACTACAAGGGTTACTCCCATTATTATGAAGCCACAATCGGCGGAGATGGATCTCCTCAATACGTCTTAATGATCGTACCCCCAGGCTCGCGTGTTGATGAATTGCTTATGATTATGGCGTGCTAGTGAATACTTGTGAATTCGTTTACTCTGTGTCACAAAAACTTTAATTTTAAGGATGGTAAGTATGCTTATTTTAGATCAAATATAGGTACTGAGTGAAATTATGTAGATTTTTTCCACAAAACAAATTGAAAAATATTGACACATATTTTTAGGAATGGGTACAATCAAGCAATCATGTATTTAATTGAACATGCACATTACACGATTACATAACATAAAAAAATAAAACTAAAGTAAGATGATGATGATGATGATGAATAAATAAACATCAAAATTAATTTAATACATTAATTTAATCTACACCTACGCTTTTAAAAATTTAACCTTTCATTTTAAAATAACAATTAAAATTAAAAAGACAATTAAAACAACATGATGCAACGCAGTATAAAATTGTATCGGATCCCGAATATCAAAAGTACAAACTCAAAAAACTTAATTTCGAAGTGTAAAGTGCTCGAGGCGCCGTAATAATGGCGTGGCGGAAATTGAGCAGCCATCTTGGATTGGACAGGAAGCGGGAAAATCGCACCGGACACCTTTCTAGCAATTCGGGATATTACGCGGGTAGTTACGGATTATTGGGTGAGAAAAGGCGGTTGCAGTTGAACACCACTGAATTATTGAACGGGAATATAACACTTATGGCAAAGATAACATAGTAACAACTACGTTGCAATAGTTAATTATTCAAGAACTAGGGGTAGTCGTTTCGTGGTAATTTTTAAGCTATAATACTTTAAAGGTTTAAAGTTATAATAAGTTTTAGAATAATAATTTAATTTAGTTCTAATCCTAACGGTAAATTAATAACGTAATTGTAATTTATTATTGGTCTCTATCTGTAGGTAGGTTAGCATATACATTTCGGAGTTAGATTAGTAGGTGAAAAAAAATCGAGTTTACTGTGAGAGTAACTTAGGAAACCCGGCACTGTATGTATGTATGTGGCAATGTTTGTGGCGATATAACTCTCGAACGGGATATCTGATTTTAATGAAATTTAAACTTTATAGAGATAATATAGATAAAAATTGAATGTCGCGGTAGATTTTTGATAGCTGGGGGGTGGTTTTTGAGATATTGGCGTGAAAAGAAATACAATATTTTGCCTATATATTTTGAATGGTTGATGCAATCAATTTAACCGCCTCTGTGGTCAAGTGGTTCGCTCAGGTGTTAGATCCAGAGGTCCCGGGATCGCTTTACTCAAATAACAAACACAAATAATTTATTTCACTTAGTTTAACATCCATTTCCTTACATGTTTCATGGTTTGAGACCATCGTTTAAGTATGAAAATACATGTGATAGAGTCCCGAAAATACTCATAAATAGGTATTAGGATTTTTATGAATTAGGGTAGTTTTCGAGAAATAGAGGTATTAAGAGAGATAAGAAGATCTATGTCTTGTGGGGTGTCATTTGAAAGAATTTCGACCTTACATATCATATAAAGTAACATTTTTATTCTTAATGGTTGTTACTTCAGATCTCAATGATTTCGTCTCCTCGAATGAGGTATTTTTTTAAGGATCGTGCGAGTCGGGGATATAATACTGAATCCATTACCAAAACGCGTGTTGGAGATGGATTCAAGCCGAAAAAATATCTGAGAAACGACTTAAGATATTGCGGTTACATTCCTTACATGAGATGTTGCTAAAAATGTGATTTCGAAAATAAACGTTTCGTAACGATATGTAAATGCGAGACGAAACTATTGTATATGGATAAGGCTTGATTTACGCACCCTTTTACCGATCGAATAAACATTCACCCTTTCCGATAAATAGCAATCCATGTAAAAGTCATGACGTTTGAAAGAAAAAGACCCGCTTCCACTTTTAGCTAAACCAATGGGCAACTGCTTAGAATAAATCAATTATATGATTTACTTAGTAGGTACATATTCTATCATATTCAAATTGTATCTGTGGATAGAAATATTTAGTTACCTCTCTTTTTTATGTACTATGTAGTATGTCTTACCATAAACAGTATCTGTACTATCCTTTCCAAACTATTTTTGTCTGGCAGAGCTTTAATCGCTTTTAAGCGATAAGACCGCTCATTTTATGCGAGCAGCAAAACTTACTTCACATTTGCCTTGATTCGTTAACCGTGCTGTCAACATGGCAAAGCTACGGCTGGAAAGTGGCTAGCCAGGCACAGGTTGGGAAAATTCAGCATCAACCGCTGGATAAAGCAACTATTCTGTTTCCTGTGGAAAACCGTAAGGATTTTTTTGTGGGTAAGCTCTTGACCTCGGACTCTCCTGGTCATTACCTGGTACATTAATAGCTATCGCCGGAGGTTTTACCCGCATAATAGCAATAATGAAAAAAAACTTATATTTGAGAGAATATTTTTTTCTAGGATATAAATCATAGCCATGCCAAATTTCATTCAGATCCTTTGCACCGTTTAGCCTTGAAAAGGTACTCTACAAACATAAAATAAAATCAAACGTATTTACAAAATGACAAGTGGTATGGGTCCATCTGCCTGCCGGTGCGGCGGCTAATTCAGCCAATGCAATGGTCAGAAAAGTCGCAAATAATAGTTGTCATGACAGAGCTTACTTTGCTGAGATCAACTTGGTCCGTAAGGTACCGGTTTTTTGTAAAATGTACATAACAAATAATTTTAGCTACACTATTTTAATATGGAAAATCATAAGGCATTACTCTACGTTTAAAGCATAGCCAAAAGATCGCGGTGGTCACAACGCTTTATTCCTTCCTCCATACAAAGATTTAATACATAATGTATGAAACCGGCGCCGAATTAATACAGATGGGCTCTTCCTTTGTTAATCTGATGGTTCTAGTGAAATTCAGCGGGCGATTGCGTAAATAATAAAAGGGAGAGAAGGATTAAGTACCTAGGTACCTTCTTGCTGGGATTCGAAAGCTTGTGGCCATAACATATTAATAAATAATGTCCACAACGGACAATAAATTTTGGTAAAGTCCCTCATGCCTATTGCCTTATATCCCTCATGCCCTAGTGTGAACATGAATGTAGAGCATGAGGTATTTAACCAAAACTGGAGGGATTTGCCACAATCTTGACGCAAGCGAATTTTCATTGCAATAAACTGATCAAATGATTATTGTGGCAATGCAAATAATAAAGTACCTAATCATATACTTTTCTACACAAACATGGAATGGAATACATAATTGTTCAAGGTTCATATTAGTGTTTAGTTGGAGTGGGTTTTATCACGAAATAATGTCTGTTTATCCCCACACTAGGAACAGCCCGTATTGTGGGGACGCAATAAAGTATACAAATTGGACAGCTGTTCCAAGTTTAAAAAAAAGTTTAATATCCACAAGGCTGGACCTTGTGGAGAAAACTTTTTTTTAGAGTTTAAAAAAAATATTATATTATATATTTTTTTTATATATGATGATGATATAATGAACTATATTTTAGCCCATTATGGTTCACTGCTGAACAGAGCTTCCTCCGACGCTGCGGGGTTTTGCAGGCGGATTGGTGATCGCCGTAAAGGTATAGATAATACACAGAAAGAAGCTGCTGCCTTTCTTCTAGCGAGATCCCTTAGTCGGCTTTTACGACAAACATGGGCTGAGTTGGCGGGGTCAACTCTTCAACCACGACCGCCACGGCTTATAAATGGACAGATTACTTTGCCTGATGAAGGTATAAATGTTTCATTTCTACATCACAGTGATTCACTATTGTTATATGGATATGGAATTTGATCGAATGTACAAAACGCAACGCAAACGAAATATTAGTATTTTACAAGTGTAGTGGAATACTACGTCCTATTCATATCACATTGTTATGAATAAACTAAGCATCTCATCTGTATCGCTTGAGAATTTGAGGAATATAACGAACCCGGAACGAAGGTACCTACCTACGTATATACGTAGCACCACATTGCACATTTGAAAGTCAGCGTTCGTGATAGTAGTACCTCGGTATTTATGAGCTCAATCTTAAGTGTAGCCTTCTTGGTAAGTGTCGTGAGCGCAATTTTTTCAATAAATCGAGTCGCGACAACTAGGAGGATTTGCGAACAGGCACGCGCGCACCCTTTCACCACGGGTAGTGCTAGTGCTGTCTAAGGGTTGAGCCATACGCTGAGGCGGATAAGTTAAATAAATTGGAAACTCTAGATAGTAGAATGAAAAATGCTCTTTGAATTATACAGCTGACACCGCCCGTCATTGGCGGCTGAGATTGTCTATGTAGAAAACTACTAATTTAAATGAATAGCAAGGAATCATTTCACTTATCATCAATCAATCAGACAATCAGGGGATTAATCCAGCAAAGTTCTAAAACAGCCTCACAAACAGGGCCGTACGTTGGAATCAAATCCAGTAAGTACATGATCGTAAGGTTCAACGCTAAGCAGTTTGCTGTAATCCGTCGATGCGCGGGAGGGAAAATTTTGGGAATATTCACTCTATTGTTAACCTCATCCTCGCCCGGTTGATGCCCAGGCAAGTCTCGAGGCCAAGAGTTTAAACATTTTACGTATAATAAAAAAAACCTTGCATGGAATAATGTGTTTTATAAGTTTGTTAAATGAAGCCGGAGCCAGTGCCCTCCGAGTTTTCAAAAAACTTGTGGGGCTTTTGATTGAGGCAACACGTGATCCAAGGGTCTGGCTCTTATTTAGACCAGCGTATTGGTACTGGTCTGTTCAGTTGAGATACCTATAGGCCGTTTGTAACGGCCTTAGGTAATCCGACTGATTCCTTTTTACATAGTTAGTTTAATAGTTCATTTTATTAAATACATTGTCCTGAAGTTAGTTAAATTGAAGTTGGAACCGCTCACGTCTTTGACTTGGTCCAGGCTGGAACTACAATTCCCGCTGAAGCGCAGCAATAAGTCAGAATTTTCCTAATAACGCTCGCAGACCGGTAATGGCGATGCATTATCTCGCACATTCGTCTCAGAGTCGCCACTTCCACCGCCTCTCTACTGCCAACTACTTGCTTGAACTGCTCTGACCATATGGGTTGACATCCGCATTCTAATGGGAGTTCAGTGGTTCAATACATTTTCTTTGAGGATTCACCTATAATCATTAGTGGGGGTTACTCTCGCGAATTCCACTTTGATATACATTATAATGACAGCCATAGCCGCCGGACCACTTGTACCATTAGGCAGAATCATTGATACAATCCGCGCTTTCCTCCGCCATTTGGCACAGATTTATCTCAATTGTACCATGTCAAATAAAACAAGGATGCCGACCGGGCTTACTCGCATTTATAAAATAAGCATTCATATCTAAAATATCTTTAATAAAAAAAACTTTCGTCAAACATACATATTTAAAACACTTTTTCTATATGCCTAGTCAAATCTGCCGAAAACCGTGGGAGGTTCAACCTCTTTTATAATTGAAATCGAATATCTACCATCATATCGAACATAGATTTCACCGTTTTCAGATCCAAAGTTCCCGGGTTCGATCCCCAGGGGGAGTACAATATTGTGTTTATTTTGGTTGGTGGTAGGACTTTGTTTAAGTCCGCCTGGCTAGCTACCACCATCTCGATGAAGGTCAAGAACATCCCCATCGTACAATAAAAAAAATATCTTACCAAATTCTGTCAACATAACAAAAATTCTTAAATTGTTGTGTTCCAGATTTTAGAGGTAATATAGCCAGGTCCTCAGTTTGTTAAGGATTCTGGATAAAGTGCGCCTTCATCTTCGGCCTTATCATACCTTGAAAATCCGCACTGAAGGCCAAGCGCTTCCTCGTCGTATAGTAAAAATAAAATGTGTCCCACCCGGGTTATGAACCTAGGACTTCCGGATCGACAGCCACACGCCCTAGCACTAGATCATGGAGGTGTTTTTTAACATCATCAGAAAATATTGGCTGGGATCAAAGAGATCGTCGAATCTCTGTAACCTCTCCAAGTGTCCCAACTAGCTGGTAAGTGTATCAAACCGTCATCGGTAATTAATCACTGGAGCGATACATCACTTTGACGAGGGTGCGGAGGTACTTACATTATGAGCGTAGATGTGTGTTGTATTATTTGGGAGTATTTCGGTTTTGGACGCTGATAAGGTAAACCCACCATCCACTTATAATCCTGTCATCTTTTCGATAATACAGCCCGTTTACACTGTACTGGTCTTTCGTGAAGCTTGATAGCAACCTTGCATAGACTTGCATGATGTAAATGAGGCTTAAGGTGGATGGTCTGCAATATTGTTGCATAACTTTGATTTACAAAATCAAGGTTAGCTTTAAAACAGATCACGTATCCATAAAAGTGAATTTCGAAGTATTACATTTTAAATTTTCACTCAGAATCGGGGTGAGCTTTGTTAAACCAAAGGAACATTCTAAACAAAAATGTCGTCATAAAGTCGGCTCTGAGATCGACAAGAAAATCTTATTAGTCGCTCTTTGATTACGAGAATCATGGTCTTAAGGCGAGCCGAGCGAGGCTAATGAAGTTATAGCAAGCGTAGTGCACCCTGCTCACAGGCAAGCGCTAGTACGCCACGTAACTAGTAAGTTGAACTGTCAAATTTGGCGTGGTTTAAAAAAACGGTGAGAAACATTAGTGTGCTTTATTAAAACTACAAAATTAAAGGAAAACTGAAACAACCTATACCTATACACCATATAATATGTTACACAGCCCAAAAATACATCAATTTAAATGTAGCAATTATTGGTTTGAATGTCTTTTCATTTACATAAATACGTTTATTAACAAAACAAATTAAAAAAAATGTGTTCCGGCATTTAGAGGTAAGATAGCCAGTTCCTCAGTTTGTTGATGATTCCGGGTGAAGTGCCTCCACCTTCGGTCTTATCTCAACTTGTAACCAGATGAGATGAAGGCCAAGCGCTTCCCAGTCGTCAAAAAAAAATACTAGGTAAGTAAAAGAACATCGAAGACTTCATCGGAAGGAAAATACATGTTACTGATCTGTTTACCTCTTTAGTTACTCGACTCATCTATACAGTCCACAGTTCTGCTTTCAGTAGATTTATTGAGGTTAATGTAAATGAAAGGCGAGTGGCGCGCTCCATTCAGACGTTTGATTCACTTACAATAAACATCTTCCTGAGACAACTCGCAATCTGACTTTAAACTAACTTGAAATGAACATATACTATTATTCGGAAGAAATCTTGAAATGAAAATCGTCTACCAAAATTCAAACAAAAACTAATGTTATTGTCTATTTCAAATATATATCTAATAATAATGATACACAAATACATTGCAGATTTTAATAGTATGTTATTATTTATCATCTCAAATTTGTATTACAAAAAAAAAACTTAACAATGTTTAATTAATTATTTCAAAACAAGGGAAGCAGACGGATTATCTAAGAACCGTAACAAACGGTCTTTAGGTAACTCAACTGTTCCAGACTAGTACCAGCCGGAAGCGTGCTAAAGATACTGGCTGCATAAAGAGCCGCAATATTTTTGATCACCCGGAGGGTACCGGCTCCTCACGGACCCAAGGTCTTGAACCCGAGAGGCTCAAATAAGAAAGGTCTGTCAAGACCATATTTGCGCCTTTTGTGATCCTCAGTTGAATCAGCCGCCACACCAGCCCTAACTGATCTTTCAGGCAGATGAGGTGGCGCAAAGGTGAAGACGCAGGGAGCGGCCAACATCAAAGGCCTACCCATTTCCCAATTTCCCATGGGACAAGAGCCATACCGTCAGGCTGCTTACCATCATCACGTAACAGACCATTCAGCTTGAGAATGTTATATGGACTGTTTTTTTTATAAGCTGTGTGGTTAAGTGGTTACGGGTCCGCCTTATGATCTGGAGTTCAAGTACAATTGTGGACATGCTCTGACGGTGAAGTTACATCTTGAGGAAACCGGCATGTCTCTAGGACTAAAAGTCCGAATGTGTCACTGGCTAGTATTCCGCTGAGCGGCGATGGGCTTGCAACCTGTCACGTATTGAATTATGCCGAACGTAAGCTTGAACATGCCTCTAACTACCCCATAGTAGGTGATCCTCATAAGATCCACGCCCTGACATCGAAGGTTACTCGAAAGCGAAAAAGTCGTGGGTCTATTACGGTTTTATTTTATATTAGGATACTTGATGACACCATGGACCAATAATGTAATGGTCCATGATATCATGATGTTGGTATTATTTCGAGTGTGGATGATTGTTAGGCTAATTGGTGATTCGAGTGTTATTGATAAATACTTACCTAGGTGAATGCTGTTTTTCCTTGTGTAATCTTAATCTACGGGAAGATTTGCTTGGTAGGTGCTAGGGGCGTATTCAAATGACTTTTTATGTTTCTGCCTGAAACAGGTGTATGACGTTAAACTGTAACTTCTGGTAGATAATAATTACAACTGAAATCAGAATAAGCATAAACTTTGTTTTATTTGAACGGATTCGACATCTTCCGATGTAACTTTAAGACTTAAATGAGATCAAATGTTGACAAGTACCCCCCTTTTGTTTGAGACTTATTGTATCAGCTGAAGGGGCGAGTATAAAGGGTGAGATTTGTCAGCGAAATGGTCGGTTCATTAACTCTATTCAAAGATGTTTTCAATCAAACTACATAAAGGTTCATACACTTTATATGCGCCTCGTTTCACCGAGTTCCTGTACTTTTCACTGGTACTACTGAAACCTTCGTGTTATAAAAGTATGCTGGATGAGTAACAGTCTACACTACATCATGTACTAATCAAAATTATTGTTTAAATTTATATTACAGATAATATAGGTATATACCATAGATTTAGAATATAAATCTATGGTATACAAATATTTATTTCAAAACGTATGGACGCGACACAGGAATATTTTTCTTTGCAGTGGCCGGGCGTCTAAGTGTTTTATTCTATGGAAATTTGCAAAGGTCCTACTAACCAAATAGGAATTAAGCCACTTACCTTAAAATATTTTTTTAATATGCACTAGCGGGACACAGTTTAGAAATTTGAAATAATTATTTTACTTTTGCACCCTATCTGTGTACTTAACACTGCCGTAGGTTGGCTATTTTATTTATTGTGTAAAGATTTTTTAAATTGGAGATAGCTAAGCGTTTGACCACCAGCTCTCTTGAAAAACAAGTAAAGATGTAGGCCTAAGACAGTAATAATAAAAAAATCATTTTTTTTGTACATAATCTTATAGGTTTTAATCTTAGCAGTAAATTAATATCGTTAGATTATAGGTATGAGTATTACAGTCCATCAAATCTAAGAAATACATTTTGACGTTTCGCATTTCTTATTACGCTATAATTTTGTTCAAACGTAGACACACAATATAACAAACAGTAATTCTTATAATGTCGAAGAATTATTTACTCAGATAAATAATTCTATTTAATAAACATTCCTGTATTATAATCTATATTTGAATCTCGTAAAATTAGTTAAAACATTAACAATCAGTAAAATTGTAAATGAGGTTCACGTTTATACAATGTTATGTCATTAAGCATGTCATGCAGCCACATGATTGTCTAGTGTCCCTTAAGGAGCTTTTCTTGTGGACCTTAATGTAAAGGTTCCTATGATCGGGTTGATTCGGTCGAAGTAATGAAAAAGCGAGGTATTTTGTTTTAATAATATTAAGGAAAAGTAAATCATGATTCTATAGCAGTTCTGTATGTGATCAAAGCCGAGTTGATCATGTGAGTAGACTTCTTTCCAGTTTTTTCGCTCTTGACATGAATAGGTACTCCAAGACTGCACTGGTGCAAAAACAACGACGGCAAATGAGTTCCATTCCTTACCAGTAAAAGTAGAGGCAAATCGATCTATTCGACACAATTAAACATCTACTAGGTAGTTATGGGCTGGAACCTACTGTATGTCTGCTAGACTTTATTTGCATAATATATGCGTTAGTTTTCTATACCTATGTAGTTGGTGAATACACATACCACTTTTACAATAACGTAGAAGACACGCTAAGTTCCAAGTATTTCTATCCTCTAAGCACAATTTAGCACCACAATACCAACTTATTAGCTCTCCAATCGAACAATGCGTTCGATCGAGCCATTTCCACAAAAATGGAATATTAAGGGTACGTCCATTTACCAAAGAGGACCAATTATCAACGCAAAGAGGTTCTATACAGGGTGTCAAACGCAGCGAGTGCCGAGGGGCGAGAGGAAATTGCCGCCTCTTGCCGGATGAAAGCCAAATTATCTGCGTGAGGCGAAGATAATGTTCCGCGGAGTTGGGACAGTGATATGTGGCTGGGGTGTGCGAAACCAGCTTCTGAACCAGCGATTTAATCGGTCCCACGTGGTGCGAACCCTGTATGTGCACATTTTTAAAGTTGATTTTAGAAACGGCTTGAGTTAAGATTAAACATCTTATCCAAAAATGTCTCACAGCATTTGACTACCTAAGAATAGATATAAAATAATTAACAAGAGTACAACAGTGTATGCATGAGTATTCATACACTGTTTTACTGGCGTACAATAACAAACAAAAACGTACACCGATAGCGCAAAGCGATAAAAATGCTTAGAATAATTCAAGGTACCTAACCAATAAATTATTCAACTAATGTTAAACAATAAACCAGATGAATTCATACAAAGTCAAAATCTTTAATCAGTATTTTTTTAGGATTGTGATAGTTGAAGGTACTTTGTTTTTTGATGATCTTAGATTTTTTACAAAAAATATTTCACAGATCATACGTTTCTACTATTGGCATTAGTGATATTAATGTTAAAACCGAATATTTCACTGGAACAATCTCTTTTTATTGTGTTTAAAAATCTTTTACTCAAATCATAATTTTCCTCTTCACGTCGAAGAAATAATTCTCGGTAAATATGTTTTAATCCATAAAACTTTCCTATTAACCGGAAAAGCGACTTTCTCATATTTTGTTCAAAATAAATACACTTAATTATTGTTGCTACATAAATAAAATGCGCGTAGGGGTGGCACAAAGCGCTCGGTGAGGCGCACTATCGCCGCGCGACAGCCCTGCGCGGTTGAGCGGCACGGCGGCGGCGCAGCGCAGGGTTGTCAAACATTGCCTTTTGAGTTTACTGTGAGCATGACCCAGCTGGCTTTGCTCGAAGGTAAATTGCATGCTCAAGCACACGGCGAGATTTTTGTCCACATATTTGGTGTAAAATAAAATATGAACACGTTGCATATATGGCAGTCAAGTTTATCCAGTTTTGTAACATGCGATAGCTCTTCAACCAACCAACATAGTACTACCCTATATTTTACCCAATTTCTTGTATGGTAATTAGTAAGCTTTTGACCTGGAGGTGGTTTCCCGACCAGTCACACCTCATCGAGTAAAACTGGACGCTTGTCTAGACAAGGATGAGTTTAATGTTGGAGCGAGCCTCCCAGAAGATGCTTGAAAGTGGGGCAAATACTTACAGCCATCGTAGTACTATTCTTTATTCTGTGCCTATACACATTACACTTGCAAATTGGGATCTCAATTCACTACCTTCGGTTTCATAAAAAGCCGTCTTAGCTGAATGTCGATCATTTCATTCAATACATTTTCCAGCGCCCATGTACTACGAAAATAACTCGTACCTTAGACGTACCTATACATAAACATATCCGAAAATATATCTGTTTTAGATCCGCGTCGATATAAAAATTTATACGTCGACAATCCTAAGGTCGTAAAGAGGACTTACCCGGATACGCTGTATAATTCAAGGGAGATGGCTGGCACTCGACAGGGTTGTCGCTTTCTAAGTCAGTTACCTCAAGGTAAAGAAAAAAAATGAAACAAATATTTTTTTGACTATTCAGAATCGGAAGTAGTTTCGATATGATCTCTTGTGCAAAAGTAGAAAAACTTAGGCAATCATGATATCGTTACTTTGTGATCTTTTTTGTGTGGACTGAGAGACAACCTATATGACTCTCTGAAACCACACAGATTCTGAGCAGGCTGTAAATTTGGCATTTTTTGTGGCATGTTTGTAGCAGAAACCGGTTTGAACTATACTTATAATTACAACTAATAATAAAATTGTTGATTTTTCAACTTACATTTTACATGTTTGCGTGGCAGCCCTACATTTCGAGTTATGGACAGTGTCGGACGCGCAATACGGATTTGTATCGATAGTGCGATTATTCGTGACTAAATTGTTATGTGATTGTAGTAGAGAATAGTTTTCCAGTCATTTTATTGATAAACATTTATCTTTTAACTTTGTGCGCTATTTATTATTCAATCAAATTAAAGCAACTTTGACAGTACATTGCATTTATAAATTTATTTGGTAGTAAAGTTTGATAGTAAACGTTGTTTGGAAGTAAAGTAAAAACATTCATATTTGTTTCAGGTAAACTAAGTATATACCTATGATTGATATATATGACCCACAACTTTATACACGGATTGACGAATAAAGTCTAGCAATTCCTTTACTCTCTACACTAAAAGATGTATAGACGATAGACATAAATTGTTTTTATATGACAATTAGGTAATTATGTTCATCAATAGCCCATATTTATGTCTTATAGTCAGGCCTTCCATCAATAGGCTTTCCCCAAATGCGATCACAAATAGCGTTCACTAATCTCTGAAAACAAACGGGAGACATGATTATCGTAAAAGCACAGAATAACTAATAGTGCTTAGTAAAGTTAGAAAACAGTTACAATAAAAATGAATGAAAAGTAGTAGGTTTCTATAAAATCTAAATCTTCCTGCTCTTATCACGCACTAGGCAGTTCTTTTTTCTTGGTCTATCACTAAACGCGTATGTACTATTAAATATGCGTAGTTGTTCATTATTTTTGATAATTTGATGTATGAATTTACCGACGAGATCTTATTTTGAAGAAATATTGTATTTGGTGATAGGTATCTACGGGTATCTACAATAGAACATTCACTGCAAGCGATATATTATGACTTCCATAGCATTGCCATGACAACGTCACGTCTGGTCACGCCCCCTCGTTAGATAGTGATGTGCTGATGTCGTTCGTTTCGGTATTCGATATTATAACGTGAATATTGAAGGGATAGGTGTTTTGTTAGATCAGCTGTTATCTTGTATTTTTATTATATAACGTCAATGCATAATTTATTTTTAAAAAAATCTTGCGAACGTTTTGTTTTTACCATCAAAAGACGACATGAGTGATGTTGCTGCTAACTAACGAAGTAAAAAAGCAATCCTTTTTTTCAGACTTCGTAACGCGAAAATGCACAATCTCGTAATATAAGTTAAATAAAGTATGTTATTTTTAAATAGCCTATGAGAATGTTTGAACACATATAATAGATAATAGTTACGTATCACTCGCGATTTTATCATCTATACCTAGATTATAGTAAGTGGATACTTCGTTAAACTTTATATTCAAGTAGGTTAGTCTCGTTCCTCCAGGATAGTTTGAGCAAATTAAGCCACTGTACTCCTGAATAGTTGCTGAACTTGCAAACTTTAGGATTACTATCAGTTTCAACTTATTTTGCCCGGGGTTTTAGTTTCGTTGAGAATATGGAGTTAGACCAAGTTGAGTCAAAGTCCAGTTAATATTTAACAATTATGATATATTAAATTATTAAATTTTGTGCGAAAATTACTACAATACAACATAGGAGTACAATGTTGTGGTTAGTTAGGTTTGTGATAGGGCTTTGTTTAAGTTCAAGTCTTTCACCATAGCATAAATTTTAAACTGTTGTGTTCCGGCGTAGAAGTAGAGGTAAAGGTAAATTAGCCAGTTTCTTAGTCGGTTCAGGATTTTGGGTATAGTGAGCCTCCACCTGTGGCCTTTTATTAACATGAAACCACGTAATTTGAAGGCCAAGCGTACAATAAATAAATATTAATAATTAATGATGCTATAAACAGCAAGATGCTTTTCAAATAAAACGTAAGATATACCCGGATTAGATAATTTAAGTTTATTAATACAAAAAAAAAACGTTATTTTATAAATTGAGATAATAGAGACTTTTATTGCTAAAATTTTCACTTCATCTTAAACTTATATTTAAATACCTACTAACATTTTAAAATAAAATTGAAATCGTATTTATTGGGTATTCATGTTATCGCTTGTCAATATTTAAGATAATGTCGTTACTTATTTGCTTTTCTAGCCTTTACTTGCAAAAGATCGTAAGGCATTAAAAAAAACACAACCAGCCATTTCACGGGTGAAAGGGGTTGCACGAAATATTTTATCCTTCATAAAGTCACCCCCCTCACCCGAGCCCCTTCCGCGGCGTGAAAGAATGCGCCTTCGTCAGACGTGATCGAGCGGATTCCATTGACCTCAATATCTTATGAAATTATTGGCACTGAAATTTTATATACTATCTATTGTATAGTGATGAACCGTCGGTATCGATACGTATAATTTCTTACCTGTCATTTTTTGAAGTGAAAACTTCTTTAGGCGCGTTGGGCATTTCATTTGACTTTGAACACATGGTCACGTTATGTTCACGATCTTAAGAGGTAAGGCGGGTAAAGATCGTTCGAAGACTGCCTCTACCTAAAGACGACAAACTTCTGTTGGCACTCCCGGAGTGTCACTGTTTTTGTATATCGATAACTGTGCAAATTTTACTATGCTCGCAAATATTTTTAATTCTATGATCAACGATAATTAATTACTGGTGTAGATGTAGTTTTACATTTGACTTTCTAGAAACCTCCACTTGTACAACAATTTCCACAAACAAAAAAGGAATACTTTGTGTATTGAATTCAGCATTGATTTGTCAAAGAAGCCCAAGCTCAAACAGAGAACAATCCTTTCGCAAGAATAAATTACACATATTAAAAATTCCCCCGTCTACATCTCAATTATCGAGAACCGCACATCACTATGGTCCTTAAAAGCTGGCATTCCTTGCGTTCCGTTCCACGCTCGCTCCAATATTTGTCGTCTTCCCCGCCGCATATTAACACCGATCGCATTCCTGCGTGAGACGGAACGTATTTAGAACATAGAACAATGCCGGTTGTGATGGAGTGAATTTTATATCGATCCATGGAAGCCGTTTATTGGAATAGAAAAGATATTTCCAACGGGTTTCTACTGGCATACTTTTATAAAGTGCATAATATAGTAAGCACCTTCATGAGTCCTTGGTTCGTGACGTTACTCAGTTAGCATACAGACTTAAAAACAGCGTCACTATCGTTCCATATAAGAACCTAGGTACCAACGTTGTGGCATAAAGCTGAGGCTAAACCTGTAGGTATCTATTATGGCCGCGCAATTAGTAAAAGTTTCATTACCTATGGTTTCTGTAGGCTACAGTTGTCATTTGTTTGTTGCACTTATTGTTTGTGCTTTCTATGTTTTATGCCTTGTACTTGTTTCTCTTCTTTTATGAACTTACTTTCTGTTAGTTTTTTTGTATCTTTCTTACTATTCTTGATGTGTGTGCAAATAATTTATTTATCTTTATCTTTGATTTTATTTGGACCTTTACCTCTGCGTTTTACGAGAAGTATCTAAGCAAAAGATCTCATTATAGAAAGTACGGTGCATATATCTTGTATTCCGGAGGAGTATGAGAAGTTTGGAGTCCAGTGCATCAGAGAGTTGGGCTATGAAGAAGATGGATGAGAGGAAAGTGCATGTTACTGAGATGCGAATGTAAAGATGGTGACAAGGTTGGATAAGATAAAAAATGATGATATGTAAGGGGAAGTTTGAAAGTGGCGCCAGTTTTAGAAAAGACGAGGAGTGCTAGGTTGGCATGGTATGGGGATGATAGTCATTTGATAAGCGTGGTTGGACATGCGAGCAAGGGAAGGCCGAAAAAGAGATGGTTGTGTGAAAGAGGATATGGTTAAGAAAGGTGTAGATGCAGAGTTGACGGGTAATAGGAATGAGTGGAAGAAAATAACATGTTGTGCCAACCCCACCTAGCGTGGGATAAGGGCAGGAGAATGATGATGGTGACAAGGTGAGATAAGATAAGGTATGAGTTTCTAAATAAGGACAACAATAAACATAAAGTTACAAACTGAGGATTTGCCTTTATCAAGACTGAATGGTTTTGCTACAATCTACACGCTTGGCAGGTGGGTTGAAATTGGAGTTGCTTTAACAAAAAAATATGCTTTTGCCCATTTTTTGGCACACCAAGGTCCTAGACGGTTTGCTTACATAGTCGCCTTGAATGATACCCAGGAGTGAAAGCTTTAAAGGTTAGCGCTACAAATATCTGTTTTTCTCAGCACAAAAATAACATGGCAACATTTGTGTACCGTGTATTTATTACACGGTGATTAACTTAATGTCTCACTTAGCTAATGTTCGTTGTTAACGTTAGGACGTTGTCCACTAGTATTAATATGCAAGGAATTATTTTTCTCCCCAGCAAAAATATATTCTTTATCATATCTTTCCGTGGAGGTCATAAAAGGTGACTACATCAGGGGATTCCACAAACATTTTACACAAAATCAATAAGACCGCCCATTGTATATATATTCTGAATGTTTTATTTTTATGTAGAATAAAATGAATAAATTTCAGTCATTAATTTATTACCTTACTTTTATCTTGTAAAGCATAATTTGTTTTATAATATTTTACTTTTGTCACTATCCATGTAGTGAAGTTACCTATATCTTTCACGGTTACCAACACACCTGCCAAGAGTTAAGTCCCCCATTGCCCTCAGGAATCTTGTCCGTATCCTGCAGAGGACATTTTCAGGCTGTATTGATGATGGTGATGGCAGTGCATTCTCGGAGAGGCTATGATATGACCCATTAAGGGTTGAAAGGAAGCTTAAAGTGGGTGGGTATAGACGAAACTGCTATGAAGATAAAGATTGAGAATCATATGGTTCCTATACCACCAGGGATCATATTTTGGTAAAATTGATCCACGACCACGACCTCTTATAGCATTCTTGTTTAAATATTACTTTACTTTTGCCACTCTCAATCCTCAGTGTAGAAAAAATGAGACAAAAGTAATGTAAGATCAAAACGAGAATACCATAAGACGTCGTGGTTAGGCCCCGGATCGTTTTTTTTTTACTTGTAGGGAGGCAAAGGATTATTCTATGACGCCATTTTACGGTTGGTTTGAAAATGTCAGTGAATTCAATGCATATGCCGAGCGAGCAACCGGATTTAAAGTGCCTCGGCTTGTCAATGGCTTACCTTCTGATCTGGGCAATAGCTTGATACCCACTTGATACCTAACAATATAAGGTTTAAATTAAAAAGACACTTCTTGTGTTCGTAGTGTTAACGTAGATATCTGAGTATGTAGATTCTTACATCACCAACTGGATGGTTGCGATAATATGTGAACATTATTTCTTTCATAGAATTATGTATCGTCCCTACTTTTAATTACCTGATAGATTAGTACCTATGTGACTCACTGCAGCAAAGTTAATAAACCTTAGTGGTTTTTAGTGCTATTTTGATTTTGATTGTATTAGAGTATTTTTTGGTGCAAGTAAATGGTAAATAAATGATATATAAAAAATAAAAAATTGTGGAATTGCCATTAAGCGTGATATTGCAGTCAGTGTCTTGAGCACGCTTCCAGTGATGTCAGGATCGTCACTCATTATGACCAATCGCGTCTGATTCTAAGCAGATATCGTAATGCGGGCGCGTTAAAACACGATTGGCTATAGTTAATAAGGG
This sequence comes from Venusia cambrica, assembly GCA_951394065.1. Taxonomy (NCBI): domain Eukaryota; kingdom Metazoa; phylum Arthropoda; class Insecta; order Lepidoptera; family Geometridae; genus Venusia; species Venusia cambrica. The sequence continues at coordinate 9,816,816 of OX596040.1, forward strand.
CCCAGTTGAGTTACCTATTGACTGTTTGTAGGTTACTATCTTTTAACACGACTGCTTTCTTTGTAAATAGTTAATTTGATTGTTCATATTGTTTGTGTTCTAAAAAAAGACGCTAATTTTACAGAATTTCAACATTTGTTTTCTTCGACTGACCAGCAAAGCTTTACGCCATACTTCATAATTGTAGTATAACAATGCACTATTGTCCAGATATTCTTATTAGTCCTATTGGGTCAGAATTCCGCGAAAACAATACTAAGTAATAATATGTACTAAGCTAAGGGTGCTTGCTATTAGTTAATGGTGTATTTAGGTTAATGCAAGATTTTGGGTCTGTCAGTTGCCCGGTTGCACGCCGGGTGCAAGGGCTTGGGTTTTATATTAACTTTAATTAAAAGGTTTTTATGTGCTTTGAACGATTGAACATGTTAAAACCACAGCTCTATTATTTTGAGGATATTGTATTTCAATTGGTAAGTGTAGTTTATGTGTATTATGAATGTGCCGGTGAATAGCACTGGAGTGGTGCTAGATTTACACACTAACACAGTTTTTAACCGCCTCTGTGTTCTAGTTTTTCTACCCACCGATTTAAGATCCAGAGATCCCGGACTCGATCCCCAGTGGGAGCAATATTGTGCTTGGTTTGGTTGGTGGTAGGATTTTGTTTAAGTCCATCTGGCTAGCTACCACTATCTTACCTAATTAAGTCGCCATAATAACAATTCTTAAAAAAAAAATGTGTTCCGGCATTTCAAGGTAAGATAGCCAGTTTGATGAGGATTCCGGATGAAGTGCGCCTCCACCTTCGGCCTTATCTTAACTTGTTACCAGGTTAGATGAAGGTCAAGTGCTTCCACGTCGTGTCATTAAATCAAAAAAAGTTTTATAATCCTCTACCGCTTGTTGGCTGCCGCGAACGAGCTAAAAGACAGTCGTACAAAAAGTACATTTTTGTCAGCTGATTTTGATAATTTCATCAAGCGACACTGACATTTCGGTGTATTGAGACCATAGCCAACACTATTTCAATACTTTAAGAACACTCACAAACGAAAAATGTAATGTTAATCTTGATTAATCACACTATCGACGAGAAATCCACTGGCCATCCAGTGGCCAAGGACAAACAAGCGGATAGGAAATTAATCGCATCTGTGGTCTAGTGGTTCATCCTCCGGTATCAGATCCAGAGGTCTTTTTTATGTTTGATTGGGAAGCGCTTGGCCTTCGTTTCACCTGGTTTCAAGTTACGATAAGGCCGAAGTTACTTCACCCGAAGCGGTTCCAGGTTCAATCCCCAGGGGGTACAAATTTGTGACTTGTTTGGTTGGGGTAGGACTTTATTTAAATAAAAAAAAGTGTGCCTGGCTAGCTACCAGCAACTTACCTAAGTCTATAGCAGTAACAACAATTGTTCATATTTGTGTTCTGGCAATTAGGAGTTAATAGCCTGTTCTTAGGTCTGTTGAGGATTCCGAGTGAAGTGCGTTTCCACCTTCGTCCTTATCATAACTTGACACCAGGAGGGATGAAGGTCAAGTGCTTCCCCGTAGCACAATACAATATAGGCAGATTGATTTTGATCTATATACATAAAAGTACATCAAATGGGTTTTGTTAATATTTTTTACTGTTATCTCCGACCCGCCTATCAAATATTGAAGAAACGGGCTGTTAACTAACAGTGGCGGCGAAAAACAATATTGTATTTAATGTAAGGAAAACCTTCCAGGAACTGAACCTACAGACCATCAGACGCGACCTGATCAAGCTACTAGAAGACTATAACCACGACGAGTGTTTCTCCTGCAATCGCCTGCGATGCCGCTGCCTCGCCTTGTACCAGACGCCATCCATAGACAGTGCCTCCGATGACGGATTTGAAGACGTCCAGTCACCCCCTCCCTATACCCTGCCTACCCCCGAATGGCACAACCAAACTGACATAATCTCTTCTATAGATTCTTGGATTAAAGCATCCACGGATTTTACTTTCATAGCCAATCGGAAATTTCCGATACCTAATCGAGTCTTGAGCAAAATAAATCTATTTTGGCCGCCATTTTCAAAATCTATATGGTGTAATCATACCGTTTGGGAAGATAGATATGAAAATAATAGTGTTGAGCAATTTTTTGGGTATTTTAGCGAAAAAATGACAAAAAGTTATGGTTTTCCTTTTTAAATACCTATTTTATTTTTATTTTTATAGGGTAAGCTTTTGGCCTAGAGGCTTGCCTGGACACTAGGTGGGGTGCTGTCTTTTCTCCCGTTCTAGCAGTTGAGGTTGGATTGAGAGGAGATAGTTCCAACCAAGCCGAGTGCTATTCGATGGGTTAATTGTACCTACTGCATACTAACCTAACTTACATAAATATAAAATATGAGACTATATGACTGTTATCGGCTTTTAATGCATAACATACCTAACTCATGGACGCAGGGCGGGTCACGCTAATTTTGTCAAGTTAGATAGCAAGTTATTTATATGAGCTTGCTGTGCGGAACAAGAATAAGGATAATAACAAGATAAGCCCTAACCTAGAATAGAACTAGAGCTGAAGATAAACCTTATTAGCTTGTAATATAGTAATATCAATGAATCGCAATGGTTATACCAAAGTTAATAACTATGCAATAATAATATCACCGAACCATCTTCAGGTGTACTTACCAATTTTTTTCAATTTGTAGGACATGCACAGATTATGCAGAATTTGATTTATAAATGAAGTTACTTATAAAATTTCGTTTCATTTAAGTTGAGTTACCTATAGGCCGTTTGTAACGTTCCTTAGGTAATCTGACTGATTCCTTTGTACATAGTTAGTTTAATTGTACTTTTTATTGAATAATGTTTTAAAAGTGATAATTATGTTACTATCCTAATAAAAACAATTCACATCTCCGACTTACAGCTCTGTATGAGTAGGTATGTCCCTACAAAAAATGAATGATGTCTACCCTCATTCATTTATTTCTGTTAAAAAAAACCAGTCATATTTAGTTCAATGACAGAGCTCCATTGACTTGGTTTAGTTAGACTTGAGATGTTCTAGTTTTAGTTTTTTTTACGTAATTAAGTTATTTTCTAAGTGAGTGCTTTGGAATCAAAGTGTGTGATATTTCGCTACAATGACTTCGTAAGTACTTAATCTGTATTTACGGACGATTATGGTGAATAGAATGGATTGTTAAAGCAATTTGCTAACAGGCTATAGTATTCACCTCATTATCCTCATTATATGTACCTACTTACGCTATGTTTTAGGGTCTCATTATTCAAGAATTATTACAATTTGAAGCTAGTTTCCTTGATTATTAATGAGTTGGTAGTATTACTTGTTTTAAGTCGTAGGTACCACCATCTTAAGTCTGTCGCTATATTCAATAGTTCTAAATTGGTGTGTTCAAGCATTTAGAGGTAATAACCGGCTCTTCAGTCCGTTGATGATTCTGGGAGAAGTGCACTTCCACCTTCGGCCTTATCATAACTTGACACAGGTGAGAAGAAGGACGAAGCGGTTCCTCAAAGTACTTAAGTAATGCTAAAGTAATAAAGTTAGTAGGACATCTATTCTAAACTACACTTAACTAGTTTGAATCTGCTTCTCAAAGACCAAATTTAGGTACGAGTATCTTAGTAAGATGATTTAGTTTATGCCTCAGCCTTATGTACTGTACTTAACTAGGTATATGAAGAATTTGTACCGTATAGCTACGTCCACTGCTACAGACAAGTGTAAGTAAATTCAATCTGTTTCAAGTCGATTTGATATTCAGGGCTTTGGAACAATGGACAGAAACTAGCTAAACGAGAAACACGTGTTACATACAGCATTTGAAAGGCAATAAAAAGTCGGCACATTGTCCAAAGTATTCCTTTCCCACAAACATTGAAAAACAATAAAACAAGACATAAAGTACGGGATAAGATAGTCGAAGGAAGGAAACAGTAACATATTTATCTGTGTTCTCAGTAGTGGCTATTTGAAGGTTGGTACGGTGTAACGGGTTCGATTGCCGGCTCTGATAATGGCTAATGCGGTTCTGGTTCCTACAATAATGGGCTTAAGCATAGAGTCTTAATAGGGGCTTTTGATTGAGGCGACACGTGAACCAAGGGCTGGCTCTTATTTAGGCCAGCGAATTAGCTATTCAGTGTGGCAATGCAGCCAGTGTCATGGGCACGCTTCCGTCTGGTACTGGTCTGGAACAGTTGAGTTACCTATAGGCCGTTTGTAACGGTCCTTAAGTAATCTGACTGATTCCTTTGTACATAGTTTGTTTAATTGTACTTTTTATTGAATAAATGAAACTTATTTAGAGTCTTAGTGTCATAGGTAATAATAATAAATAATAAACTGTTTTATTTATCTTTGAGTACATACAATTGTTTGGTTTTCTATTTGCCTAACTAAGTTTGTGAAAACTTGTTTTGGCAAGTAGTGTTCTTAATATTTAAGAGTGTGTACAGATCAGCTTATTTTATAATGTTGGTTTAGAATAGAACTAAACTTAAAATAATAATTCATCCGATAATTATGCATTATGCACTATATTTTGTTAATTTAACCGTGATATAATTATGTACTTATTTTTGTACGACGGGGAAGCGCTTTGCCTTCGTCTCACCATGTCAAGTTATGATAAGGCTGAAAGTAGAATCCCACTTCACACGGAATCCTCAACAGACTGAGGAACTGGTTATCTTACCACTAAATTCCAGAATACAACAATTTAGAATTGTTCTTATGGCAATAGACTTAGGCAATGGTGGTAGCTAGCCAGGCGGACTAACCAAGCCCTACCATCAACCAAACCGAGAACAATATTATACTCCCCCTGGGGACCAGCGGATAGACCACAGAGGCGGTTAAAATTTATGCGATAGCGTAATCTGATCACTTGTCCGTATTTGCCAGCACCATGGGTTACCGAGACGCGGAACAGGTCCACTCCCTCCTGGAGACAGGAACCCCAGCGTACTCCAACGCCACCGTCCGCCGCGCCTTCATCGTGTGGATGCACTGCGGCCAGCGGAACTGCTTCAAACATGTCTGCAACTACTATCACCAACTCGAGACTTTGGTGAGTCACCGTTTTAGGAGTCCGTACCTACGCCAACGGTACGCTATCGTAAAGCCTTTTTTGTCCATGTGACAGTCTGTCCTTCATTAAAATAGCTGTATCTTCCAAACTATATAATTTAGCCAGTTGATTTTTTAAAGGATAATCGTTCTGTTAATACGGCTAATTAGCAAAATATTTTGGGAGGTAGATACTCGTAAGTCTCTAAAGACAAGGACCATTAAATCCGAAAAGGACCGCTTATATTCTATATGAAAACCTAAGGGAACTTCGTAGATCTTTAAATTCTACGGGAATTGATAAATACGCAAAGAGAGCAAATTTATTATAGTGGGATGATGTCTAATTTCGAGCCTTCTCTGTAATGTCGCTTGACCTAGTGCGTAGTTATACTACCGGGCTAAAGTTTATGTTTTTTTACGTGACGGCAAGATCAAACCGCGCTTAACGCGCTTCCTCAAGCTTAGCTTTGGTGTGATTAAAGTGCTTGGTTTTAGGTTAAAATCATGGATACTAAAAATTGGCAAAGCACAAGTTGGACCCGCACTGAGGCTTTAGAATAAATGTAAAAAACAGCATTGTTTGCCGTGAAATCTAGGTTAATAGCCGTGTGTATCCAACTCGCACTTGGCTGGTTCATTATTAACTTACAATACGATCCTAACATCGTTTACAGGTACCTTATGGGAAGGTACTGACTGCCGTGTGTCGATATTAGTTAGCACAGCTTAGTTGTTCATTTACTTTCCAGGAAGACAAGCTCCCTGCTGACCGCCGTGCCACCAGCCGCCACTACGAGTTCAACATGTTCTCGAAACCTCCCCCCACCTCCCCATACCTCCAACAACTCTTCCCCAACCTCTACACACAGAGCCACACCATCCAACACTACATAAAGCAGGTGGAATCCATCAGAAATAGCTCCTTCGAAACAAAACCACACACGGAGGACATCAAACTAGAAACCTTTAGCGATATGCACAACCAGAAAGGCGTAACCACCAACGAGATTCTCAAAACCAGTCAGATGATAAAGCAATACTGCACGACGTATATGAAGCCATTAAATAAGTTTCTGGCAGAATTCAAAGAGTATGCAAAGAAATGTGAGCTGAACTACACAGTGAATAACGTCGCTTTTTACATCAAACGCAAGATGGTACAAGAAGAACTGCAAATGGTTTCGAACTATTCTAGAACGCTGAGTTTTTTGAATTTGAATTCGAATGAAAATAAGGATTTTGGGGTTCCTATAAGTAAGGATGTGACTAAGCTTGAAGAGAAGTCAAAGGAAAATCAAATGCATATGCTGTCTTCAATGAATGCTCCAAAGAAGGTGACCATCCTGACGAGAGAGAAGAACAGAGACTTTATTAACTATTATTGGGACGATTTGAACAAAAACTTTAGAACGAGCCATTTGAGAGACAATGTTACAAGGACATAAATTAGGTGATTTAATCTTGTATACTTTTAACTGACGTACTACTTACTTAAAATACTTTACTAATTTATAAAAATATGTTTCGATACATTTGACTCGAAGCCTTCTTTGAAGTAAGTGTCTAAAAGTACTCAGTAGGTAGGTACAGTACAGTCGCTAAACAGTAATTTGCTAAATTTTGATAATAGAATCATTATTAACTATTGCATGGTTTACTAATGCTGTATATATACCTACTATAGGTACAAAATAGGTATAGGAAACCTAGTAAGATATACATAAAGTAGTTTTCATATCAACACAGTGATATATGACTATTTTTATAGTGTATACTTTATTAATAGGTTGGTACTATTTAGATTTTCTACATTCGACTTTGTAGGTCAAGCTTCCACCAGCTTATCATTGTACCTACTTATTGATAATTTTAAATGTAAGTTAAATTATCTATAACACATATATATACATTCACAAGCAAAGGTTTGTCATATACTCATATATCTACGTGTCTTGTTTATTGTAATAATCCTGCTTGCGTTTACATTAGCTACTTATACTTTGAATCAAATATTATTTTTATTTTTATTCTATGTAGACATTAAAATGTTAGAAATAGGTACCTAACGCTTTATTTGACATGTTGCATAAATGATTTTATATCAAATTTTCAGCTAGTAAGTAAACCAGTGAAGTCATTTGTATAGCATATTTTACGTTGAATAACATTATCAAATTATATTTAAATTGCGTATCTATCAATGTGCAAAGAAACTGTGTTTAGGTAAATAAATACGGTACCTACGACAATATATAAAAAAACACCTCTATTGAAGGGATATAACGTTTGTGGCATATCCACCAGCCCCCATTTTGTTTTTTTCAATGATTCCGCTCAAAATGACAGTGTTAGGTATAATATAGGTAAAGGACACTTACTCATCCAAAAAATATTCAGTCATACGATACCCTGGAGTCATGTTCTCGAGACATTTCGATGTAAATATCACCATAATTATGAGAAAAATGAAAGTCAATGGAAATACAGTATACCTATATAGTATATAACATTGTATACCTGAGTGTCTACTACCCATATAATTCCACATACATCGTACGAAAAAACATTGAAAAAAAATCCCTTCATATTTCATTCATGTTATTAATTATTATAAAAATAATATTCAGCACGAGGGTTCAACTTTTTTATCTGCTTTGAAAACAAATTCACATAAGTAATTAAAATAAGCACAGTTTCTGTGTACGTACTAACGAAAACATGTTAGAAGGAACCTAAATAGTTAAAAGGTAAGGTACTTAGTGTTATCCAAGACCAAATTCTAAGTAAAATGTAGCTATACATAATGTTTGTTTGGATAATTCATAAGACCTGAATTGGTGATTACTTTGTGACTTTAGCTATAAATATTATATTAATAAAATATTTTAGGTAGGTAAGTATTTATTTAGTTTTAGGCAAAAATTATAGTTAGGTACCTACTTATTTACTAATTTAAATTGACAATTGTAGATTTATTGGCATAAATAATGCAAAATCTGTATAAATAATTTACTACAGCTGATTTAATAAGTCGGTAAATTATTAAGTTAAATGAACTTGATAAATACTTATTAAATAAATTAAAAACCGGTTTGTGGTTCGATTTAATATTCGTGATCCCTGCTAAAACTAAATAAAGAGGTAGGTAGGTAGGTACCTACTTTACTCCAAATCAGCGTTAAGTTTATGATCTATAGACCACGTAGATATAATTAAGCAAGTAGGACCTTGGACTTGGAACAAAATTCGTATTTTTTTTATCATTTATGTATTTATTCCGAAGTATATCACAATTGAATCATAATTGCTTAGTAAAAAAAATTAACAAATGCATTCGTAACAATAAATAAAGAAAGTTAACCAATGAATTATAAATCAGTCATATCATAACTATTCAAGTTCAAAATAGCTTGCGACTATATTCACGCAATCCCGTGACGACCACATTAACTTCATTCGACTTTCAAATGCACTAACATGAAGTGTGGCGAGAGTGAGCGAAGAGTGGAATGAGTGAAGTGAAGTTACTCCTTGGCCAGTCACCCCCCAGTGCTCACGTCACGCACGGCAGACGTGCGCTTGCTTCGCTTGTTTGAAATTAACGGCAAATTTCAAACATGGAATCAGAAATGTCCACGCCGATAAATACAGTGTCTAGAGATAACCTACATGTGTTAATTATGAACAATATGTTGAATAATTCCGTGGAATTCACTTCGGATCGTGATACGGTAAGTTTTTTACGATTGACCACTTTACATTATTAATAGAGGTTGTAGTGATAAATACCAACAATTCATATTTTGGGACATTAGATTATTTTATTACATTATTACTACATAATTCATGGTAATAATAAATCAAAATAGATATGTAAAGTACCTACATACACTATTTACCTACCTAGTAAATTCAAACAAATATACCTAGCACCGAGCATAGGTTCATATACCATATTTTTTTATTGAACACTTTGATAAATATAATATAAAGGGAGTAAAAGCTTTAGTGTGTGGCAATAGGCAATAATGTTCCCAGGTTGGACTACCTGTCCCAACATTCCAGATTTTTTGCATCAACGCTCAAAAAGGATCTTGCAGGCTTATCATTCTCACATTGCCGATATGTTTTTTTCTGATTCTCATTTTAACAGTACCTACCCAGTACCCATCAAGGTACTTGCATTATAATAATCAAAACAGTATTTAAAACTTATTAAAACCTATGAATGAACTAGTTAAGGTTTTCCATTTATTAAAATGGCAATAGACATAATTTTTAAATTTTGAACCTCTATGTCTAATAATATCGGTGAAAAATAATAAAACTCGCAGGTATTGGAAAAGACTACCGTTAGTCCATATTAGCCTTTCAAGACCAGGAATTCGAAAATTTCTGCCTTTTCCGGGTAAAGAGCTGAAATCAATTTTATGTACTTAATACCTATTATTTTCAGATGGAAATCGACTCTCCCATGCGCAAGCCACTGTCACAGCCCATCAGCAAAAAGCTGTTCCACTCACCTATAGCTGGCAGCCCTAACGAGGAACCCTTCATACCAACCAATTTAAATCGCTCAAAAAAAGCGAAAAAGCGCAAACAGAACCTCATTCCGAACTCGAGCGAGAAGATAAAAAAAGCCTTTATGAAAGAGTGTGAGCAGGACGGGTATAGCCCTGATGTGAGAGAGGGAATGAGAAAGAGGGTGTTGATTAGTTTGTTTCATAACAAAGAGTACAGTATGGATGTTAACTAGGTAAATAAGAATTGTAAAATCAACCGGCCTGATATTTTTTAAACAAAATGTTGCAAATGAAAATCAAATAATATTTGAAGCGATCAATTTTAAAACTTTTTTATTTTATTTAACAAATATTTAGTAAGAGCATCCATCGTTTGATGAAATGTCACCTATATTTTTTTCTAAATTTTACACAAGCAAGAAATTCAGAAGGGAAATACAAAATAAAAAACATGTCACGCAAGGTGAAGGACATTTTGTATAAGTGTAGAATCAGCACTCGTTTCAGGCTTGGATGTTTAAGAACTAAGGTATCCTACATGCGTTAGCAATATTAACTTTTATATATAATATATATAAATGATAAATGTAGGATTGTTATATATGAGGAAAAAAAAACAGAGTGAAAAATAACAATAATTTTTACTTGTGATTTTAATAAACTTTAGTTGTAGGTATTATCAATTCAATAAATTATTTTAATTTGTTATTTTTCAGCAAATGTGCCATAACTATGTGATAAGAAGCAATTTTATCAAAAGACTTGAAACTAATTTGTATAAAATTATAGCTGCGAATTCTAATTATGATTATAATAAAATGTTAATTAGCTTTAAGTATGTACCTAATACCTATTATACTCGTAGTACCTAAATAAATATTTTAAATGATTATTTTATTTCAAGTTCTTTAGTGATGTACCCATCTATGTTTTTTGTTCAATGGAGGGTCTGGACCTTCTTTCTTATCTTGAGTTAACTTTAATGTGTTTTAACATCAACTCGATACAAGAGTGTGTGCAATAACGCAAATATAATTTAAGCCTTATTTATGGATAAATAGTTATAATAATAACTTTATCGTCGAAAACATATGTTTTATCATGGTGCTTCCAGAATATTTATAATATTATAATCCTTATATATTTATATATATGTCAGCATTAATATACTATCGTATTTGTATAATATATAGGTACATACATAGCATATTAACCGCCTCTTTTGTCTAGTGGTTAAACCCACCGATTTCAGATACAGAGGTCCCGGGTTCGATACCCATGGGGAGTACAATATATTGTGCTTGGTTTTGTTGGTGGTAGGATTTTGTTTAAGTCCGCCTGGCTAGCTACCACCCACTTACCTAATTCCGTCGCCATAATAACAATTCTTAATAAAATTGTTGTGTTCCGGTATTTAGAGGTAAGATAGCCAGCTCCTCAGTTTGCTGAGGATTCCAGGAGAAGTGCGCCTCTACCTTCGGCCTTATCTCAACTTGTAACCAAGTGAGATGAAGGCCAATTGCTTACCCATCGTTCAATAAAAAAAAAGTACCTACATATGATACAATACATAAATAAAATATAAAAATATATACAAGGATGATAGTACAATACATTTTATAAATATTATATATCAGATAATGTATTATAGATATTGCTCTGGGCCAAGAACTATTATATAGGCTAGGTACTTATTATCCGGGTACCAAGTGGGTGAAGCTGCAAGCAGAAATAAGCTACTTTACAAGGACACAAAGTCGTAACAATATTTTTCTTATTCTCTTTTTGGGATAGGTGTGATCTTCTTCCTATTGGTTTACAAGGATAACGAAGTCGCTAGCTTTTGCTAGCGGTCACGTTGAATGACACACTGGTGGTAAGACCTGCGAACGCCTAGCCAAGGGGGCAACCACCCTCCTGCCAAATAAACATCTTTCCACCACTGGACTAGCAGACGTACGGCAGGCTACAAGCCGTACCTTGTAAATGTTCCATTGTGCCGAAAGTGAAAGAAGATCACACCTATCCCAAAAAGAGAATAAGAAAAATATTGTCACGACTTTGTGTCCTTGTAAAGTAGCTTATTTCTGCTTGCAGCTTCACCCACTTGGTACCCGGATAATAAGTACCTAGCCTATATAATAGTTCTTGGCCCAGGGCAATTATCTGTAATACATTATCTAATATATAATATTTATAAAATTTACTGTTCTATCATCCTTGTATATATTTATATATTTTATTTATGTATTGTATAATATGTAGGTACTTTTTTTTTATTGAACGATGGGTAAGCAATTGGCCTTCATCTCACCTGGTTATAAGTTGAGATAAGGCCGAAGGTAGAGGCGCACTTCTCCCGGAATCCTCAGCAAACTGAGGAGCTGCCTATCTTAACTTTAAATGCCGGAACACAACAATTTTATTACGAATTATTATTATGGCGACGGAATTAAATAAGTGGGTTGTAGCTAGCCAGGTGGACTTAAATAAAATCCTACCACCAACAAAACCAAGCACAATATATTGTACTTCCCCATGGGGATCGAACCCGGGACCTCTGTATCTGAAATCGGTGGGTTTAGCCACTAGATCACAGAGGCGGTTAAGTGGGCTTATAAAGGCTGAAACGTTAATGATGAACTTAGAACCTTGGTGTTACTGCGCAGGTTCAGCTAGAAATAAAATAAACAATATAAATGAGATCCAAAGCAAAGAAAAATGAGAGTATTTACCTGCCCATAATGTTATCGGTACAAGTCCGAGGTTTAATTAATGACTGGACTCGCAAACAAAGCGGCAGTCTGTAAGCATAACCAGCCCGTCCGTAGTCGGGTAACCGTTTAACTGTAATTTCCCCAGAGACACGTTTTTAATATCCGCTTCCGGCTTCTGGTTTATAGGATAGCCATTTTGAATAATTAATTCTGGTTTTTTTAAATCCTTATTTACAATGTCGGGCAGATTCATTTATTATTTTCCGATTATTATCAGCATTAAAGAACAAAGAAGTCTTATACAGAACATAGACCTTTCTCAAAGCATCTTCGAGAAAGGGAAGCTCGCCAAAATCATCAGGCACGTGGCATGTTAATCGCATAGTCCAGGTGGGTTTTACCAATAGCCTGGTGTAATGTATATTAATTATAAATATATTTCCCAATAACGACATCCACTGGTGGAAATATGTCTTATCTCCAGGGTCAAGAAGCTTATCAGGTATACACCAACCCAATCAATGTATTTACGTACGGCGAGATTCAGAGGCCTACTATAAAAATCGAACGTCGACGGATCCAAAAGAACTTCTATCATTTTTGTATTGAAAAACGTGCGATCCGTCAACGGATACGTGATGTTTCGTTTTTCGTAGTAGACCTACAGGCACGCGATCTGCAGAATGGTACTAGAATACCAAAATGCACCTATAGTGACTATTCTGCGAAGATACCATTGTCATTGTGAAGCGATTGGCTTAGTAAATCAGGACCCTGATCGCTTGCCCCAGGAACGCTAGATCATAATATTGCAAACGTCAATTGGCCAAATAGGGAACAGTCACGAAACGACGATTGTAAAACTGCGAAAAACATTTTACCGCGAGTTCAACTTTAAAAGTTAAAATGAAGGTAGATGCTTAAAGTTATAAGTATTGAAATTAATGGTTCGTTTTCCGTGAATGGGAGTTCTTAATCTTCGTTTTTTTCAGCTCATTAATGTCCGTTGCTGAACAGAGCTTATCTACTAGCATAATATTTCTGTGTCCAATAGGGTTGATGCTTGAAGCCTTTATCCACACAACACCTGATAACAACATAAGTGCAATAAATCATTTGAATTTGAGCCTCCTCCAAAATTGGAGGGTGTTGTCATAACCTTCAATACACAGAAAGATTAGCCCGTAGTGTTTCAAGCGGCCATAGACGGCGGTTCCCGCTTATGATTAGGTGGGAATGCTTGTTTGCTACCTCAGTGTTATATATCTCTATATAAATAAAAAAACGCTATGTAAATGTGACTTACCTTTGACAGCGCTAAGCTTGTTGCCAACCATCTGTTTCGCCACAAACGCCGCCATCTTGTGTACTTCTTACTGCTGCGGCAACTGTAACAAACAGACAAAACGATTGTTAAAATAGATAGCATCTACTTCGAAGTTGTTTAGTTGGTTCCTCTGAATTATGTACGAATAGAACGTTTTTTTTTGGTATCAAAACACATTGCCGATTCAAAAATGATAATTCGACACCACATGTGCCTTATTTAACCGCCTCTGTGGTATAGTGGTTTGTCCACCGTCTGATCCAGAGGATCCAGGTTCTATGCCCAGGGGGAACAACATTGTCCTTGGTTTGGTAGGTGGAAGGACTTGATTAACAGCATAAATTGTTGTGTTCCAGCATTTAGAGGTAAGATAGTCAGTTCTGTAAAGTGCACTTCATCCTTCGGCCTCAGCTAAACACCAAGTAAGATAAAGGCCTAGCGCTTCCCCGTCGTTAAATAAAAGGAAACCCTTCTTCTGATCCTTAGGGCTCTTATACATGAGCGGCACGTTGCCAACTGCAAAGGCAACTGCACCCGTCGGTGGCAGCCATGGCCATGTAGGCTGCCGCCTACGCGTCGACATATCAACGTCAAAGATCTACGGCAGCCGTCTTCAGCTCTCGTTGTACAGAAGCCAGTTGCAAAACGACTTCCGAAGAAGAAACACTGTTAAAGCTTCACTTCGTCGACTTCGACAAAAACAAAAACATAAAACACGTCCCTTGTTAACGTGGACGTGTTTGTTGGGGGGGTGAAATATAAAAACGATGGACATATTTTTTACATGCTATCCACTTTTACTTAGAAACAAGCAAACATTATTTAAATTATCGAATATAAATTGCTTCATTTCATGGGCTAACGCCTTTTTTATGATTAAATATTGCGCCAAGATACCATACTGCGGAAAATACGTGCGAACTCCTGAACTATTTGCAGCCTCCTGACAAAATGGCGGACGCGTCATGCTACAACTGCAAACGTATCTGTAGGTTGACGGCTGTCACTGACGGGTGCCAACGGCTACAGTTGCTTCTGCCGTTGGTGCCGTGCCGCTTTTACGATCGAGTCATCTTTTACGATGTTCACGGGCTGAGTAAGTGGGGTTGATTCTAAAGCCACGACGACTACGGCTATTTTGTTTCTATATAGTAATATATATAAGTCCCTATTGTACCCCACATTTATCTATCCTGAATACTAATATTATACATTCGATATTCGTATTTGTTGCTTATTAGTTTGTGTGTTACCTTCTCAATACTAAACAGCTAAAGGGATCTTACTAAAATTTGTCGTAGATATAGTGTATGCTATAGGGAAGGGCAAGGGCTATTTTTAACTGGGTACCTTTCCCGGAAGCGAAGCCATTGGCAAAATCTATTGATAAAATACTGGCTATCTTTCCTCTTAACGCCGGATGGTGGTAGCTAGCCAGGCGGACAAAGGTCTACCACCAAGCACAAATATGTACCCCCTGGGGATCTGGGGATCTGGGTCTGATACCGGTGGGCAAACCACTAGATTACAGAGGCGTAACGAATAGTCAAAAGAGTGAATTCGAAAGGTCACCTAAGTCTCCGTCACCATGCAAAGTCACTAAAAAAATTCACTAGAATTTTAAATCGTTGGGATATGAGAAACACATGCTTCTTTATCCATAGACATCGTGCACCCTATGAAATGAACACAATTTTGAAAGACATCATATTAAAGTATATTTTCATTAAAGTATGTCTAAAAACCACAAAAACCCTATCAAATTGAAAGGACTTACAACCTCATTATTAGTACTATCGGAGCTATTGTACTTACCTACCAGATAGCTACTAGTTACTGGTAACTACCACTCGTAACCGAGCACTAAAACTTCACCCCGTCTGCTTGAGCTGGTTATAATCCGGTTTGAACTAGTTCAATCCGGTTAACGAGTATTGCCGCTGTTCAGAGCAGCTGACTGCGTGTTAATACCTACCTAGGTGGGTCGACTTTGCTATTATATAGATTGTTTCTTTACTAATTAGGCTTATATCAATAAAAGTATACCAATGTAAAACCTGAGGTAGGCTACTTTTACACAAGCGTTCTGTATCTGAGACCACATATTTTTCAAATGAACTGGTCGTCAAACGCATTAAATTGGTTGCCTTACCTTCAAGGAAATAGGCGTATTGTACACCAAGAAATAAAACAAAACAAAAAAGCAAAGAACGCTTTTTTAAAGTACTTGGTAAGTATTTTGTAAATGGCACCCTAATTTGCATTAAATATGACCGCGTATTCCATGAAAAAATTGGATACATAAGCCATATGAGGGCAAAACACGCTGGCCCAACTTAAATGAGATTTTAACTGATTACTTAGGTAGTACCAACCTGGTACTACCTAAGTAATCAGTTAAAATCGGCTAGGAAGAATATTATTATAAACGCTAAAAGTGATCTCTTTCAGGCATTATATTAACTAACATCTGTAAAAAGTACAATTAAACTAACTATGTACAGAGGAATCAGTCAGATTACCTAAGGACCGTTACAAACGGCCTATAGGTAACTCAACTGTTCCAGACCAGTACCAGACGGTAGCGTGCCCAAGACACTGGCTGCATTGCCACGCTGAATAGCTATGCTAATTCGCTGGCCTAAATAAGAGCCAGCCCTTGGGTCACGTGTCACCTCAATCAAAAGCCCCGCAAGATTTTCGAAAACCCTGAGGGCACCGGCTCCCCACATCTGTAATATAATATGTATAGTGTGGTAGTAAATGTGTTGCTTTTTTGTGAGCTAACTCATTTAATTTTTCTGTTGTTCACAATAAAAATGTTAAATGACGCCATCTACACTTAATCCCTACGTACTATTAAACGTCTTGAGACTGTAAGGAGTTGAAAGATTTTCCGTCTCGGCGCCACTGTCTGCGATCGCGGTTACCATGACAACCAAGGAGCAGAATAAGGACATCTATCCGAATGAGATGGAACTTTTTTAGGCGAAGAACGTAGATGATGCTGCGCCGTAGGTCATTTGCCTCGCTACGCATAGTTACATTATGTATTTTAACTACTATATACTTTTTTAAATGTTTTATGATGTAGCAAAATGTAAGTAATCGTGATAAAATAATAATTTATTTGGAAATATATGGGAAAACCAACAGCACATTAATATTAGATAAACACAATAATATGACATAAAAGGCCAATTAAATTTTCATAATATGCTTGTGCACCAAATGATAGGTACCAATTGTCATTTCATCAACAGCCCATTAGTTATAGTGTCCACTATTGGAAAGAGCCTCCTATAAAGCTAGAGGATCTTGCCATAATCATCACGCTTGGCAGGCGGATTGGTGATCGCTGTTAAGGTACAGATAATACACAAAAGGAAGCTGCTGCCCTTCTTCTGGTGAGATCCCTTAGTAGTTTTTACGACATCCATGGACTGAGTTGTGGGGTTCGATTCGCGACTGCCACCGCGCCCAATATATCTAACCAATTGCTTTCTGTTCAGGTAAATGAAAAATACCTTCAAAGAAAGTCTATCTCTGTAAATATGTTGCTTCGGGAATGGAACATGTAACCTCTTTTACTTTCATTTCATTTTTTATTCACCAGCCACTGAGAACTTAGTTGTCTTTTCACAGCTTTTAAATCAATTTCAAAGTTTCCGTGAAAATTCTACCACAGAGTATAAAACCCGCCGTCGAAGCAATTATACAGTTTAATTAATGACTATCGTTAGCGGAATTTTATACGGCCCGTTAAAGTTAGAGCGCTGGTGAAATTGTTGCCTTCTCGCGGTGGAAGGGTGTGGCAATCAGTTTTATTTAAAATCTCTGAAAAGTTTTTCAATAATTGAAAATACAAATAGCTTGTGTATTTTCAATTATCATATTTTGCAGAGAAAGGTCAAGTGTTTTACCATCAACAAAAACTTAAGACACTAATTCCTGGAAATTTAATTCTAAGCCCTTTGTAATGTACAAAGAAGAACAACCTCGAAAACAACACTTCTCTGCCAGTTTCCGTAGATATTCTGTGAAAATCCTCGTCGTTTTGAGCAATAAAAGATACGATCCAAGGACTTCTTGATAGAACAGTGCTAAGTTGCCAGCTATTCAAAAAAATATTCAAAATTGAAATATCTATATTGCTCCAACCATGGTATAAAGGTGGTGACTAATAATTGTAAATAATGTTCTCGTGTTTCACTATAGCCTAGCATGCAATACTTATTAGTTAGTCAATAGTCAGTCATGCACGGGCTTTAACAATTAATGCTGAAATATCAACGCATCCGATGTAATTAATTAAACCGGAATAGAATATTGCGACCGCAGCAATGCTTTGCTTTGAGCTATTCAGTAAATGCTTCAGATATTATACGAGGTACTATCACTGGGGATGCGGTTTAATCATTTCTAGTTAGATAAAGCCTATAGTGGTGGGCTCGAATCAGTTTTTTTTAAACAACTAGGAGACGGGACAAGCAAGAGCAAGTAGCCCACTTGGTGTTAAGTGCGTCTCTTGCCTATAAGAATGCCTTACTGCATAGGTCACATCCACAGAGAACATAGCCTACTCGGCACTGCATTGCGCCCGTCAACTTGAGGCATAAAGGTGTTAAGGATATGTACGTAGTTTCACCGGCAACCATACCCTTCAAACCGGAACACAGCAATGTTGCATGGCGGCCGAAATAGGTATGGTGGTAGTAATTCTCCGGACGAACCCTTTCACCAAGGGCTTCTTCTACTCTTTATTGTACGACGGACACGCGCATGGCTTTGATCTCTCTTGGTGTAGATAACTCACCAAGCTATGATAAGGGTTAAGGGCATTTCATCCGGAATCCTCAATAGACCGAGGAACTGACTATCTTACGGAACACACGAAACACAACAATTTAGAATGGTCGTTATGGCAACATACTTAGGTAAAATGGTGGTATAAAGCCAGGCTGACTTAAGCAAAGTCCTACCACCCACCAAACCAAGAACATCTTTGTACACCCCTGCTAATCGAACCCTGGACCTCTGGGTCTGATTCCGGTGGGGAAACCACTAGTCTATAGAGTCCGTTAATATCGCATGAGTGAAAATAGTTGCTCTGAAATTATGTAAATAAAATAACAATAAATGCATTATCAACAAAAAAATATTCAGACATTATTTAAAAATTAAATATGACCAGAAAGCATTAGCATCTGGTGACTCCGTGGAGGTACAAAAAATACTGAGGATGTACGAAAAGAAGCTGTATTGGTCGAGTGGGTTAAAGTTTGCTTTCTGATGCTAAGATTGTGGGTTCAATTCCTGGTCTTGCAACTATGGATTTTCCATTTCTGAAAGATGATATGCACTTTTAGCATAAAATCCGCTTATTTTAATTTCCTTATACCTATAAAATCTGATCCTGAGCTGGCATAAAAATACTTTTTAAAAACAAGAAATACATTTTTGGCCCCAAAAAGCTGGACACAATCTGGCTTCTCGATCAGACTACTCGGAAAAGCTTTGGTGAGAGAAATAAAATGGCTTTTATGCCCCAACCGCAGCGTACCGCAAACTGTGCAACTAAAATACAATCGGAACCATAACGATACAATGGGGCTAACAATACTATTTATATATATACCTACTAGGTTCAATCAGAAACAAAACATGGTCTTTACACTCAACGAACTTCATCTCGTTATTTTGGAATGTTGTACGTATCTCATAATATAGATAGATAAGTTTACTACAAAAAAAAAACGTTATCTAGTTCCCATATTAAAAGCTTTGCTTAGTTTGGGACTAGATGGCGCTACGTGAAATTAATTTCCTGTATTTCAAAGAACCTTGGCTAAAAATTGAAAATGAAGTTTAAACGGGTGTAAGGACAATCATATCTGAATCTTCAAAAAGGGTGTTGTATCATATAGTACGTATGTATTTACAAAAAGTATTTAAGTATTTTATCCGTAATCTAGTTCCCATATTACAAGCTATGCTTAGTTTGGGGCTAGATGGCGCTGTGTAAAATGAATGTCCTGTAAACATACATTTATATTGTAATGTGTCTTAGCCTTTTCTCTTTGCTGTTGAACGCATTCGAAATGTTGGTATTGTAAAAACCGACTAATGTTCTAGCCACCGAACCAGTAGATCAGAAAATATTAGTAGATTATACTATAGATATACTGAAGAGATACTGAATAGTGCGGCTTACAACTATGTTAAATGTATTATAATTTTAATATTGGAGACAAAACACCGACCAAATAATCGACACGAGTGGTTTTTTGGGACAAAAATCCGATCTGCTACTTGCGGGATGGGAAATCGGAGCAGATTGGAGCAAAGCAAGACCTAGGGCGTTATAACCCTTATAACACTTGATTCACCCGTAAAACACCAAGACGTGGCAGCTGTAGTGTGTAGTAGTGATCATGTTATTATTAAGTATTAAGGTGAATGCTTAGTACTTTATATAAATATAACTACCAACATTTCTGCTAAATGTGGTGATTATTGCTAATTGGCCATTGTTCTCCTAAATAAGATCTACGAGTATAGCCTTAGTGGTGTTATGAAGCGTCTAGAAAACATAATACTCAAAACATAAAACGCCTAGTAGTTTTTTTTACATATATAAGTTGTCTTTGTTACATTCCAATTTTAACCAACTTCCCAAAAAGGCGGAGGTTCTCAATTCAACTAATATATATATTTAATCACCATAAAAAATGTATGATCTTAACCGTAGTATCAATAAATAAATAAATATTTCAGGATATTAATTTCACACAGTTTGTATATACATTAAAGTTTTAAGTGAAGTATGTTCCTTTGTTTTTTTCAAAAGTAACCTCTCTCTCTATCTGTTATTGCTATGCAGACGGGATTGGTACATTGTTATTTTGGAGAACTTGCTTGTATCAAATCAGCCGTGACATGGTCAGAGAGTGAGATCACACAATCATGTACGAAACCCCGCCTGGAGCAACACATACTACATGGTATGGGGCATTGGTCCGCTGTTAAAACCACCACTTCATCACGCCACTCATCAAATCATGTTAGACGTCATACTATTTGATGAAGGCTTTTTACAGTCTCTGCACTTTCACATCTTTGTCTAAGAAAAAGGCCGTCTAAAAATTAAGATAAAATGGCTCTCGGGAAAATTTTACATAGGATGATGGTGATATCAACAAGCCACCAAGCAACTGAGCTTTTAGCTCAGGTAACTTTGCCTTCTGCGCTGTAGGCTGTGAGTTCAATCTCTTTCTCACCCAGGACAAACATTTCTATGATAAATTTCTGTGTTCTGTGTTCCTATGTTTGTTCTGTGTTTGGGTATAAAAAACAAAGTATTTAACTATTCTTAAAGTATCCGTGGTATAGTTCCCAGAATACAAGCTTTGCTTAGTTTGGAACTAGATGACGCTGTGTCAAATTAGTGTCCCTTTAATATACGAGTGCAAGACCCGCGACTTTGTTACCATCAAAATTATTTCTTAATAAACTGCCACACATAAGAAATGCACCCTCTAAATTTGAAGCCGCCGCAAGGTTAAGGTCGCGAACGCTCAGACAGACCTCTTGCTTCGCGCCCATAGGCTAGCGAGTCACCTAGCGAGTAGCTTAGTAAAACGAACGTTCTAGAATGTTCACAACCGGCAGCACTACGCGCCTGGCGCCTAGCTAGTCGCTTAGTGTGTATCCAAGTAAACAAACGTGTTGGTTTTTTGTCACAAGGCGGGCTTGACTCGCTAGCCTGTAGGCGCGAAGCAAGCCGCCTGCCTGTGTGGACGTATTAGCCTAACGGTTTAGCGCATACACTCACGTCAAGCTATTTTATATATACCTCAGGGTGCAATGCAGGGCCACATTATTTATTTTCTTTTATGTAATGCCGAGAAGCTGCTACACTTTAATCCACATGACTTGCAGTATTTTAAAAATCGGTTTTAATATACTTTATATTTTTAATATTTGTCAAACCTTCGGCCTCATAATAACTTGAAAATCAGGTGTGATGAAGGCCGAGCAAATTCCAGTCGCACAAAAAAAACCGCTGAACCAATAATAAAAATAAGAAGTTGCAGAAAAGTATTCATCAAGTTCCGAATATTATCCTTGCAGACTCATGAATTCGTCAGCCACGGTCCTTGACAACTTGAAGCTATCATGCACAAACACGACTCCACCATCTGGCATAACTCATCCTGAAAATTCCACCCGAGAATTAAAGCAGAATGTTTTGCCTCGTTATCTGTGGTATTTTATTTTGTGGAAATATTTCACGAAATACAACATTTTGGACATTGACAGCTGCGGTTTTAAAGTAGGTCAACGTGTTTTTTTTTATTGAACAACGGGTGAGAATTGGCCTATTCATAATTCATTTATTGTTCGTAAAACTAGGGTATACAAATGTGTTAAAGCTTAGTCCATCTGCTAAGTCCTGCTTAATTATAATAATCATAATCAAAAATAATAAAAATAAAAAAGACAAATACACTTTTTTTTTTAACAAACATCTATATATTCATCATACAAATGTTTGCCCTGGGTGGGAATCGAAACCACATACGAACGAACGTGGAAACGCTCTTCACCCGGAATATTCATCAGTCTGAGGAGTTGGCTATCTGACCTTTAAATGCTGGAACACATAAATTTAGAATTGTTCTTAAGGGGACCAGTTTTGGTAAGATGGTGGTAGCAAGCCAGACGGACTTTAACGAAATCGTACCACTAACCAAACCAAGCACAATACTGTACTTGTCCCAGATACAATACCTTATAGGTATTACGGGTATTGAATCGGGGACCTCTGGATTTGACACTGATGGGATGTGTGATATGTGGATATTTGGAGACAATTTTTGAACGAAATTAATGGATACGTATCTAAGTATTACCATTGTTATGATTAATTATATTAAGTACCTAATAAAAATATTATAAATTTGTTATATTGCTTTCAATTATATACCTACGCATGTTTGTTAATTTAACGCATATTATGATAGAAAAGGTGGAACCGACTTCACAAAAACTTTGAAAATAATTCTATGGGAAGTTCATATCTTTTTAAAGTTGGTGCTGACTTGCTTAAGATAAACAGCAGGATCGTTGTCGTAAGATAATCTCATTACATAATATATATAATATATATTATGTAATGAGATTATTAAGCTCCGCCTTCTTAAGCATAATATAAACAAACCCAAAGAATTGATTTCAATTTTTTTGTGAAGTCGGTATGTACCAATTTTTTTAAAAAGCTCACTATACAATGTTTTGTGATAAGTGATTTAATTAAAACACGATTTTATCACTTCTAATAGTCATGATTTACCACCAAAAAGTCATTGGTGTCTGGCCAGAATCGAACCCACGACCACCAAATTTTTAGAAAACTACCAATCTGTAAGTAGGTACCCAGCAAAGTAAAAAAAAATCATGCAGATCGGACCTCAATTGGCGAAGATATATTTTGTTTGCGGTTGTCCGTTGAAGAGTTTTGGTTCACGGATACAAAGATAGATTTTTTAAAGTACACCAAATAACAAAAATAAACAGACAAGTAAGAAAAACACTTCAACTTGTTACAATGCGGCCTTATCCCTAAAATCTATTCCATGCAACCTTTGGATGGAAAGAATAGCTAAGAGCAGAAAAAGTGGTATACTAAAGTAAACATTGATAACAAAGATCTTTATCGGATTTTCACCATCTTAAAATGGAACCAATTTCAGAAGACCTCTATTGATCAAAAAAAGAACTCAGTAAATCTGTTAAAATAAGAAATCTCTTAGAAAAATCTGTGAACATTATGTACCTTGAAAAAAAACGGTCCGAATAGAGATCCTCGTACTTTTTGGAAAGTCGGTTAAAATTGCCTGATTTATTAATTGCCTTGTAACTAAATACAAGTTTCGTATGCGCATAAGAAGCGCGTCAGTCTTCTTCAATCTCCAAAATGAGAAAAAGGTTCCGAACACTAATAAAATTAGGATTACAGACACCTCGACCCGGTACAAAACTTTTACATACATGACCAATAAAAGTAATGTGTCGCATCAAATTTAGCTACCCCGAAACAGTAAGGGGTGTCTTTTACAACGCCATTTGGCAACAAACGTTGTGCCCCGTAACGAAAGGGTCGCAATATTAGCATTTAAATAGAATCGGGCAGCACTTCTGGAAAAGTTGCAAAGGAAATTGCAAAAAACGAATGATTTTGATGATTTGGTAAAGTGACATCTGCACGCGATGCGTCGCAACTCGTATTGACAGGATTTAGAAAATGGAAAGTGTGTTGAAAAGACAATAGTGTTTTGATTGAGGTGATTTTTTTATTCGAAACCTAGAATGCAAAAACTCTTCAACTCAGCCCATGGATGTGTGCCGTGGCGGCCGCGGCTTAAGAAATGACCCCTTCAACTCAGCCGATGGTTGTCGTAAAAGCCGAGTAAGGAATCTCACCAGAAGAAGGGCACCAGTTTCCTTCTGTGTGTTATTTACACCTTTACTGCGATCACCAACCCGCGTGCCAAACGTGGTGATTATGGCAAAAAAAACCCTTACAGTTTTTGAGGGGGGCTCTCCGTCCAGCAGTGGACACTACTGGGCTGTTGATGTAAAACCTAGAATTACTTCCTGTAATGCTCCTTCTGTCCGTATTTATTACGGTACGTTACTGACTGCCCTTTACCTGCGATATAAGAAAAATATATCAGAAAAAAGGCAATTACTTAGGTAAATAATTTAGTTATTTCCTGATGAATCCAGGTATCTACCTAAAGTAACTAGTATCAGAAATAAAAATACGAGTGTGTATTTAGTTTTGAAAAATGCTTTAAATTCCAATGTAAGGAAACCTCTTTTAAAAAAGAGAGATCTTTCGGGACTAAAATGAAAAATGTGCTGAATTTTTGCGATACATCAACTCGAACAACAACTCCCATTATTTCTCGATCACTTCGAGCACCTTTCTCTTTCACACCATCCCATTTATCTAACAAAAGAGCGGGATATCGAGAAAATCAGAGATTGATTGCCCCACCTGTGCATTATTCGTTTCTGGCCTATAAATTATGTAAAATAGATTTTGTTTCTGCAAGGCTAGAACGCACATTACAGCGACGAGACCTTTAAAGTATTTCTTAATTACCCAATTAAAAACCAACTCTCTGTGTAAATAAAATAGGGTGTAAGTTGGCTTGTCAGTGTTTTTTCGAGATTTTTCGCTGTTTATCATGTCGGGATTATCCGGTTGCCGATGTAATATAAATCAAGAAAGCGATTTAGGTATCCGCGGAACGGAAGTGCAAACGAGCCTCCCAAATATAAAGAATGTCGTAAAAAAGCTTTTTCGGTATTGTGCGATGCTCTCAGAGGATAAAACCTACGTGAAATAAATGAGGTATTGTGTCTGTGTTGAGCACTTAATCCGAGAAAATTATCAAAAGTTTTTTGAACGGTATTTGCAAACTTTGAAAACTTTAGCGGTTTTTACGATGTGAACGTAAAATTATTAGTACAATACAACAGTCAAAATGGCTGTTACGATTTATCGATTGAAAAAAAACAACTATCAGTGTTTTCCACGTATTTTAACACTTTTGGGTGGTGGTAGGCTTTTGTTTATATCCGCCTGTCAGCTACCACCATCTAACAAGTATGTCGCCATAGCAATAATTCTAAATTGTAGTGTTCCGCCATTTATAGGTAAGATATCCAGTACCTCAGACGGTCTCCTCAGTTAAGGATTCCGAATGAAATGCGCTTCCGCCTTCGGCCTTATCATAACTTGACCCCAGGTGAAAAAAAGCACTTTCCCGTCATACAGTAAAAAAATAAAAGTATCAATTTAGTTATTGCTTAAAAAGTGCACTTTACAATACATAAATAGCATTTAACTACTCAAAATAGCACTCTACACATCATCATTTTGTTTATTGTGCTATTTTTATGCCTGTCGTACCAAAAAGTAAAAGAAAAATAAGGTAGGTACGTACTGTAAGTAGATGCATACCTAATGTATCTCCTTCAAATATGTCATGGCAGATAGACAAAATTGTACGTATCAGGGCGACTTTGCTGTAAATGACGTAGTTGCATGGATATAATATGTAGGTACAACTACAATTTTTTTGCGTAGTTGTCATTTACAGCAAAGGAGCGTGGAGAACATTTATCTCGCTTTGCACAAATAACAAACAGTTTGATACAACGACCGATAGAAGCTTGTTGAGCTATCTTCGACGCGGATACAAAGACAACGATTACATTTGCATACGAGAACCAATAGACTCGGCAGTGTTGACACATCTGTGGGCACACAGGACAGGAATAGGAATTACGGTTACAATAATACAGTAGTCCTACTATTAAAATTAAAAAAATGGCAAGAAAATTTAGGACATACTGCAACAGCCCTTATTAATTTACAGATTAACAGTCAAAATAAAACACTTTTTAATGTAGTACAAATATACGAGTATTACTCGTATATTTGTAATATTATACTTGCTTGTAACATGTATGCCTTACAGCTCAGTGGGTAGTAAATTTGCCTTCTGCGCTGTAGTTTGTGGGTTCAATCCCACCCGGGACAAACATGTGTGATTAATATTGATGTTTTATCTATGTTTGGGAGTAACTGAATAGAGAGAGAAATTATATCTTATGTATTTAAAAAAAAGTGTAATATAAGTGTTCTATTTGTAATGTTGTTTCCATATAAGTACAAGTTTTGCATAGTAAGGGTGTTGATAGCGCCGAGTAAAACTAAGTTCCAAGATCTTTAATTAATGATTTAACTTTAATATTAATTGTGTGATAGTTAAATTTTGCATTTTGTAATAAAACTCATGTTTTGAATACCACACTGTTTATTCCAGTCACAATCTCGACTCGAGTTGGTGCAAACGTCTGTTACATTAACGTTAAAATGAACTAAATCTTGCAGATAAATTATAGAATGAGTGCTTAAAATCGACACCAAATTAATTGAACCGAACCATGTGAATTACAAGAAAGGCGAACTTATTTTTATAACGTTTAACCACCTTCTCTCTTGTAAAATAAGTAAAGATGTGACAAAAGATGGAGCACACTTGTCTAAAACATATTCACTCTGGACTTGAAGGCTCCAAAATTGTACTTGTATGAAAATAACAGACGATTGTAACCAGTTTAATTCCATATCAGTGCTGATAATACGGGAGGCGAATTGATTTGTGCGGCACAATGGAACGTCTTACAAAGTTTGTAAATCGGAGTCAATGAGGGGATTGAAGTATTTACCCTGAAGTAACACAGTGATGAAACCAGCATGGAGGGTATGATTTTGAAGCTCGCAGAATAGATCTACAAAAATTACAAAAATGTAAAACTATTTTTATTAATTAGTATAGTTACACAGTTTATTGTGTCATTTATTTCTGTGAATAAGTTTATCTTTATCTTTAATTGCCGCTTGTCCGGTGGTGAAATGTGGCAGGAGGGATTAGGTCAAAGAAATTGTGTGCGCATTTGCCAGTGGAACTTGTGGAGCACTGACAGCCTGGCATCCCACCAGATTTCCACGAAAATATCAACTGAACATCTATCGATCTCGATAAAGAAGAGCTTTGGCCGAAAGGTATTGTGTTTAGAATGTATCGACGATTATTGAACGCAGCACTAGTCAGTCACGTACAGACTTTACGTGCCAATAAATAGTTATAGTTACTTATGTATGTTAGTTTTTTTAAGGTACCTATAGTACTAAACTATAACTATAACTAAGCTAGAATAAGATTTTCTATTGTTGCCTGAAATAAACTGATATTTTTATTTAATTTTATTTTATTTAATTTTACAATTTTAAGAAAACTTACAGCTAGGCTTATACAATTAGGTGTATGTTTTAGATATCATGCATAAAGTATACATGATATGCTGCTGAAGGCCAATTAAAAGTTTCCACTTATAGCTATTTTGTAGAAAATCTAATGTGAAAGTAAGTAAGTAGGCGACAGAATAGATATTATGTTTATTATTATTATTTATATATGAAAATAATAATTTCGAATCGCCTCTGTGATCTAGTGGTTCTTGTACCGGTCAGATCCAGAGGTCCCAGGTTCGACGCCCATGGGAGTACAATATTGTGCTTGCTATTAGCATCTTGCCTGTCGTCTAAACAACAATTCCATATTGTGGTGTTTCGACAATTAGAGTTAAGCTCTTCAGACAGTTGAGGATTCTTGGTGAAGTGCCTTTCGGCCTTATCATAGCTTGAATTCAGGTGAGATGAAGGCCAAAAGATTCCCCACCGTACAAAAAAAAATACCGATTGGAGCGGTCAACTTATGAACCGTAAAGTTAGTCGAAATTTCGTTCGCTTCTTCGCTAACTAAGTAGTTTCGTTTCGTTTCGCCTGAAGTTTTATGATGAAAAACTACTCGATCAGAACCGATGAAAAATAAAACTTAGGCTGAGATACTGGCTGCTTCTCAAAAGGGTAGGCTAAGAACGCCAACTAGGTAACTTATCTCATCAGTCAGGTTTATGTAACCCAAACCAATGAAACATTTTAAAGTAAATACTATGCAAATAGCAAGTATATGAAATTAAAATAGAAATATAAACATATAAAAAACGACTCAACTTTTACCCTCTGATCAGTACTCAGATCGTGGATCTTATGCAGATCACATATAAGGGGGTAGTCAGAGGCACTTGTCGGTACGCTCGGCGAGTCGGTAGCTAGTAAGCAATACAAGATGACAATACAAGATATGCAAGACGTCATACAACATGACAAATTGCAAGCACATCGCCGCTCAGTCCGCTAAGTGTCAATACTAGCCAGTTGAGTGACACATGCATTTTGGGATTTCGTCTAGTCTTGAGGGTGGATCTACCAATTATGATCTGTCAGATATCTGACCGGAACCTTTTTTCTATTGTATGACGTAGAAGCGCTTCGCCTTCATCTCACCTGGTTTTGTCAAGTAATTATAAGGCCGAAGGTGAAAGGCGCACTTCGCCCTGTATCCTCAGCAATCTGAGGAAATGGCTATCTTACCTCTAAATGCCGAAACACAACAATTTTTAGAATTATTATTTTGGCGACAGAATTAGGTGAGATAATGGTAGTTAGCCAGGCGGACTTAAACAAAGTCCTACCACCAAACAAAGCAATCACAATATTGTACCTGGGGATCGAACCCGCGACCTCCAAATCTGACACCGGTAGTTGAACCACTAGACCACAGAGGCGGTTAATCTTTATTGGTCTGCAACCTCGTATTGCTCTATAAGTGTCATCTCCCTTTCCTTATACCTATTCTTATTCTATCACGCCACACAACCTAATATCCATTCCTAAGGAAGGTCAACGTCAGGCAGCCAGTCTTAAAACTATAAGTCAAACAACTTATACCTAGTGCCAATAGGGATAAAACCAGAAGATGATGATGAGAATGGATTTTGGGGAAATATCCACGGGATAAATATCCTTTATTCCACTTAGTTCAACGAGTTGATGTTAAATTTGTTTAAGTTCACTTTAGTTTAGTTTTTATGCTAGTCGTCAGCAGTTTTTTTTTAAAAAATATAATGATCTGTGGGGCGAATACCAAAAAATGATACATCAAAAGCGAAAAGAAATTAATCTCACCAACGTCTTCAGCTTTGAATGAACAAAAAATGGAAAATAATAGAAGTACATAACGCGAGCACCGTTTCATCTCAGAGAATATCGAAATTATAGAAGCGAGAGAATACAACATTATTACTTTCTCGTAAAAGACACGAAATGAATGATATTGCAAGAAAAAATCCAGATACTAAATACGATGCCACCACGAAATGCAGTGTAAAACGTATAAAAAATAACTTTATTTTATAAATGTGATAACTTTATTCAATAAAAAGTACAATTAAACTAACTATGTACAAAGGAATCAGTCAGATTACCTAAGGACCGCTACAAACGGCCTATAGGTAACTCAACTGTTCCAGACTGTTCCAGTTGTACCAGACGGAAGCGTGCCCCAGACACTGGCTGCATTGCCACGTTGAATAGCTATGCTAATTCGCTAGCCTAAATAAGGGCCAGCCTTGGGAGAGATCCTTGGGTCACGTGTCGCCTCAATCAAAAGCCCCGCAAGATTTTTGAAGACCCGGAGGGCACCGGCTCCCCACTGACCCAAAGTCTCCGTCCCAAAAGGCTGAAATAGGTAAGCTCTGTCGATATTTGCGCCTTTTGTGATCCTCGGCCGAATCAGCCGCCGCACCAGCCTTAACTGATGTCCCAGTCAAATGAAATGGCGAGGCCTACCCATTTCCCAAGGGACAAGAGTCATACCGTCGGGCCGCTTACCATCATCACGTAACAAACCATTCGGTTCAAGAACGGCTGGAACATTGACACTGGTAAAAGCTCGACGGATAATGTCATTTAGACTTGCGTGACGTGAAATCCTGCCGGCAGACCTTGTGCACGAAAGTCCGTGAAAACCAAATTGATCTACGGCCGCACCGCACCGGCACTGGTGAGAGGCGCAGCAACACCCAACTGAAGACAAGTGGCAATACGGAAAGTTACAGGATCCATAAGTGTACCAGTATTGTAAGATGGATGTGCTTGCAGCCAAAGACCTGATTCCTATTTTGAAACAGCTAAGAGACGAGCACGATCTGTGGAGGTTGAGCACGTATGTAATAGATAATTCCGTGTCAACTAGCACACAGGCCCGTCCCACTGCACGTAACGTTACCTATACAAACGTTGTTTGTCGTTCATTTTAAGGAAGCATATCCGATTATCCGCTGATTTGTGTTCTCCAGTACAATAAGTTTGTACTCCGAGAGCCTCTTAACTCGCTGGGTGCTGAAACACTCAAACCCCTTTTTGCATTTTATGTTACTTTAAAAACAAAAGTCCCTTCTTTTATTCGGCCTAAGGGTTGCAGTCGTTAAGATAAGGAGTGGGGTCTTAATGACCGAAATTAATTATTTAAGGCCCTTGGTTACATAATCAAAACATTCTAAACAAGGCATGGTTCATTTAATTTACGAGTAGTAAAGTGATTGTGTCGAGTTATGTTTCTAAAACCTCAATGAAAATAAAATGTGCATAATTTTATTTTCATTGAGGTTTTAGAAATACATTGACCTTCTTAATACCTCTACTCCACTAAGTTCAACTCGTTAAACCATACTTCACGGTACATGATGAACGGTACAGTTCAGCCAGAGACCTAGATCGATCTCTTAATAGAAAAAAGGATGGGATGTTTGGCAGGTTCAGCAGCGGTTTTTTAGAATTGTTGTTATGGTGACAAAATTACTTAAACAAAGTCCTACCACCAACCAAACCAAGCACAATATTATACTCCCCTTGGGGATCGAACCCGGGACCTCTGGATCTGAAATCGGTGGGTTTAACCACTAGATCACAGAGGCGGTAAATAGATAGGTATATTGAACTGTTCACAACTATTTAAAAATGTATCGAGCTATGCTACGGGCTCATAGCACGGTAATTAAACGATCGATGCCAAATCTGGCATTAACGATTCCGACGGCTATTGATTGCAGTCAATAATATGACTGAAATGGTTTGCTTCAATGCGCTGCATGTGTAATTTTCGTGTGGCCAGTCCAATATTTTGTCTCAACAATTTTTCACCCATGGACCATGGAAATGCGGGCTCATAAGCTTATGATGGTGGGTTAGTTTATTTTCGTGGTAAGTTTATGTTATTTTCATAGTGCTATGTCGTATGGCATATTTTTATGAGGAAATGCAGAAAATATGGGAGGTACTAGGTAAGATTAAATAAATAAATATGACAGGACGGGACATTAATTTAATTTTGTATTCTTATGCTATACGGCCAATTTATAAAATGGAAACTCTGTGCTATGCCTGAGTTTTGGGAACACCAAAACTCAGGCATGTCTCAGCATTGAAACAGAGTTTATTAACGTCTCCCTATTGGTAAGAGTCTGATTGGTCCGCTCAACATGGCCTCTCTCAGAGAAAAAGAACGGTCTTTTTCTCAAGAAAACAGGCATGTCAGCTCTGAAGACAACTCAAGTGCACAGCGTCTCAACGCTCGCGCCGAAATCCAGTCCACTGGATTCATTTTCGTAGACTAAAATGACTAGGAGAGTACTTTCTGGCAGGACATTGCCAGGACAAATAAAAATAAAAGGCACTCTAAGCCGTCGGATGTTACTGCCTGAAGCTTGGCACAGCTGTTACTGCTCACACTATATTGGAGCACTGCTACCTTGGTAGGCAGGATAGTAATCGCAGTGCTACTGGACATGGGTTCGCTATAACCTAAAGCTTGCCTTTTTTTGTCCAACCATAGATAATTAAAAACGTACTGTGAATTCCACCAGATATATTCAACAAAGAATACAGGACTGTATGTGAACACTGTGTTAAAAGCTATAAAAAGCTGTGTAGGGGGAGCCGGTTTCCTCCGGGTTTTCAAAATCTTGCGGGGCTTTTGATTGAGGCGACTCGTGACCCAAGAGCTGGCTCTTATTTAGGCCAGCAAATTAGCATAGCTATTCAGCGTGGCAATGCAGCTAGTGTCTTGGGCACGCTTCCGTCTGGTACTGGTCTGGAACAGTTGAGTTACCTATAGGCCGTTTGTAACGGTCCTTAGGTAATATGACTGATTTCCTTTTACATTGTTAGTTTAATTGTACTTTTTATTGAATAAAAATACATCAGTATCTAAGTATTTAAAATGAGAATCATTCAACGTTTATACGACAAAGTCTAACTTTCCAGTATACGCAACATTAGCAGGCAAACGACGTCGTAACGCCGCGTGTAACGGAACGTACTGGTTAGCCGTTAAACCACATATCTTCACGTAGGCGAAGGTTCTACGGTGGTTACATTATCTTTATCTGTATTCTGCTTTCTTTGTCTAAATATAAAATTGTAGAGTACATTTTTGATTGAAACAAAATCAGAACCATAAACCAGAGTTATTAGAGACTTCAAATTTTCAGTGTAGTTTGCTTATAGATAGGGATATGGAAGGTTAGGCCTCATAGTTCAGAACTGCCTCTATGGTCTAGTTGTGCCTTCCGGTGTCAGATCCATAGGTACCTGGTTGGATCCCAGGGGAGTACTTGGTTTGGTTCGTAGTATGACTTGGTTAAAGCCTGCCTGGCTAGGTACCATCAACTTACATAATTCTGTCATCGTAAAAAAAATCTCAAATGTTGTGTTCCGGAATTTAGAGGTCAGATAGTCTGTTCAGGATTTGGGATGAAGTTTCCCTCCACCTTCGGCCTTATCTTAACTTGTAATCGGGTGAGATGAGGAAAAAGCGCTTTCCCGTCGTATATTTTTTTTAAAAAAAGGTCTAGTGGTTCCTCAGAACTATCTCTATGCGCAATAAACATTTTGTTGTATTGTATTGTAGCTTTATACGCAGTGTGGATTAAAAAAAAGGGAAATTCACTACAACATACCAAACTTAACCATGTATTTTTGTATTCATGTTTTATACTGGGTTCCTAATAGAACGAACTTTGTTCCTAATATAATGATTCTGTTAGCTAGGTAGAAGAATAATCAATAAGATATACAAGATACAAGATAACAAGCCTCATAGCTCAGTTGGTAGTAGCCCTGCGTTCTGCGCTGTAGGCTGTGGGTTCGATTCCCACCCAGGACAAACATTTGTGTGATGAATATAGATGATTGTTCTGTGTTTGGGTGTTGTGTCATATGTATTTACAAAAAGTATTTGAGTATTCTATCCGTTATCTAGTTCCCATATTACAAGTTATATGGAAGAAACCAATAAATTCCAATAAAGGAATGTAATTTTGATTGATCATATCACATATACGCAAATTATTTTGCTATGTTTGCAATGTGTAAATTTAATTTTATATTTGTCACACGTCGTGTGTCAAAACTTTGGAAAAATATTAAGCCCGGTAGATGGTACCTAGGTACTAGGTGGGTAGGTTTAACATTTTTGCTGGTCCATCCGTCGGCGTCAGAGGGAGAGCTATGAGCTTTTAGGTAAGAGCTTATTACTTTGCCGTGTTACGCTGAGTTTCACGTAAAACGTAATTATTTGGAATTGTCAATGGTTTTTTATCCACATCTAGTAGATATGCTATTAATTAGGTATTCGAGTGTAATAATGTCGGTCAAGCATGAACACTAAAAAAATAAAATTTAAATTGACGTGATTATAAAAGTAATGGTTTCATTTTGAAAGTTATGATGAGGAACCTCAATACATTTATTCACAAATAATTTAAAATAATATTTACAATTAAACTATGTACAAAAGAAGCATTTGGATTACTTAAGGACCGTTATCGTTTATAAATATGATTGAAAGCCAATGTACAATTATTGGGCATTCCTAAAAAAAAAAGCAAACGGCCTGAGTGGTTCACGCGAGCTTTTGCAAGAAACTTCTCCAAGAGTACTTTACTGCGTAGATTTTTTCATATATTAAGATCGAGATCTAGATACTTATATTGTGTTTAATTAGAAACGTGCGTTTAAAAGTATTCTATCTGTAATCTAGTTCCGATAATACAAGCTTGGCTTAGTTTGGGCCTAGATGGTGCTGCGTGAAAGTAATGTCCTGTAATATTTATTGCTAAATAAATAGTGAGAATGAAAATAGCAAGCATATAAAATGTTAGAAAATTCTACTGTTCTGCAAAGCCCGCCAGTCTCGATAATAGCTACCCTCACCCACACAATACCAAACTGCAGGTCATTCAAAGCCCCAAAAATACCTAGGTCCAGTAAGTTTGGGATCATTCATCCACAAACGATAGAACCATTTCGCGGGCTACGGTAAACCAGGCCGCAGATCACACCTAGTTAGCTAAGGCTGCCTGCAATATAATCTTGGCTACACTTCTCCCGGTAACATCGTCATCTATCATCAAACGTTTCAAAAATATATTCTTTCATAGTGCATTAATTTAAGTAGAAACTGAGGCACTAACTTTTGTTAACCTTTATGTATAAATAGAGGCTCAACCTTGTGCGTATCATAGATAACAATAATTGTTATTATTATTATTACTATGATTATATCTGTTTATACATATTTTTCTCTTTGCGCCTGTCAAGCGTGGTGATTTTAGCAAATACTAATTGCCTTTTTTCATTAAAAACATCCAAACGACCAAGCGATGTTCCTTTTAACAAGTTAAAAGTTCGACTTTCATCCTATTGAAACTAAAACTTGGTAAAAAACACTGTTTAAGAAAAAGACTGATCATTCATTTAATTATTAATGTAATAAGGCTATGTATGCCTAGAAAAACCATGCGCACTTTATTTTATTTTGAAATACTTACACAAATTTTACGAAGAAAAAAAGTGTTTTAAAATATGTTTGACCTTAGAGTAAAAGTGGTAAATACATACATACATATTTATAGGCGGTAAATACATTACATATAAAGAAAAATATTAGCAGTCGGGTAAAAAGAAGCTCTGAAAGCCACTCGGTGTGAATTTACAGTGAATAACCTAAGCCGGCTTTCGCTGAACTGTTGAAAAATGTGCGGTTCTGAACACACTGTCCATGCTGGCGGAGACTAAGCCTCTAAACAAATTGCTGGCAAACCCGGCTCACTGGCTCCTGGTACCTCGTATGTTTTTTATTCTGAAGGCTTGAAGACTTGAAGCCAGCCGGAAACTTTTTTATTGGGTGTCAGAATGTAATTTACATTATTTTGACGAATGATCGGTCGATACTTTAATTATCATACATATTTTTTTAGGGTATTAATTCAGACAACAAAGATCCAATTACCTACATGTGCCTACACATTTTTAAATATAACTGAATGATATATAAATTCAGAAATACTAAGTACGTATACCTACCTACATATAATAAGAACATATAAATTAATAAAATTACAACGAAGCCGGTGCCCTCCCATGGGCTGGCTCTTATTTAGTCCAGCAAATTAGTATAGCTATACAGCATGGCAGTGCATCCAGTGTCTTTGGCACGCTTCCGTCTGGTACTGGTCTGGAACAGTCGAGCTACCTATAGATCGTTTGTTTGGTATATAATATATATAATAATATATAGTTAGTTCAATTGTACATATTATTTATAATGTTTGTGAATTATATTAAAGTTATAAATTATATCGATACCTACATTAGAGACATAGAGAGTAAGATTAGCGATGGTGATATTATGGGTGCCTCTACTTTTTGCTAGTCAAACCAGAGCTCAAAATTACGATGAAACCCTTATAACTTTTGAAAGTGTCCTTATGTCCTTTAAAAACATAGCCGGTAGCTTGGAAGCTAAATCTTCACAGCATCTAAAGGACCTCCAATATAGTGGATTTGGCCATGCAAGTTCTGACTGCGTTGATCAACCTCATGTTGTCGGCTCGAGTCAGCAGCGAGATTACTAATATCTTGTATGGTGCAAACTTTTGTACTTTTGAAAAGGGCGGCGGGATGAATGTTGACCCATAGCCGTAGGCACCACCCATAGCAAAATCAGATCAGGACTGCATCCTAAAACTTGAAGGGAAAACCTACTAAGTTTTCAGTCGCCTTCATGTTTGATGGACAGGTATATTTTTTTGTCTCATGATTAAATGTAATCAGTGACTTTATGAACATCTTATGTACTTATGGAATACAATAAAAGATTATGAATATGAAAGTCTATAATATATAATATCTAGAATATATAAGCACCCATCACTACCTATGGTACATCAAATATCATGACTACCTACTTACTTACGGTAACTGTACTGTGGCTCAAAATGGTGACGTGCGCTGGCCTGTAATTTGACCATAGAAAATATAGCGCTACATTATAAAGAGATATCTTACATATAAATAAGATAACTAAAAAAAAGTAAAGATTAAAAAAACAAACTCAACAAACTTTGACATAAAAACGGATCCACACGATCAAGCAAAGAGATTTGTGCCAAAAGATTTTTATCCAAGCCATGCATTTTGTTGTCATTGGTTCCGAGCATTTGATGCGAATTTGGACATACGAAGGTATTTTCGATGCTTTACAGAGTACGGTTGTTTCCGATTGTTCGGAAGACAATCGCATCGTTTTGATTGTATCGCAATCGGTTTGTGTCGTCGACCTGCAGTCTGCTATAACCCTTGTCGTAATTTAATGATTTTGAGTAAGTAAAGTACTATAAATGACAAACTCTAAACAGACCAAGTTTAAGAACTTTCAAACGTAAAAGAAGCACAGTCAACACAAACAAGCTGTAAACTTGCAACCCTCCCAGATTTAAGTACCGGTTGGACTTCGTGAAAAAGCTGATTTTTATATTATTAGGTATACGAAGGTTCTTTACACTGTAAAACCGGATATGAAAGCACCAGTGACCCATAGATTTACGACGTCCGGTTCCGCGCACTAAAACTACTTATTTACGGCGCGTGCATGCGACCGCCATTTTGAAACTCTCATTTCTGGTCTAGATTTTTTAGGATTACTAGGAAAGTAATATTATTTAGATATAAAAGACATAGCCTATGTTTTACTGTTAATGCATTCATAGTAAAACATGAAAAAAAAAAAATATAATAAATAAAAAATCTATAATAAATATGCATACATGTATGTATATTTGATTCTATAATTTTTATCGTAAATTAGTATCTATACGAGCACATTATTGTTTTGAATTATTTATTGACCCATATAATACCAACCATATAATATGAAACGGACTCCGATTGATTGCTTTCATTTCGACCCGGCTCTGTTTTAGGGAAAAAGGTTCTGATAGATTTTTTTATTAAGCACGTTTCGTATTCTAGTACAACAAAACTATATATAACTCGAGTCAATTTATGATTGGAAAACGTTTACTATCATTTTCACCATATCCAATTGCCGGTTCTCAATCTAGCCTTTGCCCCATACTTTTCTGAATGAACTCCTTTATGTTATGTCCTTCGTATTTGTCTGTCTACATATGTATTATACCAGTATCAATGTTCCAGCCGTTCTTGAACCGAATGGTCTGTTACGTGATGATGGTAAGCGTCCCGACGGTATCACTCTTGTCCTTTGGGAAATGGATAAGCCTTTGGTGTGGGACGTTACCTGCGTCGACACCCTAGCGAAATCTCATCTGCCTGGGACATCAGTTAGGGCTGGTGCGGCGGCTGATTCGGCCGAGGATCACAAAAGGCGCATATATAGTGGTCTCGACAGAGCTTACCTATTTCAGCCTTTTGGGGTGTAGACCTTGGGTCCCTGGGGAGCCGGTGCCCTTCGGGGCTTTTGATTGAGGCGACACGTGAACCAAGGGCTGGCTCTAATTTAGGCCAGTGAATTCGCATTACTATTCAGCGTAGCAATGCAGCCAGTGTCTTGGGCACGCTTCCGTTTGGTACTGGTCCGGAACAGTTGAGTTACCTATTTTAGGCTGTTTGTAACGGTCCTTAGGTAATCTGACTGATTCCTTTGTACATAGTTAGTTTAATTGTACAATTTATTTAATAAATGTTTATCTTATATACTCTAAAATTTACCTGTAACTTATATTCTTGTACATGTTTTGTAATATTGTAAATAGCAATAAATAATGTTTGTAATCATTTTTATTACTTTTGATCTGTTTTTGTAAACTTTTTTTTTTGTTATTTGTGAGCTTTACTTAGTTCGGGACTAGATGGTGTAGTGTGAAAAATCGATAAATATTATGTATTGGTAATTCATTATGTCAGATGCCATATACCTAATTGTTTCACTATCTCATAACATTCATTCACACACCCGAAAAACATAATCCTTCCGCTGTGTAGTCGGGTTAAAGAGTATCTCCTCGGTTTGAACAACAGCTTTGATCCAAAATAGACGTGTTTCTCATCCCGATCCTTTTATCTGTGTAACTTTGTTAGTGGACAATCCAATCTCGCGCCAATCCTCGCCAATCGCAGCGTCGTGATTGGAACCTCGATGGAAGTGCCAAGTCGCGACATAGGTATACACTACTTATAAGTAAGATACAATAAGTTGCGATGTTTACGTATATCTAAAAATACGTTGGCCTAGGTTTCTATAAACTTACATCAGGATGACTCGGAGTCATCCTGATGTAATTTTATATAAACCTAATGGAGGTAAGCGAAACTCCGACTCGAGCAAGGCGTCAGTTAAGGCGCTTACTGATATTGGTTTCCTAACTGAGCAATTTTTGCTCGTAAAGATTCTTAAGTAACTGAATCTCTAAGTAATAATGACCTAACTAACTGAATCTTTATCTGATTTAATCCAAACAAATTAAAACATACATATTTTGTATTTCAAGTGATTGCACTTGTTCACAACATTTACAAATGTTATAATGACACAAAAATGTACAACCCGTCACAAACCGTAGCGGGAATTTTCCAAAACTGATTCACGTGATGGGACCGAAAATATATATTGTCTCCCCGCGACCGTTACCAAAGTGTCCTCACAACAATCATTTAAGTATAGGCTCAAGAACTGGCTTATAGATGAAACCTTTTATAGGGTAGACGAATTGTACAAGTAGGACATATTTTCATGTAAAATTCATCTAAGTATGATTTAATAATATTTTATTTTATTTGATTATGTTTTATGACCTGTAGCCATTATTTTGTTATTACTACTACTATTTGTTGTGAATTTTTGTGTCATTATTACATTTGTATATAATACATTATTCTCAGGTATAATCGGATAAAGATTATCTGTCTGTGGTTCTCTCCAACCACCATTCTGCCTGACAAGTGTTTCGATTATGGATAAACCTTCCAGCCATGGAAGAGGCTCTGTCCAGCAGTGGACACTAATGGGCTCTTGATGTGTGATGTGTCTTTGGGAACTCCCCAAAGACACATCATCATTTTTCTTAAAACACTATTTTGTAACTTGACCGCAAACACAAAATTTGTGCAATTTCAAAATATCTTTATTTTGAAGAGCAAAAATCAGCGGTACTCCGGGAATGTCTTGACTGTAACCAAAATCTTGTAATGTAATGTAAAAAAAAACTCCCGTTTCAGCACTTAGACTCCCGAGTGGTCCGTTGTGCGTGAGGAATGTCCGGCTAGTATATAGCCAGCCTAACTCCAACCAGAAGCGCGGAATATTCGTGGGGTCTTCACAGGCTTCACGGAGTGACCTCGGGTTGTTGAGGATTTCCTTGCGTTGTGCTGTTACTCCCTCACATTCCAGGACTCTCTGCATTGGGAGATGTCTGTTGCTCCGATGGTAAACAAAACAAAGCTTTTTAGGAGTTACAAACAAAATGGAAGCGCTTTTTCAGCATAGTTTTTTAAATGGAACAAATTTTACCACGTCTCTCGTGGTAATCGTGTCAGAACAGCCGCACCCACAAACAGAAGCGAGTTATCTAACAAATCAATTGTCGTGTCCGCTCGGAACCTGATTCATTGTCACCATTTGTAACGTCAGCAGATAAACCAGATTGTAGACATCTATCTTGGAATAGCATTTTGCGGATAGACGTATTTTTAAATGGAACACTTTACTTTCCTTTGCGAATAAAACCCAAAACGTAGTTAAAAAAACACATAGACATTTATAATACACATCTATATACCACACACACATTATATTTACATTTATCTACATAAGCCTCTGTGGTTCTACCACCGGTATTAGATCTACAGGTCCCGGGTTTGATTACCAGGGGGTACAATATTGTGCTTGGCTTGTTTGCTGGCATGACTAGCTAAAACCATCATACCTAAGTCTGTCGCCATAACAACAATTCTAAATTGTTGTGTTCCGGCAAAGGTTATTTAAACCAATTCCTCAATTCGGTTGTGGATCTCGTGAGAAGCGCCTTCACCTTCGGCCTTATCTTGACTTGAGACCAGGTGAGGACAAGCGATTCCCCGTAGAGCAATAAAGAAAAAAGCGTGGTAATTGTATGAAATGAACTCGTGAAATGAATTCGTCTAATTAAAACGCATTCTTTTTGTGCACTCATACCGATTAAATTATATTTCAATGTAACTTAACTCAGTCTTTACATAGTCTACACAACTGCTAAGCTAGCTATTTTTTAATAATAGTACAGGAAGGTGCTTGACCTTCATCTCACCTGATTTTCAAGTAATGATAGTAGGCCGAAGGTGGAGCGCATTTCACCCAGAATCCTCCACCAACTGAGGAACTATATTACGATAAAACTATGTGAACTATAATAGTCAGCAAGCCCCAGCTTAGCGAGCCTGTAGGATATGACAATTCAAGCTAAATTTCCTGCCCGCCCTTCTATGCACAGATGCGATTAATGTTAAATAAATCGACTGTGGGTTGGAGTTTGTATACCTATATATATATAGTGGATATATGTCTACCTTTTTAGGAAGTCATCAAGCAAACTTTCAAAGAAACCTCGAGCTGGCCAGTAATGATATCCGCGAACAATTAGAGGCTAAGCAAACACCCGCCATAATTAGCGTGCCGGAACTTGTCACGAAGTTTAGGGCTGTGGTCGTGTGGGCTCGCCGAGGGCCACATGGGACGGGCGAGAACAGGGTCATGTAGACCAGAGCAAGCAAATTCATTTTTAAATTTGGAATGCTGCTCTGTTTTTCCACCAGACGACCTTTACACGTTCATAAGAAGCTTATAAGCATTTTATTTAACAAGCCTCGCAGCTCAGTTGGTAGTAGCTCTGCCTCTTTTGCGCTGCAGTCTGAGGGTTCTATTCCCACCAAGGACAAAATTTGTGTGATGAATATTGTTTGTTCTATGTTTGGGTGTTGTATTGTATGATATGTATGTATCTACAAAAAAAATAGGTATATAAGTATTATATCCATAGCTTTTTGCGCTCAATAATATGAATATACAATAATTACGATACCTATTTAGATATTCAAGAGATCATATAAATAAGACATTTTATTTTTTGTCTTTCAATTGTTTTTACATTAAGCTTAAAAGGTAAATAAGTATAAATATAAATGTAAAATATTACAGGACATTCATTTCACATAGCGCCATCTAGCCCCAAACCAAGCATAGCATGTAATATGGGAACAAGATTACAAATAGAATGTTTAAATACTTTTTTTTAAATACATACTTATCATACAATGCAACACCCGAACACAGAACAAACATCTATATTCATCACACAAATGTTTGTCCTGGGTGGAAATCGAACCTACAACCAACAGCGCAGAAGGCAGAGTTACTACCAACTAAGCTATGAGGCTTGTTAAAAAAAAAAGTAATTTGTGAATGCGATTTCCGTGGAACTAACGCAGCAGATAAAGCTCGTAAAGTGCGTTTTAAGTTTACTACTTTCATTTATTTGTTTTTAGTTTTTAAATTCTTTCGCAGCGAAATTCGACTTGAAATATGAACCACTAAATATAACTATAAATTGAAAGTATTAGTGGAAGCCAATTTTTTTGAGCTAGCACACCAACGTTTTGTTATTTTTTC
The DNA here is from genome assembly GCA_951394065.1 of Venusia cambrica. Taxonomy (NCBI): domain Eukaryota; kingdom Metazoa; phylum Arthropoda; class Insecta; order Lepidoptera; family Geometridae; genus Venusia; species Venusia cambrica. The sequence continues at coordinate 9,858,990 of OX596040.1, forward strand.
AACCTAGTTGGCTAGCATCTAGAAAATGCCTTGGAATTATGTTCACCAAGCATAATTTTTAAGCTTTGGGTAATAGAATCATATAATAAGTAGGTAGTTAGTTGTTAAGTGAAATGATTCTTGTGTAAATGTTTCATCGTATTTTGAATACATTTTCTTGTTGTTTGTGTGACTGTGACATATTTATATCCACTTTTTTATTTAAATTTAATGTGCTGCCTAAGTATTAATCAAAAATCTATTTTACTTTCTTTCAATAAATAATTTTATGAGCGGTTATGCATGAAATATAGAGGTATCTTCTCGTTTTGCGCAAATTATGTGAGTAAAATTACTCAGCCGTTATAGAAATACTGACAAGACAATAATTCTCAAAGCTTACAAAGGATCTAAAAAAAGCAGACCCCGAGATTTATCACGGCCAAAGAGCCCTTTTGTGTGACGTCACAATGACGTCAGCCCTAATGAAGACACTCCAGGGGGTGTAAGGGATGATAATATCATTCTCACCCCCTAATTAGGCGTACAGAATGCAAGATTCGGAAAATGTATCACTATGTGATTTTTATTATTATGGAGATAATAGTCGTTGTTTTAGTTAAATCCCAAATTAAACAGGTAATAAAATATTACGGGTAATTTTTTGACACAGTGCCAAAAAATACATACATAATAGCCTGTAATATGCCATCTAATATCTGACAGTCAATTCCATCCATAGGTTGTCTGGTAGGATACGTTTTTTAAGCGATAAGACCGCCCAGTGTAAGACTATTTTGATTGTTTTTCTTTTTTGTTTATCGTGTAAATAACACAAAAAACCACCAAGGTGAACAGTAAATATTTTTTTAGCAATGTTTCTATCTATCTATGGGAAGAAAAAAAGAAAGAAAGAAAGAAGAAAAAAGAAAAATATTTACTTGGCACCAAGAACAAACACAGCGCATAAACACACAACTTATGTAGATAGGTACTAACTTAAATACTTTTATTAACTTTAGGAAAGGAGCTAGATAACAGATACAATAATAACATACCTTTTTTTATATACATACTTAGCATACCATACAACACCTAAACACATAACAATCATCTATAATCATCACACACATATTTGTCCTCGGTTGGTATCAAACCCACAACCTATAGCGCAGATGGCACAGAAATAAAAAAACAACTGAGCTGTGAGACTTTTCATATATTCAAATTAAACCACCTACCCGGATAGAAGACTATGTTGTCACTGTTTGCGGTCTTATATCTCTATCATACAAATGATAGAGATAGATGTTTCAGCGATAAGACCGCCAATTATAACATGAGCTTGTGACGTTTTTACATTTATTTCCTAGTGTGAATACGATAAAATATTTGTTATCTATTTACCTCGCGGTTGAAGCTGCGTGTAACAGATATGTATATTATATTACAATGTCTAAAATAGTTAAATGAATTTAGAAAACCTAATTAAGCATTATTCTTTTATAATAAAATCATTTGTTAAGATTTGTTAACACGTGTTTAATATATGTATATGGTTTAAATGAAATAGTATATATGTGTAATATTACTTACATAATTATTAAGAATTTGTCGTATTATTGTTTTGTTATAAAAATAGTTTTAAAATGTAAGAAATTACATTAATTCATTGTTGTATTTGACTCGGTACGGACGGTTGGCGCCATCTTTTTCTCATCTGGTTTTTATGCCAACGAAGAGCTTGAATACGATCGAAAAGCTGTCGAATGCCCACTTTTTGATCAGCAGCCGTTGTATATTGTGTTCGCCGTTGGTTCTCCAAGGTATCTATTAAAGCTAAGTATCCTTAGTTATATATACCTAGTTGCTACTGATTGTGTAATAAAAATAAGTAACGCTAAAGTTCCTATCCTATGTACTTTTTGTACATATGTTTTGTTGAATATAAGTATTCGTTTAAAAGTTATACTAGTTTCTTTATCTCCCATATCCTCATAATTACCTTTTCGGTCAGGTTAGTTTCTTGAAACAATTGTTAAAATTGGGATATCCTGAATCAAACACGTGCAAGAAGCTAGTATAAAATAATAGACATTTTTTATACGAAAGGTACTTAAAACACTTACTTTAGTGTTGCAATTACTTTGTAGTAGTTGTTGTTGGCGTTATTAATTGGTGGCACCCTTGTGTAATTAATTGAAGCTGCGTACCTTGTTTACAGCGTTATCCAATTAATGACCATTACGGTGCTTCAAAATCAATGCCGTTTTTTGTACTTATGGTTAGTGGAACATCATCCCTTGGGAATTTACAATTTTTTTTTCTCAGTGAAGCCCGACACTTTAAAATTTCACGTCTTTAGGACGTCTGATTTAGGTCACATATATAATTAGATTATGATGATTTAGACTTATAAACAAGCAGGATGACCTCATGGTCAAGGTGCATTTGCAAACCATCAGTGGTTTGCAAACGCACCTATGCTACAACTAGCTCCTATGGCGATTAATAAAAGTCAGATACTAACTAGGGTTGTAACACCTACACATAGAAACAACTTGCTGTATAGCAAGGCTTAGGGTTTCTTTGTGTTATTATAATAATATGAATAGCTATATTATTACTAGCAATATATAGCTATGTATTCTCTTACTTATGTATTTATTTACGATATAATAACCTCATATTGTTTTTACTAGATATGCAAACAAATCTTACGTAAAAATTACAAATTTAATTATAGCATACCAAGTTTATAAGCTTATGGTAAGAAAATAAACTTTAAGTATACTTAAATTGAATGCTCTGCCGTCTATACCGATATTAAATATCAAGTGTCGACCGAGAAAAGTGGACGCCTGACTTCAAATATAAAATAAATACACCTTCTGCGTAGAAGTGAAACATACAATCTTATGTTACGACGATAATTTATCGAAATATAACCGCTAGAGCGTAGAACACAACCATCGAGCAAACTTGTTCCTAATAAAATAAGTTCCTAAAATCCTTTCCATCCTGAGGTTTTTCAAAAGATAGCTGTCAAGCAATAAGAACGCGCATTGCCGTTGGCTTTAGTTTTTAATCACATTTTTTTTTGTATTTTTAGAAGTAAAATGAAAAGTTTTTAATAAATAAATTCATTCAACAAATTAAAAAAAACACCATTCTTAGATTGATAATCTTATTGCATTGCATCAACGGCCCGTCAAAGTACCGGTTTGTACATAGTAAGGAAGGTATCTACTAATACATAGCTACCTTAGCCGCCTTCTACGACATGTGAATTTCAAATAGTCAAATTTCAAGTAGTATGGATAAATGTTATTCAGTTACATTTTGAATGCGATCGTATCGGTAGCAATTCCACCTGTATGGAAACGCGAAGAAAAGTAATTCAAAATAACTAAAACAGGTACTACAATTTTATACATAACTGTAACGCAAGACTATCACATATTCCAGTCGAAATTATTAATTAACATGTAGCCCAATTGTACCATGCTAGGTTGTTTTGTTACTGTATGTTTTTATTTATTAGCTTTAGAAGCCTGTCTCAAATAACCAGACTGAAAGCTTCAAAAAGTGCTCTTCAGAAATTAAAGCTCAGAGTTTTATAAAGAGTTTCCTGTTTGCTCTCATAGATATAAAATATAGACTGAATTCAGCGTTCGTTGTTAACAATAAAGGTAAGGCTGAGGTTTTATTTTCAGACTAGGTACTTTCTCTTACACTTTTTGTTAAAAGTTACGAGTATGATAATATACATATGTGGGACTTTCTGTGTCATTTTAATGTATAATTTTTCATGTACCTTGACATTAAAAATAATAAAAATAATGTAAGTTAGGAAACTTACATTATTTTTATTTTTTTTAATCTATCTGCCCTTTATCATGCACTAGGTTGGGACATAAAATGTCTTCTTCATCAACTCACATCCAAAGATTGATGAGAGTATTGTAGTTCTAGTTCTAGTAGTTCTATAGTAGTTCTCAGGTAGACGCTGCTAACTCCTGGCAAATCCCATTGTCGTATCTTACGGCATCTATGAAAATATTGAAATGGGTCCACATTTTTTTGTTTTATTATTGTTGTTAAATAGAGCTACATCTTGATGCATATATTCGTTATCCGTATAGTCCGCATTCCTTGAAAGCTATTATCTTCTCTGTCCATCTAGCGGTTGTCTGGAAGAGATTTCAGTGATAATGCCGCCCATCATTTCACCAGTGTCGCTTAGATTAAGTTTCCACTATCTGTATTTTGTTATATTATTAGTAAATGGTCATCAATGAAGAGTTATCTATCTATCTATTTTGTCCGATGCCGCTATGTCCAACTTTCCCAGAAAAAACATATTAAATCCAATTTGCTTAGCATTCCAGCTGGCCCATAACCGCAGGCCTAGGAATACAACATCCAGAATTTCACGAGTATTTCCAAAATATTTCAGCTGCACTCTATTTCATAAATACACACACAAAGTGAGCTTTATGCTGTGTTTGCACTGTGCGAGCAAGCGTGCTAGTTTGAATTTGCTGAGCTTACGAGAGGTTATGCAAGCGTGCATGCGTGTTCATTGATAAATAAGATTAATTCTCTGGTTTTGATTCATAGCATCCATGTACATGCATAACCAATATATCCAATGTTAAATGTAATTATCTTAGACTTCTATAAGATAATTACATTCATTTAACATTGGCTATCTAACATAAAAACACTTGTAGAAGCACATTCTTGAGCTATCTTCAAAATAGAGTTACTGTGCTCTGAAGAAGCTTTAAAAAAGTTAATATATATAAACCTAGATTGTTTCTGTTTATGAGTTGTGTATGTTTTCTACTTATGATTGCTTTTCACAAAACAACGAACTATATATAAACAAGCAATTATTCTAATGAACAATAAATAAAAAGCCTTGTACCAACTAGGCGAGCAGCTGATTCAGTGTGCACAAGTCATAAACTCAGAGGCAGTTGAAAACGAGCTAGTTATAAATCAGCGCGACATCCACGATCCAGTTATTGATTCCAAGGGGTAGTTGTGTCATCGGCTGGCTCTGGACAATAGAGCGAGTTTGCAGTTTAGTTGCTAACCTAGTTTCAAGAGACAATACAGTGATATCAGTTTGTGAGTGATGTTTGTGTGAATGTAGATCATGATTAAAAAAAGGTTTTTTTAAATACATGTTAACGTTGACAAGTGTTTCCTAGTAAAATAATCAATAACATTAGATAAATATCTTTCTAAACATAGACTTTAACTACATTAAAACACATTTAACTATGTTTCTACTATAAACATTATTTTGGTTGGTGGTAGTAGTTGTTCAAAGTCCGCCTGGTTAGTTCCCACGGTCTCACCTAAGTATGACGCCAGTACTACAATTATAATAACTGTGTTCCAGCAATAATTAGAGGTACGATAGCCAGTTTCTCATTCCGTTGAGGATTCCGGGTAAAGTGCGCTTCCCCTTCAGCCTTAACATACCTTGACATCACGTGAGATGAAGGACAAATGCGTAGTACACAAAAAAAAAGTAAAAGAAATGGGTTTGTAACGATATTTTTTCCATTAGTTATCAATTTATCAATAGGTCTTCAGAAACCCAAAAACTGGTAAAGGCGCGATCTAAATAAAATATAAAGAGTAGATTTAATTTATATAGACATTCGGAGTCCCGACAGACTCCGCGTTGAATGTTTCCACTTTGATCTTGTCTAAAACTTATTGAATCATTCAAGACATAATGAAGCAAAAAGGGGTTTCACAGGCTATTCGAGTAAAATGATATTTGAACACGTCGTAATAAGATATGATTAGTTAATTTATTTAATCAGAAACGAAATGCATAAATATTTTTTCGGCAAGTACTAAATTCAATTAAAATACATTAGTGCAAAAAAAAGAACTCATTGGTAACGGTAAGTATTCTCATCAAATATTGGTAAGTATCAAGTATAGTTTATCACTAAATGCCTAAAGTTTATTAACCCAGGTAGGTATTATGCTGTGTTATCTCTGTCCTCACTTTCATCGCGCATTTATTTATTCATTATTTATTATTTCAATCATCATGTTTCTGGATTAAATTGCATACAACGCGATTGTACGTAATCTTTTAAATCTTTCAAAAACACACCTAGCAATTGTAATAGAACAATAGAACTAACACTGTGCTAAGTTTGACGTCTGTGACACCACTCGCATTCTGGGTTCCAACAGAATACCAGAATATCAGCTACTTACTCAACATTATGCTGAGTTGGTACCTTTTTGTTGCGACGGTATTTATATAAGTCTGGTATTAGCCAACTAGTGAATTGATAGGTACGATTTAGGTTTGTTGGGTGTTGGGTAGGTATGGTGCGTAGGGAGTTAGATTAAGATTTTTTTTATATATAAATTATTGCTTTATAATACGTGTTTTTCATTTTTTTTGTCATAATGTTACGTTTATATTTCTTGTACTTGCTTGTTTTTTTTTTTATTTGACACTATGCTGCCTATCCTTACTTTGTTAATTATTCCTCGTTTGTATTTATCTTGCTTCTTATCGTTATCAAATAAATGTTTCTATTTCTATTGGCTATCGAACATTCACTCTCGGTTCCGACCACATATTGTGGGAACCTTAATCAGGTGAGACAAACAATTATTTTTTAACGGGCGATAAAAATAAGTAATTTTGAGATGCTATGACTGTAGTATGGCGTTTGGGGGAGGAGGCTCATGCCCAGAAGTGGAAAGATCACGTTAACGACATTGATCAGGGGCTCCGCCGATTTGTTTATGCTTAAAAGAAACAGACCATATCATCAGAAGCGGCCGTAGCTGTATATCACGGCCATGTCTCAATAATACTCAACAAGCATCATAGCTCAGTTGGTAGTAACTCTGCCTTCTGCGCTGTGGGTTCGATTTCCACTCAGGACAAACATTTGTGTGATGAATATACATGTTTCTTCTGTGTTTGGGTGTTGTATCATATATAAGTTATAGATATACATATTTACAAAAAGTATTTAAATATTCTATCCGTAATCTAGTTCCCATATCACAAGCTATGCTTAGTTTGGGGCTGGATGGCGCTGTGTAAAATTAATGTCCTGTAATAATTATATATTATATTTATTTATTTATGTATATCTAGTGCTAAGCTATGGGCTCTTGCTATGGAGTCTACTCGGAGAAACTCGGTAGATGTAGAAAGAGCTTTTAGGATGCAGAAGAGACGCATCCGAGTTATTAATATGGCTTGTTTCCTAGACAGTTTTAAACGCTTTCATCCATGCATATTAAAGAGGGAGCTTCATACGTGTATAAAAACTTTACCATACTATTAAAAAAAAAACACAGCGAAGTGAGTGTTAGAAACAAAAGGGTCAAGCTTACAAACGCAATGTATCCAACCTCTTTGCCAGAAGATTTTTTAGGTGAGATGTAAGGGTATTAGAAGGATTTGCATTCAAGAAAAAAATAAGCAATTATTAGATGAGTATATATTTTTGTAGTCTAGAAAAATATTTTTCGAATAATAATAGTACCTAATTAATGCATAGCATGGACCTTTTTAACATGTGTGCGTCTGTATGCAGGCTGAATACTAGCATAGACTTATCTTAATAAATGATAAAATTAGCTATGTATTCGTGCAAATTATCTTGAATCTTTAATGAGGCGCTTTCAATTGTCAGTGATTAGTGTAGGAATATGTGGATGAGTATGAATACTAAAGTATTATTATGAGTTGTATGGTACAGATTTCATTGACAGTTGTGTGATGAGCCGATAAAATGTATTTTTTTGAACATATTTCGCATTTTTTGCGCTTAATTTGTTACTGTTTAAGTGTACTAAGAGAGCGGTGTGGTATACATGAGTAAGTAGTAACAAAGGTTGAGAAAGCAATGATATGCAAGGAGCGTATTTAATAGAAATCCGTTCTCTCTGGTAATCAGGCGTGAGTCTATGCAGTTTGTATACCGTAAATGAGGACATGATGCGACGAAAAGATTTTGATGCAGATTAAAATGAGCTCAATAGTACTTTCAGGTTCACGGATGGAAACCCAACATGAAAAATCCTCATATTTTTCGCGTCATAGGACTTATAATATATTCCACTTTCAGTTATTAAAATAAGTGATTACGGTAATGAGATTGGCGTAACGCTAAGTAATTAAAATTTTGCTAAAAGTTCTCATGTAATGATGGGTACTTTCAAACAGTCCTATGGCTATACAGAGATTTAGCAATAGTAATTTTGCAACGGCTAGTTTGTTTAAAATTAATTTTGTATTATGGGATCGGATAACATTTTCTATAATAATCCAAGCGTACACCTCATACTAAAGTAACTGAAGATCTGGCCTTAGATCGAGCACGCATGCCTACAAGAAACCTTTTCAGTCTGGACCCATAAAATCTGAGACTTTTAACGCAATCGAATAACGAGTTCCATTCCTTACTAAATGATGTGTAGGAACCTAATAGAGGCTGATTGATTTCCACAAGGTAAATATGGGTATTTTAACTAATGGCAACAAGAAAATGAACACAGTTTGCTGGTGATCAGGAAAATTCTCAGGCGGATCTTTGGTGCTGTGATTCTGGCGCTCACGAACTTCATGAGCTTTACAGCATGTTCCAAGAACCAAATATTGTAAAGTTAATCAAAGTCGGTAGTCTTCGGTGGGCAGGCCAGTAGAGAGAATGGAGGATGCCAGAACACCAATGCGTCTCCTACATGGCAAACCTGCAAGCCCTCTGGAAGACCAAAACTCAGATGGCTAGATGGAGTGGAGCAGGACCTAAGAGCAATAGGAGTGAAAAGCTGGAAGAAGTCAGAAACCGAAGTGGACGGCGGAGTATACTTGACCAGGCTAAGGCTCACCCGCGGCTACAGCGCCTTACATGATGATGAAAGATGGCCATTTTCAGTCATGCTGTTAGTCTGGTGGTGGAAAATGGGAGGAGAGATAAAGTCATCACTTACCAAAGTAATACTTGTAAGAAACAAACACTCCGCCTTCCATGGTCAAGGCAGCGAATAAATTATACAAATGTCAGTCGTTTATTTTGAAATAGCATGACCGATTCAAATGAAACTGCATTGCGCAGTTGGGCGACGAGAAATATATTACCCTCGTGAACCTACTGATAGGACATAAAAGCAGGTCCAAGAGAATAGCCCCTCGAATAGGCAGGTATTTGTAATTAATCTAGGTTTGTGCCACTTTATTTCTTGTAAAAACACAATTCAAATAAAAAAAAATGCGATAATGTCTGCATGGCTAAATTCCAATGACCGAGGAAGCTTCTAGATTTTTAATTACTGATCGGCTCTAACTCTACGCATACTAAGTTGGTCGATAGACGCTATCTACAGTACCCCGTTTATAATTGGCCCGCCATTGTCCTGAGTCCTTTGTCCCGTGTCCTTTGAACACTAGTGGGGGTCAGGGTGTGTTTGTGACAACTGTATTAAAGGAAGAAAATAGGTATGGGAGGTATGAATGAAATTATTGTTACATTCAATTGTTTGACCTAGGCATAGTATCGTTGCGATCCAACTCGGAAATGACAATGCCTAGGTGATTCTTGTAGAATTCCTTGCTCATTAAGAATTAGTCATTATGTACTAATTTCATAATGTCAAATAAATATCTATATTAATATCTTTAATAAATATAAATGTGTCTTAGTACCGAATAGCATTCTAGTTTTTTGCTTACCGGTATCTGACCTAGAGCTAGGGTTCGATTTCCAACGGGGTCTAAATTTGTGCTCGGTTTGGTTGATGGCAGGGCTTACTGTCTAGTTACCACCATCTGACTTCAGTATGACGAAGTAACTACAATTCTACTTGAGGTGTTCCAGCATTTAATGGTGAGATAGCTATTTCCTCCAGCTTAGTATTTTTTTGTCTTTACTTGATACCATTACTGTTCAAAAATATGAGTTTTGAAAATTCTGAACCAAAGTAACTAATTTTCGATTGCCTATTTTTTTTTTTATTGTACGACGGGGAAGCGCTTGGCCTTTATGTCACCTAGTAACAAGTTAAGATAAGGCCGAAGGTGGAGGCGCACTTCACCCGGAATCCTCAACAAACTGAGGAACTGGCTATCTTACCTCTGAATGCCGGAACACAGCAAATTTTGAATCGTTATTATGGTAGCAGAATTAGGTAAGATGGTGGCAGCTAGCCAGGCAGACTTAAACAAAGCCCTACCACCAACCGAACCAAGCAACCGAATCAACCACTGTTTAGTGGTTGAGCCACTAGACCACAGAGGCGGTTTAAATTAATTTACTACAAATACATTTGGATAAGACCCAAGATGTAAGTTAATTGTAATAGTAGGAAGCGGTGATGTCAAATAAATAAATAATAAATATTACAGGACATTAATTTAACACAGCGCCATCTAGCCCCAAACTAAGCATAGCTTGTTAGATTATGGATAGAATACTTACATACATTTTGTTTGTGAATAATATGTATCATACAATACAGCACCCAAACATATAAACATATGTAATATGGGAACTAGATTATGGATAGAATACTTACATACATTTTGTTTGTGAATAATATGTATCATACAATACAGCACCCAAACACAGAACAAACATCTATATTCATCACACAAATGTTTGTCCTGGGTGGAAATCGAACCCACAACCTACAGCGCAGAAGGTGGAGTTACTACCAACTGAGCTATGAGGCTTGTCAAATTATAATTTTAGCTGTATCCAGTCATTTTCAACTTATAACTCGCTCTGTAGTATGGAAACTAGATTACGGATAAAATACTTAAATAGGTACTTTTTGTAAATACATACGTACTATATGATACCACCCAAACAAAAATGTAGATCGGTCCAGCGTGTAGTGTGACCGTTCCTTTCCAACAGCTGTTTTATTTCTGTTCCACTAAGATCTTTTACAAAAGTCTTTATTACATAGGCGGCGCTCACGGGTCAGAAAAACACGGGAGATTAATTGGTGACTAGCTGTCGGACCCGCACCGGTCGATCGTTTAACAGGAAAATGTCCTGGATTTTTTATTTTAAAAAGTACGATATTTTCATTACCTTTTTAGAGTTTATTATATGTGTCCCGATACTGATTTAAGTACGGGATTTTATTACCAATATTCCGTGAAACGGTGATTTCAGTAAATTAATACATTAATCATATTATGAAATAAATTATAGATCAATAAAAATAATTGTCGCTATATAACAATAATAGCGTTGTGTATACATTATTACACAACGCCATCTAGCCCCAAGCTAAGCAAAGCTAGTATAGTATATAGCTAGTATATGGGAATTAGGCTACGGAAAATTTAAATACTTAAACAATTTATCTTTTGTAAATACATACTTATAACACACAAACACAGAATTAACATCTTTATTAATGACACTAAAGTGTGTCTCGGGTGGGAATCGAAGCCACAACCTACAGCGCATATTAAAAGAAAGACGTAGGGTTAAAAACAACTGGATATTTATCACTAGGCTGTGAGTTCAATTAGCTACAGAACAATTCCAGGACATCTGGGGTCAAAACAAGTTTTATTTATAATTTTATTTAATTAAGTTTTATTATAATTTATGTTTAACAATGAAAGCGGTACCTATGTCTAAACGAATCTACGTAAATAACTAACAAACTTAGCGATCATATCTTCCATAGTAGTGACTATAATATAGCATTTACTTTGAAATTAATTTATGTTATAGTTCAGGATAGATGCTAGAACGCTTGTGTTTCGAAAACACGATTACATAAAATTTTCCTATTTCAATAAAAAATCCAAAATTGACTCTAATTGGTACCAACAAAGTGCCCCATTCAATAAATACGCCCAATTAGGTCTTGAAACTTTGAACAGTAAATAAACACAGTATACAGCAGACGGTCTGTGTTTTCGATTTTCAAAATTCATATTTGTTTTACCGTAAAAAAACAAAACGTAGAAATACGCGCATATTTTTGTCATCTGGTGGTCATAAGCGCCGTGGTTGAGCGCACAGCAATGTCACCTTTATTATTACTGTATCTTAGTTCGAAACTAGAATAAAGTTGCGTTGAGTTGCTAATCTGAGGTACTATAGCCCGTTAACGAAACCTAAACACATATTAGGTTAACCGAATAAAGATATACAACGTTTAAGCAAATACATGTAATCTATTCTGATTGAGGAGCCGTACAAGCAGGACCTGCTCAAGATCAAGATACAATGGATCATGATGATTATCAAAACATGAACTATTTAAAACCCCAGATAAGCGATAACTTGATAAACATCGGATTTTCCGAACACAATCTCAGTTTTTTTTACATTTTCTATAATGAACATGCCATTGATAATGTTAAATAAAGTAGGAATCTACCACTGAGTATACGTAAAAAAAATATCAAATCACAAACCACCCTCCCTTTTGAGCCCAGACCTCATACGACAGGTGACAGATGATAGTGACAGGTGACAGCTAGCGGCTGTCCAACGGATAGATGTGATTAATGACGTCACTTGATCAATTTGCGGGTAGAAGCACACATGGATATATTTTCGGTCGCCATAACAACAATTCTAAAATTGTTGCATTTAGAGGTAAGATAGCCAGTTCCTCAGTCTGTTTAGGAATCTAATTAAGAATCTACAACAAGTCGAGTAAGAAGGCTATAGAAGAGCTATTTGAAACTATTTCATTCGTACCCCAATTCAGCTTACATTTGTACGTAGCACAATAACCTACTTTCGGTGATAAAGTGGGTTACACTTTTGTCCTAGAATTAGTTTAGTGAGTCCAACGGTTGGCATTCGGCCAAATAACGCGATCGATATGAAACCGGCGGCGAATTACTCCGAATTAAGTTATTTAACTGGTTTAAATGTGAAATGTATTCAGCAAAGCAGAATTGCAACTACTTCCACTCACGGGTGTTATTCAAAGCGACTTATATGAGGCAGACCGTCTGACCTTTGCTTTGTCGACTATAAAAAAGCCAGCAGTGTTGTAATTTTTGTACGACGGGGAAGCACTTGGCATTCATCTTACCTGGTTTCAAGTCAAAATAAGGCAAGGTGGTAGCGCACTTCATCCGAAATCCTAAACAGACTGAGGAACTGGCTATACTATGGCTTACCTCTTAATGCCGGAATACAACATTTTGGAATTGTTATTATTGAGACAGACTTAGGTAAGATGGAGGCTGTTACTAGGCAGACTTGAACAAAGTTCTATCATCAACCAAACCAAACACAAGATCGAACCCGGAAACTCTGGATCTGTAGTGTCTGGTCAGTAGTGTAGGGGTGCACTAAGAATTGATTTTAGGAAATTCGGTTGCTGTCAGAGTACTGTGCATTTCACTAGTTCCCTTTCCTTCCAACACTCTTTTTAAATACGCTTAGATGCCTTTTAAAGAGTCACCTCTTATCTCTGGACCTCACGGCTTCAATAGATTGAACCTATCCAGAAAATGACAAGGCAAATTCTCTTTGAAGGCCATCGAAAGCCGATATTAAAGAACATAAATAAAGAGCTATAAAAACTGACTACGAAATTGAACGAATATCAATTGGTAGTGGTTCTCGTTAACAACAGAAAACAACAGCACAACAAACACTCCTTCACACTCCAATTCTTTCCTATTTATTACCACAATGCACAGTGTACACATAAACAGTATCGATAGCACTAAATAGTATTGTACTCACACATCCAAAAGTACTGACGGGGATATAATCACTTGGCGAATTAAACGGAATAGGTCAACATGTAATAATTTCACGTTGACCTATTCCACGTTCATGTTGACCTTGATTTCTGATTTCTTGATTCCTTATAATTATTAATATTTTTAATGTTTTTTATTGAATTACGGGGAAGATAAGGCCGAAGATGGAGGCGCACTTCAACCGGAATTCTCAACAAACTGAAGAACATCCAGTTCTTCTTATCTCGTAATGCCGGAACACAATTTTTTTTTTAATTGTTGTTATGGCGACCGAATTAGATATGATAGTGGTAGCTAGCCAGGCGGACTCCAATAAAGTCATACCACCAACCATACCAAGCACAGTATTTGTTTATGGTATTTAATTATGGTATGACCATATCTTGGTGAAGGTCTCGTTTAAAAGTGGACAGTGACGGGCTGGATTATCATTATAATTAAGTCGTTAATATCATGATGAAATAATTTACTAAGGACAGGTATACAAAGTAGTTTATTGTAATCCTGATTGCTCATGTATCCCTGTCGCCTATATCCCTAAGAGAGCGAGCAACCAACTTTCAACCCAAGAGCGTCATCATCAGACAATACAGATTAATTCCACTACCAACCTAAGTTCGCCAACTTCGTCCGAAATCCTTTACAAATTACCCGAACACTTCTCACCCCAACTGTACCGTACATCCACACACAACAGTTAAACGACTTGAATTATTGGCTGGAGTTTGAATTTATCGTTACCATGGGTTCTCGGTTTTAAACTTTTACGTGATTAACCGAAGAATTTTGTGTTGAACCAACTTTGGGATTGTTTCGCTGTGTATAACATCGTATTGAAATTGTTTCCTACATCATGTTTGAACATTCTACCGTATTTAGGTCACAAGTTATGTATGAGTTTGTTTATTACAAAAAGTTACGTTCTAAGTGGGTTTGATGTAATTATTGAAGACAACCTTCTGCTCACGACGTTTTACATTTTACATTTTATTCCATGCACGATTCCTGCATGGAATAAAATGTAGCTTTTAAACTTACGAACACAGCAATTATTAGTGACAATTAGATATCATCGTTCGTCATGTCACGTTGAAACAACCTGAATCGAGTTACATTCAAGAACCCCAAGTAAGAGTTTTTCGGCAACATTAGGCGAGCAACGTAAATCTCGCCAGCGGTTAAGCCCCCGGCTGTAATTTGTAGTGTTTTTAGATGTTCGCAGTGTACCTACTGAGCGTAATGTGTTACTGTGTTTGTGGTCAGTGTGGGCGTATAGCTGATTAGGATTAGACCATGGGAGCCGATACCCAAAAGGATTATTGGTTTGATACGCTGGAGATTAGTTATTTTGCTCGTTTAGTTTGACAACAAAACTATGGTCAACATAGAATATAGTAGATAGAATCGATGAATTGCCCTCATAATTCTCAGAAACATGTAGCTTAGATTTTGATAAGTTTCAAATTTCAATTTTTATAGTCATACATTTTTTAACAGGCATATAGTTTTTTTTCTAACATCGTCGCTATTTTTTTTCACAAGGTCGTAGAGCCGTTTTTTTTAAATTATTTTCTACTGTAAAGCGTCACAAGCGCCGTTTGTACATGTTTAAAAAAAATAGTAGTTCTACTCCACACATACACACATATATATATGAGACATACAGACAAAGCACCAATGATAACATAGCATTTAACTTCAGTTGTAAATTATTTTGTAAAATGTATTTCATCAAACTTAAGCTGCCATTGTAATTAAATTCCATTTACCCATTTACAATTATTATTGTGATAACTATGTTAATTAAATCCAAAATCAAAGTGACTGTCATATTTGTATGTATTTAGATGTTTGATCCCTAAAATGATTCAAGTTTGTGCTGGGTTTGCATAGTGGTATGACATTGTTTAAGCCCGCCTGCCTAGCTAAGATGGTGGTCATCTTAACTAAGTCTGTCGCCATAACAACGATTATAAATTGTGGTTTTTTAGCATTGATAGGTTAGATAGCCAGTACTTTGAGACCTTTGGTGTTATCATAACTTGACACCAGATGAGATGAAGTAGGTTAAGCGCTTTCCTCCATCTGTAAGTGACTCATTAGTCTAATCTATCATTTTATGAGCTGTGGATTTTGTAATAGAATTAAATTAAACAATAAACAAATGAAAAACTTCGATATCCAAAATTTGTTAGTTTCCTTAGCTAAAGCTTTGCTCAGTTTGGGGATACATAGCGTTAGGTAATTGAAGGCTGTGAATAAAAAAAAACTTGGCTGTAATCTAGTTTGAGGTCTTTGCGATAAATATTACTGGTATGGTTAAGTGCTACATTTTGAGGTACATTACCTTAGTAAGTCTGCAACAGATCAAATCAGATTGTAGGTAGGCCTTGAAGATGTTTACCTGAAACAAACAGCCCTTCCTTTATAATAAGAAAATATGTAATGAAAATATATCTTCCCTCTGTCCGGGGCTCTAGAATCTCTCGAAAGTGTAAACAGACAACTCCATCCCAACAAAGGTCGGATAGTGTTTTACGGAAACAACAAAATTGACAAAATACATACGCAAAGACGTCTAGTGTGCCATCCATTTGTTTAAAGTTTTGGGCTATCGTAAAATATGTTGTAAAAACCACCGTTAAATCTCGGTGCTTGCTGTTACGACCAGATCTTATATTAAGGTCCATTAAAATTTGGTGCTATATTTAGAATACGGAACTAGCAACATTGCTTTGTTCCAATATTAGCGGTGGAATAACAAAATGTACCAGTAAATTATACGAGTCGCACAAAAAACGTAGCAAACAATGCTAACAAGTTCACCGTCATACTGTAATATTAAAATCGGCTAAAAATTGGATACCTTTGACGCTGGCACTCAATGGCATCCGACATTCACAATGAACTGAAATGTCACTGTCAATCCAACGTCAACGGTATTCGATATTATGAATGGTTTAAAAAAATCTCTCTGTTTGCGAAAATTTGCAGCCGTTTCGTCTTGAAAAGTTAACAAATAAACAGTGTTACCTACATTAGAATCTATAATATTGGTATGGAGGTACGAATTGCACCTCAATTGACCGAGCGAGCGAAGCGTCTAGGTTTCGAGACTGGCCAAAAATGCTTTTGTCCGCTGTCTGTCGATTTGTTCTCGTCTACAGGTCGCATTTTTCAACCGATTTTGATGAAAATTGTCACACATGTTTCTTGATTTCTAATTTTTTTTAAGTAGACTGCGATTTTTGATCAGGGTTAAAATAGGAGGGGAAAAGGGGGGGAGCTTGCTGTCGCGTTATTTATCAACGGATTTGAATAAAATTTAAAAGACACACTAAGGATTTAATTCTACACAAGATGTTATGAAAAAAAAAACAGAAAGGGGTAGAGGAGGGAGGAAAGGGGAGAAGTTTGTCCTAGGGTTAATTTTTTTGATTTTTTATCGGAAAATTTATACCTGCATATACCAATCAGATTACGCAGTCCTCTTCGCCTTTGCGAGATTATTATATTAACAAGCCTCATAGATCAGTTGGTAGTAACTCTGCCTTCTGCGCTGTAGGCTGTGGGTTCGATTCCCACCCAGGACAAACATTTGTGTGATGAATATAGATGTTTGTTCTGTGTTTGGGTGTTGTATTGTATATAGGTATGTATTTACAAAAAAAAGTATTCAAGTAGTGTATCCGTAATCTAGTTCCCATATTACAAGCTATGCTTAGTTTGGGGCTAGACTGCGCTGTGTAAAAAATAATGTCCTGTAATATTTATTTATTATTTATTTATGATTATTCTTAGTCATAGCTCAGCTGAACACACAGTACATACAATACGGCATCTTACTGATGAGGCTACGGCGAGGTTAGTATAATTTAGTTACTTTCACAGGTTTTTGTCTTATGGCATATGTTTATGGACAAATGTAGCAGATATAATTAATAAAAAAAAAATACATAATTAATAACAAAAACGGGTCTTTATCGCGTACCTTTTTATATTCCCACCTGTCGGGTGGGAATATAAACTGTCCGTTTTTGTTATTAATTATGTATAGTAATCGCGATAATTAAAAAAAAATGTAGCAGATGTTTAAGGTAATTTTTATTCAATATATGAGAAATGGACGGGAAATTTATTAAATAGCCCTCATAAAAAGCACAATACATTGTATATTAAAAAAAGTGAAATACATCACTAGGTACGTCTTACACTTACAAAAACAGGTTATTACTGTTTTTGTACCTGTAGATAGCCGGTAGCTACCTACCGGCTATCAAATGGCAAATTTCACTTTCTTGAATCCAAGACGTATTTAGCTACAATTAAGCAAAAACTGGAAAACGCGTGCCTCAAGCCGAGGAAACAACCTTAATTAAGATTATAAGAATGTGAATCAAAAGCAACTTTGAAAACGTAACAGCGGAATGTTCTCAAACATAATGTTCTGAATACCAACTGGAGGCATTCTTTCAGTTGAATACTTCGCATTAAAGTTTGTTTTATTTTACAGTTACTTCGAGGAGTTTAAGATTATCCAACATTGGGTATTCCGAAGTAAAATCAAACAGACATAAACAGTTCAGACACATTTGACTTGTTTTATAAAACTGATTTCTCCTACTTTGATTGATACTTGATTGAGTTAGTAATGTACATGAAGTATTCTACTACCTGATTTTTGCACAGCCGATCGAGATTATTGTTTTGGCGAATCGTTGTAATTTCCAGATATTAAAATAGAGATATCCAAGTTAAGAGCCTAGTAGTCACATTTTCCCATACAAACGTAGTTTATTACCGCATATACATGGTGTATCACACCATGTCTATTTTGTAACAAACAGCTACAATATTTTCTACCCACACAGCAGATTACAAAGTCCTTTCAAGATCCAATCGCTTAACAGCGCACACTGCCGGTCGTGGTCGTAAATCTACGAAACGAATCTAGTGAATGGTGCAATGTATCGGCAAACGATCCGGTGTTCGCTATTCCGATGTAAATGATACATTCTCGGGCCTTCTGGGAGCCTGGTATCAAGGCGTTACTCACATGTGTTCTCAAAAATCAACTTTAAGCTTTTACTATCACAGAAAAATATAAAGAAGCGTCTGCAATAAAACGCGAAGAATAAGGTTAGAAGCCTCTATACCTTCATGCCAATATTACTGCCGTGGGGATGAACCCCTCCAACTCAGCCGGCGGATGTCGTAATACCGACTAAGGGAACCAGAAAAAGGGCATCAGCTTACTTTGTGTATTACCTTGCACTTATACTGCGATCATGGAAAAATACCATTCAATTATTATTTTTTATCAATGATGGGTCAGCTATCTGCTCTTTTGGCTTGTCATTAGCATAGCAAGGAAGAGGTCTAATAATGGAACGAGCTTTCGCAAAAGGCACTAGCTTTCCAGCCCCCACGCCGGCAAGCTGTTTGGCACCGGACTTCAGTTGGAAGGTGGTCGCTGGTCAGATGGACCATCCACCAGTGTAGTGATCTTTCAGCGTCTTGTTCAATTAACTGTTGAAGTATACTAATATTATGAATTCGAAAATAAGTTTAACCGCCTCCGAGGTCTAGTGGCTCGATCCCCAGGGGGAGTACAGTATTGTGCTTGGTTTGGTTGGTTGTAGGACTTTTTTTAAGTCCGTCTGGCTAACTACCACCGTCTTACCAAATTCTTCCACCATAACAACAATTCTAAAAATCTGGCATTTAGAGGTAAGATAGCCAGTTCCTAAGATTATTGAGGATTCCGGGTAAAGTGCGCTTCCACCTACGTCTTTCTCATAACTTGAAAATAAAATCAGATAAAAGAAAGGCACTTCCCCGTAGTACAATAAAAATGTCTATTTGGTATATTGTTTAGTCATGAAAGCATGACTTTTGTTTTGGCTGTAATACACGTTTTTGCAAAACTTCTATGTCTTGATTCCATTAATCTAAGCCCTGTTTTTGTTTAGTTCTGTATGTATGTATGTATTTTTATAATGAGGCATGGATTTAGTGTATGTATGTTATGAAAAACAACACAGGCAATTGTTTATCCCGGAAGGTAATAAGCGGGCATGGCCTCGAGCTAGCTCGAGCTAAATAATACTTTCACAAATAAATAATTTTATTTCACATCATGTAAAAACTATCCGAACTTCCAAAATTAAATAGAACTTTTTCCGTTAAAAAATATGATGGGTTTAATTTTACGATGGCGGTCTCAGTCTCTTATTCCGTATAAAAACATTGTAATTTTGAACGCACATTGCGCTCTTTTAAAACAAATACAAGTAAACGAGACAAAGAAATCCAGCGATGTAAAGAACATCTATCTAAATGAACACCTGCAATTACAGGATACACGGGCCAAGAGCTTTGCTGCAAAGAACTAAACAAATACTTGGCAAATATTAATATAATCCGAAGCAAAGAAGTGCATTTTTTGCAAATACGAGTATTTTAGCTAAATAAAAAAAAATATATATTGTTAAATGTTTATGTTTTATATAGTAACTTTTATACCTACCGTAATTTCGTTACCTACTTAAAAGTATAGAGCATAATATTAAGAATTAATAATATTTACACAACCAATATGTTGCCATGGTGGTTGCGGTTCAAGAATCATTCCAATTTAGCCATCGGATATCGTGAAGGTTGACAGGATCTCACCAGCTTCTGTATATTATACCAATAAGTTCCAATTTTAATGCCAAACGTGGTAGCAAAACCTGCTAGAACTAGATCTGTCCAACAATGGACATTATGAGCTGTTCATGTTATGTGATGGCATTGTACAATCTTTCGGTAGCTATTGCAAAGTATAGGCTTTTAAACACTTTTACGAACGACAAGAAAAGCACTTAAGTTTGGCGAACACGACCAATGTTGTCAGAAAATAAAACGTAAAAACATAAAGCAGTTTCTCTCGGCTTTCGGTCGAGCCTTAAAATCCGAGCTTTGAATTCGGCGCGTGATGAATGTTGGCAGCGATTCAAATCATAACAACGTTACAAACGCGGCGCAATCAAATTCTATTCATCTGTCATTATCGAGTGAACTGCCTCATCTGCACGCGACTGTAGACTAGTATTCATGTTATGTAGAGGACATTGAAGTGGTAACTTCACCAAGGTATTTTTAGTGAATACCTAAAGAGTACCTACTCTGTAAGGCTATTGAGTGGACACCATCATAACGAGACTGATCTTTATTCTCGTCAAAGATACCGCAGACCCTCAAGTCGAAAGTCTTTAATCAGTGATGACTTACGGATCCGATTCGTGGTCGCTGACTATAGGACTAATTAATATGTTCAAAGTGGCACTGCAAGCTATAGAGAGATGCTTGGATCTTCATTTTATCAAAATCCGGAAACATGGAAATCCGTAAGAGAATCAAATTGACTGACATTGCTCTCAGAATAAGCAAGATGAAGTGGCAGTGAGCAAATTCGGAGACCAAAATCTTAGAAACTGCTATAAAAACGAGAATAGTTGACTATTTTGAGGTGAAACAGCTGTTTCATGAATCCCAATTCGGCTTTCGTAAAAATAGACCCACTGTAATGGCTATTCAAAAAACAGTTCATTCCATACTAGAGGGAATGGATAAGTCGCAGACGGTATCTAGTATCTTCTGTGACTTATCTAAGGCTTTCGACTGCTTAAGACATGATGTACTTATCCAATAGCTTAAACATTATGGTTTCGACGGTTGGGAATTAAAGATTCTGCAATCCTATTTGAATAACAGAACGCTGAGTATCAATATGACACAAAAAATCGGAATCTGCGTCAGGACTCTCGTGGCTCAGTCGTTTAGAGCGTTTCCTGCTTTAGGAAAAGATGCGGGTTCGAGTCCCGTCGCGGGTTGTGAATTATTGTGTCATTGTATAACATTTGTAAATGTTGTGACTAAGTGCAAATACTTGAAATAAAAAATGTTTTTAAAAAGTATCATAAATTTAAAGGCAACTAAGATAGTTAGCTAGAAAATGGACAGTAGCATCTTCCCGAGTTAAAAAATATCTTAACCGCGATAATCAATCTACCTGCCATGTGTGCGGTAATTATGGAAGAATTACAGTTTGAGAGTAGGCTCTGTCCAACAGTGGACGTATATAAGGGGATGATGTGATGTAATTATGACGTTTTATTTAATCTACGCCAACCCTAATTAATAACCCTATTTATTCCGTATGTATGGACCGACAACATTATGGCGATTGATGGAAGCAGCTCAGTCACTATTGGTATATTGTTTAGTCATGAAAGCATGACTTTTGTTTTGGCTGTAATACACGTTTTTGCAAAACTTCTATGTCTTGATAGTATATGTATGTATTTTTATAATGAGGCATGGATTTAGTGTATGTATGTTATGAAAAACAACACAGGCAATTGTTTATCCGGGAAGGTAATAAGCGGGCATGGCCTCGAGCTAGCTCGAGCTAAATAATACTTTCACAAATAAATAATTTTATTTCACATCATGTTAAAACTATCCGAACTTACAAAATTATATACTAGATATTATACAATACAAAATTATACAATAGATAGTTAGCTAGAGCATGGACAGTAGCATCTTCCTGAGTGAAAAATATCTTAACCGCGATAATCAATCTACCTGCCATGCGTGCGGTAATTATAGAAGAATTACAGTTTGAGAGTAGGCTCTGTCCAACAGTGGACGTATATAAGGGAAGATGATGTGATGTAATTATGACGTTTTATTTAATCTATTCCAACCCTAATTAATAACACTTAAACCGTATGTATGGACCGACAACATTATGGCGATGGATGGAAGCAGCTCAGTCACTATTGGTGGTGTCGACTAGCCGAGGCTTGTTCAGCAGTAGATGTTTGTGGACTAAAATGATGATGATGAGTGCCACAACGTTCTCGCAATAAAAAGCTCAACGGGAAGCAATTCCCACTTTTTGTAATTATATTTTCCTTTTCCGCACAAGCGTGTGTGTTTTGCTGTCCCGGGTTGCGTGAGAAATATTGCCGGCTGGTAATCCGATTTATCCGAAAATATCTGAGTTACAGAGTTTCGGTTTTCGTTCCGCGGCGGTGTCGGTATAGGACTCACTTAATAATATAAATATCAAAATAATATGTAGAATTTAACTAACTATGTACAATGGAAGCAGTCGGATTACCTGAGTACCGTTTCAAATAGATAGATAGATAGATAGATTTATTCACTTAAAATTTTAACATATAATTGTCAGTAGTGTTTTTAAACCTATTAAGGTTTGACTAAACACTAGGTTCTCATTGTCAGTTAACAACATTATGTAACTTACGAGCGAGTATACAACACATTTATTAATATTATGAAATATATGTATACATGGGTAGATACATGAATTGAGCGACTGCGCAACAAATAAACAAATACTTACTGCACATATAGCCATTAGTGCGCGTGCACTCACAAAACTAACACTCGCAAAAACTGATTAAATACAGGATGCACCCATTTACACCTGCTATTGACAATTTATAATGTAGGTTACCTAAAAAAGGAAATGTTTTTTCAATAAATATTTTAGATTTTTTTGGGTTATTTTATTTTTAATTTCTATTGGTATTTTATTGAGGAGTCGAGGAACTAAGTATTGAGATGTCCTTTTTCCATATTCGTTTTGATGCTTAGAAGTTTGTAATTTCTTATTTGTTATATTTCTAGTGACTATTCGTTGCCGTATAGGTACTTGAATGTCTGTACGAAAGTATTGCTCGAGCAGTAAATTAAATTTAACTTTTTTATGAATCGGAATAATCCCACAATGCTTAAAGAGTCCTATGGGATCTTCCGAGTATTTATTAATTATTTTTGGTGGAACCACCATTTTGATAAGTCTGTACTGAATATTAAAAATCTGGTCTAAATATGATTTATACGTACGTCCATAGCTACTTAGACCATACGATACTACACTTTCTACCAAGGTTTTATACAATGTCAAGAGTATGTCATAAGGTACTTTACATTTTATTACATAAAACTTTGCCAAAATTGCTCTAAGTTTATTACATACCTTGTCAATATGCTTTGCCCAGTTGAATCTATTATCAATCACCAGACCAAGGTAGGTATGCTCGGTGACCTGCTCTATATCCAAACAACTGTTCGGACATTTCAGGTAAGACAAATGAAGGCAATCATGACTATGAGCTACTATTTTAACATTTTCTTTACCTGGATAATAATTGTGACTAGATCGGACGTGGATAAGTTTAGTTTTGTCAGCATTGAGCACCAGTCCTGAGTCATGCGACCACTTGCATATTGCGTTGAAATCAGCTTGTAACATATTTTGCACAATGGTTGGATCATGACCAGCTGATAGTAAATATGTATCATCAGCAAATTGGTAGACTGTGCAATATTTAATAATATTGTTAAGGTCATTTACATATGTAAGATAATGCAAAGGTCCAAGTACTGAACCTTGCGCTGTTCCTTCAGTAACATTTACGCTATCACTAAACATGTTACCTATTTTAACCTGGTAACTGCGGTTATTCAGGTAGTCTTTAC
Source organism: Venusia cambrica (assembly GCA_951394065.1). Taxonomy (NCBI): domain Eukaryota; kingdom Metazoa; phylum Arthropoda; class Insecta; order Lepidoptera; family Geometridae; genus Venusia; species Venusia cambrica. The sequence continues at coordinate 9,883,306 of OX596040.1, forward strand.
ACCAATCTAATAAATTACCTCTCACACCACTACTCTCTAACCGTTCAATTAACAGGTCATGCCGTAACGTATCAAACGCCTTCCCGTAGTCTATAAAGACTAATACAACATGTTTCTTGGCGTTTAAATGGCTGTTAACTTCATCTGTAAAGCGAGACAACAGCGACGTTGTACTTTTATTTGGCTGAAAGCCATATTGCTGTGAAGACAAAATGCTATTATCTGAAAAGAAATTCTGTATCCTACCACAAATATGTTTTTCAACAACTTTATCCAGAACTGGTAAAATAGTGATCGGTCGATATTTACCATAATCTTTCGTACTGCCTCCTTTGTGAATTGGTCGAACTATACCAGTTTTCAGTTGTTTGGGATAGCATCCAGTAGCAATGCTGATATTAACGAACCGCGAAATCGCTCCTACTATTCTATCAGACATATTTACCACATCAATTGCTCGAATGCCATCAACACCTGGCGCTTTATATGGATTAGTGTGTTTTAAAATTTTAAGTATTTCAGAGTTTGTAGCTTTAGGGAAAAATATTGACTTATCTATATATCTCGAATATTCATCTTTATTTAGTAAATTAGTTCTGCAATTAGGAATTATTGATTTAACATTATATTGAAACTGCCTTGCAAAGTTATTTGCAATGTTTTTTTGACATTTTTCATCACTAAACGCTTTAGTTATTAAATTATCAATTGAGTTTGTTATTTTACCTGATATATTATTTATTATTTTCCATAACTTCTTAGTATCATGTTTACATCTATTAATTTCTGATCGAATGTAATTATTTTTACACTTGTATATTAGTTTATTCGTTTTATTTCTTAATTTATTATATTTTAATCGGAGTTTTTTATTACTAGTATCCCTGGTCCAATCTAAAAATAGCTGGTCTCTAGTTTGTGATAGATTTATAATTTTTTTATTTACCCATTTATGTATATTACGTTTTGAATTATTAACTTTTTGAGTATATTTAGACTCATTATAGCAATTATTAAAGCTTTTATTAATAAATTGATATATCTTTTCTGGACAATTCATGGTTAGAGTGCAGTCCCAATCTACTTTGTCTAGTAAGCTACTCACCTTTTTATTATTAAGTCGTGATTCATAAATAGGAGCATCCTGTACGTAAGAACTATTTATAAGTATTGCTACAGTTACCCTGTGGTCTGCCAGTACAGTGCAAAGAGCGGCGGTGTAAACATCGCTCATACGCGATCGAACAAAAATATGGTCAATACAGCTTTTTGTTATTAAATCATTTAATTTTTCTATCCTAGTGTAATCAGTGATACCGCATGCTAGACCGTGCCCACTCATGATGTCCATGTATGATTTTTTAACAGGGTTATCAATCTTCAAATTAATGTTTATGTCACCTATAACAATTAAATCGGTACTTGCAAACCGATCAAGCAGACGATCCAGTTCTACAATGAATTGTTGTTTATCCATTTTAGGCGGCCTATACACGGCACACAGTGCTACAGAGTAATAAGAGGACGTTATTGTACCAATCAAACATTCGCATTTTGTTGTAACTATCTGTCGTTGTGTGAACTTGTAAGTATGTTTTAGGTATACAATTATTCCTCCACCTCTCTGTTTTACTCGTAACTTTGTATACATTGTATATCCCGGTAAATTAAACAGCGATTTGACGCTATTAGTAATATTAACCTCGGTAAGAATAATACAATCAATAGATGATCCTGGGACCGTTACTATCTGCTCAATTTTAGAGAAATTTTTAATTACTGATCTAATATTCACATGTAAAAAGGTTAGATTGTGAATTTTACTAGGCACTAACTTTTTATACCTTGAATAATCTAGACAATCAAATAGTTCTACGATATTATTATCTACTATGAAATCCATGTAATACTAAAAGGTTAAATAAAATATTAACTTAGTTGGGTAAGTAGGTACCTCCAGATGAAAGTACCTATCTCCCTTCTAGGGGTAAGATAAAAACGGGAATATAAATTTAATTAGAGTTAGATAAAATATTTTGAATATCGTTCTTGGACCTAATTTTATATACCTTTGCATTATCATTCTTGCGCACTAAAACTTTTCCATCTCGAACCCAGATATACTTGTAAGCGTTTTTCATCTCCTGTTTAGCCATCCACAGAAGGCTTTTGAGATATGAAGTCAACGCCTCTCTTACGTAGATCTTCTCTGCAGCGGGTGACCCAGATAGGGTGGGCATAAGGTCCTTAGCAGTAATAGTGGTTTCCCTGGCTGAAGACATCAGAAGTTGACGGGAAGACTCCTGCCGTACTCGAACATGAACTGCTCCGGATCCAGTCCGGCGATGCGGAAGTCGTTTGACAGAAAGCACATCCTCTTTTGGTACTCCAAGCTTCACCACTACGCTTTCCACAAGTTTAGGTAAATCCAGGTCGCTTGAGTCTGGAATACCCGATATCTCTACGTGATCGCATAGTAGCTGCTGCTCCAATTCCACATTTCGTTGTTCGAGGTATTCGATTTTGAGCAGACATGACCGGTTCTGATTGTCTAGGTGTGTAATCTTTTTCTCAATCTCCTTGACTTTTCCCGTTAATGCATCCATGGATTCCGCAAATTCATCCACCTTTTCACTGCAGTACTGAAGCGAAGTGGTAATTGTTCGCATTTCTTGCGTGATGATGTTTCGCACTTCTTTCCTGAGCTCGTGAAGTAACTTTTGGACATCGATATGAGTTCCACGGACATTATTTTCATCATCTTCTTCGTCTTCGCAATCGGCAAGCGTTATAAAAGATTTCCTACGAGAAGAGTTTTGATTGCAATCGGTACAAGTCCATTCCAGGTTTTCAGCGGCTTTGAGTGCAGAAAGTTGTTTGGCACTCAATCCAGAGCAGAGAGCGGTTGCATGCACCACTTTTTGACAATGATTGCATTCCAAAACAAACGTTTTCTTATTAATTAACTTATTACAACTATGACATTTCGCCATAATGAGGGTATACGATAAACAAATTAATCAACACTAGCGGCGCGTATTTACACAGTGACGCTCGAGCGAGAACTGAAATGGCCTATAGGTAACTCTACTGTTCCAGAACAGTACCCTTTTAATAAAAAATATTACCAGACGTATGACACAACGCCTCAAACTCTCAAACCTCAAAATCTAGACTCAAACTAAGCCAAGCTTGTTATATGAAAACGAGATTATAGAGAGTATGTAATCTTATATGCGATGTTCTTTTTTTGTAAACACATACGTATTACGTACCACACCCAAACACAGAACAAACATCCGCATTCAACACACAAATGTATATCCCGGGAGGAAATCGAACCCACCTTACAGCGCAGAAGTCTTGTGAAGCTTGTTGAATTTAATACGTAACGTGATTGTCAGAGAGGCGATATATTGGCAGTTTATTCCACCAATTACCCGTGGTACTACCAATCGTCTATACTATACTATTTCAACCGACCAACCGACATTTTTTTTTCTCAACCGACTACCTATCTAGTTTGTTCGTTAGTAATGAATAGTTGCTACTAGTAGTACCTCAGGTATTAAAGCATGCTACTAGTTAAAGAAATAAATAATGACAAATAAATAAATAATATTACAGGACATTCATTTCACACAGCGCCTTCTAGCCCTAAACTAAGCATATCTTATAATGGGAGCAATATTGTGCTTGGTTTTGTTGGTGGTAGGATTTTGTTTCAGTCCGCTTAGCTAGCTACCACCATCTTACCCAATTCTGTCGCGATAGTAACAATTCTTAAAATAAATGTGTTCCGGTAAAGATAGCCAGTTCCTCAATTTATTGAGGAGGTGAAGTGCGCCTCCACCTTCGGCCTTATCTCTTGTTTGCTTATTGCTTGTTACCAGGTGAAATGAAGGCGCCACCTCGTACAAAAAATTTTTTATAAGTTTATAGACATACACTCTGCAGTCATCGCGAAACTCAGATTTAGAATACATTAACTTTTAGAAAATTTTAATCTACGAGCCAAATTCGTTACAAAAATGCTTGCTCCATATTTCTTCAAACAGGAAATAAAATGGATATAAGCCCGATGCCAAACGATGGTTTAATGAGATTACAATGCAATGTGTTTTATTCTGTTATATGAAACACAGCTTCGTTTGGATACAAGACTTTCACCAGGAACTTGGTTATGTAAACTTTGATACGAGTATCACCGAATACAAACCATTGTATCTGGTTGAAATATTCGTACTCGGATTAATATTAGACACTCCATATTAATTATTATTTGCTAATCTTACGCCGTACGTAATGTCATACGATTAAATAATAATAATTGGAGATCGCATTGCGAAGGTGTATTTTGTAGGAGTTTGTAGAAGACAGAAGGCGCGGCCTAGACAATAAAAGGGTAAAGCTTAAAAGTAAACCTTCTAAGATTGTTTACCATTACGAAAACAATACCCTTACCTAGTATTCTAATATTTGTGCCTTTATGTACGATTGCTGCGCACGTTAATAGCATACTGACATACGTTGTTTTGCTGTATGTTTGTTATTATTGTATGTTTTGTGTGCGCTAATGTAAAGGCTTTATTTTGCCCTTACATAAGGGCACACGAACGGAGCACTTCAGTAAAGTCATCGTGACCGAAATTGGTCTGGAAGACATCATCATCATATCTGGTATTCTTATCATTACATCTTCAAGGGCATAATGTCTTGATGTCTTGATGAGTTAATATAAGATCGAATCTACCTCAAAGGTATTTATATTGATAACAGAGCTTTTAACAAACCATTATAATATGGTTTTCGATTAAATATTATGCTTCGTAGAAAATAATGAAAGATATTCTCAGAAAAGACCACAAACAAACAAAGTCTGGAAACGGTCCGCGGCTGTCATCCTTTTCACAAGTTTGCAAAAAGACAGCTTCCGACGTTTTCCGAACCTATCCCGCTGTGGAATCCTAAAAGACGACGGAACCCTCCAACACAATTCAATCCATCTGGCATCTCAGCTTATTGAATGACGCGCCAATCAAATTTGCACCGTACACCATTTCAATATGATTTGAATTCTAACGTAGGAGCTGCCAAGCGATTTTGAACCCAGAGAGCTGTTGTCAGAATCTATCAATGTTATAGACCGCGAGCCTTTGACAATTGTCCTAGGTTATCAAGGGAATAAGATTTTTAACAAATATTACTTACAAATTATTCTATGTATGTATATGGCTACTATTCTCCGTTGTAGTGTAGCCTACAAAACTTGGGTTCTCATGTACAGTCCATGCGTACTGTTGGATAAGACTGCTTTAATAGTCTAATACCTTACAAAAACTAGGAATATACAGTTAATTCCACGGTGAGGTTCTGTAATTATTTATTCCACACATTTAATTTAAACAAACAGGCATGTATATAGATGAGCTTAACCCTGGTTTGTAAGTCGCATTCTATGACTTCGCTGGGGTAAGTTGATGAGAATATATTTTTAGTCAGTCCTGACATAACTAGGTATAATTAAATATATATATAGGTATAGTTAAAATGGGTTTTAAAATCTGGCCACAAAAACTCTATGTCCAATAATGAAAGATGGATTTGAATATTTAATCATTAAAAGTAACGATCAATTCACTGTCTCTCGGACTAGATCATTCGATCTTTTTGCAGATAAAGTTGAGAACAAAATGGAGTAAGCAAATATAATTGAAAACGAGAGAATTTACTTTTCAGCTCGAAACGGTAATGTAAATTGTAATAATGGTTAGATAATCTTAGTCGTTTTACAGAAGCAAGTAAATCATGAACAAAATTTAGGCATAAAAATGGTACTTACTTATAAAAATTACGGCACAGAAGTATAACTTGCTACAAGTTTTTTTTTTCTTTATTCAATTGAAAGTACAGTTAAACTAACTATGTACAAAGGAATCAGTCAGATTACCTAAGGACCGTTACAAATGGCCTATAGGTAACTCAACTGTTCCAGACCAGTACCACCCAGTGTCAATGTTCCAGCCATTCTTGAACCGAATGGTCTGTAACGTGATGATGGTAAGCGGCCCGACGGTATGACTCTTGTCCCTTGGGAAATGGGAAGGCCTTTGGCGTTGGACTGGGTCGACACCCTAGCGCCATTTCATCTACCTGGGGCATCAGCTAGGGCTGGTGCGGCGGCTGATTCGGCCGAGGATCACAAAAGGCGCAAATATAGTGGTCTCGACAGAGCTTACCTATTTCAGCCTTTTGGGGTGTAGACCTTGGGTCCCTGGGGAGCCGGTGCCCTCCAGGTTTTCATAAATCATGCGGGGCTTTTGATTGAGGCGACACGTGACCCAAGGGCTGGCTTTTATTTAGGCCAGCGTATTAGCATAGCTATTCAGCGTGGCAATGCTACAAGTTAAACTTACAAAGTTTGATATTTTACATGCACTTGCCAATCCTGTGAACGCTAACCTAAAAGCGCTACAAATAAACAATTATAGGTTCCGTTTTCCAGTAACATTATTTTTGAAGGTATCATCTTCAATAAGTTTTTTTTTATCGTAAGGGGAGGTGCTTGACCTTCATCTCACCTGATTTTTCAAGCTATGATAAGGACGAAGTTGGAAACGCACTTCACCCGGAATCCTCTACCAACTGAGGAATTGGATATCTTTAATGCCGGAACACAACAATTTTTAAGAAATATTGCTATGGCGACAATCTTAGGTAAGCTAGCCAGGCGGACTTAAAAAAAATCCTACTACCAACCAAACCAAGCACAATATTGTACTACCCATAGGGTAGTATTTTAACAATTTTTACGCATAGTATTGGCAAACATAATGTAAAATTATCCCTTACCTCCTCTAAAGAGTGAAAAGGCGTAAAAACATTTAAATGTAACTTTTTTCTGGAGAGGATTTGAAACACGAAACTTTATGTATATAAATTTTACGATAAACCATAAAATGAAAATCTCTTCTCCGTTGCAGTACTACAAGGTAACAAAGTTATATGATTAAATAATATATTAATGGATAACTTCATTATAATTTACAAAGATTAAAAAAATACTGTAGGTGTAGGATGTGAAACGCACAGACCGTATACGCAACCGTATACACAAATTTGCGCTCCAGAACCCAAATTACTTAATATATTTATAAATTTATAGAAATACAAGCAAAAAAAAAATGCTTGTTTTTGCTGCCGGCTTAAGAACTATGTGTAACATGTTAAGTTTCTAAAATTCATGAAAAGTATTCGGTATTCCCCTGACCTTAACAATGCTGCCCTCAAGTGGGCAGTAATTGCCTGTAACATTCAACTTGAGCGGCACTTGAGATAGTTTCAAACTTGGAGTAATATCTAATCAGATATAGAAGCTGCCACCAAATGTATTTCCAGCCAGTGTGTCGCCGGAGCAATCAAAGAGACCAGTTCTTATTATTACACGCCAAATGTCTTTTTAGTGTAACGTTTCTTACATGCCATCTGTGTCAACCATTAAAGACAGCCGGGTTCTGCTATAAAAAATTACGCCGATCGTCAGGTGGACTGAGTTACGCACAGTTAGTATTAAGTCCTAAGGTTTGCAAGCTGCCCAGCTGCTGGTGTTATTTATTCCTTCAAAAGCCTCTTACGACACCCATAGAAGGAAAATAAGGTCTACCTACTTACCAATGCTTTGATACGCTAAGAAGGCAACTCGTAGAAAACAATTTCTGTAGTGATGATGATGATAGAGATGGATTTTAGTTTTTGTCACATATATTTAGTTCCATAGCTAGCTGATTTGGTTACTCTGGCGTTGTCAAGTTTTGGGTTCTCGAAAGTTATAAAACTCAATGAAACGCTCAATTTCCGCATATTTCAGCAAATACTTTTTAATGGGAAATAAATTATAGAACCTCGCAAATAAATAAAAATGTTATTTGCGGTACAAACATTTCTATACGACGAAAGGATCTTCCTAATTATTCATGGCAGAACTCATCCTCGCACAGACCTTGGCGAGCCTAGGGGTAGGGGTAGTAGCTATATCATATAAAAAATCTTCTACTCGTTTGAGATTCTTATTGGCACCTTTCAGGTGTGCGGAACTCTAAAACGAATTATTTCGAATGTTGGAACAAAGAATCGCTGAGATCGGAAACTAATTTCATTAGAGCTGCACTCTCGCAATAAAAGAAACATGGCCGACTCAGGCAGCCTGCAATATCGAACAATATTTCAGTCAACATTTAATGAAATGTAGCATTCAATAAAGGCATACACAAGTTTGAACATAAAGAATTATTCTGCAATTTTATCCGTCTTTCTGTCTGTCTGTATCTTGAACGCTCATCACGCTGAAACTACTGGATGTATATAAATGTAGCTTTGTAGTCTTAATACGTATATATTATACATCATCAATTTCATGATAATCTATCCCATTGGAGTACTACAGGATTGCAATGATTTTTAAATAAATGTTGTCGAATTGACGATAAATTCTAAGCAAAGTAAATTTGGAATCATTTGTTAACGAGTTCATGATAATCATTGTTTCATAGGCTTTAAATAATCTTGCCCATAAAGCAAACCAAACTAACCTATGACAACTAACCTCTGTACAAAGAGTTTACTAAGCACGAGGGGTTTTAGTTATATGTTTTTTCATACATTACATTTTTTCATACATTAAATTAAATGATGTAGAGGCGGCTCCTTATCAGTAGCGAGGCTTGTTTTTATATACGTAGAGTAAACCCCGAATCTCATGGCATATGATATAGGCAATGCTTTCACCAGTAAAATGCAATAGTATCACTGAGTAACATATGTTTTATATTTTATCAGGCTATATAAGGGATCCTTACGAAACTCTCAAAATTTTACCGGCAGTTTTACTTCACATTATGTAACTCGTTATGTAAAGGAAAATTAACGATAAAATTTCTTACATCGCGTGCGCTGTGAAAACTACTGATAATTGAACAAAATTACATTCTACAGTTTTTGAGAACACGTCGTGCATGCAAGATTGTGGGTCCTACCCACAATCTTACCATACAATTACTTAGGTTTTATAAAAATACTATTATGTTTGTGTGTCGGTTGAATGATATATTTTGATTGTTCACTTGGTGTCGGACCCTATGAGGCTGACATACACATTATGTTTAATATCCTTAAATGTTTAAAAAAATATAATAATAGTAATATCTACAAGAAAATCCGTGATACCAAATGTCCAAAAATTTTTGTTATAATAATAATAAATAATTAATATTACAGGACATTAATTTACATATTAGTTATATTACTATAACTACTTTTTATTGGTAGAAACTGCACCACATTATTTGTGCCTTAGCAATTGGGAACAAACCTTAATTCTTATCCAAATAACTCACTTTATATTGAATATAAAGTAACTAATACAGCCTTGAGTATTAGTACCTCTTGATTACTTTATAAATAATTCAAATTGGACATTCTTGTCAAAAGATACCTAACATGAACTAAAATATTTTTCAAAAAGTGTTCACAAAAAACGTCCACTGCAGCTTATGAGCACCCAACAAAGGAGCGCTACAGGTTTTTCTATAATTATCATGCTTGGCAAGTGGATTGGTGATCTTTGTGTTGTTAGTGGATATTGGACGTGGATGTTGTTGACTAAGGGATAATATCCAGGGAATACCAGGAGATGGGTACAGGTTATTTTATTTCATAATAAATTACGGCGAGCAGGTGCTTGGCCTTCATCTCACCTGTTTTCAAGTTATGATAAGGCCGGAGGTGTAAGCGCACTTCACCCGGAATCCTCAACAAACTGAGGAACTGGCTAACTTGCCTCTGAATGCCGGAACACAACAATTTAAGAATTGTTGTTATGTTAGTCAGGTGGACTTAAAAAAAGTCGTACCACCAACCAAACCAAGCACAATATTTAAATCCCATGGAGATTGAACCCGGGATCTCTGGATCTGACACCGGTGGGCGGACCACTATACCACAGAGGCGGTTAAAGTCTAAAAACAATGACGACTTATTTAATTATCGTATATTATTACGTTCTCTAATACTGGCCAAAGAGCTTTGAATTCATCCAAATAATTTCCAAATACGTCCACTATTGCTATGAGAGTCTTTTCTAGTTCCACCCTGACGACTTTCACTGTGTAGTATCGATCACCTCAGGATAGTTACGGAACCTACATCCATCTTCCCAAATCACCCGATTCACGTCTTCATACCTTGACGACATCGTCATATCTTGATCTACCGGAAGTAGCAGGAAGCCTCGGAAGCCAGGAATTATGCGCTTTCGGCGATAAGTGTCGTAACGTACCTACATGTACAGAACGTTTTTACGAGGAGTGTGAGTTTGCGACGTAAAATTTTACCGAAATAAGTATTTCTAAGAAATAATTGCTCATTCACAAAAGTTGACATAATTTTATGGAAAATAAAACAAACAACTTAAAAACTTTTGACAAAGCATGAATTGGCCCTGAGATCTTTTTAAACATCCTCCAAAAATGTTTTGGCTTTGTTTTTCCTGCTTGAATAGGATCACTTTTAAGCCTGTGTCACTTTAGAAGATAGCAATCAAATAGAAGCAAGGACAAAGAAGTTGAAGTCGAATTGAAGATATCTGTTCATTTTTTTCGTAAGATGTTTAGTAATTACTTATTTACCGCCTCTGTGGTCTAGTGGTTCACCCATCGATATCAGATCTAGAGGGATGGGGCTCGATCCACACCCCAGGGGGTACAATATTTTGCTTGGTGTGGTTGGTGGTAGGAATTAATTTAAGTCCGCCTGGCTAGCTACCACCATCTTAACTAAATTTGTCACCATAGCAACAATTGTGATTTGTTGTGTTCCGTCATTTATAGCTAAGATAGCCGATATGATATGACGATACTGTATGACGATGATGATTTAATTTCATCTAATTAAAGATCTCTCAACACAATCCCTTGTGTGACCGAGACGAAGAAAAACTTTCTAACCAAAACCTTCTCAAATACAACAAAAGCTTTTTACAGGCCCCCATAGTTTACTTTCTCACGAAATTGGATAAAAGTTCAGAACCCTTTTTCACAATCAAATGGATCAGTTGTTTTTATACTACTGTGGGTTTCACTACACTTTTCAACAAAGATGTGTTTTGGATGTTTTTTTTTAATGTAGGCTTGCGACTGATATCTCACCTGGTATTAAGCAATGATGCAGCCTTTGATGGAGCACGCTTGCCTAGAAGGTACAGGGTGGACCAAAAGTCCGTTAACATTTGAATCGGTTGCCGCGTCTAGCAGCGGCGGCGGAGGGGGGTGGAGAGGTTACGCATTGCAAGAGCGGCCAATGGGAATTTAGTACCATGGCATCGTTCAGCGGTAGTCAACGTGCGTTTTGTGTACTATCGTAACAACGATTCTTCGACCTTAACTCAACGAAAGTTTTGCGATCATTACAAGATACGACACAAAAATCAAGCTCCATCAGGTGTGTTAATTAAAAAATGGGTGCTCAAGTTTGAGAAGACGGGTTCAACAATGCATTTACCTCGATCTGGCCGGCCTAGAACGTCGAGGGACCCCGAAAACGTGGAGCGAGTAAAATCGTCTGTTCGTGATCAACCTGGACTTTCAACTCGAAAGCGGTCTGCTGTCCTTTACGTGCCAAGAACATCATTAAACCGCATACTTCGCAAGAAAGATTTACGTCTACATCCCTATAAAATCGAATTAAGGCCTCAGGACCATGCCACTAGGTTGCAGTTTGCAAACGAAATGGTAGAGCGGTTCACCAGCTTTACAAACATTTTTTTCACCGACGAGGCACATTTCCACCTAAATGGGCATGTTAATAGACAAAATTGTCGTTATTAGAGTGACACTAATCCGAAATTAAAGCATCAAAAACCCTTGCATTCACCCAAAGTCACAGAATGGGCTGCTTTATCAGCAAGAGGCATTATTGGTCCTTACTTTTTTGAAGACTCAAGAGGACGAGCGGTTACGGTGAATTCCGAGCGGTATATCACCATGTTACAAAACTTTTTCGCTCCAGCGCTGCAGGATTTTGTTGGTTTTAATCAACGCTCATGGTTTCAGCAAGATGGAGCTACTTGCCATACATGTAATGACTCGTTAAGGGCAGCTCGAGACGTTTTTGGCCCAAGAGTGATATCGAAAAGAGGGAACATTAACTGGCCGCCTCGTAGCCCGGATCTATCCCCAATGGATTTTTTTCTTTAGGGAAATCTTAAGGCTAAAGTTTACGACACCAACCCAGTAACTCTTGAATTAAAGGATCGTATTCGCACAGAAATCCAAAACATCTCAACAGAAACATGTAAAGCTGTTATCGAAAATTTCCGCTCTAGATTGCAGCAATGCCAGAATAATGAAGGATTACATATGGATGATGTGATTTTTAAGAAATAAATTCCCCTATTGTTTACTATCGAAAACAATAAACAATTTTAATCTACTGTAATTAGTTTTTTTTTATCATCATTTCAAATATAAACGGACTTTTGGTACATCCTGTACCTTTTCACTCTTGACTTGAAGACTCCCACGTTGTAGTGTTCGGGAAACACAGACTCAGGCAAAGCGTTTTAAGACATGACATGTTTTCTCATAAGAACATAAGTTTGCTTGAAATGAGATTACAAGGTTCTTTATTAAGAACCTTGTAATCTCCTTGTAACCAAAATGTTATTGTAGTAATAATATAGTAGTATTATAATAGTGTTGTAATACTTTTATATTATTAGTATAATATTTTGGTTTTGGGCTTGTAGTGACTAATATCGTATCAGGTAATTAAGTAGCAACCTGCGAATGATTTAGGTACTACCTACATCTACTATCATAGAATTAAGTGTCATCGTTCAGTAGGTTTTCTAAGCTTTATCTTCAATAAGTCTATGTTATCGTAATCTGTGACATCATTAGGTTATTAAAACTATACTATTTGAAAAAATATGAACAATCTAGTTCATATTTTTTCAAATAGTATAGTTTTTCCCGTAGTTTATACATACGAACGTTGATATATAAAGCTTATTTAAATTTCTAAAATTTTGTTAATATATTTTTATGTTGTTTAATATTTCAAATAATTGAATTTTTAGTTATAATTTTAATGAACACACAAGTTGAGTATTTAGACAGTTTATTGATCACTATTAATAGGTTTAATACATATCTATCTCATTTTTAAATAGATAATGTTCGTAGGTGATAGGCAATTATAGTAATATAATGCTTTGATTATCATATTTTATGCTATTTGTAACGGACTTATGTATATGACAGCACCTGCTCCCCATACTTCCTTTAATAATGCATGCTATATAACCTACCTTCTTATCTACCTAATTTAAAAAATGCGAAATTTTGTTTAGATGGATCTCGCCAAAGCTACTGAACGGATTGAGCTGAAATTGATACACAGCTGCAGAGATACTGTTCTAGAATAGAAATAATATATGGGCTACTTTTTACTCGGGTACCACGCGGGTATAGCCGCGGTCAGGCTTGTTTTAAATTTACTTAGTATGGGTAATAATGGGTAAGTGTATAAATATAAGGATCACATATAATGATGAAAATCTAAGTTGCCAGATCGCTAATCGCAAAAATGTAAATAAACGTATAGCAAGGTCCGATCCATTGCAGCCTAGTAAAAAGCCGCTCAATGACTGCCATGCTGGTATATTCGTAAACGTAAACCCGTCTCAGGGAACACAAGTTACAGACAAAGTTATAATAAGTATGTGCAGGTAGAAGTTTTGCATTTCGTGGGATCAGAGTCCCACAAAGTCCCGGGATCCCGGGACTTTGGAAAATTCCTTGCCTGTAACTTAGGAAGTGCTGAGGTTGTCTCCTTTAAATTCTGATCGTTGGTCGTACTCGCATAAATTCTTATCATACCAAAATACTGCAGATATTTGAGACTCTAAAACGATTGATAAACTGACGAAACATTATCGTGTCTACTAATCAGTTCTGACTCAAAGCTCCATAATTTTCATACTTTCTGTTAATTTTTTTTCGATGTTGTTTGATCTTAGACGGTATATTTAATTCAATCAAAAAACTCAATCAAAATGTTGGAAGTTTGACAAACTATTGTCTCTCTGAATCCCGGTTTCCAGTGATTGGATTTCACTTGAATCGAGGACGTGAGAGCTCATCGCGATCCGAACGACTGAGATTAATGCTTCATTCAATTGATTTACATTGAATATGATTTCAGTTGATTTAGTTTTACTTCGACAAAGTTTGGTTTTTATTTTCTTAAGTTTTTACAATTATACTTCATCTCATCAACAGCCCACCGACTTCCAAATGGAACAGCTCCCTCCATTGCTAGAGAGATTTACCATAATAAACATGGAATAGGAGGATTGATGATCGCAGAATGTAGTGGTTGGTGGATGGTTAATGTGCTGAAATTGGTTAAAATAAGTGCTCAATGGTCTGTCTCTCTCAAATGTGCCAGGCTTGTTTTCTCTTGAACTGTGTGCTACAGTTAGGATTAGCTACAAAGCCAGGCTCAGAATTAGCCTCACAAAGGCTTTGTCTAACTTGATACTCCTGTGACCTAAGCCGTACATCGTCTGAGATCGTTTAACTAAAGCGATCATCTAGATTATTACAGTGAACATAATGTATTCCAACCTGGATTGGTCAACAATGGTCAAGATCGCCTCTGTGGTCTATTGGTTCAACTCACTGATTTCAGATCCAAAGGTCCCGGGTTCGATCCCCGTGGGTAGTACAATATATTGTGCTTGGTTTGGTTGGTGGTAGGACTTTATTTAAGTTCGCCTGGCTAGCTACCACCATCTTAACTAATTCTGTCGCCATAATAACAATTCTTAAAACTGTTGAATTGTTGTGTTCCGGCTTTTAGAGGTAAGATAGCCAGTTCCTCAGTTTGTTGAGGATTCCGGGAGAAGTGCGCTTCCCCCTTCGGACTTATCTCAACTTGTGACCAGGTGAGATGAAGGCCAAGTGGTTACCCGTCGTACAATAAAAAAAAATAGATGTGTAGTCTAGCAGATGTCGATGATATTTTTACACGGCATTAGGTAATCTATTAGATTATCCACCAAAAAGTGAACCAACATTAATACGCACAGTTTTCTCACACAAATAGAGTAATGTCAGTCCCACATCCGTCACGGCCCCGCGGGAATTCCCACATGACAATAGAACGGTCGCTCCGACATTGGAGTTCTCGGAATGTCGCTCATTTCTCAACGGGTCTACGAACTACTGTCACGAATGTGACACTCACGTAATGTAGAAACAAATTGGTCAAGCGTGAGGTGGGTTAAAGAGTGATCCGTACACTCATCTTTATCATCATTGGGCTAGTATATCCATTACATGTGTTTTATGGAACGTTTGTTTTGTTCATACAAAAACAGTATTTTTTATATATTTTATTTGAATTAGTAATAAGTTTTCAGTTGCTAGTAATTATTTTAAATCTAAATTTCCTATTCTAAAATTTTAATTTGACTTGTGACTTGACAAATACTTTAATTAACTTTCCCTAATTAACATGGCTACCGTTACCAATTTGCGTATTTCGTTTTTGCATAATATTTATCTCTTAAATCTAAACTTTTCAGTAAAATTTTGAATAAAAGAAACAATTTTCTAATCTGCAGACTGCCCGCGGTCCTGTGGCATAACAATTAGCCAGGATAGGACATAGTGAAGCTAATGTAGCTAAATCACTTCAAAGTTTTCGGAGATGCCTCTTCTACCGGTATTTTTTTTTGTCAAATTCACTATATGGCCAAGCTTTTATTATTTTCTATCATAACGTCTTTTAATATTTTTTGATACATTTTTGTATTATTAGTGATTGCACTTGGTCAAACCATTGAGTTTTAATATATATTTATAATTGTTTTTAGCCAAACGTTTTATCACTGGCTAACTCAAAAAACAGAATTTAAAATTAAAATTGAAATTGAAATAATTTATTGAAAAAGAATTACATATTAACAGTGTCCGTTTACAAAGTTAACTGTATGTCGTAACTTAACACTAAACAAAGGTATAAGTACCTACCATTATATTAAATTAAACGAAATTGCCTACATAACAACAAATAATATAGCTGACATCACAAATTTGTAATAAAAAAAAAAATCAGTAAGACTTTTTAGAAATATTTTGAAAAGTCAAATCTACCAACACTACCTACTACAAATTGCTGTGCCCGACAGGGTCCATTATGTTTCCATGTTTCCAACTTTTTGAACTTCTTATGTACTTATGGAATACAATAAATGAATATGAATATGAATACCGCCTGTTCGGAGTCCTATACCTAAGATGAAGTAGGCTTGTTTCAAAGAAACCTATTGCTAAAAAAAGGGTTGTATCTTCAATAATAAATTCCATTGTCTTCTGAAACGTTACTTGGCCTAGTTAAACAACTAGTTTATTATTGTAAAATTTTTATTCAATAAAAAGTACAATTAAACAAACTATGTACAAAGAAATCAGTCAGATTAAATAACTCAACTGTTCCAGACCAGTACCAGACGGAAGCGTGCCCAAGACACTGGCTGCATTGCCACGTTGAATAGCTATGCTAATTCGCTGGCCTAAATAAGAGCCAGCTCTTGGATCACGTGTCGCCTCAATCAAAAGCCCCGCAAGATTTTTGAAAACCCGGAGGGCACAGGCTCCCCACGGAGCCAAGGTCTCCACCCCAAAAGGCTCAAATAGGTAAGCTCTGTCGAGACCACTATATTTGCGCCTTTTGTGATCTTCGGCCGATTCAGCCACCGCACCTTTTATTATTATAGGCTAGTCAATTATTTAGATCTGTTTTATGCAATGTTTAATTTTTTATTTTTATCAATTGTGTTATATTGTATCCTGTCTAGTTTAAACTCTTTATGTATCTATCCTCTAATCTTATACGTGAAAACCTTTAATTGGCCTTCTGTGTTATATTATAGTATCTAATATGAATGTACTGTTGGTTTACCTTCAAATAAATAAAATAGTTTATGCTTTCATTTAGCGTACCAGCTGCAGGTCAGTACCCGGCTATGTCACTGGATAGCGGTCGCTAATTACCGTTCTTTGTGCGAGTGACATACCGTGAAACGTCTGTCGGTTGCTTTTAAACGTCACAGAATTTAATTACGCGTCTTTCACGTGGAAATGCACGGAATTTGGTTGAAATACCATTATCAAGTCTGTTTGATGCAAAAACGCTTCCGGCTAAGCCCATTTATAATTTATGATAATGAGCTAGTTCATTTCACTAAATAACAAGGGGCCATAAATTACATAGTTTCAAATGCCAAACAAACAGCAAAGAGGTAACAGGCCATTTTCAGAATATTATTGAAAGCTCGAGGAAAACTCTGTTAAAATAAGCTTTTCCGCCGAGTTTGTTCATTTCATGCTCCGTAAAGATACACGCTGGCAAACAATTGCATGAAGTTTGATATGAGGCAAATAACGAGAGAGAATGCAGCCATTGTGAAACTCAAACAAAACGTACAAACATGGGATTCCACGTATCCAATAATACTCCCCAGAAAACTCAGCTCATTATTACTCGCTACAAAATTAATTTATTCCAAACGTACGGAACTCTTTCGTCGTACACATACGAGATGGAACTCTCGATGATGAAGGCCGAAGGTGAAGGCGAACTCCACCCGGAATCCTCAACAAATTGAGGAACTGGCTATCTTTCCTCTAAATACTGGAACATGATTAGGTTAGATGGTGGTAGCTAGCCATGCGGACATAATCAAAGTCCTACCACCAACCAAACCAAGGTGAACCGCTAGACTGCAAAGGTTAGCCGTGAAGTAAAAGGCGTATTTCAACTACACATTTTACGAATGAATCATGATCATCATCATCATCAACAACAACCACTATCCACTCTCTGCTCGCCACTGTGTGGAGGTCGTCACTCCATCTAGCCGGAGGGCGTGGGAAACTACGCTTGCCTAGACGTTGAAAAAGGACTCAACCGGTTGTCGGTGCTTTGAAAAATATAGTCAACCCACTGCTACTTTAGCCTGCTAACCCGTTAATCATCTTGATCATCTGTCAGATAACCTCTCTTTCCACAGCTCGCAAAGCAACTTTGATCATCTGTCATCTTGATCATCTGTCAGATAACCTCTCTTTACACAGCACGCAAAGCAACTTTGATCATCTGTCATCTTGATCATCTGTCAGATAACCTCTCTTTACACAGCACGCAAAGCAACTTTGAATGTTAGGACCAGTCCTAAGGTCAGTGTCCACGTTTTGGCAGCGCAGCTCAACTCAGTAAAAAATATTAATGTCAAAAACATGGTAAAAATTAACATGCTTTAGGAATCTTTGCGTAACACGCAAAATCAGGAATCTATTAACATCATGCTGTTAGTTTTTCTTGTTATATGTATGAATTTAAGCCTGACATGGTTTTTTACGGTGTGCAAATAAGCATTTACAATTCCTTAATTTTAAGAATATTAATTAACATGGAATTGGCTTAAAATGAAGGCTAAGCGCTTCCCCGTAGTTGAATAAAAAAAAATAAACTAAAAAAAAACTTGAATATGGATCATTTGTTAGGTAGGTACGACTATGGCTGGACAAACTGCGATGGTAAAAAAATATATTTTACGATACTAAAAGAAGCATATGAGCACTGATGAAAAAAAATGCTTAACAAATGCTTTAATTTTAATATCTTTGTAATCTTGTATTGCTCTACTCGTAATACTTAGTTAATACAAGGGACTGTCATAAATAAAGATTTTTTGTAGCCAGTTGAAATGAACGGGTTATTAGATGGTTGTCATATTCGGTTTAAGTCATGTTCTGCTGTATTCATATTCTGCTTTCGTCAGAACGGTTATCTCATAACTTGGACCGCGGCCAAATATTTGAGGGTGAGCGTTTACGATCGCTTGCACGAATGAGTCACGCGAACTATGTTAATGAAAACGGCGGAAAAACGCTCGGCGCGCCCTCTGTCGGCAGCCGGGAAACGCTTTGATTTTATAAAAGGGTTGTGAAACAAATAACTGGATGATCAGTTTATTAAATATAGCTTCTTTGAATGAAAAATGTTGAAAACATTAGCATGATTTCATAAGATCGGATGCCAAAGACATATTGCAGCGAGCTGCAATATCACTCTGAATAGCTATGCTGATTCGCTGGCCTAAATAAGAGCCAGCCCTTAAGTCACGTGTCGCCTCAATCACTTCCCGTAAGATTTTTGAAACCGGAAGTGCATCGGCGAGAGCCGATTTGAAGCTTTTGGCAACCCCAAAAGCTTCATAAAAGTCCGCTCTGTCGAGACCACTGCATTTATTTTGAAATAATTATTACCTCTTTTTACAAACTGTGATGGAGACTGAGAGTAGTAGAGTTATGATACATATTTCAGCCGATTGTAAGGTTATTGTTTCCGGTGAAATTACAGGTACGCCTTCAGTTGACAGGAGCGATTCAGTGCCGTGTAGGCCATGTTCTTTGTGGATGTGTGAAGGTTTTGTTAAAGGCAAGAGATGAACTTAACATCAGGCGGGCTGCATGGCTATTCCATCTCCTAGTTGTGTAAAAATAAACAGAGTAAAACAGACGCCGGAAGTCTAAAATATATTTTTATAATTTGTTAATTATATTCGTCTGTGAGGTAGCATATCTCACCTCGTAATTATTGCTTTCACCTAGAAGTCATATTAAACGTGGGTTTTGTAAACCATGCGCTTAAAACTTTTGTAAAAACTTAAATAAAACAAGCAACATTACAGTAAGTTACGCTAAGCCGGCATGTCACAGAGCTAACAAAGAAACCTTCATAACTTTACACTTTGCTTACTTTATGAGTCTTTGCTTCAAGTTAAAATTTCTGCACTGTTTAAAAACATTTCCTTATAAGAACGTGACTTAAGCTAACAGAGAAACGATGCAAACAAAAGCCATGCAAACGTTTGTATGTTGGTTTATTCTAGCTTTATTCAAATATTGAATCATATACATGCAGTTATGCTTTGTACTCTTTTAAATCACAACACAAGTATTTTGTACCATGTAAACTACTTAACTACGTAAAGTGAGAAGAGTAAGAGAAATAAAATATTAGCATTAATAAATATACATTTTTAACAACCCCATCCAGTCCCAAGCGTCTATATTCATCACACAAATGTTCGTCCCGGCTGGCAATCGATCCTACAGTGCCTACCACCAACTGAGCTGTGAGGTCAGTTTGTATTTACATTTATTTATTGACTTGTAATTGTATTTATGTCTGTTATTATACATGTAGTACGTGATTTTTCTATTGTGTGGTTTTTTTATAACATTTTATAAATCTTGTCTTATCTGATCGCTTTTCGTTTATTTTTTTAATTTTGACTCATTCATGATGGCGAAAGACAATTTAGACACATTCCCTTCTATTTCTTTTTGTTTCTCTCTCCAATTTGGTTTGCTTGAGAACCTTTCATAGAGCTAGACTCGCCTTTGACAAGCTTTTTTATTTTGTTTTTACCTATGTAGTGATTGAGTATAACACAATAAGGTACTTAATAATTAAATCACTATTACATACTTTCTATCTTCTAGGAATTTCGATTTTGTTCTGTGTTTGGGTGTAGTATAATTTATTACGTATTTTAGTATTATATCCGTAATCTTGTTCCCATGTAACAAGCTATGTTTAGTTTGGGGCTAGATTCATACAAATTCAAGATACAAATACAAAATTATTTATTGGGAACAAAGAAATTCGGAACAAAACACAAATAGCAAACAATTTTTATAATATGTTACTCAAAAGGCGGTGAGTAGGTGAGATAGATTATTTCCAATCGATCTCTTTGTAAGGTCGGTATCATAGCAATAGAATTGGTATAAGCCATAAAAGTTTTTTCAACAACTAGTTTTTGACGAGAAAAATCTACTCGTGATATGAAAATGGATTCAAATTCACGAAACAGGTGAGGCTATCGAATTTTTTGGATTTGAAGCCACCGTTTTATACGTTGAGAGGCATACGCAGTAACTG
This sequence comes from Venusia cambrica, assembly GCA_951394065.1. NCBI lineage: Eukaryota > Metazoa > Arthropoda > Insecta > Lepidoptera > Geometridae > Venusia > Venusia cambrica. The sequence continues at coordinate 9,904,384 of OX596040.1, forward strand.
TCAACTGCAGGCTGTTAAATAACCAGCGGAATCAGCCGCACTAAAAACACCATAAATAATAACACTAAAATAGCTTTTAAAGCACACTCAAGTTGAGGATAGTATAAAGGTTTTATTAGACTTAAACTTTCATAACATTAAATAATAAAAGCGAAATAGAATTATTACCGGCATAATTAAAGCTTGGTAAATTCCAAGTGTTCATAATTGGAGGTTTATTACGAACTATATATGCACCATTGTTTTTGAACCCTGCAATGTTTAGACAATACATTACGTGTTATCTATATATTTGCCTATGCAATCACCTCAATTTACTACAGCTACTTAAAATAGAATGAATGTATTATAAGGAGCCAAAGGGTCTCAATCTATAGGTAGTTCTACAGGTAACTCAATATTTGTACCATTATTCTATTACCCTGTATTTTTAGGCGATACATTACTCTTTCTCTGTACACAAAAAAGCATTAATTTAGTATGAGTACTAATAAAAACAATGGATGTCTTATAAAGCGGCAAAGGGATCTCAATCTATAGGAAGTCTAGGTTTTGATAGGTTTGTGGTAAAGGTACTGTTCCATACCAGTACCAGACGGAAGGGTGCCCATGACATTTTTTAAATAGAACAAAATTAAAAATATATAAACGTATATCTGTATATGAGAGTAGAGAGCACGCTAAGCTGTCAGTCCCAAGGTACTGCTACTAGTAGAAATCTTCAGAGCCATGTCAGGAGCATATGGTGGCAGCTCAGGCAGTCTGACACCCGGGTTGTTGCCAGTTCACACGAAACAAATGTTTTCGCCCCAGTTATACACAGGCAGGTATCATTCTAAAATCTATGTCAACTATCTTATCACATATCTTAGAAAAAAAAATATACTCATGACTTTTTCCCTTCGAGGATTCACTAAAGGCGTGGTTCTTATGAGGATCACCTACTGGGGTAAAAAAAAAAGGAGATCTTTAACAACCCTCATAGCTCAGTTGGTTGTAACTCTGCCTTCTGTGCTGTAGGTTTTGGGTTCGATTCCCACCCAGAACAAACATTTGTATGATGAATATAGATGTTAATTCTGTGTTTGGGAGTTGTATTGTATGATAAGTATGAATTTACAAAAAAAATGTATTTATGTATCCTATCCGTAATCTAGTTCCCATATATATAGCTATGCTTAGTTTGGGGCTAGATAGCGCTGTGTGAAATTAATGTCCTGTAATATTTGTAATATTCATATTCTTAACAGGACTATGAGTGGAGTCCATGTGACATACATTCACAATGATGATAATACATGAAGGTATGAAGTATGATCTAACTTAGTCTGCTAGTCTTTTACAGCGACCTACATTTCTGCTACCAGCGCTATATAACACTCAAACTTATGAACACTTAACGCAGTTGGAAGCGTGGCGTGCAGTTAATAGCTCGACCTAACACACTTGCTTCTTTCCACACTTCACCTATATATAATTCACCTAGCTAGGTTATTATCGTTCACAGGGAGGAGAGGACCTACTTCATTTCACACTAGCTTTAAAATAATAAATACATACTACAGTACATTAATTTTACACAGCGCCATCTAGCCCCAAACTAAGCATAGCTTGTTATATGGGAACTAGATTACGGATAAAATACTTTAATACTTTTGTAAATACATACGTGCTATATGATACAACACCCAAACACAGAACAAACATCTATATTCATCACAAAAATGTTTGTACTTGGAGGGAATCGAACCCACAACCTACAGCGCATTTTGCCTGCGTCATCTCTGACCACAAATAACAAAGCGACGTTTTTTACAATTATTTGTGGATAAAGTTATACTTATTACTTATGCAAAGCATCTTACAAATTAAAAGAATACCTTTTCTTCTGAATTATTGTAACAAGCGTAACAGATCCGGGAATAAACACCGCCTATGAATACCAAGGGAGTAAGGCTCCGTCATTACTTGTTTACAAATTACCTATTATTTTTAACTGCAGCCTTACTGACCCATTGAAGGTGAAAATAATTTAAAATAGAGCTCGACAAGATAAATTCTGTTGTTTCAAATATAAAAAAATAATATTTACAGTGATAATAAACCTAAAACCTGGATTTCGTATCGAAAAGAAAAGCTTTCAAAAGTGCTGTCTCGTAAGATACGAGGCTGCTTTGAGTGTGCTACGATAGTGCTACGACAGTGCTACCATAGTGCTACGACAGTGCTACGATAGTGCTACGATAGTGCTACGAGGTTGTTACGAGTGTGTTGTGCCGATAGAGTTGTGACCTTTAACCCGTCAGATACGGGGAATATAATCTATACGGTTGAGTTTTTAAAGACGCTTCTTTTAACATTAAATTGGGTAGTTATTATTATTTTTATTATAATGAGTAATTCATACGATGACCAATCTTCTAGTAAGTAATAGCTTACAAAGCGGCCGGTCGTTAGTGACTGAGTTTACTAATTAACCGGTAATTTGTCAAAGGACATTCAGTGATCATTATCTGTAGGGCTGTCTTTTCATAATTATAGTGTTCTAGATGCTTTATTTTAGATATTTTAAGTTAGATTAGATTAGTGGCAAAATTTGTAATAGGATTATTTTTTACCGATATAAAAAAAAGGATGAGGTTCTCAATTCGTCAGTTTTTTATAAATGTATTTTCGCCGATTACTCCGACTGGACCGATTTTAAAAATTCTTACTTCTTTACAGGTGGTCCCATTGTCATCAAGTCAGGATTTAATGCTGGCATCCTGGAGAAATCGAGGGAATTCTTCAAATATTATGTGCACACTTGAAGTGATTTGGGTATTTTTAGGGTCGGTATACATCGCAAGTGATTCCATCGTCATCAGGTCAAGATCTAATGATGGGATCCTGGAAAAATCGAGGAAACTCTTCAAATATTATGGGCACACTTGAAGCGATTTGGGTAATACATACCTCAAAAGTAAGGAAAAAAAACGGACCTATATGGGGTTCGGTTTTCCCCCGATCACGCGTCTGTCGGTCTGTCTGTTTGTCCGTCCATGTGTCAGACAAATAATTGGAAGATTTACGTCATCCAGGTAAACGAAATTGTATCATATTCTTCATTGAAGTCGGTTTTCTTTTTAGTTTTTAAAACGATATTATCTTGTGTGATGTCGAAAGTTACAACTTGAAACACAAGCAAAGATGAGGTTTACGATGGAGCGAACCTACCAAAAGGTGCCTATTTATTATCTTAAAGATATTATTTACTTACATGTACTTAGTGTATTTTTGTTGGTCTAAACATAAAAATACAAATGTTAATCTTTTCAGATACGCCATTACATTTATCACACAAGACATATTTGTGGTCATGTTATTCGTTCCCAATAGTAGATATTCGTAATTCCAATGAACACAACAATGGTCTCCCAGCGAGCAGGCTCCAATAATCCGTCGTTCATTGTAAGGGCTGTCCACGGAGCAAGTCACTCGATTACCCGATGATTGCTTGTCTGAGACCAACCCTGCCTAGAACAGACTTGGTGCACAAAATACGAGAAATTATTTGGTTTATTTATTTAAAACAACCAAAATTTAGATTGATTTCGTAAATTTTTCGTTTTTAAGTTTTGTACGCTTGTCGCGAGTTTAGCTTTACTATTTTTTTCAAACCTAGGTTATACGATAGATATTTTAAAATTGTCATTGACAACCTGCATGGCCTGACTACGAACCTTTTAGCCACAATGGGACGTGTTAATACTTACTTATAGCTGTTGTTATAATTGACCTTTTACAATAATATAAAAGCCAATTATTCTGAAATACTTTCAAGGTATTTATTTACAGTTTTTTTACAGAACAATGATTATTTTTTGTTTTTTATTCTACGGTGCTCTAATCATGCCTTATGTATTAATGCCATTTTATATCACGACGCTTAGTATGCCTATTGGGTTATAGGTCTCTTCTAACGCTTTCCATTAACCTTACCTCTGACCTCTACCTATACGTTATATAATTACAGAACATTTCACTCATCCTCAAAACTAAGAATCAAATTGTTAACTGCGATATGATATATCAATATGACGGACTTGCTTGCGTAATCAATTCTCTTGTTTTAGCTGTAAGTGACGTGAGGTCTTAAAAAAAACTAGTTTTACATACCAAATATAAAATCTAAAAAAACAAATCGTACCCGGTCACCCGGAATCCTCAACTGTTTGAGGAACTGGCTTTCTTACCTCAAAATGCCAAAACAATTTATGAATTTTGGTTATGGCGACAGAACTAAGATGGTGGTAGCTAGCCAGACTGACTTAAACAAAATCGTACCACCAAGCAAAATGCATGAACTTACCAATTATAATTTACATACTATACATGGTTAAAATAGGTGGCACATTACTGTATAATAATTTGAATACCGTGATTATTGTACCTATCCTATTTCTACGAATAAATATAGTCTAATCATAACTGACAATAAGGCAACTACTCGTAGATGGGTTCGTGGCTTAGGGCCCCAGTGACCGGTGCACATGTGGTCAACGCTTCCGATTACGGAAAATTTTAATACTTGAACACCTTTATGTGTATTCATTTTTTATACATCAAAGTTAGCAAACAATGTTAATGGTAAGCGGTCTTATAATCTACAGACGCTTGTAACACGAAAGGCAACACTCGTGCGTTTCCAACCATTATTAATACTTAAAAACCCTTTTTTTTTTTCGAAAGATTCCATACTAAGTCTTAGGGGAATCGTCAGGGAAACCATTCTACATATTAAGCGTGGTAGAAAATTTGTAAGAATGGATCTAAAGTGAAGACTGAACTTATACCGATGGCGAACGGAGCGATACTAAAATATGGCTGGAGGCAGAAGTATGTTTTATAAAGACTGTGGGGATGTAAAGAATCTTAAGGTTAAATATTATTTTAAGGTTAAAAATATAGGATAAAGAACAGAAAAAACTTGCATATCCTAATTGGAAGCTACTTGATTATAGCCCAAAATGGGATGGTATGATGATGATACAAAACAAAACAAATATTATGGCTCTTACAGATAAGCATACCCACAGACATGTTAGACAGATGTAGCGAAAACTTTGCCATAATACATATCGGAGAACCATCACTTTGTTATGAAACTAGCAATTGGTACGACCCGACGCGATGTAATGAAGTGCCTCTGAGATAATGTCCAACAAATTCATAACAAACTTCGATCACAGAGAACTTTATAATTATAATTTAATTCGGTAACCCCAAGGGGCACAGCCAGCGGCGTATTGTTTACTTTTGATGTCTCACTCTCTGTCTCTCTGAATATCTTTATATATATTATTAGACATAATTATATTAAAACAGCGCCATCTAGATCCAAACTAAGTTAAGCTTGTGATGTGCGAACTAAATTGCGGATAGAATACTACATTTATTTTTGTTAATACATGAGATACCAAAACAAAGATCAAATGTTCAACACAGATGTTTGTCCCGGATGAAATTGAACCCACAACCTTCAGCGCATAAGGCAGAGCTACAATTCTACTTTTGGACCTTGAACCTATCAAAGACCCTATAGAACCAATCAGGGTCCAAAATAGGATACTCATAATTACCGCCTTCTCACACTTTGTTTTGTTAAAAACTACCACACTTAATTTCTAGGATCCTAACAACATATTTTGAGCGGTTATTTGTTTTTAAGTGAATTGAACCTGAACTAAAGTAGCATAACGAGAACTCTAGAAAAATTACGCAATTATTCAATTCTGTGACCTACTGAAGAAAATTCCACAACTGCCCACCCACGTTGCGATTCCAAGTTCACATTACTCAAATCTACAAGGAACCCTAATACCAAGTTTCTAGGCATTACATAATCAATCACACTCACCCCGCGTTACATTTGCACATATAAACATTATTTAATCGCAAGTAAAGAAGCCCCCTAAGAGTTCATGCTAAGGACCATTACAAACGATCTATATCCTTTTGTGAGAGACAAATAAATGATTTTTTTTTTTTTTTTTTTTTATATCTAATATCTATATCTAAATAGTTCAGACCAGTACCAGACAAAAACGTGCCCTTAAGATAAGGACATGGCTGCATCGGTACGCTTAATAGCTAGACTTAATTTACAGGACTAAAAATTTGGGTCTCGTGTCACCTGAATCAAGAGGCCCGCAAGTTTTTGAAATCACGGATGCCACTGGCTCCCCACGGATCCAAGGCTTGACCCCAAAAAGCTCAAATAAGTAAGCTCTGTCAAGACCACTATATTAGCGCCATTTGTGATCCTCGGCCCGTGTTTGCATATAAAAATATTCTTGAATTTTATGTAAGTTCGTGTCGTTAATTTAAACGGTCACCGATACTTATTATGACACTCTTAAATCTATATTTTATCAAAAAATATTTCGGCAATAAGTTGAAGTGATTTCCAAAAAACACGTTTTCCTGCTCAAGCTGCTCTAGTTTTCTTCACGATTTTCTTGACAATCATTATTTATGAGTCATCTTCTTCCGCCATCTTTTTTTCTCAAATGGAAGAAAGAGGGGAGGTTTTTTTAAATGACAAGCTTGGCTCAAAATGCGCACTCGCATGTATTGTTATTTTTTATGTCGTTTTTCCGAAGCTAGGGGTTAAAACAAAATAAATGTATGTGGCACACATACGCCTGAGGCCTGGGAAGCGTTTGATTAATCGATTAACAGTACAGATTATGTGCCAAGTCCCAGTTGTAATTACTGAACTTCAACTGACAGCGAGAGGCGCTAGGCGGCTAGCTTGGAGTCGGCACTTCCGGGAGTCTAAGTTTTGCAAAAGTCTGTGCCTTTATTTGGTATTTTATTTAGCATTTATCATCCCTTTGTATGGATTTATTTAATACTTTGTACCTGGCTTGAAAGATAAATATGGATGAAAATAACATAAATAAGCTCAGCCCACATACGTCCACTGGTGAGAAAACCTACATAAAAGAGCATTCCTGAGACACAGTAGAGTTATTCATTAGTCATAAGTACAATGACATAAAACCTTCATTTAAATATTAGTGTAGGATGTTCTCTGGCTAGATGGAGCGACGACTTCCGTACAGTGGCGGGCAGAGAGTGGATGAGAAAGGCCAAAGATCGGACTCAGTGGCGCACCTTGGGGGAGACCAACGTCCAAATGTGGACTGCGATACGTTGATGATGATGATGATAATGATGACGATGAAAAATATTAATGTCCAGCAGTCTGGCCAAAAAAAAACAAGTGAAGCAACTACTTTTTTTACTTTTACGACAAATCGTATCCCAAACTATGTCCAATAATGATCTTAATCACATAGGTAATATACCAGTGTAAAACAGACTTTATCACTTTTTGAAAGCACACTCAAGGTTTTGTTAAAAATGATAAATTGTTCGCAAAATATCGTTCAACGTAAATGGTATTTCATTATTTTTCATCAAAAAAATGTTTAATGCGTTTGTTTTTCCAATCTGTACCATAAACAGCTCAATCTCTTTGCCGCAAGTCAACAGTATTAGCATTTTACGAGAGTCGTGACGTCACCGTGTTTACTTCAAGGAATTGGGTGACGTCATAACACGGGTTCCTTAATGTATAACTCGCTCAAATATTGGCTGAAACCAGCTTTGATGTAAATTTACTTCTGATCATAATTTATGTAAATTTTTTACTCAGATTAAATTGTAAGAAAATTAAGACCACTACAGAGATAAAAAAAACTGGATATTACACAACGCAATCCAACTAAAAATTCAGCAAAGTTTTATGTATATATATATATGTTATATGGGAATCAGATTACGGATAAAATAATATACTTTCATTTTGAACATATATGATAAAATATGACTTCATATCCAAACATAGAACTAACATCATCGCACAAAATTCTTGAACTGGGTGGGAATCAAACCCACAGCGCATGAGGAACTACTACAAACTGAGCTGCAAAGCCTGTAAAAATAAGGCATCTCCTCGGTTATACATACTGGAAAAAAATCACCAATCTGTTCATTCATTTTTACAAAGACAAAGGAAAATTAATCAGAACTTACCATGGCCATAACAATTTCATAGCATTTCGATTTATCCGGTAGAGTACTCAAACATACCTGTAACAATGGTAGTATAATATAAATACATTACATTCTCATTCATGATCAGAAATATAATAGACGAATCGGATTATAAGGTAAATAAAAAATAAATAACAAGCCTCATAGCTCAGTTGGTAGTAGCTCTGCCTTCTGCGCTAAGTAGTAGGCTGTGGGTTTGATTCCCACCCAGAACAAACATGTGTGTGATGAATATAGATGTTTGTTCTGTGTTTGGGTGTAGTATCATATAGTTCGTATGTATTTACAAAAAGGATTTAAGTATTCTATCCGTAATCTAGTACCCACCCATATTACACACTATGCTTAGTTTGGGACTAGATGGCGCTGTGTGAAAAAAAAAATTGCACCAAGGTTTTTAGTTCATCACAGCACAGACAAGTTTCGATATCCAGGGTTGATCCTACGTATGTAATCACGAGCCACCTCTATCCACCAACTCCCAGTTAAAACCAGTTCAAGAGTTCATCCATTTCATGTATCAAATCTAGTAGGTTATCTGTAAACTGCAAATATATTGTAAAAACAGCTGGGGATTTTCCCAAATTCGTATTATGTATTTAAAATTACCCCTTTAGTACTTATTTGTAAATGAATGTATGGAAAGAGTATCCAGGTGAGCGAGAAGGGATGTTTTGATCAGAGATCTCACAATTCACAACATACTTACCGTTAGCGGTTTCTTCCTTCCTTTAGGTACATTATTAGACTTTTATTAAGAATATAACCCTATAAAAAATGTGGCCTTTGTTATTCGGTGATAGCCTTCTAGTGGGGCAAAAAGGTTTTAAAATCGGGCCGGCAGTTTTTGAGTCGCAAATTTACAAAAATACAAATCTTTTCTTAGTATTAATATGAATATATAATATAATATAGATTATAAAAAAAAAATGGCTGTACAACCTTGCCGTTACATTTTTTTTTAAGACGCTTGTTTTTCTTGGCACTCTTGCGGGATTTTAGATAGATGCCTTATTTGCTGGCCTAGTAGTTTAGTACCTTACTTTAGTGCCCTAGCGTATAAGCCTAAATAGTAAGTACTTACAAGCAGGGCAAAGGGCCTGGGGTCCTACCAAAGAAGTTTTTTTTAAACTATCTTATAGGCACCAGTTCTCCCACATATTATTATGAGTCATATCTACTTAAGCATTAGAATATATATTATTTTAATTCGAGAAACAGGCATTTATCACGTACTTTACCTATATTATATAGAATATATATGAATAATGATAATATATAATAATTTATTGTTTATTTGCGAGAGAAATAAATCACTTAATTTCATTTTACTTGCTGTAAAGTAAATTATTATTCATTTTTTTAGATAATATCCATATTTTAACACCATTAAAAATAACACAAAGACACAATATAAAAGAATTTTAAATTATTACAAAGCAAATAAAATAAAAATTACTTACAAATAAAAGTTACAAATTACAAAATGAATTACAAAATTTTAACATTAAAATAACTCGGATGGAGCCCATACAAATTCGCATCCATATGTTTTGCATAGGGTTGTCTGCCCGTACGACAATCATCTGCAGAATACCGTTGCTGCTGCCTCGCACACGCTTGAGTAGGGAAACGACTTTCTTGCGCATAATTGCATGAAAGCCGTCCGTGCGCGCCTCCGCAAACATCCCAGATGCGTTGCAAAAGCGAGGCAGCCTCAACAATCTGTATTGGACCCGCAGAGAGCTGGCAGCCCGCTGGGTGTGGTTCACCCATAAGCTGCTCGAGTAGAAGGACTGGCAGTAGGCCTTGAAAAGTGTGATTTTTACTTCCCTTGAGAACCGCGTGAACCTGCGAGCAAGCATGTTTCCCCGTACCGCCAGCGCTCTGCGTTCCCTTTTATGTCTACGTCGTCCTTTAAATCATCAGTCACAATATGTCCCAAATATTTAAAACTACTCACCATCCGCAAAGCCGCGTCATGAAGCATAATAGGTGGAACATGGACTGGTTTAACTTTTCCACTCTTGAATACAAGAACTTCGCTTTTTTTAGAGTTATACCTCAGTAATGATAAGGCCAAAGATGGCGCACGTCACCTGGAGTCCTTGACAGACTGAGAAACTGACCGTCTTTTACTGATGATGTATCGACAACATTAACTGATTGTGACTTTATTGAGTCATAACCCGCGGTAGTATTTCGCGGTGATGGTAATTATTCTCATGAAACTTACTTTCAGTTTTTCTTTCTTGAGTAAAAATAGCAAGAATACATTCAGCTTTAGAAAAGCTTATATCCCTAGACTCTGCGATATACCAATTCCAAACAAGATTCCTAGATTCCTATTCAAGAATAGCAAAGTATACTCCTAGATTTGAAAATCTGCATTGAAAGCTCTTCAAAGCGAATACTGTGCATTTCATAAACCGCTTTGCGTTTTAAAACGAATTTGAAAACCGAGAGCAGGTAGGATGCTCCATTTAAATTTGAAGGAAAGATATTATTTTCAAACCAAAGTTTAGAGAGCAGTCTACATTCGGGTCATAGTTGGCCAGAGTCTGCAAGCCAGTCTATAATTAATAGGTATTTGATAGGCGAGCTGACGTCGGTGTCACATCAAATGATTTAGAGGCAGTCTCAGCCGGATCCAATAATCATAGTCCACACAGAACCCAGATTCCGGGGCTCCCGGGTTCGATCACCATGGGGAGTACAATATTGTGATTGGTTTGGTTAGTATTAGGACTTTGTTTAAGTCCACCTAGCTAGCTACCACCATCTTACCTAAGCCTGTCGCCATAACAACAATTCTTAAAAATTGCTGTGTTCCGGTATTTAGAGGTAAGGTAGCCAGTTCCTCAATTGGTTCAGGATTCCAGGTGAAGTGCGCTTCCACCTACGGCCTTATCATAACTTGAAAATCAGGTGAGTTGAAGGTCCAGCACATCTCCGTCGTACGATTAAAAAAATAAAAATATAGAAAATCCAAAGCTATCCTTTGTGTGTAATGTCCATTTGAAATGGACATTTTTAATTTGCATTGCATATTTCAAAAAAATGGTAATTTTGATCGATTAATAAAATCATGCGCAAGAACATCGTATTATATGTAGTGAATGCTTCACCATTGGCTTTGAAAGCATAAAACTTTCACGTCATATGAACAGGCTTTCACTAGAAATTCTCTATTTAAATCTACGGACGTGGAACTAGGAGTGGCAAAAGTTATTAATGTTTCCGAGACTTCATAAGAAAGCTTACTGAGCCACAGTGTGAGGAATATAGTAGGATAAGTTTCTGCGCGGAGTTAAGAACAAAACTTTGTTGACGCTGAGTTGACTTTATCTAGCGGTTGCATTTGCACATCAGCTTATGTGATGTAGTATTAGGACAGAATGGAATAGAAATAACTTTATTTGTAGCATCTATAAAAAATAATAGTAATAGGTGAATGGTAGGTAATTTTAACAACATATTTACAAAACAATTAAAAAATACAAAATAAATTGTTCCTCTTGGTAATGGATGATCATTGACATGACATTCATCCTAAAGGAAGGTGGCACTCTGCTGCATGATGGTTGCCGATAACATTGACCTACAGGCGAAAAAATGCGGCCGAAGTACAGAGCAGACTTCCCAGTCGGTAAGAAATATAGTAGAGAATTTGTCTGAATTTTTGCAGCACCAAAACTAAACATTTGTTCTGTGACTTTAGTGGTTCCTCAATTTTTTTCTCAATGGCCGATGTTGTGTAACCTTAACAGTTTACTCCAATTTTATTTAATAACAGTTAGTAAGTACCTTGGCTCACTTCTTTAAAACTACGGCAATATTGTCCGAGAAGTGAATAGTAGAATTAATGCGGGATGAATTTAAAGGCGACAGGTCTCGGGAAAAACATGTGACCCAAATTTATGTGAAATTAATGCTATATACTATAAATAATAAAAATAAAATTTGTAATTATTGTAATACCTCTTAAGCTTAAAGGAACAATTAACAAGACGGCCATCAGACCTATTATTAAATGGGATATGAAAAAGCCGGATACGAAGCAATAGCCTGCTTTTGAAATGCGAATGCTAAGATTGATATATTGTCTAAATGTTGTCTGTAAAATAGTGGCTAGATAAGATAAGAAATTATTATATAACGTGAAGTTTGAGAGTGGCACCAGTTTTAGAAAAGACGGAATGAGTGCTATGTTGATGTAATGAGGAGGGATGTAGACATTTGACTAAACGGGCTATAAAATATGAGTGTGGTTGGACATGCGTGCAGAAGTACTCGTAGGCTGAAAAAGAGATGATTGAGTGAAACATGACATGTATATATAATGCGTAGACGAAGGCTTATAGGAGTGAGATGTAAAGGCCAAGTGATTTCTCGTCGTAAAATGATAAGAGTGGAAAAGGCTAACAGATGCTGACCTCGCTAACCCTAAGGGGTAAGAGCAGTAAGATGATAATTACGTGAGAAAGTAGCAGGTGTTTGTCTTAAAAACACTAAGAGAGTTTCTTACTAGTTTACCTTTACTTTTACTACTGATTATTTGTAGACTGTGGCCTCACTACACTGGCCTAGCCTTGACTCGTCCATTCATCGCGCCCTCAGATGAAACATCTCAGCTCTCTGACTGTGAATGCTGATTACAGAACATACTTGCACTTTATACACATAACATCTGTATAAAGCTCAGTAGTTAATAACGTAGTATAAATGTAGGTTACGATACGTTCTCCCTAATAACAGGCGGAAAAGTGTAATGGAGATATGAGAAGAAAATCATTTTTTCTTTTACGCCTTGATGTTCTGTGTAATATTAGTCTTCGGTAAAATATTGGTTTACCAATTTTATCTATACCTACCTTATTTATCAGAGGCAATCATAGGTTGAAATATGAGTGCAAAAAGTGGTATCAGCCACTAGATTACAAACCTCCTCTGTAGTCTAGTGGTTCGCCTGCCGGTTTCAGATCCAGGAGTTCGATCCCCAGGAGAGTACAATATTGTGCTTGGTTTGGTTGGTGGTAGGACTTTGTTGAAGTCCGCCTGGCTAGCTACCACCACCTTACCTACGTCTGTAGCAATAACAACAATTCTACATTGTTGTGTTCCAGTATTTAGAGGTAAGATAGACAGTTTCCCAGACTGTTGAGGATCCCAGGTGGAATGCGCTTATCCTTCTGCCATATTACAATTTAAAAAATAAAGTGAGATGAAGGCTAAGCGTGGCAAAAAAGAGGGTTGGGAATGGAAAATTTACTAAGAAATTACAAAACATCCCAGCTCGTGTCACGATCACGTTGGCGACAGGCGGCGGATTGCCACCGTCGGACCGGCGCCGAGTAATGGAGTCACTCACTGTATACTTATATGTACCTTTATTTACTTGTGTTTATTGTTTCTGTTCTAGAAACTTTGTACTTAATGCTAAGACATATATTTCTTGAGTGTTGCTAAGAAGTCAATGGATTTCACAACTTGTTAGTTTATACTTTTAAGACTACAGGAAATATTGCTCCAAGTACATAGCGGTATATGTATACCACCCGCTTTTCTGAAAGTATAGAAACATGACAGTACATACTGTGTAGTCATGTTTCTATACTTTCTATATAAGTTGAGACCCGGCTACTGAATCATGAACAATATGTTAACATTCCTTAGATGTTTTTTAGAAACGCTAAAATCAAATAAAAAAATAAAGTAGTATGTCTCAAAATGCGACTAGCTCTGCTACTCTCTCTGCTTGTGAACCCACTCGTAGCGCAACCCCGATTGGTTCGGTCCAGTGGAGCACATCTTGTCAGAATAAAACCGATTCAATTTTGCATACGAAAGGGCTAGTTTTACATTTTCTATGTGTGTTTTTAAATGATACGGGTAAGTGGAAAAGAAAATAACGTTCAAAACTGTAGAAAACATATCGTTGACTGTGAGTGTGTCCACAGGACACAGTCAAAGTTAAGCTTACAAATATATTTCTAGCGTCAAAAGTATATACCACTCTTTAGTACGCACCTTTTAAAAAGGTACTATGAGGATGTTCGTACGGAAAAATAGTAACAAACATTCTTACCAAAATGCTGTATCTATACCATTACTTCTACATTTACTAGGGTCAGTCGTAATCGTTTAATATAAGACGAGGATAAATAATGATTCAATAGGAAGGTAGAGATACTTATATTTTACCCCAACCGGAAAATCAGGAGTAGGTACCTAATGTGTGTATTTTGCCATCAAATAACTCGACGGCTCATAAACAAAGTTGCTCATTTACCTGAGCACCACTTGAGCGAACAAATCCAATAAGAGGTAATTTCATTACACTTTTCCTGCTAATTTACGTAAAGATAAGTCTGCCGATCCAGGGGTTGCGGGTTCATACACAAAATGAATGAAAATTTTGTTTAATTAAGCTATATATTCTTCACATTCGTTGCACTGTTTACAGGGTGTTTAGGTATTAGCTTCAGCGATCATATCTTCCACAATACTGTACAATTTACTTTGAAATTAATGTATGTTATACTTCATTTATGGATTTATGCTAGAACGTTTGAGTTTTGAAAACACGGTTACATAAAGTTTTCTCTATAGAAAAAAAATCCAAAGTCTAATTTGTACAAAAAATGTTCGCCATTCAATAAAACAGATTTTCAAAATTAATATTTGTTTAACCATAAGAAAAACGCAAATTTATGTCATCTGGTGATCATAAGCGCCGTGGTTGAACGCACAGCAATGTCACCTTTATTAATACTATATCTTAGTTCGAAACCGGAGTAAAGTTGCGTTGAGTTGCTAATCTGAGGTAGTATAGGCCGTTAAGTAGCAGGCATGGATGACGGCAAAGGGTTCCTCACTTCTATATAACTCCTGTAAATGTATGTGTGTACGTACTGTACTACACACGTGCTCTTACTGTAAAGGAAACATGAGAGAACCACTAAAGTAATGTCTCGTGACACCTATCCTATTCAAGATTAGGCTAACGTCAAATAATTATGATAATTGGTTGCAAGCGGAGCGAGTTATAAGTTGAAAATGACTGGATACAGCTAAAATTATAATTTGACAAGCCTAATAGCTCAGTTGGTAGTAACTCCACCTTCTGCGCTGTAGGTTGTGGGTTCGATTTCCACCCAGGACAAACATTTGTGTGATGAATATAGATGTTTGTTCTGTGTTTGGGTGCTGTATTGTATGATACATATTATTCAAAAACAAAATGTATGTAAGTACTCTATCCGTAATCTAGTTCCCATATTACAAGCTATGCTTAGTTTGGGGCTAGATGGCGCTGTGTGAAATTAATCTCCTGTAATATTTATTAATAATACTAGTAGGTATGAGCACATAAGTTAGATCCCTCTCCTGTTCTTTGGAAAAGTCTGCATAATAAGCCTCCATCTTCGGCCTTATCTCAACTTGTTACCAGGTGAGATGAAGGCCAAGCGCTTCCTCGTCGTACAAAAAAAAAAAATCCTCTACTTTTCACGCATGGACTAGTACTAGCATAAGGTTTGTAATAATACATAAGTTCACTACTGTTCTAGACCTTCAGGTCACCTTCACCCGTTTCTACATTACGAAACCCTCATCCAAGAATATTAAAAAATACAACACGTTTAACAACGTACCATGTATGCATGTAAGTAGTTAGTAAATAAACCCTTGGACCTCTGTCCCATTGACGAAGGTCAAGTCAGATAAGACAGCAAGCTGATAATATACGTATACAAATCACAGGTTAGCTCAACAAAACATTCATAACGTATCATTTATATTTTGTATATAACCTTTTTTGCTAGATGGCGCTTGTACTAATGCTTTAATTTTTGATTATACGACGAAGAAGCTGAAGAAGGCTTTCCTCTCATCTGGTGTCGAGTTATGATAAGGCCGAAGGTGGACGCTAACTTCACCCAGAATCCACAACAGATTGAGGAACTGGCTATCTTATCTCTAAATGCCGGAAAACAACAGCTTATTTTAGTTATACTTACAGACTTAAGTAAGGTGGTGGTAGCTAGGTAGGTACCAACAACCAAGCAAGTGCTGTACCAAGTCAAAAATAAATGCATTTAAGTCCCACATATTAGGATCAAACCTATATGTAACTATCTAGGTAGGTACTGACATAAAATGGTGATCGATTAGAATAAGGCTCCTAATTTCAAGAGCAAAGTAACGAAGAAATAATTTAAATGAAACCTGTTCTTACATAAACCTGAGTCCCAAGTTTGTTTTGAAGTAAAGTGGGACCGACAGAGACGAGAAATATATCATGACAAGAGTCCTCCGTGTGGAATATTTAGTAGGATTGAGGTAATCTGTATAGTCAATAATTTGTGACTATTTATTGTTCTAAAATGCAGTATGAATCACTTTAAAAATAAAGGAAAGTCTCCATAGTGTAAAACTTCCAAACTTCAATATTTGAAGTACTTTTAGTACATGTAGCATGGCCGTAGGACACACTGTATAACCTTTATTGATTCACGTGTGACCCAATGGCTGGCTCTCATTTATGCCAGTTAATAAGCATGTAGCAATAGCAGTACCAGATGGAAGCATGCCCAAATGCAAGCATGCCCACTGGCTCTATTGCCCGCTGAATAGCATATAGATAATAAACAAATACAGACTCTAGAATCAGCGCCGCTTCACTGTATCAAACACTTATTGATTTCCATCAATATTTCACAATCTATTTTCACGCGAGGCTCTGTAGATAAAATATTTAAGCGGGACAGGGTTGGCACGGATATTATTTCTAAACAATCCTAGAAGTATGTAAAATGTGTTTTGTTATGTGTATAATATACTCCTGATTCTGGCAAAATGAATCATGTTGATCCAAAAAACTCTAGATTAGAAACTGATAAAATGATTCTTCAGAGGTTTTAGAAAAAAGATCCGAGATCGAACAGCGTAAGTCTCATCTCCGAAATTGCAATTTTAATATAACTACCAAAATTTAAGAGCACCTAAATATCTGCCGATTCTCGAAAAAAATTGTCTTAGAAAAATTTAAAAACTGCCTGAACACCCAAAAGTATTTCATAGAGGTATTGTACTCAGATAAAACTCCGGCGAAAAAAGAGGTGATTCCAACCAATCACATATAGTCATTATTGAACTATGTCAATTTCACAAAAAAAATAATACGCTTATCCTTTTTTTGGCTTCAAGGCATCGGCATACATAGCCAAATTCCCTGATAAAAAAGAGTTTGCGCTCGACTTCCCGCCATTTTAGCGCTCGTTTATCACAACTGTCACATACAGATTCGAAATTCAAATACAATGAAATTGATCAATTTGTCAAAGCAAATATTTTAGTTTTGGCTCTGTGCATATCTATTTCTAAATAGAAACCGCTTTACAGCTTTATCGCATATCAAAAGACATTCATTTCACATAGCGCCATCTAGCCCCAAACATGCCCAAACTAAACAAGGCTTAACATTTATGTATTTCAAGTGATTGCATTTGGTCACAACATTAATCATCAGCGCTCAAGCTGAGTATCGATATGATACAAAAATTTGGAATCTGTGTCAGGACCCTCGTGGCTCAGTTGGTGAGCACGTTTCCGGCTTTAGAAAAAGATGCGGTTCGAGTCCCGTCGCGGGTTGTGAATTTTTGTGTTATTAACCCATTTGTAAACAAGGCTTGTTAAATAGGAATTAGATTAAGGATATTCTACTGATTTCACGTATAATACTTACTTATCTTTTGTAAATGTATACATATAATACAATATGCAACTTCCAGACACAGAAAATGTATCAATACAATGTTTGTACCAGGAACCTGCGTTGCAGAAGTCCAACCAACCAACCAACCAATACCTATGGCGCAGAAGTCAGAGTTACAACCAACTGACGAAAGATTTTATTTCAGTGTTTTTTCTTTTAAACCTTGTCAATCAGCCATCTTAACAAACCAATTCTAATAGTTTTGTCGAAACTCATTGCAGTTAATCACGTCATCTTAGACCCATTAAAATGTAACATATGATTATAAAAGTGCTTGCAATTTCAATGCCTTCTACACAGCAATGTAGCAAATACCATGTGGGAGAAACAGTGATTGTTGGTAGAAGTAGGCATGTTCCGGACAAACCTTTTTATAAGAGTTCTACTGCGCATGCACACTACTAAAAATAGATAAACTATGAACAAACAATCAACTCAGAGGCTATTTTCGTATTTCGTATTTTATTCAACTTATTTCAAACTTCTATGGTTAATAAAATGTACTTCAAATATTTTTACGGTCAAAAGAAATATAAAGGGCAGTAAAAGTATTTCTCTTACGTGCTCTCATTCGAACAATCAAATCTTTTCAGAAATGCTACAATAAAATCTAACGTCTGCCTGTCCGTAAAGCTGAAAGCTTGGAGCAATCAACGCTGGTTTATTAAGATATCCTTTCAAGGCACCATTGTGTGGAAAAATAGTTCTTGTGGAAAAGGTTGGTAGCTTATCACGTGGAAATATAAGTCTGATAAACTGCAAAATCATCATCATCATCTGGCATATCAAATGACATTATCCGTTAAAGTTTAAATCACATCTATATTGTATAGGAGATATATTCAGCAGGTCTTGGTTACATAATTCATATATTAAAAAAAAAATTAAACGAAGCCAAGTGCACTTACATATCACTCTCAATCTTGATGTCATGAAGTTTAGAGTGAATAGATTCCTTCTAGGTAAGCGTGCCCAGTCTCAGGCCCTATTGTAACTTGTTTTTTTTCAATTGATCTGGTATTCAAACGCTTGGCATTCAACAATAAAAAGAACAATCTAAAGTAAATATGCGCTAGCAATCATTTTTGTTCGGTTTAGAATACACTTTGACTACCGACCGCGGATATTTTTCATTGAATTGTTATTTCCTCAGTTTCACCAAAACGCAGCCGCTCGTAGTCATCGAGTATTGGATCAAACCACATCCATTTGTCGCATATATGATTTGTTTTATGAAAGTCTGAGGCATGATCAATGAGAATTTAATAATGGAAATTTGTGTATGCTAATGGCTGATGTGATGTCTCGACTGAGAAGAAATGGCTCAGTCTCGAGTTTGCCGAAACTTGTTTGTGATCAAGTGGAAATAGCAAACAATATTTCTAGAATATTGTTTTCAATTTCGTCTATTACATTTACTTTTGACTCTATATGATAATATTGAAGTAAAAAAAATAAACTATAAAAACTAAAAAAAATACAATAATAAAATACGTATAATGGTGAGGAACCAAGAACACTGGTTGCATTCCTGCGTTGAATGGCCAAAGATATCCTCTGAGAGAGAAGTTAGCCAGCCTTCTTGCCTCATTTGGATACGTCATTGTATTTTTTTTATTTCTAAGCATGCCGCTTACTCCAATCTTTTTGAAAACGTGTAATCAAAATCAGTGCTTAGTAAAGAAAAAAAGTTGTGAGCAATTGGAGTTAAACTGATAATTATAAGAAAATAAAGGTGAAAATTAGACCATATACTGCGCATTCACTTTGAAATGTTGATATTTGTTTTTAATAATGAAATATTTTGTAGTGAACTCTTATAGTAACCTTGAATTGTAGTAATTGTAATATAGTTGTTTGCATAATTTATAGAAACTCACAAGTGAACTAAATAGCGTTCTTATTTATAGAGCTTCGCACTCACTCCCATTTACTTTGTTAACGGAATAAACTAATATGAATAATAAACTAATAATAAACTAATACTCGAAGTAAATCTCGCCAGACACACAATTCCAAGCTAATAAAATAACAATGTCATCTAGCATCAGGGTGCACTGTTTTATTTGACAACTACTAAAATCCCATCAAGGTATTTTGACATTAGCTGTCTTACGACCGTTCCTTGTGACCTTGAGATTTGACATTATTGTAAGTTTAACTATTATGTCAAACTTACAATAATGTCAAATGGTCCAAATATGATACGAATGAGGAAACTCCTATCTATATATCCATATATCTTAGCAGAATACTCGTCTAATTTCACGTTCAACGTCATTGCTTGTATTTTACTTTTTTCAACATTGCTAACTGCCTGCATCTAAATCGAGGAACTCTTGATATTGACCGTCTCTGTAGTTAGTCTAGTGGTTCGCCTTCCGGTGTCAGATTTAAAGGTCCCGGGTTCGATCCCCAGGGGAGTACAATATTGTGCTTGGTTTGGTTGGTGGTAAGACTTTGTTGAAGTCCGCCTGGCTAGCTACCACCGTCTTACGTTCTTAAAAAAATATTTTTTTGTATTTCAAGTGATTGCACTTGGTCACAAAAGTTATAATGACACAAAAAAATCACAACCTTCGACGGGACTCGAACCCGCATCTTTTCCTAAAGCTGAAAACGCTGTAGCCAAGAGCAACGAGGGTCCTGACGCAGATTCCGAACTTTTGTCATATGTTATATGTCATATTTATTTCAATATGACAATATTGATACTAAGCTTGAGCGCTGATCAAAGCTGATTAAAGTTAACTGATTCTAAAAGTGTTGTGTTCCATTATATGTGTGCTTTAAAAGGAAAGATAGCCAGGTCCTCAGCCCGTTGAAGATTCCGGGTGAAGTGTATTCCATTTTTGGCCATATCCTAACTTGAATATCAGTTGGGATGAAGGCCAAGCACCAAGCTAGCTAAACCGTTCAACAAAAAAAAACTGCTCAAAGTGCAAATTGGAAGTCAGCATACAGTTCAAATATGGCCCGAGTTTGGCCCTGCGTCGCCGATCTACGGATTTTATAAACCATCTAGAACTTTGTCTTAATCAATGAACTCCAAAAATGAACTTCGGCTTCAATTACTGAAATGTTTCAGATAACATCTTGTAATGGATTCACAAGTTGTGAACTTCAACTTATTGATTTAATATCGATGAGTTTAAATCTTTGAACGTATTGAAAATTCGCGTTTTCACAAACGACGATACTAAGAAGTTATTTATGATGACTTATGTGGGAATACCTACGTTCGATCTCTGCTCAGAAAAATACAGGATATTTTGATGTTACTATCACTTTACTTGATTTGAATACCTTCTTTGAAATCTGTGAAGGAAGCCTTGCGAGCCGCGTCATCCAGTTGGCTTCGGTACTTTTTCAATGAAGGTTGCGTCCGTTGTGTGCCCTAATTACACTTATACCATTCTGCGTATAGCACCTATAACACTCTGTGAATACCATCATCATCTAACACCAGGAGACCCATAAATCTGAATTCGCTGACGGAGAAGAGAAGGCAGATCAGGTTGGTGGTAGTGTCATTTATTATACCCTGTGTGTTAAGCAGAGATCATTATTCTAAGTAGGTTCAGCATTAGATATACTAACGGTCCTTCGAAATAATAATTTAAAGTAATATATGCCAGCCCCCTATAACAGTTTCCCACAACCTACATGTATATTTGTTTTCAAAAATCATGGGTGATTGCTTATACGTTCATTTTAACCGACTTTCAAAAAATGGAGGAGGTTCTCAATTCGTCGGAATCTTTTGTTTTTAGTTTTATGAATGTTCCCCGATTACTTATAGACGCCTGGACTGATTTTAAAAATTCTTATTTTGGTGGAAAGGGATTTGGTTCACAGGTGGTCCCATTTACATCAGGTCAGGATCTGATGATGGGATCCTGGAGAAATCGAGGAAACCCTTAAAATCTTATAGGCACACTTGAAGCGTTTTGGGTGTATTACCTCAAAAGTAAGGAATAAATGAAGGCCAAGTGCTTATCCGTCGTAAAATTAAAAAATACAGTTGAAAGGTCCTAATTTGTAAACACGTTTAAACCAGAATCTACATTAATAAACATAGTAAAATTGCTATACTAATTAACATAAAATTCCGTAAAAAATGTTTGTACACCAAGTAAAATGGGTGCAAAACTCATTAGCGCAAAAGTACACAGTAAAAAGTAAGAGCTAACGAAATACGTAGGTTATTTTAAATGTGCATGACTTGCAAGTTTCTCTCCCTCCCCAGGTCCATTAGGAAGAGAGGGGGTGGGTGATTTTAATTAAATCGGGCTAAGCTCGGCTCAGTAATATTTTTATCGGCCTAATGTATCAAAAATACTACCCACTAATATATATATAATAGTTTTATGCGTCAAACTGATAATAAATTATTTATCATTACTCTACAGTATAGATTTGACATTGTAACGAGGGATATCTGTGGATAGAGGCAGCTCAAGATCATCACCTCGCAGCATCATCATTACCCTATAGTATAGACGTTGACACTGTAACGACGGAAATCTGTGGATAGAGGCAGCTCAAGATCATCACCTGGCAGCATCATCATCATCCTACAGTATAGACGTTGACATTGTAACGAGGAAAATCTGTGGATAGAGGCAGCTCAAGGTCATCACCTCGTAGCATTATCATTACCCTACAATACTGTAGGGTAATGATGATGCAGACGTTGTCATTTTAACGAAGGAAATATGTGCATAGAGGCAGCTCAAGATCATCACCTCGTAGCATCTTTTAGAGAAGGTATATGTTCTGTAGGCGTTAGTCTATATAAAGATTTTGTTTTTCTGCACTGCTTTTGATACAAAGTAGCTTTAGCATTATCAAGTTGCGGAGACTTGACGCTGCCTTCCTTCGTGGAAATGTATGTCACAGTGTCATAACCATTCCTTAAGCATAGTGAAGTGGCACGTCGACACCACAATCATCATCCATTCATCAATCTAACATCAATAAACTAACTAGCCCCAGGTTCTTGACTTTCATTGAACAAATTATTAATAAGATTGAACACCAATTTCCTATTTGTAGTACGAGTGCCGACTTCACAGCTTGCCCTCTGTGTGCAAGACTTTTGGCCGAAGGTGGTCGTATTTCGATGGTTTCGTGAAAGGCTAGCTGATACCCTCACTTCTGTCAGCGAGCAGCAAATCGCGAAATGTCGTGCCAAATAAAAAGTTACTAAGTTATTCATATGTTATAGTGTATTCTTAGTGTACACATATATATATGTTAAAGATATGCATTTCTATGGGTCGGAGAATCAGTATCCTATACTTTTCTACAGTTAGAAACGTTTTTTTTACGACGTAGAGATGCTTGGCCTTCATCTCACATGTTTTCAGGTTTTGATAAAGCCGTAGGTGGAAGCAACTTCACCCGGAGATCTTTACATGTCTGAAGAACTGGCTTTCTTACCTCTTAATGCAGTAACTAAACAATTTATAAATTGTTGCTACGGCGACAGAATTACTATAAATTAAATTTATTAATTTTGAATATTACCATAATTCGAGTTATATTATTTTTATCAGTGTTATCAACTCTGTCTTTTGCGTTGGTTCGATTCCAACCCAGGTCAAACATTTGTGTGATGAATATAGATGTTTGTTCTGTGTTTGGGTGTTGTATCATAATAGTACGTATGTATTTAAAAAAAGTATTTAAATATTCTATCCGTAATCTAGTTCCCATATTACAAGCTATGCTTAGTTTGGGGCTAGATGGCGCTGTGTAAAATTAAAGTTCTGTAATATTTATTTATTAATTTAAAAATTGTTTATGTTTATTTTTAAAGATTGTTATGGCGACAGAATTACCATTAATCAAATTTATTAATTTTTAATATTTTTCCGCAATACAATCTTGGAGTCTTCAAGTCCACAGTGAACAGGTTCCCTTTAGACAAGCGTATCTTAGGCCACATCTTTCATGTTTTTCAAGATAATTTGTGGTCAAACGCTAAACTACCATCAATACAAAAAGACAACTTCGTCTACTAGACGAAGGTGACTGTATTACTAAAATAAAATGGAGTTGGGCAGAACACCCGGAAAGATTTGGCGATGGCAGGTGGAGTAGGCCTTCAGTGGTAGATTTCCAGTTAGGTGGACTGGCAATAGAGCTGCCACGCAGGGTATAGCCTGGATGCAAAGGGCTTATAACAGCTAAAAGTGGCGTGTGGGGAAGGATGCTTATGCCCAGTGGGTTAAGTGATAGCTGTTGGTATAGTTATTATCCAAGCTTAAACAACTTAAATGTAATTCGTCTATGGTACAAGATCTTGCTGATCTTGACTATTTTATAGCACTATTTTCACCATAACTTTGGCCGTTTTACGGCGCCGCGCTGTGGCGTGGATGCAAAATACATCTGCATGGTTAAAGTTTTCTTTTGTCTGTACACCAAGAATAAATTCGGTTTTTATAATTTAGTTTTAAGAAAATCTGTAGAGTGCGGGACCAAAGACTCGCTAGATCTTTAAGACTTTAAAATTATTATATCTACTAGTGCACAGTAACTATGCTTTTGTATGTAGGTTGAGGGTTTGATTCCCACTCGGGACAAACGTGTAATAATAAATAATAATAATAATAGCTAGCTTCACTTGGTTTGGGGGTAGATAACGCTGTGTGAAATATCCTGACAATGTTTTTTTAAATTGTCCAACGGGGAAGCGTTTGGCCTTCATCTCACCTCACCAGTAAAGATAAGGCGGCAAGTCGAGGCTTACTTTACCCGGAATCCTCGACATTATAAGGAACTGGCATTCTTACCTCTGTAATACCGTAACACAACTATTACAACAAAGATTTGTTATTTTTTTGACTTGGAGTCAGCAGTGAGTGAAAAGTGACTGCGGATAATGATATCTATAGAGTGTACTGCCCCCAGCCTCCGATATAGTGCAGGAGCCCGCGGGGACTCTCATAAGCAATAAATCGCCTCAAATTACGTTCTCTCATTTCAGCGCGCGGCTTGAATTTCAATTACTTAGGGGCACCGACTACCAGGATTAGGGTTTGAAGAAATGCCAAATTGGTTTCAGTTTATGAGGAATATGTGAAGCAAATAATAGAGTTGATCATCAGAAAATGTGTGATTTAAAATGATGAATGTTGATGCAAACTACATCCTTTAAAGTAAATTGTATTACTCCGTATTAGTACCTAATGATGTTGAAGGCAACCCGACCGTAGATTATTTCACGTCCTTTACATCTGAGTGTTTTCTGTCTAAGAGGTTGCATTTTTTTGTAAAACCGCCCAGTGTACTGTTATCTAGTAACGTGAAAAAATAATGAAGCATATAATAAGTTGAAAAAAAATAAGCAAAAAATGAATTCTTAATTACTTCGTTGGTAGACTTGGTATACTTACTTTCACTCGAAAATAGATTGTATCAATCTTAACAAGCCTCATAGCTCAGTTGGTAGTCACTCTGCCTTCTGCGCTGTAGGCTGTGGGTTCGATTCCCACCCAGGACAAACATTTGTGTGATGAATATAGATGTTTGTTTTATGTTTGGGTATTGTATCATATAGTACGTATGTATTTACAAAAGTATTTAAGTATTCTAACCGTAATCTAGTTCCCATATTACAAACTATACTTAGTTTGGGGCTAGATGGCCTGAAATATTTATTATTTATCATTATTTGTGAGCACCGTTATTCAAACTGTTCAGTTAACGAGGGACATTTTAAAATATACAGGTTGTGAGTGTTCCATTTCCGATTTAAGCGTATTAAAAGGCTATTAAGCTGTTTAAAATATGCATGAAACATTTTAAAATATGGACGACCATGGCGGATTCCTGTTTAATTGACTTTAACTTTTGGAATGGCCCTTGGATACCTCACTTAGTCTGATTAGCCCGATGCCTCTTGAAATATATTTTGTAAAATTATAACAATTTCGTTAACCTTTTTGTCCCAAGGGCGGGAATGTCAAATCGAGGTCTCGGTACGTCGATAATCCTCTATTTTACTAGGTCTGACTCAAAGTTCCACTCGTTGAACTAATTGGATTTTTTTTTTAATTATTTAAACTTTGTAACTACTTTGTGAAAGTTGAACAAAACGGATAATTTTTATCCAGTAAGTTCGATTGAAATAAAATATTTATATATAATGGTTTGCCCACCAAATTTGGATTGTAGACATACTCTGGACAAGTCAATCTTATAAATTTATTGGGTAACCACTTTTTCAATTTAGTTATAAACTTACTGGTGGCAGGTGCATCAAATTTCACCACCTCTGTGGTCTAGAAAAATGTGGAAAAGTTCCTCTAAAACTGTCAGGTTTTGGTCATAAGCACCACGCTTGGCAGACAGATTGGTGCGCATAGTTAAAGTTTTGTTTATTCCTAGTTAAAAGCTGATGCCTTTTTGTTGAAGCCCTTGGTTGACTCTACATCTTCCGTGGGCTGAAAGGGTAGATTTTTAAGCATGACTACTAAGGCAACGGTATTGACAGCACTTTTAAAAACGTCATCAACCTATGTTTTATGTTAGTGACTTATTCGCTTATTTTTTACCCAACTACTATGGTGGTTTGGTGCTTTGCTGTCATTCTGGCTTTGCATAGAATAAACGTTAGCAACAAGAGAGAGCCTCGAACACTCAGGTAAATGAAGAGAGGGTGAGAAATGGAGTGCTCAAAAGAATAGGTAAAATTAGTAAGTTGTAATGAAAGCACACTTTTATCGTTTGTTAATTACGTTCTATTTGATTAAGAATTCCGTGGTTATATACCTAACACAAACCAGACATCATGTGATCTCAGTTCGTGGCAAACTACTACTTTATCAGGTTTTTACTTCATTTTGTGATAGGGGTTCACAGAGTCATTCACATGGTTCACACAGAAAAAAATCCAGTGGATCATTTAATTTCTGTACGTTATATCAACGTTCAGTATACAATAATATTTCACTCATTTTCGTTTGCTGATAAAATACAATTAACCCAACATTATAATATATTCACTACATTGCGACATTACACCACATAATGTGTGTCGTTACAATAAGCGAAGACATTTAACACATTCCTCGTTCAGCCATCAAAATGGCTGAATGTTCTCAGAACGAAATTAAAATAACAATTAAAAGCGAGTGTCTGCAGGCGGGGCTTGTGAAATTACATCTCAAATGGTTTGTTTGAAAAAACAATTTATCACATATTTATATCTGGGGCATTTTGATAAACGGGATATAATTATCATCATTGTTACACAGTGCCATCTAGACCCCAAACTGAGCGGAGCTTGTAATATGGGAACTTGATAACAGAATACCAGCATAGTTAATACATATGTATTTGTTTCTTTCCAGCTCTCACACAGGGATTAAACCCACGTCGTCCATCCACGTCGAGAGCCTACCACTAGACCAAGGAAGTTTTATTTTTAACCGATTTCAAAAAACGGAGGAGGTTCGTATGGAGGTTTGTATTTTTTTTATGTTTATACTCAACCGATTTGAAAAAATATTTTTTTGTTTGAAAGGATATGATTACAGATTGGTCCCATATCAATTTTATCAAAATCAGTTTAGTAGTGTGGCTTTTAAATAAAAAAAACATATTGCTCCCCCACACTGCACAATATGAGGAACCGATTCTTAACATTTGTGTAGGTCCTATGTATTTATCTTCGTTCCCACCATTGTTATTTCCCAGAATCCTGTATCATAGACGTCGTGGTGTCGTTGGTAGGTTTTACACGTTTAGTTGGTGGTAGGACTTTATTTGAGTCCGCCTGGCTAGCTACTACCATGTTACTTAATTCTTTCGCCAATTCTTAAATTGTTATGTTCCGGCATTTAGAGGTAAGATAGCCAGTTTCTCAGTTTGTTCAGGATTTTGGTTGATGTGCAAAAAATAAAAAATAAACAACGAAAAAAGCTGAAATAAGTTATATTTGAATTAAAATGAAACCGTAGTCGGTTCATTCCTCAGAGTTATTTTTATGTTTTGTGTGGTGAAATCGGTTCCTCTTTATTTTTCAAAAACAACTTAACTTTTTAAGTTTTGACCTAAATTGGGAGTCATTGAGCTCTTTTATTGGGAGTGGGATTTTATTGTATAGAGTAGATGCCATACAGACTATACTTTTCTAGAGTAGTGTTGTGTTGCTCTTATGAGTGTGAATTTTATGTGTATCCCGTCTATTTCTTTTGCCAAGAAGTAAGTATCTTGTGCTTTCTGAAAAGTGGCTGGCAGCTATCAGTCACTTGTTTCTTAAACATGGCAATAATGCATCGCTTTTGCCTTTTAAATGTGATATCTTTATCGGTTAAGTTACCCCAGAAAATAATACCGTATCTAAGTAGGGACTCTACAATGCCATAATAAGCAGTGATAAGTGACTCAGTATTGACCGTCCACGATAGCTTGTAAAGCACATACTGTTGACTGCTTACTCGTTTACTAAGTTCGTCAATATGTTTTTTCCACTTAAGTTTTTTGACAATTTGTAAACCAAGAAATTTTGTGTAGTCAACATTGTTAACATTATTACCTTAAAATTATAGATTAACGTCAGTAGGATTGGGAGCTCTTTGACTAATTTATTTGCAGATTTATATTGAAGAAATTGTGATATAATACTTTGTGATTACTTGTTCCTTAGTAAAAGAAATAATACAAATTGACAAATTGGTTTTAAATCACCAGAAAACATGTCGTATTTCAACTGAAAATAAAACCAACATTGCCTGTGAAGCCTCGTGTCACAGTTTACGTAACGAAAATTGAAAGTTAAGGGATTAGCAGTAACTTTTGAAAACAGCAAGACACCACATTGTTGGTACACTTTTTTTATAATTAATGCTACGTGTAATGTGGGGCTTGTAAATACTGACCAACAAATTTCACAAATTTTGGTATGTTATCTTTAATCTGGTAGATCTGGTAGCCTGATGTTACTTGCTTCATGACATTTCGCCTTCTTGTCTATTTGTGCTATGCACATGTACGGATGAGGTGTACAATTTATTTTTTTATTTTGGTTTATGTGGAGAGCAATCAGTACTTAAAAATAAAATTATTAGAAAACATTATAGCTACTGACCTTCGTTCTCGCATGTGAAAATCTATCAAGGCTTGCCTGAGAGGGATGTATATATTATAATATCTACAAATGAATCCAATTGTTAAAGTACATAAAAAAAATATAAGAAGAACAAGATAAAGAAGTATTTTTTTTTACTTAACAGTTAAGAACAATGAAGCCAGTCTACACCAAACGTGCCTATTATTGCGCCTTGAAGATATTACGGTCGTAACATAGCTGAAAGCCGATTTTATGTTTTGGCAGTGCGTATAATAAAAGTTGGAAATTATGACTATGATTTAAAAATATAAATCATCTATTCTCCCCCTGAGAACCAAATCAAGAAAACGC
This sequence comes from Venusia cambrica, assembly GCA_951394065.1. Classification (NCBI taxonomy): domain Eukaryota; kingdom Metazoa; phylum Arthropoda; class Insecta; order Lepidoptera; family Geometridae; genus Venusia; species Venusia cambrica. The sequence continues at coordinate 9,933,705 of OX596040.1, forward strand.
TCTAAGATATAAAAAAAACAGAACGAAAACTCATACATGAATAACCACAACCGCGCCTTAATTTAGACATTCTGAATATTTGAGGTTCATAACTGAACAAGCATAAAATTTGATTCCTTTTGCCAATCTTCGCAGTGCCTAATGTTTATTTAATCATCTGGAGGGTAAATTATTATGAGAGGTGGAGCGAGTACTGGGCTTACTGCGTTTTATGATGTTCTGCTACAAAGTTAAGTAGTACCTACTAAGAACTATACGAATAGGTTTCACGCGTGTCTGTCTGCCATAGACCTGGAAGGACCAGATGAAACGGAAAACCTCAAATCCACTGATTAATTAAAAAATAAACAGAGTAAAAATGCTAAGAAAATCGGGACTTTTTCATGTTTGATTTCAACTGGGCAACTGAGCAGCAGCACCTAGTTAAGTTTCTAGGTAACTGTATCTTGTTCTCTCCAACTTTTCTAACTTTTCCAATCACAAATACGAAAAGAATTGCCCAATGGAAGACATTTTCCAAGTCAATAAAAGAGTACTAAATTAAATGGAACTTGTCCCGTTTTGGCCCTTCGGGACATGAATTTAAATTAAATTTATGTTAGAGGAAGTTTAAAGGCCTGAAACCTTCGGAACCGAATTTAAAAGTTGTTACCGCATTAAATGAAAACAATTTATAAAAATAATAATTTATGTTCCGCTGCAGCGCAAAGGTGAGGAAAGTATTTGTAGTGACAAATCATTCTACGTAATTGATGATAACGACCTTTTTGATGGAAAATGGTCTGAAAAACATGGAACAGAGAATTACAAATTATCAAACGTAAATAAAATATTTTTTGTCTTCTGAATAAATGGTTGAACAGCAAGAAAGAAAATCAGTTTTGAAAACAGCCAGCGCTGAATGTGTATTATAATTTAAAACCTTTTTATGACTTACGATCCCAATTTCTATCACCAATATTTACCATAATATTACTTTTGAATGAGCTTATTCAAAAGATATGAATCTAACGTTATGCAATTTTCACAAGGTAAATAAATAATCAGTACCTACTTACCGAAATGTTTGCGAAACTGTAAACTGATATCGAAAATATTCATGTTGTTTGTAAAAAATATAAACACCGCTACGTTTTTTGTACTATTTCATTTGTTTTGATATTTTTAAATGTTTTAATGTTTACTTTCGTCACGCGTGAAAATTGACAAAGCTTTGTGACAAGCGTCATATTATGTTGTTAACCAGTCAATAAAGAGTTTCACTATACATACAATCTCCTGGCTCGATCATCAGATCAGAAGCCTAATTGCATAACGTGAAATCCATTACCAGTGGTCAAATCTACGCATTTTTTGTCAAAAATAAAGACGAAAGTAACAATTGAAGCCTAATCAACATCGACTCATTTTAGACATTTGAAACCTAGTTCAAATGTCAAAAATGGGTCGATCTTGATTACCAGTTGACATACATAATAATAATATCAAACTATTGTTTTGTCATCCGAACTAAGTCCAAAAACATACAAAGTTTTATTTCGATACTACAAATAAAAGTAGGTACACATTTACTTCTAAGATTTTATCACATTGTGTAGTTACAAGATAAGTAAAAATAATAGAAAACCGTTCAAATAAATGCTGAAACTGCTAACATCATATATTTTATTTTAAGTGTTATCTACTAAAATGTTGTTTGTCCGTTATATATGTAATACGCAAATGAGCGTTTTTTTTTTGTTTTAGATTGGAATATTTCATTATTAAAGTTTTTTTTATATTCTACGACGGGTAAGCGCTTGGCTTTAATCTCACCTTGTCTTAAATTAAGATAAGGCCGAAGGTGAAGGCGCACTTCACCCGGAATCCTCAACAGCCGGAAATAAACATGACGTAAACATTCATTGTTATTTTTTTCACAGACCATTTTAAAATTCAACAATTTTTCTAAGAATAGATTAATTTCAAAATATTTTACCGTTATTCTGAGTTTGTAATATAACACATTTGCTTGACCAATTTTTCGACGTTAGTTGCAAAATCGGTGCACGAAAAGCTATTTTTAACCTACTACAAAAAAAGGTCGAGGGTCTCAATTCGTCGGACTTTTTTGTTATGTTTATTCCCCGATTACTTGAAGACGCCTGGACTGATTTGAAAAAATATTTTTAGTTTGAATTGTGGTCCCATCGTCATCAGGTCAGGATCTAATGATCCTGGATAAATCGAGGGAACTCTTCAAATATAATAGGCACACATGAAACGATTTGGGTATATTACCTTAAAAGTAAAGAAAACACCGACCCTATAAAGGTTCACGCGTCTATCTGTCTGTCTGTCTGTCCGTCCATCTGTTATCAAAATAGTTGGAAATAATACGTCATCCAGGTAAACGTAATTGTATCATATTCTACATTGAAGTCGGTTTTCTTTTTAGTTTTTAAAACGTCATAAAATTACTTACTATCTTATTTATAACTATGTCCACACTGAGAGTCCATTCTAAACATTACTTAAACATTTTTTGAAATTATACGATTTGTTTCGAATATTACATCCGAACTTACGAGCTTTAGAAATATAATCTGCTTATTTTGATACAAATCTCAGCAAGCGTGACTGATTCATATCTATACTTACAAACTTTTCCATTTATTAACATCACCAAAGGCTCGCGTTTGTTCATGTATGTAATCCGAGTCACTGCGTTTCTATTAAAACCAGTCTGTACATGTACAACGTACGATAATGACGTTGACTTACGAAGGTATTAAACCAATATGAATAATATGAAACCGGCCAAGTGCGTGAAAACGCACAATGACAGTTCCGACCCATTTTAACACACACTAAAAAAAAACTGGAGACTTGACTTAAGAGTCACGATGCGAGTTTGACTCGCACGGCCTTGTAATGAGTATTTGTTGTTTTACTTACCAGGTTTGACACTTGCTCTGATAAATTAAAAAAGGATTAAAAACAAATTCTTAACATGAAAATATTTAACTGGGTCATGACAATTCAAAACATGAAATAATTGATGAAAGTCGCACTGACGGATAACTGTGTCTAAGCACGCCGGGACGCTAATACTAAGTTAGTATTAGCGTCCCGTTGTCATCGTTTGGTGACGGAACCCCTGAATTTGACGTCGTCAGGGCTCAGCTGTGATCCCATTGTGCGCGCTTCGGTGATTTCAAAAGGTATATAATGTGCTTAGTGTATTATTCTGGGAATTTCATTAGGAGAGTGACGACTATGGCTTTATACGAAGTTAAAGTACCTACAATACCCGTAGAATAATTCTCGATTTGAAATATTTTTTGATGATAATATGACTTTTGTGGTTTTTCGACTAAGATTTGATCTATATTTTAATCTGCAATGCTTATTTATATGTTCAGATACTTTTGGGCATAGAAAAAAGTAGCGAAAAAATATTGCGGAGTACACAGAGGTCAGAAACTTGTAACAAACCATCGGAGTCCGCAGTAAAAGTTAACTGCAAATTCAAATTGCGAACAGAAAAGTTGAATAATGAAGTTGGCATTCTGTTTTATGTTCTGTGCATCGGAAGTGCAGTTGCTAGTCTGTTTATACTATGTCGGAAGTCATTACGTAGTGGCTTACAGTAGCTGTTTTTCAAACAATAAACTTTTCATAAACTGACGTATGCATATGTATTTTTTATGTTATCCAAATGTGACTGATGTTAATCTTATAACTTGAGCCTAAGGTCGTCAAAACCTTTTATAATTTTGTAGAAAAAAAAATGTGTAGGAATTAAGACATCCCTAACATAAATAAACATATTTATAGACCTATAGCACTACACTCCTAGCCCCAAACTAAGCAAAGCTTGTAATATGGAATCTAGATTACAAAGAATATGTTATTTTTAACCAACTTAAAAAAAAGAGGAGGTTCCAATTCGTCGATTACTCTAAAACGCCTAGACCGATTTGGAAAATTAAACATTTTCCAAATCGTCCCAGGTCGCCGAAACACAAAAATTCAGATTCGATCAGAGGTAAGATAGCCAGTTTCTCATTTTGTTGACTATTCCGGGCTAAGCGTGCCTCTACCTTCGGCCTTATCCTAACTTGAAAAAGCAGGTGAGATGAGGGCCAAGCAAATTCCTGTCGTAAGATAAAAAAAAATGTGGTTACTTGTTACTTGTTACCAGATGAGATGAAGGCCAAGCATTTCCCTGTCGTACAATAAAAAAAAACAATTATTATGTGGCTGAATTTTTGTTTCTTGGTAGTATTTTCTTTGGCTTCGACCGAAGTCTGGCGTGAAGTGTTCACTGATATCGCCGGTGCGCAGGACTACCAGTGCCTCATAAGGTAGCTACTGGGAAAGCTGTTCTCATGATAATAACTATCTAAAAGCTGGAAGTTTACTCCGTCCTAGACCACATCCTATTTCAACAAAAAGTTGGTGTCGAATTGCCAAGCAAAACAACATGTTCATTGTTTGGCACCGCCTTCAAATTATATGAACTTACCCTTAGAGTTGTTTTAAGTTTTTAGTGGTGAAGTCGGTTCCATTTATTTTTTTAAACATATTTTTTTGCTTTTTCTGTTGTAAAACCTACGACACCACGACGTTTACGACACCTTATTTAAGAGTCGTGTAAGGGTGTAATAACATTCTGGGAAATATCTACGCAGTAATGGGAACGATTATTCGTTCCCAAACCCCAACTACTAAACCTATTCTGATAAAATTTCTATGGGACCAATCTGGTATCATATACCAGATTGGTAGAAATTTTATTCCTTTACATTTCCTTACAAACAAAGAAATATTTCTAGATTTCTGAGGTAACAAACATAAAAAAGAAGAATAACAAAAAACGTACAACTGAATTGATAACCACCTTCTTTTTTTGAAGCAAGTAAAAAAATATATACAACTTAAATAAAAATGTATGTTAACAATTTCAGTTCTATTCGATTTATTGTTAGCATGTGAAAACAGCTCTTCTCTGAAAAGCAAAATGATTTCGTACAAGATTTGCATACAAATTATAATAGCAGTCGTAATATTCGTCTGTAAGTCCCACGCGAGGAATATGTTTGTTATACGGTTGGTTGCATTGGGAGTGAATAAATATTTGTATTTTACGGTTGGCACTTCAGCGTGGTTGAGAATGAGTGCTGATCAAGCATGGTAGGATACACAAAATTTATCAGATTCTTCGTATCCGTCACCGTGAGAAAATAGAACCTCGTATTTTGAAGCTAATACTGTAGGTTGAACAAGAATACTAAAAATCAGGGTATTATATCACATTATCTTGATTAAGTGTAGCTTTTAACATTTATAATACGCAAAGAGAATTCTGTGGTTTTGTAGTCTGTTACTATTTACTGGCTCGAGTAAATACTGGCCTCACTGCTCAGTTGGTATAGTAGCCTGCCTTCTGCGCTCCAGCTTGTGGGTTCGATTAATGTGTATTGCATATTAATTTCAGTATGTGGGTGTTACATAAGTATGTATTTGGAAATACGTTTAATAATGTTTGGATTTATATTCTCAATAATTCAGTGCCTATATTACATGCTTTGCTAAGTTTGGGGCTAGTTAGCGTTACGTAAGTTCTAGTATGTTATATTTATGCAGTTATTTCTTCTGGTTCTGATTAAACGTTAAAATGGCCAAAGGTCCGTTGGTAATTTTTACGTTTTACCAGTAAAATTATCTGAAGGGCTCATTACGTTACACAAAATCCACAATGGCTACATTGAATCGGGCCGCCTCCCGACGAAGGGCCGAGCCTCCCCTTGCACACACTTCAAAGGACTTCCCTTTGAAAAGGCTCACTCAACTAAATTATGGGTAATGTAATGGCTATTTGCATCTGGTTCATAATATTAGCACATAGCTTGCTTTCACCATCATTAACTAGTCTAGGTTTCCCCCACTGACGTTAGATCTCGGGTTTGATCGCCAGGGGGAGTACAAATATTGTGCTTGGTTTGGTTGGTGGTAGGACATTATTTAAGTCTGCCTGGTGACCTAATTCTGTCGCCATAACATCAATTTTAAAATTGTTGTGTCCCAGTTTGTTGAGGATTCCGGGTGAAGTAAACTTGTAACAAGGTGAGATAAAGGACAAGTGCTTCCCCGTCATACAATAAAAAAAAACAGCGCCATCTAGTCTAAAACATAGGCATAACTAAGCATTGCTTGTAATATTGGTTCTAATGGATAAAAAACTGCCTTTTTTGTGAATGATTCAATATAACACCAATGTACAGAATAAACAACCACATCCACCACACAAATGTCCCGCCTGGGAGTCGAACACACACCCTACGGTGCATTGTAACGTAGCTCGGTGATAGTACTCGGTTTCCAAGTACCTAGTCTCGCCTACTACGTTCGATTCTAGAACCGGCGCCGCCGCCGCTCGCCCCTACCGCGGGCAGGCCGGCAGTCGCAGTCGCGGACAGATACTCGGGAAGCGAGGGCACGTCATATTGCACAAGTTATTACAATTATTTGCCGGTTTACGTATTTTAAACATACACACTCGCTCACATTTCTTATAGTAAATCCTCAGTAATACTTAATTCAGTGTAAAACCCCGTATTCGGTAAGTGTTGAACATTTCTTTTCACACAAATAATGTAGGTAGATACTTTAGTTTTGTAACGGTTTTTTCAATAGCGTACATTTTATGTTATTTCCTCTTCCTTCTTAGCCTACTGCTTTTAATATGCTTACTACGCACTGTAGAAAGTATATATCTACTGTTTACTAGATTTTCTACAGTGTACTTCATACCTAGGTACCTGCCGTACCTACCTATCATTCACTTCTCACTTCATGCTTTGTCTACCTACCTACTTCATTATTTTTTGTAAACTCCGCTCTGATAGTGTCATATAAAATACACCACTATCCGTACTCTCCTCATCATCACCGGCATCACCTTCATCATCATGCTTGGGTCTTGCTTGCTCCGGTGATGGAGACTATCAGAGGGAGTGGAACCTGGACGCTTTTGTGACACCCTTATATGTCCAATTCCAGGGGTCCGTAGTTACGGTCGAGGCCTGGTACCTGCTCGTGTCATACCTACGTGGCGCGCATTTCACCCGCATCCACGTACCTACCTGGTACCTACTACCCACCGAGCAAGGCAACTGCAGCATCCAAGGAAATCTCCATCGGCTCCACATTCCTGGACCATCCGAGGGGAGTACCTAACTTCACCTTTCTCGAACGCAACATCGTAAAATCAGTGACCAGGGCTTAACACGAACTCAATAAATAATGTGATTGACATTCTGGTTTTTTTATATTTAATTACCAGCCTCCAACGTCACAGCATAAAGCAGGACTAGTAGCAACTGAGTTGTGAGGCCTGTCAAATGTCATCGCTTATATAATCATCCTTATTTCAATGACTGTCTCAAAGTCTTGTGTCTGGTTTTCCAGAATTATCTTTGTAGAATATTCGCACTGAAACTAAATATAGCAAGCAAATTATATTATTTCAGATGTTTGTTGCTACATTATTAAGTTTTTATTTAAAAGCATATTTTCTGTTTAACTTCTTTCCAAGGAATTCTTTAAATGCTGTAGTTGTTATTCAAGATAAATACCATTTGTTAAAGCTGCAGTAAGATCGTGCATTCCTAGAATTTTCGCAGTGAATTCTGCAAAAAGTCTTATCCGAGATAAGACGCTGCTAGGGAAAGCTGCCTATCCCATAAATAGATCTGTATAACAAATTGTATTATCAACTGCTTTCCGCACTCAGAGATAAAACTGTTTTTCAACACGTAGATATTTCTTTCAAGGAGCGCGTGGATTAAATATATATAGAAATATAAAGCTTTTAATCCATGCAGATTGATATAGTCTCGTGTTGTATTGAGTATTGTTGGATGTATGTGTGTTTGAACGGCTGGTTATACATATCATACCGCAAAATCGGTAAATGGTAAGACTTGTGCAAGATATTGTTTTTTTTAGTTTAACCACCAGCTTATTAAAAATACAAGTAAAAATGTGGCCTAAGATGGAACATGCTAGTCTTTAGACTAGCTAGTCTTTAGACTAGCTAGTCTTTAGACTAGCATGTAGACTAGCTGTCTAAAATAATATCCACTCTGGTTGATGACTCCTAGATTGTACTGGTGATGGTAACATGATGTAAATTAGTATAATAGGAAAGTCTTGTTGACGGCAAATATATTATTACATATTCAAACTACGTCATAAAAGTTTTAAAGACGTTATACAAGTGGCTTTATGTGTTATTTCTGTGAAAATGTATCAAAGTAAACTATTCGTTTTTGCATGTGAAAAGAATACTTGAGAAGCTCAGTGACTGGCGTGAGGAACGCAGTAGAATTGAGGTCAGTACCAACCCTCAATGTAATCTATGAAAATGTGAACTTTATTTATGTGACAATCTCATTCTACAGAGTTGTAAAGCAATCTCAAAGTTTTAACTTTGTAACATGTATATACGACCTACGTTTGACAAATATGTGACAAATTTAGCTTAAAATTCATGTAAAACAAGTTGTTGTTTTACATGAACTTTCATTTAGCAGACCCCCAAAAACCACTCGTACGTGGTACGTTTCGTGGATTGTTTATCACATAAAAGTATAATACAGTACACAGAAGAAACTGCTACCTTTTTTTGTCGCTGAGATCATAATTACTTTATTTAATAGGATAACATGTAATTAATAATGCTGTAGGCTGTGGGTTCGATTCCCACCCAGGACAAGCATTTGTGTGATGAATATAGATGTTTGTTCTGTGTTTGGGTGTTGTATCATATAGTACGTATGTATTTACAAAAAAGTATTTAAGTATTTTATCCGTAATCTAGTTCCCATATTACAAGCTATGCTTAGTTTGGGGCTAGATGGCGCTGTGTAAAATGAATGTCCTGTAATATTAATTTATTTATTTATTTAATTTAAATCTCAGTCGGATTTTTAGCACATCTGTAGGCTGAGCTTAGCTACTGCGAGCTTTGCATCCCGAGCTAGGGAATCACGTATAGAAAATAAAGATTTTGTCTCAACAAAGAAAGCAGGCACATCGCATAATAAAATCCCCATGAAACATATCGAGTGAGCATCGCGTCGCTTCACAATGTTTGTGATATTCTCAACTCTCTCAGTACACAATGTACTTTCACATTGTGTTCCTAGTGATTATTTACCCTGGGTAACGGAAACTAAACAATTATGGCTGAAAGATCACAACACTACGAGCATAAAAGATCCTCCTGGCTTATGACCACACTTCTGTCTAAGTCCGACGCCAAACGGTTTCCCATGCTTTTTTTTTTATACTACTAGGAGACGGGACAAGCAAGTAGCGCACCTGGTGTTAAGTGTACTCTTGCCTATGACAAAGCCTTACTACATAGGTCGCATCCACAAAGAACATAGCCTACACGGCACTGCATTGCGCCCGTCAACTTGAGGCAAAAAGGTGTTAAGCCTCACGTACCCGTAATTTCACCGGCAACCATACCCTTCAAACCGAAACACAGCAATGCTGCTTGGCGGCTGAAATAAGTATGGTCCGAAGGTGAACGGAAGAGTTCTGGAAAAAGTCGCTCTATCGGAGACCTAATCATTGCTTTGGCCTAGAGCTTGACAAGCCTAGAAGTTTAGATAATATTATTATTACTGAATTGTGGAAGGGAAAATCGGGAGGCCGTAGCCCGATGCGTTGGTCTGATCAGATCCGCACTACACTTGACACATCCCTTTACGTTTTTTTTTTGTACGACGGGTAAGCACTTGGCCTTATTACATGATGCTCTGCATGCAGCATAGGATAGGGTTTGATGGCGCGCTATCATAAAAGAAAATATCACATGTGAAGGTCACGACCGTCAGACATGAGGTTTCCAATGCAAGAAGAAGGAGGATTATTACAGACTTACACGTAGATAAAAGTTTTATCGTACATTAACATTGAATTTAACTTTCTGTTCTCATTCATAATGCGCACTGCAAAAACGCAGTAAGCCGCCGGCTTCCATTTTTTCTGGGCCCCGATTCTACCATACCAATCGTATCATATGACAATATTATCATAACATTATGGCTATAAAAATACTATCGGGTCGGAATCGGGTCCCGGCTATGTACGACCCTCTATATATATCTATATATACCTCTACCTTACAGAGTTATCGGCATTTTCTGGGGAAGCTCGCTAAAATTTTAACTTTATTTTTGCCTAGACAAGCTTTAAGAGAGTAGACCCATATACCCGTGGTACCTGTGTATTTATAAATAAAACTGCCTAATCTCGCAGCCAGCAGTGCGCGTAATATGATTAAAATGGGTCCGAGGTATAAAATCTCCCTCAGAACCAGAAAGTTGAATTCTCATAAAGTTGAAATCCCAAAATGTATAATTTCCCAGAATATTGATATATTTTTGTCTTGCTAAATTTTGAATTCTTAGATTATTTACTTTTTTTAGATCACTACATTGTTTTATCAATCACAAAAAATATTTATAATTGTACAGCATTTAGGAAGTGAAAGTTTCATGCCCACGCTGCTGTAACCCATATCGTCTTCAGGAAATCGTTCCTCAATAGTTTTCTTTAAGAAAATTATTTTCTTGAAATTAAAACTTGGTTTTTAAGTAACTAGAGAGAAAAATAATTTGAAGTCATATTTTATTGTTAGCTGGTCCTAGGATTACATTTTTGGATTTAAGTACTTATCTTTCTTTGTTATATGATAACTCCATGAGCCAACTATCTAATTTTCAATACCATAGGTATGTTGGTAGGGTAAGTATGTAGAAGCCTATCGACGCATAATGCCATATACGTAAATTACCTGATATGATTTACCATGATTGTATACGCATATTACCTGTTCCGAAAAAGACGCTATAATGCTGTATTATTTATTATCAATGTCGTTTCGTCCTTCTAGTCCTACTGGCAGTAACAAATATATTGGTTCGTATGTCGTTCTTAAATTCATACACAGAATCAAATGATATCGAATATTATACAAATTTTGTTTAACATCTTGTTTTTGGGTAATTTGTCTTGCCAGAATTATTCTAATTATATTTGCTGAGAGCATTGGTAAGTTTGCCGCTATTCTAGCCATTTACCTATCAGGCCTTTTGCTAAAGACGCTGAGGCCATATGTTTATCAGATCTTGTGTGAAAGAATTTCAGAAAATTTGCGTATAAGGTCTTTTGTGAAAAAAAATCTGGTGATTAACGTTTAGGTTAATGTTTATGTAATATTGTATGTAAACATATTATATTGAACTAATACAGTTTTTATTTATAACATAAAAGCAGTTTTTTTATTATATAGATTTCCAAGTTCCTCAGTTTGTTGACGATTCCGGGTGAAGTGCGCTTCCACCTTCGCCCTTATTTTAACTTGTTACCAGATGAGATGAAGGCCAAGCGCTTCCCCGACGTACAATAAAAAGAAAAAAAACATATTTTTTAATGTAAATAATTCATTGCATTTTTTCGTAATATGAACTCGCTTCTTGATCACCTACTTAATAACTGTTTTCTTAGAATCCAAATGTGAATTTTTAGATGGTCAAAGAACGCTTTCGCGTTTTATAATAATCGTTATATAATATCGTTACATAATAATGCCCATATCTTCGTATATCTCCATTCATTCTTTTGTTCACCACAAGGCGTCTATTGTTGTCCTCAAAGAACTCGTAAAATTTTTGTGTGAGACAGACAGATGCGCTTTGAATGGACTGGGAATATAATGAAATACTTGGTATTAGGGTACCGCCGCGCCGGTATCGTGGTGTAGAATTTCGATTAAAAGATTACTTGTGTGAAATATTTAGGTTTATAGACGCTTTATTCTCAAAAAGAATTAGAAAATTCACTTACATGAGAACTTAAACATAGTAACATAATTATCATAGTTTTACGTACAGTGCATAACATTTTAAATCTAATAAAATATGTGGGTAGTTTTGTTTAATTTGATACAAGACAAGACCATTGTATTTACAAGGATTAGGTTGAGAATGGATGTGGCTGTTTGGAAGTTGAGTTCGTTTAGTATCTAGCTAGCCATCTTTTTCAACATAAGTTGTTTAAAGATTATTTTTTTTTTGTGATAAAGATATTAGTTTATTTTAGAGATAGATAGATAGTACGCCTTATAGCTCAGTAGGTAGCAACTCTGCCGTCCGCGCCGTAGGCTGTGGGTTCGACTCCCACCCAGGACAATCACTTGTGTGATGAGTATAGATGTTTGTTCTGTGTTGGGTGCTGCATCATAATAATATAGTACGTATGTATTTACAAAAAAGTATTTAAGTACCTATTCTATCCGTAATCCATCTGTGGTGGTGGCAATGTGTAAAATTAATGTCCTGTATAGAATAAAGATATTTTGTATTTATTTCAAATTTCAGTTTGTTATATGAAATTTAAGTATTTTTTAAATAGTGACATAGAACTAGTCTCTTCTAGTTATTTCAGACTATGAATTACCATTTACTATGAATTCTGGTAAGGAATGGAACTCCTTGCCCTCGTCTGTTATTCCGCACGAAAAAACGAACAAAATTGGCGTCTTCCAAGTCCAGAGTGAAGAGTTATTTGTTGAAAAGAAACAGCTGACCGATGACGCCTGGCATTTTATTCTGTGGTTTGGTATCGTGTTTCGTGTTAACAATAGCGCCGTCTATTGAGTGTTAGTGGAACTAATGTCGAATACAGAGGTGTCGGTAACAGCGTCAGCGAGTTCAATTGGTTTTTTCCCATCTTAAAATATGCCCAACACGCCTAAAGAAGTTTCCACTTCAAAAAATATACAAATATTGTATTTCGTTCAAACACGTAGGACACGAAACACGTCATCATGTAGGAATATTGCGTGAATCTTCTTCTTCTTGGTCGCTACACTCTTGCCAGAGTGGTCGTGGTCATCATGTGTTGGTTGTAACAAGCTTTACAATCCGGCGCTACTCATCTCTAGCATGGGTTAATCTGTGAGTAAGTAACTTATTTTTTAATGATAAGTGGTTTGGACTTGTTTAGTGTAAGTATCTCAATAGTCTGTCCTACAATCAACATGCATTCATAAAAGTTTAGATTAAAATTAATTACGATTCTTTTCCGTTATCACACAAGGGTTTTTTTAGGAATTCGTTCTTTTTTGTTAATTAGTTAGCATTTTTGTCATGCAATAATTTTATATACCCTATGTTCCATTCTGAAGTATTTTCATAAATTCTGACATTTTTTCCAGGATCACTAGATTAGACAACATCTTCGCTCAAGAAAATCGTATTTTTTGCGTGCGCGAAATTGATTTAGAATAAGTAACTGCACACATCCTATTTCCCCGCAGGAAATGACATCACGATCCTACCCGCTATTTCCTCAGTAAATACTCCCCCGGGTTTGGTTATAACACAAGTCGACCTTGATCATAGACGCGGGTTCACCGTATAGTTTTTATACAGGCAGTATAAAATCAGTCAAGTAAATGTATGATACAAGGTTTAACAAAAAGGTTTTTCATAGAGCGTGGGATGCTACGAGACATTGACAATATTTCACACCCAATCATTCGGTGATGATGATGTACTTATTACATGAACTGCGCAGAACGGCATTGATTGTGTTTATATATGAAATCAAAAACTTTCTACAAGGTAAGCAAGTTTTATACAAAAAATATTCAAGATTACATTGCAGAATATATTGAGAGACGCCGCCCGCAGAGAGCTATTTACAGCAGACGCTATTTACATACAGTTTTCGTGATGACACGACGATGCTTGATTATGTATAAATAAATAAACATTCTCCCCAAAAGTCGCTTGTTTACTTGAGTTTGAGGCGAACGTTATTTGAAAAGGTTTTATCTCTTGGCAACTGATGAAAATAAAATTGCATACATACTATACCTACACGAATATAGCGGTTTTTTGCTAGTGAACATTATACCTACATTACGCCAATAATTATTGAACTTTGAATGATTGTCGGTGGTAAAAACGTTCTGGCGGAGTTGCACATGCCGTGGTTAGGGGTAGACTGTCCCTTTGTATAAATAGAGGTATAATTGCTAAAGTTTAAATATATATTCGGTCTAGTATTTTTCGAGACATTGCAACGGGATTCCGTAGTATCTTTCGTATTTTGTGTTGTTTAAATTCTCCGAATAATAAGTGACCCGAGGGTTTCTCACGGGATTACTCGAAACCGTTTCAAACAACTCAAATAAACAAATCCCTAATCTTTAAAATTATATTATAATGTTAAATCTTCGCGAAACTTTATTTAATACGAATTTCTAAAATACGAAAGCTTATAGATAGTAAGGTTCTCGTCAAATAAAAGGAAAAAATGTGTGGACCCAGGAGACACATTCTGGGGTTGTTTCTTTGCCCCTCGGCTGTTTTTAAAACTGGAAAGAGATAACGTTGACGACTGTGGGTTGACTTCGAAATATCTGGGCTCGGTCACACTTTGCATTTTAAATTAAATTCTGTTCACAGGTCTGAATCGTTCGTAGGATGGCATCCAAAGAACTTTATAAACATTGGTTATTGGACAGTCAGGTGAGCTAATGTCTTAAATCTGGGAACAGCCTCAACACTGGATACTCCCTATCAGAGAGTTCAGTGCAAGACCTTCGGATCGGAAGTCGAGGCTGTTTTTTTACACCCAGTTATGTATCATTGTAAACAATCATATGGTTTTACTAAATTAAAAAATAATTACCCAATGATACCTATAGGCTATCCAGTATCATTACGCTTTTGTCTCTTACCTGAAAAGAAAGCAAAATACATTGAGAAACTTTATTATTTTTTCTTCTCATACATTTTTAAAATGTGTGAAGAAATATTTACAGCTCTGAGTGAATACGTGAGGAATGTACTAATACTACATTCCTAAATATGTAAAAAAAATATGTTAAGATACTATCTTGACATATTTTTTTCTTGTACGACGGGGAAGCGCTTCAGGAGGCGTACTTCACCCGGAATCCTCAACAAACTGAGGAACTTGCTATCTTACCTCTAACATGCCGTAACAACAATTTTAGAATTGTTATTATGGCGACAGAATTAGGTAAGATAGTGGTAGCTAGCCAGGCAGACTCAAACAAAGTCCTATTACTAACAAAAATAAAGATAATATTGTTCTTCTTTGGGGATCGAGCCCAGGACCTTTTAATCTAATACAGGTAGGCGAACCACTAGACCACAGAGGTGGTTAAAACAAGGAATAGTAAAAACAGATTTTTTTATCAGGATTCAGGATTTAGAGAGTAAATCGTCCAAAGTTAAAGGGGTATAAGCATCATCAACATTTCAAATCGAAAACAACAATCCTATTAAGGTCAAACCTTAAACATTTACAGTAAACTTGGAGTGGATCACTCCACTCAAAATTATAAGAACCACTTGCAAATGAGACACCACAAAACCAAAAGTAAATCAAATTTTATGTAAAATCTTCTTTGAAATGGTAAAGAGTCGGCTATTTACCCCGCGTCTTCGTGATTCGAGTGTTGAGTGGCTAGATGTAAATACAAGGGTGGGGGTTCGGTACTGAAGAGCTGCTAGAACAATTGTGTAAGAGTCACCCGGTACCTTCTTGAACAGCCCATTTATGTCCACTGCTGGACAGAGCTCCAAAATATTAATATTCATGTAAAACAACAAAGTTTAACAAAAACACTTACACTCGTATTAAATAATATAGCTTAGAAATATACTAATCCATGATTGTAAAAGCCCTAAAACGAGCCATATACGAGTATAACAAGTATCAATCAAAACCTTCATCAGAACACATCATTAATCATATAAAAAATGAATATTTCGATAAATACCAGTAAAAAGTTTGGTTGGTGGTAGGACTTTGTTTAAGTCCGCCTAGCTAGCTACCATCTTACCTAATTCTGTCGCCTTGAAACAATTCTAAAAAGTGTTGTGTTCCGGCATTTAGAGGTAAGATGGCCAGTACCTCAGTTTTTTGGGGATTCCGGGTGAAGTGCGCCTCCACCTATGGCCTTATCTTAACTTGTAACCAGGTAAGATGAAGGTCAAGCGCATCCCTGTCGTACAATAAAAATGTATGGGGCAGAACATTTGATGTTTCAGGGTAAAAGTAAACATTTTTGTCAAATAATATTTAAGCCTGTTTTGCAAGTACGTAACTACATCACTGTTTTATTGAATAAGATGTATCACCATCTAAACCATGGATTTGCTACTACGTTTACATTTGATTATATAAGGAGGCAGATGTTAGATACATAAACTTTAATTTCAGCAAGTTTATGTCGTGTCACGAGCTAGCATTGTTTCAAAGCTCCAGCATACACATCATACGTTCCATTTCACTAAATCCCGCAAACACGGTGAAACGTCCGATACCCACAAACCAATTACGTGGAACGGAACGTCGAACTAGCCCTAATCATATTACGTTGCGTTCCGTTACACGCTCGCCGGCGAGTCACGCGCGGTTGATTAGTGCCTTGTAATAAGCTTATTGGTTCTGGGAGGCGTCTGAATTATTGACGGCTGGAAGGGAAGGTTCAATTTGTAGGTACACACATTACTTATATTACCATCATGTTATATTATCGTCAAAGTGTAGAATTGATATCCAATATCCGCTTTTGAGTTGTAGTTATATTCTAGTGTCCTTGATGTAAAGTGTAGGTACACCTTTCCCATCTTTTAAGATGGCGCCAGGGAAGGTACACCTTGTAGGTACACACATTACTTGTACCTTCATCTTATATTATCGGCAAAGTGTGGAATTAATATCCAATATCCGCTTCTGTATTGTAGTTCTATTCTAGTGTATAAGATATGGAAAGCGTAAACACGCGATTTCCTTTTTTTTAAGATGGTGCTAGATTTTTCCATCTTAATGACGTCACAGATAGCCTACGTTGGGTTTTCGAGGCCCTGTTGAGACTTATGATCTCCCTGTACCTAATAGGTCTAGGGTTATACCGATGACGTCACGGATGAGATCCGCCAGGCTTACCCGCGCCACTCATCGATCATCGATCATCGAGGATCAAGCCAGGGCTGTCAAGTATCGTAGCGTCACTCAAACCCGACTATTGAACGAGTAACGAACGTTGTGTTGTGGAGGTAATCACTAAAGCATCAAACTTCAAGAATAATTTAACAACCTACCTTTTCCGTGTATCGCCTCTCTTCATCAAAGGTTTGCCGGGATAAAAACTCTTCACGTGGTTAAACTCGCTTATGTGTTTGATAAAATTACAGTATGGACTGTATGTACTAATTCTAAATGAAAACAGCAAACTATTTAGTGACAATTCACGGGGTTTGCATCTACATGAGGCATTCTTATGAAATAGTCTAGCTGCTAAGTTGACAAGCCTCCGGCCAACGTGTGGTCGGTCCGAACGCTGCGCTGCAAATGTATCAATTAGCTATCTACTATTTATTTACCAGAGAGATTCGGCATTTTTTTTTGTAAAATCCTAGAAACGAAAAATTAGGAACTTATTTAAAAAAAAAGTTGTCTTCTTGAATTGAATTGAAAGCGATGTTGAACGAGGATATGAGTTTATCGAAGAGATATTATATTTGCTAAAATTGATTTACGAATAAAACTAAAACAAAATCTACTAAAAGCAAACTAAAATACAACCTTCCAAATATCTAAAATATTCATCATTTTAGCAATATATCACTTTTACAACAAATAAATATATAATTTATTCGTAGACTTTTAATAAAAAAATATTGATTTGTGTGGAATGATAAAAATCCCGCCAATCTTAACGGTGACATAATCTTAGGCTGGAAGTGTGAAGTTGAAGTGTAATAATCACTCTGTAATTATTGTTTTCCAATTATTTGTGAGGGCGTTTTCAATAACGACTTCTTTTATGTAAGTTTGTCAAAGGCACAAACGTTCTTTGAGTTTGAATATAATTGAGAGTGAATTCAACTTTTTTGGCTGAACTAGGACCCACAATACAAATTTACATACTTTTCAATACAATTTTGAGTGAACATTCATATCACTGAATAACAAACCAGATCAAAAAATGTATATAAATTAGCATAGTGTGGTAGACATTTTCTACAATTTATACCTACAACCGTTACATTGAAGAGATTGCACACATAGTCAATGCTACGAGTAAATTGTTCGTAGAATGCTCGTAGCAGTGCTACGCTGTAGTGCTATGTCGTAGAGGGTCTACACTGAAGTCTAGTCACGTTCCATGAACCAATTTGGTTGGACGCTACGAATTCACTGCGTTTGAGCTTTTGTCCTTTTGCAGATTGCAACATCCTAGAGCAGAAAATCAAATAAAATTACATCCATTATCCTTTGAAACCATTTTAGTTACTTAAATTTAGTAGCTATTAAACGATTTTAAGGTTTCCAATGAATTTAAAACAGTACAAAAACAATAAAATACAATAAAACAGTATAAAATATGTTTATGCCAAGCAATAACAAGATTATGTCATCAGATAGTAGAGGAAATGTATTTAAACTTACAGCGTCAATAGCTTATGCTATTGGATTGTAGCATAAACTATTGAACTGGTGGAATTGCCGATTCTAGGTTTGAATTAAACCCACACCACTATTACTACCCACATAAATTGGAAAGCCCATATAGAAAAAAATAAAGCAAAACTGTCAAGCTTCGCCTATGCACTGAGGGAACTGAAAAAAGCTACTGACACAAAAACCGCCATAACAGCATATTTCTCATATGCTGACTCATGGTTAGCATATGGAATAACACTCTGGGGCAATAGCGTCGATGCCCCAGACCTTTTCATCTTACAAAAAAAATGTATACGTTCAATCTCTCAAATAAAAAAACGAGACAGCTGTAGGCCTTATTTCTTAAAATATAATATTCTAACACTTACTGGAAAGTACATCTTAGAAATATGTAAATTTGTAAGAAAATACCCCCAATTCTTCCCTAAATTAGTAGACCAACCGCGACGTTATGAAACTAGACACAAATATAATTTAGTAATACCAAGCTCCAGGCTGAAAATGTTATCCACAGGCCCAAATGTTATGGCCATAAAAATATATAACGCGCTCCCAAAGACGATTAAAAGTATTGAGCAAAACAATAAATTCGAGAAAACACTGAAAAATTTATTACTGGAAAAATGCTATTACTGTCTTAAAGATTTCCTTGCTGACGAATCTTTAAAAAATATATCAATAAGTTAGTAAATTAGGCAATGTTATAAAAAATAAATATAGAATTATAATATAATGACGATATGTCCAAATAGATTGTTTGTTATACTTATTTTAATTAAAACTTTTTGTGTAAAGCCCTCTCTTGACGTTGCAATACCCTAACAGGGTACATGTACAGTACTATGTAATATTATTAAGAACTATGTAACTAAGTACATGTAGCAATAAATGTATTGAGTATTGAGTATTGAGTGCAAAGTCAGTGAAGTAAACTGCCCTACGTCACGTACAGTAATCTACTGAAAATCTGTGGTCACACTGATCCGAATCAGCATGGAATAAAAACAAGGCTATTACGATGATCTATGTAAGAAAAGGAAGCAAAACATCTAAACAGTAAGCTCGGTAGCACAGTCAGCGTTCAGCAATTTGTGGCCAAAACTAAGCGGCACGTGACGTGAATTTACATTTAGTTATAGAGATATTTACATTTCTAGGTTCTAGAGCTCACACGTCATGTGTGGTTCTAGTCGATAAAAACCACTTATTCGATAGATAAAGACTAAGGCGGTTGTAGGTAGCTGGTGGATAGAAGCGGAAATACATCGCAATACATGTGGTAATAAATTGTATTGTAATGAATATTGTTGTTGTGTGTATCGTTTCATATTTTTTAAGTTTTTCTAACGTATAATGTAGATTTTTGTGTATGACTAGATTAATAAACTGAATTTACTTCAATCGCCCTCTGAGGCATTGTTTAGGGAGGCTTATGTTCAACAGTAGCTGTAAAAGTTGATGGTGATGGTATGACGTCATGACAAATGTAGTAAAAGTTAAAGAAGAGTTTCTTTAGCCGGACACGGATATAATACTCAAGCGAGGGTCGACATTCAAGCGTTGACGTGTTTTTATATTTTAAATTAACGTATTTTAGCCCACCCACCGCCTCTAGACTGAAACGTTTATTGTGAATTAAATATTGTTTGAAAAATTATTTCTAGAGCATATTATGTTCATAAGAAAAATAAAATATATAATCGATGTTTTATAAAAAAATGGATATATTTTTGTATCAACATAATTTTTGATATTTTACTATTCAATAAAATGTATAATTAAACTAACTTACTGTGTAGAAAGGAATCAGTCAGATTACCCAAGGACCGTTACAAACGGCCTATAGGTAACTCAACTGTTCCAGACCAGTACCAGTCGGAAGCGTGCCCAAGACACTGGCTGCATTGCCACGCTGAATAGCTATGCTAATTCACTGGCCTAAACAATAACTGAGCCAGCCCTTGAGTCACGTGTCACCTCAATCAAAAGCCCCGCAAGATTTTTGAAAACCCGGAGCGCACCGGCTCCCCACGGACCCAAGGTCTCGGCCCAAAAAGGCTCAAATAGGTAAGCTAAATCGAGACCACTATATATGCACCTTTTTAATTTGATTTTGTAATAATTTTACAAACAATACCCACACTTACTAAAAAAACACTCGTAAAACAGAGATGATTTGTCGGTTTTTTTGTATATTTATTACCGTCCCCGTACGTAGAGCTCCACGCCCGCGGGTATAGAACCCAAGGCTGCGCTACATCATGCCTCCCCAGAATAATGCCGCCGTAAAAAACAAATGAAATTAAATATTTCAACAAAACAGCCCGAGGCTGTTCAAGTTTTAACACCCTTCTTTGTATGAGTTTTGCTGACACATACTCAGTATATAGAATGAAACAGGATTTCAACGCAACATTCCTCAATTAAATGAGGATTCCGGGTGAAGTGCGCTTCCACCTTTGGCCTTATCATAACACCTCCCCTTCGTACGATTAACAAAAAAATACATTACATACGAGGCACCTTATATTTGTTATTGACTTTAAGCTATGTAAGGTATCATATTGATTTGTAATCGTGCTATGCATTATACACGCGTGTATAGTAGTGCTTTTTTTATATCGGTATAATCTTGACCTCGATGTTTATCTCCATTATATGGGCAAGAAATAGCTCTACCATGATACGTGCTTTCCCAAAAGTTGCCTATTAAAGGCAGGCACTGGCACTCTCATGTACCGATGGAACACAGCGAATTGCTTGGCGCTGGACTTTGACTGGAAGGTACGACGGGGAGGCCTTCATCTCATCTTCAAATTACGGCCGGAGGCGGAAGGTGGGAGCGCACTTCACCCGGAATCCTCAACAAACTGAGGAACAGGCTATCCTTACCTCTCAATGCTGGAACACAGCCATTTAAGAATAGTTGTTATTGCGACAGAATTAGGTAAGATGTGGTAGCTAGCCTGGCGGACTTAAACAAAGTCCTACCACCAACCAAACCAAGCACGTTATTGTACTCCGCCTGGGGATCGAACCCGGGTACTCTAGATCGGACACCGGTGGGCGAACCACTAGACCACAAGGTGGTTTAAAAGCGAAAGCATCATTCAGCCGTAACCATTGACTTAAGGACAACGATTACGTTGCCCAAGGTAGACTAGTAGGTAGATCCTACTAACCCCAAAGGCTTTGAGGCCAAGAACTGATTTATTGTTTTTTTTTCTTCGTTTGGACATTAATTTCATACAGCGCCATTTAGCCCCAAACTAAGCATAGCTTGTAATATGGAAACTAGATTACGGATAGAATAATAGTAATAATAAGTTTATTAACCATAAAACTGTTTTACAGATCAGGTACATAAAATGTTATAGAATGGAAGTCACATAAATTGAAAAGATAGGACGATTGTACCTTGTCAAGCTCTGTTCTCCGCACTAGGTCTCTATTGAGCCTGTTTAGCAGAGTCACAGGATCTCGCCTCGGACTCTCTGTTGCACGTAACTTACTAAAGAACATTTTACAAGAGTTTTTCAAAAGAAGTAGAAACAGACAACAATTTATATGCAGAGCAAAAAAAGAGGAGAAAAGTTCACTTAAAGCTAATTTGTAAAAAAGTTTTAAATCCTTAAATACTTTTTGTAAACACAAACGTACTATATGATACAACAATCAAACACAGAACAAACATCAACATTCATCACAAAAATGTTTGTCCTGGGTGGAAATCGAATCCATAGCCTCAGGCTATCTCAGCCCAGAGCTATCTGACTTGTTAATGAAGACCCGAAATACCAGAAATGGTAAGTAGAAGGTTGATATCTAAAGAATTCAAAAAATCGCTGCTGTGAAGCGTCTTCATTGATAATAAATGTCATTAGATAGAAGATGAAAAAAAGATAAAAAATTATTTATTCATAGAAAGGTACAGCTGGTACATATTTATATTTTCTATTGTAAAATCGTAAGGAAGTTCTTATTATGATTATAACATTTGTAAATGTTATGACCAAGTGCAATCACTTGAAATACAAACATTTACATTCATCTCTGTAGTCGGTAATTTGTTACTGAAGCTTGATAATAATACCCGGAACTTGATCACTGCATGGACGACCTATCTCTTGTGACTTCGATTCAATCTACTCAACGTCATAAAATGCCGTAGCCTTACCGCGCTATCGCTTTCTCTCCATGTAAACGATGATTACTTGCGTCAGTTTTTATTTAACTCGAATTACATTTAGAAATCCTTGTCTGATTGCAACCATCTTTAACAGAAGTTACTTAAAAGAAATACAAGTGTACACTGTAGAAAGACAAACGCAATAGGAGAAGTTAGTTAGAACTTCAGTATTGTGTAACGTCTAATAAAGGCTTTGAAGACACTGAATCAAAAACACAGTGTTAGAACAAAATGTATTTCGTAATACATTTTAAAACACGGATTTAACTCACGTATACGATTACGTTGATTATGTTGTTTTATTTATTTTATTTATCAATTGTATTTAATGTATTAAATAAGAAGGTTGGATATACATCCTACATGAATCCTCAATATACTAAAGAATAAGCTATCTTGCCTCCTATCTTTTAATGTATCAAGTTACCTATAGGCCGTTTGTAACGGTCCTTAGGTAATTTGTTGAGTACGAATAATGTTTAGTACGAATATCGCAATTTTTGAAAGTGTTTCTCAATTATCTATTAATATATATTTTGTACTTGTTTAAGCTGACCTACCACTAGGTTACATCAAACTAGGGATCAACCCAGACGACCTTAAGACCTAAGTATCATGTAACCTTGCGTTAATCTCTCAGTTAAAGGTGGCACGCGAGTGGTCGATACTCAAAGGTTACTCGAAAGTATCTTAAGAATGTACCGTGTGGAACGAAATGAACGGGTCAGTTGTATTTTTGTTTATTTATTTCATTGGGAATCGCTTGGCGTTAGAATCTCACCTTTGCGTCAAGTTATGATAAAGCCTAAGGTCCGGGGAAGCGCACTTCACCCGGAATCCTCAATATACTAAGCAATAAGCCATCTCACTTCCAAATTGCGTTTTTTTTTAATTATCACGATTATTATACATAATTAATAATAAATGCAGGTCTTAATCGCGTACCTTTTTATGTTCCCAACAGTTTTGACCATGACCACGGCCGTCGTAACACAGTCAAAACGTCGGGAATATAAAAAGGTACGCGATGAAGACCTGTTTTTGTTATAAATTACCTCCAAATGCCGGAAAAAAAAAATCGCTAAAGACCTAGGCGGACTTGAACAAAGACCAAACTCAACACAACTCTCTTCTCGAACGTTAAATCACAAGATTATTTAACAAAGACCGGAAACTATGAAACGCGAATTTTGGCAAAAATGCTCTCTATGTATGGATATTGGTTATCAAACTGTTTGTCAAGTTAGGTCGTGTTTACAAAGGTAAATCAGATGCGTACAACATTTTGATGGTAAATTTCTCACAATAGAAACCCAAATCAAATAGTAAACTGTCATCACTCACAAGGATAGATGATCAATCTGAGTTATAAACAATAACTCGAAGCACGCCATATATTTCACGTAATTCTACGCCCAAACCTATATCTACTATATAACCCATCCCTGAACCCATAACTGGCTCCTCCTTCAGTATTGTATCTTAGTACTAAAGTCACAAGGTCCATATTCTAGTGACAACTATCCTTGCAGCAGCTGCTGAGAAATTGTGTCTTACATCGTAAGAAATAAGGTTGATAATCGTATGGTCGTTGGTGGTTATAGGGTAGTTGTGCCAATTTACGGGATAGTTGGCTCGCCTGAGAACGCAATAAAGCCAAGCGCAGACGATCATAAGTTAAGCAAGGTTTGTTCATTCTGTCGCGTGATGTTAAACACCTTAATTAGAGGGTGTTAAAGTATTTTTTGCTTCAACAAAATTATAAGTCTGATTTACATCAAATTTTGCAGGTTTAATCGGAAAGAGATAATCTGTGCCTGTGGTGCGCTACTTTTTATAAAAACGCAATAACAATGAAAATATGTAGAAAAGAGTGTTTGTATGTAAAAAACACCACATACACAGATTATCCCTATCCGAATATACCTGCAAAAAAATCTTTTGAATCAGACTTGCCATTTCGAAATGAAAATTGAAGTACGTTTCTATGTGAAAGTGAGACTACCCGGCCGTCTTATGCAAATAGTTTTTTTAATAGCAAAGTTGTTTGAATTGAACCCGTCAGCACTGCAACGCTTCAAGCGTAAGTAGCTAAGTGCTTGAAGTGAGGTCTAGTTTAACATTTATATATTGTTGTTTTTGAGCCGATGTTTGATGCTAATAGCTTTTAGTTCACATTTACTTTAATATAATCGAATAATATTCAAAATATTCTTGTTGTATTAGCTCTTATACCATACTGTAGTTAAAAGAGCAGGATGTACCTAATATTCTTAGGAATAGTTCTATGTTTCATTTGTGAGAAGCTATGACAGAACGTTGTAAGTCGTTGGGTACCAGATAAAGAAAAGCCATTTACGAGTGCTAAATCATGAAAATTGTATACTCATGTATTCGAGTATGTTTCATAAACACGACAAAGAGCGCCTATACTCGGGTCACAGAACAAAGGACAAATGTCCAAACAAATCTCGTCAAACGTGTATCGTTTGAGTGGCATGCTACAGCGTAGAGCCACTACGGCGTAGAGAGGTTACGGCGTAGAGTGTCTACGAAAAATTGTGCATACAGCGTTATTTCCGTTTCTTTCTTTGTCCGTTTCCCCAATTAGAGACTTGTGACTATTCTCAAATTTACAGTTTATACTTTATTGTATTTTCCTTAGGTCATCCGACTGCTTGTATTTACTTAGTAAACATTGTATATTGTTGCCATATCCATAAAAAAATCTGCTCATATACTCTTGAATTATAATAATAATAACCGCTTGCAAAATTTAAGCTTTACTAGGTTCATTTTCTTTCAAATGCCCTGATGTTTGTCTGAAAGCAAATAAATATTTAACATTTAAATTTTGCAAATAAATAAAATATTTCTAGACATTTTGCACAGCGCCATTTAGTTTGGAACTAAGAAAAGTTTGTAACTTGGGAACAAAATTATCTTATTACCAACAAAAACTAATATAAAATTCTAACTGACTCACTGATAACAACGCACAGCCAAAACGGCTAATCGTAGAGACATAAAATTTGGAGGGTATGTTTGTCTTGATGCGAAAATGAGTGATAAGAAGGGGATTTTGAAAATTCGTACCCTAAGGGGTTCTAAAAGGGGTTGAAAGTTTTCATTAAAAGTATGCACTAACTCTGAACAGTGAGGTCAAAATTATCATTGTAATATCATAAAATAGATAAGGATTCATGTTTTTTTGTTTTTTAATAATTGAAGGGTAGGGGTTTCTTTAATTAGAAAAACATTGTTATTTAACAGAAAAAACGCGATGTAGACTTGGTTTCTATAGTAAACTGGTGTATTTTGAGTGCTCTCAATGCAATGAATGAATGTCAAAACTAACAAGGTCTGATGATGGAGTGATATCAATATAAAGGGGTTTTTTCAGTAAATAACAATAATAATAATAATAATAAACATTTATTGCTCAAAATACTTACATCAAAATTCATAGTAAATACTTAAAACTAAAAATAGGTATCACTTTTAGAATTTTCAGTGCTTTGAGCAAAAGGGGTAAATTCAGCAAATAACAGTAAAACATATTAAGAGCGTTGCGCATTTAAATTTTTTGTATGTATGATACTTTTCTACGAACCATGTACACCAGAGTCTTACGATGATGACAGCGGAACTCCTGAATAATGCATGGTATAATAGTCGTGCTCATACATTTTTAAATCGGTATAACGAGGCATTCAACGACAAATGTTTTTTTTTATTTACCCGGGCATAGCAGTCAAGGCTTAAGAATCGACCCCCTTCAACTCAGCCCGCGGATGTCGTAAAAGCCGATTTAAGGGATCTCACCAAAGGAAGTGACAGCTTCCTGATGTATGTTACATAACACCTTTACTGTGATCACCAACACGCCTACCAAGTGTGGTGATTATGGCAAAACCCTCCCATTTTTGCAAGAGGCTCTGTCCAATATCCAATCATCAATATAAATATAAATGGGCTGTTGACGTGACTGTATTTACGACCCTTTACTAATCAATAATAATAATAATTAACTTGACTACTTGATACACAGTAATCTTCTAATGCATAAAGGGACAAGTCCTGAGTGACTGACTGACTGATTCAACTAGATACAACGCACAGCCTAAGCCGCTGGGCGTACAGACTTAAAATTTCAAGGGCATGTTTGTCTTGGTGTGTAAACACCTGCTAAGAAAGTAATTTTGAAAATTCGCAGCCTTAGGGTTCAAAACGGGGTTCAAAGTTCGGAGTAAAATGTTGCATATCCCTGAAACCACAAATGATAGGCACTTGAAAATTTGTATGTTGATTGCCCATAAGGAATAAGTTAGGGCATATTTTCGGATTTCAATCATTTTCAGAAATAAAGAGTGTCTAATATTCAGACCTAATTAATAATAAACAAAAAAAAATAGGGGGTTCCCATACATGAAACGTTTTTATTAATTGTTATTGTCTACCTGTATAATAACAAAGTTGGTGTGAGTATAGTGCTTACTTTGTGGTAAATAAATAAATGAATATTAAAATCTGGCCAAACGTGATTTGAACAACACTAAGACTTAAAAAAGCCTGCATTTTTTGTCTGGCAATGTGGGTCAGAACCCTTGGTGTGCGTGTCTGCACACCATGTAGGAGGATATCTAACAATTATATATATTTATAATATTATACTTGCACCTATTTCCAAAAACCAATACGCGGACGAATTCGCGAGTAAAAGCTTGTAATTTAATAAATGTAGATATAATGAAATACTTTTTTTTAAATACTTGACATACTATACCCCAAAGACGAATATTTGTATTTATCACACAAATGTTTGTCCCGGTGGAAATTTAAACCACAACCTACAGCGCAGAAGACAGAGCCTCTACCAACTGTACTATGAGGCCTATCATAATAATAGTTCACAAATCAAGCCAACGCAAACTTCTCTCAAAATAAAGTTAAATGTCGGACTGCAACCCTTAATTGGGTTACTAGCAACTGTGTCCACAATCCACAATGCGCAAAGAATTAGACAAAACAAAGAAAACTAAACTTTTACAAACCTTTTAGGAATTCTCATCGAGTCCAAATAGAAGCAAGCCTCCGGACCAATAGATCCGTGCTAAATTGTAAGAAAAAGTGTGCAATTTCTTAATTCTCGCTAAAGAAAACTTTTCCTATCTTTATAAATTCTTCAAAAAGAATCTCTCTGAATACAAAATAGAGTATTACAAGCTATTTCTTTTTACCTAATACTCGGGTTGATAACTTTGAAACTACATACAAGTTCCGTCAAAGGGATCATGGATCGCATAATTGATTCGTAGCGCTACGATGTAGACTCGGGGTCTACGGCGTAGACCTGCTACACCAAATCGGCCTACTATGCCTACGCTAAGAATGCATTATATTCTTGACATCCGTGTATTATGAGGCGGTCACAAGTCATCCACATCAAGTCGGTGTATATCTATATTTGCACCTGACGCTGTCTGACCTCTTGAAGTGGGTCAGACAGGCAAGCCACTAGCCTAGATTACTGGCGCCAGTTTGACTATACTAATAATAGAGCTCTATTTAGACTGATGTCGTGGCATGTTGAGTTTATTTTTTTCTTTACATAATATTTATCAATATTCTATCGTCACAGTCACAGTCGTCATTGGTAATTATGGCCCTTCATATTTTTCCGGTATTCTCGTAAAAGGCGACTTAGATATTACACTAAAAACTGATTAAACTATTGTGATAGAAGCACGTTCAAATATTAAAATAACAGGACATAACTGTTTAATAATAAAATAGTACGAATTATACATACTTAAAGAACTTTCTTAACGTAAAATGTACATACATAATTTTCTAATTTTTTTCGGCCTGCCTGTCTGGAAAACAGCGTGAGTCTACGTATTATTGCTTGTATATTTTTGCGTTGATAAAATGTGCTTAATGAGAGTCCTTAGATAATTTCTGCCGTTTTTAAAGTATGGCCCAGGATAATTCCTACCATTTTTAAAGTGTGGCCCCGGATAATTTCTACTTTTTTTCTAGTAGTGAACTAGCAGTAAACTAGTAGTAGTTTTATCTAGATAAAACCTGTTGTTTTAAAAATCGTGGCCTCAGATCATTTGTACCGTTTTTAAAATGTGGCCTCGAATAATGCTTACCGTTTTTAAAGTGTGACCCTAATTAATTCTTACCGTTTTCAAGGTGTAGTCTCGGATAATGCCTACCGTTTTTCTTATACCTCGTGAAGAATCCCTCATAGCAACAATCGCAGAACCTTCGTGAAGTGTGTCAGCTAAGTAGGTTAGCGTTGCATAAATAGGGTTCTATTGACCGCAGTATCAGATCGTGATATAGGGCAGCGGGCGGCCATCTTCACTATTTATTGTTCTACCCTTGGATATAACCGTGGATACAAAGGGGTTGGTATTGTTAACGAATAAATATACAAACAGAGCCAAGCGTGGTTTTTGTGACGAAAACCTCGCTTGTTTAAACATGTATAATAAATTTTGAAGGCAAAAGTTTGCTGGAAGAATATTTTTTCAGGTGTAGGTTCAATGTATTATGATATATTTTTTCAAACTAAGGTTATCTTAAAGCAATCGCTTTCAGCTTAAGTGTTTTTAACAATTTCCTGTATAATTTGATTGTACTATAAACAATTTTAATTCATCAAAGATTTTTTTCATGTATTTTTTTATTCAAGGTGCAAATTACACAAATATTTACTTTAATAAAAAACACGGATAGAGACGTAGCAGTAAGCTGCTAGAAATAGTACATCTGCTAGTCTTTCGTTGCTTTTATTACTTCATTTTTGATTCAAATCCATATAAATAAAAATTACCAGACATTTCACATGACTCCATATAGCCCCAAACTAGGCAAAGATTATAATTGGAATTTTCTTGCTGAATATATGAATTATGATAAAAATAATTCTTACATAGTTGTTTTTAAACCTTATGGTACAAAACGCCCAAGAACAAAACAAACTTCTATATTCATCAGACAAATGTTTGACCCGGGTGTGAATTGAAGCGACAACTTTCAATGATGAAGACAAAACTACTTCCAAATGAGCTGTGCGGCCAGTCATCCAGTAAGCCTTGTCGTAATTCACATCACGGCTATGATAGTCTAGACTATCATATATATAGAGCAGAAGATTAGATATGTCTGGGTTGGGCAGTGACACCATAAGGTGATGTTACCGTAGACGTGATAGTCTGAGTCACGTCAATTATATCGCCAATTTGAATTTGCTATATTTAGCATTCATTTGTTAAATCGTGATATTGGCTTACTATTTCTATTAACTGTTAATGGGGAAGTCATATAATTAGTTTTTTGTTTTTCCAATTTTAAATGTATAAATCAGTAAATTTATTGATGCAGTATAATCACTATTATAACAATTACTGGTAGATTAAGGTAATACAGAAATCGCGGGGTGGATTGAAAAAATGATTTTTTTTAGTTTATTAATTGGTCATCTAATGGTAGATTATAGTGAAATTAAATTTTGAAAGGGAAATACTTGTTCTTTGAAGGTTGCACTGAATGTAATGTCAAAATGGTTTGAAATTGGCATAACAAAGTCACGACAGTCAACGAGTGGCAAGTTTTGATCTCCGTATCTTATTACAATATAATATAAAAATGTAACAGTTTGTAATAAACAGTTTTCATTGAGGTCTATGATGGAGGGAGCTTCGCAGAAGACACTGTTACACTTACTGTTTTTTATGTGGCTTAACTTTTACGACTGTCGTAAGCTGAATCGGAGAGGTCGATTCTAATGAAAGATAGTAAATTTAATATATCGAGTAATTTATTTAGCCATATTAGAATTATTCACAGACATTAAAAATAAATAAAATTAAACAAACTATGTACAAAGGAAGCAGTTGGATTACCTAAGGACCGTTACAAATGGCTTAGAGGTAGCTTAACTGTTTATTGTAATCATTTAAACAAACAAAATAGGTACATCAAGTGAAGTCGTGGGTGTTACAGAAAAATAAATCCCTTCAGGCTAAACGCGGATTTCCCCAAAGTTCTTCAAAGCAAATCACGTACCGAAAATATCTCTTACGGTTCGAGATAAGGTTTTTTTCACAACCGTGCATTTATCATTGATCCCAACATTATATCCATCACCCTTTCGTCGGATGACGGAAGTGGTGACTATGGCACCAAGCAGGCATAATAAATACATTTGAGTACCCAATCCACTTGCCAAGCATAATGTTAATGGCACTCATCACACTAAGTGGTATTTCATTGTATTGGCCTTCATCCTGTAGGTGTGATCCCTATTTTAACCTCCGTACAACACGGTATAAGAGTTCGAATAATTACCCTCACGTTGTAAATGAAATAGAAGGCTAATTATATCGTGTCAATAATACTTAATAGCAAAGAAATGCCAATTTGTAAAAGCTTACATGACATAATGCAATGAAACAAGAAAAATCGAAGCGAAAAGCGGAACAAGGCAATAATTTAAGAATTGTTTCGTAGCTGTTGCTATGGCGTAGCCAGCTGCTACGGCGTAGCACTCGAATGGTTTGCTACGAAACAGATATTTATGGCAGTGAAGTGTGTATTCTAAAAGTAATGGTATTATACCATCGAAATATGAAAGATAGGACATTAATTCACACAGTGCCATTTATTCCCAAACTTCGTAAAGCTTGTAATATGGGAATTAGATAATCGATAGAATACTCTACTACCACTTATGTCCTCTCTTTGTAAATACACGCTTACAATTTAAAACAACACCTAAACACATTTTTTGTGACTTACCTGAGGTTTTGTTTGCTTGATAAGACTAAGTATCTTGTTTTACTAAATGTTGTTTACATACGAAGATGGAATTGAATCAATAGAATTTGGCAGATACATGAAAAATCTTCCGTGGCGGTCGCGGTCTAAGAAACGACCCATCCAACTCAGCCCATGGATGTCGTAAACGCCGACAAAGAGATTTCACCAGAAGAAGGGCAGCAGCTTTACTGCGATTACCAATCCGCCTACCAAGCGTGGTGACAATGACAAAGCCTCAAGCTTTAATTGGCGATTTTTTTTTATTGTTTATTATTCAAATCTAAATAACATACACTTGAGGGCCAATATCATTAAAATAAAAAAAAACAATTTATTTTAATGATATTGGCCCTCCATTTGATAAAACCGTTTTTAAGTTACAGTTTAAATACCTACTTAGGTAGGAAGTGGACACTAATGGGCTGTTGATGATGATGATGATAAAACGTATTAAACTGTTTATCTACTTTTGTATAATAGTACAGACACAAGTGACAAATTCAAAGTTAAAATTACAGCAATTTGAAAACGATCATTCCCAGAACAAGCAAACTTCGTAAACAATACCCGACCGATAGCAACAACAACATCCCAACAACTATTCCCGAGCGTCTTTCTAAAGTTCTTTTAACCTTTGTTTTACCGATTTCATAAATTGCTGTCCCGTGCTTTTTGTCTCTGGGAATTATTTGTCTTTGAAAATATTTGTCCTAAAATTGTTTTCTTTATAAATATTGCCGCTATTTCCTTTGATGAAAAAGTTTGACATTTACCACAATAAACAAGACACAAACCATGATATATATATATTTTTTTATGAAATGTGGTAGTCTTGCCTATTAAAAAACCTTACTGCGTAAGTCATAACCACAAAAAACAAAACCTACGCTGCACTGCATTGCGCCCATCAACTTGAGGCATAAAATGGTGTGCCAGTAATTTTACAGGCCTTTCAAACCAAAACAGAGAACGGCGGCCGAAATAGGTATGGTGGTAGTACTTAAATAGACGAGCCTTTATACAAGGAACTACTCTTAAGAAGTAAAACTACTTACTATAAGAAGGTCCGAGGGGTTATTATATTTTAATTTATTATTTTAATTGATTACACCACACCAATTAAACCTATTTTATTAATGATTTAAAATCAATTCAAACTGTGCCAACGGAACAAAGTAATATAACTCTCTAGTCTGTTAATAAAAACAAAAGTACGGATGGCCGTACTTTAGAAAAACAAAACGTTTTATAGATGAAATTAGGGGCAAACGAAATACAAGTGCAATACCAAAACGCTTTTTCATACCAATTCAAACCCTATTCTTGGACTATTTTAGAGAATTGATAAAAAATAGATATGCACACCTTTAATACTTTTATCGGTGTCTAATGACAGATATGTTCAAACAGAATAACAACAGGAAACATTATTTGAGTAAAAATATGACATCGGGACTCGTCAACTTTTTTGTTAAAAGATGTTGAAAGAAAGGAAACATTTTTAACTGCCTCTGTGGTCTAGTGTTCAACCCACGAATTCCAGATCAAGAGGTCCCGGGTTCGATCCCCATGGGGAGTACAATATATTGTGCTCGGTTTGGTCGGTGGTAGGATCTTGTTTGGGTCCGCCTGGCTAGCTACCACCATCTTACCTAAGTCTGTCGCCATAATAACAATTCTATAATTGTTGTGTTCCGGCATTTAGAGGTAAGATAGCCAGTTCCTCAGTTTGTTGAGGATTCCGGGTGAAGTGCGCCTCCACCATCGGCCTTATCTCAACTTGTTAGCAGGTGAGATAAAGGCCAAGTGCTTGCGTCCTACCTATAATAGTAAAAAAATAAAAAAATGTGATGTATTCTAAATATATTATTTTAAATGAGGTTAGTATAATTAAAAGATGAGTACGTTTAGTAATTTTTAACTAATACTAATTAATAAAATCGACCGCGCAGTCGGGTATGGGTTATGCGTTTAATTATCGAGGATCACGTTACCCTTGATAAGGGTCCGAGGGTCTGGAGGATGGATTAGCTGGGCTAGGTGCTATACCAGCTCATGTTACGTACCTTCATATTAGAAGAAGCGTTGATGGTATTCATTATTACTCTAATGATAGACTAGGAAGAAGGACATCGGTAGATAACCAGCATGTATGTGAAAACCAAACTTCAATAAATACTTCAGCCACTCAGGTACTTTCAGCTTCTACCTTTTATCATGCAAAAGCCTTCCCGCGAGTTAATTTAGGTCTAGGTATGTTTATTTGACAGGTGTAAGACTAAACTGAATTCTATCTAAAAGGAACTTAGCTCGCTGTATGGCCCGCACTATGTGGTTGATAGGTAATCCGACAGTTTGACTTTTAAATAGGAAGGATGTAAGTCAAGTATAGATTTACTGATTTGATAGCCCAGTAAGCCATCAGTCTTTAGTACAGCCACTGATGGTCTTTAAATAACCACAGATCTAATGAACTCTGGCTTAAAAATTATCTCTCAAACGGAATGTCAGCGGTAGTTGTATCTATTGATTTAAATCTTTAAATAAGTATATATTTTCTAGAACAACTCAGAAAGTTATGATTACATTTTGAAACGAAATTTTTCCGCTCAGATATTGCAGCTACAGCAATCTTCCACGACGTAACGGTGTGAAATAGAGTGATGTTTACGACGTCGTAAACCCGATCGTATACGTACATGTACTTGGTCAACCGATAACTCTTTCAAGGATTTTATTGTATTGATATCACATCACATCATCAACAGCCCAGTAGTGTCCACTGCTGGACAGATCCTCCAAATTTGGAGGGCGTTATCCATCACCACACATGGCCGGCGTATCGCAGTAGAGGTATATAAATAAATATTACAGGATATCAATTTCACACAACGCCATCTCGTCACAAACTAAGCAAAGCTTATAAAATGGGTACTAGATTACGGATATCATACTTTTTTTTGTAAATACATTCTTATCATACAATACAACGTCTATTACTAACCGGCCAACCAGGTTGCCTACCTAGTTAGTCGTTTGGTATTTTTTTTTTCTAAACCGACAACCTATCCAGTTTGTTCGTTAGTAATTAATATTTTGATTACTAACCGACCAACTACATTTAACTAATGGTTTGATGGTCGATAATATATAAATATTGTTAAATTGGGTATGTGTTTGTTTGTGCAGTCACCAAATTTGGAATGTAGACATACTCTGGACATAGCACACTTTTTAATCCTGATATTCCCACCAGAAGATATTCCAGCAGAGCTACAACCAACAGAGCTGTGAGGCTTGTCAAGATAATACACAGGAAGCTGGTGCCCTTCTTCCATGAGTTGGAGGGGTCAATTTTCAAGCTGCGACCGCCACAGCATTATTGATATATAGTATACGTACTAATGCGTGACCCGACTGCATCGGAGAATGATGTAATTTGACATGTAAGGTGTTTCAATGGGGATGCAAATGAAAATCACCCGGATGTCTTTCGATTCAAAATGAATTTATAAATATGTGAATAGTAATACTTTTTAAAGGTGTGTTTGCTTAAAATCCATAATGTTAAATGTTTCTGTCTGGTCTTCCTAGTCAGAAAATATATCTGATTCTAGTGAATATATTTTGTTTTTATGAATCCAAGTGATCTTTTCCCGATGTATTTCGAGGTGCAAACTTGAAATAGTATCGCGAACAAATAAAACTCTAAAGTTCTTATGTTTGTTCTTGCGTTTGACTGTAAGGTAGACCATATGCCTGTAAGCTGACATAGTGGTATAAAAAACTCGCGTGGTTTTAAAATAAAACGTTGCACGGTGGAGCCTGCTAGACTTAAGAAACTTTTCATTTGTTATTTAGATTCCTAGCCTATAACAAAGCGTAGTTCACATCCACAAAGAATTTGGCCTACAAGGCACTGCATTGCGCCCGTCAACTTGAGACATAA
Source organism: Venusia cambrica (assembly GCA_951394065.1). Classification (NCBI taxonomy): domain Eukaryota; kingdom Metazoa; phylum Arthropoda; class Insecta; order Lepidoptera; family Geometridae; genus Venusia; species Venusia cambrica. The sequence goes on from OX596040.1 coordinate 9,969,257, forward strand.
ATGTATTAAGCCTCGCGCACTCGTAATTTCTCCGGGAACCATACCCTTCAAACCGGAACGCAGCAATGCTGCTTGGCGGCCGCAATAGGTATTGTGGTAGTACTTCTCTGCACGAGCCTTTTCACAAGGGGGTCAACAAGGGGGCTCAAGGGGGGGAGCAACAAGGGGGCTCTACAACTCTTACTCTCGCAAGTAATACAGACTCGGGCAGCCGTAGCTAATGTGTAATTACCATTACATGAGATTTAGTTAACTACCGTCATGAACACCTGTCGCCAGTAGTACTATAATATATTACTATGTATATTACGTATATAAATTCAATTCAATGATGCGACTGAAGCAACAAATGCGGGTTGTTATGAGATAAACCTGATTACTAGACATAATTGGTGTATTTGACATGATCATTGAATTTGATGAACGTATTCCATAACAGACTTAGATATACTCCTTGACTTGATAAATTATAACACAGAACAAACATCTGCTCATCACATCACACAAATGTTTGTCTCAGGTAGGAATCAAACCCATGACCAGAGCAAAGGGTACCAATTTAGTTGTGCGGTCAATTTACAATAAAGGGGCATCTATATGATTCGTAATGTTACTTAAATGATTATAAACTGTACACGTACCTAATTGTTGAATGGATCATCAAAAAAATTACTAGCCCGAGTTTATTGCCTTTCTCTTTGTGTCCTGGTCACGATTCCGAACAGGCGGTAGATTTGACGTTTTAAAATTGTCCTAAGAAATCTTAATTAATTAAAAACTTGACTTAGAATTTGGCAGATGACATATTAGATTTTCTCCCCTTTGTTCTGAATACAACATGTCACTGAGATTGAAGCCCACAGCCTGTCTGTGTACAATTTTTTTCGTAACATCACGTAGGAAGGCAATCGCGTGCGTCTCGTAAAAACAATATAAAAACAACAGTAAAACAACTTGTCCACCCCATGAATTAACGACGGAGTTGGGACACTGACGTTTTTATACTAGGCTCGTAAGCCGTCTGTTATTGGGCTTCAAGAGCAGGTAAAAAGTTTCAAAAGGCTAATTTAGGTGTTTATGTTCCTTCGGTCTTTTGGTTTATTGTGGATTGTAACCAGACCTGGTGCCTGTCATTTTAGAGCCGCAATAGGAATAAAGGGGAGATACGAATTCTCCACATCAATGCAGAAGAACCCAAAACGTAAATTTGAACGAGAAGGATGCCCTAGTTTGAATCACAGATGACTTAAATTAAACTTTATTCAATTTTAAGATACCCAACAATGGCAACGAGCACCAGGGCCACAGACGTGGCGAGGAGCCAACTTGACAATTTGGCGGTGAGCCAAGCACATCGATCGCTCATCGGGTGGGTCAACGGACGCCATTTGAACATAGCCAGAAATGGAAATCTTCGGTACGATTTGTGTCGAAAAGCAATCAAAGCTTGTAGGAAATTTCGAAAAAAAGATTCGTACACAAAAATACGTCGTTCATTTGGTAAATAAGTTTTAATAAGTTCCATGAAAACCGTTTATAATCTTTCAGTATTCATATCTGAAATATGTTCTACCATCGTCAAATTGTGTTTACCGAGCTTGTATAACATGAATATCAAATATTTTGAAGCAAAGTATATTCCGGGATCGCATTGTTTGTTTCATGAAAATCGGTGCTCAAATACTGTGAATATTAACAAAAACATTTTAAAATAATTAGCTAACGGCTATATCGCATCGCAGGCGCTTCGCCCGTGTCTTTTGTTCTTGCGGCTGAGTCATCGTGTCACCACCACTGCCGCCGCCGCTACCGCCGCCACCGTGCCGCCGCCATCGCATCCTAACGCTAGCAAACAGCTGTACTGCAAGGAGCAGCGCTGCGCCTACTATTTTTTATTAGCATCGCTTCAAGTTTGCTTGCCGGTTACCGAGTTCTATAGAAATGAGTTGTGCTGCGTGTAGTACTGCTATCCTTGCAGGCGAAGAATTCCTGCAATGTACTCTAGTGGAGTGCAACAAGTGTTACCATCTTCTTTGTGCCGGTGGGAATATATTACCAGGCTCCCGTGACTTGTGGGTCTGCCCTGAATGTCAATGCGCGACCAAGCGAGGCGGCGACAATAGTCATACTCCAGTCGGGAGCATGAAGAAAATGCGAGGTCAAGACAACATAACGTACCGCTTGAAGATCCCCACACCTACTACGGAGGACTCCCAGCAGACCAACCTATCAGCTGACATACGCAGCCTTAGGCAGGAGATCTCAGCACTAAAAGAACAGCTAGGTCACGTTTGATCGCACCCTTTCTTGGGAGGTGCAGATGGAGGCTACCAGCCGTAAGCTGTTTGCGTCTGCCGGCGCGTTAAGAAGACTCCGAAACTTTCTCCCTACTGCTACTAAGATCGCGCTTGCACAGTCTCTCTTGCTCCCCGTGCTTGACTACGCCGATGCTTGTTATCTGGACCTTACTGCGGATCAGCTTAACAAGCTCGAGCGTCTCCAAAATTTTTGTATTAGGTTTATTTTCGGCCTTCGTAAATATGATCATGTGTCACCTTTCCGTGCCAGACTTAAATGGCTTCCTATTCGGCAGCGCCGGAATTTGCATATTCTTTCTCTGCTTTATTCAATACTTTTCAATCCCTTTTCACCTTCCTATCTTAAGGACAGATTCGAGTTTCTGTATTCTTCCCACAACTTTTCTCTTAGGTCATCAGACACCCTGTTGTTAAAAACCCCGACGCAAAGAACTTCTTTTTATAGTGGTTCGTTTACAGCTGAAGCTGTTAGGCTGTGGAACGTATTACCTGATTCTATTAAAAAGACGACATCGCAACACACTTTTAAATTGAAAGTTTATCAGTATTATCTATCAGTTTATTCTTAAATTATAATTTTTATCCTTCATTATTATTATTATTATCATGATTATTATTGATGTAATTTTATGTATGTATATTTTATTTTATATTGGTTATTCGTATAGTCCGCCATCCTTGAAAGTCGTTATCTTCTCTTTCCATCAAGCGGTTGCCTGGAAGAGATCGCTTTCAGCGATAAGGCCGCCCATTGTTTTACCAGTGACTAGATTAAGTTTCCAATATCTGTGTTTTGTTATGTTATTTGTAAATGGTGAACAATAAAGAGTTATCTATCTATCTATCTATCTATCTAGGTATGGCATTCAATACAATTGTTACCTATGAGTTGAAGCTCGAGTCCTATGCAGCCCATGTGCAGGCCCTGCATAGCAAAATATTAGAGTCTGAAGTTAAGTGTTGTGCTTGTGCTGCTACAGACGCTTCGGGCTTTAAACGCACTATGCTTACCTCGATCAGTCATCAGCCTAATGTTGATCCTGCCGTCGCGTTATCTGCCGAAATTACACTTCCGCCTAAACAAAACCAGAAGAAGAAGAATGTAGGCGCGTCGTCTAAGCGTGTTTCTTCGAAACCGGGACTCCAAGGAACAAGTGTGGCTATACCTGCTCCGATAGCTCCTAATTGTAAGGAAGTGCAAAACAATGGTGGAAAAACTAGGGTTGCTGCGTCGGAGGGAATCGACCCGCCGGAAAGTACGGATGATTGGGTTGTGGTAAAAAATAAGTCTACGAATGGCTATGATAAAAGGCTACCAGGAGTGAAAAAAGGCGAAAATACTCAGCTAAGCTCTATCATGGCTATTGAGAAAAAAAAATACCTCCATGTCTGGTTCCTCCATCCGGATACAACGGTGGAAATGCTGACCGACTATGTTAAGTCTATCTGTAGCATAACTGAAGTAAAGGTAGATAAGATCAGGCCGAAGATTGAAAGGGACTACTCGTCGTTTAGAATTGCTGTCCCTGAGAACGCCTATGAAATGATATGTACTGGTTCTGTTTGGCCGGTGAACGCTGAGTTTAGTGAATGGTTGTGGTTTCGCAAAACCACAAAAAGCACGGAGAAATAAAGTCAACTCCAATAGCGCTACAACTAAACTCTGTACATCTATAGGAATCTACTACCAAAACGTACGAGGTTTGAGGACAAAGTTAGATTTATTCACTCATGGACTGTTATCGTCGACAGAAGACCTATACGCGATTACGGAGACCGGTTTGAATGACTCATTTTACGATGGCGAGTTGATACCTAAAGGCTATAAAGTTCTTCGCTGTGACCGAGTGGATGGAAGAAAGCAAGGAGGCGTGCTACTGGCCGCCTCACCGTCCCGTTTAGACTTAAAGCGAATCTCATTATCAATAGATGTTAACAGGTATGCGTTTGAACTAGTTTGTTCTACTGTAATTGATCGAGGCAAGACTCTATTTCTTTGCTGCGTTCTTTACATACCTCCGGGTAGTCTAGATCAGCAATATTTATTAATGTTTAACGAAATAGAAAAATTGTGTACTCGATTCAGTAAAGTTCTAGTTATAGGTGATTTTAATTTGTATTCAGCTTCTGCTGATATAAATAACTACTTTGAGTATTTTGTTGCGTTCTGTGGATTTCGTCAAACAAATAGAGTAACTAACTGTAACAATCGCGTTCTTGATTTGGTTTTATCCAACCTAGGCGATTATGAGTTAAAAGTCCAAGTTACTACAAGTCCTATAGTACCAATCGATAAACAGCATCCTCCACTGATTGTGAACCTACAGAGCAATACTGGCAAACCTTGGGACTGGGATTTAAGTTCTAAAGAGAGCACCAATATTTCTAAGCACGGACATCAACAATGTCAGTGGAATTTTAAAAAGGGTGATATATTAAAACTTTATCTAGAAATAGGGGCTATAGACTGGACGTTATTATATGATATAACGGATAGCGGTAGGGCAGTAGACTATTTTTATAAGTTAATTAATAATGTCATTGATGGTTCGATACCGCGCAAAATGCGAAATAGTAATAAAAAACGTTATTATTACCCGGAGTGGTATACTACAGAGTTAAAATATGAAATTAGGAATAAGGCTAAGCTGCATAAAAAATACAAAATCAGTAAAAACCTAGTTGATTATGATCAGTTCTCTAGTAAAAGATCGCTTGTCAAATGTTTGATTAGAGATGCCTATGATAACTATAAAAGGGGGTTGCAAAGGCGCTTTGCTATTGATCCTAAATCATTTTGGAATTTCATAAAAGCTAAGAGGTCAAAAATAAGCCGTACTTGTGTAACAAAAGATGATAAGGAACTCTCTCCTATGGACTGTGCCCAAGAATTCGCAACCTATTTTCACTCGGTCTACAACGAAAGTCCTCCTAGACTCAATGTGCAGGAAGCTATAGATGCAGCTGGAGTGGGTGGTGGCAGCGTGCACCAAGTAGTAGTAAACCGGTTTACCCACTCTGATATTAAAATAGCACTTAAGCATTTAAAGCCCAAACTGTCTTATGGTCCAGATGGTATACCGCCTTTTTTGTTAAAGGATTGTAAATATTCACTATCGGGTCCACTATTGCATTTGTTCAATCTCTGCCTAGAATCATGCACATACCCGGAAGAGTGGAAAGTAACTCGAGTTATCCCAGTGCCGAAAGGTAGCGAGAGTACAGATGTAGGGGGATACCGACCAATAGCAGTATTGTCATCTTGCGCTAAGATTTTCGAGTCAATCTTGCATCGATACATCTATAGGCAAGTAAATACCCAACTGTCGGATGCCCAGCACGGATTTAGGGCGGGTCGAAGTACGGACAGTAATATGCTATGTTTTATGACGTATGCTGTTCCTTCTGTGGATGCAGGGGTGCAGGTCGACACAGCGTACTTCGACTTCCGTAAAGCATTCGACACAGTTGATAATGACGTACTACTGATCAAGCTGGCGTCAATAGGATTTACTGTGGACTTATTAAAACTCTTTGCTAGTTACATGCAGGGTAGAAAACAGTATGTGGATTACTGTGGATATCTTTCGGAACCGTTTTACACAAACTCTGGCGTCAGCCAAGGAAGTACTCTGGGGCCTCTAGAGTTTTTAATTATGATTAATGACCTACCTAATGTCGTGAAGGACTCAGTCTGCCTTCTTTTTGCAGATGATTTAAAACTGCTTAGGCTGATAAAAGATAGATCGGATTGCGGGCGGCTGCAAAAAGATATAGACCGTGTTGCTCAGTGGAGTCGTGATAACAAACTCTATTTTAATGGATCCAAGTGCTGTACTATTACCTACGGTCGTGCACGAAATCCAGTTATACACGACTATACACTAGATTCGGACAATATTGGTCGAGTGCAATCTGTTCGTGATTTAGGGATCCGTATGGACATTGAATTAAACTTCCGGAGCCATGTAGTGGATATCTGCAAAAAAGCATTTAAAAATTTGGGCTTTATACTACGCCAAAGCAGTGACTTTAATAATGTTGGCACTATTAAAGTGCTATATAACGCGCTAGTAAGAAGCAGATTAGAGTGTGGAGCCATGATATGGAGTCCTCACGAGAAAAAATACAATAATATGGTGGAAAAAATGCAGAACAAATTCATAAGGTTCCTGTACTTAAAGTTATATGGAGTTTACCCCTTTTTCCCATTAATGTACCCGACACTATTTGTTCTTGGCATGGTAGGTTACGACAAACTTCAAATAAGACGGGAAATGATGTTAATAACATACATTTTCCGTCTACTTAGAGGCATAATACACAACCCGCAGGTATTGATGAGCATAGGATTATACGTACCTGATAAGTATGTATACGCACGCAGACGACCTAGGCTACTTGCTATCCCGAGGGCGAAAACTAACCTCCTGGGTGAGTCCCCGTTCACACGGGCCCTTCGTACAATTAACTGTCTTCACACAGCCGAAGATATTGATATTTTCAATATTACGTTGACGAAATTCACAGAAACTCTTTTGTTATCTTTAAGTAAGACCATATATTATTGATTGTTATGGTTCATGTTTTTAGCTTGTTTTGTGTAATTGTTTGTTCTATTTCCTTGTCGCCTTGGTTTTATACTGTAATGGCAATGTAAATATTAAATAAATAAATAAATTAAAATAAATTAAATTAAAATTTTTTTATCACTATTGAATAATACATTTTGGTTGAGAATGTTTTTATTGACTAAATATAATGTAGATATTTGTATATTTTTCAATATAATTTGAACTAGCTGGCAATGCCATACGCACGTAACTAGCAATGCTAGGTGGTTGTCAGGCGTGTGAAATTGCGTGCGATGTGCAATATAGGGCGGGCATATTGCACCGGAAGTTCATAAAATAAAGAGGTTTCACGCCAGCTGGCAACGTCTCATGCTGTTCGTGCTAACGTGAAAGGCATTTAAAAGCATGTGCATTGTTTATAAGATTTTCCACTGTGTAAAAAGGTAAAAGTTTAATAACTTTAACTTGAGCACTTTTATTGAACTATTTGACCTTTTTTTGATTGCTTGGAATTGAAATTGAAAACCGTAGAATTAAAAACAAGTTTAAAGGGTCTATCCCTTTGAACTTATTTTTTACTCTGATATTATCTGGTGATATTATTACACACACTACTTTCTTTGAACCTGAAACAAACTCAAAAAATCTCGTAACCCAAGTTAATAATAATAATAATACACATTTCGAGATACCTACACAAATAGCCTTGCAAAATCTTTTGCTCATTTATAAAACGCAAACAACGAAATATATTTTCAAATAAATAAGCAAAAATGTAAATCATCACTCTGCCCTCCTTGTTGAAAACTTATGGTGGTTGTGATTGCTTCGGAAGTTGTAAACTTATGCTTCATTAATCTCGGAAAACGAAAACGAATTATTTTTACCAACAGTAATACTGCTTGACGATAGAAATAATATATTAAGAGTAGAGCCCCTTGTGAATGGACTCGTCCCGGAAATTACTACCACCATACCTATTCCAGCCACGAAGCATATTGTTATGTTCCTGTTTGAAGGCTATGGTTGCCGGTGAAATTACGGGCACGCGAGTCTTAATTTTTTTTTAATGTAAAACTTGACCTTTATCTCATCTGGTTTTAGGTAAGGCCAAAAGTTGAATCGCATTTCACCCGGAATCCTTAACTGTTTAAAATAACGATTAAAATACTTGAGAAATTAATAGTAAGATTCCAGAAAAACACCTCGTTTAATTTATGACTGCTACCGAAGCCAAGCCAACTCAGTTATGTAGGCTCAAGTCTAAAAATGTAACATGGCCCGCAGGTAAGTTATTTTTATTCCCTTCAAATAAAATTCCGTAAGCGCATACCCCAAATCGTTTAATTCTGCTCCGTACCACAATAACCTATCTACATTTTCCTTATCTATGATACCTTACATGGCTCCATTTTTCTACGACCTCCAGTGCAGACCCAATCGATTTACCAGAGAGCTCATCGAATACTGGACCATTGACTTACAATCCCCAATATCGTGAGACCTCTTGTGCCGTTCAATTATTTCTACCTCGAGGTTCTACACAAAGTTGGATGTTCCATTGCTAGCCTAAATGGATCTCTGATCTCCCGATTTTAGTTCGTAAATCGGGCTCTGGATATGATGGACGAGTGGTCTCAAGGAAGTTTTTTGATAAGATCAGGGATGGGGAAGATTTACCGTTGCTACAATTTAAAAGGAAAGTTTTAATCTTTCGCGCAAGTGAACTGAAATGATTTAGTACAAGGGTTAACGGCGCAGTTCGATTGGAGCTAATTAACGATTCATATTTAGGGTTGGCAACTAAGGCGAATATGCTAATTGATTTTAAATTATTCTTAATTCTTAACACCAATTATTTTAAAAATTGAATCTTAAAATACCAGCTGTTCGCTCCGAACTGAGTTTGTGTTAAGTATTTATCTCGTAAATAGTATCAATAAATAAAATACTTATCACGTAGGCTATACTATAAGTGCTACTAACAATAACTATTAACCCTATACTAAATTACCTAACTCTTACACTCCTACGCAACGCTTCGTCCCGACGAGAACCTACTTATTCAACTTGTGTTTCTCATATAAGTCAATGAATTCATGAATATCTTAAACCCTGAGGAACATTAAAACATAACATTTAAAAAATATTGTTGCTATCTGATGTAGCCTGTTGGTAATGGCAAATTAAAATTTTTTTAACCCTCGGATATTTGAATTTGATTCGAAGCTATAATTTACCGACACCACCTTTAGCATCGCTTTTAAGCAAAAAACGAATACCTCCTTATTTTCACATGATTTTCAATTCAGTAGGTAATTGATTCAAGCTTCACTTTGCGGGGATCTATTTAATTTGAAAACTGGACAAAAATTCGTAACAACTCCGCTTAACTCCTTCAAAAAACGTTTTTCATATCTCAATTCAGTTTAAATGTAAACCAATTTTTGAGGTACGACATTTAGAAATCGTTATTATTAATAATAAATAAATAATAAATTATACACATAATATTACAGGACATTATTTTTTACACAGCGCAATAGTATGATAACTTCAATCAACGAGGAAACGCCAAACTCATTCGTGTTGTATCTAAATGGTATTACGAGAGTAAAAGCTGTACTCTCGCTTGGCTGGTCCTGTCATGTTCCATCATCCCTCTAAGCTACATCGACGGCTGCATACATATTTGATAGGCCGCGTCTTCCGCTCGGCCTTGTATAGAAATAAGCGTATTTATAGACGGGGCATACACACAGTGGCAGTAGACTCTAAAACAATTATTAAAGATTACAACCTCATAGCTCAGTTGATAGTAACTCTGCCTTGTGTTGTGGGTTCGATTCCCAGCCAGGACAAACATTTGTGTGAATGTAGATTTTTGTTCTGTGTTTGGGTGTTGTATTATGATAAGTATGTATTTAAAAAAAGTATTCTATCGGTAATCTAGTTCTCATATAACAAGCTATGCTTAGTTTGGGGCTAGATAGCGCTGTGTGAAACATTATTTAAGAACACCATATTAAAATTATGACACTCACAATTTAGAGGAATCAAACGATAACCCACATGTCAAAAATCAATCAGCCACAGTGAAAAATAAAATAATAGAAATAGATATACATACATACTATACATTTAAAACACGAGTTTAACTCATATTTGTATAATAGATATTTATGTTGATGTACCTAGGCACCAACGGTTTCGGTTTCGCGTCTCACACTTAAGTGTGAACTAGAGGCGCTACCTGACCGGTGAGTCACACTCACCCTGATGATGATTCACCTGTTGAATTGAAACCGTTGGTGCCTTTATCTACATAAATGCTTAAGTGAGTAAAAGCCCCGTTTTAAAATGTATATTACGATTCACACAAGTTTCGAAAGTGATATATATGTCAGCATTAGATTGTAAGCACCGTCCGTTTGTAATATGCCTCGGCATATTGTAAACGGTCGGCAAAAATGGTGATCGAGGATGAACCCGTCGGGACATGATCTCACCGTCCCGACAGAAGTCGTCCTGTGGTTTCAGTTAACTCTATTTCTGATGGAACTAGATCGAGAACGGGTGGCACCGCTTGAAGGATAACCACTAGGCTTGCGTTACAGGATTCGATTGTACATTCCTGTAAGGTCATTTGCTCACCTCACTCTCTTGAGGAGAGAGTGAGGCAGGTCTGTGTCTATGCTTATGCAAGCGACAGAACTAGAGAAGCCAAAAATAATGCGTAAAATTGTGAATTATAGTTGCTGTTGACAATTTGCTGACCGTTTGCAATATGTTGAGGCATATTACAAACGGACGGTGCTTACAATCGTACGGTGACAGAGGCATATTACAAACGGAAAATGTCCTGTAATATTTATTTATTTATTATTATTTACAAATGTTATAATGACACCAAAAATTCACAAACCACCACGGGATTTGAACCAACATATTTTCCTGAAGCCGGAAACGTTCTAACCAATTGAACAACGGAGGTCCCTGATGTCAAAATGTTATTATAACATTTGTAAATGTTGTGACCAAGTGCAATCGCTTAAAATGGAAAAATAATATAAAATTATGATTAAGATGTTCTTATATCTGATGGTTTTCAAAAAACATTTACCCGTAAAAATGTATTGCTTATATCATAGCGAGGTCAAACAAATTCCGATGAAATACTCACATCTATTATTAAAAAATACGAGAGGTAAGGAAGCTATGTTTCCTTATCTTATTAATACGACTTAAATCATCCTACCACAAAACTCAACGATTCGAAAACCTCTGAAATGGTATTAAATTACGGTTCTATTGCAGGTTACGTTACGAGTACATCACTAAAATAGGACAACGGAGTTTTACCAGTTCCTTTGTGCGCTAGTCTTGACGGTTTTACGTTGATCGTAGTTTTTTTTTACGACGGGGATGCGCTTGGTCTTCATCTCTCGTATGAGAGAAATTATTTTCCCGATACGAAAACTTTCCGTATGTTTGAGAATCGCTACACTGGTTTCAAGCTATGATAAGACCAGAATTTGAATCGCAATTCACCCGGAATCCTTATCAAACTGAGGAACAGGCTAGCTTACCTTACTTTTTAAATAGCACCAGTTTGGGTTTTTTATCTGTTATGGTGTTATAATTGTTTTTAAATAAATAAATAAATAAATAAATGTCAGAACACAACAATTTAAAAGTTGTTGTTATAGCGACAGCCGATTTCAAAAAATAAACAGCATTTTACGTTTTTGTACGATTAAATAATTGCATGTGTAAGTGTGTTACACAATGTTACAGTGTAAATAATACATCGTGGAATAGTCCGTGATTGGTCTTACCTTAATTTAATCTGCGGTGGGCGGGTGGAACCTGGAACAAGCAAGCATATTAGTCTCAGATATTGTGCGTAGGTAAATAATTTGGTACAATAAGCTATGCCGTATTACCGTAGGATATATGGATGTATTGCAAGCAATAAATGTGAACTTTACTTTACTTAAATTGATTCGATGAATGAGCATTCATCTTATGAGAGCTTTGAATATTTGATACTCAAGTATTATTACCTCACTAAACAGTTTTAATATATCTACCAATGTATCTACCATCTATTATACATTTTATGTGAAAACCTATGTGAAAGGAAATAAATAAACAATTTATAAACAGTTGATTTACGTATATCAAATATTTCAGCAGGCTTCAAAATCTTTATTTCCCGTAAAAATCGTAGAGTTCAAATGAACAACAGAATTGCTACTGCCAATTTTCTAGATAGGACGGTCTGATACAGTCTGACTGTATGTCATTGTTTATCGAATTTTTTGACACCCGTTTAGAAAAGGGATTGCAAATTTTCTGCCGAACACCACACGTTAATTTCGTTGTTTTTAATTTTAAGTAGGTGACACATTACTTAACACCGGAATACTATACGATAACAGATAATACTTAACTTAGTTAAAATAACTAATGGTTATATATAGATTAAATCAAACGACTAATGGCTATTTCGAGTCATGAACAAACTAAAGAAAGGATGATGAAACCAGAAAATCAAAAAGCCATGATAATCCGACTCGTAAGGGCACTAGTCTTTCCCATCTTTCTTTACGCAGAGGGAGTGAGAAAAAGAGGATATATGCTATTGAAATGTGGTGCTAGAGGAGAATGCTAAAAAATCCATTGACGGAATTCCGAAGAACAAGCAGCGTTCATTTTCTACAGTGCGATTTTGAATTATGACCTTCTTTGGGTATATGTCGCGATGACTCTAAAGGCCTTGGGCAAAATTGAAAGCACAAGAGCATGCGGCAGATCGCCATTACGCAGCAAGCATATATTGACCACGACCACTCTGCCAAGAATAATAACAACTAAGAATAATGAAACAGCAATAGGAATCTTATTCACCGTAAGCGATCTCTTGCAGGCAACCGTATTATGGAAAGATATGAGCAGAGCTAAAAGAAAAGGGAGGCGGTAAGGACGAGTTTGTTGATTGGTAATGTATGTATCTGTTTCACACAACACTGATTCACAACATTGTATTATTTTTTCAGCGTTCAGCGTGGGCAAATGCGCGTTTACCGTTACTTGAGTTGGTAAACGTTTTAAAATATTACGAATACAAAGGCCAGTGTGTTGCTTTTCTAGGTAAAGAATAGATACTCGAGTCAGCTATTTCCCGGGACAACCGAAAAGCGGGTAGACGGGCGATCCCGCCGGAAGGAGTGGTTTAATTAATTATGTGGTGGTTTTATACGTTTTTTATTTTCGCTACATCTGGAGTAGAATTGTTAATCACTTTGCAAACTTTCCTTACAGCGGGTTAACCCTTTTGTTGACATTATGAACAAGAACATATAAAAGCGAGAGCTTTATTAAAATTTTTATCATAATTATGTGATGCAGTTGTATCAACCATATGTAAAAAATAAATTGTGTATCTTTGTTTGAAGTCATTTAATGTAAATAATAAAACTTTCATACGTTTCTGAGGTCAAACCAAATTGAGTTTCACTTTGATATTAAAAAAAACTTGCTTAATCAGTTAGATTTTTCAGGATAATTTAAATTTCCAATCCGTTTCTAAATCACAAAAGGAGATCAGCAAAAACCTAGGGCTCTAGCCCTAGGTTTTTGCTGATCGATTTTATATACAATTATATTATTATATTATATACAATATAATTTTCTATACATATAAATACAACAAAATAAAAATAATTTCACTATCGGCTGCAATTCCCAATAAAAATGCCATATGACAAACTGTGACTATAACCAAAATTTACTTTTTTGTAACCAACATTTTTTGTAACCAAAATAGGCAAACCTCAACGTAGCATCATCAGCTTCATCAGCAGCCTTAGAAATAGGAAATACAACTTACTTCTTACTTCTACTCTTCGTGATTACGAATCTTACGATACCAAAAAGACTTGAAAAAAATGTTTGGGAAAAATTGACCGCGGCCTAATGTCGCAATTCATTTGTTTCATTATTTCCATAAAATACTGCGAAACAAAAAAAGGTTCTAAAGTAAACCTGTATTTTACATCGAAAACATGATTTTACTACTCGTATACGGGAACTACTTTAGTATATAATAGTAGTTCTAGAGTAGTAGTGTAAGTTTAATTATAAAATATCTCTCAGGACAATAATTTCACCCAGCGCCAACCAACCTCCATCTAAGATTGTGGAAATAAGACACATATACTATTATTTTTTTAAATACATACTTATCATACAATACAACAACGGGTTTACTAGGTTGAGCACACTTCAATGTTGAGCGGAAGCGGATCCCACTGACAGATTCAACGAGGCGGAAGTAGTGCCTGTCGACGAGACTTGTCAATGTCACTGTGAGTTAAGTGAAAACTTTGTTTACGCGCAGTAGATAAGCTAGAATAGCTACCTTTTTTGCTTGCTTTAGGATTTACAATACTATCAAAGTATAGCAAGTTCAAAATTTATCTATTTTTAAAAAGTACCTACAAAAAGCGGTCCACATAAAATTAAAACATAGATTCGTTATTTTATATAATGTATATTTCTTGTATTTGTGTGGATATTAAAGGTTTTTTTTATTATTTATTACCTACAAAAACATTTTTAAAACTATACTATTGTAGACTATATACGGCTACTTGCAGAAAGTTCCCATACAAGTCGGATTTTTGTGGCTTTTGTGATGTTCCGGTTTCCATATACATTTTTCAGTTTGTTCATGACTGACCTCGAAATAGCCCATGAGTAGTATTCCATATAGGTTTTTTTTTGTATTTCAAGTGATTACACTTGGTCACAACATCTACAAATATTATAATAAAAGGCTTTAGGAAAAGATGCGGGTTCGAATCCCGTCGCGGGTTGTGAGTTTTTGTGTCATTATAACATCCATATATATGGTTTTACCATTAGTATTATTGTAACTGAATCATTATCCTGTCCAACCTAAGTTTTTTTTTAACTTTTACGATTAGAACACAATATTTAAATTCGAAAAGCGGGTATATATTACGTAATTTACCCATATTTATCCCGAAGTTTCGAAATGTAGGTAAGATACGCAGTAAATAACCGTTTTTAGAATCAAAATAATGCATCCTTAGTTTGTCTGGAAGACATTTCGAGAGAGTTTAAGGCTCTTTTAAGCGATTTGTATTGTTCATATGCTTTTGTTTGACTACTTATTGCCTAATGTCAAGCAATGATGCAGCCTACGATGCATATATAGGTTATACAATATAAAATATATTTCTACTGGAATCAGAAGCCGATATGATTATACACCAGATATGAATGCTACGTTATCAATGTAAACAGAAGATTACCTTTATAGTTGCTATCTACAAGCAATACTGATAAATTTGATACGAAAACGCTACAACTATGAGATAAATCGATTATATTGACCTCAATAACAATGAAAGTAGGTGTGACCTGTAAGGTGTATGCTAAAAAAATAACCAGATAAAAAGTTTTTTTTTTCCCAACATGCAACCTACTTCATCAGTGACCTGCAATGGCAGTATACACTTGATCAAATGTGTAACAAATGCCATCATAATCATATACACACACGTCCACTTTTGAACATAGGCTTAATCCATCGAATCCCCGCGACTACCACAATGCCGTCGGTTTATCGAGTGGCCCCCCGTCATCGTATACTCCGTTTTGCGTTTAATCGTGGTCGCTATGAAACATGAAAGAACCGTTTCTCCCCAGCGGTTATCGGTTCTGCGAGCTTTGTAATAAATAATGCTATATGAATAAATTAATAGGATTTATCCGGAAGATCGTTGATTTATATTAATTCAAATATTTACAATCAACTTTAAGCACGTTTTAAAATATCTCTCAACTTACAAATTACATAAATTACATAACATTGAGGAAAATCTCATATCTAATGTTAATCGAGAATATATTGGTAGAATAAAGAATGAGATTCCGAGTGAGCTAATAGCCATGGCTTAGTATGGGTTTCTCTGAATCCCTAGAGATAGTAAGGAAAGATGGTGAGCTTGACGTCTACCATTCATCAAGATAAGATTTCACAATCCCGTGCCAGTGGAGCCACCTGTCTTGATAAATGTGCTGCGCTGACTTATCGCTTGACTTGAGAGCTTGTTAGGGTGACGATGGCTATGTTCAGGATCAATATCTATAAAAGAAGGACGATTCTCGTACTCCCTCTACCTACAGTAGAATAGAGAATTGCAGGGGGATGAGCATAGCACCTAATCATCAGAGTTAGTACCTTAGTAGAACCTAGTTTCCGTTAATTCAATTTTGTAGTTTGACAAAAATGCCACTAGAAAATATAACCGGAATTTCTTAATGTATATTGTGAATGATACTAGGTGAATGTAGAAAAATAAACTGACAGAAACGTGTCAAACTAAATTGAAAATTAAGTATTAGATTCTGAAGATATGTAATATTCAAACATTGTTCTATCCCCCTACCCCATAATTTTCGGATCGCTTTCCCCATATAAAAATAATTATAGTCTATGTCACTTCCACAATTTTGACACGGC
The DNA here is from genome assembly GCA_951394065.1 of Venusia cambrica. NCBI lineage: Eukaryota > Metazoa > Arthropoda > Insecta > Lepidoptera > Geometridae > Venusia > Venusia cambrica. The sequence goes on from OX596040.1 coordinate 9,985,708, forward strand.
AAAATAGAGTATATAAAGCCCTATAAGCTGTGATAGTAAAATAGGTCTACGTTCTTATTGTTTCGCATGCTTATTTTAGTTAGAAAAGAACTTTGCATTCATACACACATACATATCGAAAAACATAACCCTCCTTCTGAGACAGTCAGGTATAAACGTTACACTATCTATGAGCTGTGAAACGCTCATCGCACTGTATAGTTTTGATCAGAATAAGTGGCTTTCGCGAAAGTGCGTATTGTTTTATGAAGATTGGTTTGGCAAATGTTGTGTGGCACGAGTGCTATGTAATCATGTGAACAAACTCACGCTTGGCGACATTTATTTTAAGAATAGTGTATTCTAAGCATTACACATCTTTTAAGGATTCATATAGCACATTTTTGTTCGCAATAAGCGAGATTGTTGTCGACACCAATTTACAACGTATTATGTTTATCTCTAAGATAATTTCGTTAAATTGCAGATCACTTAGAAGCAAAAGTAGACGCTTAATAAAACAAGAGTGGTGGATTAGATTTCAACAAATAGCAAATAGCAACGATTCTGCCACACTAGTATGAAGTGTCATTTTTGCTGCCTACCATATTTGAGTATATGTTTTCGTTCAAATCTCATCCGCCACTCTTGTTTTATTTGTCAGCTTTAACAAGAACGCTTCCCGGTGTCAGAACTCGAACAAGTTACCTACATCCTCGATAGCGATCCAAGCCCAAACAATACATGGAGGAGTAGGTAGTACCAACGTATCGAACTAAAAGGTTTTTTGTGTTGGCAGCATGTAACGTAACTTCCGGCGGAGGCTTTGCTAGGGGTAGGTTGATATCGTTATCTAGTAGGAATCTTTTTTAAGTCCCTTCCGGTTCCCGGATACGATGGACGCTCAGATCAAACTCTTCGTAGCTACAGTTGCCTGCACAACGTATACACTTCGTTATTTACAGAAAGGTTTTGTATTCACATCTGTGGTATGTTACGAATTTGTTATTCAAGTGGTTGACAGAATTTACTAGACATAAACATATAAGTAAGGGTTTTATTATGAAATTTATAAAGTATATATTAGTGCAGGTAACTGTACCATGTACCTAAACAAAATGACTGACAGTATATAGTATATATAACCAACAATATATCATGAAAGCATACAATTATCAAAGTTGCATTAAGCGATGTCTACAATGCACGAACTGAAATATAATATCAGATTGTCCCAAAAATATGTCGATAAATGATAGCCGGTGCAAAACATGCAATTTGAACTACTCTTCTCTATATTAACAAGACAACAGTACACGCTGGCAAGATGGCCTCGGCAAGGTCAGAAACGATTCATATGTTTTTGGTATATTGAAGCGTTATATTGCCGATACTTAATCAAGATAATTTTATGTAAGACAGGCTTCGTTGCCCATTATTGGATCAAATCAACTGTGGCAAGCTACTGGTCCAACACAAAACACTTGTAACGCGTAGTAATTATCATAATTTTGTTTGAATTACCATTTCAATAGGCCTTTAAGTAACTGTTTGTTATTGTTTCAGAGCCGTCAACCGAACAATGTTATAAATTACACAGAAAATGCTAGCTCATCTCAATAACGAATTCAAATGAGGCTGGTTTAGTCTAGACGGAGACAATTTATCTAGATCTTAAGCTTATTTAGGAGATTCAAGGCTTATTTAAAAGAATAAAGCTTGTTAGTAACGCACACGATTTTACCGTCAGTTTAACGTAATAAGCCGTTGTTTGTGAACTAGACGGTATAGCTACTATACTAGACCGCTTTAGTATGACGGTAGACATCATCACCGGAGACTGGCCTGCACGAGCTGAACCTGTTCAAAACTGTAGTCACTGATAGCGCTTTGTGGCAGAACTGCTTACAGGAGGAGGAAACTATAGAGCACGTGATTCTTTAATGCTCAGCTACAGACTAGGCTAGGGTGAAATGAGCCCGAGCCTAACTGGGTAGGTCAAATCCACAAAAACATGATATTGCGCCCGTCAACTTGAGGCATAAAGGTGTTAAGCCTCGCGTGCCCGTAATTTCGCCGGCAACCATGTCTCTCAAACTGGAACACAGCAATTCGCTTAGTGGCCAAAATAGGTACTTCCCCAGGCTAGCCATTTCACATGGGGCTTTACTACTCTTGGCCCAGATTTGCAATGACATGGCCCACGAATATTGTGCATCGTCGTCCACCACATAAATATCATCATACGTTATCATTCAGGCGCTCTATACCTAAGTGTCGCCAACAACTCAAAGTCCTACTCCGGTACTACTAGGTTGGCTGAAGTAGGGTTAGTTAAAACCATGAAATACAATGCACAATACACCACACAGGGGAATATCTGTGCAGGCCTTCGTCACTCGCAGTAAAATAAATAATAAATTTAATTTGGGATGAAAAAAGATTTTTTCTATTTTTATTTTTGCTAATTTTGAGACGTCGCGGTATATTAGCGACTCTATGGTTTCAATGAGAGCCTGGAAAAATATGAGAACACTTTTTGGCAGGTACAAGAGAGACACGACGTCAAATCGTGAACTTAAACGGTTTAACCCTGGTGCCTTGAAAATTTTGATTTAAAATCAGAATTGGCCCCCACACGGCACACGGTAATACATAATTAGTGGCATTTCACTAAAGTACACATTTATCTCGCCCTTTTAAGGCGATTAGGTATATCGATTCGCTAATCGGATCGTTTGGGCTACCAATTGAATGGCTTCTTTTGTGGAGGTCTTAAATAATCTCTCTATTGGGGTTTATGTTCAGCAGGGAACGTATGTGGGCTGGTATGATGATAATGACGTTTGACACCATTAACGGGACCCAGAATAAAGATAAAAGAAACTCATTTGCTGTACTCCCCGTGAAACTAGACGATATAGACTTACAGCCCGAAAATACATTATTATTAAGCCATACAATTCATAAAAAATAATTATTCAATGACAACAATAGGGGATATTAAATATATAATCGTATATACAGCACATCCACACACGTACATGTATTGTTTAATTCATAATTGATCAACTGAGCGAAGCGAAAGAGTTCTCCGAGCTATGTTGGGAAATTCAGCACTGTATGTAGAGTAATTTCGTCACAAACGTTGCTACACGTTTGTGACGGAATTACTCTCGAACAGGATATCAGAATATAATTTTAATCAAATATAACCTGTACAGAGGTAACATAAATATAATTTGATTGTGGCAGGGGATTTTTGATAATTGGGGTAGTTTTTAAGATAGGGGTGAAAAGAAATACAATATATCACCCGTATCTATATATGCACTTATACTTGCCGACTTGCCGTGGTGGTTGCAGATTAAGAATCGACCCCAACTTTTCCCTTGGCTGACGTAAAAGACGACCAAGGGATCTAACCAGAAGAAGGTCAGCAGCTTCCTTCTCTGTGTTATATACACCTTAACTGCGATCATCAATCCGTCTGCCGTGGCAAACCCTCCAGCTGTGGAGGAGGCTCTGTCCAGCAGGGGATACTAATGGGCTGTTTATATGCTATGTACACTTATAAGGATTCTTTGACATAAGGGTATTATTTTTGAAATAGGGGTGTTTAGTGACAAGAAGATATATGTCTTGACGAGGGGATCATTTGAAAGAATATCGAAGTACATTTAAAATAATGTACATAGTTAGTCTAATTGTACTTTTTATTGAATAAATATACATTACTTAAAAAAAAAAAAAAAAAACATCTTAATTTAAAATAAAGTTATTTCACTTTTTAATGGGGGTGATTTTTGTAATATGGGGGCGCGTAGTGAGAGTAACTTGTGGTAGTCTTGTAGGATTATAATGTTATTGAGGGTTAACTTCACAATGCCCTTTACGTGTTTTTATCTATAAAACCACCCCTTTATTGACATTAAGGGTTGCAAGGGGGTAAATAAGATTGAAATCATATTTTACTTTAATAGGAGTGGTTTTCAGATAAAGTGTTATGTGTGCAAAGGATGATCATCAGGTCTTGCAAGACGTGAGTGACGAGAAGGATTTGGCTTTCTATTATAATTTAAATAAAACTGGTCTAATTATATTTCGTTTCACAACCAATAGGGTTTTCAAGCCAATAGTTACTCTTCGGATATCGGAATGAGGTTGGACTGCGCACATCCCACATCACAACAGCACATTATTGTCGACCACAATAATAAATAATAATAAATAAATGTTACAGGACTTTACTTTCACACAGCGCTATCTATTACCAAATAATGTGGAAAAAGCTTCTTCCAAATCTATATCCCTACGAATGTCGTTTAAAATATATGCTTCTGTAGATTTTTAAACCACTACTACCGAGTCAATGGTTTTGAGAGCATTATTCAAAAATTTGACATCAACCTTTTTATGTTTGTAAGGGGTGACTGATTCCTGATTCACTTATTGTTTTCTATCCACCTACTATGAAGAACAGTCGGTGCTTTGGTGCATTGATATCATTCAGGCTTAGCATAGAATGAGAATTAGCAACAAGAGAAAGCCTAGACTACACTCGGAAAAATAAAGAGTAGTGTGCTTAAGAAAGGTGTAATTGAACACACCATCATCCACCTTTTGTTAACAACTTTATTTTTGACAAATAACACAATTCATTAACACACTTCATGATTAATAACCCAAACACTAGTAGTTTGGGGTAAGTAGTTCGCCCCGAACAGTTATTATGCTGCTCAGTTTTCACGTCGTTAAATTCATAAATTTATTGATAGGGTGCCCATTTTCGGGTAAGGGCCTCCTGTAACCCTTTCCAGTCGTCTCATAATTGGGCGAGGCGTGTTCAAGTTATACCCAATCACATCGTCAACAGATGCCTGGAAGAGATCAATCACAGCAATAAGGTCACCCATTGTTATACCAGTGTCGCTGAGATTATGTTTCTTTTATCTGTATTTGTTATGTCTTTTGTGAGTGATGAACAAAATATAGAATCTATCTAATAATCTGACACCTATCCCCCTCAGCATGGGGCGGGGATAAAAATGTTGTCCTCTGCTTTTATCCACCATCGGGAGACAAAATTCTCTCGAAGGTGGATAAACAGCGGACAAAAGTTACATCCCCGCCCCGCGCTAAGGGGGCAAAATTTAGTTTCACGATTTTTGACAAACATACATCTTATCCAACTATTTGTGTGACATTTGTCAACAAAACAAGAATTGTGGTTGATGGTATGACTTTGTTTGAGTCCTCCTGGCTAGCTACTACCATCGTTCTTGAACCGAATGGTCTGTTACGTGATGATGGTAAGCGGCCCGACGGTATGACTCTTGTCCCTTGGGAAATGGGTAGGCCTTTGGTGTGGGACGCTACCTGCGTCGACACCCTAGCGCCATCTCATCTGCCTGGGACATCAGTTAGGGCTGGTGCGGCGGCTGATTCGGCCGAGGATCACAAAAGGCGCAAATATAGTGGTCTCGACAGAGCTTACCTATTTGAGCCTTTTGGGGTGGAGACCTTGGGTCCGTGGGGAGCCGGCGCCCTCCGGGTTTTCAAAAATATTGCGGGGCTTTTGATTGAGGCGACACGTGACCCAAGGGCTGGCTCTTATTTAGGCCAGCGAATTAGCATAGCTATTCAGCGTGGCAATGCAGCCAGTGTCTTGGGCACGCTTCCGTCTGGTACTGGTCTGGAACAGTTGAGTTACCTATAGGCCGTTTGTAACGGTCCTTAGGTAATCTGACTGATTCCTTTGTATATAGTTAGTTTAATTGTACTTTTTCTTTCCTAAGTCTGTAACCATAATAAAAATTCTAAATTGTTGTATTCCGTCATTTAGAGGTATGATAGCCAGTTCCTCAGACAGTTGAGAATTCCGGGTGAAATTCGCTTCCACCTTCGGCCTTATCATCTTGAAACTAGGAGAGCTACTTGAAATGCAAGCCAATTGTAATTAATGTAAATTAAAAACTATATCCTTCAATCCAAGATGACTTGCACAGACTCAGTGATGCAGTGTATAGTTTTCATAGAAAATGTAACATGGAAAACTATTTCGAATTTTCTAAAAATTTTACGAGTTAAGTTAAAAGGAAAGCTACTTTAAGGGAAGTGTTTCTGGTCTGAAATGGAGTCGATTGGGCCAAACAAAATTAGAAAACATGACCCTCTAAGTGTTAGAGTCTAACATATACTTGGAGTAAGTAGGTACTAACGTGTGTTATGTCACGACACGACCCTCGAGCAAAACAATAGCACTTACTCTAATTTTACATGTTTTCCGCTTTCCAGTGCCAGCTTCAGACGAGGAGAGGAACTTAAAAATAACTTAGTTAAAATAAATAATAGGGAAGTTCTACGCATCAAAATGTATTTTACCTATGTCCGATTGAGATAGCTTTTTTTAATTATTTTCATTCTAAAAACGGGTATTTATCACGGTTTTTATCTATATTTATCGCGACGATTCGGCGGGTTTGCACCAAGCTGAGGGTAGTTGTTAAAAACGCCTTCACTTCTCGACGGTCGCTCCCAATTTCCAGTATGCCCTCGACCACGTCTGGTCGCCGAAACGTCGTGATAAATAAAAATAAAATATGCTAAAAATACCCGTTTTTCGAATCAAAATAATTTGTTTCGCGAAAGTTGAAAAAAGCTCACTAAAGATAAGCAAATTGTATGGGTAATGGTTTTGAAGTACCTAACCCATAAAAAAATGTCTTCTATGGCTGCACTCTTTCTTCATCTAAGCTTTACCAATGCCATAAATCTCACACATATCCGTGCGCATTAAAAAGGATCCGAAGTTTTTTCACGTATTAATATAAATTTCCATTCCCGCCTTTCAAATAAAGAGAAATACCTTTCAGTTTTAGAAAGGGATATCCAACAGTGGAGAGCTGTTAATCTTCGCACCCACTGGCATTATGTAAACAGACGTGGAGTATCGGAAACCAACTTACGTAACGTTTTCTTACAGCCTTGCGTCTTCGGTGCGTCTTACACACATGTCCCACTCCCTGTCTATGTGTAGATATGTACGTACGGGTATTTATTGTGTACATCAGTGTTTGCCGAAACGTGAATACTTTGTAGAGGTAGTTGATGCTTTGTTTTACGGCAACAGTCCGAAACTATTACATCAACGTATAGATACAAAGTTTTAAGTTGGTTGAAATACTACCTATTATTGATCCTTAGATAAATATTGTTCTTAAGTATTTAACCCGCCTGCTTAGTACGGAGATCATGTCAAGATCCACCAGCATTGGAAAAGGCTTATGCTGAGTAGCTACTGATTCTTAAGACCCGCGCAAGACCGTCAGGTTATTATTATTGTAGACAAGTCTACTTAATCCACAAATGTTATGATTTAACAACATCATAATATTTCACAACCCGCGACGGGGTTCGAACCAGGATCTTTTCCTCAAGCAGGAAACGCTCTAACCTTGAGCAACGACGGTCCTGACACAGATACTGAATTTCTGTGCTATATAGAACTTAAGTTAACTTAGCTTAAGCGCTGATTATATAAAAAAAGCTAGAGGAAAAGATGCGGGCTTAAGTCCCGTCGCGAGTTGTGAATTTTTGTGTCATTATAACATTTTGTAGGTAAGTGTTGTGACTAAGAGTTATACAAAAATATTTTAAAATTATTAAGTCTACTAAAACATTGTACTCGTTAAGACGCCGCTACCAGAAATCGATGAGAGAAATCAAAGGGTTTCATTCCAAGGTGTTGACCACCTCGGTAGGTATTACACTCATTATCAGAACATTAATGTCCACAGTAGGACAGGGTCTCCTCCAAATTTTGCCCAGAAATTACAGTGCCACACAGTAGGAAGCTGCTGCCTTTCTGGTTATGTCCCTTATTTGACATTAACGACAACTGCGGGTTGAGATGAAGGGTTCGACACAAAACGACATTACACAAAAAATGACAAGATGTAATCGCTAACACGCGCCTCCCTAGCGGTGTCACGTATTAACCGAGTGGTTTCGGAAGTCGCCGTCTTATCTCCATGGAAAGCACTGAGTGTCTCAATTTAGAAGGGTTGTACTTACCGGGAACGCTGATCGCAACTGTTTTTGTATGTTTTTCTATTCAAAGATCTTGATGTATAAAGGAGGTAAAGCGATAGTCACTAACTGTACCCGAACTATAGCTTTAACTAATGCAAAAGTAGGTAATTTTCAGGTATTTTTTTTCTGATTGTTGAAAGTTATAAATGAATATTTTTTTGCTTGTGCTAATTAATAATCTGAAAGTAAGTACTATTAGGTTTTTTCTTTTTTTAAGAGCGAGACAACAGCGTTCTGACGACGATGACGTACCAACCACGATCCTGCCAAAAAGCTGTCAAAAAAAACTAAGCTCACCAAACTTAAATGTTATAAAACAATGTTTTGTTTGTTACTAGCTACTGCCCGCGGCTTCGCCCGCGTGATACCGATATATGGTATTGAAGCATAAAGCTCCTAATAAAATTTTTGCTCTGAAAATCCGGGCAAATGTTCATGGCGTTTATCAATAAAGGTACACAAGGTAACAGAGATCATGTTGCTACAAGATTGAAAAGGAAATGGCGGAAATATCATTGCGAATGCCGACGGAGAAGGAGATACACATCACGAGTAGAGGCTTAATGTTCGCACAGTTTCATAATGAACGAATCAAGAAGTATCTATACTGTACTACTTACTCACATTATAGAGCATAAGTTTGGGGCCTTTTTTTGATACAACTGGAAGTCGATACAAACAAGCAACCCACCAGATGTGAATTATAATAAATATTCAGATTCAGATTCAGATTTCATTTATTGGCCACATTATAACAAAGATTGCTATACAAGGCAAGTCACAATTTTTTACATAAAATATGTTAAACATTAAGATAGGTTAGTAATAGTTCACCAAATTCAACTTATTTCAACAAATTATCAAATAAAGTTAAATGACAGGAATTAAACAAAATATCGATAAAAATTTAAACAGTTCAAAATATGTCAAACTGGATTCAGAATATTATTACACAGGTATTTCATTTACAATTTTCAATAAAACAAAACCTTAAATAAATAATAATGTCAGGCAAAACATATATTTAAATAAAGCGAGTCAAATAAAATGTGATTCTCCTAGAGACATGTCAAAAAATTCATTTATATTATAAAATACATAATAAATCAACTTGAGGCTTTATTAAATGTTTAAAGCGTTACGTGCTCGTAATTTCACCGGCAACCAGAACACAGTAATGCTGCTTGGCGGTTGAAATAGGTATGGTGTTAGTTCTTCTCCTTACACAAGGAGCTCTACTACTCTTGAACTGGACTGTTAAAAATCAGTCCATTGATTCAACTGATCCAGTGCAATACCTGACGGAAGCGTAAGCTGCATAATTTTACCGCTCCTGTGGTCTAGTTAACCCGACGGTATCAGAGACATTCAGAGGTCCCGGGTTTGATCCTTTGGGGGGTTAAAGCCCAGAAGACTAAGACTAGCTTAAAGCTCAAAAAGCTAGCTACTACCATCTTACTAAGTTTGGCAAAGTCAAATTCAAAATTCGTGACCCAAGGGCTGGCTCTTATTTAGGCCAGCGAATTAGCATAGCTATTCAGCGTGGCAATGCAGCCAGTGTCTTGGGCACGCTTCCGTCTGGTACTGGTCTGGAACAGTTGAGTTACCTATAGGCCGTTTGTAACGGTCCTTAGGTAATCTGACTGATTCCTTTGTACATAGTTAGTTTAATTGTACTTTTTATTGAATAAATAAATTCGTTTATTTAATAAGGTTTTTTAAGATCATTTTGAAATGTCAAATCTATCGCCTCTTCAGAATCACAACCAGCACACAAGGAGAAAGGCAAAAAGCACAGAATTGGTATTTTTTTATGATCCAAACAACATTTAGGTATTAGAAATTTAAATAATTTGTATTATATAGTATAGTAGGTACATCATTAACCCTAGCGCCACAATAATTCTAATAATATTCCGGCATGAAGAGGTAAGATAACAAGTTACTATATAGCTTTGGGCTACACGTTTCAATCAAACGCATCATAAATTTGAAAAGCATGTATTAAATATGTATTAAATTCGATTAATTCAAAGTTTTATTCTCCAAAAACACCATAACAATTAATTGTACCCCAAGGCGTTCAATATCAACAAATTAAAATTCATCCAGGCATGGATGTTTGTTGTACTTCACACTACACTAGCCTCGTATAATATGCCCGAACCCTAGTCACTTTACACTAGCCTCGTACAACATGCCCGTCTCCTGGACACTATACACTAGCCTCGTACGACATGCCCGTCCCCTGGACCCTTTACAATAGCCTTGTACAACATGTCCGTCTCCTGGACACTTTACACTAGCCTCGTACGACATGCCCACCCCCTAGTCACTTTACACTAGCCTCGTACAACATGCCCGTCTCCTGGACACTATACACTAGCCTCGTACGACATGCCCGTCCCCTGGACCCTTTACAATAGCCTTGTACAACATGTCCGTCTCCTGGACACTTTACACTAGCCTCGTACGACATGCCCACCCCCTAGTCACTTTACACTAGCCTCGTACAACATGCCCGTCTCCTGGACACTATACACTAGCCTCGTACGACATGCCCGTCCCCTGGACCCTTTACAATAGCCTTGTACAACATGTCCGTCTCCTGGACACTTTACACTAGCCTCGTACGACATGCCCACCCCCTAGTCACTTTACACTAGCCTCGTACAACATGCCCGTCTCCTGGACACTATACACTAGCCTCGTACGACATGCCCGTCCCCTGGACCCTTTACAATAGCCTTGTACAACATGTCCGTCTCCTGGACACTTTACACTAGCCTCGTACGACATGCCCACCCCCTAGTCACTTTACACTAGCCTCGTACAACATGCCCGTCTCCTGGACACTATACACTAGCCTCGTACGACATGCCCGTCCCCTGGACCCTTTACAATAGCCTTGTACAACATGTCCGTCTCCTGGACACTTTACACTAGCCTCGTACGACATGCCCACCCCCTAGTCACTTTACACTAGCCTCGTACAACATGCTCTTACTCTGGTCACTTTACACTAGCCACGGACAATATGCCCGCTCCCTATTCACTTTACAATAGCCTTGTACAACATGTCCGTCTCCTGGACACTTTACACTAGCCTCGTACGACATGCCCGCCCCCTAGTCACTTTACACTAGTCTCGTACAACATGCCCTTCCTCTGGTCACTTTACACTAGCCACGGAAAATATACCCGCTCCCTATTCACTTTACAATAGCCTTGTACAACATGTCCGTCCCCTGGACACTTTACACTAGCCTCGTACGATATGCCCACCCACTAGTCACTTTACACTAACCTCGCACAACATGCCCTTCCTCTGGTCACTTTACACTAGCCACGGAAAATATACCCGCTCCCTATTCAATTTACAATAGCCTTGTACAACATGTCCGTCCCCTGGACACTTTACACTAGCCTCGTACGATATGCCCACCCACTAGTCACTTTACACTAACCTCGCACAACATGCCCTTCCTCTGGTCACTTTACACTAACCACGGGTAACATACCCGCTCCCTATTCACTTTACAATAGCCTCGAACGACATGCCCGTCCCCTAGTCACTTTACAGCAGCCTCTTACAACATGCCCTTCCTCTGGTCACTTAACACTAACCACGGGCAACATACCCGCTCCCTATTCACTTTACAATAGCCTCGTACGACATGCCCATCCCCAAGTCACTTTACAGCAGCCTCGTACGACATGCCCGTCCCCTAGTCACTTTACAGCAGCCTCGTACGACATGCCCGTCCCCTAGTCACTTTACACTGGCCTCGTACAACATGCCCATCCCCTAATCACTTTACATTAGCCTCGTACAACATGCCCATTCCCTAATCACTTTACATTAGCTTCGTACAACATGCCCTTCCCCTAGTCACTTTACATTAGCCTCGTATGACATGCCCATCCCCTAATCACTTTACATTAGCCTCGTACAACATGCCCATCTCCTAGTCACATTACACTAGCCTCGTACGACATGCCCATCCCCAAGTCACTTTACACTAGCCTCGTACGACATGCCCGTTCCCTAGTCACTACGGCTTGGACAGCAGCCTGCATCCAACAATGTAATTACTATAATCAATGTTCAACTATACAGGAATGTTGGTTCATTGGACTGTAATTGGCTGAGTGCAGAGTTAGCTGTATTACTCACTCGTGTTTGATGTTCACTAATTATGCGGAATATGGCTGGTTACTGAATTAATGCTCACTGAAATCTCATGAGTAAATACCAGAACTACTTATGATTTGATCCGTGATATTGACAAGATGCCGAGCTATAAATCATTCAATGTATATAAACTAAAACCTAGTACCTGTTTTTAATTATTAATTTTAATTAAATTTTTAAATTCAACATTTATATTATTTATTGGAATAAATGGAACATTATGTAGTTTTAAAGTAATTATAATATTGTGTCACTTTTTAGCGTTACAATCATGCAATAATTCGATATTAGATAGAATTATAAATATATATATATAACGCTGTATATTGTAACGCTAAAAAGTGACACAATATTATAATTACTTTAAAACTACATAATGTTCCATTTATTCCAATAAATAATATAAATGTTGAATTTAAAAATTTAATTAAAATTAATAATTAAAAAATCTATCTGTCTAAAAATAATTTCAAACTTAAATGAAAACTAATGTTTTTATTTTCTAAAAATATTTAAATAAAAAGTAAGTTCAAAACTAAAACATCACTTTACTTAAAAATCACACTCTAAATAGTAGTATAAAACAAGAAAGTTTTATCATCTGAAATAGTTATGTCTATACTATTCAATGTTTATCTTATACTAAATAAACAACTTTAGCTTGAGATATTATAAACCCTATATTATAACTCAAAGTATTTTATGTATATACCAGCCAATCCCGCGTAGTTACACTAGCGCCAAGGTTCTAAGTTCATCACGATCTTACGGTATCATATTAACGCACTGCTGAAAAAATATTTTTCTGGAAGGGCTCGCTCCATTAAAGACCTCATTCTTGTACAAGCAAGCCTCAAGCTCCAGGGCTGACCCTACGTATATAATCATGAGCCGCTTCAATCCTGTAGGTTGTGGGTTCGATTCCCACCCAGCAAAAACATTTGTGTGATGAATATAAATGCTTATTCTGTGTTTGGGAGGTGTATCAAATAGTACGTATGTATTTACAAAGTATTCTATCAGTAATGCAGTTCCCATATTACAAGCTTGGGGCTAGCTATCGTGCGGTGTGCAATAAATGTCCTGTAATACTCATTTATTTCATTTAATATCCATCAACTCCACTTGCTTATATTAGGTCGGATTATTTTATGTGTTGGAATCTTTCAAACGATGATTAGCATAAATTCGTAAAACTAATGTGTCATATGCAAATGTTGTCATGATACAAAAATTCACAACCCGCGACGGGACTCAAACCCGTATCTCAAGCCGGAAACACTAAGCAATTGAGCATCGTGGGTCCTGACATTTGCGAATGTTTGAGCCGTATTTGCTTCAGCTAAGATTAACGCCATCTATCAGTAATTCACTAAACTTTATTGAAGATAAAAGCGAAAACACCATCGTTTTGGCTTGTTCGTTAATCTTTATCAATATTTTATGGTATTTCAAGAGATTGCACCACATTTACATATGTTATAATGTTATAAACGAATTCTACCATAAATACGGTTGCCTGGACAGGCAGTTTCAGTTGTGTTTTTTTTTTACCAACTCTGTTGACTCATTTTGACTAACTGAAATTTAATTTATAGCTGTAAATGAGTCAATGTCAAAGTAAGTTTTTAGACTTTCGTTACAATTTTCAAAAAAATATGAAAAATAGACATACGTATATATATACGCATAATTATTTTATACGCATATCTTCCTAAGACCAAAAGTTTCTAACTCCAAAAGAAAAGGTAGCTGCCCTGAAGGGTCAAAAATTAGAATCAACCCTGTACCTATCGTCTGCCTCGTTTCTTACAGTAAGTACATAGTACTACATCTAGCAATTTTAAATAGAAACGGAACAGTAACAGACTCACGCCGTTTCCCCCTACGATGTTTCACCACTGAATACAACTCAAAGGTGAATCTGAGAACAGATAGATACTAGGAGTAGTCAGAGGCACGTCCACACATTACAACGATTTCAGTAGCTTTTATTCCATACGTGTCTAAAGCCCTGCTAGATTTTTGAAAACCCGAATGCATCGGCTTCCGACGGACCCAAGGTCTTGACCTCAAAAGGCTCAAATAGGTATAATATAAATAGTCAGATTATAATTCGGTGTTAAGTAATGAAAGCTTGCGATTAGAATAGGACTAACGAGGCACCACTCACGGGATGCTATACTAAGATTACTTCATAGTTTATTTAAACCGAATTTTGAGTGAATCGAACCAAGGATTTTTTTTCCATAGCCATTCCATACCCCCGCCAGCCCCATGTATAACCCCTTGTGTTATTCTAGAACCTAAACTATCTATTTACCAAATTTCATCTAAATCGGTTAAGTCGTTCCGAAGATGAGTGGTAACAAACATTCACACAAACTTTTGCATTTATCATATTCGTGAGATTTCAATTTTGAGTTAGTGACCCGACCGCTTCCCTTATAAATAGGTAAATATAAGTTACATTGCACATTTTGTTTGTTAATATTTGAATACAGCATCAATCTTATTACATATAGACTGTTTGTCTCTCCTAAATAAATGAAATGCACATATAGAAAAGATTCCATGGTGTTTGGTGGAAAAATTTAAAAATTAAATATGGTCGATACTAGATGATCTTAACAAATAAGTTTGGTAATTTATTGGTGACTCTGCGCAATTAACACCTTTTTTTTGTACGACGGGGAAGCGCTTGTCCTTCATCTCACCTAGTGACAAGTTAAGATAAGGCCAGGATTATGGCAACATATTACAATTAGGTAAGATAATGGTAGCTAGCCAGACAGACTTAAATAAAGTCCTACCACCAACCAAACCGAGCACAATATTGTACTCCCCCTGGGGATCGAACCCGGGACCTCTGGATCTGAAATCGGTGGGTTGAACCACTAGACCACAGAGGCGGTTATGAGTCTATGAGTTTCTAAGTTCATCACTATAATTTCAATGCTAAACAAACGTTACGCTTGCTCCATTGTAGACCTTATTTTTGTCCAGTCAAGAGATCCTCAACCCTGGATCCGTATATAATCATGAGCCGCCACAATATAGATCCTTGTCGCCTTGGCTCAACGATACCATCGGTCACAACCAAAACACAGCCCTTGTGAAATCGCGGCTATTTCGTCTGATAATTGTGGTGTTTACGGCTAATGTACTATGTAGCTCAAGATATCACCTATTTCAAATATAAAAAAAACTACCCCTTGTCATTGGATATTAGGTAAGTTATACATTGCAAACATGTAGAAAACTCCACTGGAAGTTTTCAAAAAATGTATATGATATATTTTATTATTTCAAGTCAACCCATGGACTTATTTGTAATTTACCTATTGATGTTTCCGACAGTTTCGACCTGATATGATGTCTGAGCCCACGGCCGTTGTAATATGGTCGAAACTGTCGTAAGCAACAAAAGGTGCGCGCGAATAATAAGCGATTTCTTTATAACTATGCATTATAAGTGCGATAATTAAAAATAACAATAGTTTGTGTTTCAAATAAACGGTCCCACAGGTTCATGTACGAGAAGGAATTATTTAGTCTTTTAGTATCAGATAGGACGGAGTTTAAAATTTAAAAGGGGTCCTCTAGTTTGACAAATTTAATACTTTTGAGAAAATAAATCTTGGTAGGATAGGGTAGAGTCAATATAATTTGGAATCCATTAAAATGAAGAAAAAATATTGATCGAGTGAGCGAAGCGAACATGATCTCCGTGTATAGTTTGGAAATCTGGTTATTATTAAATACAAAATTATGTATGTGGGTATGTATGTGGCAATATTTGTGACGGCAGAACTCTCGAACGGGTAATCAGATTTTCATGAAATTAAAACTGTGTAGAGATAACGTAAATAGAAATTTATGATAAGTGGGGTAGTTTTTGAGATATTGGGGTAAAAAGAAATACAATTTTTCGCCCGTATCTTTTGAATGACTGATCCGATCAATTACAAATTTTGAATATTCAGATATTATATGAATCCTATACCCGGAATCCTCAACTAACAATTAGGTAAGATGGTGGTAGCTAGCCAGGCGAACTTTAACAAAGTCCTACCACCAACCAAACCAAGCACAGTATTGTACTCCCCCTGGGTACCGAGCCCGGGACCTCTGGATCTCAAATCGGTGGGTTAAACCACTAGACCACAGAGGCGGTTAAAATATATATGATTGAGACATTTAGAATATAAATCCACCCGACAGTAAAAACACTTATGACGACAAAAGCGGTACACGAACATTATCAATTAATTTTAATGTTCATATTAAATATGAAAACCCATAAAGATACCATCGTGCACACAAATATCGATGAGAAGAGACATTAATCCGAAATTATTCTTTGATTGTATAATTAACAATGTATCAATGGAGTATTCACTGTGTCTGATGGTGGAAGTTCCGCTCGAATCTCGATCTTATGTCAGTGAGGTCAGGTTTGAGAATACTTCCGGGAGCCACGAGGGTACAGTCAGCAGATTAATCACAAGACTACCTTCGTTCTAGCTGTCCCTTAGGAATTTCCCAATATTCGCTGACGTTTCCACACGTTTTGCTGACCTTTAAAATTTCGCTGTTATGACATTTTTTATCTGAAATCTCGACCTTAAAATCTGCGGGTCTACGTGATGAGGTACGATGGAGCGCACTTAAGATAGCCAAGCGTTTGACCACCAGCATACTTAAAAACAAGTAAAGATGTGGCTTAAGATGTGGCACGCTTGCCTAATAATTCTTTTGTTGAAGACATTATAAGCTTAAATTATGTGGACTTAATTCCATTTGTTTAAGCTCATCTCGGAACTATTATAATATGATCATTAATGGTAAGATTTTTTTTACTCCAATTATGTAGATTGATTTATCAATTGTCAGAATGAAGACATGTGTGTGGAAGAAGTGATTAATTATTGGACAGCTGATTTAGGTGAATGGAAGATAATCATGTATTGAGCGACCGGAGTAAGAGCAAACTGATGTTGATGATGATGCCTGATAGGGTAGAAATAAGGCTGACATTATTATAATAATGGCAGTCATTATTATTGTTTATGTCATAACTCATATAGCTTTCAGCTCGTGTATTCATTATTTTTGTGTTATTAAGCTCAAAGGAGACTCTACAGCAGCAGATATTTAAGAGTATGTCTCGGAGCTATCTCGAATATAGCCGGAGGTGACCCTCATAACTATTTGAGGAATGGGCCGTATCGGAAAATCATATCCGCCTTTGTCCTAGCGTTTTTTAAGTTATGTATCTTTGCGTTGTATAGCTCAAACTTTATTAACAGGCGCTTCGAGTCAATAAAAGGAAAAATAAATATTACCTAACCAATTTAAAAAAATAGGATATGTAATGTAACTAATTGCCTGAAGCTGGCATTAATATTAGCACCTTAACGTTATTAACCTGTATTTGAAAAAAATATTAATACTGATAAAATTGTTTATGCCAAAACTTTGACACTTTATTTGCAGACGAATACGCATATTAGGCCGTCCTACGCCAAACCTGCGTTTAATGTCTGCAGCATTTCAGCATACCAAAATACTTACTACCAAAAACCTTATAGATGTTAAACATAATGCAATTAGCATTGTTCCGCATAATAATATAAGCCGACAAAATATAGAGTGCACACAATCAGCTGTATATTACGACATGAATCATCTTTCACAAGTGGCTGAATAGCAAACATTGTTTTTAAAATAAAGAACTCCAGGCCGGCAGGTTTCGACCGCTTGGAATCTCAAATTTGAAGTAATAAGGTATGAAAGTAGATAGGAAAGTGTACCTGGTTGTGGTGATGTCTCGTGGTAGGTAAGTAGACGGCAGTGAGGTTATGTCACGCGCGACACGTACTTCGCGCTCGGCGGCCGGGCGCTCACTGTGTGCGGCGATCGATACCGCGCCCGCCGTCGTGTTACGTTCCGTTTACACCGAATTCGGATAGCAGGCCTAACTTCCGAATTTAAATTTTATTGAGCTTTCTTTTTTCTTGTTCCGCCTCGTACTACGCAGAAATTATATTTCAGGATCCTACCATGCGAGGATTAGGCTTTGAATTCCAAGTTTATAGCGGTTTCATTTGAGGCCTGAAGACATCGTCCGTCTCACTGTTTGTGAGGATAAGTTACATACATTGAGCTGTGGTGCACTAAACAAATAAGGTTCTACATGAAACTTCAAGCCCCCTTCAGTTTGAGGCATGAAATGGTTGACGTGCTCTGAATTTAAATGTCATGAGGTTTTATTTTGTTTATTTTATTCAAGTAGCGCTAACACAACCATGCGAAATAAGAAGTAGGCATAGTAGAATACCTGTTTAGTGTTTTGTGGAAGATGTACCTACTTCATAGTCTTATTAGGGAAATCAAATTGAAACATAAACATACACAACCTACTTAGGCACAATTTACAATCATCCAAAATTACGATTCCAATTATAAATAATGGTTTTTGTTATATTATTCATAATGCAGCCATGCCGTGCTAATTATATTAAAATTTTATATAAAAGTACATAATTAAAATTTTGAATTTGCCCTCTAAACCGAGATTGGTTATGGCCTTTTTATTTTTTGGTGTATGTGATAATAAGTGCTTTTTTGACAATATACTACTGTGCTCACACGAAAACACTTCTCCAAGTGTGTATCATTATGATATTTTCGCTTTACATACATGTAAATGGATTAGTGCTTCGGGGCTCCGGCTCCGGCTCAGCCGGGACGGGGCAGAGTGATCCCGTTTTAGAATTCATTCGTGAGAAGCGTTCATTGTTTTTGTGTGAATTTTTAATGTCGTTGCTTTGGAAAATTGCTTTTTAGGTCAGGGGTCGTAAGTCTTCTAACTAAGGTTGTGAATCTCTAGTGGGGTTTTGGGCGTTAACAGAGAAACTCCCCATAAACATGACAGTACAAAATTGCATCGACACAAAAAAACCAGCCACATGCGGACAAGCCCATTGATGGTTTGGCCCACATTTCTACCCAAAAAATCACGTTTCAATATTTTTTTATGTATATTTTTTTTTTGTTTAATGTTGTCTTCCTATTACGGTAAATGAGATACAGACCGCTAACAAACCAGCGAATGCCGAATCGACGGACAGTGGAGGCCTAGTAATAGGGTTCTGTTAGCACCCTTTTGGTGTAAGTGTATGAATGTGCCTCTGACTACCCCTTAATAGGTGAACGCTCTGATTAGTGATCAGAGGTGAATCCTCGAAGGGGAAAAGGTCATGAATCTTTGTTACTGCTACGCTTAATCGCTAGTGAGGACAGCTGTGAAAATCCATGAAAAATGGTATACTGTGTCTTTTGCTTGACTAAATTTGGCAATGAAGAGAGAGTGAAACAAACTATTTTTCACTTTTTTTATATACTACTTGCAGAAAGATCCCACTGACGAGGATTGCCAGCCCATTGGATGTTAAGTGCATCACTTACCTATAACAAAGCCTTGCTGCGGAGGTCACATCCAAAGACCTACGCGGCACTGCATTGCGGTAAAACAGAACACAGCAATGCTGCTTGGCGGCCGCAATAGGTTTGGTGGTAGTACTTCTCCGCACGAGCCCTTTACCAAGGAGCTCTACTACTACTACTTTATACTTACGACATCACGATAGTAAACCATCTACTGTGATGTGATCTCAGTCGGCACACTGTAGTGGATTAGTTTAGTCGGTGATAACGTATATGAAGGTATATCTGTAATTGGCTATCTATTTCTATTATGTTTATTGTTGACATTATATATCAGCTGTTGGTTTTCCAAATTAAATAAATAAATATAACTGTAGGTACACGTAGCAACGAAATGTTTCTGAATTCTGAAAGTCTGTATTTCGGGATGGTTACAGATAGTGGCTCAACCGCCACGGCCGTGACCCATCCCGAATGTAAGGGGTCATGGTTCGCTACTTGTAAAGGGTTAGCTATAGCTACTAACGTAGCTTCCGCGAATGGAGGGGGCTCAACATCGCTGAACTTCCAATTCAATTCGTCCACGTTAGATTGGTGCAAACATGTCCAATCTATAGGTAGGTACTTAAGGTAGAAACCCTAATGTTTGTATTGATAGATAGATAGATATGATTTATTGTTCACCAATATAACAAAAAAACCAACAAGGATAACAATAAAAATAGAGTAACAATGGACGGTATTATCGTTTAAAATATATATACCAGACAATTTATGAATGGAATGGACTGTTAGAAATATGATAGGATAACAATGGTTAGCAAATACTAGTAATAACATTAAGTGATGCTTTACCATATTCGTATTTAAATATTATTTCGAGTGAGAGAAGCGAATAAGATCTTCGAGTTAAATAATGGGAAATCCAGCACTATGTGTATGTAGGTATATGAATACATACATACATACATACCAGTGTATGAATAAATATACATCAAATACAACTTTCAAACGGGATATCCGAATTAATAAAATCTAAACTATAAAGATATAACGTAAATTATTGTCGCTGGAAACTAAGTGGGTTAGTTTTTGAAATATTGTGAAACGAAATACGTTAAAACTTTTAACAAGCATCACAGTTCAGTTGGGTTGTGTGTTCAATTCCCACCCAGGACAAACATTTGTGTGATGAATATTGATGTTTGTTCTGTGTTTGGGTGTTGTATTGTGTGATATTTTATTAAACATATATGTATGTACAATGAAAAAAAAGAAATAAAGTTTATTTTTGTCATGATTAGGGGGTGGTTTTCAAGATTAATGGTTGCAAAGGTACACATTAAAATGCTTATATTGAGTTGAGACATGTACTCTCCAAAGTCAAAGTCAAAGTCAAATATTTTTATTCGTTAAGATTTTTAGGATCATTTTGAAACGTCAAATCTACCGCCTGTTCGGAATCGCGACCAGCACACAAGGAGAAAGGCAAGAACCTCGGGCTGATTCATTTTTTGATGATCCATTTAACATTTAGGTACAGTGTTTATAATAATTTAATAACATTACAAGTGTTACCTACATCATAAAACTAAAAACTTAATATTATCTTAAAACATTGATTATTACATAACTATCTAATGGGCAGTTTCTTAACATTGAGAAATCACCATTTAACAGTAGTAGGCTCTTTTAATTAAATTATTTAATTTGAATTTACGAGCAGAGAGTTTGGTGGCGCTTTGAGGAAGCTTATTATAGAATCGTACACAGTTTCCTAAGAATGAATTATTTACTTTTCCTAAGCGATACCTAGGTATGTCAAGTTTAATTTTATTTCTAGTATTAACACTTTGTACATCACTTCTTTTACCAAACTCATCAATGTTCCTGTGAGCGTGCATTAGGTTTTCATAAATATATTGGGAGCTGACTGTCATAATACCAATCTCTTTAAAACGTTCCCTGAGAGAGTCACGAGTTTTCAATTTATAAATTGCCCGTACAGCTCTCTTTTGCAGTATAAAAATGCTTTCAATATCTGCTGCATTTCCCCATAAAAATATGCCATAGGATATAACGCTGTGAAAGTAACTAAAATAAACTAACCTCGCCGTGGTTTCATCAGTAAGATGCCTTATGGTACGTACTGCGTAAGCTGCCGAGCTTAGCCGGCTAGCTAATGTATTAATATGAATACCCCATTGCAACTTTGTATCGATATTTAAACCCAAGAACTCCAACTCCAAACTCCAACGACATGAACCAATCAGAAGAAAATCATTTATTCAAATAAGGGTATATACATATTTTAAAAACATGGGGACCAGAGTATCAGTCTGTTCCCTACAGACTGATACTCTGGTCCTTCTGAAGGTTTTTTTACATTTATGATCGCTATTTGGCACGCTGTCCAGAAAACACACAAAAAGTGCCACTACAAGTATGTCGAAGGTACACTGTGTTACGTTCTTCGTAGACAAAATAGTAACTGTCTCCGATTCAGAATAACCATACATTATGATGATTTTGAACCATAGTTCATAATTATCATAATGTATCATAATACGACCCTCATGTCTTCTTGAAGCGAGTTTAAAATACCTTCTGGGTAGGCTCGCTCCATCGCAGACCTCACTCATGTCTGTACAAGTTATAGCTGATCCATACTAAATAAAAAATAGCTAGTTACAGCTTACATTTATTAATAATGATGATAAATATCGTTTTTAAATTTACTCAGCACTATCTAGCTTCTAACTAGTAAACGAGCTAACACGTACAGTGATTTATCAGCACTGACCACTGCATAGATTGCATAGTAATAGATAAAACAATTATTTGGTTTTTACGATAAGTATATGAATTAATTGAAAAAATAATTCACTCAATACATTCAACTTTATTAATACACAATAGCACAAATAACAAAATCCCATAGGAAGCATGACGTTCTATCTATATCTGTATTTTGCTTCTATTTTTTTTTTGTTGTCTGATGGAGAAGAGCCTGTCTTTCATCGCACCTGGTTTCAAGTTATGATAAAGCCGAAGATGGAAGCGCACATTACTTGAAATCCTAAACAGACTGAGTAACTGGCTATATTACCTTTAAATGCCGGACCACAACTTTAGAATTGTTCTGGCGACAGACTTATGATTCGTTTCTAATTTATTTTTTAGCCAGTATATTTTATAGAAAAAATCTTGAAAACTTAACGAAACTCAAGGTAAGCGGTTCAAACCTGTGTGGTAATGCAGGTTGGGTACAAAACAGTTTTCTTGCAATCGTTAACAGAGATTTACAAAGCAGTGTTTAACTCAAATACACAAAATAGTAAATTGAAACATGAAATTAGCTGAAGACCTATAAAAACCAGACTGAAACGACGGAGGCGGTGGAAAGTTTTATGTATGCTAGCCAAAACGTGTTTTTTATCTTTCATTCAAGGTACATTGTTGCTGTTTATTCACATGATATGTAATTCAAAAAACTTTTTCAATATCACCATAATAACTACAATCTAATTTAACGATCCACCTAACCAGTAACCTGAAATGATCCACCCGCATAATACATATTAATTCATACTTTAAAATTATCACCTGAATATTATTTATGCCAAAAGTATATTTTAAACATGAGCAAATATTATGAGTCGATTTGCAATGCATTATTTATAAATAAATTATAACTGTACCTAACAACAGCTGCGAATAATCCCATTTCGACTTAAACGTCAAATGAGGTAAACTAACAATGTGATAGTCACACGAATACTAAGTATTAACAAAAATAATAAGGTCATTAATAGGGAAATATTAAATGGTACGAACTAAATAGGTATGTACTTACTGGTAGGTTCATACTTATTTGAATGATAAGATTCTATAATACCGACTTTTACGTTATGAAATTAATTATGCGAAAATAAAACTAAAATGCCTACTAATATGTGATTAGAGCGACTACATTTTTCATTTATTGGTGATATGCAAGCATTTGACCTACAGCTTACTTAAATAACGAAGAATAAAGTGAACTATATTAACATTAGAGTAAAGACTAGATTTTTTTATGAGACCACACTGTCAGAGTAGTTTAGTTTGGGGATGACGATACCATTGTCATACCTTTTTTATAATTTATTATTATTTAATACCATTGCGGACCTTCGGGTCGTGGGATGGCGGGCCTTCAAGGCTGGCGGCGCGGCAGGGAGGGTCAATTCGGCCACCCTGTCGGGCAGTGAAGGGATCAGATGGGGGGCCGGGAACGTAGGGGCATTCTACCGGCCTCCATTGCACAGACCCTCATCCCCGTCGAAGGGCGGGAACTGCCTGGCGACCCAGCTGTTCCCGCCACCCCCCCCCCCCCCAGTCACACTGGGGGGGCCTCTGGGGCCCCTGTAAAGGGGCAATCGCTGGTGGTGTTGTGGTAGTTAAGGCTGAGGCCGGTTTCCCACGACACCACCACACGGCGAAAGCGGGTCACTGACGAGTTTAGTGGGTATTGCCTGTCGCTAGGACGAGTTGAGTCCCACACACGGCCTCGTCACCAACGAGGCTATGGTGCATAAACGCATTATCCGCATAAAAAAAAAAGGCGTTAACCTAAAGATTAACGAATCAGGCCAGCGAATCAGGATTGCTATTGAACAAAGCAATGCAGTCGTTTTGACACGCTTCCGTTTGATACGGATTAGTTGCTGTTTATCGTTTGCTATTGTTCTCAGATCACTCGACTGTTAAACCTAACATGTAAGAATATTACTTTTAGCAATGGCTTGTATCAATGATACCAGTCATTGAAAAAGGTTTGAGAGACAAAACTTCATTGAGAAATTTCAAAGCTCGCTAGCAACAGTTATCGATCAAATTTATTAGTTTCGTCTCTCTAGAAACGAACCTCTAGACCACATCATACTTCTTCAGTCAGTCTTTGATAAAACGTTGTAGTTTTGATAAAATGTACTAGTGTTTTTTGCAGAAAAGCACCGACGAAGCACTTTGAGAGCTTGCTTTGGTGTTTGTGATTTGGAGCTTGAATGAACAATTCGTTATTGCTGTGCTGAACGTAGGAAAGAAAAGACGGAAAATGTGAGTATCATTATGCATTTCATAATCGTCACGGGTTTTAATCGCGCATATTCCTAACAGTATCAACCATGTAACAACAAACCAAGTGACCAGGATGTTGCGAATGCCAGAATACTATACCAAATATCTGCCGAGTACAAGATTTACTGCATCTGTAAAAAACCGCTCTGCTGCTTCAGGTATAGACAAAGTATAGCGGTACTTTGTCAAGCTGTAGCTTAAATCAATCTGCTCCAGTTTTCACCAATGAATTACGCCATTGGATCAATTCATACAATTTATTTTAATAATGTTGATATTTTTCGGACTAAAACAGCGAGACACCTGTAGAAATGTCTTTAACCAGTGGAAAATACTGACACTCGCATCATTATACATTTTTGAAGTAGCAATGTTTGTGCATAGTAATCTTGATCGCTTTGACCCATTACCCGCTGGCAGTCGCCGGGATGGTACAGTCCATCATCACACGAGTAAGACAGCACTGCTACGCCACAGTGTCTTCTGCATGGCGCCTATAATTTATAATCATGTCCCAATGTCAATAAGGACCGGAAATAGTTTGATTGCATTTAAAAATAAATTGACTAAATTATTAGAAGAGAAAGTGTATTATACAATTGATGAGTTTTAAATGACAGATTTATTAATATTGACGGAATGGCATCATAATCATTTTTTTAAACCTTGACATCTGTATTTTAATTTTATAGTATTATAATTATTATTAGATATAAATAGTATTATTATTTTTATATCATTAATTTATAGTGACTGTAATGTTTGTAAGCCGCATAAGGTTAGACTAGAGATACTTTTAAAATTATTTATAAGATTATTATGTACCTCGTCTACAAACAATAAATTCATTTATCATTTATCATTTTTTGATCTCAACCTAAGATAATTGCGCAACTTAACCGATATGTTTTCAGAAAATGTCACTTCAAGATTTTCTAATTCAGAAATTTAAGAGTTGGAGACCAACAGCACCTGACGTGGTCTACAAAACGAAGAGGGACATAACCTTGAGTTGGGAACAAGCCACGTTTGGATTCCTTAAAGAAGACCTGCTTTATAGAGTTGAAAAGAATAATAAGCTTCCGAAATGGATTGTAGTCTACAGGTAAACACACAGATAAAATAATACAGCTATTTATCTGAATCTGGATCCTCGCTTGTCTCAGATCAGAGCGGACATTTATTTACTCCAAACAGTCTTAAGCAGACAAAGCTATAATAACAACGAAGTTAAAATAAGATCTGCACTATTAATTATGACAAAATTTTGTATTGGTTTAATAAATGTGTCATTTTGAAACGTCTTTAACTATCATTGAGTATCACATCAACAGCCCACTGGACAGAGGTTTCTCCGATGCTGGAGGGTTTTTGTCGTAATCATCACGCTTAGCAGGCAGATTGGTGATCGAAGCAAAGGTGAATATAAAAAGCAGAAAGAAGCTGCTGCCCTTCTTCTGGTGAGATCTCCTAGTCGGCTTTTACGACACACATGGGCTGAGTTGGAGAGTCGAGTCTTAAGCCGCGACAGACACGGCAGTTTAAATTTGTTTTTATTCAACGTATTGATTATCTCAAGGTAAAGGATATATCTCAGTATATTGCTGACGTCCCCATTAACCTCTCCACCAATAAGGACGTAAGGAATCAAAATTCCCATTGTTTAAAACTTTGTTTTACTCCATGGGAAATGAATGTCTATCCAGTTTAGTTATCGTAAATGGATAAACATTTTTTTTTTAAATAAACAGAATTGTTACACCAAAGAGCAAAATTCAGAAAGATGTAAGTGTATCGAAAAACTCACACCAATTTACTGACCACCTACTAACAAAAATACGTTGATCAATTTCAGCGGAGGTAAAACTACCAAACGAATAGATGACCTTGCCCCAAGCCACCCCCACAAATTCAGGCTCAAGGTGATACTGAAAGCTACTGCTGTTCCTCTCCTTGCGGACAAAGCGATTCAATACTATGGCGATGAAAATTCTGTTTACGACCATTTCGATGAAAAACACTCCGAAGATGAGAATAATGTAGAACTAAGCGATGCGGAGGAAAGTGGTGGAGGTGATGGAACTGTGAAAATCGAAATAACTTTTGAAGGTGATACCAAAAGTTTAGGAAAAGGAATAAATGATAGCAAACATAAAAATAATTCTGAAAATGAACATAACAAAGATCAAACTACTAAAAGGTATGTTTTTTGTAAATTTAAGCGATGTTTATATTAAAATAGAGCCTTATCAGATAGATAGATAGACCTACTGCGGTGTGATGAAATGCCTCAGAAGGAAATTCTAGAGCATTTGGCACTGCATATACTTAACTCGACGTCTGCGCGATTTAGGAACTGTATTAATTGAGCCCGAAATTTAGTTGTAAAATATGTAAACTTACTATCTTCTAGAACCAAGATCAAGAAATATTACACATTATTTACATAATACTTACTAGCTAATACCTACTTAGGCAATCATTTTAAGTTTTCATAAAAAATATTATCTGATACAAGAGCCATATCCTTGCCTATTCTTGTCAGAGGAGTCGATAAAAGACTTTGAGACTGGAATCATCAAACATTCCAATCGCCTTGCAGATGCGGCGCTCACTACTGCTGGATAGAGTCCTCGCCCTCTGAGGAGACGTGGACATGCACCGACGCTGAAGGCACGTCTGCGAACTGCTTCTGTATGACCGTCAAGTACGGATACCTCAAACAGGTACTTTTCTTTCGATTTAAGACTTGATTCTGCTGATTGTAGTGTAACGAAAAGTAACATTACTTTACACTATGTTTGTACTTGTATGTTTGAACACATGTTGTAATTGTAACCAGTAAGGTCTCTTTTGGAACATATGCTATTTATGTTATTTTCATGTTCGGTTCGGCAGATACAATCGATGTTAGAAGAGAGACCGGAGCTGTTGGGAATTGTGAACGCAACCAATGGCTTCACGCCACTTGCTACGGCCGTCAGAATAGGTGATTATTTAAACGATACACCTTAGATTATGGTATCTATACCTTAAATTGATTTAATTGACTACTTAAATTGTTGTATTCCAGCATTTAGAGGTAAGATTGCCAGTTCCTCAGTTTGCTGAGGATTATAGATCAAGTGTGTTTCTACTTTCACCCTTATCATAAATAAATGTAACAGGACATTAATTTCAAACAGCGCCATCTAGTCCCAAACTAAGCTTAGTTTGGGACTAGATGAACTAGATGAGCTTTGCTTAGTTTGGGACTAGATGGCGCTGTTTGAAATTAAAAGCTCATAATATGGTAACTAGATTACGGAAATAATACTCACATTCTTTTTTTGTAAACACTTGACGCCTAATTTCCTCGTAAGTGATACGTCAATTCTCCTCAATTAGATGCCTGATGATCCATGTTATCATCGGTGACTGCCGTTGTAAGTCTCTCATTTTATTTTGAGTAAGGCTTCATTTTTTTTATTTATATCGCAAACAGTTGAATAACAATTCCCAACAAATTTAAATTATGTTCTAATTTTGAATACCTGTATTTAAATATTAGTGGTTGGTCAGGAGTGCAAAACTTTCTGTGTGCGTATGTATGTATGTAAGCGTGAGTCAAGAGCAAAAGGATGCTATAGTGCATTTATTTTTATAGGTGATCTAAACACAACAAAATTCTTACTGTCCCTCGGAGCGGAGATCGACCAACCCTCGTCAGCCGGTCAAAGCCCGCTCCACCTGGCCGTGCTGGCTGGGGACCTGCCTATCGCGGAATATCTCATAGAAAAGGGAGCTGACTTCCAGGTGATACTTTGGTACCTTTAATTAGTTTACATTAGACCGTGTTCTTTTACTTCCACTAAATTAAGAATAAGACAAATAATAAAACAATAGATATGTAACATTAAAATACCTTACTATTAAAAAAGGAAGCATTCGGGTTACCTTTGGACTGTTACAAACGGTCTTAAGTAACTCCACTGTTCCAGACCAGCAGCAGACGGAAGCGTGCCCAACACTGACTACTTTACTACGCAGAACAGCAATGCTAATTCGCTGGCCTGAGTGAGAATGAGAACCAGCCTTTGGGATTTGCGTCACCTAATCAAAAGAACCGCAAGATTTTTGTAACCCCAAAGGGCACCGGCTCCAACTAAATTAAAGTCCTTGTATTGAATGACATTAGCGATTTTAAAAGTCCTCTTGCCGAAATCTGTCGCCATACGGATTGCCCTGTTCCGTCGGAGTGTCAAATATCCAGTAACTTCTGGGAAATCTCGCTCTATCGTATATCTCATGCTTGTCTTGAAGAAAAAAATTTTTTGTCTGCATCTAAAACTTCAAACATAGATTCGGAAGAGTTGTTATATTTTTACCTATTTTGTTTTTAAACGTACTTACAAAGTTATCGTTGTAGGTACCTGTTGCTGCTACCGACAAGTGTCAGTTACTTACTGTGAATATGTCTTAGGCCAGCGACTGGAATGGGCTCCGCGTGGAGCACTACGCGGTAGACTCCTGCAACTTAGAGATGCTGCGGCTGATCTTTGATAAAGGAGGAGATATCTCTGTTAGGGACTTCAATGGATGGACTCCGTTGTTTAGAGCAAGTGAGGCCTTACGATTTTTTCTGATCCAACCTGTTTTCTGTGATTAATCCTTGCGTAATTTATTGTTTTCACATTTTAGTAAGTCAGGGAGCCAGAACTGATATCATAGACGAGTTGGTGTCGCGAGGGAGTGATTTAGACGCTGTGGACAATGCAGGACTGCCGTTGACGTCTGCTGCAAAGATATTGAAGAATAGACAGTATGTTTTGTACTAAATTTATAAAATAATATCAGCAATTATATACCGAAGATTTCCGTCCCTTTTTACTACTAATAAACTACCACTTTGAATTTACAGACTTAATTAAAGCCTGTGCATTCCATTTACATAATGTCTGCATGTTTCAGTGGGCGTCCTCGAGACTCTATCCTGCGGCTAGTTGACGTCAACTACCCTCACGACAAGGCGCTTGCGATATTCACCAGGCTTAGTCGGAAGATCTATAGTGTGCATACTCTCTTCAAATTAACGTAGACATTTAAATGTATTCAAAAAAATTTTATGTTTAGATGTTTGAGTTGAATATAATAGAAATTACCAAAAATTAACATTTTCAAATAAGTTTAAAAACAATAAAGGTGGAATGTAAATGAAATAATAAGATCAATTAAATCTATCTTTATTACATATAATAAGATTAATAAAATAAAGAAATATTTACAAAACCCTAATACACTAGTGGAGTATTGAATTGCATCGCGCACAGTGGTAACAAGTGGCTGAGAATACACAAGACATGAGCAGAAGAATAACCAAAGGACACCAATTATTCAAACCCACAGCCGACTTACAATCAACACCAAATGAAATGCATTCATGGCAAGGCTTAAATAGTAATAAATAATCTAGTGTCTACATTTCAGAAAACATTTATCAGTAATGGTAATAATACTATTTGCGTCCAAATGAGTCTTTGATTTCTCACAGCAGCTGATTTTACTTCTTCATAGTTCATCTGGTTTTTCACCAAAGTGTGACCATTTGTATGAACCGGCTCAACTTCCCCTCTTTCGAATTGTGTCGCTTTGCTCTCCCTTTTTCGTCTTTTTTTTGTTACTTCCTCTTCATCTTCGTATTCTTCTTCTTCAGGTTCTAGTGTCTCGGTAACTTCGTGAATCTCACTCCCGTCAGCTTTTAAATCATCTAAATGAAGTTTATCGGGCATATTGAAGTTGACCTGTTTTAGTTTAGTCGTTTTTATATTGGGGAGCGTAGCTGTGTCTTTGACGATCGCGTCGTCTACTGGTGGTGGGATCTCACCTTTGAATGGGCCAAACTGTGGTGTTCTGAGTAAAAGTGAAGCGGGGTTTGCAGAGAGTTTTGAAGAAAACAGTTTAGACATAGTTTTGTTTCCATCAGGAATACTAGTCAAAGTAGCAGCAGATACAGTTTTTCCATCATATGTAGTGAAAGTTTGCTCGCTGGATAGTTTCTGTGAATGTTCTTTGGGCAGCTTGGGGTCAGGCGGCAAGTAGTGAGGACTGACTCTGTCGGACTCCATCAACATGTCAGGGACGTCTTTTTCCATGTTCTTCTTACTGAACAGAGCGTTGAGTTGAGATTCAGTCTTGATATATACAGGATGAGGTCGATCTTCTTTTGCATGATTTTTAGGGAATACCTCCTTTGTTTTGTCATCGGTTGGAATTGTTGGCTGCATGTGGTCTTCTGGTGATGGAATAAACATTGGTTCAAAGGATTGAGTTATTCTATCACTAGGAAATGCATGATTTGTAATAATTTGCGGTGACTCTTCAAAATCTTCTTCAACGTCAGTATCTTCTCGTCTGTTGGAATTAGTTTCATACGTTGAATCGGTAATTCTGTCTTCAGCTGCCATCAATGGTTCTCTGATGATGGGTTTGAAACCACTTTCAACCACAATTGAATCAGGCTTAAAACCAGTGTTTACCGCTGGATGTAATGTAGACGAATCTTGAGACTCTCCAAGGAAATCGGATGTTTTGATTTCATTGAACTTTTGATGGTCGTTGCTAAGTTTTAAGCGCAGAGTTGTTGATGGATAATACTGCGGTGGCGGAGTGGGAGGAGTTTTTACAATCTGCAGTGTGTTCTGAATCATCTGTTGGTCTAAAGGGATCGGGTTATCCATAGGCTTTCCTAATATTATTTGTCCAATCTGCCCTGGTTTCAGAAAGTTCTGCGGAGTATTGTGTTGACCTATCGAGTCAAACGTATGTTGAATTATAGTATCAAAACTATGCGTAGGGATTGTATCAAAACTATGTATACCTGTAGTGTCAAGGGATCCAGGAAGCGTAATCTGACTCTTGACTACTTGGTTTGCAATGACATCGGTTTGACCCAAGCTCAGAGTTTGACTCTTCGTGGGCGATGGCATTTGATTTCCAAGATTACCAGGTATAGGTTTGCCCATAATTATTGTCTGCATGGGGCTAGCATGCTTAGGACCCTGGTGTTTCTGAACTTGGTTGTAGTTGAACTGTGGTTTTGGATGTATTGGGGGCATGGATTTCATTGGTGGTATATTACCCATGGGCGGTCTGTTCATATTTGGAGGAAGACGGTTGTTCGCAAACTTTTGAGGTTTCTTTTGCATGTTGTGAGGACCGTGGTAGTTAGGCATAGGGAGTGGATACGCATTGTTCTTTTGGAACATCGGTGGTGGTCTCCGGAGCTTAATCTCTGGCGGCACTGGCCTTCTAAATGGTGGTCTCATGTTTCCCATCGGCTTGGGACCATTGGGTCGCAACACTGACTGAAGTGTCAACGGTTTCTGGTTCGGTGGCAGAAAATAGCTTTCGGGTACTTTTCCAGTTTCAATAATGTATTCTTCATCTTCACTTATAGGCTGTTCCTGTGCGAACGACTCTTTAACATCCTCATGAACTTGGTATTGAGCTAAAGGTTTCATTGTTGATGAGTGTTGTATCATCTCGTTCTTCATCTTGTTTTCAATATTCTCGACCGTTTGTATGACTTCCTTGATTTGTACATTCGATATTGGCAATTCAAACTCCTGCTCGTTTGCATACAACTGGTTTCTATCCCGACTGAACACTTCGCCCGTGAGTCCGCTAATGCTGCTGAAATTATCATAATTCGTTTTCGTGTTGATTATTTTCCCTACTTTCTTGCGTGGATCACTGATATTGTCAGATTTCAGCTGGGTATGTACCTGAATGGACTCCTCGCTCTGAAGGTCGTCAGGGAGGGCAATTTTTTCAATAACTCGACTTTCGTCGCCCTCAACTTCATCGCAATCATCTAATACGTTGATTTTCCACCCGAGATAACGGTGGGTGAAGCACTGAAATACAAACATACAATTAAAGCAAATAAATTGATGACATTTATTATACAAACACCATAAGAAAACGATCTCATGCACACGGAAGACTTGGAAGGCTGAAACAGAAAACAGATGACAGATTATGTGAATAAGATACATTACATATAAAAGAGTTAACGAAATAATAATTATAACGAAAAAGATCAGTCAAACGTCATAAGTGTTGACTTTTTACTGTACAATTACTTGGATGATAATAAGGAAACTCAAAAGGATGTTGCAAATATATAAAATAAACACTGCAGATACTAAAATCTTTGATATATCAAGCAAAGTTGAAATGATAGGTAGATAAGAAGTGATTTCTATACAAAATTCCTCTACATTTGAATGTTTACTAGAACATAAAATTCCCGGAAACAATATCTATCTTTTACCAAATATAGAGCATGCATCTAATTCTGTTCAAGTTACCTGATAATAAACAGTATCGGGAGTATTCCTGTCCGGAGTCCAGGTGACCACTCCTGGGCTGCCCTCTTCACAAACCAGCGTGAGGGAGCGTTGGTAGGCGCCGAAGGAAGGGTATTCGTCAGCCTCGGGGCCTGAGTTATCTGGAGTCCAGTTGCAGAGCCGTCCGATACCTGATGGGTGAAGCTCTCCACCGCGTGCGCGACGAACGCCTGCGTAAATCTCTACACCCTGGAATAATTCAATTTTTTTATAATATTTACCAACAACTTCTAAAGAAAATTAAATTACACAAATCAACTGTGTGCCTAACATAACCTCACAATAGTTTTTTATACGTGACATAATACAACAAAAACATAGTACTGCAGTGAAGAAAACTTACTTTACTGAGTTAGTACTACCACATTTAGAACCTATTCAATTTACTAAAGGCGCTGTATAAGTTTTCATACATTTTCTCCACTGTTCTCGCTAGCGACTGTAGTTGAAACAAACCTGTGGTAGTAATATTGAAATCATCTGCTTCGTAGGTACCCAATAGCACAATTGTTCACTTTACCTAAAATGGCCCTCGCTTTGGGCCTTCATCTATAAACTGACACGAACGTAAGTTCTAGATAGTCTTCCTGGAAGGTACCTGATGTTGAGGTATTTGTGATCATGAAACCTACCTTCTTCTCAGCATCGCTCTTGTGGTGGTACCCTCCGACGGGGTCGTTGGTGATGTAGAAGGGGTGATACCTCGCGGGAACTTCCGGGTCCGAGCCGCCCTCCACCACGAAGGTGTACTTCTTGCCACGCACCACGTTGATCTCTGGTATCAGCAGACCGTTGATGTACCACGAGATGCCCCAGCCTACGTGACCTGCCAGCACACATCCTCGTTATCAACTACCCACTAGTGACTGCAGTACTGGTTGACATGCTCGTCTAGTACTGGAGTTTGATTATAATTTCTCTCTTTAGTTAGAATTATAATATTAAACATACCAAATGGGGGGTGCGAATCTAAAATTAGGAGAGGGAAGATATTAAACAAATGGAAACATTGGATATGGATCAAATGACTAACTTACAAACTCCAAACAATTATGGATTGTTTCAAGGCCGTGTTTTCGTAAAACCACGAACTAAACTTTCAACTAGTTTTCTACAAAGGTAGGTTCCTTCTGATTCATAGGTTGTTACTGGATAATCAGAAAATGAGCATGGAAAAATAAAGCTATCCTGGCCACAAGCCGATTTTTAAACTCCTGAAACAGCTTCCAGGCTTTCAGAGCCAGGAACTCTGAAGAGCATTTCAGTAAGCAAGTAGATATATCGCTGCTTCTTTTCACCATCAATATTTCTGGATGATCTGCAAGGGTTAAAATAGTTAGAGCAGTTACCAGGCACATGCTAGCTTGGTCCGTACCCGTGATAGCGGAGTATCCCTGCTTGCCGCCGGTTGGTCCCATCTGCGCATAGAACACGCCATCTGGGGGCTCATAGCACTGAACGGCGGGGATCTCCCACGGGTCCCTCTTGGCCACGGGTCGTGGCGTCGGCACCGGGTGAGGCTTGATCACTGCTACCTGCAACCATCAGACAAGCCAGATACATCAGTTCTGGATGAAAACCGCCGTAACCAGGGAGCCACCATTTTATAATAAATTACCAAGTGATTGTAGCACATCAGCATGTCAAGTCAAAAATGTTGTAAAACAAAAGCTATCCAGGAAGCTTATTTATACATTTCTGATTACCTAAAAGATAAAGATAGCCTTGCAATAAAAAAATGAATTTGCTCCAGTGAATAAAATGTAATTAGTATTAGATAATTATAAGTTATTGTAATGGATCACAAAAAAAAACTAGTCTGAGGTTTTGCCTTTCTCCT
This sequence comes from Venusia cambrica, assembly GCA_951394065.1. Classification (NCBI taxonomy): domain Eukaryota; kingdom Metazoa; phylum Arthropoda; class Insecta; order Lepidoptera; family Geometridae; genus Venusia; species Venusia cambrica. Next base: position 10,020,779 of record OX596040.1, read on the forward strand.
TGTGTACGGGTCGCGATTCCGAACAGGCGGTAGATTTGACGTTTCAAAGCGATCCTAAAAAACTTACAGAATAAAAATATGTGACTTCGACTTTTGACTTTGCTGCCTCGGTCTCTCGTGAAACAGATTTTATCACCCTTTTTACTCATTTGCAAACAGAGAACTATTTAGGAAAAAATATGTTTTTTGTGGTCAGGCGGAGTGGTAGTAGGTGGAGCAGAGTCCTCACTGCATGGTAGCCTAGAGAAGGCAAAAGAAGTGTGGGTCGTCAACCGGCATGATGGGTCGACGTCATACACATTTGACATAATATATGCAGGTCGTTTATGGGTTAGACTGGCGCAGGATCGAGAAGGTTGGCACAAACGAAGAGAGGCCTATTCCCAACAATGGGATGAGACGCGATGTTGTTGATGATCTTTTGTTTAATGTAAGACTAACTATACTGCTTAGGGATGTCTCGTATCACGTATCGATTAAATTTTTCAAAGAAACCTAGCGGATTTGTTACTAAGCATTTTCTGTTCTCAAATTGAAATGAATCTCCGTAAAGTGAAGCTTGAATCGATAAGCTCATGATATCGATATATGCTTTGGTATCTTTGGTAAAGATACCAATGCACCTGCCACCTAAGATATTGTTGCATTGTGAAAAACCTATGTCTGAGCAAAATTGAGATTTCTAACATATGTGAGGCCGTGTAGCTTAGGCTTATATGTTAATACATATACTTAAGGTGAAGGATGAAGAAGATAAAGATGAAGGCGCTAAGCCCAAGCTAGAGCTTAAGAGACTTGAAATTTATTTATTTCAGGGTCAGGAACAAAGTCCCTTAAACCATAAATTGTGACAACTAGTACCGGCTAAGGCAAAAGGGATTACAGTGAATTTCACTTTAAAGTGTGTTTCGTCTGCTCATCTTCTTTATATCCGGTAAACGATGTCAAAATTGACGTACTTTCCAAGACAATGACACTAATTGCCATCAAATCCGCCTTAGCTGGTAGAGCCCTAGGCCTGCTGACGGAAGCCTGATGCTAAATTATATGGAAACTTACTTCTCTGACTGGTTCCTTAGCTGGTTCAGAGTGGTGGTGGGGCTCAGGTCGCGGCTCCTCCCCCTCAGAGCGCGGACAGTTCCATACGGGGGGCCTCCCGAACTCGATAAATTTATCGCCCTGGATAAATACACAACACATTGGTCCTCAAATAACTAGAAGTTTGCCCCGTTAAAGTTAGTAAAGTTATAGGTGTTGAACATTTTCAACCCCGATATCTCACTTGTCAAAAGTCCCCCGGGCGGGACAATTATATTATATTATGTCTAATAACTCAGTTTTATTGAAATTAGGACAAACATTTGTGTAGAAAATAATTACGAATGACGAGGAATACAAAGTATTACAAATTACAAAGAATAATGACACTACACAGCGCAATGTATGACTTTGTTGTACGTACAATGAATAATAAACGTACATAAAACCATCTAAGATAGACAGTTCATGTTTGGATGTTAAGATATGTTTTATGATATCTTGGATATCATCAAATAACAAAATCGAAAGTATGTTAAATCACTTTACAAGTATAGGTATTGTTGTATTGTTCTATGGGTATCTGAAGCTCATCTGTGAAGTTATAAAAACCTGTGTAGGCTGATTCTTCTCTTCCTTAAGGTACCCTGTACCTTGTGTACTTTCGTAGTATGAGATACTCACCTTGGTGAAGTGATGATGATAGGACACCTCGTTCTTGGAGTTAAGAGGTCCGACGGCCCAGATGATCGGCTGCGAGTGGTTGGTGAGAACGGGCAGGTCCAACTCGTCTGCCGCCTTCAGAGTCCGCTGGTAGGTCACGATGGAGTACCCATTCGCCAGCACCGAGTTCATCAGCTTCACTGAGTTCGTATTTTCCTGTGGGAGATATAATCTGCTTACACCGCGTAAACTACTGCTTGTATTGTACAGCATCTTGCAATTTCATTCATTCAAAGATTTATTGGCGATAGCAAAACCAAGGAGATTTTTTTTTATTGTACGACGGGGAAGCGCTTGGCTTTCATCTCATCTGGTAACAAGTTGAGATAAAGCCGAAGGTGGAGGCGCACTTCACCCGAAATCCTCAACAAACTGAGGAACTGGCTATCTTACCGCTGAATGCCGGAACACAACAATTTTAGAATTGTTGTTATGGCGACAGAATTAGATAAGATGGTGGTAGCTATCCAGGTGGACTTCAAAAAAGTCCTACCACCAACCAAACCAAGCACAATATATTGTACTCTCCATGGGGATCAAACCCGGGACCTGTGGATCTGAAATCGGCGGGTTGAACCACTAGACCACAGAGGCGGTTAAATACAAAACATTTGATAGTGGGAAAGTGCCGCTCGCAGCAATATGTAATTTAAGGACAGTACACCTAATAAAAAATGATATAGTACATAGTACACCCTATATTATTTTCAGGGTGGTGTTGGAGATGGCCCGCAACCTGTGTACCATGGAAGCGGCGCTGACGCACGGTGGTTTGCTGACTAATTATTTAGTTCTAGGATTAGTTCCTGTGTGCATTGAGGTCAACCTAGGTGAGACGAAAATCTTGTGGAGTTTTTGATTTCGCGTCTGTCTCTTAATTATGCCAGTGAATCAGCAATGCTATTTAGCGTAGCAATTCTGCCTGTGTCTTGGGCACGTTTTCGTCTGACACTGGTCCGGATCATATGAGTTACCTATATAGAATGTTTGTAATGGTTCTCAGGTAACCTGAATGCATTCCTTGTAAGTAAATAGTATAAATTCTACATTTATATCTTTAATCGAGTAGATCTCTATTTCACAGACAAATTGACTCGATTACACGTGCAGTAGATGAACTAGTTGATTTATGTAATTTGTAAAGAGCACTTAACCTCCAAGTCCCATTCCTTCAACACAACTTGTGTTGGGACTCTCGCTTTGAAAGACAATCAAAGTCAAACTAGAAGCGTTGGAAATATAAGCTAAATACGCTGTTTGATAGTTCAAGTTAATACTGAGACACTTTTGTTAGTGGTCAGGGACTAGAAGGGTCAGCCAAATGATACAAACTTACGAATAATATCATAGGCATATTCCACTAAGCGGCGATATGCTTGCAATCTGTCACGTATTGACTGCTAGCTACTTGCAAATCGATGGGCATGTGTCGAACGTAAGTTTGAACGTGCCTTTGACTACCTCCTGGTAGGTGATCCTCATAAGATCCACGCTTTAAGTAGTGATCAGAGGTGGAAATCAGAGGGGGAAAAGTCGCGAGTCTATATAGTGTAACTTCAACTTCAACTTCTTTGATATGGCGTGTCTATATAGTGTAAGTATGAATAATGTATGGGGTGACATTTAGACCTCAAAAATGTCACGTGGTTTTTAAAGTCAAAGTATTATCCTAGACGTTTTTTCTATTTTATTCGGAAGTTTCTATTCCATTTCGCTACACGCCCAGACCTGATTTTGTCTAATACAAAAACTCCACGAGTGTTTCTCATATATGATTTAAAAATCCTTTACAAATTCCGGGATCGGCTAAGCTTGTTATTGGGATCACAACGGTAAGGTTCGTTTTTTTTATGCTCGATTTTCCCGCAAAAAATCAATTTCTAATTTTCCCCTCAGGTATCGCCTTATAATTCCCTGAGCCTACCCCGAACAGACTATAAGCTTAATTTCGCAGCCTGGCACCTTAGTACCTACCTAATTGGATTCCTGTAACCCTCGTTCCCGAAAATTCGGCGGAGACGGGATATGAGCGCCGCGGGCGGTCGAGCCGATACCTAATCTCGAATAGATTGCTTTGAGCTCAATCTAGTTGGGATAGAGTAGTTTACAGTGTATGCTTCGTTTTTGGTTTACCTTACAAAGAATACCAATTGATTCTCCTTCAAGTAAAACTTGATATATTAATTAATGTATCAACTTTTCTTGGTTGTCTCAGTGTTCAGGATTTGTATGCTTAATAATCGTTCTAATCATGTTGCAATAAGGCAGTTCGGAGTTTCTGAACAGAGATCCGAACAAAACACATCAAAGTTTATTAAACATTCATTCAATTTAACTAAACGTTGGCCAACAAGGTTGAGATGGAGAACGAACTAAAACTATTTTCTTGTCTGATGTTGGTAGTGTGTTTTTTATTTTTATTTTTAGTGTACTACGGGAAGCGGTTGGCCTTCATCTCACCTGGTTGGAAGTTGACTGAAAGTGGAGGCGCACTTCACCCGAAATCCTTTACAAACTGAGGAACTGGCTATCTTAAAAAAAATCGTGGTAAGGAAGTGATCATAAATAATCGGCCAATAAATTAGCAATGTGTTAATGCATTCCGTTCCGTATATTAGGCACGCTTCCGTATGGAACAGTTGAGCTACCTAGACCGTCTGTAACGGACCTAAGGTAACCTACCCTACGGACTGATTTCCGTAATTAATTTGAATAATTGTACATACTAGTATCACTTGATTATATAAACATTTAGTTACCCCAAGTCTCTCGTCGGGACAGGAGCCGCGGACACCAGCGCACTGACTCTTGGCGTCGAGGTAGTAGTCGACAGCCTCACCCTTCAGCGTGGCCTTGTCAACCCACGCGACCACCACGTCTCCGCCGACCATCTGCGAGTGCTGCTTGTCACCAGAGATGCCGAACGACATGTATTCACCGTCCTCTGCCGAAAGGTACAATCTCGTTGTCAAAGTTGATCGGAGTACAATATTAGGCGCTTATTGCTGCGTGCCGTCCTAGCAATATTGTGTGTGTATGACGCATACCATACATCAATCAACCCTTAGAAGTTAGCTCTTAGTTTGCTATTGAACGGAAAATAATAAACAGCACACCGGAAAAATATTCACACACGCACCAAATAAATGATTGTACTGACAATTAACTAATTCATTATCAAAACTTAACATAGAAAAATAGCATATAAAAAGTAAACTATGTTAGGTAAAGTCTGAACAGTGAATAAAAATTTGGTATTCTATTTTGTTATATTTAAAATTATTTTGTAAGCTATTTAAGTTGGTGCGTTGTTGGTTGGTTAAATATATGTGTATATGAAGATCATTAACTAAAGTAGGTAGTTGTTCATAAAACATCAAATAGACGGTGAGTTTATCATGTATGTTAAGTATGTATATTCTGTTGAAAAAAAATGGGTTTTTTTGGTGTGGGGTTAATAACTACCCTATTTTTTAATCCATTTTTGTTTGGGACTTTTAAATATTAATTTGAATAAAATAATGAACACAATATTTACAATATTTTTGTACTTCCCCGGGGATCGAACGTGGGACCTTTAGATCTGACACCGGTGGGCAAACTACTAAACTACAGAGGCGGTTAAAATGCTTACAATCAGATTTAATTTCAGAGCAAGAAGCTTACAATTTTGCTTATTGTGGATTACGGGACGAATATACACGCACACAGTATCACAAAACACCGATGAATCAGGCAGAAAGCGGTTCGACAATGGATCAGAGAAAACGTTTTTTTTTATTTTTTTATTGTACGACAGATAAGCGCTTGGCCCTTTCATCTCAAGGTGCACTTTACCCGGAATTCTCAAAAAACTGAGGAACTGGCTAGTCAACAATCTTACCTCTAAATGCCGGAACAACAATTTAAGAATTGTTGTTATGGTGACAGAATTAGGTAAGATGGTGATAGCCAGGCGGACTTTAACAAAGTCCTACCAACAACCAAACCAAGCACAATATTGACCTCTAGAGACCTCTGGATCTGAAATCGGTGGGTTGAACCACTAGACCACAGAGGCGGTTAAAAGCGGATACGGGAGAATGGACCCCGCACTCACCTAGCTTAGCGACGAGTTGCACCACGATGCTGTCCTCGGCGACGGCCCAGCGCACTTCGAACGCCAGCTCTTCGTACAGCACTTCACAATTCAGCTTTGACTGCAACAAAATAAATTGTACATTGTATATTCCTCAGATTATTTATTAATACTTTATTGCACATACATATATATAAGTATACAATCATAGAAAAATCTTCCAGCAAACCCAAAAATATTTTTTCTCACAAGATTAAATAGAAGGAAAAAGTGTATAAATAACTAATAATACCTTACATAGGAATGATACGGTAAACTCTATTATATTACCTATACATTAATATACTGTTATGATATAATATATATCTGTTTAACGTACATATTGTTATATAATATAATTCAGTTCATTGAATCTGCTCTTTAAGATAGCAAGCGAGAGACTAGCTTATTTTATAAATAATTTTATCTCACAGAGTCAATATTACTATTATTATATTATTCATGCCATGAGATTAGAAAAGAGAGTTATACGGTGATTTTTCTCGACGACTATCTATCTATATTTTCTAAAAGCAATCTACCTACCATTACCCATACTTATTTACCATCTCTGATCTGAACACTTACTTACTTGCATATTATTTTCATTTTAATTATCTCTTTAATGCCCATAGTTCCATATAATTAATATAGCAAGAAATATAAAAATGTTTACACCTAAAAACGGTTAAACTTTGTCACATACGTTTTTGTGCTTATATTAAGTTGAAGCGTTTACATTTTAATTTAAGTTGAGTGATTTTCACACGCTGTGGCATCCTGTAAATCGGAAAACAATATATTTTAAGACTAACTTATTTTAACCTATGTTAGTTCTTTGTTCAGTCTGTTGGATGTCCTATTTTTTTATAAATAAGTATGACAAAGTTCGACGTTCTTATGTTTGACGTTATATAACGCATATTTTGACAAATTACACGTTTGTTATATTAACTTCGAAGGATATCTCTGTAATAATACCGATTGAAGTTAAATATAAATGTATAAGCATTGATATGAGTTATCGACTAGACTTGTATACTCGCAAGGATATATATCTATGATAATTTTATCAACCGTTGCGATTCGCAAATAAGCAAATGATATGAGCGATACTTGCACTACAGGCGAGATTGTGGTCAAACATAAAAAAATGACACAGATCGTCAAATATTACATAACACCAGCAATACATCTAGAAGTTCGCTGATGTAGGTAGCCTGACGTCCCCAATGTATCTTTAACAAGTGGCTCGCAATACTGATCAAGCGGTGCTACGGGAACCATTCAAAACTAGTAGGTATAAGTAGCTTCCTCTCACAACGACCAATTCATAGTTCCGCTTCCGGTGAGCGACTTCGTTACTTTGGATCGTTAAAACTTCGCCCACTTATTTCAGACGAACTTTACAGTTTAAAATTTTATCAGCTAGAGCAGTACTTTATAATTAGTGCAGTAGTACAGTTTTTTATAATTAGTGGTCTGGGAAATTAATAATACCTCAGTAAAATACTCCAATAAATCGAAAGTCCAATAAAGTTTATCTATTATTATATGATGATATAACGGGTATTCATCGCGTACTTATTATACCTAAATTTAACCCCAATGAATACTCGTTGTGACGTTTTTAAATATTGTGTTGTAATAGCGAAAGATTAACAAATACGGAGGTATATAATAAAATACACCGCAAACTATGTATATAGCTTATCATATAGCATATAGCTTGTACTATTTAAATTAATAAGTGTAGATCAATGAAGGTTAATTCATTCCTTCGAAGTACCTACCTAGAATACAAAATTGAAGGTCAAATCCAACTTAATTGAGTACATGTTCACTTTGCAAATAAACAATTTCAGTAATAAACGCGCAAAGAATTAAGCATCGCACTCTATTACCTCGTAAAACGTTATAATTTAACAGTGAATGTTAACCGCCTCTATGGTCTAGTGGTTTGTCTACCGGTGTCAGATCCAGAGGTCCCGGTGTCGACCCCCAGAAGAGACCTCTTTACCGACCACTACTATAGGCAGTACCCAGGACCTGAACATACCGGTGCGAATCACTAGACCACAGAGGCGGTTCAAAGGCTTAACGTGCCCTCCAAAGCACGGAATCATCTTACTTCTCTTCTTAGCCAAGCGTTTGACCACCTACTAACTTGAAAAACAAGTAAAATGTGGCCTAAGCTGGGGCACGCTTGTCTAAAACGAACCAGTTCACTCTGGACTTGAAGACTCCAAGATTGTATTGTTGCGGAAAAACAGATGAGGGCAAGGAGTTCTATACCTTACCAGTATGAATAATAAAGGTAGAGGCAAATTGATGCGTTCAACTTAACGGAACATCTACAAGGTACGGGTTGTAACCTGCCGTAAGTCTGCTAGTCCAGTGATGGAAAGGTAAGGAGGGATTACTTATATCACAAAGATTCCTTTGAACCTAGGACTTCCAAATTGAGAGCCGCAAGTCCAAACACTGTACCAAGGAGGTGAATGTTAAATTTATGTTCTTAACATACCTATTACATGTAAATTTAATTGAATACGGCAGCAGGTTTAGTCCAATCCCAAGCCTGACTGGTCCCAAACAACCACTGCCGCCGCTGGGCGTTGCGCTGGACCGATAGTTTTCCGGTAAATTTACCCGAAGGTGCGGGTAAAGGCCTCTCGCAGAATACACAATACCTCACGTAACTATTATGTAGGTAAAAGGATCTCTCTTTAAATTTGTATTTTGGGTTCACTACATCAACTTAGAAAAGCATCATCGACATCCCTGTTGAATTGTAGATTATCATTGCTATCATCGTATCGCATAACCCCATTTTAAATCGCCTCTATGGTCTTTGTTTTGTGGTTCCTCGGTGGTTTAACCCACCGATTTCAGATCCATAGGTCCCGGGTTCGATCCCCAGGGGAGTACAATACTGTGCTTGGTTTGGTTGGTGGTAGGACTTTGTTTAAGTGCTCCTGGCTAGGCTACCACCATCTTACCTAATTCTGTTGCCATAACAACAATTAAAAAAATTGTTATGTTCCGGCATTTAGAGGTAAGATAGCCAGTAAGCTCCTGTATTGCGGGTAACTAACACGGGCTATAATGATCTCGATTTCGATACGTTTTTAATGGAATGCGATTTGAACTCTTATGAATTGCGTTAAAGTCGTTTATCGGTTGCACATCGTTACCAAGTGGTGTTACAAGCAGCACGACCCGGGCTCGCGCGGTAATCGAGCGACAGCTCACCGACTAACCGACAACTTTGATGATACTTACGAGGAATTACTGTGAAAACTATTCTAAGTAGTTTGTCTTACTAAATACGAATAACTTGGGGCATTTTTCGAGCACTGATGATCTGGAACATGGATAGCGTCACCTGTGAATAAATCCGTTCGGAATATCACTACAAAACAAAGATTCCGAAGATATCCTAAAATGTCAATGTCTATACTTTTATCACTGATTTGGGTTGTGCCGTTGTGCGTCAGTCAATCAGCCTCAGAACTATTTTATATGGTTATTCAAGGAGGAAAGTAGAAAAAGAAAAATAATCTCGCAACTATTATTTAATATTTGAGTATGTTATATCACTTGCTGTTTATGTTATAAAAATAGAAAAAGCTTAAAACTTAAAAATAAAATAGGATCTAATCGCTAAACTAATATTTTAACAAAAAAAATAATCTGGGTCAGGTTTAGCCGTGAAGCCTCCGTTATTTTAAGGCATCAATGTTTATACTGAGTATAAGTAAACATTGTCGCTCGACGATTTTTATGTGCATAAACTATGTTGTATATATATTTTTACTTACTATCTTTAACTTCACAAATATTACTCCTATGTATGCCTAGTGTATACTAGGCAAGCTAAGGCAAGCTAGATAATTAATCTAAATATTGATTGTACTTTATCACAATTAACTTTGACGAGTATTTACAGTAATATAATTATTTGAATCACACTTTTCCAATATTTAATTTTTATTTACATTAAAAATAAAGCCAAAAGTAAATGGTTTTTTACTTTTGTTATAACAAAACCAATTTAACAGATTAAAATATAGTCATTAAAATTTTTCTAACTTAAACTAAAAAACAAAAAAAAATGTCACGATATTTTCGGCAAAATTAACGAAAAAACTGTTCAATTAATTACTTAAAATTCGAGTACAATTTAAGTAACTGACGTAAACTACTAAACTAAAGCTAATTAATGGTAAACTAATTACTGGCCTCCGAAGCGGCGGATGCAATGAAATCTGCTCTACACAACGATCATGTACTAAGGTACCAGCAAATGAAAATGCATGTTTTTTTGGGATAGCCTGTGTCTGTGTGTCTCATAAATAAATTGAAATGGTTTCCTGAAGTTTTTCGATAAATGTAATGGCTACACGGATTTTATGCGCAGTATTGCAGGTTTCGAAACTCTATTGGCTTTTAATCAAAAATACAGTGGTCGAAATTCGACAGGATTCTTTAAGTAATGTAATTTCAAGCTTCTGAACCCCTCCATATAATCTTAAACGAAGACCAAATCTCACACTTTTTGTCTGCGCTATATTCTTAAAACGGTCCGACGTTTTCGTGTGTTCAAAAAATATTCAAGATTGGTACCAAACGTTCACCTTTGCAATAAATAGCCTGGAAACGTTATCGTTATAATAAAGGCGCATCCACGAGCGAGTATATCGTGATGTTTCCATTTAACTATGGAGAAGTATGGAGATTAATTCAATAATTCGTGTTGAATTTGATGCTCCGGTGGGGCTTTCGCCGATACACACGTGGAGGTATCGCCTTAATCATCTTTCAATCACTGTATCTTAGATCTGCTCATTTTGTGACCTGCTTTGACCTTCTATGACATTATTGGCACATTTTACGTAACCTGCTAATTTTGCGACTGGAAGGTTTTGCTATGTATCCTTCCTTTCCTAATGAATTCCCTCAATAACACTAAATCTACAAATTAAAGTCATGTTTGTCATACAAATGGTGTCTCACAAGTTGCAAATTTTCTGATATTGGCATGTTGTGTGCAATGCCAGTACGTCGAGTTTGACATATCGTACGATAAGTAACGCTATTCTCTGGTATCAGAGCTATATTTGTATCCACCGTACCATATTCATATAATATCTGGTATACTGTGGACGTACTGGCTAGTGGACAAGAGATACTGATAAAATCTTGGTACATTTCGGTGGAAACCTATTCAGATCCCTTTTTTATCTAAGGCCGATTATTGCAAACGTTTTACGCAAAGCTTGGGTTGTTTCCAACAAATACACAACAACGAATATACGAAATAAAAACATTATGGTATATTATGCTTTTAAGGCTTCGTAAGAGGCATCCTTGAACGTCAAGACTGGTAGGTATGAACGTGCACTTAAAGTTTACTTATAAATCAAATATCTATGAATTTGTGTCTAGAAGCTGCAGACTCACAGCAACCTGTTCTAAGGATTTATAGTTCAATTCGAACAACACTTGTAGGGTAGGGCTTGCATACGAAATGCGCAGCTCCGACTATTTGGCTGTTTATATTCAGTATCGATATGAAATATTTCCATTCTGTTATACGAGATAAAGTTCCTCTGAAATTTAAAGTCATCTTTTTTGAGCGTAGGTACTCTATATCTTGAGAACGCTACCAACAGCCATAAAAAGTTAATTGCAACATCATTTTCGTATCGCTTGATAAATTTTATTTTCCATATCTTATGTTTATAGAGGTAAATATACCGTTATGTAATGTGTGTTTGATAATCGTGTAACCTTTGTATTTCAATGTGTGCGTTTTTTGACAAGCATGAGTAAAACTCAAGTGTGTGTGTGAATGGTCTGATGTTTAGGAAGAGGTGGCGAATGTCAAAGGAAAGGGAGGTGTCGCAAGACCGCAACGCCGCTCTACGACCCCGAAAACTAGGCCAAGGTCACCAAGCCGTTTCCTACAATTCTATGATGATCTTTTCATATCTTCTAATGCTCTTTTGCACATTTTTCATCACATAGTCACCGCATCATTTCTTATAAATGTATAAAACGCATATTTTACCACACTTCTCGTATCTTCGATAGGTCAAGGTTACTGCTTCTTGTAGATCTATGGTACCCTAGTAGCTCCACTCTAGTTTCTGCTGTAGTTGTATGGAATCAGACGGTATTGCAAATGTTGGGCTATCGGCTGATACTGTTGATGGTTCAGTAACTCGAAAGCTTTCTGCTCATACGCTCTCGGATCGAGCACTTGTGTAGGCTGCTGGTAGGGGCTCTGGAGGACCGGAATTTGGTAGTAGGGGTGAAACTGCGGCTGGAAATGCTCTTGTATGTGCTCCGTGTAAATTTCTTGGCTTTTCTCTTGTTGATAGTAGGGATTTGTATTCTGCGCAATCTGTTCCTGATTTCCTCCAAATTTCTGGTCTTGGTTTTGCGGTAAAAGCTCCTCTCGTTCAGGCTGATGTTTTAGATTCTGTTCGGTTTCTTGTTCTACTTGTTGATTTTGGGTTTCGAATCGATGCAAAAGCTGCGGCTGTATGATCTCTCTCTGATGTCCCAGTTTCTGAGTTTGTGCCTCCGGATTCTGCTGATGATTCTCATCATGATGTTCTTTATCATTTTTGTGCTGATGTTGTATGAGTTGTGCGACAGGAGGGGTGTAGTGATCAGCTCGTCGGTGCAGCGAGGTGTGTGGCGAGGAGTGGGAGGTGGCGGCGAGGGGTCCGGTGCCGAGGGCCAGCTGGGGGCGGTAGGTGGTGGCGTCCAGGCGGGTCAGGGGCCGGCGGGGGGAGGGGCGCCGCGCATGGGGGGTCTGGGTCTCCACCAGCTCCTTGTTGCGGGTCTGCAACACGAAACCTGTGCTCAGTGGACAGGTGGGGAGAAGGACCTACTAGGGCTGTAGTGTGTGGCAAATTAGTGTATCTGTCACTTGATATGTGTAAATGGTGTAGGAAAATATGTTGACTTATTAATATTCATATTTTGTGTGTGGTTCTTGGGCTTTTCAAGTTTGTTAGTTGAGTTGTTGTAAATAAGCTATTTGGAAAATTGTCATGGTCGCTATACAAGATAAACTCTGCAACTGTTAAAAGCAACGAAGAAATCTTATCGGAAGATGAACAGCAGCAATACCTTCTAAGTACAAACGAATACCTTTCTGCAATCTCCAATCCATCTGCCAAGCGAGAAAATTATGGCAAAACCAGGCCACAAATATGTTTGACATTACATTTCCATTGAACATACCTAAGAAATGCGTGCTTAAATAATTCGTTCTAGGAGTCGTAAGTGACGTGATGGCAGGTCATCGACCCGAGTGGAAGGTCGGTCGTGAGTTAGTCGTGATGGTGAGGTGAGGTGAGGATGCCTCCAAGGGACCTTGAAGTGGCTGACAAGCTTTTACTGCAAACTGGCTTTGAGCCAAGTACTTTTTGATAGGTAAGTGGAATATTTAACAGAACGGTTCAACAGTTGCCAAATATATACCTATATACTTCCATGTATATATATGTATAAGTGGTCAATGAAAATGCTAATGCGTAGTGCAAATCAAAGCTGATTTGCGGTTTAACCAAAAGCACAAATCAAAAACATTTTTTAGTAATTTGAACTCAGTAACCTACTTAGATAAGGTAAAAGGATAAAAATAATGTTGACTTTTCCCCTTATAATCTAGTATTTATAAAAATAATTTGCTACGGCGTCAAAAAAGACGACTTAGGGATTACACCAGGGGGATAGGCAGCAGTATGTCCCAATACTGCGACTACCAACCACCTGCCAAGCGTGGTGTAAATGACAATCAGTGGATGAAGAAAGTCTGAGTCTCCATTGCACTCCTTAGGACGATATATCAATATAGAGTTAAATAAAGTACATTTTAATATAATTATTTTCCTCGTTAGTGTAATCAAAACCATTATAACATTTACCTATGTTATCCTTGTGTTTGGTGAATTAATATCTACATGAAGTTAACCCAATATGCCATCACAAATAATTAAATTGAGTTGATTCTGTACAGCGTAAACCTCAAATATTGCACAATTAATTAGAGAGAATGTGAATCCTGTTACCTAATGTATTTATTATATGTTTAGTATTGCATTTTCCTGTCTGTCTATTTGCATCTGTCACTGCACAACTTTGGATTTAAATATGTATCGTTGGATTGACATGATCTAACAAACACCACATCACATCAATAGCCCATTAGTATCCACTGCTGGACAAAGTTTTCTCCAAGAAGGGTTTTGCCATAATCACCACGCTTGGCAGATAATACACAGAAAGAAGCTTCTGAAGCTGCCCTTCTTCTTCTGAGATCCCTTAGTCGGATTTTACGACATCGTTGTGCTGAGTTGGTGGCGTATTCTCAAGCCGCGACCGCAACGGCGGTTCTAACACGTAGCTACTCACTTATTCCATTATTGTAAATTTCGCTCAGACCATTTGTGTAAAGCATTGACTTTCAAATCTAGCGAATATAAGACTAACATGAAACACAACGTACGTAAAGCCAAAGCCTTGTATGATATTATTTTTAAAAGCATAAACTTGCCATGGCTCTTCTTAAAATAATGAAAAAAAAGTTGCACAAACCCTGTTACTTGTTTCTATTTTTGACAGTTTATGTAGCTTTAACCACAAAACGCTAATCTCTAAGGAGGCATATGTCACAAGACAACCAAGTTGCGTCTATAAGCATGATCTATAAAAAATATATATGCAGAGAAAATAAGGGTTTTATATATTCTTCTTAAGTCTGATTTAATTTATTTTGACGCCTATATTGTTGATTATTCAAACTCAAGCTCATTTCATAGTAGATCTCATCTTGCATGAGCATGTTTCGAGGCCAAAAGCTGACCCATAACAACAAAAAAAAACTACAACATTTACTAAGCCTCACTCAGCTCAGTTGGTAGTTAGCCTTCTGCCTCCGCTGAGGGTTGTGTGTTCGATTCTCACATTCCCACCCAGAATCAACATTATTGTTAAGAATATGAATATGTTTGTAGTTTTTTGTATTGTATGATAATAACGAGTATGTCTTCACAAAAAAAAGTACATGAGTACTCCTTCCGCTATCTAAAGTAGCTTTGCTTAGTTTGGGGCTAGATGGCACTGTGTGAGATTAATGTCCTGTAATATAATTATAACATGACATTAAACTAAAATCACATAATTTTCCGCTAAGAGAAAATGATTTATTTCCACATGACAGGCAGCGCAAACCATTTATCATTTGCTGGTTTTAGTCATATAACATTTTGTGGTGTTTGTGGTTGGTTGTTGATTTTTTTAAGGCCTTCAAACAAATTATCCTTAAACCTATTCTAAAAAAGACATTGAAGGGACGACGGACTTGACCTTAAACTCATCCGGTATCAAGTTATGATAAGGCCGGAGGTGGTAGCGCACTTCAACTGGAATCCTCAACTGACTGAGGAACTAGCTATGACCTTTTAATGTCAGAACACAAAAATTAGTTGTTGTTATGGCGACAGACTTGGGAAAGATTGAGGTAGCTAGCCAGGTGGACTTAAATAAAATCCTACACACCAAGCACAAATGTGTACTTCCCTAGGGATCGAACAGGGGACATCTGAGTCTCATAGCTTTGCTTGAGGGGACCACTAGACCACAGAGGCGGTCAAAAAATTATAAGAACCACTATGAGTATCACGAGTGTGCCGACGATTGGTTCACAGTCGTTTACTTTACGACATGACATTACTTAACTGACTTTATGCTGCCAAATTTAGTAGGTAGTTTTCTAAGTTTTAATAAATTTTTTTCTACTGTTCTCGCTAGAGACCATAGTTTTCATAAACCTGTGGTAGCCACACAGTTCTGCCGCGAATTTCACCAAAGATCTTGTGATTCAGGATATCCATTTTGATTGTAGTGATTTTTAAACTTTCTCAAAACACATAAAAAAAACAACCAAAAGAACGTTTGTTATGGTATTTAGGTAAACCGATTGCTTCTACTACTACAAGTAAGTAAAGAGTTAGCTCGGTCCAACGTCATATCAGCATAGTCCAGTGTCCAGACTACCTCTAGTCATATTTGGCCACAAGAAGAGCTTTTAACTATCTGAACATTTCGCCAGCAGGCTTCCCGCCACACACAGCTTTGGAGGCCTTCCAAGCCTGGTTTTGCTGAGGAATGCTCACTCTTCGTAAAACGATCAAGGCTGACTGTCGACTAGATTTGCGTCGGTATCTCTGAAAATGTTTTCTACGAGAGACCGATTGACATACCTTTACCACTTGATTACTTACATTTTCATTACAAATTTCACACGCACAATGATATTTCAATTATTGTTACACTTCAATAGCTAAAACAAATCGAAACTAAAATTTTGTGCATTGTATATGCACCACCGCGACACACTGTTTGTACTTACGTAAGAATTTGTTACGACAAAAACTACTTACGCTATTAACATAAAATAGTGTAAGTAGTTTTATAATTAATATATAAGTTACTATTGTTACCATTTATTTAGGTCAAGTGTTTGTGCCCGCATAAACCCACTTCGATATAGCTCAATGCATAAACCAACTTCGATATAGCTCAATGCATAAACCAACTTCGATTTTTATGGCTCTATCAAAAAAAATTACCTATATTTTACACTAAAGGAAAAATAAGTTGCTATATACATATAACTGTTTTCGTCTCATTGAAGCGATCTCTATAAATAAAAAAATATAGGGTCACGTACTTGTTGTTTGTTTGATTGTAAGTCAATACGGTTGTAGATGTATGATGTATCTTGAATTTTTTTTGCCCTTAGGGATAGACAATTTGAACTATTACGAAGCTTCCGACAAAATATCCAATTCAGGCACAACAATCTGAATTTTCGACAGGTAGATGTATATTATTAACTACGCGAGATAGGAATACACATAGGTGCTGCTATTAAACAATAAAATCATTAGTACCCACAAATGCTTTGGGCGAAATCTATGACCGTAGTTTCACTAACCGGTGTTTAATCCAAAGCTACGACATTTCATTTCGCGCGGAATTTAATCGACAAAGCAAACCCATTAATCCCAGATGCCAGCACTAAATCACGGTACAATTTGTGTCGAATCGAATGAATTCAATTGCGATGGACGTGGTCGGTGATTGCGCTCGATTAGTGTCACATCACTAGTATTTAGGCGACTCATGTTATTACTCCGATATTATTTGAACCGACATATTACTTTGTGAACAAAAAGATATCCAAGTGAGACCGTTTGATACAACGTGTCTTTAAAATCGGCTTTTTATAAGATTATGACCATCCAGCTAAGAAACACAAGCCATTCTTAAGGTGTCTGTTATGGTCTATATCAGACACTATCGACTCTCTCTATCCCACTTTTTACCATACACAACACCCGGGACACACGACGAAGCATGACCTAAGTAATTATCAAATAATCAGGTGGAAAAACCTCACAATGAACAAAATAGCCCTTTCTTTTTCCCTAACCGTAAAAATTGATTCACAAACCACCCGTAAATCATCTTTTTATCTTGCATATTCAAGAGAAGGTAGGTACTATCTGTTCCGGTCAGTGCGTCTCAAAGGATAGTGTTGTACTGTATCAAAGCTAGTGATGTAGTTGTATTCAGGTTCAAGCGACTCGTTTCTTTCAGGTCGCTGCTTCGCAACTTAATTATGTCAAGGGAAGAGACATTTTACACAAGATTAAAAAGTTACAATATTATTAAGCTTTGTGATTTTGGACAGGCAAACTGAGTGACAACTATGAGACTAAAAAGTGTTTGAGGTTGCCTATTTTTGGGATCACGGAAATTATAGTAACTCACTCGTTTTCCAATTAATCACTAACCTATTGTCTGCGCCAACGCCAAATAAGAAAACATATCGTATCTACAATCTACTCTACATACCTAGGTGTATACCTACAATCTACTCTACATACTCTACATCATATTTCTAGGTAAAATGGCAATAAATCATTCCAAAATCAACATTTTTCGATTGCCTGTTGTGTTCAGTATTTTTAACCAACTGTTAAAAGAGGTTATCAAGTTAAAGTATGCAAGCACTCAATTGTTCAACGAAATTATAATAAAATCATGTGCCAACACGTTTCGCGTTAATGGTTAAATTGCATTTGCCAGTTCACGTCCCATCCCTAGCCCCAGCCTCGGTATTCGTTTCAGTTAAAACTTTCCTCTATGTAGGTCATCGTTTGTAACAAATTCACGCATGTTCCGCGTTTAATTCATTAATAAAACTTATTAGCGTGTTCAAATGGCTCGGAGTATAGTTGGTTTTTGTACTCCAACACAAACGCAGTTTATCGTTCATTTCAAAATGGCATATTGGATTTTTTTTAAATGCAAGTATAATCGAATAGACATAATCTCGATTAAAAGAGCTTCACTTATTCTGAACACAGCATTTAAAGCAATTATGCAAAAGCTTGATTGTATAGGAAAATTTTACATTGACTCATTCTTCCTATCGTTTACTAGTTTTAACCACAGATCAAAAACTATGTATTCTAGTTTCAACAGCAACCTTCAGAAATCCGTTGTAAATACCAACGATTTATGTTTTATTTATGGTAACTTTTAAACTACTTGTTTAAATTATGTTGTGTTACAGACAAAGTTTTTCTAGAACTGTTTCAGGAAAACAAGTCCACGATATGAAAAATATATACATGTGACATTATGATGGTATATTATAGAAGAGCTACTAAGGTAATTATTTAAGGTACTACTGTGTGCCTTTTTAAAAACAGCATACACTTTTGAAACTTAAATTCATAGTAATTATTCAGCTTAACCCGGTAACAAGATGAACCAGGGTATAGTATACCAAGCCTCGCAGCTCAGCTGGTAGTAGCTCTGCCTTCTAAGCTGTAGTTGTAGGTTCGATTCTCACCCAGGTCAAACATTTGTGTGATGAATATTTAATGTTTGTTCTGTGCATGTGTTTACATAAAAAGTATGTAAGTATGATTTCCGTAATCTAGTTCCCATGTAACAATCTATGCTAAGTTTGGGACTACATGGCGCTGTGTGAAATTAATGTCCTGTATTATTTATTTATAGTGAACCTTACACGAAGCACTTGCTATCGCGGCCTTAGCAAAAACAAGTGTATTTGTGTATAGTGGCCATGAAACTCGATGCAGCCAGATGCCTCTTACTCAAATCTGAGCTGAGAGGTCATTGACCTCCCTTTCTTCGTGTTCACGTATTTGCAACTCATCAGTATTTCGATACACTGCCAAATTGGCAATCGCACACGATCAAATTTCAGCTCTATTATCTACTTAGTAAAGCTTATACCGGCTCAGTGGAAGTTGGGTTACTTGTTTTATCGCCTACATAGCTACATGGCTTTCTAGGATCCGTTCTTTCGAAACAGTAAGCACTTGTAAACAAGGTTTTACATACACTTCGTCTGTAAGTAGGCTTCTGGTTATTCTACGACTGGGAAGCGCTTGACCTTCATCACCTCACCTGGTGTTAGGTTGATAACGACAACAGACTAAACACTTGCTATAAATGCCTTTTAATGCCAGAACACAACAATTAAACCGAAACACAGTATGCTGTGTTTTTAAGGGTATGGTTGCCAGTGAAATTATGGGGCTTAAAACAATGCCTCAAGTTGAAAATGCAACGCAGTACAGCGTATGTCATGTTCTTTGTGGATATGACCTACGCAGTAAGGCTTTGATTTAAGGCATGAGTTGCACTTAACATCAGATGGCATGCGTGCTTGTTTCGTCTTCATGTCATGTAAAAAAATAGATGTATGGCAATTATAGCGACAAACATAAATAGTAAAACGGTGATGACAAAAAATAAGCCCTACCACCAATCAATAATTATGTAAGTAATCGATTCTTGTTTAGTTATTTGGTTGGCTTGCAATTTCTTTACGGGTTTTTACAATTACTTTTATCGTTTAATTCTAACATTTACCGTGACCTAGAATACTACCAGTTATTTCTTCTTTGCAATAATCTACGTACCTATGAGACCTGTGCACGTTTGTATAAAATATTCGTTTGAAAAAAGTACGAAGACTCACCTGCGGCGAGACACCGAGCATCTTGAGACTGGGCGGGATGTTGCTGAGCTGAGTCCGGGGCAGCACCACGTGACCGAAGTTGACGGTGAACGCTTCGCACCACACCGCCAGGTGACCGATGTCGAACACAGTCAGCTCCTGGAAATATCTCATGTTAGGACCCCGGCTTCGATTACGAACAGGCGGTAGATTTGACGTTTCAAAATGATCCTAAAAAATCTTAATTAATAAAAAAAAAATAACTTTGACTTTGACTCTTTTGAAAGTACGGAACAACCAGATTTTCAAACGATCTACGGTCAGGTTTTCGTTCAAGTCATCTCCTGGGAAGTTTCTTCAAATCCTTTTATAAGCCTCTACACTATAAAGTGATGCTAAAATTATAAAAGAAACACAACGAAATGAATGAAAACTAACTACTTAAGAACTAGTGGGTTTAAGCAGTTTTTTTAAAAGCATTTGATTATTTTTTTAGGCCAATTCCTCATAGTGTTTTGGTTTGCACATACCCCGGGCAGCGTCAGCACGATTGTCTTGTTGTCGTACTTGCGCAGTGGAGCCTCCTTGCCGTGCTCGTCGGGGATGCGGATGCCCTGCGGAGATGGCTTGTCGCCGCGGCCCACCCAGAACTTCGCGTCTGCAACAACACACACACACCATTTGTTTTTTTTACTGTACTACGAATAAGCGCTTGGCCTTTATCTCACCTGGTTTCAAGCTATGATAAGGGTGAATCGCACTTCACCCGGAGTCTCATGTTCGAGAAACCGGCTATCTTACCTCTCAATGACGGAACACAACAATTTAGAATTGTTGACATGGCAACAGACTTAGGTAAGATGGTGGTAGGTAGCCAGGCCAAGATCCTACCACCAACCAAACCAAGCACAATATTGTACCCCACTGGGGAATCAAACCCGGGACATGTGGATCTGATATCAGTGAGCAAAACACTAGACAACAGAAGCGGTAAGTTCATATAATAAGTAAATTAAATAAATCTGCAACATTAAGCAGAAATGCCCGGTGTATTTCGATCAAAGCTTTTGAAAAGCGAACCAAGATCTATAGATAAGAAGTGACTTAAGAATGACTAGTGACTTCCATCAATCACACTAAAACTCGCTCGAGACTATTTACAAAACTACTAGTCGGTCTCCAGAAGTTAACAAATTTCCTCTCTGCCAGTTGAATATGCAAAAGATTCAGTTTGCTGCCGCGTCGTCGTTCGATGATGAAGTGCTAGTTTCAAACCTATTTTAGACACAGAAAAATAAAACTTCGTTCATCGCATGTAAGGTCTATATTCGTATTAACGGACAGGTGGTGGAAAATCAGCAGTATAAGTTCGTGAAATGGAACTTTGTCTAAGGTTAAAATACGGTGCATTTTCCTGTGACGATAGATTCGTCAAAATACTTCGCGCACTATGAATCATCTATTCTGAACTTTTGGCTGAAATGTGTTGGGTTAGTTCAGTGTCTCAAAGTCTAGGCTCCGGAGGAAGTTGCATTCTCGAGTTTGGGTAGGAATTTCGACTAGTAAACCTATAATTATTAAAATTCTATAGTACCTAGTCAAAATAGTACTGACTCAGTCCTGAGTATGTCGCCTGTAGGGATAGGACTAATTCTAAATTGTTTTGTTGTGGTAAAAAACCCACTCCGATTCAACTTGGAATGATATTTCTGGGTCTGAAATAAAAACAGCCATCTCAGAAATGTCACAGCGAATTTCCAACAAGGCGCGTCTGTATATATCTTAAACAATACGATTATGTTGGGATATTACCCAGCTCGTTCGAAATGTGTCCTTTGAAGACTTTCCCATATTTCTTCCTTAATAGGGCAATCTGCTTCGAACGGTAACCGCCCAAATCCACACAACGTGATAAGCGCCGGGACGCTACCGTGTCACCCCTAATAGATTCCCGTAACGGGAAATATTACCCCTAAATATAAATTTAGTTGAGAATATGCGAGCAATTTTTGCTGTTCTAAAATTATTATGCAAAAATGATTACAACATTATTTTTAGATGTAATAGAATAATAGTGTGGGAAATCAGATTAGCTGAAAAAAACATTTAAGTTGTGTTGCGAAACACATACTGTTTTTTTTGTAAAGAGTAAAGTGTAGTGGCATCAGCGAGAAGGCCGGGATTCATTTGAAAGAATTTAAAAATAATGAAATAAAAATAAAAACTCTATTATCATATTTATATTGATGCGATTTCGAATGCTATCATTTGAACGGTCAGCTAATTAATAAGAATTTATTCAGCTCCAACATTTATTTTGTCTCTTTCTACGAACCAGCTAACTGCAGACACGCCGAGGGTTCCGACCCACATTCAAGGTAAAACATCACGATTCTTGTATGAGGCCCCCTTAAATTTGAACTTTGATAACTGAAAATTTTAAATGTTATTTCTTTTACGGACGGATATTTAGACAGCTGAAGCTTAGTAATAGGGTCTTGCTGGCACATTTTTGTCTGGAACGCTAGAAAGAAAGGTGTTTCTAAATGCGAAAAAATCTACTCCGCCATAAGTTCGCACATGCCGTCAAAATATATCTTTGACAGATTTTTCTTGTGAATGACAAATTTGAATGAACTTATATTATTTTTGTACATAATTTAACAATTTTTATAATTTTACATAAATTTAGACGTTTTATTGGCTTGAGTAGGCTTAGGTTTCAACATTATGATTAGGTATATTATATTGATTTTAGTAGGTGATGTTTGCATGCCGTATGAGGCTATACTAAGTATCCCTAGATACTTTTCAAGATATAAGATCATTGTACGAGTATCTTTAAAATGAGAATGATTGAGAATGATAAAATAAGTTATGTTTTAGAGAACACATTAATACCTACAAAAAATCTGCAATACCATTTGTCCAACTATTATAGCTATGTCATATGTCACTATAACTACTTTTCACCCGACTGCCTCTGAAGGAGGGTTATTTTGTTTAAATATACTTATACCTACGCCGGTTGAAACTACACGTTAAGGTACAAATACCTTGGTATTAATCCTTATCCAAATAAATGACGTCACGGCTATTTCAGTACTTGTAGGCTGCTTTTTTAATTGTTGCACTCGAAAATTCCATTCAAAAAATATAGTAAGTTAAAATGAAATATAATTTTAAAAGTCCTTGATAGTTTTGAATTAAACTTTGCATAGTTATGACTGATATTTGTATCTTTGATATCCCTCCCCTCTCTAAAAGGGCGAAAAGGGCTAAAAATGTATTAGGGTTTATTAAGAAATTTTATATTTAACATTGACTGTAATGACTAGTAGAATAAAGTAGCCAGTGTTTATTTTTGTTTATTTTAGAGGAGAGTGAATTTAAAGAAATCAATAAATGCAGTTTAGTTTCTTTTAATTAATAAAGGAATGTTACTCCTTCAGGAAATTCGCTTTAAAGTGGTGTTTCTTTCAAAACACATTTACACCCCGGAACTCGAGACTTGCCTGGGCAATAATGAGGTCAACAAAAAAGCGAGCCTTTTGAGAAAATACTTTGTTTTGCAATGGGCTTATAGGGCCTAAAATGATAGTGATGAACTTTTGCTAAGTTTAATTGCGTGGGGTCAGCCGGTCATATAAAAAACTACAACAATGATGATGATATTATTTTAATGTTGTTTAAAGATAACAACAAAGTGACATATCGTGATACAATTTCCTGCAAAGCAACTATAATTGCCTGTCTGCAACATCCTTGTAACACGACACGCATGAAAACCTGTGCACCTGAGCGCGCCTTTTGCTAAATGAGACGTCGAGAAATGGGAAGTGTTGGGAAGTATCAGGAAGTGTCAGGAAGTCATAACACGGGGGAGTTGGAATCATTACCTCATCTTCCATTTGAAAGTGTTTGGAAGAGTGGGAATAAACGAAAAAGGCCTTGTGATTCTTACGAAACGATTTTTCAGGCATCTTGTGGTAATACGTTTGAGTGAAATGCTGTTTTTCCTAGTACCTATATGGTTAAATAGATTAGCTCGTTGGGTGCTGGTAAATATGGTGTATTGTTTATCAACGGTAGAAAGGTCAGCACACTCCCAGTTAAGTTTATTCAACACCTAAACTATGGTTGCCACTCAGGCTAAGATGATGCAATGACCAATTTTTTACATTATGAAAGTCATTGACCTCTAGCCTTATCTATCTCTAAACCAGAGCTTTCTCAGAAAACCATTTGTATCTTTATATGACCATTAGAACAGAAAGACTTACACTTGACCACTCTAAACACTTTTAAAGTTTCACATGCTCGCATACATGTCGTATGTATTAAGTGATTACGTTTATCTCGTGAAAATAACACAGAAAAACTAAATGACCAAATAAATTTCAAACCGCTCCATCTAGCCCCCAACTAAGCAAAGCTTGCAACATGGGAATAAAATTACGGATAGACACTTATAGAATACAAAAAGAAAACCATATAACACCCAAACATAAAACAAACATTTAGATTCAACTCAAATGTCTGTCCTAGATGAGAATCGAACACCAACACACAAACAGCTTTGCCTTCAGTGCAGCTTGCACTGAAAGCAAAGCTGTGATGCTTGTCCAAAAGCCTACGCTGAGACAACTATCTATTCTCAAATCGTGTTTAGTAAATAAGAAAATAATTTCGAAAAATTTCAATTTCTTTATCATTGTTACAAATGTCACGTCATTTTCCAAATAAAAAGTCCATTGTTGCAAAAATATTATTCAAATTAAACAACAATGATAATGAATCATCCTGACGTCGCCCAAACATTGGCTGAATGAATTAAATATACGCCATATACACACACTTTGATTATCGAGGTAGGCGCTCAGCGCTTATGGAGCCGCTGAAGAATTAATTATTCCCTGAAATTAATGACTGTTCCGACAGGTCCATGCGCGGACGAAAATCCGCGAAAGTGGCACAGCACATCGAAGAGACAGCTGGTGTCATCCCTCCACTACAAGAAGGTAGTAGCACACACGTTTGATGCTGTATCTCCGTATTGTAAAATAAATATTTGCAACGAATGTTGCCATTGCAACATTCGTTGCAAATATTAAAATAAATATTTGCAACGAATGTTGCAATGGCAACATTCGTTGCAAATATTTATTTTACCTTATTTACTATATATTTATTAACTATATTTTTATTTAACTTATTCCTAGTTACAGTAACAATTGGCAAAAATCATTCATAGTAAAAACCTAAAAAATAAAATCACACATAGCATCAGGTTGACGAACTCAGGTTGTAATAGTTTTAATCGCCTTCTTACAAAGTGAGGTGCGTTTTGTATTGTATTGTAGTAGTACAAGAAAAATATGACAAATATAACAACTATGAAAAATACATTTCAGGAGTGCGCGTGCGCGTTGATGTCTATTACATGGCGTAGACACCGCGTAGCACTCCTACGTAGACACCGCGTAGCACTGCTACGTAGACAACGCTGCTCTACGGGCTATGTAACAGCTCTTCTGTCGTCCAAACTCTTCCTGCCAACTTGTCTTCAACCTAACTAACATTTATACTTCTTTTTTTTGCCATTTTGGTCACATTGTTCAGATGAAAAAAAAGTCGCTTTGTGACCAACTTGATGATGGCAGCAATTGTTCAAAGCTGCACTGACCCTGCCGTTCTACAGTCTGTGTTCGTCCGCTTGAGCTAACCTCGTAAATTGTAACTGTCCGCCCGCATACTGTGGATTTTGTATTGGAAAGCTGTTAATAAGGGACTTATGCTGTTGTAAGCTTAAACCAGCGTGTTTTTACGAACATGTAACTGTGCTTATGGATGGTTTATTGAATGATTATAAATGTTATTTTTTTTATTATTTTTGCTAAAAAACGTTAAACTAAACAGATGTTGTTTAGATACCTTGTTTTGCAAAGCCAACCTTTTTCTGATTTTATTCTCCAGAGAAACGCCGAGAATACCGAGACCGATTCACTGAAAAGCAACAGCTAAGTTGTTCAGCATTGTTTGCAGATGCTGCAGTCATTGTGAGATATATTTACCGTTTATGTTGATGCCCTGTCAATTCCAACTCTGAACAATTTGGCGAATCTAACATCCCCTTGTCTCACTCCGCGACGCAATTGGATAGATTTAGTCTACTGGTTTTGGACTTGGATAGACATGGTGGCGTATGAGCATTTCAGCACTTCGGTGTATCACCAATCAACATGGCATTTTAGAACTGTGAGAACGTGGTCTATGGTGCCATATCCTCCCCGATACACAGCTTACTCTGGTGGTTGAAATTAGTCTAGTCTCCGTGCGAGACGGTTTGTGACGACCCTAGATTTATATCTAGGTGTTTATAGATATGGCTAAGGAGTGAGATCGGTCTATAGTCTTTCAGCAAGGCTTTATTGCCTTTTTCGAAAAACAGCACCAAGACACCCCTACTCCACGCCTTTGAAGTTCTCCCGTGGCTCTAAACAAACAGAGTTGAAAACACGTTAGAGCTCCTTTAGTACAGCAACTCCCTGCCATTAGAAGGTACGAAGTGATTCCATCTTCTCCAGAGGCCGTTCCATTTTTAAACTGTCATAAGGCCAAGTCAACCCGCAAATGTTCACCTTCGGGAAGTCATCAGTATAGCGGGTATATGTGGCTCGGTTTTCCTTGTTACTAGACTTGGGACGTGTTTCTTGCGAGGCGTATAATTGTCTGTAGAAGTCCTCGATCTCGGCAAGAACCTCCTTGGAGACGACCTTTTCTCCACTCGACTTTATAGTACTTTAGACTTTATAGAAGTGTCAGGTTTTTTCAATACAAAGCGTATTAGAGCGTCGGAGGTCGAATTGAATGCGCTACGAGATAGTTTTACTTACAGCCTGGTGTTCTGAAATCGAGGGATTTACTGGCATCTCAAGCCGTTTCTCCTTTAGTCGAATTATTTCATTCGAGAGTAGGATAGCCACTGAAAAGGTATTCAATCCATCTCTTAGCTCCAAGTCAGGCCAGCTCCAAAGCAAAGATCAGCTTCATATGCATACAAAGTTTCATTTTGATTTGACAATTAGATGTAGGTTAAAATTGATATCTCAGATTTTAATACATTGTAACAAGTGAAGCTAACAAAAACGTGTAGGGGCGGCGGCTGATTCAGCCGAGGATCACAAAAGACGCAAATATAGTGGTCTCGACAGAGCTTACCTATTTGGGTCCATGGGGAGCCGGTGCCCTCCGAGTTTTCAAAAATCTTGCGGGGCTTTTGATTGAGGCGACACGTGACCCAAGGGCTGGCTATTATTTAGACCAGTGAATTAGCATAGCTATTCAGTGTGGCAATGCAGCCAGTGTCGTGAGCACGCTTCCGTCTGGTACTGGTCTGGAACAGTTGAGTTACCTATAGGCTGTTTGTAACGGTCCATAGGTAAAACGACTGCTTCCTTTGTACATAATGAGTTTAAATTTACATTTCATATTTAATGTTTGTGAATCGATGTATTTAAAAATAAAATAAAAACGTTTTCGTTAGTTTTGTTTGTTCCAACGTTGAACACAGAACCGATATTCCGAAAAATAATTTTCGGAAGTTGGTTACTATAATAATTATTAGCATCTATTTGTAGTATTCAAACACGGATTGGAGATTTTTAACAGATTGTATTTTACAGTCAAAACAATTTCACTGCGTCACAATATAATGTCACAATAAACGAAATTTATAAGTTTTCCACAGCTTTATTAAATTTATTAATGACTTCCTGCGATGAAATTTCATATTTTACTCCTCGAAATTTTCAGTAATGACAAAATATATCATTATCACACTACCCTCGCGCCAAAAATGCAATTACGCGGTCCAATTTGCTCCAGTTAATTAGCAGTCGTTCATATCGTATTCATGAGTTCGTATTAATATGATTTACATGTGGGTGGGGCGGTCTGTCGACGCGACCCAGCGACCACCACAGGGTACAACAAACAAAGATCCCGATATCTTTGAAACCTGTGAGAGCTTAATACTCTTAAAATCAACAATTTGAGTTGCATAATTGGTATAATGATCTAAAAACTACCTGTCATTTGGCATTATTACTCATGAACGCTCGTTAAGCAAGTTTGTCCCAATAAGTTGGTACCTATTCCATAGACCTAAGTATAATTTAAGTAACTTTTTGAGAGAAGAATAAATAAACAAACATTTTATAAACACACGTCAAAAATCTTTTCATCCACAGTCGTAAAGCAATTGTCTTTTTGCAGGGCAAGACATTAATTTCACACATCGCCATCTACGCCTAAGCAAAGTATATATTGGGGACAAGATTACGAAGTAGTACTTATTTAGTTTTTTGGTAATACATACTTATCATACAATACAACACCCAAATATAGAACAAACATCAATATTCAAAACACAAATGGTCATTCTGGGTGGGGGTCGTACCCACAACTGAGCGATGAGGCCTGTTAAAGCTTAAAATTACTATTGATTATTCCTTAAAGACGAACAGACAAGACACAGATAGCGAAAATTGCAAACTCAAAAACGACCGGGTACAAATAATATGGAACCTGTGCCAAAAATATCATAATGAGCTTGTGTAAAAACGTTTCACAGGCTGAATTTTAATGTAATCATTATCATACAGCTTGCCTAAATAATAACGATGTAAAAACTAAAAAGAAAACCGACTTCAATGAAGAATATGATACAATTTCGTTTTTTTTTCCAATTATTTTGATGACAGATAGACGGACAGACAGAAAGACGTGATCCTATATGGGGTCCGTTTTTTTCTTACTTTTGAGGTAATACCAAGAAATGCTCCAAGTTTTTTTTAATCAGTCCATGGTTTTGATCAATCGGGGAACATAAAAAAAAAAGATTCCTACGAATTGAGAACCTCCTTTTTTTTAATTCGGTTAATAAGGGTGTCAAAAACAAATTTGAAAAAGAAGTGTGTTTGTCTGTCTTCTAAACAAAAGTTTAGGGGGCATATTGGTATTGATGTTACATACCTGGCGCTTCTCCGTCGTAGGAGAAGTTGGGCACGAGCAGCGTTTGGGCGTCAACCACGATGACCGGGTCGGAGGCTACTCCATGCACGCCGCGTAGGGCGCCCACCTTCACAGAGCGAGGGTACTCCAGCTCGCGGGGGATTGACACATCGCCGAAATTCACCTGGATCAAAATCATAATTGTTATTTTTCAGTACTATATCTTTAGGATCAATTTGAATCATCGACTCTACCGCCTGATTGGAAACGAACACATATTATGCCATCCCTAAACGATCAAATAGCCATGAGCCACATTCTACCTTCACAATTGATTTACAACTGTTACGAAGTATTGGCCTATCGAGTCTACCGTCTCCGTTTTGAGATATATATTTTTTTTTAATGGCGAAGCCAAAGTAAGCCCAGCATTGTAATCCCCTGGGGATCGAACCCGGGACCTCTGGATGTGACACCGGTGTGCAAACCACTAGACCACTGAAATCATTGAATGTAAATATGGTCGGTTTGCCGTTCACCCGTTTTATATTCTGCCTTCTTTAATATTTCAGTAATTTTTTGCCTCTCTTTGAAATGAAATAATACCTAAATAAATAAATAAATAAACATAAATATATTACAGGACATTAATTTTACACAGCACCATCTAGCCCCAAACTAAGCAAAGTAATATGGGAACTAGATAACAGATATAATACAAAAATACTTTTTTTTTGTAAATACATACTTATAATACAATACACACCCAAACATAGAACAAACATCAATGTTCATCACACAAATGTGTGTTTGTCCAGGGATTAAATCGAACCGATAGTGTTTGCAAGAGTGCAGGCTCGTAAATAAGCAGTTACTTCCACCAGGCCTGGGGCAGTCGGTGAAACAATTGGCGACCGCAGCTCGATACAAGACGAGTAATGAAACCACAACCATGCGGAGCCCGCAGGGTCGCTCGCGGCCCACTGTTCTCTACATACAGCACATAGTTTATTTACTGGAGTGCAGGCTTGAAAGAACCTGTAGCTTTTGTTACCTACTTGTCTTATATAACCCAAAAGCTTGAAAAATAAAATCAACGTTCGCTTTTTATTTGGTAGATGCTAAACAATCCCTTCTGAATGTGTAGTAAGGCCTTTTGATTGTAATAATGTTCAATAATTGACTTTTAGATTCGAATGGTGAATCAGCGATGAACCAGTAAAATATAATTACATACGAGTAACAACATCAATTAGTGAACTGCCCATTCAGACTGAGCGGTTCTAATTTACCTTCACTTAAAAAATAGCCTAAGTTTTATTAACATAACTATCGTGGATCAACGAATTCATTTTTGGACATACGGGAATTTCCACGAACCTTATTATTGAAACGTTGGTGTTTTACATCAATAATAAGGTTCGTGGAAATTCCCGTATGTCCAAAAATGAATAGCCTAAGTGTGAAATTCTTTACTGCTTGAATTGTTTTTCGTGAAAAAATCGTTAAGGTCTAAGGTTTCTTTAAGGCAAGAGTGAACATCCGTCCACATCCGTCACTAAACATCAGGTGAGATTGTGGTCAAACGATGGTCTATCCGTCCTATAAAAATATACTTACAGCATATTCATCGCACCAGATGGAGAACCACTTAAGGTCTCGCAACGTCTTCCCGTCAGGCAGCGTGAGTGTCAGTCCCTCCCCTCGGTACCGCCGCAGGGGGCCGGTGCCTCCTCGCTCGTCCCGCAACCGGAGGGCGCCCGACGGACCTACGCTCTTCGAAGCCCCCACGTAAAAGTAGGCCGCTGTGGATTGACAGAATCAGTTAGCGATCGTTAATGTTCTGTGTCATCGTCATAATCACAGCAAGAATATTAGATTGTTGCACTGAGCATAAAGTACCAAGCATCTTGTGGCACTGAGTAGTGAGGGCTTTCAAAACAGAGGCTCGAAATCTGTTTTATTTTTCAACTTATCTACAGCAAGATGTCAGTCATAAGACAATACCGCCTCGCGCCGATTTGTTTTTGTACTATTATTTATATGTTTCATAAGTCTACAAATTTCAAAGACTTTTAACTTCTTGTGTCAAACCTCCTTGATGCCACTTTATTTATACGCCGGGGACGTTATGATAAGGCCGAAGGTGTAAGCGCTCTTCACCCGGTATCCACTACATGACTGAGGGACTGAGGCTTTCTAGTTACGTTAATTTTTTGGATGAAACATTAAAAACCATTCAATCAACCTTTTTGAAAGAGATGTTTCTAGTTGCATAGATATGTAACCCCTTCTATTTTTAAAACAATGAAGATGTATTTTCCACGTGGTATTTTAAACAGTTTTTTTATCAGTCTTTTACGATCATGAAACTGCCGTTATATGTTTAAATTTTTAGTAAGGTTGAGGAATAGTCTTTTGCAGGTAACGAGACTCCTTTCACTAGAGTACTGGCTGATGTTTTTTTGATGAAGTAAACTTAAGCTTTATTAACACCTTAACATTATGACAATGTATAGGTCATCCTATAACTAGCACGAGGTTCTTGCCTTTCTCTTTCTTGTTTGGTCGCAATTATAAGCAATCAAAAGTTGACGATTCAATATGCTCCCTCAAAATATTTCAAAATAAAGAATTGAACATAAACTTAGGGTTGGTAATTTAAGTAATATTCTTCGCTTGGGTTGTCATCGGGGTTGAACGGGGATCATTCAAAGCATGCTTGAATGTTAGAAAAATCTATATATTCAAATGATTTATAACTATCATTACAGGATTGACCATAATCACTATTAGCAGTCAACAAATTCAATGTAAATTCGTTCATGTTACGTGATCTCAGGCCGTCCAAAACACCCGCATGCATATTGCAGATTACCCTACAGCCACTCGCTACAAACAGACAGGCCGACGCTAAGGACAAAGCATTCCTGGTGACAGGTAGGTACCTAACTATTTGAATTTACATATTATACCAACGAGGTTATGTCACTTTACGAAATGCTATTCAAAATGCCAGTTGAAACCTCTACTACGTTAGTATTCTGATATTGTTAACAAACCTCATAGCTCAGTTGGTAGTATGTAACTCTGCCTTTTGCGCTGTAGGTTGTGGGTTCGATTCCCACCCAGGACAAACATGTGTGTGATAAATATAGATGTAACTCTTTAAGGGTTAAGCTCGCCTCTGTACATCTGTTTTCTTATATAGATGATTAAATCAATATCTATGTGTACAATAAAGAATAACAAGAATTACAAGATGTTTGTTCTGTGTTTGGGCGTGGAATTGTATGATAAGTATATAATTGTATGATAAGATTTACAAAAAAAGTATTATATCCGTGATCTATATAGTTCCCACATTACAAGCTATTCTTAGTTTGGGGCTAGATGGCGCTGTGTGAAATTAATGTCTTGTAATATTATTTTTTATTACTATTTATTTTTATCTGTGCCGCTACATAACTATTTTGGGGATTCGGAGAATGGCAATCCATTATAGAGGTAATTATTGTTATCAACAACATTGTACTGGGCAAGAATGGCTGGCGGATGATATCGCCTGTTTAATTTACTCATTATAGCCCAACACGGTAATCAAATCTGCAACTTATTTCATCTGTTTGTTAGCATTTAGCAACACAAAGTTTTTCAAAAGAGCCACATAAATTAGTCCTTCCCTAATAAATAAACACGGCTGTACAAAGTGCCAAAGTTCCTAAGCAGCATCCACCGTAAGGAGGTGTCGTAAAAACTTTCCTTATTAACCACCAGTAGAGGTGTTTGTGGTTTTTCTCCACATAAATAAGAAAAATAATTGTTTCTGTTGTTTGTGGGCATAGAACAGAGACCGAGTTCAAGCGATTTAACAACTAAGCTCGATCTCCCTAATCTCGTCTTATTCGAATAGCAATATGAATATCATGTAAATTATTTTGCATGATGCGTGATCACCAATAGTGTGTTTGATAGTCTCGCATGCCACATGTATTATTCTTTACCAGACCTAATGTCACTTTCAGAATCCACATCACGGCATCAGTTTAGCGTACATAATAAATAAATAAATATTAAAGGACATTAATTTCACACAGCGCCATCTAGTCCTAAACTAAGCAAGCCTTGTATATGGGAACTAGATTACGTAAATAATACTTAGTTAATATTTTTCTTACACCCAAACACAGAACAAAAATCAATATTAATCACAAAAATATTTGTCCTTGGCAGAATCAAACCCACAACCTATAGCGCAGAAGGCAGAGCTACTAGCAACTGCGTTGTGAGGCTTGTTAAACTTAGATTTTTTGAGAGAAATAAAATGTAAACTGTTATTTTACAAAATTCAGCTACATATTTTATCTCTGCTCGTATAATCTGTATCGGTTGTAGGACGCGATCGACCTCGGCCAATCTTCGAATGGTGTTTTTGAAAGGATTCTGGCGAAGTTCGTAAACTTTCGTTTGATTATACGCGGTACATCTGTGCGCACACAATGTTTTAACTTGCCAAGTGTCCGCACTGAGAAAAACAACATATTCAGCATGCAATGGTGCAAATACAAGGCACTGGCTCTAGTTTAGCGCCAGACTTTGGCAGGAGGGTAGTTGCTAGCAAGGTGGACCTGTACAGGTCCTACAGGGTTGTAATCATTCAGCCCTAACCGCTAGCAAAAGTCAGCGATTCCGTTGCCCGCGGTCGACCTCTAAGAGGATCCCATACTCTCAAGAAAAAAAGTTTCAGGGGATGCTACGACCACCTTAAAGAAGTCAATTTTTACTCGCGTGCTTTATTTTTCGCAGTGCGACCACTTGCCCCTTTAGATGATCTTCAAAGCAATATAAACCTTGACATTAGCCACTTAGGTAAGTTTTTGCTTGCTGGTAGGGGCTTGAAATAAGTGCATAAGTTTGTTGTGATATTATTGTAGGGGCTCAGCGTTCACGGTTATTGAGAAAATCCAATGTCAGGGTGGTTTGTCACTGTTGTTTAGACGCTAAGGCTGCTTAACAGTAGCATCATCATCATTTAAATTTATCTCGTCTAGATCTCACCTGGTAATTCGCAATAGCGCCTTCCTAAATAATAACTGACCTTCACTACAATCTCTAACCCGCCTGATAAGCCTGTATGGTGTATTATTATCCAATGATGGAC
Organism: Venusia cambrica; assembly: GCA_951394065.1. NCBI lineage: Eukaryota > Metazoa > Arthropoda > Insecta > Lepidoptera > Geometridae > Venusia > Venusia cambrica. The sequence continues at coordinate 10,054,925 of OX596040.1, forward strand.
GGTCACGCCAGTGCATAAATACCAAAAATAACACACAACTACAGTTAGTTGTGTAAATTTTAGTATTTTAACGTCTTTTCTAGTAGTATTCTTATGGCATCGTTATAATACATCCATTGTTAGGGGCTAGATGGCGCTGTGTGAAGTATATGTCTGGAATATATATATATTGTCTTCCAGGTGCACCGTACTGTATAAGCATTGTGTAGTCTCTCGACAATGATGTCTTTTAGATTTAACCCTACTAATCAACATATACATAAATAATACTAGAGGTGTTGAAATAATACGTCTCTATGTGATATGTATGTGAAAATTAATCTTTAAAGTCGTGACAAGTTGGAGACTACGCGGCGGAAAGCATAATTGAGGCAGACCAAAAAAGCGGTGACCTTTATAACCACAAAAACTGGGATCGGAGAAAAAAGTCGGGAAGGCCTTGGCTACTGCTGAGCATAGGATAGTTTACGTCAGAGCAAAAAGTCTACAGGTAAAATTATTCGAACCAAAATTAGATCAGATCCAGAGATTTGCTCGATCAACTAAAGTAGTATTGAACCTATGGCTTAAGTACGCCAACAAATAACATAATACTCACTGGGTCCTTCTCCATCGTAGTGGAAATCTTGTAGGTATAAGGTTCGGCTGTCGATGGCGAACACGCGCCCACGCACGCCGTGGTGCAGTGATGAGAGGGGGCCGATCTCCTTGCCGAAGTAGTTCGAAGCTCCGAGGGAACTGCCTGTAAAAAATGCAGACAATCATTTATAAGGATTCCAGACACATACACATCTTACAGTCTCATCAATATTGTGGCATTATCGTTCACGTGGGCAGCACATCATACAAGTTTTTTTAACCGGGTAGGTATTTTACCACTCATCAACATCATCAACTCAGCCATTGACACTCGCTGCTATCAACTCTTTTTACTCACCTTTTTATACATCATATCCGAATAAAAAACCAGCTCCTATCATGGATATTGGTAAAAAATATGCTCTATTCCAATCTAATCCATTAAACAAATCCATCAATGGATCTGTTTCTACTTGTTGATCCCTCTATAATTTTAATAATAAAATAAAATAAAAAAAATGTTTATTTTAAGCTCAGGCTCATAATGGGAAAACACAATCAAATTAAATTACATTAATAACACAATAATTAAATTATCAAAACAATACACATAATAATCAAATAATAATAAAATTACAACATAAGACAATAGAGACACAGACAGACACAAATAAAATACAACGTGAGGTGATGGCACCCTGGCTACGCCACCGTCGTGTGCAGGCGTATCCAGTGCGCCAGCAAAGGTGATTCTGACATCGTGCTCAGCTGATGTTGGTGCTCCCGCGCAAGCGCTTCAACAGTGACGCATACCGTTTCCTCATAATAGCGTGGAAACCATCGGTACGTGCGTCACAACACATTCCCGACGCACTGCAGTAACGCGGCAGCCCCAACATCACCCTAAACACGTTGTAATACTGTACGCACAGTACGTTGTACGTCTTTTTTGTGTACTTAACCCACAGGCTGCTCGTGTATAGTGACTGACAGTAGGCCTTAAAGAGAATTTAGAGAAATTTTATGACTATATATCTTTGTTCGAAAATTTATGGAAAAAATATATGTTTCATGGCAGGCCCATGTCAATGGATGATGATGATGACGTTCATTTGTGTTGATCAACATTTTACAATGTGTTCTATTTCGTGAATGACGTAATTTCGGTATAGAAGCAGCCTTATGGCAATGTTCCTCTCACGTTACCAAACGCAAACCGGGGCCATTAACTAGTGTATATATTTAATGTGCCGCACGTTATAATTATGGACATTAATGGCTCAGTCAATCGTATGAAGCAACTTTAATTATAATTAAAGTGTGAACAGCACACAAATATTTGTAAAAGTTTTGCAAGAGTATTGCCTTGCATCATACAAGAGTTTTCTCATATCTCTTTACATGTAATGGGTAAACTTTATTGATACTTAGTTTATGAGAGTGGATTTTATACCTCTATGTCTATATAATTCTGACACATCCCCTAGATCACTCATATAGATATGTCATGGTCGTCACGCTTCGCATTCGGATATGTGCTTTCCATATTGTATTTTATTATATTGTATGATAATTAGGTATTTACAAAAAAAAATGTGTTATAGTATTGTATCCGTAATCTAGTTCCCATATTACAAGCTACGCTTAGTTTGGGTCTAGATAGTGCTGTGTGAAATTAAAGTCCAGACTGTTGAGGATTTCGGGTGAAGTGCGCTTCCACGTTCGGTCTTATCATAACATGAAAACCAGGTGAGATGAAGGCCAAACCCCCGTAGTTCAATAAAAAACTCTCATAGTTTAAGTGCCAATAAAGTGTATCGCAATGTAAATAAATATGAGAAAACTCTGATATCTTTACACATTTTTTTTGGGTTGTAATGATGATAATGATGTATTTCACCGTTTGGAAGCAAAGCATCGCCAATTCAACAATTCGAGTTGGAACCACGGATTTGTTCGTATTCTATCAACGCTAAGGACACGCACACTTATTATGTAAATGAATATGAGAAAACTCTGATAGTCACATTGTACTCCTTGAAAGAAAAATATCTAACAGATTTTTTTTTTAGGCTGTAATGACGATAATGATATATTTCACAGCTTGAAGCAATGCGACAAGCCTCATAGCTCAGTTGGTAGTAACTCTGCCTTCGGCGCTGTAGGCTGTGGGTTCGATTCCCACCCAGGACAAACATTTGTGTGATGAATTTAAATGTTTGTTCTGTGTTTGGGTGTTGTATCATATAGTACGTATGTATTTACAAAAAGTATTTAATTATTTTATCCGTAATCTAGTTCCCATATTACAAGCTATGCTTAGTTTGGGGCTAGATGGCGCTGTGTAAAATTAATGTCCGGTAATATTTATTTATAAAAAAAAAAAAAAAAATGCATCGCCACCAATACGAGTATCTTGGTTACACAAGGATTTGCTCAGTTTGTTTTTTGCTAAGCACCCGCACTGTTGTTTTTACTTACTTTTAAATACGTTACGTTCTACCATAAACACGTAGTAGCTACTCCACTCCACCGGTTCACACGAGAAAGTGCTCGAGAAACCGGCTCTCACGTGAGTACCGAGACGTGACACGCGCTTCACCCGGAAACAGAGACATAGATTAACTACAGCCGCTATTTTACAAAACTTCGCTCAAGTATGAGCATCTACTTGCAGATGTTGCTTCAATGTCATTGTGATTATAGCTCCACTTGAGCGGAGGGAAGGAATAAGGACCTATTAACGCGTAACAACCCTTAAAACCCTCAAATTTATGAAACTTTTCGGAAATTTAATTGGTAGATACCGTGTTTTTTGTTCAGATCTATAGATTTATGTTTTCAACGTTACTAAGATTACATTTTGCAATAGAAATAGGCTGAAGGGACTAGTGGAATAGGACTGCAGAACAGCCTGAACATTACGCCTTTCATATCTTAAAATCCCATCACGTTAACTGTACGATAATAACGAGGTTTAACTTAATCACTCGTGTAAAGCTCGGCTTTCATCGCCTTAAGCCCAGCGCTATGCAAAGGTCCGCAAAGGTCACAGCGTGCCACACTATCAGTGGTAGCTACTGGTCAGGCCAGTGTCTTGTCGTGACTGACCTCTAATACTTACTTTCTACCTCTCTACATCACCACTGCACTGCACCACTTTACATCAACATATGACATTTCAAAATCACCCAATTAATTCCGTTTTTCGAATCAAAATAATGTGTTCTAATCGCGAAAGTTTAAAAAAGACCACCCTAATAATATTTATCTCAATAAAGTATCTTTTCCATGATTTAACATCTCATTAGTGCTACCTAGCTTTAGCATGATTTAGTTAGCTATTTGAATATACATTAAACTAATTTTTGGGCGCTTCGTGTACGAAACTGGCGCTTCCTAATTAGTTGCAATCGCAGACTTTTTCGTCCTTTTTCGTAACCAGTTGCGTTATAATACTTTTTTTATAAGAGATGTTTTTTTTCGAATCGAAATCGAAGTCTTTTTTGGGACGAGACCAAATGAGCTCCAGAGACATCAAGAGCAAGACCTTCGTCTGTGACTACTACAGAGCGAGTGACACAAGCTTGTGTCACAGATTGAGCTAGTATTAATATAGTTGTACCAGTTTTATTTTAATATGAACTTTCCCCTGTAAGTACTGTACGTTTACGTAGGTGTAATTGTTATAGATATGTGTAGCTACGCCCGTCAGGAGATAACGTGGGCAAGTGACTAATAGGTTGTGTTTAAATTTACGTAGCGAGTGTCATATCTCATGCGTTCGGATCTCAGTCGTCCACTAATTGTGCCATCCATGCATGCATCATTTTAGGAGAGTTTATTTTTATAATGAGGACATTTTTAAAGTGTCGTGTATATAAGTACCGTAGAATGTTTTTGTGGTAATAAAATCTCGCGCTTACTAACTTGGAACTTGCAAGTAGGTATTGCGAGTTTTACGGTGAGCTGAGGCAAAAGGTTATCAAAAGATCTATCGAATAAAATCCTAGGATAGCTTTATATAGCGCATTCATGAGATTGCTAATCGTGACTGACTATGAAGAACAGGTGAGACCCTTGGGATTCTAACTGGAAGTGAATGTTTGTGTAGACGTAAAAATATATATGGGTAGTGTAAAAAACATGCGGGCCAGTCTTTGGGGACTGCCGATAGAAGTGAAAACAAAGTATCATGTGAATTGTATCGTCGAGCTATTAGATTTTTATTTTTGAATTATTTTTGGATTGTAAAGAAGTGTTGATGACCAATTTAAACTTGAATCCTCGATTATTAACACTTCTTCATAAACCAAAAAAATAATTCGAAAATAATCATTTAATAGCTCGACTATACAATTCACAAGAGCGTGCGGTGACGATGACGCGAGTTTCACGCTTTTTGTTCACCCAAAAAGTACACATATATACACAGTATACATTTAGCTCATGGAAAGCGTTCGGTGACGATGACGCGAGTTCCATGATTTCTGTTCACCCAAAAAGTACACATATATACATATAGCTCATGGAAAGCGTTCGGTAACGATTTCGCGAGTTCCATGATTTCTGTTCACCCAAAAAGTGTTCAACGCACCTAAAGAAGTTTTCTTCAAAAATTAAGATTTTCGCTTTACCCGAGATCAAAGATGATAGGTACAATCATCTGAACCGACGGAGACCGCTGTCTACCCCTAACGAGGTCTCGTTAGGGGTAGGCAGCCCGCCAACATTATGCAGATTACAGAGATAAGGTCTATTCACTAATTTATCGGCGAAGCAATCAATTGAATTACTTTTATGAGGAAATTTACTGAATTGCTAATGATTTAATCCCGGCAAATGATATGGGCCCCGCCAAATCCACCCATGGGTTCGTAAGAGTGACTAAGGGAATTCGCCAGGGAGGCAATAAACACCTGAGTTTGTACTGTTTTGAATGCTTTGAGAGAGCCTCTTCTATGACAGTGATAGTGTAAGATGTAGCTTGGAATCCAAATCAACCTTACGTAAAAATTATTCCGGCTGTAAAAGTAATGACAATAAAAGTAACTCGTTAAAAACGAGTTTAAGTTGGGCACAGTCAATTTAATTGCTTTGATTGCATTTCACGTTAATGTTTTAATTTCAAAAAATACTTTAAAATAGGTTAAGATGATTATAAAGTACTGAAAATGGAGCAATATATTGTACCGTCCGTGGAATCACTCCAAATGGTTCCGTCTGAAAACCAGCGCTGCTTCACATTCTTAGTGGAGCAGCACATAGCTGAGATGGTGCCATTTGACATCAGTGCTTCACTTATAGGTTAGTTATTTGTTTATTACTTGTTAGCCAAAGCTATACCTACCAATTTGATGTAAGTTGTAGTGTTTAGTATTTTCTTTTTTTTCTGTCGTCTGTGTCTGTGCTTTGTTTTGTGCCTGTGTCAAATAAATTATTTTCTTTCTTTTTATTTTTTGCTTTCTTTCTGTCTTTCTTTCTTTCTTTCTTTCTTTCTTTCTTTCTTTCAATTTTAGCAAAGCCAATTTCGGCCTCAATTTGTACAATCGGTCGTTAGTTTTCCTGATTACCAACTTTTTGCTCGCTTCTAGTTTGAGTAAAACCTTTTTTTTTGTTTTATTGCCTAGATGATAGCAGCTTCTATGCAACCAGGTACATTATCAGCTATGCCTATGTATTGGTGTTACCGTAATGATTTAACCAAATGACAAACTCAACCACTAATCACTTTGAACTTTAAGCCTCGGTAATAAGGTGTAACTTTCAATACGTAACGTGTTATGGCACGGTTGTGTAACGATGAAATGATGTTCAAAGCATGCACTAAGCACTGCGTTCTCATTGCGGCAACTAAATAGACTTGATTCATTTTCTATGCAAATAAATAAAATTGAAGTGTTTGTTTGTAATGTCAAAACAACAGCTTTTTGCTAAATGTATGTGTTAATGTGTTAACTTAGGTATAGGAAAATAAAGCTCTTTTTATTTTATTTTATTTATATGTGTTAATGTAAATGTAAGATTATTTCACAAAAAATAAACGGTTTTCTTTTATTTTTGTCTGTATGTCTAATTGTTTATTCTGGATAATCTCCAGCTGAATTCATTTTGACGGAACTGACAGATAGCTGATGTTATATGGGGGTTCACTACGCCTTTCCGAAACATATTTCAACTTGTTACATTTCACCTATGGCGACTAATACAATAATTATTTTAACAAGACTTCATATAAGCTTCGACTACTTTTAATTCAGAAAAATGATTAGGATTCCGCCCAAAAAATATACTAGATTTTTTTGGAGAGGTTCCTTTCGTTCTTTCACGTTTATATGGTGAAAGAATTTTGCGAACTTCCCTCGGGATGTCGGGAATGAAGTCTCGGGCGTTTGCTATAAATACAACACGGGTCTTAATCGCGTGTACATTTGAATACTCGGACGGTCACATCCAGAAGATGAAGTACTCACAGCTATTTTCAACATTGTGAGAGTTTAATTAACTTCCCCCATTTATTTTTCAGAACTAGTAAAGTCAGCGTTTACATTACGGATCGGGAATATTAAAAGGTACGTGCGATAAAGGCTCGTTTCGTAATTGCTATTGATAAATACGATAATTTACAAAATGTTAATGACTTTATTATTCATAAAGTGATATAGACTATTTGAGACACATTAGGAGAGGCACATGTTCTGCAATGAACTTCTTTGGACGTTTACTTTGATGGTGATGATGTTGATGAAAGGGATGGACTGGAATAGGTATGATTATAGGTGCTTTATATAAGGTGTATATGACACTCAGCTACTATACCAAAACGAATTGTTTTGTCACACAAAGCTTTTTGTCAAAACTAGCTTTGCTACGAGTAGATATCAGGTACGATTGACCGATTTTGATTTTGAAGAAAAATCAGCGTACAGCGTATCTTGCATATCCATAAATATTGACATTCAACCATTGTTGTCTATGGTAACTTCATAAGCGTTCTTATTTGCAAAGTATAATATATGGTTGGACCAACGAGTACCTATATGATTTCACTAATATGCACCAAATAATAAACCTTCATTTTCTAATATCTACTTGAGAAAAGCTATTTCAGAGGTTTAAGAGGTTGACGATGTTTTGTGTGCTAGCTGTACAGGGTGGTAATTTGAGATGAGACACCAACTCAGCTCCCCGCACTGAATGCTAACGACTGCACATTTAGCGCACCAATTAAAGGGTTCCCATTTCGGAGCATTTTGTTTCACTTCAGAAGCTCGACTGTAAGTTTTGTGTACGCTCGAAAACAGTGCATCTGCTTGTAATTTACAACGAATACTTTGAACATCTGAACCATTTTGGCCTTGAATGGCCACTTCACCAAATGTCCTCCCAATTATCTTAAGGTAAACATTTTTAATAGGTTAAAATAGAGAGACGTTTATTTTTAACAAAGAAAAGTATCTGTCGATGGTCTGAAAACTTTAGGAAAAATCTTTCCGGTATCCTAAGCATTCAGGAATCGACTAGTAATGTATAATTACATATCGCATGTCAGAGATAATAGTAGGAAAAAGGATAGGTAATTCGATGTTCTGTAACCTCGTTTACCTTAGTAAGCCATCCTTTTCACTACAGGAATAGCAGACGCACGGAGCATTACCATCCTCGTTAGCGTCCCGCCCATCCGTAATAAACTCTTTAGCTCTACTTTCATCATGCGAACGGCTAAAGAGTGGAATACGTTGCCTGCGTTTGTTTTCCCTGAAAATTACTACATGAGAGTGAATAGGTGTCTTCTAGACCAGCGTGCTACATCGTAGACCACATCATCACTTTTCATTTGGCCAGATTGTTGTTAAACGTAGGTCCTTATTCTCTGTCGTCGACTTATAAAAAACATGCGGGACAGTCTTTGGGGACTGCTGATAGATATGAATACTAAGTAACTGAACGAACTGGCTATATCTTACCTTTAAGTGTTGATATGGCGACAGACTTAGGTAAAATGGTGGTAGTCGGATTTAGGCAATCAAGGATTAAAGTATAAATCGGTAATTAACACTTCATAACATATAAAAATAATTCAAAAACATTACATAATCTAATAGCTCGGCGATACAATTCACATGGTGAAGATGACCATGAATCCATGATTTTTGTTCACTAAAAAAGTGCCTAAAGAAGTTTTCACTTCAAAAAAGTAGATACGAATGTACCAACTACCAACCACATTTTCAAATAATGTCATGAAATGTACAGTTTAATATCCAATAAATTAAGTGCTGCTTCCATATTCTGATACATTTCAATATCTTCCGAAGCACGGTACCTCATATCCGCACTTGACACAGAGTATGGCACAGTTCCTATAGATCCGACCGAGCGACGACGTCTAGCTCGGAAGTTCGACACTTACTTAGAACTCAGGACTTCCTCAGATACAAGAATGAATTTCAATAGCGTCTACGTCTTTTGGCGTTTATCTTTTTCTCTTGGTTTAACATAGGACGTATGACATTTTGCGATGGTCTTTTAAGTCTGGCAATGTACCTAATACAAACGTAAACGCAAAGTGAAACGAGAAAAAAAGTACTCTCAATAAGTTATCTAATACAAAGTTGGAACCGATTTCACTGGAAACTTTAAAAACAAATAAAAAAAACATCATGCAAGTCGGACCTCAATCGGCGGAGGTATCTATGATTTGCTGTTGATAGTAAAGGAGTTGTGGTCCCCAGATCTTCATCAGATTTTTACAAAATTAAAATGGAACCAATTTTAAACCTCTATCAATAAAATAATTTCGCTGATCGGGTAAAAGCTCGCGAAGAGATCGGTGGACATACATAGAAAATAAAACCGTTAAAATTTAGATCTTCCTCCAATCGTGGGAGGCCGGTTAAAAGAAGGAAATTTTAGTTCTCTCCTTCTTCATATAAACTTAGCAATCGGGTTACCAAAAGACCGTTGCAAACGGTCTATATCCGCTAGCTCCATCTACCGCACGGGCGGTGTAGAAGGGCAGAGATGCTGCGAAAATATGTTAGGGATTTCACGCGTCCCCGAATCTTATTGGTTTTGTGGCAGGATTTCCTGCCAAGTGGTATCTAGCGGATGTAGGTAACTCTACTGTTAAATACCAGTAGTCAGAAGCAAGGATGTGAATTGCAGAGGCTGCATTTCCATGCTGAATAGCTGTGCTAATAGCTAATTCAATGCCCTAAATTAGAGGCAGCCTTTGAGTACACATCATTGCAGGCGACTATACAGATTAGATCTAAAGGGGTTTGCTCTTTAACTAAGAAGATGAGAACTCAGATTCCTCGTAGGAGCATTACATGAGGGATTTGGTCATCATGGTGTGGAGCCAACGTGCTTCGGAAGATGGTTTTCCTCTGTGTCATCTACGAGCTGCAGCACTGATATTCTCATCTGTGATCGTAATCCTCAAACCTCAAAAGTGAACCTCTATGAATGACGCGCCGTGCCGCGCTGACGATATAGATCACTTTCGCTGCGCGCGCGTGCGCCGGCACTTTCACGCATTTTTGCGAGCGGCCACTTGCTGCTACTGCCATCGATCGTAGTACACTACAGAGACACACACCGCCACTTACGACGGATTTTACTTTCGTTCTAATAAAATTTAATGATAATGATTAGAATGTATTGAATAGTTCGTAATTTTGTTTGAAATTGGTTATTAGCTAGATTTGAATAGAAGTGTGTTTCCCGCGCAGCAACGGATGAAAGCTAGTGCTTTTTGGGAAAGCTCGATTCACTGTAGACTTCGTCTTTGCTCTAAGCTAGAGTTAGAAAAGTCATAAGTCTAGAGCTAACCCATAATTTTAACAAAAAAGTTTGTCTAAGGAAGTACTGCTCATCAACTGATTCTACCACCAAGAACTTTACTGTAACCCGGTCCAAAGGGTATGAAAATGTAAAGCAATACCTCGAAATACACATACCATAGACTAGGTACTAGCTTCTTGCCTCTAAAATGCCGAAACACAATATTTTAAGAATTGTTGTTATGGCGACAGAATTAGGTAAGATGGTGGAAGCTAGCCAGGTGGACTTAAACAAAATCTTACCACCAACCAAATCAAGCACAATATTGCTCCCCTGTGGATCAAAACCGGGACCTCTGGATCTGAAATCAGTGGGTTGAACCACTAGGCCACAGAGGCGGTTAAAATGTCTATGATATGCATATCTATGCGTAGGTACCTGTCTATGGTATGTGTATTTCGAGGTATTGCTTTACATTTTTATACCCTTTGGACCGGGATACAGTAAAAGTGCTTGGTGGCAGAAACAATTTATGACAAGTACTTCCTTGGACAAACTTTAATGTTAAAATTGTGGGTTAGCTCTTGTCTTAGGTAAGATGGAGGTAGCTAGCCAGGCGGAATAAAAAAAAGTTCTACCACCAACCACAGAGATAGTGATCTCGTGGTACCCGTGAGTTCATCACCCGCATGAAAGTGTAATTACCGGTAATTTAGCGCGGAGCGACTGGCGATGGAGGCGGAGGCGCATTCCTTTTCAAAATACCTGAGATTTTTTCGAGTCACGGCAAAGTTGAGCACTCATACGAGCTGGTCGAGCCCATCGATGATACTTTTCAATCAGGGTCTCCGTCTCCATCTCGAGCACGGTCCCAGAAAATTAAATTGCTCACTAGTTTTTTTTTGTAGTCCCGCGAGATGTATGAAGCTCGCGGAGTATCTCTTTCAAGATTTTTTCACACTTCATCAATCATCTCAAAGGCTGTCAAATTGAATGATAGTAGCTGAGTGAAAGTGAGTTTTTTGTGTGCAAGGATTTATTGTATGCAGACTCTCCAAATTATAATATTTAGTACTTTCGATTCCAGTTTACTCGTAATTTCATCTAACTAGCGGAAATCAAGCAGTCCAGGAGTACTTAGCTAGGTAAGCTAGGTATTACATAGATCCAGCAAAAAGTGAGTCAGGTAGACAGTTACAAATAGCCTTCCAGCCATAGTCAATAGAACTCTGTTGGCGAACAAAAGATATGAACGGGCGCAAAAAGTGCGACGTCCGTCTATTGTGGGAGCTGTGGAGAGGCCGGGAGACCACGATTACTCATAACTAATTGATATTGCGATATAAGTAAGCAGCATATAGTAGTCAAAAAACGATGTCACAGTCACATCGTTAATGTACCCAAATGTTAGGTAGCTATAGACTGTATTGTCGCAGTCCAGAACCCGCAAACGGTTCGGCTCTGAGACCTTACTACGAAAATCGAACACCATTGGATCCGAAAGAACTTCTGTCATTTTTGTATTGAAACGACATGTTTCGTTTTCGTAGTAGGCTGTTTTTATAGAATACAAATCCCTGAGTACTAGTTATAGAAGAGCTTGCTCCATCGTACGTCTCCACCATGCCTCAAGCAAGTGTAGCGGTTGAGCATTGGTTAATAGGGTGACAAGGTCTTGGGTTGGAGGAGCTGTTCAAATGTGAACCACATCTGCCGTTAAATGAAAACTGTCATGGTTTTTAAGATGCTATCAAAATATTGTTTTTACATGTAATATTTTGGATTTTTTCCGTTTTGTTTTAGAGATAATATAATACCAGATAGTATTAGATAGTATAATAATCATTTTATAGTCATAAAAATAGCTATCAAAATATTGTTTTTACATATAATATTTTGGATTTTTTCCGTTTTGTTTTAGAGGTAATATAATACCAGATAGTATTAGATAGTATAATAATCATTTTATAGTCATAAAAATAGAGTCTTTCATTACAATTAAAATGTAAAAAATATGTTAATTATAAATAGTTGTGAACTCTACTTGTATATAACATCCCTGAAAGCTGTTACAAAGAAATGAAATGTTAAAATGAAATAAAAAATAATTTCACTAACATCTCTTGCTCGCAAAGTGTGTCATTAAAGTCCAGCGTAACGGGCTAAATAGCATTTTAGCGGCTTTTCGCTGTTTTCTTTTAAAAATGACATAACATTGAACAAAATTTAAGTTTTTGAAAATGGAACTGAAAGTGCTGCGCAACTACACTATGTGGGTACGTTTCTTGATGATCGTTACATGTACTGAGAAAGGTGATTTCTTCCGTCCACGGATGTTTGCGTGCGTTAATCATCTAAATAATTAAAAAAGTGAACGCGTGTTGCGAAATCTTTAGAATTTTTACTTTTACAAATTGAAAGTGAACGTAACTATTTATTTGAAATATCGATAACCGTAAATTAAGATATAAATCTTATTATTAATTTTCTCGAAATTCAAGTGAAAAGTTTAATTCGTGCCAAAAACACCCCACCCGGTTTCTTTATCGTCCTAGTATAACAACCTCGTATATAATGAGTCGTTTTAGTCTCTTGTATAACAATCTACTTCTAGCAGCGTCACATTAATAAAAAATGTGCGCTACCGAAATTGCAATAGGCAAGCACATGCATGTACGCGTACATAGGTATTATCATTATGTAAAAGGTAATTGAGCAACACAAATGTGACAGGTATGTTGACATCACTTGTTTATTGTCATGTTACCGCGGCATGGTGCACTTTGCCGTAATAACTTGCACGATACCATCGTAGTACTACCATACAATGTACAGTTGTGAAACTCACACACTTTTTTGTTAATATGAAACGATGGAGTTGGGAATTGGCAAGAGATGTATAAGGGACGTGACAATACTGTATAGTTTGCATCCATTTAGGCCTATACTATTACATTATTGCCCTGCGCGCTTATTTTTTAAATTTAAGACACATAGATGCCCAACCCTATAATATTATTATGGTATGTTATTTCACTATACTCTTCAAACTGGTCAGGGCTGCTCGTCGAGTTTTTTTTTTTCTGGACACTGTGTTGCAGAACAATTAAAATATGACATTAAGAAATGCAATAATTCTAAACACGAGCTTTACTCACGTACCTACCTACTATGTTTATTAAAGCTATCTGGTCGTAAGGCGATCTAGTACAAGTGCAATGTGGTCCTAACGCGATGTTGTCATATCGAGATTTAGTCATAAAGCGATTTAGTCATACCTGCTATCTAGTCAAATCGTGATGTAGTCATAAAGCTTCTAACCCGATGTAAGTATCAAAAGCTCTTCAGAAATTCGTATGCCATAATCGAATTATAATTAAACCCTATCAAACCTGTCATTTTTTTTTTATTGACGCCACGACAGATTTGAGGTATAGCAAGTTCTTAAGCTGTGGTGGAGTGGAGAAATAATACTGGCCCATCCCTTATCCTGTCGTGGATGTTGTTAAAGGCGACTAAGATCACTATGCGTCTATTGTCACGCTCTATAGTATAGCAGCCGATCACCACCGGTCACCATCGCATACATTATGCATAATGCTCGGCACGCCGTGACCCACACAAAGGGTAGCAGTTAGGCCACGATGACACCTGGAGCTACCACGCGGCTTTGTTTTCTGAATATTTTTAACCGACTTCAAAAAAAAGGAGGTTCTCAATTCATCGGAATCTTTTTTTTTATGTTTGTCCCCCGATTACTCGGACACGCCTGGACCGACTTGATAATTTTTTTTTAAAGGGTATTCACAGGTGGTCCCATTGTCATCAGGCCAGGATCTCCAGGATCCCATCCTGGAGAAATCGAGGGAACTTTTCAAATATTATAGGCACACTTGACGATTTGGATATTAGGGTGTACTACCTCAATAGTATGAAAAAAATGGACCCCTTATAATAAGCGTCAGTCTGTCTGTCTGTCCGTCCATCTGTCATCAAAATAATTGGAAATAAAATACGTCATCCAGGTAAACGAAATTGTATCATGAATGAATTAATGAAAATACTTTATTATTGCACACCTTAAAAATAAAACTGGATTACTTTGAAAATATATGTATATAATACATTTTTATAGACCGCCCTAATCGCTTAGAAGGGATTTCTTCCAGACAAACTTTTATCATATTATACATTGAAGTCTATTTTCTTTTTAGTTTTTAAAACGTAATTATTATATATGCTATATGTAAGGGCAAACTTGAGTGTTGAGAGATAAGTGTCAATATACACTCAAGTACTGAGTAGGTAGGTTATCTGGGTAGATCTTGCACATAAAATAAGACGTCAAGAAATAAACTTTTATCTATCCTGCTTGCCCTTCAGATTGCAAGCTATAGGTCAGGTTTCTTATCAAATAATTAAAGGCTTTTAGTTTATGGCAAATTTTTTTAACAATAGGTAAACAGCCTTTTTAAAATAAGACATCACTTTAACCTCAGCAGGAATCAATAACTGTTTTTCTTCATACCAAAATTCAAAACGAGATGTGATACAATAATTATGATAAAAAGTAATGATGATACCATAATGACATCATGGCAGCTGTTCCGAGAAGTGATTCCTCATTAGTATGGAAATTAACTAAATATAAATTAAAAGTGATGGTAACGTCGAGCCATGGGGGTTCCGAAATGACCTATCTTGCCAAAACAACGCTTACTTACATTTAAAAGACACACGATTGCCTTTGACTTTGCTTGAGTACAATTATGATATAGCTTATTTCAAAAACAGAGATTGGTAGTTGATCTGTAGTGGGTTAATTTTGAATTCATAAGTAGAAACAAGAATAACTAGAGTTGATCTAAAAACTACAAGCAACAATATATTATACAAGTTTTAATATAAAAAAAACACGCAGAACTGTTTGTTTCATTGATTGCGTCTTCTTCTTCGTCAACAGCCCAATAATGTCCACTACTGGACACATCCTCCACCAAAATAATTACCAGGCTTGGAAGGTTTATTGGTGATCGTAATAAAGGTGTAATGTAAACCGAGAAGTCAGATGCTGCATTTCTTCTGTTGAGATCCCCCTTTTACGACATCCGTGGGCCGAGTTGGAGGGTCCATTCTGCAACCGACATGGGGGGAACGGACTGCGTAATGATACATTTTCTGCTAGCTTTGCCGAAAAAAAACAATATCGGAAGTCTAGGCACATGTTATATATATTTTAAACATAAATGTTTTTTGTTGGCCTTTTAGTACAAATGTTAGTGAACAGGTGCTGTTATTGTAATCTTATCCCATTACTCGAAATATTTTTATTTCTAGTTATACTCACAGGTGCAAAAGGCTTCTAGCGGCGTCAACTTACGCGAGTTTTATTGAGGTGATTGGTTTCATATTACTAAACTTGTATTTATGCAAATTAATTGTCTATATTGATTCATCAGTCAATAATAAATAATAAGAAAATAAAACCACATCCAAATATGTTTTATCTAGCTATGGTACCTATTAGTGCTTGTTACGATTCTACAAGATGACTGGAACAAAATAGTATAAAATATTGTAGTCTATGCCTAAACGCTTTCACTTTACCATCACAATGCTATTGTATCTACATACCTCCAGTAACCATAACCATACCTCTACATAAAACCCACAAAATATATTTCATTGCTCACTTGATAATTGATATAATAATTATTTCGGACTTGTGAACGCCCACGGGAATTCCCTAAATTCCCACAGGAGGACGTAATTTCTGTCATCCCGGGGGAATTCTAAACCCCTTCTTATTGCACCCTAAAGCTACTCGTACATAATTATATATCCTTCATAATGTCAATGTAAATAAATAAATTATATTGTTGTTATGTAGATCTACCATAGTGAATTAGACTGGCCATATTTACTACGCATGGTAGTGTGGTTGGAGGCTTGTGATCGCTATGTATCGCTAGCAATATGTTTGTGGGAGTAGGTCAAACTCTTACCTTAACCTCTTACTTTAAGAGTAGTAGAGCCCCTTGTGAAAGAGCTCGTCCGGGGAAGTACTTACTACCACCATACCTATTTCAGCCACCAAGTAGTTTAAAGGGTATGGCTGCCGGTGAAATTACGGGAACGTGAGGCTTTACACCTTTAAGCCTCAAGTTGGAGGGCGCAATGCAGTGCCAGGCTATGTTCTTTGTGGAGTTGACCTACGCAGTAAGGCATTGTTATAGGCAAGAGATGCACTTAACATCAGGTGGACTACTTGCTTGTCCTGTCTACTAGTTGTTTAAAAAAAAAACCTGTCCGGGTTGCTATTACTTACCGTTTAGATGTAAGCAATAGTCAATTGGAGACAGAATGCATGCCGAATCATGCAAATAATGAGCAACTCTCACTTCTAGTAGGTAGATAGGTACTCGAGTTGGTATTATGGTACCGTGTTGTGAGTTACAATGCAACGTGAATTAATGTCAGTAACGGTCGCTCTGTGTCCTGGATTAGCACAAGAAAGTCTCCAAACAAAAGCTCATATAACATACGCAGTATGTACTGAGTGGAATCAACTCCTATGGAGCATTTTTTTCTTCCTAATTCGACTAATACCCTCAAAACTCAAACTCAAAAGAAAAGTATTGTCTTGAAGAGTATGTAAAATGTCATAAGTAAGCACAAGCACTAATTAGGTTATTTCACCGCCTCTATAAGTTCATTGAACCAATAATGGGGATAAACTATCAGACGAAAAACTGAAAAAACCCCGCTTAGTGAGGTGAGAATGGTAGTTATAGTATTTGTTAATCATTTCTAGTTTCAGTTGTGTTTGCAATTACAAATTATGCCTCTCATCTTGAGCATTCGTATCCCAGATTCAAAAGGTAGAAGTAAGAACCTTAATTAATAATTACGCAAGGTGTAAGCCGTAGCTTTATTCAAATGATATCCCTGTTGGTTGTACGTTGCACGCTCATTGTTTCATTAGACCCTCCCACGGTTCACAATATTTTGTTAAGAGATCTTAAAATGGCGGAACCAGGTCAAGACTTCGTTGCGCATTTATTATAAGAATAATAAAGATACTATATATTATCATAGACATTCGGCAAAGCAGAATATCAGAACAGAGCTCCGAGAAACGTGTTGAGTGTTTTTAGCGACGACATTTTCGTCATCAAGCACTTAGCATTTCTTAGCATCGTAACCGTAAGACGAGAGTATGGACGCTGCCGGTACCCAACTATAGTATGGTATGGAGATGCGGGTAGGGATCTCTGATATCATAAAATTTGATAGCAATTGGATACCGTAGTGCGGTGCGGCTAATTAGGGCCCCTGGGAAATACGCCGGATATCACACCACAGGAATATCGACACTGCTTATTATTTTATTGAAGCTATTCTTGACATATTTACTGGTTGTTGGCGAGATAGAGAAGAACATCGGTTAGCATCTGATTCATCTAATGTATCCAGTGTCCAGACCAGACTAACTGAAAGCCACAGAAAAACCAAAAGAAGACTTGTAGCTGGTAGCAGAAAAAAAA
This sequence comes from Venusia cambrica, assembly GCA_951394065.1. Taxonomy (NCBI): domain Eukaryota; kingdom Metazoa; phylum Arthropoda; class Insecta; order Lepidoptera; family Geometridae; genus Venusia; species Venusia cambrica. The sequence continues at coordinate 10,072,840 of OX596040.1, forward strand.
AAGATTTTATCATTATTTATGGACGTGCTACTCAGATCGATCTCGATCCTCGGAATTCATAATGCCGATTTATTGTAGTTAGTCAAGTTATCTCAATTTTCGCTCCTGTTCAATCAGATTAATACTTACCATAAAACTAGATTAAAATGCCGTACAAATGCGATGGCGGCGCTTAATTCAGTTATAATCATGTATTATATCACGAGGCGAGTGGGTCACAACGGTACCCGCAGCGGCGCGCACGCACGGAATGTCACACACTCAAAGTCACGTGTCAAGGGACCGGACTCGAAATCAACTCAACTATACCTACTCTGTTGCTGAAGGAGATGCCATTGTTTTGTTACTGACTTTTAAATTTACAGGAGAATATCTCTACATGCCGCTCTAAATATTCTTATATATATATTAAACGTTGATCAGGGTAAGTCTCGAAAATCTTTCAGATTGTAGTAGTGGATTATCTGTGTGTAGAGTGTGGATTGGACTGCCAGCGACGTACTGCGGAAGTAAAAATAGTCTTGTAGATAGTTGGTGACTATTAGCAGTCACACCACAGTGCATTACAATAATAATAGTTAATGTAATGTAAAATAACGTGTATCATGGCAATTGTATTCAATTTCGACCGAGACCGTGACCGAATGACTTGCTCCATTCATGGTTAAATCGATCACACTATTTCTATTACATAGGGTACTTTTAGGATAATTTGCCACGTAACGCTACCATGCACCCCCATTGACTCCACTATGTAATGCAACATAGCGGCTGCCCCACACTGCCATACGATCATAGTACTGCTATGTAACCGATCAGTTCGTGGGAACGCACTGGGTTAAGGTCGCACTATCTGATTAGATTATCTAGATTTCATTCAAACCACTAGAATGGTTTCAATGATTCGTGTGAACTTATTATAAAATAACGACCCAGCTATGTGGTAATCTTTGAAAACTTTTTTTTATTGTACGTCGGGGAGGTGCTTGACCTCCGTCTCACCTGATTTTTCAAGTTATGATAAGGCCGATGGTGGGAGCACACTTCACCCGGAATCCTAAAGAATGCCGGAACACTATTTAAGAATTATTTTTATGGCGACAGAATTAGGTAAGATGGTGGCAGCTAGCCAGGCGGACAAAGTCCTTCCAACAATCAAACCAAGCACAATATTGTACTCCCCTTGGCCTTCGAACCCAGGACCTCTGGACCTGACACTGGTGGGCGGATCACTAGACCACAGAGGCGGTTATAAAGATATCTCTATTAGGTGTTTACGAAACTAGCAGAGGAAGTTTGAAGCCGAGATGCCTCGGGGCGGCGCTGGCTGTTCGGGCCCAGTTAGAGGGTTCGCTACCTCGCGTATTGCCAAGAGGCCAAACTCGGTAACTACAGTCTGCACTAACTGGACGTCTCTGCATCAACTACTTGTAGATAACTTACAGGGTGGTCACTCGATCCTCTGTGTGGACATGCATAAACTGCCAATACCTAATATCGCATCTGTATTTGACAGCATCTCATGCAAATATAATTATCATTTATTTTATTTTTTTCAAATTCCTTGGGTACGCTGAATGTTTGTGCTTCTGGCCAACCACAAATATTTGAATATGGAATTTGATAAAATTAAAAGTAGAGGTTTCCAAATAAAATATTGAACATCATTAAAATTTGTGGGAAATCAGTCTATTACAGTACAATACATATATGACAGGACATTAATTTTACACAGCGCCACCCAGCCCCAAACTAAGCATACCTTGTAATATGGGAACTAGACTGCGGATAGAGTACTGAAATATTTTAGTACTATATGAAACAACACAGAACAAACATCTATATTCATCACACAAATGTTTGTCCCCGGGTGGGAATCGAACCCACAGCCTATATCGCAGAAGGCAGTTTTTTTTTTATTGTACTACGGGAAAGCGCTTGGCCTTGCATCTCACCTGGTAACAAGTTGGGATAAGGTCCTACTACCAACCAAACCAAGCACAATATATTGTACTCCCTTTGGGGATCGAACCCGGGACCTCTGGATCTGAAATCGGTGGGTTGAACCACTAGACCACAGAGGCGGTTACTACCAACTGAGCTATAAGGCTTGTTCATAGTTATTCATAGTTATTTGCAATATCAATTTGAAATTTAGAAGTCTCACTCAAAATGGAAGTAGCGCGAAAATATTTTTGAGACATTATATTTTTACGAAACGTAGACACTGACAATAGGGCTAGTCCACAAATTGAAAATCACTCAGCATGCAATGGAAAAAGCTATGCTTGGCGTGTCTCTGAAGGATAAAATCAGGAATGAGGTTATCCGACAGAGAACCAAGGTGGTCGACATAGCTCGAAGAGTTGGCAGGATGAAGTGGCAGTGGGCTGGCCATATTTGTCGAAGGACCGATAACCGGTGGGGTCAACGAGTCCTTCAGTGGAGACCAAGTCTAGGCAAGCGTAGTGTAGGAAGTCCTCCGGCTGGATGGAGCGGCGACCTCCGTATAGTGGCGGGCAGAGAGTGGATGAGAAAGGCCAAAGATCGGGCTCAGTGGCGTACCTTGGGGGAGACCTACGTCCAGCCGTGGACTGCGATAGGTTGATGATGATGATGATATTTTTATCATTTTAAATGTTCATTAAACTCCATATGACTGGCTGTTCTCGACTTCAAAGTGCTTATGGACTTGAAGAGCCACATGTGAGCACTGTGAAACGTTGGTATACGCATGTAACGGCCTATTAAAACAAGCGCTGGGTGCCTGGCGGTCAAGCATAGATAATACAATTACTTGTAGCCTTGTAGGCACTACAATAATATTTAGGTACCTACTTGCTATAGTGGATTGTGTTTCCCATACCGTACGCCAATAAGCCCGTAGTGTATTTAGTTTGTAGGAAGTCTAATGGATGTTTTGTGAATAATGTTCAAGCTTTCCAAATGAGAAGCGAAGTTCAACACAGAGATTAGTTTACCCGCTTATTCTGCGGATAGTTCGTTTGTTTTGAGCTAAACTTACCTGGAGCTTCTGGAACATATAAAACTACACTAATGCTACAGTATTAAACCGTTCTAAATGCAACTGAGTTTAGTTGTGTTACGTCAACAATACCTGCCTTACTGCTGACTGGCACTGATATTAATACACTTATGAAGCCATATAACAGCTATGTAATATTATAATTCACGTCTGGCAAATTCTGTTATTATTTTTGTATTCTAGTCTAATATATAAATCGCACTGGAATACTAAATTATGTTATAAATTTGGTATTCAAGTGGGATTTATCTACCAGATGTAGATACAAACACATTTTGAACATTATTGGGTGTATTACATTATTAGTGCAGGCACAGATAATAAAATACGTGCAAGCAGCTGTATGGGATAGTTGTGTTAAGTTGATGTTGGTGTTTATACTGATCAATGTTTATTTTTTTATTATCATTTTAATCAATTCATATTTGTGTTATATTGTGTTTATGCATTTTTGTTTGTGTGCTCATGAGTAGGTTTCTCCAGAAAAGAGTGATACCAGTGATAAGTTCGTTCGAATCTCGTCATCAAAACATTTAATTATCTCTGCTTTGTCTGCGAAAGAATCACAAAGAAATGCTAGGTGCATGATGAGGTCACATCACAACATCTGACAACGAATTCGAAGATTCCGCAAAGTGTTCCGTACTTCCGTAAAGTCTCCTAAAGTTCCGTAAAGTTTAGTTGTGTTGCGATGCAACCCGCGGGTGCCGTGCTAGTCGATAATAATTATATTACAGTTCACAGGTAGCCCGCCGATGGCGCCTAGATGCATAATTTATGCAGCGCCTTGACATTTGGGAACATGCAAATCATGTACCTGAACGTAAATAAATAGCTAGATATAGGTATTCATCGTTTTTATTTGTGAGGTCTCGGGTGAACTGAAATTAGAGATAAATTCATAGTAAATAAAAACGGGTGTACGTGTACTTCTTTACCCCCCCGTAAGAAGTTAGACTTATTTAGCGTAACAAAACGAAAATATAATATAATATATAATTTATATTATTAACAAATAAAAATAATACATACAATAAATTACCATTCGCCATAAGTAATTTAAAATCACACACAAATACACATATATGTTTATGTATGAAAATATTTTTTAATCTCCACTGATATAAAACACGTATTGTAGATTCACATATATTTGAATAACTACCTCATTACTGTTATACTCTTTGAACTACATTGAAAATAGTTATCAGTTGTTTCGAAAACTTTGAGAGATAATTTGATTGTTTGACTTTTCGATAACTCTCACGGATTCAGACTTGGGCTCAGTGGTCGCAAAAAAAAACTCACCTGTATATTGATAATAATTACTAAACATTTATTTTAGATCATCAGCAATGTTAAGTTATGAGTAGTTTCGTCGTGTTGCCGTGGCGGTCGCGGCTTTACCCTCCAAGGCAACCATGCTTGTCGTAAAAGTCGGAAGCCCTCCTATTGTCCTCAGAAAACGCTCTGTTCAACAGTGAACATTATAGGCTGTTGATGTTTGACATTAGTAGGTAAGTCAAGTACACAAATATATAAAAACTTCTCAATTTTCAAAATGGAGCCATTACTTTTATAATCACGTCTGGTAAATTCTGTCATTACTTTTAAGCCCGATATATAATTCTATATATATAATTCCCTATAATTCCAAATTCATATATATTAGATGTAGATACAAACCTACACATCATATAATGAATAACATATGTTCACATCTAGAAGGCCGTTCAACTCAGCAAGTCTTTTCTTTTGTATATTTTTTATGTTGTTTAAAGTTGTAACCTATAAATAAAAATAGAATAAAAACTATTTTGGAAATTGCGCAGTGTGTGCAGTGCATGCGACTGTCCTACCTATACCTACATATATATAATATAATACATATAATAGATGTGAGTATAGTTAATACATTGCCCGCCGCGCCGCTGCCGCCACTTTCCCAATATTTTCACCCACTTTTAGAAAATGATGTTATTCTTATCCGTAACTTTTCTTCGTTGCCGTCTCAGAGACATTACTCGATTATTACCCGCAGTCGTGGTCACGGATCTACCTAATGTGTGTCTACATTTTCTGTAGGTTGTTACCTTATGTAGAGGTATGTTATGTATACTATCTAACCTACCTGAGTACTTCTTAGACACTTTGAGACAGACACTTTTTACGCGAGAGTAATTTTATTTGATTTTATGTAGTAGGTACTTGAGATTCACCAACAACCGATCGTTGGAAATCGTGTTTCACTCCTAGTACAAAGCTAATATTTTCCAAATGTTTATTTAAAATGGCGTAGGTGGATAATGATAGCCAGGCGTTTGACAACTAGCTCACTTGAAAAAAAATAAAGATGTGGCCTCAGATATAGTAGGTACGTTCCTCCGGTAAAATAAATGACATACAAAGTATGTACCTACTCTGGGTACGTAACGTGTGTAGGTAAAACGTAGAATGTTATTATAACAAGAACCTAGTTACCTATACCAAAGCTATGCGCTTTCTACAAGATGCTCTATTCGATAGGAAAGAAGGTGAGGTATTCTACCAACAAACTTATCTCAAACCTCGTTTGAAACAGTGCATAAAAACCGCCGGTCTCGGTTGGTGCACGGTATCGAGGCCGAACCAGTGACATAGGCTATACTTACTTTCCCTACATCATATTGTTGTGTTTTTATATTAAGCGAATAAATTTCACCTTAATATTTTTAACCAGAATATTTTTAAGGTAGTCGATTCCTGAATATAATAATAGTTACAACTATTATAATATTCAGGAATCGACTACCTGCATTTTATTCTATATCGTTTGTTTAAACTTACTGTCCAATAATGCTGGCAATTACACAATAATGGTGAATTCGATAAAAGCAGCCACGACTATAGAATGGTGATCATTAAATTGTTCGTTTTATTCCTTTTTCTAATTAACGATTTTTTTGTGTTCTTATACACCTTGGAGAAAGAATCAAGCAGACCATCTGCTGTAAAATGCATTTCCTGCCTACGCGATCATTTTCATGCCTCAAGTTGACATTTTTATGCAGTCCGCATTGCGTCGGTCAACTTGAGGCATAAAAACTCAAAAAAGAAGTACCAACGGGTCTACTGTGACTCGACGATACATGATCATGTAAAAAGAAGTACCAACGGGTCCGCTGTGACTCGACGATACATGATCATGTAAAAAGAAGTACCAACGGGTCCGCTGTGACTCGACGATACATGATCATGTAAAAAGAAGTACCAACGGGTCTGCGGTGACTCGACGGTACATGATCGTGTAAAAAGATGTATAGCAACGGGTCCGTGGTGACTCGATGAAGCATGATCGTAAACGAATCGTCCGTACGATGATTATGATGATGACTTGTTTGTGTTAATTGTGTGAATTAAGTTATAAGGCATATAAAACTTACACCTAATGAAATAACGTTATATGTAGGTAATGTTTATCCAGGTTCAATAATATAAATATCTTGTCTAGGTTTTAAAATTAAACAGACTGGATCCTTATAGTGAATTACCATATTTTATAACATGTTTTTCAACATACCAAACATATTTTAGCTTTACGGTCTCGTAAATAAACCAAAACGCGGTGGCGCATGGCGCCTGATACACATTGCAATGCGTCTAATAACAATACCTGGATTGGACCACTTGCTCGTAATAGGTACCTATCGTTGCGCCTTCCAAATGTCATCTTGACCCTAGTGTTGGTGGGAATGACAATGGAGACAACTATTTTTATGGTAAAAGGCAAAAGAACTAACTTAGGTACTCGTAAAGGTTGTGGGTTAAAATCCATCCATTCTCTGACGAAGGTAAAATCGCGAGGAAACAGCATGTCCCGATCATAAGGCCGACAATGTGTCAATGACTTGTATTACACTAATGGCGGCGATGGGCTTGCAACTTGTCGCGTATTGAATGCTAGTGACTTGCAAACCATGTGGGCATGTACCGAACGTAAGATTGTACGTTCCCCTGATTACCCCCTAGGTATATGGGAGTACCTAATACTTGTAACATTATGAAGAATATGAACGTTTGTACTTCATTTGAAAATACATATGTTATGATAAAATATACACACGGAACAAACATCTCTATTCGTCACACAAATGTCTCGGGTGGGCATCGAACCCACAACCTACAGCTCAGAAGTCAGAGCTGTCGTCCAGTTAGATTTTTTTCTATTTTTTACGCGTGATAATAATATGTTCCCGTTGTTTCTTTTTTCTTCATTTAATCCGAAATCACAAATTGCTTGCGGCTTTTATACACCACAGATTCAGTTTCTTCAACTAAACACATGTTTCTAAGTGAACAGTTACAACCCAGCCCAGAGCCAAAACGGAGACCCGCCTGTTTTTTTCCTGCTTTTGGACCAACTGACCAACAACCGCATGGCGAAATAACCAAGAACTTTACGAAGAACTTTTTCTTATGGCTCGCGAGCATTAGACTTGGTCATAAGACAAAGCTCGGGAAAGAAATTGGCGTTTGATTAAAATGCAAATGTGTCCTACTTAGTGTAGTGTCCACTGGCGCCGGGAACCCAATTTACAAAACGACCCCGTTATGTAAGTTGGGAAAATTCGTTCGAACTGAAAGGCCATCACAAGTGAAGGACATGGTACGTTTGTAGGGCACGATGTGAAAATGTTGAGCGACCTTACAAATGTTGTACTCGCAAGGCATAGACGATAAAATGTTTGGAAGCATAGAATGTTTGAATTTGTCTATGAAAGTGAACCCAACAAAACTTCGGTCGCCGCCACCCTACGACGAAATTAGTTTGGGACTAGATGGCGCTGTGTGAAATTAGTGTCCTGTAATAATTATTTTGTAATTTTCCTTTATAAATAAATAAATATTACAGGACATCAATTTTTACCCAGCGCCATCTATCCCAAAACTAAGCATAGCTTGTAATATGGGAACTAGATTACGGATAGAATACTCAAATACTTTTGTAAATACATACGTACTAGGTATATGATACATATGCTTATTATATGTAGAAAGTAAACTTCGTCGATTGCTTGTAATAATGGAAACTAGATTACGTATGATTACTTACTTACGTACGATACTTGCATACATTTTTTTTTTTGCAAATACGTATATACTTCTCATACAATACAACACCAAAACAGCACAAACATCAATACTCATCACACAAATATTTTTCCTGGGCAGAGCTACTACCAACTGAGCTGTGAGGCTTGTTTTTTTGTTTATTAAAAGGGTCTCATGAATGTTTTCGTAAGACAAGATCGCATTGCAGTATTTCTCCTCCAAGGGTATCTAGTTTGAATGCTGTGTAGATGTAAGGACTAGTTAGACTTCCGTTCTCGATAGCGCCGCGGTGGGCGGTTGGGCAACCGGTGGTACTACGGGAAGACTCATTTCGATTTGCGCAACCGACTAGTTTTATCTTATTTTAGATACCCTTACCCGCTGCGAAATAGAAAAATCTCGCTAGTACAAATGTATGAAGCACAGTCTGACTAGGATGAAAACACATGATATACACACGTTACAACGTACTTTGATGTCCAATCACTTTTATCGAATGTTAGTTGGTTGTTCCACTCCGAACACGCTATACCAAAATTGCCTGAGGCTCTTTAAAAAGTTTCGAAAACGATCGTGCGGGTCAAACAAGTCGAGACATCTATTTAAGACTCTCACTTTTCTTAGCTCCCGTTGTAAACATCACCACGCCGTCATATAGGTTCAATAACTTATCCATTTCTATGTCATTTCGCTCGAAATCGATGGACAGTAGGTGAGTACCTACTGTATATTAATTAGCACATAGCATGGCTCGGTTCGGTCAGCAAATAAATCAATAGTTGAACGGATTGTGGAACGGGACTGACGTGGTAGATACGGCTTAATAGAGCTAATTTGATTTGTACACTTTACATAACCGATGGAATACCAGCGGTTCGCTTTCTCCTGTGATTACCATCTCGGCATGAAACAAGTAGGTATGTGCCGCTTAGATCATTAACAAGTAGGTATGTAAAGGTACCTACCCAACTCTACTATCACAATATCATAACGGCAGCTATGACATCAAAAGAAAAGTAATAACCGCCTCTGTGGTCTGGTGGTTCAATCCACCGGCGTCAGATCCAGAGTTCGATCCCCAGGGGAAGTTCAATATTGTGCTTGGTTTATTTGGTAGTAGGACTTGTTTGACTATTTAAGTCTGACTGGCTAGCTACCACCATCTTACCTAATTCTGTTTCCATAATAACAATTCAAAAAAATATTGTGTTCCGGCATTTAGAGGTAAGATAGCCAGTTCCTCAGTTTGTTGAGGACTCCGGGTGAAGTGCGCCTCCACCCTCGGCCTTATCTTAACTTTTAACCATGTGAGATTAAGGCCACGCTTCCCCGGCGTTCAAAAAAAATTAAGTCTAAAGACTAGTTATACCTCAGTTGTAGGATGTAAGTAACAAGCCTCTTAGTTCATTAAATCTAAAGACTAGTTATACCTCAGTTGTAGGATGTAAGTAACAAGCCTCTAAGTTCATTGGTAGTAACTCTGCCTTCTGCGCTGTAGGTTGTGGGTTCGATTCCCACCCAGGACAAACATTTGTGTGATGAATATAGATGTTTGTTCTGTGTTTGGGTGTTGTATTGTATGATATGTATGTATGAACAAAAAAAACAAACTTATATAAGTATTCTATCCGTAATCTAGTTCCCACATTACAAGCTATGCTTAGTTTGGGGCTAGATGGCGCTGTGTGAAAATAATGTCGTGTAATATTTATTTATTTAAGTACCTACCTGTTGTAAAAAAGTCATGGAATATCTTATTTGGGCTTCTTCATTGTTAATATATATTTAATAATCTAAATATAATATTAAATTTAAAGTCCTGACTGACTGATATATCAACGCACAGCCTAAACCGCTGGTCCTACAGACTTAAAATTTGGAGGGTATGTTTGTCTTGGTGAGTGGAATTGTGAAAATCCGAACCGGGGTTCAAATTATAGAATAAAATATTTGCATATCTCTGAAACCCCACCACGATAGGCACTTGAAAATTAGTATGTTGGTTTGCCGTATGAAATCAACAATGTTATCTTTTAGAGGTTTTAAGAATTTTTAAAAATCAGGGGTCTAATGTATAAGGAAAACTCTTTAAGGAGCTATATTTTTAAACTGTAAGTGATAGCAGGTTGAAATTTACAGACCTGACAAAAAGTAAACAAAAATTAAAAATAAAAGGGGCTGCCATACAAGAAACGTTTTGTTTTTATAAATTGTTACTTACTACCTATATCAAACTCGGTGTGAATATAGTGTGCTTACTATGAGGTCAATAAATAAATAATAAAAACTGGCCGCACTAAGACTAAAAAAAAGTCAGTGTGCGTGTTCGACTCGCACTTGGCTGCTCTGACAATTCTACAATTGTAGGCTGGTACGTCCTAGACTTGAAATTTCCTAGATTTTAAATCCTAGTCCTTGAGCCTATTTTAAAAAACCCATTAAGCGAACGAAGTCGCGCGTAAAAGCTGGTAAGGTAAAATGAATAGATAAAATGTGCTCGAATACTTATTTATTTATTTATTGTAGATGCATTTTCGTAGATAAATGTTTTAGTGTTCAAAGCCGAAAGTAAAAACCAACACTAACATAGGTAGCTAACTTAATGTGAATTCTCACCACACCACCTGAGCTAGGTAGGTATCTTACATTACTCAAGTTATTTGTGAATTCTGGCAAACCGCTAAGACCTTTCCCGGGCTGCGAAGATCTCCCAAAGCATTCATTAAGATTGTAAATCTCTGTGAGCCAGTAATGTGTGGAGATATCGCGTGTTTACAACAGTGGTGGAGATCGCAGCCTGCTCCCTTTATAGCGCTCTACATTTGTAACGGTGAACCCACGCGCTATTTTATTGGTTTGAGGCTATTTTCATGTATTTGAATGGAAAAGGTGTCCCCAAGCTGTTTTATTAGGATAAACTCATCAATTATGGTAAATAGTAAGAGAATAGAGGGAGGTACATCGTGGAAACTGGCATATCTGAGATCCGCCGCTGAAATTGTTGTACAAATCTGGAATCTCTCTCGCCAACCTGAACAAGGGAAGCTCTTATCCCAGCACTGAGAAGGTACTATTGTTTATTATGTGCCTAATGCGCATATTGAGATTGAGGCTGTTCGTTCGCGGTAGTGGAGTAGACCACGGCATCGACTTGCCGCCCCCGATGACATTCGGCTAGTTGAGCCAGTGCCACTGGCCCCTGTCAATAATATGCATCATATTATGAACGAATTATTTGCAGACTACTTGCAAACCCAGACTTTGTTACCATCATCCCGTGTAAACATTTAAAGCATAATAAAAAGTCTAGTAACTAGACATTTTTTTACAAACTGTAACGAGTTAAAATAAATAAATAAATGACTAAGAAATTAAGGTTTTCGTAGAATAGCAAGTACCTAATCTAATAATAATTATGGTGTATAAATCACGATTTCAATCAAATTCTCCCTCACTGAGTTATCGTTATAGCTACATACCTTGGTATTACCGTGCTACATAGGAGTACCTACACAATTCTAGTAGGTACTCACTGAGTGCATGCAAGCTGTAAGCTCATAGTTCAAAGGTGACGTCGTGTGACCTGGTTTCAAGGTGGGGCAATAAGCTCCACGAGACGAATTATCGACTCACTCACAGACTCAACTGCAACTATAGGTAGAGTCTGCAACTATAAATAGAGTCTGCAACTATAGGTAGAGTCTGTAACTAAAGGCATTAGCTAAAGCGCCAAAACTTTTGGATACAGTAACTTATGTAGGTACCTATGTACTAAGGTAATCGTAATGACGGATTTGTCGCAGCAAGTTGTATCTATTAGACTTTTTTCACGCGTGGTGGTTATGGCAAAACCTCCAACTTTGGAGGAGGCTCTGTCCAGCAGTGGACACTAATGTGCTGTTAATGTGATGAGTTTGTTTGATTAAAAAAATCTGCTAGCGCAAAAGCGAAATTCATGTGGAATTCTAGCGTTTACATAAGGTATCCCCGTTCTGATGTGTATTTTGTTGAAGTCGTCAACATAGAGATATACCTAGCTGAATACGTATATGTACTCAGCTAGGTAGTAGATAGGTAAGGTATATTGTCGATAGAGTACAGGGCCAGTATTCACAACTCAGGAACAATTGTCGGGTCGTTACAATTTGTGATCCAGCTTTCTTTTGTACCGAGTCTGAATGGACTGCTATGTTTCTTCAGGCGACAACGAAGGTTCAATGTAGTTTGCTCAGCGAGCTTTCAATTCCAAACGTTTTGTTCCCCTCTAATTCAGAATTCTCTACATTTTCATTCGTTCATTCCTCTACATTATGCCATATTGTCTAAGTAGGTAAGAAAAGCACCGATCATTTAATAAAAAGAGAGGGTAGACTCTTATTTCATGCAAAATGTAATATTGCATAAAACATTGCCGCATCAGTAGATTATTTCGCATCCGATGTGAAATTCCATGCATATTTTGTCCCAGAAGCAGCTGTTACCGTTCCACCGGCATTAACCACAACACAAGTAGAGCAAGTGAATTTAAGATTAATCGGATATATTTTATGTAAGTGGCTCGACCGTTAGGCCTCGGATCCTAACTTTCTAAACTCACCAATGCAGAGGGCGAGGAGCGAGAGAACCGGCGCTCCTGGACGCGGCATGGCGGAGCACTGACCACTGGCCACTGGCAAGGCGAGCAACTAGCGTGATCTACTGGCTGATCCGAGTGACTGGCGCGAAAGACACGGGAGGCGCGTGCGCCGGTCGAGTGCAGACTGGCCCGCGCGCGGATGGCTCGCTGCTTTTGCTCGGAGAGAGGATCTGTTGTGTTGTGTTGTTTGTGATGCAACAGTCGCTCTTGCAATCGAGATGCGTGATCGCGAGGAAGCTCCATGCTCTGCCCATATCGGCCTGCTGGGGCTGCAACATACTCTGCTACATGCCTTGGACACAGGCTATGCGCCTAGGTACACAGTACAGCATTCATATATGACCTTGAGATATCCATGAGACTTAGACCTACATATTTGCAGCATTCATTAATAAAGGTCATGAGGTTGAACCTGTTACCTGTTAAATACGCATGAGACAGTTTTTGTCATAAAAGAGAAATTTGCCACATAAATTTACGAAATCTCCGTAAACATCATAGCCCTTACATAGGTTCTAATTGCGTTTTTAACTAAATTGAGTTTGTCTGTTGCAGGCTCTATTTTGAAACCTCTCAAACCATTTTCGAAACCCTCTCTTTCAGATTCCGTGCACCTAACCTACCCTAACCCCCATACCTACCTGCGGTTGTAACGCATCGCAGTAAGTCACGGGAAATACAGATAAACATCAATTTCTAAAAAAAAACCCATTACGTAGGGCTGTAGGATATACATGCTGCGAATTTAACTTTTTGCAAACTCAACATTTTAGGAAATCAACTTTCTGCAATTCAACATTTTAGGGTTCAACATGCTGCGAATTCATTTTTTTACAAACTCAACGTTTTAGGAATTCGTTTAAGGACTTTGGTTAAGTCCGCAAAAGTCCGTTTAATCTATATATGTATAAATATGATAAGTCCGTTTAAAACGTAATTATCATATTTAAACTTTAAAGAATGACGTGCTTTACACCGATTTTCATCCCTTATTTTACACCCTCAGGAAATAAATAGGTATAAAAAAAGCAGATACCTGGTACTAATCAATAGCCACCAAATATTCATATTTTAATATAAAAATAAGTATTTCTTCAAAGCTAAATCAAAAATGTGAAACAGGCAAATGACATAACATAGGTAAGTAGTAAGTATCTACTTTTTCACCCTCTTGAGGGATGAAATTAAAAAAACGGTGACTCATGCAGATGACTTATTTTATTGTTAAGTGAATTGTTACCATCTGCCCCCACGAACGACGGTAACACTTATAACTCTGAACAAAATCGAACTTTCATGCAAACTTCCACCAATAATAAACTGTCATTTTTTTATCTATTAAACTATACTTTTATTTTTAAATAGAAGCCTGAACTTAAATTCCCACAATTCTCATTTCAAAGATGACGAACAAACATACCTAAAAAAACCTCTAATGGAATGAAGAAATGAATGTTTTCATGAAGAAAAGTGATCGTATAGGCAATGTTTAAAGATTCATTATTATGTCATGACCAGTTTTGAAAACCAAATTTAAAAAAAAACCTTATATGCTTACAACTTTTAAGGTATGTACCTACGCAGGAAGGAAGATTGGTTTCTATAAAAACTAAAATGAAACCCGACTTCAATAAATAATATGACCTATACAATTTCGTTTACCTGGATGACATATTTTTTCAAATTATTTTAATTTGAAAACCAAACAACTAAACCGATTTGCGTGAAATTTCTGTAGGCAACCCGGGATTAAAATAAGTATGCTCAGGTAAAAAAACCGTACAAAATAATATAAACCGATCGCCAGATAGAACGGTAGGTAGGTAGGTAGGTAAGGTACATACCTACACGTACAATGTGACCCGAGGGAGATCTCATTGTCTCAGCGCGGAAAAGGCAGGTGAATAGAAATTACTCTCATCTTTACGGATAATTCACATAACAATAGAATCGATTGTGAATTCTCGAATGAAAAAGTCAAATGAAATCATATTGCGCGGTTCAGTATACGAGGTACCTACCTAGAAGGTGCCTACTTATCGCAGTAGACGCCTACCTATCTCAGTAGACAACCTGTTAAGGTATAGGTACCTAGGTAATGTAATAAACTTGGTTGGCTAGGTAGGGTAGAACAGGCACCAAGGTAAAAAAAAGAAGTTCTCCAAGCTGTAGGTAAGTCATATAGAGATGTGGAATAGCACGACAAAACGAAGCATAGGTATTACCTACTTATATTTTTTTACAGGACTACCTCAGTCGGAGGGTCGGGACGGAGGTCCAGAGCAGAAAAACAAATGGCAGGAAAAACTGGAGAGAGTTGGGCTGAAGAAAAGTCGAATCAAAACAGAACACCTGTTTTGTGACTCCGGGTGGTCCCAACAATTTCTCACATCTTGCCATATAAGTAGGTACATGTTGTTTCACTACCAGCCTGCTCCGATTTCCGGTCTTTGATCACAAGGGCGATATTGACCGTTTTTCACGAAAATTAAATAAAAGCTGGTTTGATGAAATGGCGTCCGGTCTCCGGGACAATTTACGACCCCCGAAGTAAAGGGGAATATAATGTAAGACCATCGCGAGAAGTCGTAATGTATGGATCTGAGTGCTGGCTGCTGGGCTACGAAAGTGAATGGTGAAAGGAAATTACATTCCACACTTTGGAGTATCGAGAATGGATATGATGAAGAATTAGTAGGTACCTGCCTTCATTCGAGTTAGTATTCTAATATCTGTGATTAGAGGAAGCGTAAAAGTGGTGCCAGTGAGAGATAGGTTGAGAAGTATAGAGGTATTAAGCTAGCATGATATGGTCTATTGTCTGTGGAAGAAGCCAGTAATGAGAAGTGATTAGGAGTGTGGGTGGATCCGATAAGGATAGAAGTAGGCCGATGAAGAAATTGATGGATTGTGTAAGTGATGAGAAAATGACGTCCGATAGAGGAGAGTGGAGGAAGAAGACATGTTTTGTGATGCCGCCGACCACATGCCGACCCCACCTAGTGTGGGATAACGGGCATGAATGATGTAGGTTTTCACTTTCATTGTGCAGTTGCCATGAGAGTTGGTTCATCTAAAATTCTAAATTGTGATAGTGTTATTAATGATACTATATAAATGGGGCGCGAATCAAATTTAAAAGGGTAAAAGATACAATAAAATATTTAACTATAATAATAATGGGCACAGATATACAGGAATACTAACTAAGGTTAGGTAGGTAGGTAGGTAGATACATATCATAATATGTAAAGTCATGCCGATTCTAAATAAGAAAAACACTTTTAACTTATTTGTAAGTTTCGTTTCCTCTCTTTGTGACACGACACGACACAACTTGTGACCATCATCAACTCGTGAGTATCAGTATTCTATGATCATCAATCATCATCAAGGTTGATCTGTTAGTTTCTTTGAGCCGCGGGTAAGGGCCTCTAGCTAGGACTATTTGCCCTGGCTTCAATATTATATCACGTGGTTTTGCCGGGAGTCATCATGGCCTATGGTCTTCTCAAACTAAATAATGTGAACAAGGACGTATATTTTATTTTGTGTCATACAATATCACATCTCTCTCCTATGTCTACTATGCTCGTTAAGTAGAAGTAGTTGAACTTTTCTTTGGTTGAAAAACACTCAGTGTTGTGCGTGCGCTATTGACCTGACTGCTTAGCACCCAACCTGTGCCACCATCCAGAAACAAAAAATGATTTTTGCAATTTTGCAAAAAATCATTTTCAGACCGATGAAATAAGTTAGTTCTCGATGCTGGCTAACATTACCTACCACAGTCATCTAGGTAGGACGGCGACTACTGGCCTATGAGATGTGAGCCTTGCTACTAAAGTGAAAGTTACCTAACTGCGATTGGCTGTTTTTCTGCTCATAAAATTCAACCAATCATTAGTAGGTATGTAACCTTTTAGTTATTGAGCAATGCAAAACAAACTCACAATTCCAGCTGTCAAGTAAAGTGAAGTACAGTAGAAGTTGAATAGAAATAACCGGAAATAAGTTTGTTGTCCGCCGAATTATCATAAAAATGTTTCAAGCAATTTTTTAACTAGAAAGTAGATTAATTGTAGTGCTAAGTGATAGGAAAATGTTCAAGGTATTGTTCATAGTGGTCGCACTAGCAATACGAGGTACGTAAAAGTACTTTTCATTGGTTATTAAAAGTTGCTGTAAGAACTTTCTCTTGCCTTGTTGTCTTAGATTCAATGCCAAACGATATTGGTTGCAGAATGCACCTTACAAGAACAAGAAGGCCCTTACAGGGGCAAGTTCATCGGAGCTATCAACACTTACCATCATCAGGTAAAACAACTTTCACCTTAGGTACCTCCACTAGTTAATAACTGTAATTAGGTAGGTAGGTAAGTAAAGTACATCCTTTGTTGTAAACATAAGTATCTAAGTGACATAGGTACCCAATCGTACATAGCATTATTCTTCAAACTAATATTACTTTAAAATTATTTTGCATTAGGTAGGTAGTTCGTTAACTTGATTCACTGGGAACATTAGAGACTAGATTGTTTTTCTCAGTTTTCTCTGCTAATTATAATTAATATATGTTTTCCATGGGCCATGGGTCCACCACCTCTGGTCATGTGGTTCGCCCACCGGCATCAGACCCCATCCCCAGGGGTGGGTACAAATTTGTGCTTAGATTGGTTATTAGTAGGGTTTGTTTCTTCAACTTACCTAAGTCGGACAGTAGCTGGTGGATGTGTGGGACTTATTGGAGTTTAAAAGCAAGCAAATGCCGGCTTCTTTTTATGCCAGCGGGTACAAAATGGGAGACATCTGTTGCTTGTGAACAGTTACTATAGTTCCAACTCGGACAAAAACAAAGAAGCAGAAGTCGCAAAATGAGTAGCCATGAGCTGGAATAAATCTTGGAGCCCCAAATTAATTATGAAAGACAACTTACCTCTTCATTTGATCATTTGAATAGAACAGTAATGAACACCTGCATTCTGCCAATCCTAAAATATGACTGCCATACTCGGTGTTACACTGCAAAAGTAAAATCAAAATTATAAATTCATTTATTTCAGATTTATAAACCCTTAATTAATCACCATTAAAAACAAATTCCTAGCTATAATGTGACTTATAAAAAAATAAATAAAATAAGTTACAAAAAATTAATACGGTGCCAAAAAAAATATTCTAAAAGTGTGAATGATACAGAAGATTAGAAGTCATATAGGTAATATACAGTGAAACACAAGAAGAGGTACCACTGATTTTTGTTTTCCAGTACAAACGGTTCTTTTTAATTTCAAGTCTGAATTTTGAAATTTTGCAGGTATAATACTGACGATTTAAAATTTAAATAACTAATATCGCAAAACATTTTTAATTATTTAATAAACATTCCAAATGAAATTAAACACCTTTTTGTTATAATGGTACAAGGATTGTTCTTCTAATTTACGAAATTGATTTCTATACCTATATATTATTTTAACCACCTTGTGTTCCAGGCAGAAGCAGAGCAGATCAAGTAAATTATTTAATTAACATTGTAAAAAGGAAATAAAACAGCAAATTATTATTATTATTTTCATTATTTTTTTTATGCATGGATTGTTCTTCTAATTTATAAAACTGAAACCTATCCTGAAATATGATGTTACCTTGTGTAGCAGTTCTGCCCTCCCTGCGACATAGGTGCAGGTCAATCAGTAAAAATGGGGATTGAACCTGGGACCTCTAGATCTGAAATCGGTGGGTTGAAACACTAGACCACAGAGGTGGTTGTGTGTACATCACATTGATGTCCAGGTGTCCGGTGAAGTGTATGCAGTGGACGACTGGACTATACTACTGGCGAACTTCAACTACGATGGGACTGGAGACGACACCTTCTTCTGGGCTGGAGACGCGGTCCGGCCAGGACCTCAAGGTTTCATCGTACCTGATCAGCATGGCAAGTAAGTGATATCTTTGTCTTTGTTTTAACCAATTTACAGACCATTTTTTTTTGTTGGTACCATCTTACCTAATTCTGTCGCCATAATAACAATTTTAAAATTGTTGTGTTCCGGCATTTAGGGTAAGATAGCCAGTTCCTCAGTTTGTTGAGGATTCCGGGTGAAGTGCGCCTCCACCTTCAGCCTTATCTCAACTTGTGTAACCAGGTCTGATGAAGGCCAAATGCTTACCCGTCACACAATAAAAAAAAATACCTTTTTTTTCATTGTACGACGGGGAAGCGACCAACTCATTTTACCTTTAATTAAATTGTCAAGCTTTATTTAATGACACATTTGCAATAGCTAAAATTTTAAAATTTTAATTTGCTCTGCTAAAATCAAACAAATGAATAAATACTTGCTTATTTTTCACGAACAAAAAAAGGAGGTTCTCGATTTGGAT
The DNA here is from genome assembly GCA_951394065.1 of Venusia cambrica. Classification (NCBI taxonomy): domain Eukaryota; kingdom Metazoa; phylum Arthropoda; class Insecta; order Lepidoptera; family Geometridae; genus Venusia; species Venusia cambrica. Next base: position 10,092,003 of record OX596040.1, read on the forward strand.
GGTATGTTTGGTAAGTGATTACTCCGCCAATTTTGATTTGATTTTGGTGAAACTTTTTTTGTTTGGTAGGCCATCCTTCAGAGGTGGTCCCACATAATTTTATCTAAATGAATTAAGCCCTTTTTGATTTAATCAACAAAAACAAATAATATATACATGATGACGAAAACACGGCCTTAATATAATTTATATCGTTTGAATCGGCATGCGACTACTTTATATTATACCCATATGTAAGTTGTTTGATTGGGTAACTACAGATGTGATATCATAATGTGGCTGTCACAGGTTCAATTCTGGCCTTTGTACACCAAAAACTTTTTGGTGGTAAATTGTGACAAGTGATAAAATGTTGTTTTAATTAAATCAACTATCACTGAAAAATAGTGAAATAACCTATTCAATTACTTTAAAGCTTTTGGTGAAGCCGGTTTCAATATTTTTTTTAAATATGCGTAAATGCATAAGATGTTTGACATAAGCTTGGTACTGCTTTGGGCAAAACAATTCAAAGAAGAATAGTTTGAGTTTTGTAACAACCTCATTGTTATACATTTAAATACTGCATAAAATGTTTCAGAACCAACATCCTGGAGCGCTACATAAACCAGGACATTCGCCTCACACTGCCGGAAGGCAAGCGCCTCTCCCGCCTCAAGTGGTTCTGTGTATACGACATCGACAGCCAGAATGCCTTTGGAGACGTATATATTCCGGACGAGTTCGAGCCTCCCTCGCCGAGAATCCTGCCTGCGTTCACCGGACAGGCAGTGTCCAGTCAGCCGCTGCAGTTCCTAACAGCTACCACATTACTGTGAGCCATCTTTGTGTAAATAAATAGGTGCCCATCTTAAGCTATGTGGATTGTGGGATGATAACATTACGGGCGATTATTAATAGCGGTTACAGAGCTTGCCTACGCACGTGATACCGACCGTCGACCTTTACTAAAATAGCTTTGTTTGTATGTTTGTTGAACTCTGAAATCATTCTAAGGTACCGTACAAGGGTACTTTTATTATTGATGATGAAATTATGTTTCTGTTGGGTGAAGGCACCATCATATTTTCTATTCAGATCGTAGTTTCGACATGGAATAAAAAGTTGTATGTATTTTCCAGCATTCCTGAGTTCAAATACGACGGCAGTGGGACAGAGGTGTACTTCTGGACGGGCGTGGGTCCACAGCCCTCAGTCAAGGGGATGAAAATACCTGACGAATATGGATAGTATGTCGCAAAATTTTGTATAAAATAACAGTACACTGGATAGATTAATGAGTTGAAAGCTATTCATCAAATGCATAGACATAGCGAAAGTTTGGGATATGGTTTGGCATGCTATTATTCATGGCTCATTAGTAAGTAAGTAACGTACTACGGATCTTCTTAATTCTGTTTCCTCATATAGAATCACGCTTATATAATAAAAGCAAATGTTCAGCAAAAACTTTGTACATAATTATGTAGCTGTAGACCGCAATGAAAAAAACGTCATATCATATCAAATTTCATGCAGGCAACTCTTATCGGCGCTTTCTATTTTATTTTAGCCACCTGTCACGACTCCAAAACGTAAGGGCAACTTGTATATCAAGTTTACCCTCACAAGACTAAGTTAGTATTCCCCTATAGCTTGGAGCCTCTTCAGCCGTACAAGGGTGAGGACGTGACGTTGGAGCTGGCCGGCGGACTGACGGTGTTTGACATCAACTGGGTCTGCGTATACGACCGCGGGGAGCGACGCAGTCTGGCGACCGTGACGGTGCCCGAGGGACTCAACGTGCCGCCCTCCTCCACAGCATTACATTCATACGAGTGAGTTACAGACTGCTCGACATTATCCATACGAGTGAGTTTCTGACTCTGCTCGACATTACATCCATACGAGCGAGTTACCGTCCCTACTCGACATTACATCCCTGCGAGTGCGTTACTGACTCTCCTCGACATTACATCCATACGAATGAGTTATGACTGCTTGACATTACATCCATACGAGTGAATTACCGATTTTGCTCGACATTACAACCATACGAGTGAGTTACAGACTGCTCGACATACGATACTGCATACGAGTAATTACTGACTCTCCTCGATATTACATCCATACGAGTGAGTTACCGACTCTGCTCGACATTATTATTTTATATTCATACGAGTGAGTTACTGACTCTCCTCGACATGACATCCAGAGGAGTGAGTTATGACTGCTTGACATTACATCCATACGAGTGAATTACTGACTCTGCTCGACATTACATCTATACGAGTGAGTTACTAACTATGCTCGACATTATATCCATACGAGTGAGTTACTGACTCTCTTCGACATTACACCCATACGAGTGGGTTACTGACTCTTTTTGATGACAGATGCAAGTTTTTTCTCCCAATTTCATCCAGTAAAGATAGCCTGGAGGAATAGATAGAACATACCGGTTTTAATATACGAATGGTGTTCCAGGTCTAAGATGCCGCAATGTCGACAGCTGCACCGCGACTACCAGGTGTCGTGGGAAGTGTTCGGTCCGCAGGTTACCTTCGAGCTGGCCGGCCAGGTACCACAACAAATATATTTCCTGATCTGTAACAACATTATTCATATGAAAACAATGAAATTGGTAATAGAGCTTTTTTTTTGTTGTACGACGGGTAAGCACTTGGCCTTCATCTCACCAGGTTACAAGTTGAGATAAGGCCGAAGGTGGAGGGGCACTTAACCCGGAATCCTCAACAAGCTGAGGAACTATTTATCTTACCTCTAAATGCCGGAACACAACAATATTTATAATTGTTATTATGGCGATAGACTTAGGTAAGATGGTGGCCACCAACCAAACCAAGCACAATATATTGTACTCCCCATGGGGATCGAACCCGGGACCTCTGGATCTGAAATCGGTGGGTTGAACCACAGAGGCGGTAAAAGAGCTTTAAGTACTACAACAAGTATCAATCGAGTCAAAGCTAAACGGGCATAGAAACGAATTAGTCGCTTAACTGCATTGTCTTACCTTTAGCGGTTTTGGCGTAACATTATCAATGCCAGTAAGCAGAACATAAAAGAAAAATGATCTGATCAACTTGATTGACTGTCTGAAACTTGTTGCAATTATTATTTATTTATTTATTATGTATACTTTATTGCACACAAACATAAAAACAAAGAAAAACTTAAAATAAAAATACATGGCAAAGGCGAGCTTAACCCTAAAAAGAGTTTTCTTCCAGCAAAGCAGTGATGTGGATAGAAAAAAAATATAATTCAAAATTGGGAAATAGTGTACATAACAATTTAATAAAGTTTAATAAGTTACATATAACTAATACACATAAATTATATTATATTTATCAATAATACTTAATATACTTACTAAGAGTACCTAAAATATAATATATATAGTATAATCTTATACATAATATATTATATATATAGATACTATACTAGATATAATAAACGAGATAATAAACTGGTTGCAATCATATTGATTGCAAGCAGTTTCATTTCGTAGCTGAATGATGATGTTAGCACGTTGCGGTGTTGTGGTGTGCAGATAGCTGAGGACGAGTACATGGCGTGGGGCTTGTCGGGGCGCGCGGACAGCTCGGCCATGGTGGGCGCGGACGTGGCCGTGGCGCATTACACTGCGGCGCTTCGCCAGGCCACCGTGCAAGACTACAACATCACCGCCAAAGCGCCTGTAAGTTACAGAGTACATACTGAGGCGCCTGTATGCTACAAGAATTCACGGTAGCCTATCTGGTTCCCCATGCCATCTACGTATATTAAAAGTCGATGTGTGGGACATACATTTTTTTTATACACAACTATGAGACGGACAAGCAAGTAGTCTTAAGTGCATCTCTTGCCTATAACAATGCCTTACTGCATAGATCACATTCACAAAGAACATTGCCTACACGGCATTGCATTGCGCCCGTCAACTTGAGACATACAAGTGTTAAGCCTCGCGTGCCCGTAATTTCACCGGCAACCAAACCCTTCAAACCGGAACACAGCAATGCTGCTTGGCGACCGAAATAGGTATGGTGGTAGTAATTCTCCGGACGAACCCCTTCACAAGTGGTTTCTACTACTCTTAAATATTATTATAATTCCTTAAGGACTCCAAAACGGTTTTCATCAAGATTCACCGTTTAGACGAAAAAGGTTACAAACAGACAAAGTTTAGCCACTAAATAGAATCAAACTCAGCTCCGACCACAGACCAATTCGGGCCACGATTTAAGAGCAACATGATATAAGCTCGTTGCTTGCAAAAAGGATTTTAAAACTCACAAAAGAGTGTTTATATGAGAAAATTATTTAATTTATTTATTTGACGGAAAACCAACAGCACATTAATATTAGATAGACACAACAATATAACACAGAAGGCCAATTAAAGGTTTTCACGTATAGATAAAGAGTATAGATACATAAAGAGTTTGAACTGGACAGGATACAATATAACACAATAGATAAAAAGAAAAAATAAGCATTGTATAAAACAGATCTAAACAATTGACTAGCCTCTAATATTGTTGCCACGCAGAGAAGAAGTCTCCACAGCGCCGCTGCCTCACGGTTTCTACACTAGAGCAAAACAAATCAATATCGTTATGCTTGTTTAATACCATCATATTAAAGTTATTGCCTGCTCGCCAAAGAAAGGAATTCTGCCTGTAGTTTGATCCGACTATAGAATTATATATGAGAGGGTTTTCAACATTAATAATGTTGATTGTGTTCTTAGTGAAGTAAGTAAAGGTAAACCTAGATTATTCCTATCCAATTATGCCTGAAAAACCATTTCACAACACGGCAAAAAAAAAGTTTGTTTGAAGTGCAGTTTAAGTTTGATTTTTTTAATTGTCTGACGGAATCAAAAAATTAACCAGCCCGAGGCTCTTGCATTCTCCTTGTGCGCTGGTCGCGATTCCGAACAGGCGGTAGACATGACGTTTCAAAATGCTCCTAAAAATATTAATGAATAATAAAATTTTGATTTTGACTTTCACGGGGAAGCGCTTGGCCTTCAGCTCACCTGGGAAACGAATAACGGATTAAGTTAATAGCTTGTGTGTGTTTGTGTGTCGCAGTGTGTGCAAGTGCTGGACCGTCGCGAGGGAGTGTGTCGCGACGACACGCTCGGCGGAGTCAACTCCTATCAGCTGTTCATGTCGCGTCGCGAGGACGGACTCACCGTGATCACCTTTCGACGGTCGCTCAAACCGGGTGAGGCACCAACTATCCACGTCTGATATATTGTTATTACCAGTGTTCTGTGAGAACAGTACACCTCGCGAGCCCTAATAACCATCCAATAACCGACACTTTCCCCTTCTCCTAGCTTAGTTCTCTGAGTATACTAATGTGATGAGACCTATGTAGACTTTTGAGCAATATAGGTATAAGTTTTACCAATTACAAGCGGTCACAAGTACAAAGTACTAAAAATGTAAAAAAATTAAATCCGTCCATTATAACGCTACAGCAAACTGGTAATTAATTAATGATAGGTCGAAAAATCTTATTATAAACATAATTGTGAATGTTTGTTACCACGTACGCACCAAAGGAATCATTTAATGACAAGTCAAAAACTTAATTCGTTTTTCTTCAACACACAGAAATTACAAAGAAATTTCCTGATGAATATAAACACGTTTATTTGTAACCTTGTGGGTTCTCCCCAGACGAGCCCATGGACCGGGAATGGTCCCCCGACGCCCCCCAGTGGGCGGTGTGGGCGGTGGGTCGGCTGGACCACGTACTGGAGCCAGCCTTCCACCGCTTGTACCACAAGCAAGACCTGCGCATCGACCTCAAGCAGCCCGCTGCTCTGAACGACTGCTTCCGGTTCACTGTGTGAGTATGCTATGCACTATATTGAACTCTAAAGCCTGATAATTACCTGTTTCTCTTGGTATATTTTGTAGGATTGTGTGTTCACAGAATACCTGTACCGTTAAGTGGTGGAAATGTTTCTTACAAACGCCTCTGTAGTCTAGTTCGCCCACTGGTATGCATCCAGAGGTCCCGCTTTTGATCCCCATGGGGGTAAAATATTGTGCTTGGTTTGGTTGGTGGTAGGACTTTGTTTAAGTCCGCCTGGCTAGCTACCACCAGCTTACCTAAGTCTGTCGCCAATAACCATTTTAAATTAGAACTAGTAAGATAGCTAGATCCGCAGTCTGTTGAGGATTCCGGGTGAAGTGCGCTTCCTCCTTCCGCCTTATCATAACTTGAAACCAGGCGAGTGGAAGGCCGCGAGGTTTTTTTTTAAACACCCGCGTTCGTTTAATACGCACTGGTGTGACAATTAACGTGCCAGTTGAAAGTGTCCACCTCACGCAAGCTTAGAAAGTGATGACTCAACTAGTAACTTCACAGCGGGTCCCGCACTGCGCCGACCCCTTGGGAGACCCCGCAGCTGTTCGACCCGGCGCTCAGGGTGTTCACGTTCGCGGTCGGTCCGGCGGGCGGGGAGCGCGGGGTGGCGGGGAGGGGACGCGGCGCGACGCACGCCGGCGCGCCGCTCGCCTGGTACGTCAACGGACAGCTGGCGCCGGACCTGCAGCTGAGGCGAGGACTACAGTACTCCTTCCAGGTGAGTCACTAGCGAGACGTGACGGGGCGGGGGCGCGCCGCTCGCCTGGTACGTCAACGACAGCTCGCGCCGGACGTCCAACAGCCAGAATAATGGATTGTCAGCGCAGTGATAAGAATTTTGTTTGTAATCTGTGTATAAGATTATAGTATTTGTTGTTACATGCTCCTTCCGACATTTTGCAGGTGTTCGGCGGCAACAACCCCCACTCGGCAACGGAGTACCACCCGCTCATAGTGACGGCCGAGGAAGGCGGCGGCCTGGAGCGGCTCAGCGAGCAGGGGCAGAGACAGGTGCGGGTGTTGGCCGGCGTGCACTACACCAGGAGAGGGCGGCTCAGTCCCACTGCAGGTAACTACACTAGGGGGGCCTCGGTGAGCAGATGCAGAGACAGGTGCTGGTGTCAGCCAGCATGCACACACAAAACCATTTTGAAAAGTATGAAACGTACTGCAAATAAGGTGTCAGATCCAGGGGAGTACAATATTGTGCTTGGTTTGGTTGGTGGTAGGACTTTGTTTAAGTCCGCCTGGGTAGCTACCACCGTCTTACCTAATTCTGTCGCCATAACAATTCTTAAATTATTGCGTTCCAGCATTTAGAGGTAAGAAAGCCGGTTCCTCAGTTTGTTGAAGATTCCGGGTGATGTGCGCTTCCACCTTCAGCCTTATCATAACTTGAAAAATCAGGTGAGATGAAACCAAGTACCTTCCCGTCGAAGAACAGTCACTTGAAATATATCTACATATAGAGATTATGTCTCACTGACGTGAATGTGTGGTCGTACGTTAATGGTCACGTGATCCAGCGGGCCCGCTGTGCCTCGGCTCCGCGGCCGCCGACGCGCGCCGCTCGGCGTCGATCCCCTCCTTCCGCGCCTACAACCGCTCCCTGGTCTGGGCATGCGACCTGTCGGCGCCCACCTCGCTGCTCGTCGCGCCCAACTCCTCGTGGCCTGACAAAGTCTACTACCACTCCTTCACACATTCGGGTAAATACCTCTTCAATGTTTACCTATATTTTTTAACAAGACATTAGAATTAATAGTACCTACGTGTTAATAATATTTCATATTTTGTAAACTCGACGTAATCTGCATGTACCTACCTTTTTTTATCTATCATATTACAATTTATCATCGTTTCTCAGTAAGTGATTATTTTATGCTTGAAATAAATAATCTTAAACCGTAATTGCACGCATTTGGGTGGTGGTAGGACTTTATTCAAGTCCGCCTGGCTAGCTTCCACCATCTTACCTAAATCTGTCGCCGTATCAATTTTTAAATTGTTGTGTTACGGCAATTAGAGGTAGGATAGCCAGTTCCTCAGGGAGAGGATTCCGGGTGAATTGCGCCTCCACCTTCGGCCTTATCATAACTTGAAAATCAGGTGAGATGAAGGCCAAGCACCTCCCCCATTCATTTCATAAATTCCATTTGTACATTCGGACAAATGGACAGCGGAGGCTTATGATTACATGGTTTTATATGATATTATGGGTAATAAATCAACCCCTTCATATCAGCCCGCGCATGTCGTAAAAGTTGCTTTAGGTATGTCAACAGATCCTTCCTTTCACAATCAGCTTCTTTCTGTGTATTAACACCTAAGGTTGTTACTGCAATCGCCAATTCGCCTGCCATGCTCGATTCTTATGGCAAAACCCACTGTTTACGAGGTAGCCCGGCCAACGGTGGACATTAATGGGCTTTTGAGATTTTTTTTTTTAAATAAAACTATTATTTCAGACAGTCATAATCCATAGGAGTCCAAGTAGCATAAGACCTTGGGGAGGTCTATGCTAGAAAGCAAGACAATCTAAAATGAAAGTGGTGTAAATAATTAGCATAACTTAGTTCATATTATTCATTGTAGATTATAAATAAAGGCTATTATTATTATTATCGTTTGTAGGTATGGGAGGACGTATCTTCATAGTGGACCGCCACAAACGCAACCTTGGGAGGCGCGGCGCCGACTCTTCTGCCGCCATCTCCCTCTCGCTCGCACCCCTCGCACTACTCGCTCTCATTGTCGCCGTCTCGCTCGCACGCTCATAGCAGCTTGACATACGTTAGTCTACAAGCTCGACTGTTGCGACGGGGGCGCTGCAATCTATTTCTCGTCACTTCTTGAAACCATTGTCATTTATTTCAAGATGCTTCATGTCTCTTATATGGTGACGTTGTTATACTTTGCTTTTGCGATCAGGGAAGCGACGACTTACAAACGTACTGAGGAAAATTCTATGCCTAAACTAAATCCCATACGCTCAGAAATGCTATCTGACCGTATGCCGTGTTTCGCTGACAGGATTCGAGTAACCAGGCAGCTAAGTTTAAAAAAAAAGTCCGTCCAAAAATTTTGCCTTATTTTTTAGGTTAATTTAAACAGATCTGATGAATTTGTCAGAAAACCTGAAGACGTTCTAAAGTAATGGTAAAGCATTTAATTTTAGTTTTTTTATTATAACAACGAATTCCGTCCAATTTATTATTTTTGCATCATAGTACTTCGATAATCAGATAAGTATAACAGATGTTTTGTGCTTTTAGTTTTTAGTCTAGTCTTTAGTTTATTTTTTTATGTTTATATATGTTACGTAATAAAAGAAAATGTTAAAAAAGAAAAGTTACCATTAAATAAATATGGTGTTCGTTAAGTATACTCCATATCAATAGTCACCCCATTGTTGTGTAAAGGCCCCATATATTTCAATCACTCTGAGCCATCGTTTGATGAACGCATCACTCATATGAAAAATTAAAACAGCTCTAGGAAATTCATGTCACGAAAAGATACCGAGATAATAATACTCTGCGCTGTGCTACAAGGTTATATTTTATGAATATGTAAATCTATTGAAGATCTCTAGTTTTGACTGTAAATATTATTTATACAAAGGTTTTATCAAATAAAATAAATTTAGGAAAATTTTATTTTATTGAAAATAATTTGCTGTGTACACATCGAAGTTCATATACAAGTGAAGTCAATATTGACTCAGAAATAGACCTACCCTAGTGTTAGCGTAATAACATTTAATTCATGAACTCAGTTTTATCGAAAACCTATTTGGATCTACTTTGGATATGTCTATATACAGCTACATCGAAAAATAAACTAAAAAAAATAATTGTGGGTTGATGAATATGTTTCGTAATAACATCTTTGAATGTGCAATGTATAATGTTTACAGTTTACATTATACATTTTACATATGCGATTAAATTAACACACAGGTAACTGAAAGTAAACACTATTCAATAATGTCTAATAAATACCGCAAATATATGTAAATAAACACTTTTTATATTCATATTTTTGTATTTCAAGTGCTTGCACTTGGTCATAAATTTTACAAATGTTATAATGACTTTTTATATTCCATATGTACATTCAAATGCCCTTCTCTTTAATTCTTACAACAGAACGTTACACATTTTTATGGTATATTTACTTAGTATTCCATTTATTCTGTTAGAAAGGAAAAGAGAACCAAAACTATTCTCTTCCAATATGTATCTAAGAATAAGATTTATATTAATCACTAATAGGTTGCCTATGGCTTTGATTCATGTAGGCAGTCGGACTCAGTAATGTATGTATAGTAAATGAGATCGAATTACCGCCTGTGGTCTAGTGCTTCAACCACCGGTATAAGCCTCGGAGGTCCCGGGTTCGAACTCTAGGGAAATACAAGTTTTTACTTGTTTTGGTTGGTGGTAGGAGTTTCAAGCCTACCATGATAGCTACCACCATCTTACCTGAGTCTGTCGCCATAACGACTCTCAATTATTGTGTTCCGGCATTTAGAGAGAATATAGCCAGTTCCTCAGTACGTTGAGGATTCCGGGTGAAGTGAGTTTCCACCTTCGGCCTTATCACAACTTGACACCAGGTGAGATGAAGGCCAAGCTCTTCCCCGTCCTACAATAAAAAAAACATACAGTTTGAGATTGGAATCGTGTGTTTGGTATTGGTGTCATATCTAAAACTACGAAAGCTCCTTCGATTGGAATGAATTGAAGCTCACTAAAATTGAGAGCCATTCATTCAAAATGATGGCAATGATTTAACTATTATGATATCAGAAAAACCGTACACTTTTGAGAGATTCATGTGAATCGTAGCAAAACTACACAACATTCCCAGTGCACTACATGTGACGCGATGACAGACAGTGCTTCGAATGAGAAACTTTAACCACGATCGGTCATTTATGTAGGCTTATCGCTCTTCGAGTCTGTCATACGAGTATTTTCTAATAAAGAAAGCTCCATCATATATGTAGAGGACGCCAACCTGCCAAACGATGGACTACCCGTTTGGCAGGTTGGCGGACTTGTGTTGTTTGTGACTATCAGGTCGTTCACGGGCGATGCAACTCTAGGAAGGCTCGGAGCGCGGGGGGTATGCAGTGAGACGCGGGGGGCGCGAGGGGGGCCAGCACTCGCGCGGCGCGGCACGCGAGCGTCACGTGACGCAGCGGACACACGCGCGACGCCGCGTTTTGCGTCACCAGCTCAGCCGGCGAGTCGCCGAACCGGTTCGGCTGGTCGAGGTGACCGCCCATATTTACCAGCAACTCTACCAGCTGAAACATTACAATCTACTATAGTCGAGTAAGATTCGTTTATTCAGTAAGATAGTTGAGGCTTTGTCATCCGTTAAATAAATCTCTTTCAATCAAACCTGTTCGTATTTGCGACCAGCGCATAATGAGTAAGGTAAATTTGATAATAGAAGTCGGTATCAAACGATAAGCTAAGCTGGGAAGCTTATAGAGGCTAGCTTGATGATAAGGTGAGGTCTCCGTGAATATTACATTTTGAATTTGATTGCAACTCTAATACCAACTTAAACCTAAGTTAGACTTAAATGTATTTGCTGAAACGATCTGTATCTTGTCAATAAGAGTGGTAGGTAAAGCGTTGAAATAAGATAATAAACTTCCATGCAATATTACTTATCGAATATTCTAAGCGAAAGAACACTAACGTATGAATTAAAAGCAATATACATAATACTTAACACAAAAACTTGACCTACACAGATTCAGTGATGCGTCGCAAGCAGCATGATGCTGTTGCTTTCCGTCAGACGTAAAGGTGTACGCTCACCTCAGTGGAGAAGTTGTGAGGGATCGCGGCAACGTGCAAAGGCGTGGAGCGCGTGTGGTTGCGGCTCTGCACGTCAGCGCCGCACTGCAGCAGCAAGCGAACCACGCGCACGTTCGGGAACAACGCCTCCTAGGGGACAGAGCAAGAGTTGAAAATACTACTGCACCACTATGACCGTAATGCATATCAAATATCAAGAAACAACATTATACTGGTTCCGGATGTCCGGTGAAAGTTGCATACAGTGAGAATCATACGACCAGTATGTACGAGTATGTATAGTCTATAGAGTATACTTCCAGTGTGTATATGTTTAGGGAGATTGGGCCTGGTAGGCAAGTAGATGTGTGTGTGAAGTAAACAGCGTCTGAAAATGGAATGAATTTAGCATCTGTTTCTTCTCACCCCTCTGGGGTGTGGCTTGCAGGGCTGAGCCCTTTTCCCTGCCCCTTTGCCCAGGCTAGTCTATGCCCATGATAATGGGCGTGTCTATTGGGGATTGCTGGGGTCGTTGGGGAGTGCTTCCCCCGGAGCCACTTATGTACCTTCGATGCGATCAGGCCCTGCCGGGTGAGATCCCTGGTTACCCAGGGAAGGCCCAGCGAACCGATCAGCGACCGCGGTCATGGCTACCGGGGTTGGCGTCCCCGTAGTGTTTGTGGCTTCTTCTCCTTCTTCTTCTTCCTTTGTGCAGAGGTCTCGGGAGTAGGCCTTCATCTTTCTCTTGCCTTTCTCGTCCGGTGGTCTTGCGTGTTGCGGGGCAATTTCCACTAGGTGGTCATGCCCCGATCTGACGGCTCTCTCGAACATGTTGGTGGCAAGTCTCCGGATGAAGGCGTCGAGACTCTCGTGCTTCGGGTCTCTTCTGATAGTCGCGTTTCTAACGTAACGCGGGGCTTCTACGATGTCTCTTAGGACAAGATTTCCGTCACTGCATCTTCGGCCGCTTCGACAGGTGTCTGAGTGGCGAGGTACTCGGCTACCTGTCTTTCGATCCATTCGACGTGGGTCTGGTTCTATGATGGGTTTGGTGTCAATTGAGCCTGCAGACTCTCGGCAAGGATCAACGCTCTGTCTTTAGGCTTAAATTTCAAAAGGCCGTCTCCCAGGCAAAAGCACTCCCAGGGCGTAGATGCTCTGGAACTCGACAGCAGGGATCAGCTGGTGGATCACCCTTCGATGGACCATCACCGCAAGTCCGCGGTACGCTACCCCTTCTGGGCTGACTTCATCTTTACGGTAGACAATGTAATTGGGGATATTATATTGCCTACCGTACTTCAGGTGGGTCTCGCTGACCAGGAAGAGGTCAATGTTTTGCTCACGGAGGAAGACGGTCCGCATGTTTTTCTTCCCCCGTTTTCTTCGAGAGCGATGCGGTGTTCCAGTATGCAACCCTAAGAACCCCATTTTGGTTTAACATCCTCATGAGGCCCCTGAGGGCTGCCGTTTCTGCGTCGCTGCCGGCCTGCACCTCCTCCAGGATCTCCTTGATGACGCTGATGGTCTGTCCCCAGGAGTCCTTTCTTTTGGCTTGCGGTTGGTTTTGTGGTGGCCGCTTTTCTTGTCATTGTTGGCTTCTTCTTCTTCTTTCTGGACTTCCTCCTTTTCTGCCCCGGCATGTTGGCCTCCGCCATTAAGGAGGCTGTCGCCGCTTCCTCGACAGTGGGGAATGAATTTATTTAAAAACAACAAATATTTATATTAAAACGCAGGCCTTCTAACTGAGTCACATAACCCGCTAGCTAGACTATTGTTGTCTCGCTTATACCTTGGCGGACGCGAAAGCATAAATATTTCGGCGCCGTGTATTCTGCAGTCACTTGCGTTTGGCGCACGTCTTTCTGGTCGCAGGTACATGAATGCTTGGAGTCCGATGAGGTCGGTAGATACGACAGGTAGGTAGCTACATATGTATAGTGTGTACTCACAGCGGGCTCGTCGTCAGCGAAGTACGTGCTGCGCACTACGTTGAGCCGGCTACAGGCGAGGTGCAGCAGCGAGTCGCCCGAGGACGTGACTCGCGGCGCGAGGCGGACCAGCAACTTCACCTGCAACGCGATCGCAACACATCATTACTGTCGCATCCTGACGGTAATAGGCGTGACGTGTCTGATGACGGATTGCACGTTTTTGAACTTTTGTTATTTCAGATTCATGATCCATAGAGTAAAAACACATTGTGAAAAAAGTATAAGCAATATAAAATAAAAGTACATATTAACACAAATTACAAACGATTATACGTAGCACTACCTACACTCAATTGGCAATATTCACCCATCGTCTTTATAAGCCTCTCTGCCAGGCTCCTGATGATAACATTTCCAACGCATGTTAACCCTAGACATAACAGACGCTACCCTCTTTCGCTGGATAGCGTTGAATGACTAACTAAAATTTACGGGATATTTACCGTGATTTGTTGGTTTTTGAGTTATCCAATCATGGTAAATATCCCGTTAATTTCAGTTATGGTGTTCATAACCATGATAGTTTCAAAAGTTATAGCGTTGAATGAGTCAACTCGCGCCACCGTGTAGACCCATACTTTCTTAGACCCATCAACTGCCTATATTGTTGTAGGCAACGCGTATACTGTTAAGCGTCTTTATCTATATCTAACCATAGTTGACACGTGTAAAACGTCTAGCAGAAAGACGTTAACAGGGTCACCTTTACGTCTACGTCTTACGTAATGGAGAAGTTATTTCGTTTCCGACGACGTTCGTTGACGTAGTAAAGCCTCTGACCAGTGGAACAGGGGAAGGTCACGTGGGACAGGGGAGGTCACGTGGGACGGATGGCGTACCTCGTCTCTGAGCGCGGCCTCCGCCCCGGGCTCGTGCGTGTGCAGCGCCACGTGGATGAGATGCGCCACACAGCGCAGCGCGCGGTCCCAAGCGGCGCCCTGAGCGCGGTGCATGGGACGCAGCGACAACAGCCGCTGGCACTCTGCAAACGAACCACGTCGACGATACACTGTCTCTCCTTTATCTTAACTCCGGCAGCTCAGGTCGCTATTTACGCCATCGGCATTTAGAGGTAAGATAGCCTGTGCCTCAGTCTGTCGCGCTACCACCTTTTTTTTTATTGAACGACGGGGAAAGATAAGGCCGAAGGTGGAGGCGCATTTCACCCGGATTCCTCAACTAACTGAGGGACTGGCTATCTTACCTGTAAATGGCGGAACACAACAATTTAAGAATTGTTATTATAGCGATAGAATTAGGTAAACTGGTGGTGGCTACCCAGGCGGACTTAAACAAAATTCTACCACCAACCAAACCAAGCACAATATTGCTCCCCTGGGTATCGAACCCGGGGCCTATGGATCTGAAATCGGTGGGTTGAACCACGAGACCACAGAGGCGGTTTCGACTTCGGCCTTTATTGTGTCATTTGAAAGAGTATCAACTGCATAGTTAATAGTTAGTTATATTGTTACAATACGTGAAAATCTGTGATTCGCTTTATGTTATTATTACTGTAATCTATCTGAGATAAAATAGCTGTTGATTTTCAAATTAATTACGTAAATAAATAAATAATTTGGCACGTAAATCGCTCCCAGTCAGGTAGTGTAGTGAAAATAGTCTTACCGGGCATGTCCCGCGCCACGAGCCGAAGGGCGCGCAACGCAGTATTCGCCGCCGCGTTCGGCAAGTCGCGGTGCTGAGACACCAGCAGCCGAGTCAGCGCCACCAGCGTCTGATGCGTCTCTGTAACGGGGAACAGTGGAATACATACAAGGAATTCATTAAGAAAAAAAAAAAAAAAAACATGATAGTATTGGTTTAAGGCGAGGCAATCCAAGAGCTTCTTTTGAAGACGTCTCGGTAGGCACTGGCCGACCAGCGCGAGCGTTTGGCCGGTTAGATTTCCTTTGTTTTTGTTCATAAAGATTAATAACAACAATATTATAATATTTGTTTTCGACAAGCCCTAATAAATAAGAAGCCCTATCTTTTGTAATAACTTTATCATGGTTTCAACGAGAAATATCTCAGTTCTACACGTTAAATATCGATTTAGTGTCATCTTTATGATTTTTTTTTATCGAACCATTTATTATGATTCACGTTTCCATCTAATAAACTAATATACAAGTGTAAAAATAATTACATTCGATCAGAAATTAATAGATGTAAACATGATACTAAGAAGTTATGGAAAATAATAAATAATATATCAGGTAAAATAACAAACTCAATTGATAATTTAATAACTAAAGCGTTTAGTGATGAAAAATGTCAAAAAAAAATTGCAAATAACTTTGCAAGGCAGTTTCAATATAATGTTAAATCAATAATTCCTAATTGCAGAACTAATTTACTAAATAAAGATGAATATTCGAGATATATAGATAAGTCAATATTTTTCCCTAAAGCTACAAACTCTGAAATACTTAAAATTTTAAAACACACTAATCCATATAAAGCGCCAGGTGTTGATGGCATTCGAGCAATTGATGTGGTAAATATGTCTGATAGAATAGTAGGAGCGATTTCGCGGTTCGTTAATATCAGCATTGCTACTGGATGCTATCCCAAACAACTGAAAACTGGTATAGTTCGACCAATTCACAAAGGAGGCAGTACGAAAGATTATGGTAAATATCGACCGATCACTATTTTACCAGTTCTGGATAAAGTTGTTGAAAAACATATTTGTGGTAGGATACAGAATTTCTTTTCAGATAATAGCATTTTGTCTTCACAGCAATATGGCTTTCAGCCAAATAAAAGTACAACGTCGCTGTTGTCTCGCTTTACAGATGAAGTTAACAGCCATTTAAACGCCAAGAAACATGTTGTATTAGTCTTTATAGACTACGGGAAGGCGTTTGATACGTTACGGCATGACCTGTTAATTGAACGGTTAGAGAGTAGTGGTGTGAGAGGTAATTTATTAGATTGGTGTAAAGACTACCTGAATAACCGCAGTTACCAGGTTAAAATAGGTAACATGTTTAGTGATAGCGTAAATGTTACTGAAGGAACAGCGCAAGGTTCAGTACTTGGACCTTTGCATTATCTTACATATGTAAATGACCTTAACAATATTATTAAATATTGCACAGTCTACCAATTTGCTGATGATACATGTTTACTATCAGCTGGTCATGATCCAACCATTGTGCAAAATATGTTACAAGCTGATTTCAACGCAATATGCAAGTGGTCGCATGACTCAGGATTGGTGCTCAATGCTGACAAAACTAAACTTATCCACGTCCGATCTAGTCACAATTATTATCCAGGTAAAGAAAATGTTAAAATAGTAGCTCATAGTCATGATTGCCTTCATTTGTCTTACCTGAAATGTCCAAACAGTTGTTTGGATATAGAGCAGGTCACCGAGCATACCTACCTTGGTCTGGTGATTGATAATAGATTCAACTGGGCAAAGCATATTGACAAGGTATGTAATAAACTTAGAGCAATTTTGGCAAAGTTTTATGTAATAAAATGTAAAGTACCTTATGACATACTCTTGACATTGTATAAAACCTTGGTAGAAAGTGTAGTATCGTATGGTCTAAGTAGCTATGGACGTACGTATAAATCATATTTAGACCAGATTTTTAATATTCAGTACAGACTTATCAAAATGGTGGTTCCACCAAAAATAATTAATAAATACTCGGAAGATCCCATAGGACTCTTTAAGCATTGTGGGATTATTCCGATTCATAAAAAAGTTAAATTTAATTTACTGCTCGAGCAATACTTTCGTACAGACATTCAAGTACCTATACGGCAACGAATAGTCACTAGAAATATAACAAATAAGAAATTACAAACTTCTAAGCATCAAAACGAATATGGAAAAAGGACATCTCAATACTTAGTTCCTCGACTCCTCAATAAAATACCAATAGAAATTAAAAATAAAATAACCCAAAAAAATCTAAAATATTTATTGAAAAAACATTTCCTTTTTTAGGTAACCTACATTATAAATTGTCAATAGCAGGTGTAAATGGGTGCATCCTGTATTTAATCAGTTTTGCGAGTGTTAGTTTTGTGAGTGCACGCGCACTAATGGCTATATGTGCAGTAAGTATTTGTTTATTTGTTGCGCAGTCGCTCAATTCATGTATCTACCCATGTATACATATATTTCATAATATTAATAAATGTGTTGTATACTCGCTCGTAAGTTACATAATGTTGTTAACTGACAATGAGAACCTAGTGTTTAGTCAAACCTTAATAGGTTTAAAAACACTACTGACAATTATATGTTAAAATTTTAAGTGAATAAATCTATCTATCTATCTATCTATCTATCTATCTATCTTTGCACTTTGAGTATATGTTCGACTTATTTTTTTATTTTTTTTGCACTACGTCGCTTTTTTAGATTTACAGAGGTTAAAAAAATGTAAAAAGTGATACTACCGCACCTTAATATGCAAAATAGACGGTAGGGAGACCCCTCAGCTCACTATTTGTGGCGTCGATCGGAGGTCTAATGCTCTGCAGGACACACATACACACACAAAAACACACACACACACGCTGTCGATGTATGTAGGCTTACAATAAATAGTATTTATACCTTCATTCAGCAGAGTATCCTTCTGTATCCTGAGGTCAAGTACCCACGTCCACAGCGCGACGCACCGACCGAAGCGATGCGAGTCCGCGTACGCCGCGCCCCTGCAACACGCGCACACACTCCATAACATACACACACGACATCAACAATATTACTATATTGTATGTAATACTTACTATAAATAATACTTGATTTAAGTTTCTAAAGTTCCTTTCGTTTAGGTAAATCACACATTATATCTATGATTTTTTAAATAGTTTCCTAAAAGCGCCCTCCAAACTTTCTGTAAATACAGAATTATCCAATCATCATAGTTGACCAGATGGCAGCTAAATGGTGATTTCGCATAATAACATATGCCCAATGAGTACCCGGACCTAGTTATTTGACAATAAATCGTATTAAGATACTACTAATTAGGAATGTAGGTATATCATTTATTTACAAAAGTTATTTTAAACTCTGTAAATACTTAATTGAGGACAATGAATGGATCACAAAAAAACTTTTTCTAGTTGCAGTAAGTTTCATCTACTTCCACTCAGCATGAGACATGAAATAAGTGACATATATTTTTTGTTAAAAATACCTAACAACAATATTAATTGTCCAGAACTGCTTAACAAAGTTTGTCTGAACGCTCCCCAAAAACGATTAAGATTTAACCCTCTCATATGTAATTCTATATAGTCGGAACAAACTACAGGCAGAATTCCTTTCTTTGGCGAGCAGGCAATAACTTTAATATGCTAATTAACAAGCATAACGATATTGATTTGTTCTGCTCTAGCTTCTAGAGACTTCTCTGCGTGGCAACAATATTAGAGACTAGTCAATTATTTAGATCTGTTTTATACAATGTTCATTTTTTTCTTATTATCTATCGTGTTATATTGTATCCTGTCTAGTTCAAACTCTTTATGTATCTATACGTGAAAACCTTTAATTGGCCTTCTGTGTAACATTATTGTGTCTATCTAATATTTACTGTGCTGTTGGTTTTCCTTCAAATAAATAATTGGTAGTAGGACATTTTCCGCCTGGCTAACTACCACCATAATACCTAATTCTGTCGCCATAACAACAATTCTTAAATTGTTGTGTTCCGGCATTTAGAGGTAAGATAAGGTAAGAAGAGCCAGTTCCTCAGTTTGTTGAGGAATCCGGGTGAAGTGCGCTTCCACTGTCGGCCTTATCATAATTTGATAATCAGGTGAGATGAAGGCCATGAACCTCCCCGTCGTACTTCTTGCCTTTCTCCTTATGTGCTGGTCGCAATTCCGAACAGCCGGTAGATTAGACGTTTCAAATTATACTAAATATCTTACTGCACACGATCAATTTGGTTTGGACACTCACACTCACGTCCACAGCGCGACGCACCAAACGAACGTCCGTGAACGCCACGCTCGTGCAACACATACGAGCCGCCACTGACCTGTACATGAATCGGAACAGCGTGTCCCTGTGCATGGGTCCAAGCACGCGCAGCACGACGAGCAGTGCCTGCGCGCGCAGCCAGTGCACGTCGTGCGCGAGCGCGTCCAGCTCGTCCTGCGCGCTCCACTCGCGCGCGCCCCGCAGTGCCGCGCACGGCCCGCGAAGAGGACGCTTTGGGATCACGCGCCCACTAGAACCAACGATAGCTTACTGCCGACGCGTACGGTCGATACGGTACGGTCGGTGTAGCTTCTACAGTCTATTGTGTCGCCATCTGGGTGTCTTGTGGATCGCAAGCCTACGCTAATTTTTCTATGACTTATTGTGTACGTAATGATGTTTGGTAGGTACATTTATTTGTAGGTGTGTTTTCTGTTTATTTCATTAATTATGTAGGTATCTATTTGGTTGGTACCTACGTTACCTAATTGTACCCACTTATACCTACCTATATATAACCTAGTTTATGTGGGATAAAGGGTTTTTCTTTCTTTACATGCACATGCTCTGATGGTGATGGTCGTGAGGGAACCGCCATGTCCCTATCACCGAAAAGATCCAGTTACGACATTTTCAGTGGTTCTTTAGCCTCTGCCAAAATGAATACACATAAATACATTTTTATATCGTTTCTCTTTTGTTGTAGCACTGTTCGTTTTTCTCTTTTATTTTGGTTTTTAATGTTTTACGTACGGAACATCAAAGCATGCTGTGTTCACTGTTTTTAGACACATCGCCGCCGTTTTTTTATGAGTTGTTACATTTTCCTGTTTGTTAAGCTTAGCGTAAGTTTCAATTTGTGATCCAAACGATAAAAAATAAAAAAAGTCCAAATAATATATGTCTCTAGTATTCCGCTAGCGGCGATGGGCTTGCAACCTGTCACGTATTTAATACTATCTACTTGCATACCGTGGGACGAAAGTTTGGACGTGCCTCTGACTACCCTCTAGTAGGTGATCCTCATAAGATCCACGCTCTGAATAGTGATCAGAGGTGAATCCTCGAAGGGGAAAAAGTCGTGAGTCTCACTAACAATTCATAAGCATATTTAAATATAGTGTTGGGTAATTATGTATTGTAATTAGTGTCTAGGTATATTATAAATATGATCTATTTTGTTTTGAAATGTATATTTGTTATTTTTCTTTTTTTATTTCATATTTAGTATTTTATATATTAAGAGAGTAGTTATTATTGGATAATGTTTAGTAAAAACATCTTACTATAATAACTGTATATGCTGTGTGTTTTCACCAAGAAGGTGCACTTTGTATTTTATTAATGTACTATAAACTTGTTAGTTTAAGTTAGATTATTTGTGCAATGTTCAATTTCGAAAACGAACAAAAAAAAAGTTTCACGTGTGCTACTGTCGCTGCATGCTTTAGTCAATTTTTTTAAAGTAGTAGAGCTTCTTTGAAAGTTCTCGTCCGGGGAAGTACTACCACCATACCTATTTCAGCCGCCAAGCAGCATTGCTGTGTTCCGGTTTGAAGGGTATGGTCGGCTGTGATATTACAGGCACGTGATGTTTTGCCTCAAGTTGACGGGCGCAATGCACTGCCGTATAGGCTGATTTGACCTACGCAGTAAGGCATTGTTATAGGCAAGAGTGCACTTAACAGGTGGGCTACTTGCTCATAGTTGAATTAAAAAAAAATGGATAGTGCAGTAAGAAATTGCGTTGAAATAAATAAAGGTTAACCAAAGAAGCGAGTGGAATAGTAACTGACTCGGGTGCGCCGTGCCGTATGGCGGTGGCGGCGCGCCAGGAGGCGAGCGCGGCGTCCGCGTCGTTGTACTCGTCGAGCTGCGTGGCGCCCAGCACCTCGTACGCGTCGGCGACCCGCGCCACCGGGAACGACGCCGCGCTCAGCACCACGTGTACCATGCGCCCGGACCCCTGTGACCCCACACACTCAATGACACACCGAACTCTTGACCGCCTCTGTGCTATAACTGTGGCGAACCTCCTGAGATGTATGTAATTAGTTATACATATGTATGTAATCTTAGTAATATAAACGCTTGCTTAACCCCAATATAGAGAGTTGTAATCAAGATGTGAGTCGTTTCACTTGCCTCCTCCTAGAACATCCTTACATGGCGACCCTGCCAGGATGGTCTAGGATGGTCTATTACGTTAGGTACTTAATCATTTATAAGAATTATAAATTGTGTGTGTTAGAATAAGTAGTAATAATTTGTATTTAACCAGTATTTAAAATGTTTGATTGAAATAATGTTACTTAGATTTAAAATAAAATAAACTATCATTTATTTTATTTTCCAATGAGGGTTAAGATGAGATGTAGTATGTAATTAGTTATATATATGTATGTAATCTTAGTAATATAAACGCTTGCTTAACCCCAATATAGAGAGTTGTAATCAAGATGTGAGTTGTTTCACTAGCCTCCTCCTAGACCATCCTTACACTCCCCACCGGTGTCAGACCCAGAGCTCCCGGGCTCGATACCCATTGAGTACAATATTGTGCTTGGCTTGGTTGGTGGTAGGACTTTGTTTGTCTGCCTGGCTAGCCACCATCTTATCTAATTCTGTCGCCATAACAACAATTATTTAAATGTACCGGGACACACCTGGCATTTTAGAGGAAACATAGCCAGAGGCCTAACCATGGCTTCTAGAAGCATTCTTGTGTTGATATTACTTTTATTATGCTTTTAGAGGACGTGGTTACCCCCCAGTTCCTCAGGATTCCGGGTGAAGTACGCTTCCACCTACGGCTTTATCATAACTTGAAAATAAGGTGAGATGAAGGCAAGAACCGTATGTCGTAATAAAAAAAAGTCTATAGATGCAGTACGCTTCGGCCGTAAGAGGCATCGTATTAGCAGATAAATAAATAAATATTACAGGACATTAATTTTTACACAGCGCCATCTATTCCCAAACTAAACAAAACTTGTAATATGGGAATTTGGGATTTTTTTTTTAAATAGCACGCGCAATTTTAACACCCAAGCACAGTACAAACATCAATATTCGATGGTACCTTAATGCAGGCGGTCTGCAGCGCGTCGTCCCCACTGCGCGTCTGGAGAGCGGGATCGGCGCCGGCCGCCAGCAGGATGCGCACCGTATCCTCGCGGTGCTCGCGGATCGCGTAGTGCAGCGCCGTCTTCAGCTGCGCGTCCTGTACATACCACTACTGATATACATAGTCGGCGAGGTTCAAAACTAATGCAGACCATTGTTATGACGGTGATGAAATCTTTCGGATTACATATGTGGAGGTTTGGGGTGCGAGTCTCTATCGGAGCAAGTACGACCTCCACTCAGCGGAGTATTCGGTGAGGATGCAAAATGAGAACGCGAGATTAAACTTTGAATAATTGACTTTTATTCCTGTAGCGCGTGGTACATACAGCGTGGTTGAGAGCGGACTGCCGTGGCGGTGCGGTGCGGCTGAGTGAATCGCTTGCATCAGCGTTTTATATTACCTATCTACTTATCGCCTGACGCCACACATACCTAATTGATTAGCATATTGCAACTGTTTATTATCTACTGTTAGGTATTGTGCCGATCGGTACATATAGAATTCACACTTGATTGTTCTGTTTTTGTTACTTTATAAATACCTACCTATTGATTACTTAGAATCTGAGCTGGGAGTACGTTATTTGGCTGCAACCTGTCTAGGTAACCATGCTCCTAATCATCCTATATATACATTGACATACTTTGTCGTCAAAGATGATACACCTTGTACCGTGATTAAAGTGGCATACTATATATTCCTGCTCGGAAAGTACCTACTTACTGTAAGAATTATTATTTTCTATTATGAAAGTACTTCTTTACTGTTGTGCATTAGTCTACACAATCGTTGGTAATCTGTCACTATCTCCCCTCGGTCAACAATGTATACTATTCCTACCCTTCACTCTTGAGTGTCAACAGAGTGGCACAGAGTATAACCGATCGAAAATATGTAAAATGACCTGCGCGTTGACGTCGGCGCCAGCGTCGATCAGCAGGCGACAGAGCGCGGCGCTCTGCACGGCGTTGACGAGGCACGAGCCGCCGTAGTCGTTGACAGCGCTCGCGTCGGCCCCGTGCGCCACCAGGTAGCGCGCCACCTCCACGTGCGACATGAAGCAAGCCGAGCGCAGCGGCGACGAGCCCGAGTCGGAGCGCGCCTCCACGCCCGCGCCCGCCTCCGCCAGCGCGCGCACCACGTCCAGCCGACCTGCGACATGCCGCGCGTCACACACACATACACACGCACTCGACGAGCTCGAGTCGGAGCGCGCCTCCACACACACCCGCAACACGTAGCGCGTCACACACACACACCCTCGGTCGGGTCGCACACTCACCCGCGACGGCGGCGGCCCACAGTGGTGTCACGCGGTGCGTGGTGCGCTCGGCGCGGGCGCAGTACACCCCGCGCTGCTCGATGTCCGCTCCGCAAACCTAAACATACCAGGATTGCTGTTCAGTTCGGTTGAAAGAGCCAAGGGAAAGTACTGGATGCAGTGGCAGACGGTAGTAATGTATTACCGTATGCCCCATTGTTCATACGTGGGGACAAATAGATTTAGAGAGAAGAGATAGAGAGGGTTTACCTGTAGGAGATAGTCTGCGATAACGAGGTTCCCCTGCGCGCACGCCATGAACAGCGGCGCGCAGCCAACGCGCAGCCGCGACACAAGCCGCGTGCGCTCACTCAACGGCAGCCTGCACAACCAATCGTATTCTTTGATACAGCATTTACTATTTGATATCAGGATATTGGGATTGACAATGCACAATGAACCCCACCCTAATGCAAGACATCAGGTGTAGAATCAAGTTTGGTTGGTGGTAGAACTTTGTTTAAGTCCGCCTGGCTAGCTACCACCGTTTTACCTAATTCTGTCACCATAACAACAATTCTAAAATTGTTGTGTTCCGGCATTTAGAGGTTAGATAGCAGTTCCTGAGTTTATTGAGGATTCCGGGTGAAGTGCACTTCCACCTTTGGCCTTATCATAACTTGAAAAAATCAGGTGAGATGAAGGCACTTGCCCATAGTACAATAAGAAAAATATTACTCCCCCATCCAGAGAAAGGACACAATAGGCATTGAATAATGGGATGTGATTAAGAATTGTTCTTAGCTGTTGTAGGTAAGTGGGTACTGGAAATCCAAATTTGATTTGTACTGACAAGCTCTGGTGAAGCTTTGACAACCACTTAATTTATACCAATAATAGTACCACATTTGCATAAGGCTTGCACATTATAGGTAAAACTAATTCTTAAATTCTTTAATTCGCTTGACAAATCATATTTAAAAGATAAGATACTTCAAGGAAATTGCAGTACAATCCTCTGTTTGGTATGTTATATTAGGATGTGAACACCAAACTACTCCTCTCATAAAAGGTCCTAACAAGGTCCATTGAATTAAAAAATATAAATTTATTATCTATTCTTGATTTGTCAACAAAATAAAACACTTAATATCACCCATGTCTACTGCGTCATTAAATTGTTTCTAAATATAGTAAGAGGTGAATGTATCTGCTTTGCACATGTTTTGAAAGGACAACAAAGAAACTTAAAATAGATTAAGTACCTATCTATACCTAATACGTGAATCAGATTTTTCAATTACAAGTAGACAAGATACTTACTAGCAGTACTTGTTGTAGTGTAACAATGGTGAACCAATCTGTCAATTTGTATTTTAGCAGATTATAGTGTCTATGTTTACCTACTTTACATATATATATATAGTACCTATGTACATACTTGCTAGGTTTATCAATCAGTTTAGATAAGGAATTGATAATTAAATATAGCTAACATGTAAATAAGACCTTAACACAATAAAATTCTAATAAGATAAGATCTGACCTACTTTGAAACTACCAAATTAAATAAATTTTCATGAAAAGTTTGGTGAATTGGTGTCAATTTTACTCAGCCTGTGAATATTGCAAAAGGCGACAGAATAAAAAGGAATGAAAAGCGAAATTAGTAACAATCCGAGATGGAACTTCAAAGTGGAAAACACTGAAACAAATGAAAATGTGAAATGTATAATATAAATTATAGGTCAGGATAGGCATTCTCTAAAGTCGAGCTTGATCTAAATATCAAGCTTATTGCATTGGTTCTTATACTGAATGGGGAGAACCAAGGCCTGCCCTGATATCCCACTGAGGCCTATACTGTCCATTGTTCCCCATGGTTGGATAACAGTAGTTGTTTAGGTACATGTTTTCATTGAGTGGTACTTGCCCCTCAATCCTTTCTCTGGTGTGGGCGGATAGGTTTTCCCCAGGCTGGTTGAAGCGGCATTCATGCACAAGCTGGTTATAGACGGCGTCAAGTCCCCAGCCGCCGCCGTCGTCATCACCATCGTCGACGTCGCTGTCGCTAGCAGAGGATTGCCCGCTCGACTCCACGCTGGCACTACGTCCTCGGCGCCGCCGCCGCAACACCAGCTCCTCTTCCACATCCTCCGCTGCCATTTTCACCAACTGAAAGAAGCTCCTCGCCCAACGCCCACCAAACAAACTAAAGCTAAGTATAGTATAAGTACCTATTTGATGGTACCTCTACTCTACTCTACCTACTGA
Source organism: Venusia cambrica (assembly GCA_951394065.1). Lineage (NCBI taxonomy): Eukaryota > Metazoa > Arthropoda > Insecta > Lepidoptera > Geometridae > Venusia > Venusia cambrica. The sequence goes on from OX596040.1 coordinate 10,118,356, forward strand.
TTATGCCCAATGCCCACCTGAACTAAACTAGCCAAGAACTAGAATTGAGTTACGGTCACTATCTCTACTATATTATTATGTAGGTACGTTACCAACGTAGGTAGACGACATAATTTAGAGCACCAAAATAATCTTACGTAGTGCAAATGCACAACACAAACAAACTACTTATTATTACCTTTTAGGTAAATATGCTCAGTGACTATTTTACTATAGATCACTGAGCATGTAAATATTGATTGAGTTGAGCAGCAGACAGACACTTATTTATGCTCAGTTCAGTAGAGCAAACTGCAAAACTTTTGCTTTGCTGTTGCTGCAAACTGCAAATTCTGCAAAACATAACAAACAAAACGTGAAACAAACCCTTCGTGACTGTTTTGAAGACATATGCGATGCATTAAACTAAACGAAAATATAATCAGCTGCTCTTAGTTTGTAATTGTTATTCTGGAGACATTACAGTAGGTGCCAAACCGTACAATTGCAGTAGGTATCAGCAAAGTCGCTTTAACAAAATTTTCCGGCTTGGTCGGTAAATAGGGCCAAAGACACATAAACCATGTGGTAAATGACAATATTGCATGCAAGTCGCATACTTTGTTAGCCTTTTTTACACTTTCGCGATTAGAACACATTATTTTGAAACTAAATAAAAAACCAGGTACGTACCTATATATCTCAGTCTGCCCGGGACCGCCACCCGTGACCACGGCTGGTGCAACCCGCCTACCTAAATATAAATATAGGTAGGTAAAATACGCGATAAACCGTTTCCTTATCGACTAGGTACTTTGTTAACATAAATATAAGTACGTTATTGGCACAACATTCTGATAATGTAGTTCGCGATTCCAATTTGGTTTTGTAGAATACCACCGCCAAACAAAACAACACCAAATACCAAAGATAAGATAAGATAATTTATTTCGTATCTACAAATATCTTAGATGAAACATAAAATTCTCATAGGCATAGACTAAGTAAACATTCCACAAAAAACATAGGTACCCAAACTATGATGAACCTGTGCGATGGTATACCTATGCCTTCCGCCGAATTATGCGTGATTTAACTATTTAACAAATGTAATATAACATGCAAATATATTACGTTATTTATCTATCGGTAGTTAAGTAAATTTTATCTAATTAATACATACAAGAACAATATTATGATACGAAAGACCAAATACCAGTCAGTATAATAAATAGCCAACCGAACAAAATAGCTTTCAAGATTTTTTTTTTAATTGTACCACGGGGAAGCGCTTGGCCTCCATCTCACCTGGTAACAAGTTAAGATAAGGCCGAAGGTGGAGGCGCACTTCACTCGGAATCCTCAACAAACTGAGGAACTGGCTATCTTACCTATGAATGCCGGAACACAACAATTTTAGAATTGTTTTTATGGCGACAGAATTAGGTAAGATGGTGGTAGCTAGCCAGGCGGACTTCAACAAAGTCCTACCACCAACCAAACCTGGCTGGTGGTAGGACTTAATTATGATATTCTCTGGGCCAAATTATCAAATCCACAAGTACCAGACTATGTAAGGAATCTGTTGAGATACTGGTACATTGTCCAAATACACGTAGATGGGGCGTAACGACATCTAGTGAATATAGGCTAGAATGTTGGTTCGTCAAGGGGGGTTGACCTCTCCTGACCTTTTAAACCTGTACGTAAATGACTTGATCGTGAGGCTGAGGGACACCAGCATAGGTTGTCATCTGGGTAATGTTTGTGTTAACAATCTTAGTTACGCAGATGACATGGTGCTCCTCAGCCCCTCGATCAAGGGGCTGAAAAAGTTTGAAAAGGCTGAAGAAATTTTAATCTGTGAGCATTTTGCTATTGACCACAGGTTAAAATACAATGCCAAAAAACGGAGTTGATGGTATTTAGGTCGGGACGAGGTCTAGATACTGTGCCGCTGTTACAAATGGGAGGAACTAAAATCGAGCGAGTGTATGCATTCAAATACCTAGGCCATCTGCTCACTGATACCCTTAAAGACGACAGCGACATACGACGGAGAGGAGGGCCCTCGCCATCACAGGAAACATGCTCGCTCACCGTTTTCCCAAAATCAGCATCGAAGTAAAAAACACCTTATTTAAGGCATATGGTTTGGGTATGTACACCTGCCAACTCTGGGCGAAATTTACCCAGAACATTGATTTCTGGGTAAATTTCGCCCAGAGTTGGCAGGTGTACATACCCAAAGGATTATAAGGATCCAGTATAATAATGTTTACAGGGCCCTTATGTGGTTACCGAGATACTGCAGCGCGTCCGGCATGTTCTCTGACGCGGGAGTTTCTGACTTTTATATTTATCATCTTGCTGTCATGAGAAGTCAGATAGCGGGCTTTTGGAAAAGGATAAGCCACTCCAACAATGACATTTTGAGGGCTGTCTCGGAGAATCTGGCCAATATTTAAGCATTGGACTTCGGCACACTTGGCCGAGAACAAAAAGTGACCGTTCTACCTACATGTGGGTAGTGGGATGTGGGTAGGTATCTACCTTAATACTCAAGTATTTTATTTTATGTTAATTTTAATATTTTATACTTTATATTTTGTAATTTAAAATATTCTAATTTTGTAATTTTGTGATATGGGTACCTGCCTGAAATAAACCGATTTTATTTTATTTTATTTATTATTTTAATATAATGTCAAAGAGAATCAGAACTGTACTCATTGTTTAGAACCACCGGCAGCCGGTGATGCCATAGTATTTTATACGGTCGTGTGAGATATAAAAACAAATATTAAATAAATATTATAGGACATTAATTTCACGCAGCTATTGGGAATTTATAGGGGAACTAGATTACGGATACAATACTTAAATACTTTTTTTTTGTAAATACACACTTATCATACAATACAACACCCAAATACAGAACAAATATCTATATTAATTACATAAATGTTTGTCCTGGGTGTGAATCGAACCCACAACCTATACCGCAGAAGGCAAAGTTACTACCAACAGAGCTATGAGGCTTGTTAAACTTGTTATACCTACCTATACCTGGTTCCTCCTGGTTTTATTTTGGTTCAAAATAATGTGATCTAATTGCGAAAGATTAAAAACGACTAGCAAAGTGTTCGACTTGCATGTAAAATAGTCTATGACCCTATTTATTGACCGAGCCGGCAAATTTTGTGAAGGGACTTTGCTGATAGTTTGCAATGATGAAATTCCGCCGATCCGTGAAGAATACGATACTGCAATTGTACGGTGTGGAATTGTGGATGGGTATGGCACCTACTAATATGTCTTCAGAATATAAATAACAAACCACGACAGCTGTTTACGTTTAATGTATCATATTGTATCGGTGCGTTCCGTTCCGTTACTCGACCACAAAGCCCACGACCGCAACGCCGGCGGCGGCGTCTATACCTACTTGAAAGAATTGAATTAAATAGCTCAATTAAACTATTTATTGACCTGTGACTGTGAAGGACACTTTGCTACCTGCAGTGGTACTGTGGTATGGTAGTGATGTATGGCAAAACTTTAAAAATGAGTGATGAAGAAGATTTCGATGAATTACCTTCTATAACAGTAAACTCCTCTCTGCATGGATCGGTAAATTGTATTTATTATTTATGAAGGTTAAGGTGTTTGTTTACAGTGATATAACTGCGGTCAGTTCCTCGTCAAAAGAAAGCCCACTAGTACTTACTGCTCTTCCATGCAAACAGGTTGTTGATTTCCAAATTATATCAAAGTATGTACCTATGATTGAATATGTATAATTTAGGTTTGCAGCGGTTTACTAATATCTAAATAGGTAAACACCTATACCTACTTAGGCCTATACTAGATAATTTTCCCATAAATACACTCTTACTACAATAAACAAGGTGTTTGTTTTATAGTCACAGTCAGAGTTCATGTTCTTGGGTTAGATAGGATAGGAACATTTATTTTTCTGTTTTAAACCGAAAAATTTACAGGATTTTATTGCAGGACCTCAATTTCACACAGCGCCATCTAGCCCCAAACTAAGCATAGCTTGTAATATGTGAACTAGATTACTGATAGAATACAATACTTTTTTTATGTTAATACATACCTATCATACAATACAACACCTAAGCACAGAACAAACATCTATATGCATTCAGGCTGCCCAGCTGGTGAGACGAAAACTTGCATAGCAGTCTGGGCAAATACCTAGCTAAACAATAGCAGGGTACCAAGCCTGGATACGGAGCTCTCTCGGTCATGATTACCTACCTTCCCTAAAAAGGTTACTTGTGAAAATGCTCTCTTGCATCGAAATTGCAAACTGCTGAATGGCTTGTAATAACTCATGTGTTTACAGCCATGCATGATCTTGATCATGATTCATGATCACTTTTCAGACCAATAGAGCTTTAATTGCATTTTAATCAAAAGTTTTGTTTATCAGTTAATAATTTTTTTTTTTTATTTATTTGGAAAACAAATAGCTTAAATGTAAATTAGATACCTTAATTTAAATTATTACCACTATGCCAAACAGTTTTAGCTTATGGGTTTATAGGTTGTCATTAAGATAGGATTTCATTAGGTATGAACATGGACGAAGGAAATACAATTCGTCCATGGTATGAACTTGTGGGTAGGTATATTTTCTTAAATACATTTATGAATATAACTGGTTCAAATAGGTAGCTGTTGAATAGAAGAATGCATCTTTAATTGGTGTCATTTTACATTATTATTGGGTGTACATTACTATGAAACATGTCAAATTTCGGATTTTTTCCCTACTCACTGATATGAATCCATAATAATAATATTATTAAATATAAATGATAATATATTATTGGATATACAGGATAGCAATTTGTGTCTTGAAATGATTTGGCCTTGCTGTAAAAATGTCAACTGTCATAGAGTAATGTGTGTTAAACAGATTTGCAGTACAGATGAAATAAGAATTTTGTCGATAGTTGGTTGATAGTCAGAATAGAGTTTAAGAAAGCTATGGTGGGTCACAACACACATTTTTATTTAATTTTATATAGTCAAACAGTTTGTTGATTATGATAATTGCATAAAATAAAACTGGATAATTGTGTGGTGTAGATACATTGTAATTTGTTAACCTACTATACATACTATACTTTATGGGCATAAATGGTAATGTTGTAGAGTTCGTTCAGCATGCCGAGTGCAGGTGAGGTCGCAGAGGCGCGCGCGCGAGAGGCGGCCTGCGAGCGAGCGCTGCTGCGTCTCAGGGAGGAGCATGACACGCACGACAAGCAGGTCAGTGCCGCAAGTATGTCTGTAACCAATCGGGGGACTTTAACCAATCGGGGGACTTTAACCAATCGGGTGAAATTTATTAAAGTTGGACACTGTCGCCGTAACATCTTATCTTATAAATGGTGTGATCGCCTTCCTAAAGATTATATTTATTCAATAAAAAGTACAATTAAACTAACAATCAGTCAGATTACCTAAGGACCGTTACAACGGCCTATAGGTAACTCAACTGTTCCAGACCAGTACCAGACGGTAGCGTGCCCAAGACACTGGCTGCATTGCCACGCTGAATAGCTATGCAAATTCGCTGGCCTAAATAAGAGCCAGCCTTGCGTCACGTGACACCTCAATCAAAAGCCCGCAATATTTTTGAAAACCCAGAGTATTTTTGAAAACATCGCCTTCCTATCCGTGAATATCGAAAACATAGTCTTATAATAAAATTAATAAATAAATCCATCTGGTGGAAAGTGGGTCTCGACAGTTAAGTTACCCGACTGCCCTTGCACACAATTATTTCAATTGTACATATTGTTTGAGTCAATATTATATTTTAAATAAAATAAAGAGAAAAATAATAATAAAAAAATCCATACCACACCAGGTACTTGCATGAACTGGCATAATGGTCGAATCATGGTCAGTCATGGTGAAAATGTAAACGGTTTCCATTGGCATGCACAAATGGACGCCTCGATAATGGCCGCCATAAGTAATACCTGGGCAGCCTGGGCTACATTATTTAAACTTATATTAATGTGACCTACTAAATTATGTTACACACATAATTTATCTTATCTTATTTATAATTTTATTGAAAGTGTTATCAATTCAATTTTATTTTAAATTTATTATGTGTTATATTATGATATGAATTACTTAATTGTCTGAAATAAATGAATACAATACAATTATTTCGCAGTGTGCAGTGTTGGCGATAGCGCACTCTGACTCGAGCGGGTCGGAGGGCGAGGCGGCGCTGGCTGCCGCCGTGTGTGCGTTGCGGGTGCGCGCCACCGCCGCCTCCGCCGCGCCGAGCGCGCTCGACGTGCTGGAAGCTCTGCGCAACCAACTCCCCGAAGACGCCGGGGTATTGCTCACGGAGTACATGGACACACTGGCTCAAGGGAATGAGGCTGTTATACGCGCTGTCACCATAGAGGTACAATATGAGTAAAACGTTGATTTACATTTGATACATAACTTTTTTTCATATATATTTTTTTTTAGTCACTGACGAGTCGGCTTAATATAATAACAATACATTTTTTTTTCACATATATTTTTTTTTCACATATATTTTTTTCGCAAATTACTTTAGTCAAATAAAAAAAAAATAGAATTGAATAAAGAAAAAAACCTCGCAACCAATAAAGTCCGCGGGCTGCAGCTCGCGGCACTACGGAAAAACTAGTTTATATATGTATAATGCCGGTCGCAGTCGCGGTCGCGGTTTAAGAATCGACCCCTCCGATTCGGCCCATAGATTTTGTAAAAGCCGACTAAGGGATCTCACCAGAAGCAGGGCAGCAGCTTCCTTTTGTGTATTATCTGTACCTTAACAGCGATCACCAATCCGCCGGCCAAGCGTGGTGATTATGATAAAACCTTCCAGCGGTGGACACTAATGGGCTATTGATGTGATTGTTATTAAGAAGTAGGTTCCTTAAATAAATAAATAAATATTACAGGACATTCATTTTACACAGCGCCATCTAGCCCCAAACTAAGCATTACTTGTAATATGGGAACTAGATTACGGATAAAATACTTAAATACTTTTTGTAAATACATACGTACTATATGATACAACACCCAAACACAGAACAAACATCTATATTCATCACACAAATGTTTCTCCTGGGTGGGAATCGAACCCACAGCCTACAGCGCCGAAGGCAGAGTTACTACCAACTGAGCTATGAGGCTTGTCATTAAAGAATTTCACCTAATAGGTAAAGACTAGATACAGCTCCAATTTGGATATTTTTATCATCAGGGGGTGTCGGTGCAGAAAACATCCGCCATGCCATGGTTAACATTGTTAGACTGTGGGTGGATTAGGAAGTAGTGACTAAATCGATAATGAGAACGCAGCCATGCGATCTCATTATCGATTTAGTTGATGTTGTTATATTAATTGATAGCTAAATGGTGATTTCTCAATGTTTACAAACTGCCCATTAGGTAGTTAGGTAATTATCAATGTTTCAAGATAGGTAACATTTATGATGTACCAACTTGTAATGTTGTGTAAATCATTATAAACTCTGTATACCTACCTAAACGTTGAATGCATCATCAATAAAATAACTAGCCCGAGGTTCTTGCCTTTCCCCTTGTGTGGGGAAAGGCTGGTCGCGATTCCGAACAGGCGGTAGATTTGACGTTTCAAAATAATCCCATAAAATCGTCGTCGAATGTTAGCTTGGCGTTTCCAGATAGCCAGCAGCATATCGGAGATGGCGGTGGAGGCTGCGAGTTCGCGCGACGTGTCGGTGTGGGGAACGGAGGAGGTGTGCGCCGCCGCGACGTGGCTGTGCGTCGCGGAGGTGGCGTGCCTCGCGCCGCGCCCCCCCCTCCTCGCCCGCACGCTGCACCTCCTGCTCGACGACGTGGCCACAGACCAACAGGTTACCTACGATACGGACCTTTTATACCGTTACATTTTATTCTACGACGGGTAAGCGCTTGGCCTCCATCTCACCTGGTTACAAGCTGAAATAAGGCCGAAGGTGGAGGCGCACTTAACCCGGAATCCTCAACAAACTGAGGAACTGGCTGAAGAATGCCGGAACACAACTATTGTGGTGGTCTATGGTGGTAGCTAGCCAGGCGGACTTAAACAAAATCGTACCACCAACCAAACCAAGCACAATATTGCTTGGTTTGGTTGGGATCGAACCCGGGACCTCTGGATCTGAAATCGGTGGGTTGAACCACTAGACCACAGAGACGGTTAAATAATACATATACGTTAACGAATATAACACGACTGTGAGTAAACCTTGACCAATGTCCACTGAAAAATTTGTTTTTCAAATACATTTTGCCGTTTAGAGCAGCACACATCGACGGCCAATTAGTGTCCACTGCTAAACAGAGCCCCTCCGGAGCTGGGTTTTGCCACAATCACCGTGCTTGGCAGGCGGATAAGGTGTAGATTATACACAGAAGGAACTTGCTGTACTTATGATGAGAGAGTTTAGTCGGCTTTTACGACTCATCTTGAGTTGGAGGGTGCAATCTGCAGCAATACACATAAATACGCTTTGTCATTGGTTGTTCGTTCACCTATGCACCGCAGTAACCGCTGTGTAGAAAACTAAATGTTATAAGATTAGGCTGTTTTTTCATATAGGTGGAGAGCTTGTCGTCGGTGCTGGTGTCGGCCGCCCTCGACGAGCAAGCGGGCCTGGAGCTGAGCGACATGCTCCGCAGCGGGTCCGCGCGCTCGGCGGCGCTGGCCCGCGCGCTCGCCGCACGCTCGCTGGCGCGGCTCGCCGGCGTCACCGACGCACAGGTCCGTACCGCGATGCGACGCCATTGGACATCAAGAGGATCATGTCATAAAATATTATTAATTAATAACCAGTTAAAGAAAGAAGAAAGAAATATTTTATTTTTATTTGGCACCAAGAACAAACACAGCGCATAAACACACAGTAACACATAAACAAACTTAAATCTAGTAACAATAGGTAAAAAATAAATAAATAAAATGAGTAGGTAAGTACGTAAGTAGGTAAACACATATTATACTGCGCCGGCCGCCTGGGCCAAAAAGGTACAAAAAGCAAAAAGCCACTCCACCATGGAGTGAAGAGGCGCTGATTTGCAGGTGGAACCCACACGAGCGAAGTACTCCAGTTATGAACAGAGATAAAAAAAAACACATTCGTAGCTGGCTACGAAACATGGCTACGAAAACGGCAAGAACATTCCGTTCTCGTAACTGGATATCAAGCAAGAAAAAAAATCCATGTTCGTAGCTGGTATCAAAGATCAGCTACGAACGTGGACTAAAGGCATATACCGCGTATCGGTTCATACTGAAATAAATAGCTCCTACTACCACTAACAATTGTCCGAAGTCGGTGATTTTTTTTTAAATGTATTCAACACCATTTTTACCGCAGTTTAAACGTCTCAATTTGATAGTTTTTGTGAATCACTTTATAGGTACAAATAATAAATTTAATTATTCTAAGCAAAGCTTGTAATGATACAATAAAGCTTGTAACTAGATTACGGATATAACACTAACATACAATTTTTTTTGTAAATACATACTTATCATACAATACAGCACCCAAACGACAAACATGAATATTCAACACACAAATGTTTGTCCTGGGTGGGAATCGAACCCACAACCAACAGCGCAGAAGGTAAAGCTACTACCAACTGAGCTGTGAGGCGTGTTACCAAGCATCTTAACATCGTTTTTGCACTGAAACTATGACTATTCAAAGTAAATAGTGAAAATAATTAAACGTTCAAACCTACAAACCTAAAATACATTCTATTCAAGCGATTGACACCAATAACAAATCATTTTGTTACAATTTAGGTGAAAAGAGCTATGACCCGAAACGTAAACTCTTATCAAAACATGTGCTTATTAATCTCGAGCAGCACCTGTCTCTATCGGACGCATAGGGCGGCGGCAGGGAGCGCCGAGATAGCAATACGTTAGCTAAATACGTAACCCGAAAACAGTTTCGGTATATGATCCTTTTAAAGATATGGGCTGTATTGTATTGCACGTTGTTTCAGAATATGGACATAGCGGGTATCTTGGGCTCGCTTGGCGTTGCGTGGCGCCGCCTGCCGCCGCCGCGCCAGTACCTCGCGCTGCAGCTGTTGGCGCGGCTGTGGGGGGAGGGGGTGGGGGGCGACGGGGGGGAGGGAGGCCGTCTGCTCGACGCACTGGCGCAGCCCGCGCCCGGACAGAGGGTGCAGTCCACTGAAACACTCAAGGTACGCAACCCATATAACCTAGATCATATGCTAGTGGTGTTTAAGGCCAAGGTGTAATCCAGTCATTTGATCAAAAAATGGGATCAACCGCGGAATGAGAGATACGTGAGCTGGAAATCGTATACCTTCAAGTAGGCGTTCTAAAAGTCTTTAAAGTCTCGTGCTGCGGCGTAAGTTGTTCTTGTGCGTTCGCCCAGCGGCAAAGTATGTATTAGAAGGCATTGATTTGCGGCAAAAAATAAAATTTGCTCAATTTGTCGTTTTTAAAAAATACAGAAGACAACGACTGATCGGAGATTAAAATAACTTAGATGGATAGATAGCTTAAATCTGTAAATGTATGACATAAAAAACAAATCGTGCGACTTAAGGTTTTATAATATTTCCTGCTGGACGAACGTTTTGAAGATTCTCTGAGTCCTATCCGTCTATTTAAAAAATGGTTGAGCGCACTAAAAAATGTTATGCTCTACTATTTAATGAAAGATGAACTATAGAAACCTAGATAATCGCTGTCAAACTTCATAAGTCACATAATACACGATACCGATTTCAGATCCAAAGGTCCCGGGTTCGATTCCCATGTGGAGTACAATATTGTGCTTGGTTTGTGGTAGGACTTTGTTTAAGTGCGGCTAGCTACCACCATCTTACCTAATACTATCGCCCTAACAACGATTCTAGTGTTCTCACTACACAGATCACTACCACGTTTCATGGGAAACTTTCATGCCTACCAACATTATAATTCAATCCAATAGTAATATCACACTACATACTATTGAATAACATTTATAGTACTTTTACAAACAAAACAAAAGAAATATTTATATTGTACGTCGGGGAAGCGCTTGGTCTTCATTTAACCTAGTTTCCGAGCTATGATAAGGCCGAAGGAAGGGAAGCGCAATTCACCCGGAATCCTCAACAGACTGAGTTACTATGATATCCGAATGCCGAAAAACAAGTAACAAATAACAAGCCTCATAGCTCAGTTGGTAGTAACTCTACCTTCTGCGCTGTAGGTTGTGGGTTCGATACCCACTCAGGACACACATTTGTGTGATGAATATAGATGTTTGTTCTGTGTTTGGGTGTTGAATTGATAAGCAAATATTGTCAAAAAAAAAAAGTATTACATTATTCTATCCGTAATCTGGTTCCCATATTACAAGCTATGCTTAGTTTGGGGCTAGATGGCGCTGTGTGAAATTAATGTCCTGTAATATATTCATTTAGAATTGTTATGGCGAGAGACTTAGGTAAGATAATAGTAGCTAGCCAGGCGGACTTAAAGTCTCACCGCCAACCAAACCAAGCTCAAATTTATACCCTCCTGGGAAATCATACTGGTGAGCGAACCATAGACTACAGAGGCTAGAGGGGTGGGGTAGAGGGCTGAGGTATGAGGATGGTGAGTAGGTACAAACCAATGCTTATAGTTACAACCTGATGTTAAGTGCACTCTTGCCTACAACAATGCCTTACTGCGTAGGTCCCATCCACAAAGAACAATGCATTGAGGCATAAAGGTGTAAAACCTAGCGTGGCCGTAATTTCACCGGCAACCATACCCTTCAAACAACACAGCAATGCTGCTTCGCGGCTGTAATAGGTATGGTGGTAGTACTTCCCTGGACGAGCCCTTTCACAAGGGGCTGTATTACTATTAAACTATTAAACTCTGGCAGGTACTGGTCGCCGCGTCAAAGCTGCAGGTTCTGTTCCACATCAAGAAATAACTATTCGGGATTGAAGCCACACTTGGATCTAACTATATCATACGTTTTCATGTTATTAAGTGAATAAAAAGACTGATTATAATTAAAAGATATAATAAAGATATCAAAATTTGTTCCAAATCGTTTCTTTGCAATAACAATTAATTAATCACAGATCATGCTCACTTGAATCTTAAGTAGGTACACATATCATATCCGTAAATACTGGTTTCTGAAATTCTAATCGACATTAAAACTCAACTAGTGAAAAAAATATACCTAGAATCAATAATAGGAAGCTCATAATTTATCTACACAGATCTTAGTTTTAAAATTATGATATAGGTTTGTACTAAGCTACATAGCATAGATAATTTTAATTTTAAGAATAATTATGAGTCTTATCTCTTACCGTGCAATGAGTTATCTGAATAACTATTATTCAGATAACTCATTGCACGATTTTTATAGGACGCGCCCTTATTATCTTTATAAATAATTATATTCCAACCATGTTGGGTATTCTTATTAATAAAATAAAAATTATAACATATTACGTAAGTACCTACAACTATGTCAAAACAGGTATTATTTTTCTTGATAACCATATTTTACCAATTCAAAATACCAAGTCTGGTTTTACATTCGGTTTCCTAATGAGTTACAATCCTACTTGTTTTTTTTTTAATTGTACAACGGCGGCCTCCCCTTTGTGGCCTTCATCTCACATGACTTTTCAAGTTCATCCGGATTCCTCAACAAACTGAGGAACTGGCTATCTTTCTAAATGCCGGAACACAACAGTTTAAGAATTGCTGTTATGGCGATATAATTAGGTGAGATGGTGGTAGCCAGGCGGACTTAAAGTCCTAGCACCAACCAAACCACCAAAAAAAGGTGTCGAGGAGTAAGTGATACATGTATTTTGTTGGCGTCACGCGTGGGGCAAGTCGAGACCGAGTTGCGCCACGGGCAGTGTGAGCGCCGCACCCACCACGCGCCGATGGTACGAACCGCGGAGCTGCCACCTGAAACATAACACAATAATCTATATGAATGAATGAATGAATGAAAATACTTTATTGCACACCTTAAAAAATCAATCAAACTAACTATGTACAAAGGAATCAGTCAGATTACCTAAGGACCGTTACAAACGGCCTATAGGTAAACTGTTCCAGACCAGTACCAGACGGAAGCGTGCCCAAGACACTGGCTGCATTGCCACGCTGAATAGCTATGCTTATTCGCTGGCCTAAATAAGAACCAGCTCTTGGGTCACGTGTCGCCTCAATCAAAAGCCCCGCAAGATTTTTGAAAACCCGGAGGGCACCGGCTTCCCACGGACCCCTTAAAAATAGAACTGGATAACTAAAAAAAATATGTATATACTATGGGCGGTCTTATCGCTAAGAAGCTATTTCTTCCAGACAACCTTTGGATGAAGAGGATTTCATGGCTGAAGAGGTGGTTGGTGGTGCACATATTAACTATGGGTCTAGCAGTTATTTATTTATTAGTAAATTAACTATATATCATACATTATAAGTAAAGCTATGCTACAAATATACACACTACTTATATAATATAAATACCTAAATCTTATACACTATGTACTTACATACTATATATATATCTATACTATACAAATATATTATTTGGATGATTATTATAATAAATGTTCTAGAAGTACCATGGTAACCTATAAAACGGTGCAGAAAACAGAAAATACTTGTGGCAACGAAGGATGATAAATAGGCTAATATGGGTATATGTTACACCACTTCAATACTAGTGGCTCTGTGAGCTAGTAGACCTCGCGAGCCTTCTTGGGTTTGTAATCAGTAAACTAGGGGTATTCAGTAAAACATTTGGTACATTTATACAAATTTGATAGGAACTTCCCTTGTGCTTAGGAAGTCCATCTTTACGAGCGGAAAACTTCTAACGGTGCCAACAAAACTCGTGACCATCTGATTAGACAGCTAGGGGCCGATGAATCTTTGAGCGGACCGCTTGCATTGGGGTCGGTATGCTGCATGAACTTGGTTTGCTGGGACAGGTAGGGTACCGTCCAAGGGAACCCGTCCTTTTGCTGGGCCCGCAACAGCAATTCTGAGAGTGACTAGGTCAGCCCTATTTATGGATACATAAATATTCACTAATATAATTATGTCCCTTAGTGGGTCTCGGTTCACATGCTTGGACCGGTGAACTGGGAGACAGTATTAGGATAGGCCAAATCGGTTCTTATTAGCAGCTTAGGTCAACATTGCACTACCGTTGACCGTTTTAGCCATCATTACACACCACACTATTACTGGTAAAACTAGTTTTGCTTTTTGTAGATTTGGTTATGATAGATAGGTATACATTTAGGACGTGATAGGTGTTCATTTGTGTGTATCAATTATTTAGTTACTTCTACTAGGACCAATTAATACTAGCTACTTACCAAATAAATTAAAGCTTGTGTTAATTAATATTTTATCAAATGAAATATATCTTGATCTTCTCTATTAAACTACTAAATGAAACGTTTCATATTTCTGTTTTGAAACGTTTCATATTTCTGTTTTGAAATAAAAAACAACTCGAGCTTATATTGTAAGCAGGTTCACAGTATTGGGTAGTCTGAACTTGTGTATGTACTTTTTGTAAAAGAGTAAAATATTTGTTTCATTTAGCAAAAGCTGTGATGAGTATTATATTCTATAAACTGAAAATAAAAAGTGCAGGCCGCACCCCGCCTCCGCCCTGCAGCGTCAGGGTAAGTACACTCCGTTCGTTATCCGTCTCTGGTCTCTGTGGTCTTATGGTTTGCCCACCGGTGTCAGATCCAGAGGTACAGGGTTCGATCCCCAGGGAGTACAACAATGTGTTTGTTGTACTCTCTACTTGTGCTTGTACTTTATTGCTTGGTTTGGTTGGTGGTAGGACGTTCAAGTCTGCCTAGCTACCACCATCTTACCCCAATCTGTCGCCACAAAAGCATGAACAACATTCAAAACCATTTTGTTCCGGCATTTAGAGGTAAAAATAACCAGTTCCTCAGACTTGCGGATTGAGTGAAGTGCGCTGCCACCTTCGGCGCTATCATAACTTGTGAACCAGGTGAGATAGGAGAGATAGAGCCAAGCGCTTCCCCGTCGTACAGTATAAAGAGCGCGTGTTACCCGGCGGCGTGGAAACACGTCCTCGCGGCGTGTTGCAGGTCGCTGGTGACGCACTCGAGGGAGTGCAGACCGCGCGCCGCCGCCTCCGCTCGCGCCGCACTCAGTAGCGCTAAGCCCAGGCGCCGCCGCCGCCATCTGCACATTTCTTATAATTATAGTAGCTGACTCTGAAAAATGGATAGCGATGCATGTGTGTGTGGCCTTAACCGCTGCTGAAGTCGGCTTTTTTTGTTCATTAAACATTTTTAGGTTCATTTTGAAACGTGAAATCTAACGTTTCAAAATGAACCTAAAAATGTTCGGAATCGCGACCAGCACACGGAGGAAGGCAAGAGCCTCGGGAAGTTACCAGAAACATTCACAGGATCTTGATCAAATCACAAAATCATCGTATAAATGAAACAAATAAATATTTTTTATAGAAAATGTGCAGATACGAATTTTTCAATGAATACTTTTTCCTACCTACCTATTTAAAGCTTAATTAACTTATCAGAGACGACATGCAATCCTCGCTGGTAACAGATTGATTGGTTTAACCGTTTCCTCGTACTTACAGCGTGTCAAATACCTACCTGCCCATGCTATCCCATTTTAAAATTCAACCCTGTGTAGGTACGCAAGAAAAAAATCTTGTGTGACATGCATTTGGCAAAGTTTCTATAGGAGAGGTAAGGCTTAAGTCTACTTATCCACTCACCCGGGGTGCACGGCAAGCGCGTGTAGCCAGCCGCCGCGGTGCTCGCCCCACAAGTCCGATAACGACACCGTACCTACTATCTGTAAGACCACGTACTGTGTTCAAGATTTTGAGACATCTTTAGATAGAAAAGTATACTTTTCCTATAAAAAGCCAAACAAGTGAAAACCGGAGTTTTTTTTTTATTGTACCACAGGGTAGTGCTTGGCCTTCATCTTTGCTAATATTCAAGCTATGATAAGACCGTAGGTGGAAGCACTTTACCCGGAATCCTCAACAAACTGATGAAAACTGATTATCTTAGATACCTACCTCTAAATGCGGGTTCACATTTTTTTTTTTATTGTCATGGTAACAGAATTAGGATGGTTGCAGCTATCCAGGTGGATTTAAACAAAGTCCTACCACGAACCAAACCATGGACAATATTGTACCTACTCCCCTTGGGGATCGAACCTCTGGATCAACCTTACACGCCGCTTTGAACCGCGGCGTGTTTAGCGATGAAGTTATTTTTAAGTTCAAACCTTACACAACCTTACATGATATATAATTATGTCCAGAATTTTTGAGATTACCAACAACTGTCAACAAGGTCATTTTCACATAGTAAAAAAGGGACCAGGGCTCCAAGGAAATTCGCCTTTCTTCATTTGACATTTGACAGCGTTTCCTACTAGATGAATGAAAACTCATTGGTCACTAAGTCACTACCAAAACGCAAAGTAATATGAAGAATGGTACAAGTGTAACTAAAGAACCTGTGAGTGTAGGGGGCGGTGGTCAGGGGCCAGCTCCTCAAGTTGTCCCACGCTGAGTAGCGTCCACATCCTCGGCGCACACTCGTTGAGGGACAGCGGGCCTCTCACCTCCACCACCCATCCTATCAGTTCGTTGTTTATGCCCTGCAAGAACAACCACGCATCAATCACGCGTTACATCACTATTGGGAAAGAGACTTAGCGGGTATAATTTATCTAAAGGTACTCTTCGCATAAGAAAGACATGTGACCTGTATCTGTTTGTCTGCGAGATGCGAGTGAGTGGCGCGCACCGCGGCCGCGACCACGACGACGGCAGCCGGCAGCACCGCACCACATCCTGCCAAGCCGCACTCCGCCCATATAAATAACACTGCGCAGCTCAGCACACAGCACTCCAGGGTCAGCTGACACAAACAATACAATTAGGTGGTTAAAAAGGTTAGTCCTACTGTGGCGTCCCTCAGTGACTCTTGCATGTGCATGTGACTTTCCTCAAACATGCTTGGATATTTGACCATTACTTAGACAATCTTCTTCAAGATAAATCGAAATTTCTGTACTAGTCAAATACATCTGAGCAGCGGCCGGAAAAAGTTGTATGAAAATCCATATACATAAATTACATAGTAAACTCAGATCTGTTGTGAAATTTAAAATGAAACACCCTGTTTATTGAAAAAAAGAAATCAAATCAACGCTTTTTTAACGCAGGAAAAAATATTGTTATGGGAGTACACCCATCATTTCTCAACTGTTAGATTTTTTTTTTGTTTGGAAGAATGTTTTCAGTTTGGTCCCAAAGAAATTTTATCAAAATTGGTCCAGTAGTTTAACTTTTAAATCAAAAAACAGGATAAAGAGATTGAAAAATAGTTCCCATTATCCTGAAATAGTGCACCCTTACACTGCACCATAGTAGGAACCGATTCTTAACATTTATTTAGGTCATCTGTATTTGTCTTCATTCCCATCATTGTGTATATATTTTTGAGAATCCTGTATTATTGCACCTTTACAGGACTCTTAAATAGGGTTTCGTAGATAAATTTTGATAAATTTTATTTCTCAAAATACTTGGATACATAAAAAAATTAGAGCTAGGTTGGTAAAAGTAGGCAGGTAGGGGTAGGTACCTAATCAAGATTAAATTACATGTAGGTACATACATAAACTATGGCTGAGTGCCCAACTTTACCTTGCACATGATCGGTTAAAGGTACATACCGGACTATAGTAAGATAGTTGTAGCTATAGTATTCATAAATTAGTCTGAGTTTTATTGTAGGTATTCAGTACCTATCTAGTGCTGTCACCTAGATACTGAATGTACTCACCTCTTGGCAGAAGAAGTAAAAGAAGGTCTCTTTGAAGTTGTCTCCGAGACAACGCCGTAACAGCGCGCCGCGTGCCACGCGGTCCGCGCGCCGCGCTACGCGCAACACAACGCAAGGCGACGACGGAGACATTTGTACCTAAATCTAAATTTCACTCATATCGTAGCTCACGTAGCTGTACGAACGAACACAAATATAGGTACCTAGCTACAGCTAGGTGTCTACCTCTACCTAACCTAGTTTGTTTAACGACACATATTGATTTACTAGGTAGGTATCACTAGGTTAGTAAGTTGAGAATGGTTCAGTTAGGTACTTTTGCGTTTAATTAAGATTTGAGTTTATTTCACCTACTTATTCAGGCACATGCAGTGCGGTCAGTGAATTAGTCTTATATGCAATGCATGCAGTACCTATAAGAACATAAACACAACACAACTGCACAACATCAATTAGAGTTTAATTAATTCTAGAATTCTAGTAGTACAAAAAGTTTAAACTCAGTTCAGTCAGTCAGTGACCAAAACAAACCCAGAATAATAACATAACAAAAACAAATCAAATCAAAATACAACAAAGAGAAAAAAAACTTGTTATTAGAGCGATCGGTAGGTTATGAGAGTGTAGAATACGTAGTTAACTATCTGTGGGAGAGAGAAAAACTTAACAATGTACCTACCTACACACTTCAAGTTCTTTACGATTAAAACAGACTGAATCTTGTGAGTAATGGTATTCTACGGACTGAATATTATTTATGCGCTAATTACACCACTGTCCTAAATTTAGATATTATCAAAATAAATTGTTTCCCTAAATCTCAGATTGGTAAAAACTCATCTAGATAGAGTTATCACAAAAAAAAAAAAGGCATAGGAAGTGTTATCAGACAATATGGGTACCTGTTACATTGATGGGAAGAATTTAATTCATAATAATTTTTCACACTGCACGCAAGCACATAAGTTGATATCTGAGTATATACATATCTATTATTGTATATAAATCTATTCTTTTGGTTAGGTAGGTGTAGGTGCCTACTACCTAGACTACCTACCCTTGTTTTATCCTGTTTAAACTAGGTACTGTTATTATTATTTTATTTGTTTGAATGTTTGTTGAGCAAATAAAGAGTTCGTCTGGCAAGACCTTGTGGACATCGCTATATAGGCTACCAAGTCCTAGTACGAAGAACAGAGCTTTCCTATGGAAGGTAGGTAGGTAGGTAGGTACTATTAGATAGCAAGCAATCAATAGCCAATGTTTAATAAAGTAGGTACCTACCAAAATGTATTTTTGACTCAGTAGGCACTTACTTGGTTACACATTTATGGTTATTTTTTGTTACACACAAACTTAAGTTTTAGTTTGTAGATACATTAATCATTTAAGTAGGTAGATACTTACTCAGACTTTAAATTACACATATAGGTACTATACATTAGCATGTTCATAGTTTCGCACATTCTAAAAAATAATTTTAGGTTTTGATTATCCCTAATGAGGATGTGGGTATTGTTGCCTATCATACAACGATTCAATGCTAGAAGTTATTATAATTATCATGCTTGGCAAGCGGATCGCTGATCTTTGGGTTGTTGTTAGGCAATCGGATATACTGAAATTTTGTTGGAGGTTGTAAGAGGCGACGAAGGGATTATACCTGAGATGGGAAACAGCTACTTTCTGAGTGAGGTACATATTAAAATATATCTTTTTACGCCAGATGTGATGATGAATATGGGAAACACTCCAGTTATTTGTACACAGTAAGATAATGTATTTATAAACAGTGAACATGTAAGAGCGGGTGGTAATAAAATGTGAGTTAGGTAGGTAGGTATGTGACAAAGCTAATCGACCAAAGTGTAACATTGATTTTCCTGAACTATTTTACATTATTGGGAGAGGTAGCGTCATGTCATAACTCATCAGCTTTGTCACGTCGCACTATATCCATCACGTTCAATTATTTTCCCATTTGTAGAAAAATATGGCATAACACCACACTGGGCTGGGTATTATGATAGTGACTTTGAAAAACTTCACGCAAGAAAAAGTGCGCGGGGCTAAACTATAGCTGAAGTTCTTTAGAAAACTCACAAACTATTTATTTTACTGTCTGAAAACTCTTTATTTAAAACATTAAAATCCACAATTTAAGGTTCTATTTGAAGACAGCTCTCTTTTTGATAATATTAGTGGCATTCATATGTTCTATATGTATTTCAACCAGCTGGCGCACAAGATTCGTCGTGTCTACATTCGTATGGACGATCAACTCGAAAATCTTAAGTTGTTCCAAAGCCAACCAAGAGTCTCTGTGTTTCGTGGCGACGTTGAACAGCTCGTTGATTACTTCCCTAGCCTTTTTCACTAAGCTAAGGACGAAGCCGATTTGGTAAGGACGCGAGACCGGCATTTTAAAGCTGTCAATAGATTTTATTTTCATATCAGTGTCGTAGATAGTTTGTTCAATTAGTGTCGTTATTTTACTTTTTAGGTTTGCGTCTTTTTCCTTTTCTATTGTGTCTTTTTCTGGATTTTTTTCTTGATGAGGTTGTTGGCCACCGTCATCAGTTTGGCGGAATCGCCAGTTTTTTGGAGTTAGTTGTTTAAATGTTTCTTCAGACTTGGCATTTCTACGTTGGATACTTTCTTTAGAGTTACTCATGTCAGATTCTCTAGAAATGGGTAGGTCTATCAAATTTAATCCCAAACAGTTTTGCGAAAGAAGATATGCTGGAAAAACGTACTAGCTATATAAGTATTTTATTTAAGTTTAGAATCTCAAATTAACATTCCTTACTTACCTAACCTAATTTAATACTTACATATGGTAACAATTATTGCTATCCACATTTCTCATTATTTTTATATGTTAACGTTTCATGAAGTAAAATAACTGGTAGGAAGGTAGACCTACCTAACATGTTAACTACTGAAAGAATAAACGAACGGTGAGATTAGTAGGTAATATCTACGCATTTTTATGATATTGGGTATGATAAGAATAAGTTCCAGTACAATTTTTAGTTTACAAATGAAATATTGAATAGGTTGGTAGGTACCTGCATAATGAAATTAAATTATGATGGCGGGTATATAGCCTATTAGGTACTTATTAAAATGTAGGTAGACACACCTACATGCTATACGAAAACAACAAATTTGTAAAGGCACTACTTATGTACCTATTTCAGAGATATTTGAGAAACATTTTAATGTTTAATTTTTTAAATTTTAAACTTTCGTGGGCACAGTACGGAAAAACTAATGGTAGCTACCATTACATAACTAGCTAAATTCTTCTGTCAAAAGACAGGTGCGTATCTAAGTAGCAAATACATGTCAAAACAAAATCGAGATCACTTCCATAGACCGTTTCGGCGGTTTGGGATCACAAATGAAAATAACCACTAAATATATTATATAATGTGATTAATTCAAAATGAAATTTTCAGAAATGGTGTTTTTCAAGGTGGGTACCTAATACTAGAAGTAGGTATTGTTAAAAGTGGTCATGTTATGTTAAAATGTCCAGCATTTTAACTTGTAGACATTATTTATAATACTTAAGTAATATAAGATTCCAAAATGCCATTATTCAGTTCATGGCTTTAGACAGTAATTTTTTTCTAGGATTCAGTTGCTCAGAGTTACGATGGCAGTTCTGGTGGAGAAAAAAATGTCATTGTGGTGTTCCAATATTTATAATGGGTTCAGTGTGGTAACTACAATTCAAATCTATGATCGCAACATAAAAATATAACAAAAAAAAAACGATGAATGAAGCTAGGCAGAACTTTAATGGCAGATATAGTTATCTCACTCACTTTCCTGTTTACTGTTTCTCGTTCTGTGATAACCTGGGCTTCCAAAATAGCTGTTTGTACAAATAATAAAAATCAATACAAAGAAAAAGTGACTTTGTAACATAACCAGGTGCTATTGTTACTGTTTCCGGGCATGGGCAAGCCGGGAGAGGGCGAACTGATATGAAAGTACAGGTCATGACAGAACGAGATACATAAAGAATACGAATAGAAGATTAAGGAAGGGAGTGAGATAGCAATATCCGCCAAGTTCTGCCTAGTTTAATGCATCGTATTGATCATATTTGATGTGTTATGTCATGTCATGTGTTAGGCATATTGAACGGATATTTTATGAATATTTGACATTTGACATCATTCATTCTCAAAATTGTCGTGAAAATGATGGTATCCTGTACAAGATTGCTATTTAAAATTCAAGCGTTGACCGTAACGCAACTGCAGAAATGTCACAGTGTCTTTGGGATTCAAGATCTAATCCACCAAGAAAAGGTAGGTACCTACCACCAACGTAGAAGCCCCCCAGAGTAGGAAGCTCTTTGTGACTAGGTACTTATTCCGTCTTCATGTCGTCAAAAAACCCATCACCACCTCCACCGCCTATTTTCGGGTGTCGTACCCACTGCTGTAACCTTTCTATTAGCCGCTGTTATCTTTAGTATTAAATAACCCTTCTGACAAAATCTGGCGACAAATAGTTTGCCGTGTGAGCGGAAATGTCCGTGGAGCTGTCCATCTGTGAGCGGAAATGCCGGTACCTAGCTTCTGGGAAAACTCGCTCCATCGTGGACCCCACCCAGGGAAAGCGTCATGATCAAAAGCTTACCACCCATTTTATAGTCATATATATTTTTTTGCCCTTGCTGTGCCTAACCTACTGACTGATTGGCTTTAGTACAGAGTAGGTACTGAAGCTCCCCATTTGCGTAAATATACCATTTGATAAAATTAAAAAAAAATTATTACCATAATTAAGTAATTACCTACCTAGGTACTAAGACAATCACCATCCAAGCTAAGCCGCACAGGTACCTAGTCCGATAAAACTGAATAGGTAAGTAAATAGGTAGACTGTACCTTTTTTTTCGTGGTGGAAATCTCCTACAAGATACCCCACTGCATTGAGGGTGCGATGAGGTTATGTGAGGTTATCGGTACTCCAACTACTCACCAAAAGTCCCTGGGTGGCCGGTACCTAGCTAATTGATTCAGGCGTTATTTTGCGGAAATCCATTGTTCAAAATAAATAATCTGAAAACAAAAAGATATTTAATAACAAATCTGCTAAATTCGTTTCAATAATTCCAAATCGACATGTGTTTCGCCTCTACACGAGGCATCCTCAGGGAGTCTTGCTGCTAAGCTTCACTTTTATTGTAGCGCAGTGCTCGGATCGGCAACACGTCGGCAGAGGGCTCGTCAGCTTAGCAGCAAGACTAGAGGCAAAACACGTGTCGATTTGGAATTTTTCAAACGAATTTAACGGATTTGTTAGGTACTAAATATCGTTTTGTTTTCAGATTATTTATTTTGAACCTAGGTATCAATTTAATACGTGCGCTGTAGACAGGAATCTACACATTAAAAAGTTATTTGCCGCAGCCTGATCATTTCACCATAAAACAAGTGAAGAGCACGGAGCACGCCGCGGCGGTGGACATCATCAAGAAGTATTACATGAAGGAGCACGTCCTCGTGAAGTCGAGGAACATGGACGTCTTCGGCGATCAGGCTCTAGACGAATATTTCGTCAATGTTTTGAAACAGGGTTATTGAAACATTTTCTTATTGGCTGGATCTTGCACAACTTCACACGGGTAGGGTAATCACGACATTTTAAGGGTTCCGAACGTCTGACGGTTACTTCACGCAGTTTTATCTTTGGAACGGCTCAACTTAGAGACTTGACATGAACGTGAGAAATTTGGCATGGTGAAAGTCTTTATATGCAACCATATTTAATTAAACAAATAAGGTAGGGATGATAAAAAAAAAACGAGCTATACACTACACCGATTAAACTCCAACTTGGGCAAAAGACTAGATGTATTCCAAAGATATTTTTTTTACAAAAAATACCTTTTGTCCTCACGAAAGTAATCTACTTACATACATAAACCAAAATCGGTTCTCACTATCTCTTTGAATTTTGAAGGTAGGAACTTGAAATTTTCAAAAAGTATTAGAAAGCTGGTTATTTGATCATTTTCTTATTTATCTCATAAAATAAATATTAAATAATATCTTTCGAATGTATTGTTATGTAATATAGACCTGTAATACCTACAGATTCACAAGAATCTACATCAGGCACCAGACTCTCAAGAAGTTTACCCAAACACGTTTGTAGGTCCATATCTATTCCATAGACCTAAGTTTAATTTAAGTAACTTTTCCAAAAAAAAAATTACTTATTATTTTATAGTTAGCTTCACATAGGAAAAAAAATACTGTCTAGCGCTTGGCTTTCATCTCACGTAGGTAGAAGCACACGTAACCCGGAATCTTCAACAGTCTATCTTACCTCTAAATGCCGAAACACAACAATTTAGAATTTATTTTGTTATGACGATAGACTTAGGTAAGATGGTGGTAGCCTAGCCATGCGAACTTAAGCAATGGCCTGCCACCAACCTAACTATTCGTACCTACTTATAGAGATAAGTATAATAAATATTAAAATTCTTATGACTGATCAAGCATTTTTTAGGTATACAGCCGCTATTGATTAGTATTATAACAAAATATCGCGATCTAATCCCACAGATATATTTTTTATGTAGGCACATTCATAATCAGTTTGACGATAGGGGTTTCACCTAGGTAGGTACCTACCTATTCCATACCTAAGAGTACATTTTACCACGCGGGAAAAGCCGACAGCATAAACAAAAACAAATTGAGATGATTTACTTACCTACATTATTTTGGCAGGAAATTCTCTCTTCGCTACGACGGATGAAGGTAAGGTGGCTGGTATCTGCGTCAGCTTCGCATGCAGCCCAGTAGATCCTAAGAACTTGAGGAACTATGCGTTCTATCGACAGGTAACTAAACTACCTATTATTTCCAGTAGAACTTGATATAAGTACCTACTTACTAACTTGCGGTAACCCACTCATGTTTAGGAAAAAGTACAACAAATAGTTGAACGAAATACCCCGTATTCCTTAGTTCTGTCTTGATATTTGTAGCTCATTAATCAATTCAGTTTTGTTTGGTTTGGCGTTTCTTTTTGCTACAGGACACATGCGAATATGATATGACCACATACAGAACATACTTACCTACTTATTGTACATCTTCGTGGTATTACTGATATATCAAATAAGACCTACCTATAACCAAGAGGAAATAGTCTTCCTCTTAACCTATCCTTTCTATATGATAGGGTGAATTGAATACGTACACACATTATGGTTTTTTGATATCATCAAGACGATAATAATACTTACCTAGGTTATTATCGTCTTGTTGATATAAAAATTGTTTGTAAATATTGTTGTGAACTAAATTATTAAGTAGATAACAAATATACTTTTTCCTTGACTTATACTACGTAACCATACCTGTACCTATTTATTCAGGATCCAAATACCAAGGACTTTCTATACTTTATTGCAAAGTTGCAAGAGACGCCGAATCTTTGGGAAACTTACAAGCAGCAAAAAATATTTGAGGTGGGTGCGTTTGTTCAAATAATGGATGTAGTATATGAAGAACTGAATTAACGAAACTTGTATTAAAATATTAAGTCATAACATAAGGTAGATCACCTTCCTATGTTGACTTTAATTTAAAATCAAGTATAATTCAGGATTCGATTTTTGTAATTTGATCGTGTCGTGTCGTGATCGTTACCTTGCATCATCATCATCATCACGTTTTTTAACATGCTCGTCGGTTTATAGTCACTACTTCAGAGTTGGCCTCACTTTCAGATTAAAATGCTAGCGGTACTGCCAGAGTACAGGAGACAAGGCCTGGCCACGATGATGGCTCAGCGAAGTAAGGAGCAAGCCCTCGATCAGGGATTCAAGGTCATTCGAATGGACTGCGTGAACCCATACGAGTAAATAGCCATGGATAATTGTAGTCAGTGACTATTTATGACCTAAGGATCCGAAACTCTTAGAATTAGTGAGCTGAAGCGGTGGGTAGGCCACCTATTTGCAGAGTCGATAACCACTGGGGAGTGAAGACATTGTGGGGCGGTCGTAGGGAGTCGGCTCAGGTCGCTATTTGTGGCGTCGATTGGGGGAGGCCTGTATATGTTCAGCAGTGGAAGTATGTTCTGAAATGATAACGATGAGGTATTCAATAATAATCACATATTTTAACATTACTAATCCTTGAACCGCCTAGCTACTAGTGGTTCAACACACCGATTTCAGATCCAGAGGTCCCGGGTTCGATCCCCAGGGAGTACAATATTGTGCTCGGTTTGGTTGGTGGTAGGACTTTGTTCAAGTCTGCCTGGCTAGCTACCACCATCTTACCTAATTCTATCGCCATAATAGCAATTCTAAAATTCTTGTGTTTCGGCATTCAGAGGAAAGATAGCCAGTTCCTCAGTTTATTGAGGATTCTGGGTGAAGTGCGCCTCCACCTACGGCCTTATCTTAACTTGTTACCATGTGAGATGACATGTCAATCGGTGATGCAAATCGTTTTTTTATTGTACGACGAGAAAGCGCTTTGTCATCATCTCGTCTGGTTTAAAAGTTATGGTGATAATGACAGACTAAGTCCTAACACTAAGAAAACCAAGCGTCTCACCCGGGATCCAAACCGGGACCTCTGGATCTGTCACCAATGGGCGAACCACTAAATCACAGATGCGGATGATGAACAGAATTTGGAAAACACTCATAATCATTTAAACAGTTACTGCAAAACGATGTTGACTACATTTATTAAAAAAAAACTGTGTCGCAGGCACCACGTACTTCACTTCACCGTTTTACAGGAAAAAATTAGTTGCATTTTAAATGCGACTTATTCAGAACGTAAATCTTGACAAAAATAAACTTATCGTTCATAAGTGCTCAGTTGACATGACACGTGGCGTCTTGTTCAGCGCCGGAAACCCGCACATGCCGAACTTTCGGTCGCGTCACACGTCGCCTTAGCAAAATACAATGTTATCTTGCGGAAATACCAGCAGGCCTATTACCTAACTCTGTTTTAATTTGGGTTTCAATGGGTTTCAATTAAAATGCCTGCATTTCTGATTGAAACCGATTGAAACCCCAATGAAACAGAGTTACGTAATAGGCCTGCTGTTCTCATATTGATATCATGATGTTGTGTTAAATTGTATATTACACCGTATCCTCATTCAGCGACATACGTATTTTCCGCAGGTGTATGCTTACTTACTAAGTATTACTTATACTTTTTTTTAAAGCTGCCCAATAAAAGATTTCCAAAAAAGGGAAAAGGTCTCCCCATATTCTTCCAGGACTCCGCCGTTTCCCACCAGTCCGGGTTAAATGCAGTCAGGTCGTCAGGCCAACGTTTCCTAGGCCTGGGACGCTACCGCCGACGGCGAAGCCGATCTCCATTGGCTTAAAATTAGCTTCATGAGAACTAGAAACGATTTTTACTACCGGGTATGTGTCATATCCAAAATGGCGTTTCCCATCTCAAAAGTGTACACATGTTATGAAACCTATCCGTTCAGTACATTTGACGGTAAAAATCGTTTCTAGTTCTCATGAAGCTAATTTTAAACCAATGGAGATCGGCTTCGCCGTCGGCGGTAGCGTCCCTGCATCAACTTCGTTGTCAACGAGCCTTTGCCCATCGATCATCAGTTACCTATTATTATATTACATTCATCATTTCAACCCACATACGTCCACTGCTGAACATTGGCCTCCCCCAATCGACGCCACAAATAGCGACCTGAGCCGCCTCCATCCATCGACTCCCCGCAACAGCCACAATGTCATCGGTCTATCGAGGGGGGTCTTCCCACACTCCGTTTCGCGTTTACTCGTGGTCGCTATGCATTACATTACAGGACATTAATTTCACACAGCGCCATCTAGCCCCAATCTAAGCATAGCTTGTATGGGGGAAATATATTACAGAATACTTCAATACGTTTTTTTTTTTTGTAAATACATACAACAACCAAACACAGAACAAAAATCTATATTATATGGATAGGAACCCAAATTACCTATTCATATTGCCATATTTTTATATGTAGATAGGTATTATTATAGTATGTAGATGTAGCTATTATTATTATTATTATTAAGTTGCATGTTATTATTATTTTCATAGTCGCCTTAGTGTTGCTGTTATGACAACGTAAAACTTAAACATAATAATAAAAAATAAAAATAAACACAAATGGTTGCCCTGAGTGGGAGTCGAACCCACAGCCTACAGCGCAGAAGGTAGAGCTACTACAAACTGAGCTACGAGGCTTGTTAACTTACAGCTACAAGATCGCGGAGCGCTGCATGTTGCAATGCATCCTCAAGTTCCCGCTGCACAAACTGCGCAGTGCCACGGCGCCTTACATCAAACGCAGCTCGGACCATAACTGCTTTGTGAGGGTCTATGTCGCCAGTTCTCTCGTCCAGCTAGACTCCGCCAAAGAGAAGCAAGAGGACCTAGAAAACCTTATCGAGTAAAAAAATAACAAAAAGCGCCGACTACCTTTCAAATTAAAGATGGCGTCCAACCTAACCTAAACCCTGTTACAAAAATGTTACTTACCTTTTCGATTTATCGAATGTTAGCTGTGATCAAAAGTGATATCTGCATTGCCTGTTGTATTGTTTTTGTTTTGTTATTTTTTGTGAATAAATAACGATTTTAATATTAAGTTATCTTTATGCAATTTCAGGATTCGTAGTTACTTCGGTATTTCAACTGAATAGGCATTTTATGGGTCATCAAACGGAATAAGTACAGTTGTAAATTCAAGTAAAACGAATGTTTAAATCAACATAACTTTATTGCTTGTCAATATCACATTATATGTAAGTTGTTGCTAAATAAAAATTAGTAGGTAAAGCCGTAAGTGCAGTCATTTTGCGGTAGATTTAAATTACCAGCAACTAGAAAGTTGGGAATAATAAATAGATCTATCGAATCTAGCCCAAAACCAAATAAGCAAGATAAACTAGTACCTACATTATTATGACGATTATTAAAATTGTGATTGTAAAGGAAATGGCGGCCTAGAATTTATATTAACTCTTATAAGTATAGTTGGTGGAAAAAATATGTCATTATATTTTACTATGTAGGTACACTGTATATTCCCCATGAAGATGGTTCACATTTATTTACCTAACGCAAGCAAAACCGCAATATTTCATAAGTTTTATAAAATCTTATCTTTATAAGGGCAATTTATCTATATTTATAATATATTTTTATTTTTATATTTAAAATCTAATATTAATATTAAAATCATGTTATTATATTTGAGTATATTATCTTTATGAATTTTATTCTCACTTAGGTACTCATAAAGGTATCTCAGTAACTAATTTCCTTATCTTTGATCAGAAATCGCCGTAAAACTAACCTTTGGTTATTATCCCCGTTAATCACTAATTAGCACACAAGTGAGTAGTAATCAAAAGCTGGACTGATTAAGATAAGGTTTGATAATGTTATCGTCAAACCAAACGTCGGAGAATTGAAGATGGTCGCCATCCGTTTGTAAGAAGATGAGTTTTCCGGCTTTTTCCATCTTCTTGAGGCCAAGGCGATCCTGGAATAACGTCAAACTAGTTTAAATTTGAAAAACTTAAAACAGTCAAAACATTTAAATACCAAGTTACCGTCTCTGTGGTCTAGTGGTTCAACCCACTGATTTCAGATCCAGATTAGATTGGCTAGCTACCACCATCTTACCTTATTCTATCGCCATAACACAATTCTTAAATTGTTGTGTTCCGGCATTTAAAGGTAAGATAGCCGGTTCCTCAGTTTGTTAAGGATTCTGGGTGAAGCGCGCCTGCACCCTCGGCTTTAACTACTATTTAATCTATTTTAAAATCAGCTCAATTGGTGCTGTTCAACACTCTGTGTTTTTATAGAGAACGGGACGTGTGGCACCCAACAAGAAAGAGCCTACTTAAAAATAAGAGACTATTAAAGATAAGAACCCGATGATGTTATAGCAGTTGCCAGCTAAATGGTGATTTCACAATGTATACTAACTGCTCATCAGGTAGTACCTACCTACCTACTTCATCCATATTTTGAATATAGCATTAATTTGAATTTGGAACATCAAAAACTAACTTGAGGTTCTTGCCTTTCCTCTTATGCTGTTCGCGATTCCGAGCAGGCGGTAGATTTGTCGATTTTAATTAATCCTACCAAATCAATGATTTCACTTCAATCTAACTGACTTTTTTAGCACCATACCTCAAGATATAGCCTCGTCTCCTGCAATATGATCAGCTTCCTGGCTTGTCCGGGCGCGTAGAACCCAAACCACTCGGTCTCTCTCGGCTGCACTATCGTATCACCGTTGAACTTAACTAGGACGAAATTGTCTAGTCGGCTGAGATTGTCCACATATGTCTGGTTGATAGAGACCTCGTTGTTTATGTCTGAGAGGAACTGGCTGTGGGCTGTGTAGATCTTCTCGTTAAGAGGGTCGTGCCAGTATGTGGCTTGGACTAGAGAGTCTTGCACCCATCTGGAATAAGGTGGATCACACATATATTGACCGATGTGTCTGACGCTATTTTTCATTTTTTTTTATTGTACGACGGGTATTTGCTTAACCTTCATCTCCCTTGATTTTCAAGTTATGATAGGCCCAAGGTGGAATTGAACTTCACCCGGACCCGGTATCCTCAACATCACAGGAAACACTGCGACAGTAGGATGGTCGCTAGTCAGGTGGACCTTTACTACAGGTCCTTACTACTCCTGTTGTGTCATTCAGCCATCATCTCTAACAAAAGCCAGCAATTCCTATGCCCAGAAACTTTAAATCACATCTACCCTAATCCGCAATATCTATCCCCTGACCTGGCTAACATAGATAATATAATGTTTTTTTTCTTGTAATTCCTAACTTAATGGACTTTGGTCACCACACTGAACCCATTATAAATATTGCAACACCACAATGTCATTTTTCTCGACCAGAACTGCCATCGTAACTCTTAGCAACTCGTTGACAGCATCTAATCATCGGCAGCATTTATTCTTGTTTTAGGTAGGTACTTACTTGTAATATGCAGCGTGGTTGAGCAGCTCCCGAACATAATCACAGGTTTTGTGCGTCAACGCGCCGCAGTGGGGCAGCCCATACACTCCCTGGTGCTGCCCTCCTAGTGATATCATGTTCTTGATAGGAGGTAGAGTGTGTCCACATCTTTGGACTAATGCCCGGCTACAAAAGAACATTTTTTTTTTGCTATGGTTCTTCTGGCCTCAAAATAATAATGGCTCAGCAAATGCTTATTGGATAATAACAAAATAGGCAGAAACATTCTACTGAGTAGGTACGTATTGTACATCCAATGGGGGTTTATGTGATAGACAGATGATAGGGGCAAGTAAGTGAAAGTTAAAATGTTCAATAGAGGAGATTGAAGAAAACAAGTTGTACCTTTCCTCATCTGCATGAAATTTGGCATGGATATAGCGGTAACTAACTATAGAGAATAAGAGAGGCTACTTTTATCCAGGTTTGTGACTTGGCCCGCATGGGCAAAGACAAAAAAAAGTTTATAATAGTGATATAAATTATGAAATTCGTAACAGTAAAAGTTATCTAAAATTTAAATATTACTTTTTTTGGTTTTAAGCCTAAGCCTTTGTCCTGATAATGTTCTTTATAATAGCACAATAAACAAACAAAAAGTGACTTAGTAGGTATGTATGATAAGGAAATCCAATGCCACCTCGAGAGTTGGTACAACCATGTGTTAATTAGAAATACAAGGATAATTTTATCAGGGTAACAGTGTTCATGGCTACTTAAGCATTAAAAAACTATAAAATACTTAAAATGTACTAGGTACCTAATCGTAATATGTTTCCCTACTGTATATAAATATTGATGTTGCAGAGAATGGCTGATAACAAAGTGTGCTATTACAAAATGTTAAACACGATGAATATACAACTTCATAGTACTAGTACAATAAATAACTTTACTTCCTGTGTATAATAAGTTTTCATTTTGTAATTAGGTACTCACAAGAACTGACAGCCTTGAGAGAATCCAATTGCATTAAACCCATCCTTTAATCCAGGGTCTGCAGATAGCAAATCACAAGCATATTCAATCTGCTTGTTCGGAGCCATGAAGTAGCCATTCTCTAGGTCTTCAATAGTAGAGTTACCAATCCTTATGGAGTTGACATACACTCCCGGTATTTTCCTTTCTAGGTACACTTTAAATGAGCCGAGACTGTAGCCTGCACAGCATGTGTCACCTGCAAGAATATTGGAAGACTCAATTGGGAAGCTTGTGACCTTAGGCTGTTGTGGCCAAAGAGAACTAAAATGATTGTCATATTAAATGACAATTGATTTTTGGGTGCTTGGATGCTTCTATTCCATGAATCTTTTGAACAAACTCAATCAGCAGGATCAGGTCTGTCTACAATGGAGCAATGAATCTAAAAAACTTGAGGGACTAGCTAGGGTACCCTACCTAAAAAGGAACTATAAAACATACCTCACCTATAAAAGTTTAATACTTTTTACGAGGTACTACGGGTAGGAGTTTAAGTAGTTTAAGAGTAGTAGAGTTCCTTGTGAAGGGCTCTTCTGGGGAAGTATTACCACCATACCTATTTCAGCAGAATTGCTGTTATTTGGTTTGAAGGGTATGGTTGCCCGTGAACTTACTGGCAACTTTATGCCTCAAGTTGATGGGAGCAATGCAAATGTTCTTTGTGGATACGACCAACACAGTAAGGCTCTGTTATAGGCAAAAGTTCCACTTGTGGGCTGCTTGCTGTTCCGCCGATCATATATAAAAATAAAAAAAACAGGTAGTACTGGTACATGTAGGTACTAACTACTAACATACCAAGAAGGTAGGTACCTACCTAACAACTTATACTTAGTAAATATTTTTTTAGGTAATTTATTTATTTATTATTAATAACTAGAACGGCCAGTGCCACTTACACTAATTAGTAAGGAGGTACGTAATTGATTATTTGCTTCGGAATTAGGTAAGGGATCGTAAAACTTACCCATTCCATGCCACAAAACTATCGGTGTTGGGACTCCTACTACCGTATGGATTGAGAATATGAATAACAGCCACAGCTTCATGGTTGATGCAAAGTCAGGGCGACGAAGTATTCGAACCAAAGCTAAGCGCCTTTGAAACAAACTTATTGTTCCAGGCGAACAGAAGAAATTGAATAAACAAATCGCAAATCGCAAGCAGTGCAGATGAAACGTTATTGAATGAAGTGTGGATGAAGCAGAGCAGAGCAGAACATCAACAACTCGGTTTGATAACAATTACAATCACAAACAAAACAAAACAATCCACAAGCCACAACAACAAGCAAGCAAACAAAAACGAATATAAAAACAAAAATAATAAACCGGACCGGCGGCTCCGGACAAAAAAATAAAGCGTAGCGGGAGACAATAATGCACAGCCAATAATGTACGACCCGATATTGCACGACCAATTATTGGCATAATGGTCTTACCATTATGCCAATAATTGGTAACCAGTTTTTTTTTGTGGGGTGTCATTTGTAAGAGTGTCGGCTGCATCTTCAAATAAAATATATTCTACTTTTACTAGGGGTGGTTTTTGTAACAAAGGGCTGCCCTAAGAGGGTAAAACGCTTGGTATGTCTTGTAGGATATACTGTTAAAGGGGTTGTCTTCACAGCGATCTTTTTTCATTTGCAGAAACCACTCCTTTGATAAGGGTTGCAAAAGGGGTAAATAAAATCGAAGTCTTGAACATCTGTGAATATGTGAAATATCGTATGAAACGAGGGTTTGGACTGCTGATTTAAAATTTAGTTTATTTTTCCCTTATGGGGCCCTGTCATAAGACGTTTCCTCTTTTTCCAATGGAAAATTACAGTACTTCTGAACAAGTCGCGAGTCTATATTTTATATATGTATTACTTCAGGTACCTATCTACATTAAAGGTAAGCTGAAAACATAATAGCAGAAATAATTCTCGATAAAAATATTTATTGGAAATGGTACGTTTCCAAATTTACAAGAGAAATATTGTGATACCTACACTAAATATTGACTTACGATTTATTTTAAATGATAGGTTACATGTTGATCTATATTAAAGTGAGCTAGTTTTATGATACCAATTCAAATTTCATTTTAATCATGAATTATTTGAAAAGCTACAGGCGCACCGCGCGCCCGCCTTTCAATCAGTACCTGTGTTACCACTGTCGACGTCGGACGTGTTCTTGTCGTCCTCGCAGTGGTCAGACAACATCTAGACTCAGAATAAATATAAGAACGAATGTAAATAAGTTATTTGTTCTGAGCCGTTAAAGGTACCATCATATGGTCACATTACCTACCTACATACCAGCAACGCGATCTCAGAATAAGAATTATCAAAAGGTTTTATTTACGATACGTATGCGCCACCGCTTGCCGTTGTCAATTGTCATAATCGTTTCTGCCGTGATTTTAGCTGCATAGAGCGCCTTAATAAGGGTGGTTTTTAAGATTAAGGGGCGAAGGATGATCATCAAGTCTTGCAAGATAATTGTTTTTTATTTTTTTGTTACTCACTCAATAGGGTTGCCAAACCATGGATGTCGATAAAATCCAAGAATTTATTTTGGGATGTCATGCTAGGGATTTGACTATTCCATATAATACAGCACACTATTGTCCAAAACAATGTGGAAAAATCCTCCTCCAAAACAGTAAGGTCTGGTCATTATCACCATGCTTAGCAGACAAATTGGTGCTCACAGTTAAAGCTTTATTTACACGCAGAAACAAGCTGCTGCCTATTTGGTGAAGCCCCTTGGCTGCTTTTATGACATCTGTGGGCTTGGGGTGTAGATCTTTAAACAACGACTACTAAGGTTAAGGTGTGGAGAGCACTTTTAAAAAAAAACATCAACCTTTTCATTTTAGTAAGGGTTGACTTATTCCAGTCAGCCCACCCAGGTTAATTAACCTAATACAAATCAGACATCACGAGATCTCAGTTCGGGGCGAACTACTAGTTATTTATATATGTTCAAAAGGCTCATTTAGCAAAAGATAATATGTCTAACAATTCCCTTTAAGCAAAATGATAAGTCCCTTCAAATGTCGTATCGGACAGTCAGACGGAGATCGAATTTTTAAATAGAGGGTCTCGTTAGCACCCTTTCGGTACAGAGCCAGGAAAAATACCCAATCAAACATACTCTAGTGTTGCCAAGTAAAACAAATCTGTTTAATATATCAACGTCAATGTCTTATTATTTTTGACACAACTTTCACTTCGCTACTCACCGCTAGATAGCAGTAGCAGTACGGGAATTTAATAACTAATAGAGGGATTATTTATGCTCTTCAACATATAAATAATTAGTTCGTGAGTTCAAATTGAGCATCAATAGAATTTTCGATATCATAAATATGGGAACACGTTCAGATCAAATCCAGAAGTTCGATCCCAAAGGGGAGAGCAATATTGTGCTTGGATTGGTTAGTGGTATAGGTAGTACCTAAGTCAGACCAACAATTCTTAAATTGTTGTGTCCTGGCATTACATAATAAAATTGTAATATAGCCAGTTCCTCAGACTGTTGAGGATTCCAGATGAAGTGCGCTTCCAACTTCAGCCTTATTATCAAAACGTAAAAAAAAAACAGTTGAGTGAGATGAGGCCAAGTACATCCCCGTCGAACATAAAAAATATAAAAATGAATAATCGTGAGGAAACCAGCCTTCACAGTCAACAAATTATTAGGTCGTTATCAAAAACGTAAACAAAACTCAAGTCTACGCAATTCCCTGCATGTCATGGTCGTGGTCTTGGGGTAGGTAGCTGAATAAATGAAGAAAAATTAACAGCATTGATATAGTTTAATTTCTTATTCAAATTAATGAGAAAATTATGTACACATTCGTATCGTAGGAAAGTTATACGTCTAAATTATAAACTACGACATAATTTAGGCTTACATAAGTCATCACAGTCTCGAGGAAATCACTTATACCTACCTAAATAAACACGTTGGGGTCTAAATGGCCACGGTGTTCGTCTTCAATGAATCCTTCTTAACTTAGTTAAAATCTAAGGAAAGGAAGCTCTTTAACAATAAGGGCTTAATCAAACAAAAGAGCTTTTTTTGAACGTAACATTATGACAGCATTTTTTTGGAATTTTGCCCAAATTAAAAAGTGCGCTACAATACGCAACAAATAAGGAAAAGGCTTCAATCAAACATTACCAGTAGGTACAAAAAATAAGCAATTTTAATGCATTTTTTTAATGTTTTATATCAACTTATAAATTGTTCGATCTATGCAGAGCTAAATGACTTCTTATCATATCGGACTTATCTCCATAGAATCGATTGAACCCAACGCGATCTATCATATGCTAGCTTGGTACACAGCTGCCTACCTAGTATAGTATAAGGTCTCATGCACTTTCGTACCACTTTCCATTTGATATTTCGAAAGCTGTCTGAACCAACGGCTACAAAGACCACCGATAACACTGTATAATTATTTCATTGAATAACTTGATGTTACCACTAGGTATTAAATATACTTGGTTGCATAGTTTCATTATTAGTTGCAAACATTTGCTAATCAAGTTTTAATGATTTACCCAATTAATATTGTAAATACTTCTCACAAATTAATGTATATAAACTAATAACTTGGTACGAAATCGTCAAACATGGAGCCTACACTTTGGATCCACTTATGGCAAAACATATAATAACTAGCTTAAAGTTACTATTTTCTATCATAAGACTAAATAAGGCCACAAAGTTCACCATTATTCATAAGTTATTTTCACATACCTACTTGTGCAGTCAAAATCTGACTTGACTTTTGACTTTTGAAAACCCCTCTTCTTTTCATGGAAAGCCATAATGACTTTAGAATTCTAAAGCTGGCCACAGACCATCACTTTTCAACTATATCGAAAGAAGATCTGCCGCAAAATTATTCGATATGGTCGCGTCGTCTTCACTATTCAGTTAGGTACCATTTATAAGTTCGTTTGTGGCCAGCTCAACTAAATATTTTAGGATCATCAGATCTCTCTCCTCTTTCATATTACGTGACTTGAGTGACCAATAAAGAACGCTTCATAAAATGTCTATAATATCGTATGAATCGTACGTTCTAAACAGCAAACGACGTCAAAATACTGGCCATAAAAATGGCCATAGTCTGTAATCAAAACTAGAAGTCCACATCACTAGAACAGCCTCACAATCAGATCATTCATTCCTATAATACCCTCATAGAGTCTGTGTGCTTAAGGATATTATGTTCTATGCTTCTTAGCTTCCTCGCTTCGAAGTACGAACACTCGGAGTCGGAAGAGTCAGATTGTCGTTGGAGGTTGTAAGCTCTGATCCTTCGAGCCCGTGTGTCGGAGTCGTAGGTCAAAGTGTGGTTGACCTTCGCTCTGAAGGGCAGGCGGTACGGGGTGCTGCATTGGACGTCGGACATGGATCTGATGTGCCGTCGGTCCTTGGACTGCTTCGTGAGTGGTGAGAATGGCATTCGTGGCTCTTCGATGGACCTGGAAAAAAAGAAAATAGCACGTTAGAATGTTGAGGTTGCTAGCTGGATTGACTGAAAAAAACTGACAGAAGATATTAAAAACAATTGAAAATTTCGAATCGCCATATTGTTTTAACTTCCCATAGTACCAATTATACGATATGGTATGGTAGTATAATATGGTATGGTAGTTCCTCCTCATTTTTGGAAAGTTTATTATAAAAAAAGAGAGAAAAAAAAACAAAGTTTGCAAAGATACTTGAAAGTAAAAGTACCTAGGATCTAAATCAAAGCTAAATTCTTTCATATAGTCGGTCTTTGTCAGTATGACGCCGATCGCATTATTAATGAGTAATTAACTAATTAGTTATTAACTAATAACGGTTTGAGTAATCGCAAGTATTTCGCGGAAATGTATGTGTCTACTTAATGGATCATTGGAATAACTGACAGTATCGTCAATAGGTATGTACCCATCCTGCAAAAAGT
Organism: Venusia cambrica; assembly: GCA_951394065.1. Taxonomy (NCBI): domain Eukaryota; kingdom Metazoa; phylum Arthropoda; class Insecta; order Lepidoptera; family Geometridae; genus Venusia; species Venusia cambrica. The sequence continues at coordinate 10,156,369 of OX596040.1, forward strand.
AAAGTGGGTTCTCAACCAAGTAAATACCACAGTATGACCAAAAACTATATATACCTAAAGTTATTCTGTAAAATATGACCTCGAGTCGGTACATATCCTGATTGTGACGCTCAATATAAAAGCAGATGCACCAGTCACCAGTATATCGCCACATAGGTACCTTCTTGATTTAATAAGATGAACAAAACTAGGTAACGGTAGCGCGTTGAAGTCTTTTGAAGGAAATTGATCATAATGGTAAGGTACATCACACAGGATATTCCTATCGCTCACGCTCCACTATTTCAAATTTCATCTAGCGTTCATAGTAAATTTAATTCACTTTAAATTCAACTGTATCTAACGTATTCAAACAAGTAGCTCACCCCGAACTGAGATCTTGTAATGTTTGCTTTGTGTTAGGTTTTATAAGGATAATTATATTAGTTTCTCAAACATAAATATGTACATAAATATTATTACAATAATATTATCTCTTTTTATTAAAGTGTTCGAGGCTCTCTTTCGTTGCTAACTATCATTCTATGCAATGCTAGAATCAGAGCAAAGCACTATAGGTAACACCAAACTAACGCCATAGTGGGTAGGCAAAATAAACTGAGTGAATAGTCACCCCTTAGGTACTAATATGATAAGGTTTACATTTTTTTTTAAGTCCTATCAAAATTGTTGCCCTCAGATGTCGTATACTTAAACGTCATCAAAGTGGTTTCACCAATAGTCAGCTCCTTCATTTATGCCGTCACAAAAATTGCCATATACATACATTCAAACCTACCCTACATTACATACATACAGTACCAGATTTCCCAACAGCTCTGAGATCTTGTTCGCTTCGCTCACTCGATCAAAAGTAATGTGTTAGGGCAGGGCTGGTGCGGTGGCTGAATCATCCAGCCGAGGATTACAGACAAACGAGGATTACAAACAAGACGCAAACACAGCGAACTTATCCTATAGGTATAGGTATTCAAATTATGTTTCTTATTATTTTTCTCCTATAATTAATTTTATATTATCTGGTCTCGATAGAGTTTACTTTTTTTAAGCCTTTTGGGGTCAAGACTTTGGGTCCGCGGGGAGCCAATGCCTTCCTGGTTTGCAAAAATTGCGGTGCTTTGATTGAGGTGACACGGGACCCAAGGTCTGGCTCTTATTTTGGCCAGTGAATAAGCATAGCTATTGAGCGTGGAAATGCAGATAGTATCTTGGGCACGCTTACGTCTGGTTCTGGTCTGGAATAATTGAGTATATATTAAGACCGAATAAGATAGGATAATTGAGACCGATTGTAACGGTCCCTATGTAACCCGTTGTATTTAATAAACTGCTGAGCATATTTTAATGATACCTGCGTAATATTGTTTGAATAGATGTTATTCCTAAATAAAATAAAATTAAAAGTAACTACTATCACTCAAAATGTATACCTATTAACACAGTTACTACCTAACTAGAGGCTCTCTAATGCGAGTTTCTATGGTGGGTTCAATGAACCTCCGTTCGTCGCACGAATTCATTAGAATAAAAAAAATGCTTAGATATCATCAAATATCATCCTACTTACGCACAACCTGCTGAGACAAAATTTAAATATTTAAGCTAGCTTTGATTAACAAGACCTGTAACTATGTATCTTGGTATGTAATGGAACAACCTTTGTATGTAAGAAAACATTCAACGTAATTGGTAACGTAATTAATTTTAAGCCTCAGCTCAGTTGGTAGTAACTCTGCCTTCTACGCTGTAGGCTGTGGGTTCGATTCCCACCCAGGACAAACATTTGTGATGAATATAGATGTTTGTTCTGTTTTGGGTGTTGTGTCATATAGTACGTACCTATGTATTTACAAAAGTAATTAAGTATTCTATCCGTAATCTAGTTCCCATATTACAACCTTTGCTTAGTTTGGGGCTAGATGGCGTTGTGTAAAAATTATCCTGTGATATGTATTTATTTATAAATTATCATTTTCATCATAAACAAACGAATTCACGTCCGATTGACTTGAAAATTTGCACATAATCAAGGGCCGATGACGATGCAACACGGTAGGTAATAAAAAAAATAAAATTAAGTTCCTGAATAAAAAAAAATCTATGAATAACATATTTTGTCTATTTAGCTCAGTTTGCTATTAAAGCGGGTTTTTTTAGTTGTTTACACTGTTATTTATGTTAACCCGCTGATGTTGAATATTGTCATTTTGTCGTTCCTACCTAGGTATACCATGTATAACATGGTGAGCTACGAATACCAACGTGATTAGAAACGTTTCTAACTGAAAACAAACGTAGTGCAAAATCAATTCGTCTCATTTATTTACAGAGTGGATGGTCTAACCTTCCTCGTTGAGCGAACAGCAAAATAAATTGTGATTTATTCATTAATTTAACGCTTTATTGTTCTAGTATGTTTGTATTCTCGTAATGAATCTCGTTATTACCTAGGGATTTTTGTGGGCAGGAAACGATTTTATTGTACGTTGGGATTTCTTACTCATCTTGAGAAAGATAAAATAAAAATATATATATTACAGTGACATTAATTTCACACAGAGCCATCTAGTCCCAAACTAAGCATAGCTTGTAATATGGAAACTAGATTACGGATATAATACTTAAATACTTTTTTTTTTGTAAAGACATACCTACTTATCATAAAATAAAAATACCCATTCACAGAAAAAAAAATAAAAAAATATTACAGGACATTCATTTTACACAGCGCCATCTAGCCCCAAACTAAGCATAGCTTGTAATATGGGAACTAGATTACGGATAAAATACTTAAATACTTTTTGTAAATACATACGTACTATATGATACAACACCCAAACACAGAACAAACATCTATATTCATCACACAAATGTTTGTCCTGGGTGGGAATCGAACCCACAACCTACAGCGCAGAAGGCAGACCAACTACCAACTGAGCTGTGAGGCTTGTTTGATTGAAAGAGATTGACAATTTGTACCAAATAGTACAATTAATGTCGAATCATGATATCCAACGAAATCACAGAATGAATTCACTTCACTCTCAAAGGATAAGTAAACAAAATGAAGTAGGTACCTACCTACCACCGAAAACTCAATATTCAACAACCAATTTACGTCCACTGCTGGACAGAACCTCCTCCAATATTGGAGAGTCTAGTATAATCACCGATAAAAAAGATATATACAATCACGCTTGGCAGGTATGGATTGCTGATCACAGTAAAGGTGTTCAGATAACAGAAGAAGCCGAAGGATCTCTTCAGGTGAGATCCCTTTATCACGTCATCACGACCGCCACCCCACCGAAAACTAAAAGTAGGTAGGTATTTTTTTTTTTTTTTTTTCGTCTATCTATAACTTCTATACAAGTATACATTTATTCAATAAATTAAACTAACTAAGTACAAAGGAATCAGTCAGATTACCTAAGGACCGTTACAAACGGCCTATAGGTAACTCAACTGTTCCAGACCAGTACAGTTCCAGACAGGTAGGTATTTAGTCAATTCCCTTGTAATACTAATACCTAGTAGTCTGGATAAAAAAAAAGGCTATCGTATCGTATCAATATTATGAAATCAGCTTTTGCCCGCGGTTGTCCTGCGGTGATATCCGGATAAAGAGTAGCCATTGTTGCAGGTATCCCATATCCCATGGCATACACTACTGTATCCGTGTAAAATTTCATCAAAATTCCGTTTAGCCTTTAGTCGTGAAAAAGTAACTTATAAACAAACAGCGACACTTTCAAAAATGTTTAACCTTCCATTCTCATCCCACAGACGCTGATTTATGGAATAAAATGTATACAAATAAATTTAAGAGGCCTATATCCTAATCCCGGCCTAGAGCAACATTTTGTGTAAAGTTTCAGCTCAATCTGTTCTGTAGTTTCAGCATGAAGGAGTATCAAAGAACCAATTAGTATTTTATGGCGATTTTGGCCTTCATCTCACCTAGTTACAAGCCGAAGGTGGAGGCGCACTTCACCCGGAATCCTGTAGACCACAGAGTCAACAAACTGAGGAACCTCTAATCTTACCTCTAAGTAAATGCCCGAACACAACAATTTTAGAATTGTTATTGTGGCAACAGAGTGAGCTAAGATGGTGGTAGCTAACCAGGTGGACTGAAACAAAGTCCTACCACCAACCAAACCGAGCACAATATTGTACTCCCCATGGGACCAACCCGGGACCTCTTAATCTGAAATCGGTGGGTTGAAACACTAGAGGCGGTTAAAAACATCCCATTCCTATCCCACAGGAGCTGACATAAAAGTTTTAGTTCAACTCATTCAGTAGTTACGGCGTGAAAGCGTTACATACAAACATACTCACATTCGGATTATGTATATATTTATGTGTATCATACAGTTCGAATATCCTGGTACAGGACAGTTGCTCGGATAAGCATCATGTCATGATATTTTAAGTATGTCGCGATCATTGCTCTTTCCTCTTGTTTTCTGAAATGTAATCCTGTTCTTGCTTTGCAGAGTCGCATCGCAACGCAAACAATCTAATTAATGATGTCTGGTTTGTTTGTAGTCTGAGATGGCTTCAGATTAATAAATCGCTTTGCTTGCGAGATAGGTATAGCTAAAATAGTTGAGTGCTGCCCCATCACGAGCGTTTAGGTAGTGAGAGCCGTTGTTCCGTAGCACTTTATGAGGAACTGTTACCGTCTGCCCCCACAAACGACCCCCACGCGGTGGCAGACGGTAACACTTATATCTATCTATCTATCTATCCTTAGTAAAACTGTAACGGGTCATAATCTGTATCTCACTAATATTATTAATGCAATAGTTTGTGTGAATATTTGTGACCACTAATTTCCGTAACTACTGAACCGATTTAGATGAAATTTGGTATATACATAGATAGTTTAGGTTCTAGAATAACACATAGGCTAATTCAATTTTTTTAAATAATCCCCTAAAGGGGTTATATAAAATATTTTTTAAGCCAACCTGTAAAACAAATATAACCTAATATGAGTTTTCTGTACATAGAATTTACTACGCGCTAGGGGTCTTAGCTGAATGCATTCAATTCAATTACAAAAATAGTTGTTTTTTTTTAATGCTTGCAGTGTATAGCTAACCTAAGATTCAATGGCCGAGATATGAAAACATATTTTTTCATTTGAAATTGGTGAGCTCTTGAACCAATTTGGGTATAACAATGGCCATAAACACCACACTTAGCAGACGAATAAAATTGAACGCGACCTCACCGGGGCCGGGGGCTGAGTTGTGACCAGCGGTCACGTGGAGATGATGGATAGAGGATTTATCAGTGGCGATGCCTGAAGGAATCGACTTAAAAGGAGTCGGAATGATAGGAACCTTTCGTTTTTTTAATACATAGGGTCAGCCCTGGACCTCGAAGCTTGCATTTGTTCTTGCAAAGCTTTGTTCAGCAGTTGGCTTATAGGTGCTGAAATGATTGTGATGAACCTTGGCGCAAGTGTAACTGCAGCAGTACTGCTAGTAAATAATAAAAATGGAGATCATTTTACGCAGTGTAATCTAGTCAGCACTATCCACAAAGCTATTTGAAGCGCTGAAGTAGATTTCATCCATTTATTTCCCATATCTGTAAGTTATTAGATACATTAATGATCTGGCAACATTGTTGTACCCAGATACAGCTCTTGCAACCATGGTCAATGTTGCCATAAATTGTCGATTACCTACTGTCAATCTCTCGGACCTTGTTGATGAGGAAGTAAGTAGATAATAAATAGTAAGGCCGAGAGAAGAAACTTGAATGTACAGCTCTTCAGAATTATATTTCCTACTATCTTACTTATGGACGTATTTTTATATTAGTATTCGATTTGGTATTTAACAGTTAAACTGGCTTGTGGTATTTTTATTTTGATTCTGTATTATGAAGATTAAAAAGTAAAGAGAAACTATTTTCATATGTTAAATAGGTATATTCCAAAACCTGCACTAGCACTTATTTGATATTCGTAGCAGGCTGTGAAGTGATGTAGGTATTTTAGTATTTTTGTTATCTAATACATAGAACGGCAAAAATACTACTAACACTATGCACCTAATTATATTATATAATAATATAATTTATTAATTATATTATTATATAATATAATTAATAAATTATATTATGCGAGTGTGGCTACAAAGTTACTAACGTACTGCCAAATTTGGTACCTAGTAGTTACCAAATTTGGCAGTACGTTAGTAACGTACCTACCTATTTTAATCGCTAGAGGTTCTTTTTTGTAATTTATTTACTATCCTCGCTAGCGTCTGTAGTACCATACCTTTGGTAGTCACACAGAAGTTTGATTTTTCAGCTAGTTTCTATTCCAATACTCTTATATATTATATACTAAATCTTGAAAATTTTCCCTAATATGAGTGAGCACATATTTAATTTTATGAAGTCCTTCAAGCGAAAAAGCATCGTCATGTAAGATTTCAGAAAATAACCGAGGCACGTGGGGACATAAACTAATCAAATAGATAATTATTATGATAAGATGTGGGCGTAAGTCTGTCTATTTTAGTTGTGAGGAATTTTCCTGTACTTACTTTCTTTACATAATTAAATAGTAGGTAAGTTCTTCAGTGATCTGATAATGGGGGCGACAACCAGACAATGAGATAATATTCAAATGATAAAATTAGCTCATAAATGTGCATGTAGGACGTCTATTTGTTTTGTATTTATAGTGTTGCCATATTTTATTCGAATACAGGTTATAGCATGCGTCTAGTCTTGGCAGGTACCTAATAACTCGGTAAAATGATATAGCTCGTCAAAAACACGACTGTTTTAGGGCAATAGTCTTTCCCATCTTTCTTTATAGAGCCGAAACATGGACCCTCAGAGAATGAGAAAAAGAGGATGGAGGCGTTAGATGCACTTGAAATGTGGTGCTGATGGAGAATGCTAAAGATTTCATGGACGGAATTCCGAACAAACAAAACCATTCTTCAACAGCTGGTTGTCAATCAGCGCCTCTCCTCTATCGTGCAAGTTCAAATTATCACATTTGGGCGTGTGTCGCGGCGAGGTGATGCCACAGTAGCGCCTTGTAGTTCAGAATAAAATTGAAGGCACAAAAGTACGCGGCAGATCATTTATTTCATTTTGGTTTATTTGGAGAACAAACTGTACTTAAAAAAGATGAAGGCAATAAATCTAGAAATAAAGAAACGACATATAGGTAAATGAAAACAATGAGATCCACCTGGCTTTTTGCCTGTATCCCACGCAAAACCGACGACTATAATCTTAAAGCCGAATAATGTTGATATCTGCTGTGGTGAAGTAGGTAGGTACGTAAGGGTCACGAATCACGATAACAAAGTGTGTTTAAATTAACCTGGCAGAATCCCAGAAAACCAGGATCCATTTTATAAGTAGGTGTTTGATTTGATGTCTGGGGAACCATTTAACAACATTACAAAAATAGACATGTTATGTAAGGATGAGATATGTGGTTACAACTTACAATGACGGTGGTGTTAACCATTGATCTGTCTACACTTTGGTTATGAGAACAGCCAAGGTGTGGAAATCTTTGCCGACTTCACTCTACGACTTCTTTCCTGCTACTTACAGTGGTTATTTTTAAGGCAAGAGTGAATAGGTGTTTCCTAGGCCACCGTGCTAATTTGTAGACCAGGATCGGTAACATCAGTAGATCAAAAGTGTTCAAAATATAGACTAATATTCATAAAAAAAACACCATCAGCAATATGTTTGACATAATCGTTTATTGTACTCGCCGTCGCCGTCCAACACAGTGTGTTGGGCAGCTTGTTTTACTTATCTAAGGGTAGCAGTTAACTAGTTAAAAATATCACAACGCTGAGACAAAATTGCAACTCGGTGTCGCAACAATTGTCTCTGAGACTCGTCTTGTGCAAACAAGCCTCCAGTCAGGCGTATTATTATTCACGACGAGATGATCCTTTTTCACTAAGGTACCTTACCTACTTACGATAAAGTAGATATCCTACTTAGTAAAATGAATTTATGATCATCGTGTCTCTGACGTTGCAAATTTGTGTATCAAAGCTGTTTCGAGCCACTCGTGTATAAATAAATGTAAATTGCACAAACTTGTGCCAAAACAAACAATTCAGAATTGTTTCTGGGCGCGCATGCGATCATCGATAAACCTGTGAAGTCAACACACGAGAAATGGTATATCGGCCATTAATGATGGACCCTTAATATGACCCCCTGGTGGTAGTGGGTCACAACTATTTTATTCCAACTACAAAAAAAGAAAAAAGATTGTATTCTAAATTTTAAGATTCTAAGTTTTGTCCGAAAAGTGACATAATAACTCGTAAGAATTAATCTCATTATATTATAAGAATAATATAATCTCATTATATTATTCTTCAATTCCTCATACCCAAGGTTTTCTGGAAGATAACTCTTGTTAGGGTTAAGCTCGTCATTGTCATGCTCATTATATTTGTGTGTTTACATATTACTTTTCTTGTGTACAAAGAATGCATGTGTATTAAATAGTATTTATAAATAAATAGTAGGTATATTTTAGGACACCGACTTCTGACGTTTTATTTAAAATGTCTCATAAATTGTAAGCGTGCGTTTTAAGAGCTGATAGTGAGAATAAGCATCAAATAGAAACCCAAAAACGCGTGTAATTTTAATTTTTGATTTTTGGGGATATTATATTCATAGATTTGGTATCATAGAGCCTCATTAACCAAACATCATTTTGAAATCGATTAAAAAAGTAAATTTTGAAATGAATGACAATGTTTAAAATACTATGAACAAAGACTGTATTTCACCACATTGCCTCATATCTTATCAATCAAGGGTGAAGGGTTATTTAATTATTCCAGGCGATCGTTGGTGAATCATTTGTATTCCTCGCCGCCAGAATTATCATCTCGTTATTAACAAAACGTTAGTTATAATTAGCAACAGCCTCCTTCTGTCTGAGTCTGAGCATAACTATCTTAATCGTTTTGTTTTTACAAGTTATGTTGTTCTCGTAATTACCTCATTTAGCGATATTCTTTGCTCATCTTCATGTTACTACCTACAACTACAATCTTTAAGTTTTTGTTTACCGTTTGTAACGGTCCTTAGGTAATCTTACTGCTTCACTTGTATGGTAAGTTATACTTAGTTTCTGTTTTAAATAAGAAATGTTTTCATATTAATTAACAGATCAAAGCGCAGCCTTGATGATAGAGAAAGTAAGGTGCCCTATTCATCTTTATGACTAGTTGTATATCTTTGCCTGACTGGTCCCTGACTAAAATATAAGTAAATTGTATTATTTATTTTGTTCTTATTTTAATGAATTAGAATTAGAATAAATTAATTATTTGTAACCCAGAATGGGTAGAACACAGTGGACAAGGACGCAAATATAGTGATCTCGACAGAGCTTACCTATTTGACCTTTTGGGGGAGCCGGTGCCCACCGGGTTTTCAAAAACCTTTCCGGGCTTTTGATTAGGTCACGTGTCATCTGACACGTGACCTAATCTGATGCTGCGGCTGGCTATTATTTAGGCCAGCGAATCAGCATAGCTATTCAACGTTGCAATGCAGCCAGTGTCTTGGGCACCTTTCCGTCTGGTACTGGTCTAGAAAAGTTGACTTACCTATAGGCCGTTTGTAACGGTCTTTATGTAATCCGACTGCTTACTTTGTACATGCCATTTTTAATTTTTGTATTTAATAAATATGATTTAATACCATACCACAGAAAATAAAATACTAAAGTATTTCGACCATACTCAGAGTAGGTTACGTATTGTAGTCAATATAGGTATGTACCTTTGACTAGGTATCTAATTGTGTAAGTCTAGTACATTCCATCAAAAAAGCAGGTAAGTACGACCTGTACAATGGTTTCCTCCAAATTGAATGAAAAACGTTTAGTAGATTATACGTGATTTTCCATCACATTGATTGACGTGCCGTAGCTGTGACAGACTTTGGACTTGCCAAATGTCAGCGCGATCACGCATTCACATTCTAGACCTTGATCGGTTTCTTCCACACTTTCTTTTGGCACCTCAGCTAGTAATCAAGTGGCATTTCGAAACCGATTCATGCACAGAAGGTTGAGAAGTGCAGAAAGCATTTTTTTACAGTTGATTTGTTGAACTGTTCGACCACAGTCTTAAGTATCCCACAGCTTATGTATCTTTCTACACTGTGGCCTTTATTTGAACGAAGATGGTAGATAATTGACAGTAAGTAGCTGAGGGTGGAAATATAATATAAAATAAATCAAATTTCAAAATTTTTGTGTCAGTTCTAAGGCTCCAGCAAGGTTTTTTCACGACATTTTGTGGAAAGGCTTTCTTGAGGTCGATAATTGAAAACATTCGCCATGTCCTTGTGGGAAGTAAAATGCATAATGTGGAAACAAACATTTTTGTTTGTTTCAATTTAGTTTTCGAAATGTTGTTTGACTACCTGTCCTGATTTCTCGACTATTAGTATGACAAATCATAGTAGGTACCTATATAAAAGTAGATCACTTTGGCAATAAAATACGTAATTTGTAATAAATACTATTCGCACTCATCATCAATAAACCAAAGTTACCTAGTATGATTTCATCTCACAAACTCAAACTATAAAGCAATCTTTATGCTTATGGTTAAAAATCATCCTTCTTTTCATCTTTGCCTGTGCATGTTTCGAGGTCAAGAGCCTTTCTATGCATAAAAAAATGTTTTATTCCATTTTCTTATGATGTATAAGTACTATACGTTTGTTGTATATATATACGTTTGTTGTACGACGGGGAAGCGCTTGGCCTTCAACTCATCTAGTTACAAGTTGAGATAAGGCCGAAGGTACTGAGGTACACTGACTAACTGAACGGCTATCTTACCTCACAACCATTTTTTTTGAAGAATTATTATTATGGTAACAGAATTAGGTAAGATGTTGGTAGCTAGCCAGGCGGACAAAATCCTACCACCAACCAAAAATAATGAAACTTTAATGACAGTTATTTATCTACATGTATGATTTTAAATTTTAAAGTTACTTACGTAATAAAGAACATAATAAGTTATTTTTTGATTATTAAATTTCTTACTCATAGTAAGTACATTTTTTTTCCCGAAACTACCACAAACCCACTTCTGTCGGGTGTCCACGACGAACCCTCTATGAAACAGACGTGAGTATAAAATCGATCCGCACAGTCGTAAAGCAGTGATTCTCTATCATCAAGTATCCAACCACGTATCATGTCACGGCCAGACAGGAATACTTGTTTGTCTTGTCTACGGTCAGTTTTCAATGACATCTGCCTACTTATTTCACTATACACGTACCAATATTTTAGTACTCACACACCTTTAACCGTCTCTGTAGTCTAGTGGTTCGCCCACCGGTGTCAGATCAAGAGGTCCCGGGCTCGATCCCCAAGGGGAGTAAAATATTGGGCTTGGTTTGGTTGGTGATAGGACTTGGTTTGGGTCCGCCTGGCCAGTTACCACCATCTTAGCTAATTCTGTCGCTATAACAACAATTATAAAATTGTTGTGTTCGCCATTTAGAATAGTAGGTATGATAGAATAGCCAGTTCCTCAGTTTGGATTCCTGGTGAAGTGCGCTTCACCTTCTGCCTTATCATAACTTGAAAATCAAGAGATTAAGGCTAAGCACTTCCCTGGCGTACAATAAAAAAACCTTTGGCCTGGCTGTTACATAAACATCAATTGGTGAGTAAAATATTTTAGAAAAGTGTAATTCCTGCGCCTACCCTTATATAATTTCCATCTGTCCGTCTGGCTGTCCAGAAGTTTAAGTTAGAAGAAGGCTTCGCACTTGGCCGGATAATTATATTTTTCCGTACACCGCATGATCAATCGCTTACTGCAAGGGTATTCGATTTCAGCTATTCAATGCAACATAATACGTCGAGTCGCGTCCGTCGGTCACATGAGTTATCCATAATTATTATGAAGTAGGTCAATCGTTGGTTAATGTGTAATCGAAACTGACCTTTATGCCATTTTAACCGCCTCTGTGGTCTAGTGGTTCAACCTACCGTTTTCAGATCCAGAGACTTCAATCCCCAGGGGGAGTACAACATTGTATTTAAAAAAAAACCTTTGTAATTTATATTACATCAAAGATATTTCATACTGCAAGTTATCCAATAAAATGTTAGTGCATAACAAACTGTGGTTTGGTAAAATAGGAATATTGCTGGGAATACTCGCTAATAAGATTTCAAATTTTTTATTGCACGTCGGGGAGGTGATTGGCCTTCATCTCACCTGATTTTCCAGTTATTTTAAGACTGAAGGTGGAAATGCACTACACCCGAAATCCTCAACAAACTGAGTAACTGGCTAGCTTACCTCTAAACGCCAACACAACAATTTAAGAATTGTAGATAAGGAGACAGCATTAGGTTAGATGGTGGTAGCTAGCCAGGCGGACTCAACAACCAACCAAACCAAGCACAATACTACCTCTGGGGATCGAACCCAGGATCTCTGGATCTGACACCGATGGGCCAGCTACTAGACCACAGAGGTGGTTAAAATAAAGTCATACAGCAATTACTTTCATTCAAGCAAATAAGCATAGAAATTAATTAGCCGCTCAACTGAAAGGGTTAGGGAGCCATACATTCTCAAGATCATGACGATATAGCATACAGTCTCGCAATTAAATTCGCTGACAGAGAGTGAGAGAAGAGACACTGGGTCTCACATACAATGCCAAATTTTCCGAGACGATTAGTTTATTGCCATCATTAGCATCTGCCTAAGCAGATTAGAAATGTTTTTTTTTATTGTACGACGGGAAAGTGCTTGGCCTTCATCTCACCTGGTTACAAGTTGTGATAAGGCCGAAGGTGAAGGCGCACTGCACCCGGAATCCTCAACAAACTGAGGAACTGGCTATCTTACCTCTGAATGCTGGAACACAACAATTTTAGAATTGTTATTATGGCGACAGAATTAGGTAAGATGGTGGTAGCTAGCCAGGCGGACTTAAACAAAGTCCTACCACCAACCAAACCAAGCACGATACATTGTACTCCCCATGGGGATCGAACCCGGGACCTCTGGATCTGAAATCGGTGGGAAGAACCACTAGACCACAGAGGCGGATAAAAAAAAAGAAGTCAGTTCATAAACAATATGCATTGCTTTCATACGCGGCATATTGTACAGGTACTGTACAAGAGTAGTAGAGTTCCTTGTGTAAGGGCTCGTCTGAGGAAGAACCACCATACCTATTTCGGAGGCCAAGCAGTATTACTGTGTTTAGGTACGAGGCAATTCAAGAGCTTTTTTTGAAGACGTTTCCTCAGGCACTGGCCGCCCGGCGCGTGCGTTTGACCGGCTAGATTTCCTTTGTTTTTGTTCTCAAAGATTAATAATAACAATATTATAATATTTGTTTTCGGCAAGCCCTAATAAATGAGAAGCCCTATCTTTTGTAATGACTTTAACATGGTTCTACACGTTTATATATCGATTTAGTGACATCTTTATGTTTTTTTTTTTATCGAGCCACTTATTATGATTCTCGTTTCCGTCTTCGCACAGCGCTTGATTATACGCTACGTCGCTTTATAATAGATGTACAGAGGTTCAAAAAGCTAAAAAGTTAAACTACCCCTTGGTATTGGTATGGTTGCCGGAGGAATTACGTTGATGGGCGCAATGCAGTACGGTAGGTCATGTTCTTTGTGGATATGGTCTACGCAGTAATATAGCCAAGAGTTGCACTTAACATGAGGTGCAATATATATAATACGCTTTCTTGTTCCGACTCCATGTTGTGTAAAAAACATACATCTAAGCTTAGTCGAAGTCGCAAAAAGGTAATAGCCTTGAGCCCTATACATTCGTGTGGACGTGTCATGAGGAGAGACAATACTTTGACAATACATGTATGATAGACTACCAGTTTACTTTCAATAAGGCTGTAACTTTGGAACCTATAGCCAAATAATATTAAATACACTTCATTATATTTTTTGAATCCTATCCACATCTGGTTGAAAAGTTATTCATTTGGTATATAAGTGAGTCAAAATTAATGACACAATGTGCAGGCGACTGTGCCAAGTGATCAAGTATCTTTTTAAAACTAATCTAGCTTAATGTTAATATAATTCCATTTACTAATGACATTTGTAGTTGTCCTAGTTAATGGCCTCTGTGGTCTAATGGTTAACAATTGGTAACCCATCAGTTTTTAACCCAAATGTCCCGCGGGTTTGATCCCCAGGGTACAAGTTAGTGCTCGGTTTAGTTGATAGGTTTGTTTCAATTCCACCTGGTTTGCTACCACCATCTTACCTCATACCATAACAATAAATGTAGAACAAGCCTCATAGCTCAGTTGGTAGTAACTCTGCGTTGTAGGCTGTGGATTCCCACCCAGGACAAACATTTGTGTGATAAATATTGATGTTCATCTGTGTATGGGTGTTGTATTAATATAGTACGTATGTATTTACAAAAAGTATTTAAGTATTCTATCCGTAATCTAGTTCCCATATTACAAGCTATGCTTCGTTTGGAGCTAGATGGCGCTGTGTGAAATTGACATTAAATAGGTGATTTACCTAGTTGCAGATGAAGTGCGCTTCCATCTGCCGCCTTATCAGAACTTGTCACCTGAGGCCTAGCGCTCTCCCGTCGTAGAATAAACACAGACTAGAAGAGAATTAGAAAGCACATTGTCAAGCCTCATTCATTTATTGTACAGCATTATTAGGATCGATTTACCGTTTCCAGGTCAGATCTGTGGCGAAACAATAAAAACCGACCTGTATCTAGGACTTCACCTTTCAAAGATATGTTCAATTGGTGATGTGAATGAACTGTGGCTGAACAATCGATTCCATTGAAAATGGTGCTCGTATTTGTGACTGTTGTGGTGAGTAACATTAACTGAGACACGAGTCCACAGTCCAACCATAATATGTATATAGTTCAAAGTATATACATAGATACCTATGGGTGTACGATAATCCCCACAAACCAGGATTCTAAATATGAGTGGGGAAGGGGATAGCTTAGAGGGAATTATGACAATAAACCGAAAAAAAATCTAGTACATATAGGTATTATTAAGATTTGGATTTAAATGGTTTTTTTTTATTGTACGACGGGGAAGCTCTTGGCCTTCCTCTCACCTGCTTTCAAGTTATAGTATGACCGAAAGTGGAAGCGCACTTCGTCTGGAAACCTCAACAGTCTGAGGAACTTGCCAACTTACCTCTATTGTCGGAAAAAAACAATATAGCATTGTTGCTATGGCGACGACAGACTTACGCGAATAATGCTCTTTTTCATTATTACTTTGCATTATACGCGTGAGTCGGTATGTACCTATTCTATCCGTTATCAAGTTCCCGTATTACAAGCTATGCTTTGGGGTTAGATGGAGCTGTGTGAAATTAATGTCCTGTAATAATTTATTTCTCATATTTACACACTTCACGAAACATACTAACGGCCACGTCCTACGTAATATGGTGGTAGCTAGGCAGGGTTTAACAAAGTACTCACCAACCAAACCAAGCACAATACTTTACTCCCCTGTGGATCGAGCCCGGGAACTTTGGATCTGAAACCGGTGGTCGAACTACTAGACCACAGAGACTAGACCACAAAACATGACCGATCTACCATAGATCTAGCAAGCACATAGGTACTTTCAATAATTCATGAGATAGGATTCAGTGGTGTTGGGCAGCGATCAAACGATAGCGAATTTGTAAGTTAACAAAGTACCTAATACTGTTGAAGTAACATCGCTCTGAATAAATAATAATAAGTTGTTGATTTCTTAAATCGGTAAAGACACAAAACCTTCAAGGAAAAATATATCGATCCAGTAATGTATATGATTACCAGGTATTGTTGAATGATAGATAAGATTGTCTAATTTCCAAAACAACAGATAGGTATTACTCAATAGGCGACGACTATACAATCACAATGCAGGTTAGGTAGGTACCTACCTAGCATTATAGCATCAACTGTTTCCACAAATAACATATAAATACCTAGAGGTTCTGCAGTTATAGGTAGGTATGTTTGTTCTAGTCATTCCAACCATTTATTTTACTTTTGACAGCTCGAGTAGGTAGGTACTAATCAATTAGTGGTAGCGTGTATACCTACCTATCGTAGGTACCGTTTCGATGTCATTCAACAATCGTCTTAATTATGAAGAAGTATTAATAGAATACATAATGTCACGTATTACAAAATAATGTTTAACCAAAATCAATTCATTGTTCTGTACCCACGCGATTAAATGAGTATATTTTAAGGAACAGAACAAGCTTCAATTTGCACCTAAGACGTCAGCATATACCTACTAGGTGAATAAAATGAAAATACATAATCTACACCCCCAGTTTTTTTTAATGGAAAAAACAACTTTAATCATCTTCCCTATGGGCTCAATGAACATCCATATCGAATCGATATATATCGGTAAAGAACACAACGATTCACTATAAAAAACAGCGTCAATGAAATACTTATTTATTTTTTGTCAATGGCTACCCGTCAATAGTTGTATTAGTCAAATATAACCACTTTATTGTGGTATGCATAAGTAGGTCTAATGTCAAAAGTTAAATAAATGGTTGGACGAACTTTCGTCAGAAATGCTTATGGCGTATTGTCACTTACTTTCCCTTGAAGTAGTCCGATATCTGACTGACTTTCCAGAATATTTGAAATAGCAACATCAACACAGTGTGATTGATCCATGTGTAAAGTTTCACACAGTTCTCCATTGCGCCCGCGTCGTCTGGCCACAACTTGGAGAAAGATACTTCACTCATCCGTCACTTTGGTGAGAATCTTTGTAAAACACTTTTATATTTGCTCCAATCACTTTGTTTTGTGGGATAGTCGCGGGTGTTGTAGCTATGAGTATAAATAGCACGGGTTGTATTGATAAGTTCGGCTCGGTCCGGTAACACACCGCTTACATTCGGCGCTGCACGCAAACTGATGGCCCTGAGCGTGAGCTGTGAATTCCAATCCCCGAGTCACAGAACAGTAAAACCAGTATCTACACTTCCACAGACGAAAGATGACTCAGTACTTGACGTGTACTAACTTATTTGTTTTTTTTTTCAAATTATACCCGTTAAACGTGAACAAGGGACAATTTTTTGTTATTTTCTGCTGATAACAAAGGTTTATTACCTGGCTACATCTGCTCGGTCATGCCGTTAATTTTAATTCATTTCTCCTGCATGCATACAGTTAAGTATTGGTGTTGTCCATTTTCAACACAAAAGATAATAATAAACGTGTTTGATTTCATTGAACACCGACAAAATTATAGAGCTATTTTAGGTAAATATTTCTGACAGGAAAAGTTATTTTACCTTAGTGTATATATGACAGTTGGAATGACAATAAAACATTTTTTCACGGGGTTGATTAGGTACTACAGAACAACAAAATTACGCATAATTTTAGATACAACTAGTTATTACCTACGACTGAGTTACTGTTGATGTTTGATTGAATGCCTGACTGTTTACCAAGATTCAGGATAAATCACTCGCGTCGCGTCGCATGTGGACATAAAAATAATAATAATAATAGGTGGGTTTATAACAAGTGACAAACAAACTGCCTGTCATCATCATCTGGTAAACACATGTGGCATGGCAGATGTAGCCCGCAGAAGAAACAAATATAGAGCTAGCATAACCCTTCCACAGATAGGATACCCATGTATGAAATTATACTAGGTAAGTACTTATCATTCGATCGCTTCCATAAAAACTTACTAAGCTTTATTAAGCTTATTTGCCTTGTGATTGTGACACAAGAAGAAGAAGGGCAAAGGTTTTAATTTCAAAAATATAAATAGAAGGGAATAATGGTGTATGAACAACGGCCTATCAATTTCCAGATAAATTGTGATAAGTATGACTCATAGTCTTGAATCATATTTTTATCATTATCACTATCACCTATATGGCCGTCAGGGTGTGATATAAAATAAACCGGTCAAGTGCTTGTCGGACTTGCGTGGAGGTACGACATATTTTTTTTATAGACTAACGACTTTTCCCCTTCGAGGATTCACCTCTGATCACTACTCAGAGCGTGGATCTTATGAGGATCACCTAGGAGGTAGTCAGGGGCACGTCCAAACTTACTTACCGCGCATGCCCATACCATAGTTTTGCAATTAGCTAGTAATTAATATGTGAAAATTTGCAAGCCCATCGCCACTCAGCGGAATACTAGCCTGTGACCTAGGGACATGCCGGTTTCCTTGCGATGTGACCTTCACCGTCAGAACATGTGTCAAATGCGCACATACACTTCCGAAAAGTTCATTGGTACACGACTGGATACACTTGGACACACAGCTCTCATGCAGGTAGTAAATCTTAACGAAATAGGATTTGAAGAAAATGTGAGTCGAGGCTATCTGGCTGAGCTATTTGGTCTGCGAGAACTTAGGTAGGTACCAACCAACGTAACTTATTTATTACCATTTCAAAAATACTATAACTAGTAATAACGGGATGATTACCATAATTTGTTGTTTTTTGAATTATTTCAAAAATATTTCTGTTTTCATAGCCGCGGTCTCTCAGAATATAATTCCTCCACAGCATCATCAACAAACCTAGCGCTGTCTAGCAGATTGTCATGTTAAAAACACAGACCATATATCGTTATACATCAAATCATCATAGAAGACATTTTGATGTGGGTGCTGTAGTAATGGAAAAATATTCTTATACTTATCGTTTTATCTATCCTACATGTAGTAAATTGGTAGGCAGAATCAGTGCACCACAGTACTATTAGTTAAGTATTCCAAGATCCTGTAAGAAACCTATTCTTCCTTATCAAAGTAACTTTATCTCAGCAATGATCAACGAACAACAATTCTCAATTGACTGGCATTTGGAGGTATTAAAGCTAGTTCCTCAGACTGTTGAGGATTCACGGTGAAGTGCGCTTCCACCGCCTTGTCATAATTTGAGACCAGGTGAGATGAAGGCTATTAAGCTCTAAACCGTCGTGCAATATAAAAAAAATACAAAAACAATTTAATTGCATAAGAATTAAAATTATCAGCTTCACAAGATATAATTGTGTTTATTTTCTATTATGAACGCTTCGTCCCTAGAGATTAACTACCCGTTGGTCCCCGCTAATTATTATATTACAGTCTAAGCCACCATGACAGAAAATGTTTCCAGTGGTAGTGCGGGACTGCGGGAGCTTCCTCGTTTGATATTTATAACCAGTAAAAAAGTTTACCATTATTATTACGCGCAGGGTTGCAATATTGTAAAAAAAAAATCTCCAAAATGGTGCTGTGGTACTTAACGAAGCGCGAAGGAAACTAACCGACTTCAAAAAATGGAGGAGGTTTTCAATTCGACGGAATCTTTTTTTTTATGTATGTTCCCCGATTACTCGAAGACGCCTGGACCGATTAGTAAAATATTTTTTTTGTTTAGAGTATACTTACAGGTGGTCGATGGGACCACCTGTAAGTATCAGGTCAGTATCTGAAGATAGGATCCTGGAGAAATCGAGGATCGTTTCAAATATTATAAACATACTAGAAGCGATTTGAGTATTTTTAGGGTGTATTACCTCAAAAGTAGAGGAAAAAATGGCCCCTTATAGGATCACGCGTCTGTTTGTCTGTCTGTCTGTTCCCTGCATCTTTCATAAAAATATTGGAAAAAATACATTATCCAGGTAAACGAAATTGTATCATATTCTTCATTGAAGTCGGTTTTCTTTTTAGTTTTTATAACGCAGGTAATTATTTGCATGGCATACCAGGTTTTATGGTAAACTTTATATAATGTTAACTAGAAAAACCTGTACCAATTTAGGTTTAAAATAATTAAATGAATCGTAATTCATAGCCCGTAAGAGATGCATTTTTTGCCATAACTGCCGCCAATTACTATGAATGAACTATGAACTACGAATTACTAATGATGCTTCAGAATCAATTTAAATAAATCTTGAAGGTTTTTCGGTTGAAAGATGTCCATTCGATCACTGTCACCACAATGTCAACGTGGCCAGAATACTGGCGGCATTACCACGTTGGATGGCAATGGTAATGCTCACCCGCTGAGCGAAATACAGGCAAGCGATCTGGTCACGTGAGTCACGTGACCAGATCGCTGGCTCTCTCGGATCGGAATCTTTTGGCCTCTCAGCTAAATATTTTTAACCGCCTCTGGGGCCTAGCGGTTTGCCCACTTGGTGCTTGCTTTGGTTGGTGGAACGCCTTTATTAAAATCCGTCTGGCTAGCTACCACCATCTTACCTAATTCAGTCACCATAACAACAATTTCTAACATTGTTGTGTTCCGGCATTTAGAGGTAAGATAGCCAGTTCCTCAGACTGTTGAGGATTCCGGGTGAAGTGCGCTTCATCTGAAAATAATTTGAAAACCAGGTGAGATGAAGGCCAAGCGCTTCCTCGTCGTACAATAAAAAAAACCCTATACATTGTATACGCCCCTGTTCCCCAGGGCCCACGAATTTCTACCCCAAATAATAATCAAACAAAAAAACGATAAATCGTTTTGAGTTCGTATTCCATAGCTACAATACCAAATTATGCCATTCTGCGCACAAAAATGAAAACACATCGTAGATAATAATTCAAGTGCATAATAACTATATTACCGAAGTGTTTGTTCAGAATACGCGTAATTTTTCTGCCTGTTGTTTTTCTATCTGGTTGGTAAGGTAGGTATTTGATATAAAAAATAAAATAACGTGTTTTCAAGTACGTTTTTGTGTCGTTTGAGTATTTGAATACTGAATAACAAATTGTGTAGCCGTGAACCGATACAACGTACTTCTTACAGGTAGGTAGGTAGCTGAGGTGTTGTCCTAATTAGCAAGCGATCGTACGAGTCCACGATGCGATATCGACGCGCGATGAAAATGATCGTGCGTGTGATGCTTCAACATCAACAGGCGGCCTTCCCGTCGTCGCATCGATAACGCAACATCGCAAATAACAATGGCTGTTTTATTTACAGAGATGCACAGTTTATGCTTTGTAAATTGCAAATGACATTTAAATAACGTAACATAATAAATGAAATGGAAAGACGTAAACCACATTATATATGTATTTACAAACATTAAAATAATATGTATAATTAAACTAACTATGTACAAACGAAGCAGTCTGATTACCTAAGGACCGTTACAAACGGCCTATAGGTAGCTCAACTAGTGGAACTTTAGTGGCACATGATGAATGCTTGTATGTATTCTTCCTGTATTTTTTATTATTCTTGAACTATGAAGTATCTACTCTTCCTTCATTGTAGGTATTCTGATTTGTTCACACTTTTTTATGTTATCTATATTGCTTCCTATACCTAAACCTCTTATTGGCCTAATGTTGTTATTT
The DNA here is from genome assembly GCA_951394065.1 of Venusia cambrica. Lineage (NCBI taxonomy): Eukaryota > Metazoa > Arthropoda > Insecta > Lepidoptera > Geometridae > Venusia > Venusia cambrica. The sequence continues at coordinate 10,177,834 of OX596040.1, forward strand.
CTGTTTTATTTATGTTGTATGTACTGTTGGGTTTCCTAGAAAATAAATAAATAAATAAATTAACTGTTTCAGACCAGTAATTGTACCATATTATATATTTTATGATCCTGAAAGCAGCCTGAACTTTTATTATTAGAACCATTTTTTTATGTATGGATACGGAATAATGAGGAAGACTACACGTTTATTTGTTCAGCAAAAGAACCACTCATGGCCAATTTGGGCACTCTTAAATAAAATAAATAAATAAATATTACAGGACATTTTTACACTCTAAAGAGACGTCGTCGCACGAGAGCTCCATGACTCTTAATTTAGGTAAAATCTGAAAAAGTTTCTATTATACAATAATGTTAATAAAGTAATAATTATTTTTAAGATGACAAACTGTAATTATTATAAATTTGACATCTGACACTTAATTGAATGTGATTTTATTTTGATTGCTGTATTTGATGATATTTTTGATCAGCTTATTTTTTTTTAACTTTAAATTTGCTTATTTTAATTCTATTTTAGATAAAATTAAGTCGTTTTATTTTTTAGAAAATTTGCATGCATGAGGCAGAGAATACTCATAAGAAAAGAAATTATACGAATTGATAATACCTATATTTAAGATCTATTTTAAATTATGTTCGAGCAAATAAAGATATCTTAATCTTTATCTTAACTTTATCACGAGCGACTTGACACGAATGCAGAGCGATCGCACGATAGGTTATGGATCATGCGATCATTTTGTTTGCTGCACACAAGCTTCAATTAGGGCACTATAACTGAAGAGATTTGTTTGTTCAATTTTGTCGTGCGACGAAATCGCATCGTTTGCGCGACGATCGCAGTTAATTAGGACGACGCCTGGAGGTCTACTACGAAAAACGAAATATGACGGATTGCACGTTTTTCAATACAATATTGACGGAAGTTCTTTCTGATCCGATGACGTTCATAGTAGATCCCCTGATAATACTAGGCTGGGGTTAAATTAAACAAAGCATAATGTATTTGTTCTGATGTTACACACACACAAAGTTAAGTTTATAAAATTGTAAAATTGTAATCTCCTTGTATTTTCTTATAAGGTAGTATAGGTAGTAGCAATTAAACAGGCATACGGGAGTGTCTATGGCCACATTCTCGCTCTATCATTCAGCAAAGACATGGCGTCCCCCAAAGGTTGATGGCAGAGGTGTTAGAAAAACACAGAAGTAAGCTGGTATGATGCTGCTTCTAAGGTTTTCTGGTATTAAACCTTAGTCAGCTTTTACGACACCCGCGGGCAGAGTCATTGGGTTGTTTCTTGGCATTCATATCACCTGGTGTCAAGTTGTGATATAACTGAAGATGGTAGCGTACTTCACCCGGAATCCTAAACACGATCTCAACAGTCTGAGGAACTGGTTATCTTACCTACTGTAAATAATAGAGATGAAGAATGGGTGTGTTTGAACATAACCCTCCTGCGGCAATGGGGGCAAAGTAAATAAAACATAATAGTGAAGTAATATCAACATAGCGTCAGTTTTCAACGTCAGACATGCCTAGCCCAGCCCATAAAGCCCAACTATAGTAAACGTACTATAGTTGGTCTTTATGGATAGAAGGCTATAGCCTAATAGCCTCTAGACGCGAGCTAGGGGAAATCCATTAGCACCACAGCACATGCAAGCTTAATATGCACATAAACAGGCTTCGATACCCGGAAAGGTTCCACCGCCGCATGATCTACAAAGGCCCAATAGCATCGTCGATTTTCACTCACCGTATTACAGGACAGGACATTCATATCACACAGCGCCATCTAGCCCCAAACTAAGCATAGCTTGTGCGTACGAACGAAATAGCGAATAAAATAACATTTTTTTTATTTTGTCAGTCAGATTATTATTTCACCATGAAAGTCAAGTGGGCTACTCGCTTGTTCCATCTCCTAGTTGTATAAAAAATGTAGGTACCTACTACTTAGTGACATTAAAATATGATGATTAAATTAATTGGTTTTGTGAGATTTGTAAAGGTTTAATGTTTTTTTTAGCTGCACAATCCCAGAAGTCATGTTATAGTCTAGATTAGATTTGACTAGGCGTTAGATTAAAGTATCTAATAATTATAAAATAAGTATGATAAATGTCTGACAATCAACGCACAGTCCCAAACAGAGTTCATAGACACTCTTGATATAATATTTAATATTTAAAATGAAATAAAATATAAAATTCATATAAATCGAGTAGGTACTTTCACTCGAAGGTCTCTTTTTATTTTGGCCAAATTTATCTCAGAATTTAGGCACACTTATATAATTGGTTAAAAACTCCTTTCCACCTAAGTTCTATATTCAAAAGCGCTCGTTTACTATTACGCAAAATTGTTTGAATTACAAAAAATGATTTTTGTTTCCCATATGTGACCGAACCAAGCAAAAAGTAAAGTTATGAGATAGTAGAACTATGTTTGTACCTGCGATTGTTTAGCTACCTATACCTAGGTAAGTATGTACAATGTTTACAACAAATAATAATTTCTTGGCGTATTTATTCAGTTTATAAGCAAACAGTTATAAATGCATTTGTACAATGAAAGTATAAAAGGTTGTTCTCAAGGGTCGGTCAATGATCTTCCGGCTGTCGATGCGGGAATTATTATAATTGTAAATAGCTACATACAAATTCATACAAGCTGTCAGTTCTCCTATTTATAGGCAGCCACTCCGTGTGTCCTTATGTAGGCGCCAGCTTTCTACAATTACAAACAGACGGTAGTTAACCATGCTAAATTATCATTAAAATGTAACTGAACATAAATATTTTGACATATATTTTTTTTAATGACAAAATTTTACTTTGACTGGTTTTTTTATCCCATAACTTATTACTCGTGGATTGAGATTGAATGTGCCATATAAAACTGATCGGTTCTTTGATACTTACGCAAAAATTAATGAAAGGATTGAGCTGAAACTTGGGCGAAGCCGCGAGAAAAAGCTAATAATAAATAAATAGGTTCCCAGGTACAAGCTTGGGTACCGGTATCATGTATTTTTTTTAAATTGTACTACGAGGAAGCGCTTTCATATTAATTATTTAAGCTCTTAGAAGTCCAATGCGGGACATGAGCCTTGCCCAAAGACCTTAAATAATGCACTGGGGTATTTGCAGTAAACACCACGCTTGGCAGGCGGGTTTTTAATCATAGAAATGGTTTTTGACACTCAGATTATTGCTGCTGCCCATTCCAAGCCCCTTACGATATCCATGGGTAAGAACCCATATTCTTTGCTAGGGTCGGTATAGTTGCACACAGTATTTTTCAAAGCGTCTAATCTCTTAAATTGTCAGAAGTAAATACTTTACAAATATTATTATCCACACGAAGTTGTGGTTAATAAAATGAAACTTCAAAAATAATTCAATCGTAAAATTGTAGCTGGCTTTCATCCTGGCGAATAAAATTATATTACTGTCACTCCACCCCACTTTTTATCTATTTGTAACTCTCTGTGCATACAGATACAGACAAATGTCACAGTATCGTGATAATAATAACACAAACAACGCCGTGGTCGAAATTTGATCATAATAAAAGATTCATAAATGCATGGTTTTAGCATGTCTCCGTTTCAACGTGTACATATATGATAAACGTAGCGCTCATTGTTCTTGCTGTTGACAAGACTCACAGCTCAGTTGGTAGTAGCTCTGCCTTCTGCGCTGTAAGTTGTGGGTTCAATTCCCATCCTCTTACTCGCCCAAGGATGTCGTTAGATTAGACTAAGGGATTTTGCCAGGTGATGGGCGAGAAGAAGCTTCCATCCATCTAAAACCTACCTGACACCAATACTGTGATAACCAACTCGCCTGTCAAGCGTGGCAAATTCCCTAGTTACACTCTTTGTGACTTTAGAGTTGAGAGATAAGTAGGTAAACTCAAATACTGAATTATAAATAAGCTGACACATTTAAAAAATATCATCGAGATACCAACACTACAAATACATACTCGCTTGCTACGCGTGGTCCATGCTCTACAGTAATATTTTTTTAGAGAATTTGATTTTTTTACTTTTCTAAAACGACGCCAGAAAAAAGGTTTAATATTTATAAAATTCAATTATCGTTATGACGTATACGCTGTGTATAAGACAATGTAAGTAGTACAAATGTAAGTAACAAATATAACTAACTATAAAATACAACTTTAAAGAAAGTTAACTTTAACCTATGTTGATATGTATGTAACAAGCCTCACAGCTCAGTTGGTAGTAATTCTGCCTTCTGCGCTGTAGGGTGTGGGTTCGATTCCCACCCAGGACAAACATTTGTGTGATGAATATAAATGTTTGTTCTGTGTTTGGGTGTTGTATTGTATGATAAGTATGTATTTCAAAAACAAAAGTATTAAAATATTCTATTCGTAATCTAGTTCCCACCATATTACAAGCTATGATTAGTTTTGGGTTAGATGGCGCTGTGTGAAATGAATGTCCTGTAATATTTATTTATTTTTTGTATGTTCCAGATTTAATTCCAGAAATTTTGCTAAAAAGCTGAAAAAGTTTGCCGTGGCGATCGCGGCCCATGGATGTCGTAAAAGCCGACTAAGGGATCTCACCAGAAGAAGCTTCCTTCTGTGTATTAAATACATAATATTGTTATATACTTATACATATTATGAATATATTCTTCCTTCTATATTATGAATTTATTCTTCCTGCGATCACCAATCCGCCAGCCAAACGTGGTTATTATAGCAAAACCCTCTAGTTTTGAAGGAGTATATGATGTTATGTCCCAGAATATACCTAGCTGTACCCATGCACATAAAATAGGACGCCAAGTATAATACTTATTATATATTTGGGCTTACATTTTGCTTTTAATTTATCAAATTCAATCATAAATAAAAAATATATGTATGCATCAAAACAAATGCAAGAGGTAAAACTAAAATCAACACAACGTTTCAATTTCTCTATTTTTTTTCATAAAAATCTTGAGAACCTGCCCTAAACCTTACACAATACATCATCAAAAACCACATCCACATCGGTTAAGCCGTTCTGGAAATACTAGTGCCAAAAAAACCGCCAAACAGACAAGAATTCTAAAATTTGTAGTTTTATGCTCCTCTACCATGTCTTTAGTAGGTATCACCAATTTTGTACACACAGCTTTTCAACGACTATGTTACAAGTATAGATATCTAGATTAATATTGGCTCAAACCAAAAGTAAATCCTAGAATAACTGTCAGGAGTAAACGTCTCTACGCCTCAATTTATAAATATCTTCAACTTCTTTGTTTTATGGCATTTAGTGATGGGGGTCACTTTTCTGCCAGTGTCTATGTCATGATAGCTCCATATTTATAAATAATCAGACCAACAGTGGCAATAAAAATAGCATCGACATTGACACATGTGTGTTGGAGCAAATGTTTCCAGCTGCTGTGTATTTTTTTCAAGCTCTAGGTTAGCTTAGTTCTGTATTGTCGTTTTACAAAGTTTTACAAACCTTGTATTTTAACTGTATACAAGCCGGATTGTATTCAACTAGCCATAGCCGCATAGCTACGGTGATGTTTGTGCACGTACTATAGGTATATCAATATTAAAAATACTTACATAGGAGACGAGAAAAGGGTATATTGTGGGCGTTTTTTTTTATATAACTAGGAGACGGAACAAGCAAGTAGCCCATCTGAAAGAATGACATTTTTTTATCCCACATAAACTTACAAACTATATAATTAGGTAGGTAAGTACCTAGATACAATTAGCGTAGTTACCTACCTATCTTATAGATACCTATTTAATGAACACATACACAGTAACTAAAAAGAAAACATACAATTATATGTACCTACCTAACATGAATAGAAAGTAATATAAAAAAAATTCGCGTAACAACACTTGATGTTATGCTAGTATTGTCTATAACAATGCTTTACTGAGTAGGTCACATCCACAAAGAACATAGCCTACAAAGCACTGCATTGCGCCCGTCAACTTGAGGCATAAAGTTGTCTAACATCACGTGCCTGTAATATCACAGCCGACCATACCCTTTAAACCGGAACACAGCAATGCTGCTTGGCGGCGGAAATAGGTATGGTGGTAGTTCTTCCCCGGACGAGCCCTTCCACAATGGGGTCTACTAAGTACTCTTTTTCGCGTTTGATGCAAGTTTGAGAGCAGATGTGCAAGAATCAACTAATCAACGGACTTCTCCATCCACCTCGATGGGTTGTGGGTTTTCACAGTTGTAGAATTGTAGATTCTGCTCTGCCCAGCTCTGCATGATTGATTATGAAATCGTTAGTCATTAAAAATTACAAAAGCAAAATAGCATGACGGAATACCTTTGATAACAACACGTAGTAGAAGATTAAAAAAGCACTTTGTTTTGTCTCAAAATCCATAATAATGAGATGTGGTTATTCTCAGATTTAAACAAAGGCTTCTATTTATCTATTCCTGACGTCTTGTCAAGAAGTCACTTGTATATGTAGGTATGTATCTATTGTAATTAGGGTAGCCAATCTCGGCATTCCGAGATCTCAAAATACCGAGATCCCGCATCATTTTCCAATCCCGCAAGAAGCGGGATTACCTGTGCGGGATCTGCGGTGCGGGAAAAGTGTATGTGGGAGTAAATATGTTTAAACGCCTCTGTGGTCTAGTGGTTCAACCCATAGTCTGCCTGGCTAGCTACCACCATATTACCTAATTCTGTCGCAATAACAACAATTCTATAAAAATGGTGTGTTCCGGCATTTTAGAGGTAAGATAGCCAGTGCACTTAAACAAAGTCCTAACACCAACCAATCCAAGCCCAATATAGTACTCCCCTGGGGATCGATCCTGGGATCTCTGGAACTGAAATCGGTGGGTTGAACCACTAGACCATAGAGGACATTAAATTATTTTTCGTCCTACTTGTCTTTTGTAGTTTTGAGAGTACGTTTAGCACCATCCGGGGACACAGGCAGGTTGTGGTTTGCGGAGGCGAGCTTAGAATTCATCCCCCGATTCCTACATACCTGATTAAATCATAATAGGAAGGTAGATGGGTACGTTGGAATCTTGTGATTCTGATCTCACACCTATGATCAGATTACTAATTAGCAAAGCGCGAACTGCGCAGATTTTCCATACACAAACTACGAGGTAAACATCACTATAAATTATGATAATTGTGTGCGATTGGATCGAGATATTGACCCTTACAAGGAAGCATACTGCCGCATATGCAAGTAGGTACCTACCTACCTGATAGAACTACCGGAATACTTTAGTCAAGCTTCCTTTTTTAGTTCCTGATACTGATATCCATCCAATAAATACAAGTTTGAGAGTTAGGCCCCATTTCACGATATCTGAATAACGCTATTTGACAATTAAAAAACCTACTCTCACTTTATGTTTATTTCACAAAGAAGGATGTATTTTTTATCTGTCAGGTAACGTAGGTTCTCAGATATAGTGTAATTAACTCTGTTTATTAAGGTCTTTGTTACTAGGTGAAATAGATATATGTGTTTTGTTTTATTATTTGTATATTTTTTTTATACGGAGTGACATGGTTACTTTTTGATACAAACTCTAAGTACCTTTAAAAAAATGTATCTTAAAACAAAAACAAGTTATGACTAACAATGTATGGTACCTAAATATTAATTAAGTATAGAAATAGTAATTGCTCGTTTATTTGTATGTTTGTTTATAACTAGAACAACATAGAATACAATAAAATTTATATATTTTTATCCGGGTACCACGTAGGCGCAACACCGGCAAAGCGGTCTACCTGTCTATCCGACCGAGGTATAAAGGGTTGTCATTTTGAATTGTTGTAATAGCCAATTGAAAGTTTCCAGAAAATGTGTGTTCAGGTCAGTATAATCATGTATAATTGATACCTTTAACATTATTTGCCTTAAAATGTGGGTTGGAACGGAACCCTTGGTAAGCGTGTCCGATTCGCACTTGGCCGGTTTATTGTTGTACAAAACAGGAGTTTATTGAGATGGCGTCATAGTCGCGTCTCGCGGTTGGTCGCCGAATACAAACCAAGGGTAATATTAGTACATTCAGTGCGCCGAGTGCGACTGTACTGGTGATCCTACTATTTGTTATATATTCTGTGGTAGCTGGTAACTGGAATCCACAGTGGAATGTTATCGGTATCTCAACTCTAGATCATTTATTACCGCTCAGCCGGCATTTGGATTTTTGTGACTTGTTTTACACTGTTTTTTCAAGATCAACTATTTTTAAATATCAGATATCAGATTAGGCTTTGAAGGGTATTTATAATAGAGTGCTTTTAGGGAAAGGTTTAATTAGGTACACTGCGTATTTGATTCTAAAGTGATTTTTGTTGGTAGGTACCGTTGGTACTTCGTCCATGGTTATACTAAGAGCCATTCGCCAAGTGGGAACCCACCGGATTGGGAAACAATTTAGATATTGACATTATACTATATTTTTATACTATAGCGATTAGAACACATTATTTTGATTTAAAATGCGGTTATTCATCTCTACATATCGGTCTGGTGCAACCCCGCCGAAACATCGGTATAAATATAGGAAAAATACATGATAAATACCTGTTTTTCGGGACAAAATAACCAAATAAGGAAATCCAAACTCATAATTGAAAAGATAAAAAAAATATCTATAGATACATTATCAGCAGATATTAAAGGTAAACGAAGATCAAACATACCTACATTCAAAGAAAGCGGACGAGCATTTTCTAAATCGGGATATTTCGCGGCTAAAATTAGGCAAATTTAAGCGATAAATCGCTTCTGCACAAGAAAAAATATAAATAATTGGAGGTTGAAGCAGATTTTTTAATCGGTAGATGTTTATATTGTTTTGTATAAGGTTTATGCTATGTCAAATAATAAAATCTTTTTTTTTCGTTCATGATGCTATTACTTGTTTTCACTTCTCATGCAAATTTTTTGCCATTCTCGATCAAATTATTTATTTATTTTAATGAAATTGATTTGTTTTCTCATACAAAAAGGTCAGTAGCATAGTAGGTTTAGCTAAAATTAGAGGTTAGTGTAGGTTATACGTTATGTGTGAGATTGGTGCCTATGATAGGTTTGAAACAAACCTGTAATACAGGTCACCAGTGCCCGGACTCCGCTGATTGAGCTTGACGACATAGGTAATGCAACTTATTACAAAGATATGATTTGGGCTCGTGACCATATAACTACAACTAGTTGATAATTTATACAGTGGTGGATGTGGATGGATAGGTGTATTAGAATGGATTGTGTGGGTGAGGTACGAGTGGATTGGTATGTGGAGAGTAGTTTGTGTACATACAGCTACATATTGTGTTCATAATGAATAAAATAAAATTAAAAATTAATATTATAGGACATTCATTTTTACACAGCGCCATCTAGCCCCAAACTAAGCATAGCTTGTAATATGGGAACTAGATTACGGATAGAATACTTAAATACTTTCATCACACAAATGTTTGTCCTGGGTGGGAATCGAACCCACAGCCTACAGCGCAGAAGGCAGAGTTACTACCAACTGAGCTATGAGGCTTGTTACTTGAATGATTAGGCTTTTGAATGTTTCATTATAAAAAACACATAGAAAAGCACTATTTCCTGGCAAGGCAATCGATGTATCTTATACTGAGAAATTGTTTATTTTTGTATTGTTTTATACTCTCGCAATTGCAGTGAAAAGTAGTACTTATTCAACTTGATTGATCCATATGTTTTTATTTGTAAGCTTGAAAATGTAAATTGTTATGAATAAATTATATATATTTATTATAACTCGGGCCAATAAAATACTCGATTTCTATACCCTGCCTCGCTGACGCTTGGGATTAGGTATAACTACCTCGTATATAGGTACATAATGGTCGTCTTGTCGATTAGTCCTTTGTATAACAATCTGCTATTGCATTGACACTTTCTTATATTTTACGACGGGGAAGCGCTTGGCCTTCATCTCACTTGGTAACAAGTTAATATAAGGCCGAAGATGGAGGCGCACTTCACCCGGAATCCTCAACAAACTGAGGAACTGGCAATACTGTGAAACAGATCATCTTGATGAAGTAAGTATGTTATAATATTTAGATATAAAGGTTTAATATCATCTACCAATCCGCATTCATGTATTATACCCATTTATTTGTTCACGCCAGTCAAAAGTAAAGGCCGGTGAATAACCATGTCACCTTAATGAGGTTGTTGATTTGAAATTGATCATAAACTAACTATAGAGGTATACAAGGGAAGCTGTCGGGTTACCTAAACAGTCTATAGGTAACTCAACTGTTCCAGACCAGTACCAGGCGGAAGTGTACCCAAGACACTAGCTGCATTGAATAAAAATAATAAAATACTTGATAATTAATATGTAAATGACACAATGAATCATCTCAGCAATGCAAGTAGGTACTTATTACTCGTAATAAACACAATAGATCACGGAATCTGTTCGGCTGTTGATAGTCAATCTTGGAGTCAAGTCCACAGTGAATAGGTTCCGTTTAGACAAGCGTGCTCTAACTTAGGCCACATCATTACTTGTTTGTCATGTGAGCTGGTGGTCAAACGCTTGGCTATCAAAAAAAAAAAAAGCCAGACTCTAGTGACCATATGGCAAATTGAACAGTCATTAGATTCGTCACATCGGTGATCGCCCTTATTTCCCGTGATTCCGTGGGAAGTAGCAATAATCGAATAAAATATAATCAACGCACACTAGAGGTCATTGCGTCTTGATTCCATAACAAGGATTTTTTATGTAATTGTAGATACCACCGAGGGACTTGGTTGTTTTGTGAGGCGTAGAGCCGTGGCGTGGCGCGTGCGATTCATTGCTAATTCAATGAGCTGCGTAATAAATGTTCAGCAATAACCAGAGTAGTTTACGAGCTACCAAGCTACTTAATACTTCAAGGGTACTGCTACCTATTGTCCTGTTAAGTCACAGGTACCTATTTCAATACACCTTCGTGGTAGTGGCCTTCGTGCTAGATTTCCCAACATAACTCGGAGATCTTACAATACTTTTTTAACACAATGCCATTAAATGTAAATATAGTAAAAGACTAATGCAGGTAAATGTAACTTAAATAAATGTAATGTAAAAGCTAGCCTAACTAGCGCTATTCAGATAGAGAGACCTGAGTCTGGTCTCGCCCACGTTTGTCGCAGAAGACGACTAAGGGATCTCACCAGAAGAAGGGTACCTTTTGTGTATTATTTAGCACCTTTACTGCAATCACCAATTACCATTAATCCGCCTTCCAAGCGTATGCAAGCTTTGGAGGAGGCTCTATCCAGTATGGATGATGACGATAGAAAGATTAGATACTCCTACGTAAGTACTTAATACGACATGATGAGATACTATTAAATATACCATCTTAGGTACCTATAGTATCTCATCATTATTAACTTTTAATCTACCAGAATTATGATAAATTTAACAGTGTGCCTATATTATCTAGGGTTAAGTCGTCATTGTGTTGTGTGACTTGCTCATAAGGAGTTGGAATAGAACATTGAGGTGTTTGGGTATGGAGATTGTGTTGTGTGACTTGCTCATAAGGAGTTGGAATAGAACATTGAGGTGTTTGGGTATGGAGATGACAGCTCGACTAAAAATTGTGCGCTAATTTGTCAGTGTTTTCACATTAGGCCTTCACGCCTAATGCTTAATTATGCTAATATACAGCTGTTTTTTTTTTACGACGGGATGCGCTTCTCCTTCGTCTTATTTGGGTGTCAAGTTATGATAAAGCCGATGAAGGCGCACTTCACACGGAATCCTCAACAGTCTGATAAACAGGCTATCGCACATAAATTTAGAATTGTTGCTATAGCGACAGACTTGGTTAAGACGGTGCCAAGTGGACTTAAAAAATCCTACCACCAACCAAACCATGCACAATATTGCCCCTAGGGATCGAACCCAGAAACTTTGGTGTTTTGTCTTGCATGTCGTATTTTTGATAACACGACTTCTGATAATTTTCTCTAAAGAAAAAAAAACTGAAAATACTGTGTTTTGCATATATCTCCAAATTAATCTGAAACGGCGCGACACATCCGTGTAATTTTTTAATCAAAATGACCAGACGTGGGCGTGGCCGTGGCAAACACGCGCGAAGAAGTCGATTTAAAATTCGAGTTTGAGCTGACTAATGGGTTCGATAAACGTATCGCGTCCCTACGTTAGTAATTAGGTATGAAACAAAACTGCTTTCAATAAACCTATGCAGTATTCTTATAATAATCTCAGGCCTTTATTATAATAGTACCGACTCATCCCACTAGTCAACATAAACCAGGTGTTGCTCAGGAATTTAAATTACGTGTTCAATAGATTTATGTGTTTTCAATCAGACAATGATGATGTGTTATTAATGAGTCAAGCCGAACATGCTTCAGATCAAACATGTTAATCGTAAATAGCAAACCTATTCATCATCATCATCATCATCATTCGATCTGACAAGTCTTACAGTTCAGGACATGGGTCTGAGGACAACGTGAATGCTTTCCTTATCATATCCATATCCAAAAAAAAAAAGTATTCTAGCCGTACCTAATCTAGTTGCTATATTACAAGCGATACTTAGTTTGGTGGCGCCCTCTGAAATGAATGTCCTATAATAGAAAAAAAATGGGATGAGCCTTAGTGAATCTTGCTTCTAGTGATGGTCTACCCCGGGTTACAGAAACGCTGGCTTTTGCAAAAAGTTATGGCGGAACCTGTGAAGGTCCATCTGGCTAGCAACACTTCCTGCCGATGACTGCCTCCAAATGGTTTGCCGTGCTCCGTCGACGGTGCGCGGATTAGCCAGTGCTATTGGGAAATCTCGTTCAGTTGTAGACCTCATCCTTGCTTTGTTCTTAAGCTAGACAAGCCTAAATGTCAATAGCTAACGCATCATTCATAAACCAGGCCTAGGGACTAAGACATAAATACGTAGCACCTACGTAGGAACTAGTAAATACCTACAATTTTTACACCATCTGCTCGACAATGTCCAATGAAATACCATGCAATCTCAACGTAATGCATTATCTCCCAAAGGATGTTGAGTTGTATGAAACAGGGATGTAACGGAGGTGGTTTTATCGGAACCGAAGTCGGATTCGGAGGTTTCAAATTTGTTTTGTCGGAGTCGGAACCGAAACCGAAGGCGGAGGTGGAAGAAAAACGCGCTAGTTCAATTTATCAATTTAAAGTTTAAAAAAGCTAAATAGTTAAAAATGTTCATTTATGCTGTGTGCTGTTAGACTTAATAACGATACATTAGAACTTGAGTCGCTCCAAATATAGTTGTGAATAAGATTTTTTCAAATTGTTTCAGTAAATCATTTATATTTTTTGCTAATCTTGCATACAGCTGACCACAAATAGGTATATTCGGTAAAAAACTGTCTTCCCTAAACTGATAATTCGGCGTAATGAACTGCACAAGTTGTCTAAATCCTTACACGAAACTGAAGGGGAGATCTTGCAAGTAATAATTTAAGAAATTAATCTGTCCATTCATGATTGGCACTACCTACACTATTTTTGATTCTTCATTAAAGTGACTCTCAGGATGATTCTTTTTTGGCCACTTGAAACAGTGTAAAAGTCGAAGACTGAATTGTCCCTATTTTTCTTTTTTGTTTCTAATTTATTGAATTCTTCCTTTTCAGTAGCATGTATAGACTATAGATGACCTTTTAAAGTAGAAGTCAGTCGTACCTCCTGTCGCAAAAGGGTACGATATTTGGGTTACATTCAGGCCTTGTATCCCATACCGGTCCTTCGCGATGTAAATAAAACTTAATATTCTGTACCTGGGTTCATTGGGTTTTCTCCGTTGAGTAAATTCTGCTTCGCTATAGACTTCTGGATGTGAACAACTAACTGCATGCCCTGCCGGACTGACTTCCACCTCCTATAGAGTAAATTTACAATGAGTACCTACTTCATACCACCACATTCACCATGATCCGATGAGCCTGACATTCAGTGTGCCATCCTCATCGGATATACAAATAGTACATATACAATTTAAGTTCAATAAAGCGTGTACCGGCGTTACACGAATGCCTCCAGTTTTATATAATGTAGGGACCGCCAAATGGACGTCTCCATCGCGTCCCCACAAACGATACTCGGCCGAGATTCTCATGTAGACGATTCATCATCCCCACGTGGATGACCCCGTTTACATACAAGTTGGACTCGGGTTTTTTCCTCCGTCCTCAAGTAGCTCCTCCTATGGTAGACTAGGTATTCTCGCCGTCCCGAATCGGACGGCCCCGACCACCTGCTAGGAGGGTTGAAGCCTTCACGGGTAGACAGAGTATTCACGTCGTCCCGAATTGAACGAACCCGTCTACCTACTAGGAGGGTTAAAGCCTTCACGGGTAGACAGAGTATTCACGTCGTCCCGAATTGGACGAACCCGTCTACCTACTAGGAGGGTTAAAGCCTTCACGGGTAGACAGAGTATTCACGTCGTCCCGAATTGAACGAACCCGTCTACCTACTAGAATGCTGAGGCATAAAGACAGGTATCAGACCAGGAACCAGTCCCACACATGCGTGCGGATACAGATCCCCCCCCGATACCCTCAAACAACTTTCAAGTCATCGCGGAGATTTAGATAAACAATGTGGTAGTATAAAATATACAGGTACTCAGCTTATGGTCCACGACGACGGTGTAAGACAGGCCGCCGCAGCACCCTGGATCCACCCGACTTGCACCCGCCGCACGGCACACCCACCAGCGCTACACAACAGACATGAGAGTTCCACATGGAATGCAAAACTAAACCGCCAAAGCTATATTGTAAATGACGTCATCTATAAAGAGAAACGACATCGGTCTTTAGTACCACAGACAAAGCAAGAAATATAGTGCTGCCACAATATAATGTGAATTATTACCTATGGGTTCGCGCTAAACGCGACACTCCCCGCCGACGGCGAAGGTCTGGAGTGGAGCAGGAACGCAGTCAGTTCACTTGTCCAGTTCTTGATTTTTTCTAAAGCTTTGACAGCCGCTCCTCGCCGAGGCTTCACGTGTGAGGCTGTACTCGTTGGCTCCACATCATCCGGTACCAATTCATTATCATGGCCGCTATGACCAGGTAGAAAAGTCTCACTTTCTTCTTTGTCATCATCCGTGGTTTCTGTAGGACTTATGTCTTCCGATGGTAACGTGTTGCTCGGTGTTGTCCCAGGTGTTTCTGAGCATGGGATGGTTTCAACTGGCATCTCGATATTTTGAATTTCAGAAACAGGTAATTCCATTGGGTGTTCTTCAATATTATAAACAGTCTGCATATTTGAATCACCAGATTCACCAATTTCCAGAGGATAAAGATGAGCGATGGATCGAGTATATTTGCTCTTCCCAACTTGTACTGTCGCTGCTCTATGTGCACCATCGGCACTTAGTTCTAGAGCTATAATCTTCCCTACTTTCCAATCACTTCTATTTTTCGACTCACCCTTAATCTGAACAACTTGACCAGTTGAGGGAGTTAACTTTGAAGTTATCCGAGGTTCTCGCGGCAGGTGATGGTACCGCTCTCGAAGACTCAGCAGATAACGGTTAGTGAACATCTCCTTGAATTCTTCTAGAATGATACGTGATCGTCTCCAACTTTGTATCAACTCGGTCTTCGTTCTTGATGAATCTTGAAGTTGCAGGATCTCCTCGGGATCATTCAAAGTTATCACCTTTCCAGCCGTCAAAAAATCAGAAGGCTTTAATATGTAATCTAACTCAGAGTCGACAGCAGTAAGCGGTCGTGAATTGACCACTGCCTCTATCTCCTTTATGACTGTTGCTAATTGGGAATCTTTCAGCATATGTTTACCTATTGTTTTCTTTAAGCAGTTCTTCACTATACCCACGAGTCGCTCGTAAAAACCACCAGCCCACGGGGAAAGTGGTGTTATGAACCTCCATTTAATTTTTTCATTGATGCAGTATGACGTTGACACCGTTTCTGCCAATAATTTGAAGTAGTTAGCATTATCTGACGTTACTAGAGCTGGCACTCCTCTAGTAGAAATCATTCTTCGAAGTGAGAGCAGGCTCTCTTCTGCAGTGAGATCCGATACCACTTCAAGGTGAACCGCTCTCACGGCTAAGCATGTGTAAAGGCAGATCCACCTTTTGCAGTTTCCTGTTCCATTGTTAACTACAAGAGGCCCCATATAGTCTATCCCTACATAAGTAAATGGAGATGTATAAGTTACTCTTTCTGCCGGTAATGCAGGTGCAGATGGTAGCTTAAAAGGACCACCGCTATGCTTGACACATTCCGGACATTTTCTTAGTATGCGTTGTATGTAGGCTTTTCCCTTAGGAATCCAGTATACCTCTCTTATTTTGCTGAGTGTATGGTTCGCTCCAACATGATAATTTTGTTTATGAATATTTATAACAAGATCGTTAGTAAATTTGCTATCTCTTGGGATTAATATAGGATGTCGTTTGTCGAATGACCAATTTGCGTTCTTCATACGGCCGTTGCACCTCAATATTCCATCTACATCTTTGAATAAGTCCAAATTTAAAGCTAAGCTGGTTTTCATTCCTTGATATTCTTCTGGAAAGTATTCCTTCTGCAAGTCCTGAATTGTTTTTATGTCACTCCTGTTAGGTTTATCTTCGCTAACCTCATGATCTTGTTTCTTATCAGTTTTCTCTGTAATTTTACCTTCAACTTCCATCTGATTGATTGACATCATCATCTCTACCTTAAGTGTTTCCGAAGGACCCTGCCCCGGCAGCACAACCGAAGGCGAGTCAGAAATTTCTTGTTTTAGGAATTCGGGACCATTCAACCATAATAACCTCTTCTTTTCCCATAGCTCGGGACGCGTCGCCAGGTCAGCAGGATTACTTTCACTGTTTATATAGCGCACTTCCAGTTCCTTGCTCTCTTTTATTGTGTTAACTCTTCTAGCGTAGAACGGAGGCAGTAATTTATTAGAGTGAATCCAGCTAACCACTATTTGACTGTCGGTCCACAGATATGTTTTCACTATTGGAATGCCTATCTCGTTTTTGACATATTTTAATAGCCTGCTAGCCAAGTAACAACCCATTAGTTCCAGTCTAGGCATGCGCAGATTCTCTTTTTCTTCCTTCGGTACAATTTTCGATTTTGCCATTATAAATGCTACATTCCTGGCTTCTCTAACCACAGCTACTAGGTAGATGACGCTAGCATAGGCTTGTTTGGACGCGTCACTGAAGGCATGAAGATGAAATTCTGTTTTCTCCATTTTTTCAGAAAGTCCTACGTAACGCGGTATTTCCACTGCTTTTATAGCTTCTAAACGATGAATGATGTCCTCCCATCTTGTTTGTAATTCGTCAGGAAGAATGGTGTCCCATTTTAACTTCATTTCCCATAACTGTTGGAGTAATAATTTTGCTGGTACGATCAGAGGAGCACAGATGCCACACGGATCATACATTGATGCTATTATGCTTAATATCTTTCTTTTACTTTGCGGCCCTTTCACATTTTCTTCTTTAAACAGTTCTTTTTTAATATTCAATCTCAGAGTATCATTCTTCACATTCCAAGTAAGGCCCAATATCTTTGTTTCCTCATTCTGTTTTGCTCTGAACGCTGGAGGTATGGTTCCCAGAAAAGTTTCATCATTACTTATCCAATCTCTGATGTTCATTGATATCTCATTGAAAACTTTTCTTGTGGTTCCATATAGTTCAATCGCTTCTTCTGTAGTGTCGGTTCCAGTAACAAAGTTATCGACATAACACTTATCGATTATCTTATCCATTAATTCAGGAGCTCTGTTCGAAACATGATACTTTAAAGTGGCTGTCAATATAAACGGGCTTGCGATTATTCCAAATGGTACTCTGCAGAAGCGCAAGTGAATGATGTTATCCATAGAAACGGGTTTATTTATGTCTTTAACCCAGAGAAATCTAGTTACATTTCTATCATCCGTTTGAACTGCTATCTGTAAGAAGGCTTTTTCCACATCTGCTGTTACTGCTACCTTATGAGTTCTAAACTGAATAAGTAGTGCTACTAGGTCTCCGATCATTGACGGACCTCGATACATGCTTTCATTCAGACTCTTGCAGTCCTTCAGCTTTCCAGATGCGTCATAAACTATACGTCCTTTTTTACCAGTCTGTTTCACCATATGGTGAGGGAGGTAATGTATCGGTGGTGTCTTCTGTGAATAAACGTCGTCTTCGGGAACTACCATTTCTATTATGCCCTTTTCCATCTGTTCATTTAATATATTTTGATATTCTTCCATTAGCTCTCTGGTATGTCTTTGTAATAGGCCCTTTAATCTTCCGAATGCCAATCCGAAATTTGTAGGTAAGTCTGGAGGATATTGAATCCACGGCCAACGCACCGTGTACCTGCCATCTACGTATTGTATGGTCTCATTAAGATGCTTCACAGCTTCCTCTTCTCTCGTTGTTTTCGGGTTGTCTGTAATTCCAATGCTCTCTAGTGTCCACAGAAATGAAATGTCCATATTTTTGAGTGGTAGATCCGGGTCAGTGAAATAGATGCAGTTAGGCTCATGATTCTGGCAATAAGTAATGAATGACAATGTGTCCTCATGCTTCTTGCTTCTATGACTTTTTGTTGGACCCTTCCCGCTAATGATCCATCCAAAATCAGAGTTAATGAGAAATAGGTTAGAGTTTAATTGTTGTTTTTCTGTAGAAATTAAGTTGAAGTAGTAGTCGTTTCCGATTAGTATATCCACTCTCTCTCCTAGGGATCCATCATCGGCCAAGACTTTACTCTCATAACTTTCATTGCACACATCAGGTGCTATTATCCCCTTTGAAATGGAAGGCACCTCATTAGCATAGAGCTCAACAACCTTGTTTGTTCTCGTTACCAACTCCAGTTTTACACGAGGACTATGATACTCTTGTGGTGTTTTTCCGGCGAAGCCAAATATTGACAGTCTGTTTTCCTCTACTACTGGCAAATCCAGTTTTCTAGATATTTCTTTAGTTATATACGACCTTTGTGATCCTGAATCCAGTAAGAGTCTACATTTAACCGACTTATTCGAATCCTTTTTATGATTCACTAGTACTATAGCAGTCTGTAGTAGTGTAGGTTTATCCTCACTTACCGCAGTCAGCGTAGTCTCATCCTTCTGTTTAAATTTTTCTGGGCACAATGCTCGATGGTGACCAGCCTTGTTGCAGTGCGGACATTTGCTTTTCTTACCACAGAACTTAAACATATGGTCTTCTGAAAAACAATTGAAGCAGCGTCTCTTCAGTCTTATTCTCCTATCTTTTATAGTCTTGTATCGTTGACACTGGTCTGAATAATGTTCTTCGTTACAGAATATGCATAAAAACTTTGTTCTCTTTGGGTAATTATGGTCGTTGTTCTTCCACTCATGAATGTCAGGTCTACGTTTCCTATTCTCATATTGAGTTCTCGATGTTGATGGTTTTTGTTCTCTGTTGTAACTATTATCCTGTCTTCTCATAAAAGTTATATTCGAGTCTCCATAATTAGTCTTCTTTGGTCTGGTTACGTCCGTTGAGAGTAACGCCTCCGCAGTATAATTTTCCTTCCCGGCTGCTATTGGATCCTTAGTCGCACGTGCACTGTTCGCTTCTTCTCTAGCTGTAATTATGGTTCCTAGGCTTTTTCGCATTTCCTCTACGGTTTCTTCCTTTATTTTCATCTTCATCTCATAGATTACGTCTTCTGGGAATTTCTCTTTGATGAGATGTCTTAGATGATTGTGATTTGTATTCTCACCGAGCGATTGAAGGACCCTGAGGTGACGTTCAATCTCATTGTATACTTCACAACATTCGTTTATGGAACTAGCCATTTTAACTTTACTAATAGCATTATAGTGCGCATCTATGATCTGAGAAGTTTTGCCGTACCTGTCCTTTAATATCTGCACCGCTATATTGTAATTGCTATTAGTAGTCTCAAACCCATCAATAATCCTGCGAGGTTCTCCTTTTAATGTAGATTTAAGGTAAAGTAATTTGTCAACATCTGATATAGTCCTGTCATGAATATTTGATTTAAATATGTCCCAAAATTCACACCAAGCTAACACATCTCCTGAAAATTCAGGCAGAGAAAGTGTAGGTAATTTCGCTGAGAAAGTTCGATTCTGATCTGCGCTGTTTATATTTGTAGTAATGTTATTTTCCAAAGTGCATTTAAGTTCAGCTAAAATCTCTTCTCCATCTAGTTGAATACTACTCATTTCAGAAATTTCATCCGCTGATGGAGTGTTTGAAATTCTAAAGTACTCATTGAGTTCTGATGTAAATCGTTTGATTAGGTTTTCTAACTTGGATGCACATACCTGTGATTTCTTGACATCATCGCTACCTGTGCAAGAGCGAGCCTCTTCACTGAGATGGGCAATTCTTCGTGTAATCTCACGAAGCCTTTCTTTTATTATGCTGTCAGAAGTTACAGCTTCCTCCATTTTTGTTAGTAAGTCTTGCCTGACTTTAATTAATTTTACTCTTGATAGATATATGCAAGTCTCGTTTATTGTCCTTTTGTAATTTTCATTCGGTACGAGATCCTTGTTACCCTAGAAATAATACCGCCAATAATTTTACAAGTTCAATTAGAATCGGAATAAAAGTACCTAATCCGTATTTAGGACTTATGCTAAGATTGCTGTATAACGTGTCCAAAGCTAGGATGTTTGTCACCCAATCCTGCCCCTATTGGCTAACAGAACTTCACCCGGCTTTGTGAATAGTTTCGATTTAAAACAAGGTTCGTTTTGTACACTTTCTACTCCTGTACCACGTACAATGTACCTAAATACGGGAACTCTTACCAACTTGCTTGAACTGCAAGTTTTACTTGATCGGTCTTTTCGAAATCAAAGGCTCAGACATAATATACACATCAATCGAAAGAAAATTGAACAAATTAAACTAAACCCACATGATACGTCGTGCTGAGGATTGTGGCCACGACGCGCCGGCCGGCGTCATACCGGTGGCTACCTATTTGGTTTCGTTTTCTATGCGATTACTATTATCTCTGATTAGATAATGGCTACAATTATCTATAAATATCTGTCTACTTACGATTTTTACTGCCGTAGCGCTTTAACACGCTTTACTATCACAATTTATCAGTTTTCACTTTGTACTTTCACTTCTGTTCTGTGTCGTGTGCAGTTGCAAAACAAAATGGCACTCGAAATGACCGAAATCGAAATAATTCCACTTCCGCTAATCTAATCGAACTCTTACCAAAAACAATAGATTTTGATCTAATATCAAGATGGCGGCGCGCGCGCAAACTAGTTAGAACTCTTCACTCCTATTATGTTGGCCCTATGTATTTCCGGTTGAACTGCTTGAAAACTTATGAAGATGATTTGTTTCATAAATATCTTCTTTAAAAATGTTTAAAAAATTGACACTCAATAACCCATATCAAAACTAAGCAACATCTGTCAATTTAACTAGCTTACGACGATATCGGGAACCAACATGACCGACCTCCCAAGCCCCAAAAAAAAAAATAGCATGCGTCGATGCTACCAACATGTGCTAAACACAATAACAACCTGGCCAACAAAAGAGAATATATCTCGATAGAATGGCATGTATGCAGTAACTTTATAGGTTAATTTGCTCCCGATAGAATTGTTTTCAGCCTGAAACGAAAAAAAAACCCTCGAGAACTTCGATATCCCTGCATCTCCACCATGTCGCAAAAGGGTACGATATTTGGGTTACATTCAGGCCTTGTATCCCATACCGGTCCTTCGCGATGTAAATAAAACTTAATATTCTGTACCTGGGTTCATTGGGTTTTCTCCGTTGAGTAAATTCTGCTTCGCTATAGACTTCTGGATGTGAACAACTAACTGCATGCCCTGCCGGACTGACTTCCACCTCCTATAGAGTAAATTTACAATGAGTACCTACTTCATACCACCACATTCACCATGATCCGATGAGCCTGACATTCAGTGTGCCATCCTCATCGGATATACAAATAGTACATATACAATTTAAGTTCAATAAAGCGTGTACCGGCGTTACACGAATGCCTCCAGTTTTATATAATGTAGGGACCGCCAAATGGACGTCTCCATCGCGTCCCCACAAACGATACTCGGCCGAGATTCTCATGTAGACGATTCATCATCCCCACGTGGATGACCCCGTTTACATACAAGTTGGACTCGGGTTTTTTCCTCCGTCCTCAAGTAGCTCCTCCTATGGTAGACTAGGTATTCTCGCCGTCCCGAATCGGACGGCCCCGACCACCTGCTAGGAGGGTTGAAGCCTTCACGGGTAGACAGAGTATTCACGTCGTCCCGAATTGAACGAACCCGTCTACCTACTAGGAGGGTTAAAGCCTTCACGGGTAGACAGAGTATTCACGTCGTCCCGAATTGGACGAACCCGTCTACCTACTAGGAGGGTTAAAGCCTTCACGGGTAGACAGAGTATTCACGTCGTCCCGAATTGAACGAACCCGTCTACCTACTAGAATGCTGAGGCATAAAGACAGGTATCAGACCAGGAACCAGTCCCACACATGCGTGCGGATACAGATCCCCCCCCGATACCCTCAAACAACTTTCAAGTCATCGCGGAGATTTAGATAAACAATGTGGTAGTATAAAATATACAGGTACTCAGCTTATGGTCCACGACGACGGTGTAAGACAGGCCGCCGCAGCACCCTGGATCCACCCGACTTGCACCCGCCGCACGGCACACCCACCAGCGCTACACAACAGACATGAGAGTTCCACATGGAATGCAAAACTAAACCGCCAAAGCTATATTGTAAATGACGTCATCTATAAAGAGAAACGACATCGGTCTTTAGTACCACAGACAAAGCAAGAAATATAGTGCTGCCACAATATAATGTGAATTATTACCTATGGGTTCGCGCTAAACGCGACACCTCCTTTTGGTAAATATACCTTCAGACTTATCTTACATTTTGCCGTGTCCTCACCAACTTCTCAAAGTAAAAGTTCCAAAAGACTATTGTCTCGGTTTCATTCTTTTTTTCAACTAGGTACATATATTATATATTGGTCACAAATCGGCTGGAAACGTCATTATAAACACGAAGTTTATTTTATTTGAAGCGCATACTCACTAAACGTAAACAAAACAAATGACCGAGTAATCGACTGAAAGGCACGTGGAATGAAGGGAGGGAGGGGCATTTCCCGCGCGACATACACAAACTTGTCTGTAAGTCGCCCTGCCCGCGGTCAATTCGCCGCCGCCGCCGCTATGCTTCAACCTCCGACATAACCTCCGGTTCGAAATTATCGGAACTGAAGTCGAAGTCGGAGGTATAATATCAGCCGGAAGTTCCGACTTTCGAGTCGGAACCGAAGCTCCGCAACATCCCTGGTATGAAACTCCCAGGGAGTAGTGATTTGAATTTGGAATGTCAAATTCGTGTGGAAACTCGTAGAAAAACGAAAAAAAAAACGAAGAAAAAAAATTCGTTGTAAAAAGGGTTTCTCGATAAACGACCTTTCGTAACTCAAAAAAATAATTAAGCAGATAAGCCAAATGTAATAGATAGAATAATGTGAAACATATGACGGTTTTTGGTGCTGTGACTTTTACAGATCTGAATTTTACTGTCATAAACAAATAACTGTCGTTGATTCTACTTCAGAGTTTATTAAAACAGAACCTTTGGAGATTTTTAACAATCTATTAACAGGAAAAACAAAACACAGATAGTGTTTTGATTTTCCTCACACTTTCGTCTCTGTGTTGCCTAAAAAACCAATAAGACGATATTGTTTGTCAGGCTGTGTTGGAATCCGTCCTTTTAGTTTATTTCCAACATTTCGAATATCAAGTTAACTTTTGATTGATATAGCCGCTACAAAAGAAATAAGTACCTTCGGCCTTATCTCAACTTGTATCCAGGTGAGATATAGGCCAAGTGGCTAACCCGTCGTACAATAAAAAAAAACCTACTTAATTTATGAAATTTATTGGAGCCCTGCTTTTTTTTGTCTCGCAGGTGTCAAAGTAGTGTAAAAGAGTCTTGGGCAGCTTGAACCCCTCGCTTCACTAAGGACAAAATAGGTAGCTTTAGAGTCCCTCGTCACGCTAAGGGTTTAATATGCCGCCAGTGATGCTGTCTTGCTTAATCCCCTTGGCGCATAATCGACTATTGCATTACTTACAGTATCTATTACAAACTTAGAGGTTAACTAATATACTTAGTTTAGTCCGCCTACGCTAAGCTAAAACAATAAACGTTTACAGCTAAAGAATTGAAATGTACCTACTTATATGATGAACAATTTAAGGTTCTTTCATTTATATTTTCTTTTATAATAAGTACGTATACATAATTAATATCAAAAACGGGTCTTCATCGCGTACCTTTTTATATTCCCGACGAGTCTACCCGTGACCACAGCAGTTGTAACACGGTCGAAACTGTCGGGAATAAAAAGGTGAATGAAGAATGAAGACCCGTTTTTGATATTAATTATGTATAATAATCGCGATAGTTTTAAAAACGCTATAATACGTATACCTAGTCGTAAAAGGATTATTCATTGAACAGCATCTGAGTCAGAGTGAGCATCGCAGATCTGACATCATGCGGCGACACAGGTACAGGTACAGCCTTCGGTAAACGTGACAAGCTCTGTTGGATTTGAGTTTAATATATTCAAAAAATCTGTAGGTAGGTACCTATACTTATACCTACTAGGTAGCATAGGTAGGTATTTTTATCACGACAAGACAAGACTTGTCATTTCAGTGTACTAGGCTCTTTTCGCGGCTTCTCCCTTGTGGTAGCCTGATAAGAAGAACCTCAAGTTATTCTTGCCTAGAAGAATATCTGTATAAAATTTCTGCTTAATCCGTTCGGTAGTTTGGCGTGAAGTACCTAGCAACAAACATCCAAACAAATTTTCTCTAAATTCTCTCGTAAACTCGCTTGTCTCTGCTGGTTCACAAAAACCACGCAAGTTTTGGTCTTTTATAGGCAACAGGTAAATATTGATTCCCCGCCACTTATTTTTTAACCGACTTTAAAAATAGGAGGAGGTTCTCAATTTGAATGTGTATTTTTTTTTTATTCCCAGCCTCCATATTAAGACACTCCCATAATGTAGCGGTACCAAACGACAACTCACATGTCAAAATCCATCAAGCCGTCTAGACTGCAAAGCGTAGGTAGGTATCTACAATAAAATAGACATAGATACATACATACAAACATACATCTCTCGAGAACCATTACAGTCGGGTAAAATGTCACACCTATACACTTTGTTTAAACTATTATCGGTTTTCTTATGTTAGTGTTTTGTTTTAAGCATTTGAATAAAATAAATGGATACCTACCTACTTATTCAAAACATTGCAATTCCAATACAACCTATTCCTCGACTCCATTACCAATTTTAAAGTTGTTTTACGTAATATGCTGAGCAAGTATATTTGGAACCCATGAATTTTGCATAAGAAGTGGTAAGCTATAAGCATTTCTATTTTCATCTTCTTTGAATTAAACTTTTGCCGAAGTTCTCTGTCTGCATTTTTTTTCGCTCACAATCCTATCCATTCACAGTAAGCGGTATTTATAAATCAACGAATGAAATTAAACGTTCTTTCACAGGAAATCGTAATTGGTTAAATCAGTCTCAGTTTACATAAACATTCCGGGAATAGGAATAACAGTTTATCAAAGAAAAGTTATTATGCCTAACTGAAGCTTAGTTATCTTGAATGTTTCTTAGGATTTATTAGGTAGGTACCAATTTTGACGTGAATATTTTTTTGATATGAAAACTTCTCTTAGCGCGTTGCGCATTTTTTGAGATGGGTAAAAATCATTCAAGAAGATCTCTGGGACCCATTATGTAAACAGCGCGAACAGCCTTCTTCTACAATAAGAAAATATCGTCTGTCTCTGTCGCCCCCACAATATTATGCCATATGACATAATACTGTGAAAACTATGTTATTGCAGCTTTCGTGAAAGACGCTTACGCCGACTTTAGTTGCATAATTGGTTCGCCACGAAAAGCCCTTTTATTTTACCGGGATAATATTATAATAAGTATGTCTACCCTCAAAGTCCGTTCTAAATATTGGTGAAATAACTTTTAAATCGGCCAAAATTATCTTAGAAACATATAAACATGACCTCTTTATAATAGGTAATAATATATTACATAGTGGATGTAGAATAGATGTATCGGTATAGGTATACCTATATCTTTATGTGAAAGGTGAAGTAAAGGTATAGGTGCCTCGTACCTACCTAGTTACCTGATGTATAATATATTAAATTAATATAATACTATTAAATTTTAAAATAGACAATGATTATTCATATGAACCTTAGCTGTATTTTTCCTTGCGTCAACAAAATGAAATGGAAACATTTCACAAAGATGGGATAAGTAGAAATATGCAAATCGATTGCAACAGCTATTGTAATTGGATAGGACCTTGTGATACCTCGTTCAAGTGGCGCGGCGGCGGCGACTTGCCGATTGGTCAAATCAGACCCAACAAGGTCTGTACCTATACCTACTCACTGTAGGCCTAGTTAGGACCCGTGCACTGGATGAACCGAGTCGAGCTTGCGTGAGTATTATCCAATTAGATGCTTCAAATACTTGTTTCCGGTTCATGTGCACCGGTCTAGTCTCTACAAAGATGTGTCGGATTAAAAACTCTTTGAACTGACCTCCTCTGTGGTGTGCTAACATAAAAAGCTTTATGGAAAAGCTAAAATTTTACAAATACATACCTACATAATTATGCACAGGAAGACTTATCTGAAGAAGGTCGCATCGTGAAGAAACCGGCTTGTCCCTACAACAGAAATCCGAACGGTTACTTTTACTTGCTTTTATTCCGCTAAACGACGCGCGACGATGGGCTTGAAACCTGTCACGTAGGTATTTCTATACATGCTAGTTAATTAACTACCTACTAGGTAGGTACTAATACTACAATACTAGTTTAAAAAAAAACTTTTTTTATTGGTGTAGGTACAATATCATGGTGAAAATAAGAACGAATGTAATGTGTCCGAGTCAGCTATTCCTTGCAAACCGTAAGCATGAGGCGAAACTAAGTTAAGACAGAATTTTAGTCAAAATCACAAAGCGACTTAGTAAGTAACTACTTACACTGATTTGAAAGGAAAATATATTGGTAGGTACCTATCTACTATCAAGTTAATCACCATACATTGTAGATTATTTCAAACTGACAATTAACTGATAATGAAAGAATTTCTAACATAACAAACTGAAGTTAAAATATGTACATACCAATGTCCCTTATCATAGGAATTCTTACGCATTGATCTGCATTAATTGTTCCATTTCAATAGGAATCACAATAGTAGTGACGATAGGTATCTAATCTACTTTATATAGGTTTAGGTTCAAACATAGGTAGGTACTATTCTAGTTTATACTACTATGGCCTAGGTATAATTAATACCCTAAGAACCACTATGTAGTGGTACGCCCGCAATTCGATCCCGCCTTCCCGTCAGAATTTCCCAAAATCTTTCTAGTTGGTAACACCTGTACTACACCTACTAAGGAACACGTCCTCCATATAAAGTTGCTAACAACGGCTCAGGCCGTGCGTTCAGGTCCGCGCAAAGCTGCCGCCCAGGTTCAGAACCAGGCCAGCGTATTGTCCTTTCATAAAAAAAAAAAAATAATCAGGCCGTGCGTCAGGTCCGCGCAAAGCTGTCGCTCTCCCGGCTTTGAACCAGGCCAGCGTATTGTTCTTTAAAAAAATATATCAGGTCGTGCGTTCTATGTCAGTCTTCTAATCATTTGTAAATCTCAATCCCTTCTCGAACACACTTCCCTGCTGGGGCAACGCCCACGTTAGGTACCAACGCTTTTATTTATGTGTATTATGATTGACTTAAACACTAATTCAATGCTATGAAAACATACCTATCTTTATGGAGGTAGCTATAGATGACTCGAACCACTTCCGTTTTCCGTGTAAGCAGAAGCAAAATCGCCGTAGCCGAAATCGGTCAGGGATGTAGGTATCTAGCTGATAGTGCATCAGCTAAGTAGGTACATCCTGACCGATTAGATTTTTTGCTAGGTATAATTATTGAATCATAATTACATGCGAATTCAAGAAAACTAGACACAGCAACGGCAGCAAGGTTACGTTTGAATTGAGTTTCTTGCATTTGAAAATAAAATAGGATGTTTGGCGAAAATAATTGGTACACCTATAGCCTGTAGTGTCATCTATCAGTGAGTAGGACAGTAATTACTTTCTTGTCCTAATAAAGCGCCATCTATTGAGGAGTTGCCAGACTTCACTTCAGATGGCACCTTAACCTATTTATAATAATAAGTCATATAGACCTACATACCTTGTTTACAGTTTTGTAGAAACTTAAATTTATTTTTTAACCGCCTTTGTGGTTCGCCTACCGGTGTGTCAGATCCAGAGGACCCGGATTCGATCCCCAGGGAGTACAATTTTGTGCTTGGTTAGGTTAGTAGTAGTAGGAATTTGTTTAAATCCGCCTGGCTAGCTACCACCATCTTTGATAATTCTGTCGCCATAACAACAATTCTAAAAAAAATGTTGTGTTCCGTCATTCAGGATAACGTGAAGTGCGCCTCCACGTTCGACCGTATCATAACGTGATACGATTACTCTTTATTTATTAACAGAAACCCTATACACCGATTTGCACATTTTTTTTCATTTAACTCTGAAAATAAACAAACCTCATTAGCCATGAAATCCTCTCCATCCAAAGGTTGTCTGGAAGAAATAGCTTCTTATCGATAAGACCGCATTTTTTTTTTTTAATTATCCAGTTTTATTTTTAAGGTGTGCAATAAAGTATTTTCATTCATTAAATCATTCAAACTTTTACAGTTTACGTCGTCAGTTCGGTACCTGAAATACGATGAATGTTCAAAATCGGCATGCCAGCTAGTTAGAGATATCTTGAATATGAGCTTACCTACTACGTGTATGTACTAATAGAATAGTATACTTTGAAATTAAACTAATCGCTAATTTTAACCTTTATTTTGAATTGTAAATATTTATGTGCCTCACGTGAAGATGTGGGTTTTCATAAAAATAATTGTACATTCATGTAAAATGCTGCTAAACATTATCATTACTAAGTATTCACTATATCAATTGCATACTTATTTTACAAAATGTAGCTAAAGTAAATGTTAAATTTATATGAATACTGAAAAATAAATATTCAACTTTACATATTATATTACAGTTAATTTACCTATAGGCCGTTTGTAACGGTCCTTAGGTAATCTGACTGATTCCTTTGCACATAGTTAGTTTAACTGTACATTGAATAAAGCAAATATATGTATAGAAATTAATTGTCCTATAGACGCAAAATCAGCGACACATAAGTGAAATAATTCACAAGCGATACTTTTAGTACCGTAAAATGGGGTCAGTAGGGACGATCTAGAACTTTGAAACAGTTTTAATATGTTTCTTCTTGCTAGGATTATAGAGAGATTATATTAGGTATAAGATCATCTTATACATTACAATGATCTTAAAAGACTTAAAGACATCACATTTCAAATGCTGTAATAATTATAGGTAGAATATTATTCACTTAGGTTCTCAAATATTATTATCCTTGTACGACATAACATAATGCCACTCTTACATGGTTTAAAGTGAATAAAAAATATAAAATTCATCCATGAAAAAATACTTTTGCGCTTACCTATAAAAAACATAATAGTAAAATATACTTTCAATCATCACACATTAATTCTCCCACGTAAATACCAAGTCATTATCCCAACTGAAATCCTTTTCACGTAAGAATTTTTCTTATCCGCGTATACTTGGATTTATTTCGAACCAGAAAGTTTTATTTAATAAGTAAATACATACAAATTAAAGTTATAAACCCATCAAAAGTCCTTGTTGAGGAAGATATAACGCAAGCAAAATATTCGGGTGGACACGAGGTTCTTTTTTCTAAGATTTTTTGACGTTTGGAAATACCAACATTTACATAATTAGAAATATTGTATATCCCTGATATACAAGCTAGCAAGCCAAACCACCACCCTCGTTTATCTCAATTTCCCTCCTGACATACTGCGCTTGCTTCTCACTGAGGCCCAATTTGCCCACTTCC
The DNA here is from genome assembly GCA_951394065.1 of Venusia cambrica. Taxonomy (NCBI): domain Eukaryota; kingdom Metazoa; phylum Arthropoda; class Insecta; order Lepidoptera; family Geometridae; genus Venusia; species Venusia cambrica. Next base: position 10,208,103 of record OX596040.1, read on the forward strand.
TGTTCAAACTGTATTTTCCCACCCACTCCCACCAGATAACCGTTGAGTCTGGCCGCCAGATGGGAAGTCTGCAGTTTGGATGAGTCCAGACCGAGACTGCGACAAAGATCCTTGTGACCTTGCAGGCGGTACTTTTGATGGTAGCTGGAAATTAGAATAAAAAATATATATTATGATTATTGGTAGCACACAGCCTAATACGAATCGGGTCTTAATCTCGCTTAGCGACTAAGACCCGTTTCGTATTTAATATTAAAATTTTAAGGTTCTTTTTTATTTATTGTCTGTCGCAGGGGCGCCTTCGCTCGCATTGCACTATTCACCCCCCTGTGTCGGATGGGAATGGCTGAGCACACGCAGTTATTAAGGGAGGAGCGTGAAGACCCCCCATTTAAAGGGGGGCGGTCGTCAGGGATGACTGGATGTAAAGGCTCTGGTTTTCCCAGTCCTTCTTCGTCTTTCGGCTTTCCCGCATGATAAGTGTGAGGGGACATGTCCCCTATGTATATATCACTCTGAACTGGCTATCTTACCACTTAATGCCAACTAGAATTCAATCACGACAACTAGTATTGTCATTATTGCGTCAGACTTAGGTAAGACGGTGGTTAACAGCCAGGCGGACCGAAACAAAGTCCTACCGCCAACCAAACCAAGCATAATTATACCCTCCTGGAGATCGAATCCTTTGGATCTGATATTGGTGGGCGAACCACCAGACCACAGAGGCGTTATCTAGTCCCAAAGCCAGCTGACGTGGGAAATTGTACTTGCATACTATTATTTCCATGAACATACGGCATTAGTCTTTGACCACGTGATACCCGGCTGAAAAGTAGCCTTGTTCCTTTACAGAATACAATCTATCTCTACCAATTTTCATTTGGTAAGATCCGATCATATTTTCAATTACAATTTCAAACTTATTTCAAAATATAATATAATATAGGTGTGTAGATATTTAGATGTGAACAGTCGTGAAAAGGTAACAAACAACAGACAGAACTTTCGATTTTATAACAAGGTACCTACCTAGTTGGAAAGTAATTGGTATCGCCTGTTGACGATTTTATAATAATGTTTGGAAAGTAAATTGTATTAACAAAAACTTATACATGGATAATAAGGCCAGGACCGCCGCTGTGGTCTAGTGGTTCGCCTACCGGTGTCGAGTCCCGGGTTCGATCCCCAGGGGAGTACAATATTGTACTTGGTTTGGTTGGTGGTAGGACTTTGCTTAATTCCGCCAGGCTAGCTACCACCTGTCGCCATAAAAAAAATTTAAATAGTTGTGTTGCGGCATTTAGAGATAAGATAACCAGTTCCTCAGTTTATTGAGGATTCCAGGTGAAGTGCGCCACCGTCGGCCTTATAACTTGAAAATCAGGTGAATCAAGGCCACCTCCCCGTCGTACAGTGAAATAAGAATATTTATTTATTTATTGGAAAACTAACAGCTAAATGTACAGTATAAAAATGAATTTGGATAATATTAACGAATTTGCTGTTTTCGCAACTAGGGTCGAGAAATCGAGAATGTAGCGAATGCATGCGCTAAACTAAACGTGTGCTGAACGGTCGCATCAATGGACCGTGACCTAGTTATATTGCTAACATATTATTCGCGTCAACTTTGTTTGTCTGTGATTACATTGTTTCTACCGTGCATAATAGCACTTTATTTTATCTCACACGTGCATTAATAATTATTAAATCGTGCATAGTATTTCAAACTTTGTTTCAGATCAAGAAAACTATGAAATAATTTTTGTAACACATATTTTGTCTGAAACTAAGGAAATGAGCTCATTTAAAATCTGTTCTACAGCTACCGATTTAAAATTTTACGATTTCATTTCCGGAGACGCAATCTTTTTACCTCGAATCTTGCGCAGGCAAGGATAAGATCTACAAGAGCCTACCTAGAAGTGAATTAACTCACTTCTTGAAGACATTTACAAATAATTCATTTACAAGTACTTTTTTATGAGATAAATAGGAATATGATAAAAAAAGTAACAGTTTTCTGATACTTTAGACTATCCAAAGAAAAAATCGTGAAAAAAAACGTACCTTCAAAATTAAGAGTTATAGTGGTAACTTTCAGTTTTCAGTTTCTTTAGAATATTTTCGTGTGGAAATAAGGTAGATATAATAAAAAATGTAATACACATAGTGTACCCTTTCGTCCAAGTTCTCTTTACCCCCATAAAAATAGAAATAATCTATATTTTATTATTTTGATTGACTCATGACTCATGTCATGATCGCGCATAAAGGGCCTTACACCATGCCATATTACAAATCTCTTTCTATCTTATCTTATCTTACAAGGGTACCGTCTTCCGTTCGGTACCATAAAAAGCTATACCAAGCTAAATTACGTTATAAAATTATGTATTATATTTATAGTTGTTCCCCATTCCATACACATCCATGTTAAATTTCATCAGGCATTCAGCTTGAAATCTATAATCTAATAAAATCGGAAATTTTGTGGAAAAACGTAGTCTGCTTTTTATTCGGATAGCTGCGCATAATTAAAAGCTTGCCCAAGACGGAACGGATGGCGCCACTGTGAAGGAAGAAAGAGACGCCTGTTTTATAGAGGGGTGACGTGGGTGAGAGAACGGATTTCCACTTGCTACACTCCTTGCACACCTTTTTTGCCTCATTCACCCTCTTCAAGGATAAGTTACTGTCATTTGAAGGCATTACCTCAGAGTTACTTTTTAGTTTTTAGTGGTGAAGTCAGTTCCATTTTATTTTTCAAAAATAACTTATTTATAAGTTCATTATGGTTTCGGTACACGAGGTTACTGTTATTACTATCCCACAAGTCACTGTATTTGTTATCGTGTGGTGTTCATGATACAACTACAAACATAAGCTCATCGTACTCCAATAAAAAGTTGTAAATGATAACAATACTATCAAATGATTAGAGTTAACATGAAACAGACTGCAAACAATGTTCATCTCATTATAAAATTACAATACGCAAGACATTGCATGCCATATTTATATGTTAATCCCACAAGTCCTAGAGAAAACAAAGCTGAACTAAGCCATCCATGTCCATACTTATATTATAAAGATTTGATCCATTTCACGTCTAAACACGTGTACAGGTTTTGATGTGACATGGGATTTCGTGTACGTCATAAGGAAGGACATGACTCTGTCTTGAGTATTTCTGGTTCAAAATATTCGGTAGCCGTTTGATTAGCATGCGCCATAAACTAAGCTTGGACCTTTAAGAGTACCGTTTATTTTAATTTGTGTATAGCCAAACGTGGACCACCAGCTCACTTGAAAAACAAGTAAAAATGTGGCCTTAGATAGAACTCTTTTTTTATTGTAAGACGGGGAAGCGCTTGGCCTTCATCTCACCTGGTTACAAGTTGAGATAAGGCCGAAGGTATAGGCGCACCTCACCCACAATCCTACTTACTGAGGAACTGGCTATCTTACCTCTAAATACCTGAGCACAACAATTTTAGAATTGTTGTTATGGCGACAGAATTAGGTAAGATGGTGGTAGCTAGCCAGGCGGGCTTAAGTCCTACCACCAACCGAACCAAGCACAATATATTGTACCTACTGCCCATAGGGATCGAACCCGGCACCTCTGGATCTGAAATCGGTGGGCTGAAATACTAGACCACAGAGGCGGTTAAAAACGTTAAAAACACGCTTATCTAAAAGGAAACTGTTCACTCTGAGTCACCAGATTGTACCTACTATTACGGAAAAACAGCCGAGGGCAAGGAGTTCTATTCCTTACCAGTTCTAATGTAAATAAATAAAAAAACAAGGTTAAAAAGGTTAAAAAAGGTGGAGCCGAATCGATGTGTTAGGCACAATGGAACATCTACAATGTACGGGTTGTAACCTGCCGTACGTCTGATCCAGTGGTTTCCTCTCTCCAGTACAAAATGTAGTTTGTCGTTCATTTCGAAATGGCATTTCGAGTCAAGATAAATTATGTGAAGGAGTGTTTATATGGAAAGCAACCTTTTTCTGTAGGAATTTTGATTTGAATAGTGTTTTTTAGGAAAGTAAAGCGCTGAAAATCTAAACTATCTCTATTAAAATACAAAAAGTCAGAGCAATTTCATTTTCCTACTATCGAGCTTTTTACGTGTATTTTTTTGTTCAAAAATATCAGTAACCGTGTTCATCACACAAATCGTTGTCCTGAATAGGAATAGAGTTGTAAAAACAGAGTAACCCACTCTGTTTTTTCTATGTCGATAACGCAACCTACAGCAAACTGAGCAGAGCTGAACTGAGCTGATAGTAAAGATACGTACTCTTCTGCTGGGTAGAAAGTCCCGGCGGGTGCGATTTCAGTACGCAAGGCGCCGTTGCATTGCCTCTGCATCGCTTGGTGTGACGCCTCGGCCAACGCACGCTGTTCCTCACCGTGGTATAGGATCAACGACTGGTACTGGAATCACGAAATTATGTTTTGTTATGAAAAACAGAATTTGGCAACGTGAATGAATGAATGAAATCAATGAAAAATACTTTATTGCACACCTTAAAAATAAAACTGGGTAACTTAAATATATACAATGGGCGGTATTATCGCTTAAAAGCTATTTCTTCCAGACAACCTTTGGATGGAGAAGATATTGTGGCTAAAGAGGTGGTTGGTGTGTTGGTGGTGACTACGTTACCACGACCTCTTAGAGCATTCTTGTTTTGATATTAGTTTACTTTTGTCACTATTTATCCTGTGTAGAAAAAACGAGACAAAGTCATGTAATATCAAAACGAGAACGCTATAAGACGTTATGGTTAGGCCCCTGATCGGCGACTAAGAAACTCATGTTTCACACAGACCACACTTTCTATTGGCCGATATTTAAAAATAAAATAAATATTTCAGGAAAACGATTTTACACAATGACACCTATCTTACCCCTGGTAAGATAGATGGCAGCTAGCTGGTGGTTTTAATTTTATGAAAATGTATGTTAGTGCGCATATTTTTTTCAGCTCAAAACCCCGAAACATGCTCAGGTAAGTTCGTTAGGTCTAACGATACAAGAAACGAGATTTTACGACTTAAAACACGGGTCGTATCAGTACCCTGGGTGTGCGTGTCAAACTTCAGGTCAGTGTTGACATGACTGATCTGAAGTTAGCGCGATTAAGAGATTATTTCATCTTTAGGCATAAATTCTAAAAACAATCTCAGGTACCTACTAAACATGTTTTTTTTTAGAAATGTTTTGTAATTGTAGCACTAATTGTAAAAAAATATTAACTTCTGCACTTCTCTATATGTATAAACTTTTGGTACTTATGCTAAATCTAACACTCCTTCGTAAAGTATATTTACAAATAAACTAACTACGTACTAAGAAAGCAGCCGGAATACTTAACGATCTATAGGTAACTCAACTGTTCCAGACCAGACGGAAGCGTGCCCAAGACACTGGCTGCATTGCCACGCTGAATAGCTATGCTAATTCGCTGGCCCAATGACAATATGCTACACGATTGCTTCAAACTATCACTAAACTATCTAGCATAGGCTCCATCAGTACCTGCTGAGACTAAATGTATTATTAACATACATTTTTATAAGGCTCTTCGAAGAAATAAGTAGGTAGAAGTAACGTCTACTATATATACTTATGATTTCTACCTCGATGCCTATTTTTACTTTACTTTTCTTATTGGATGACTTTACTAATGTCAATGTGACTTTTCTAATCTTTATATTAGGTAGGTACCATTTCATTGCAAAAATAAGGTAAAAAAAATACGTCGTGAATTGCCGGCAGAGTAGAATAGAGCGATACCCTTCACTCACAGACGAGGCGACTAACGTATAAAAGACAGACAAACCAAAATGGGTAGCAGGTACTGCGTACTGTATGTATGCAAAAACTTGATATCAGCTTCCAGCGTCTGTATTTCCGCTGTGTTACCATAATGTCTTCAAGAAAAGAGGTAATAGGCACCTTCTGGCTAGGCTAGGATCTCCCTTAGACCTTATCCATTCGCATTCAAACATGTTGTGTGTTTGATGTTTGATTGCAATCAATCCAAGTCAAGCGTGAAGATATTCGCAAAACCTTCCAGTCCTCGAGTAGACATGTCTCAGGTGACGGGCTGTGGATGTGAAACTCACCTGTCTCTTTAACTTGGTGGTTAGTCCGTACTCATGGTTGGCCCAAAACATGTCCAGCAACTCTTCGTAATTCACCGTCTTAGGGTCGAAATCTAACTCGATTACTTCTGTGTGGTCTCCGCTGAAATTATTACAAATGGTTTCACAAATAAAGCTACTAGCTTTTTTGTCCACCAGCTCACGGAGGGTATCTGTTGTAGGTTTTTTAACGGTTTTTTTTAAATAAATTAATAAAAAAAAAATGAAGTAAAAAGTGACAGACGCACGACATTTTCCCAATCGAGGATTCATTTCTAATCACTACTCAGAGCGTGGATCTTACGAGAATCACCTACTAGGGGAAGTTAGAGGCACATCCAAATTTACACATGCACGCACCCACGGTTTGCAAGTAGCTAGCATTCAATACATATTACATATCGCCGCTTAACGGAATAAATAGCATTTTAGAATTAAAACGAATTTTGGAAACTAATATCTCGAAAACGATCACCAATCCACGTAACATCTGCGCTAACGATGGTAAAACCATCTGGTCTGCGTGTATAGTAAATTCCTAGCAAATCCGTAATAACGTTGAAAGATAGACACCTGCCTGCCCTTGAGTTAGTAGTGTACGCGGCCTCGGCTAGACAGTGATAAATAATACACGATGTTTAAAATCCGAAAATCACTCAATAATAATTTTAGAATCACGTATAACCAGCACTTGACTTGCATATAAAATTGGAAATCGATAAACGCCTTTCAGAAGAAAGGTAAACCTCCTTATTCAAAATTAATCGTGTACATTAAATAAGGTATCTCCAGTGATGATAATAAGCATAGCAGGATGATAATAGATTTATACATTAGTCAAAGTCCTCCTAGCACTTTCTTTCATTTTTTATTTAGGAAATATAATTATGATATATTAACAATTCAAAATGCTTCAATTTATATTTACAAGCGTCTGTATATCCGAGGGGTTACGATTACGACCCTACACTCTTCAAGGCAAAGGAGTTAATAGGCAACTTCTGACCTCACTTGCCTGAATAAGGTGAAGAGCTAACCAAAAAAACCCACCCAAAACCCACCCAAAACACACACAAGTATAATTTAAATCCTGTCCACAGAATTAAGATAATTCATAGCTAATAGCTTCTATTTTTAAAGAGCTTTTAATTGTATTACATCTGTGTTGTCTCTTTAGCAACTTATTGTCTGGTTAAAATGCAGTAAAAAAAGTATTTTCCTTATGATTTCATATTATATCGATTATATATTAAATCGATTCTATTGGATATAATAGTGTATGTTGCAAGACTGATTTGTTTGTTTTATCATTAAGATTTGTTAACTCTTACGAAACATTTTCATGGTTAAGGAAAATCGAAATCACAGTTTTCATACAATCCACCTGCCATTACATAGCTACATAATAATATATGCGCCATAACATAACACATTGGTCTGGATGTAAACAATAATTGCTCAATTTTATATAATAGCGATAACACGTGTAAGAAAACTATTGGTATCTGCGCAGTGCTGTTCCAACAGTCATTAGTCAGCCATGACTCTGACAAAACAATTCCTTCGCCACGATGACTTGAATTTTGTGACAAACGTCATTAGGTACCACAAACATTACCACGCCACTAGTAATCTGGTAATAGAGCTGTTATTTGCGGCCTAATTTTCCAATCTGAGGACCTTTTTGAGGAAGTTTTAGCATTAATAAAAATTATGCTTCTTTGAGAATAGCCCAGCCTTTATCTCATCAGAGAGCAGACATTGAACAAAGATTTAAAAAAAGTTTTTAGGTTAAGGTTTTACCTATATCATCGTACTTCGTAAAACAGAGTAAAAGACTTGCCGTGATAATATTTATGAAAATAATTTAATTATCAATGTTTTGAAATATGGCCTTGAACGTCTGAGCGTTTTTAGCGATACTGATAAGAACTAGTTTAGAGGCTGATAAACTTCGCGAGGTCAAGTTATTGTTATATGTATGTAAAATGATAAGAGTGAGTGTATTAAACCTGAAATTATAAGATGTTTTAACCGCCTATGTTGTCTAGTTGTTCAACCCACCGATTTCAGATCCAGAGGTCACGAGATTCGATCCCCATGGGGAGTATACTATATTGTGCTTGGTTTGGTTGGTGGTAGGACTTTGTTTGGGTCCGTCTTGCTAGCAACCAACATCTTACCTAATTCAGTCGCCATAACAACAAATCAAAAATTGTTGAGTTCCGGCATTTAGAGGTAAGATAGCCAGTTCATCAGTTTATTGAGGATTTCGGGTGAAGTGCATTTTCCACCTTCGGCCTTATCTCAACTTGTAACCAGGTGAGATGAAGGCCAAGCGCTTTCCCATCAAACAATAAAAAAAGGATACCTATAGTGTACGCCATAAGCTACTTTTTATAGGGTATAACGCAGGCAAAGCAGGTAACAAATATATTATAATGATTTGGCAATTAGCAGAGCTCTGTAGGTATTAGAGCTCGGAATTAATGTCCAAAACGCTGTCATCAGAAAGACACAGCGTGGATTTGGGTTTTCCGTATTTAACCAATTTACCTACCGAGGGTTCGGATCTCATTTTCTTTTTATCAGAACTGAACTGTATAATCACTCACAGATTTCTATAAGCTGGGTTCTTGGTAGCCCCACCGGAGTAGCCAACTCGCGTTCTGACGACCCCAGGGGTCGCTCCGAACAGGGAATCGTTGGACCAAAAACATCCCATGCCGAATGTGGCTTTCTGTGTTGGAGTGTCCACATCGTGGAGTAGGGCATTCTGTAACAGATTCAACATTTACAAACGAGCAAAGAATATACGATGCCGAACCAAGATCATTCTGATGAGATTTTCCCTCACAATTGCCAAAAACATTCAAGTTAGGAATCGATATGAATCGGTTTGAAGAGGTAATTTTCCAAATGTATATTTCCATTCACAGTCGACATGTACTTGTATTGTCTCCGCCTCTTTTCCACTCTCTCTACATACCCATCATTTCATTTCAGCCCACATACGTCAACTGCTGAATATAGGCCTCCCCCAATCGATGCCACAAATAGCGACCCGAGCCGCCTACATTCATCGACTCCCCGCAAAAACCACGATGTCGTCGGTCCATCGAGAGGGGGGTTTTCCACATCGTTGTCGCCGTGCGAGAACCTTTGCTCCCTTCTTTCCCATCTTCTGCTTTTTCTTTGATTATTCTGCCACCACCAACGTTTACTTCCCAGACTAAGATTTAGGAAGATGACAATGGAAAGGCGGCATAGATCGTTCGCTGTAGAACCACAGAAGTAGGACAAAAATAGCTCGTGTCTACAGATCATTGTCAGCATATTGAATTGTCATTGTTGGGTCTATCGAACGTTATCGGCAATGCAAAGGTCAATGACAATTATTCGATCCTACGATCCTAGACCCACTGCGCGTGCTCTTATCTGGACCCCTAACAAACTACGCGTTTGTAAGTTTATCTGCTATCGTAGGGACAATCGTCAATGAACTCCGTTCATTAATATTGGGTCATAGTTCAATTATTGTGCTTATAAATAAACATGGCAAACATCAAATTGGTTCAAAAAATCAAATGCATTATAACTTTAAAGGCTGATAAAACTAAGTATGATTTATAAAACTAAGTATGAGACCGTTTTGCAAAAATCGATAACTTTATGTGTTACTGTTTCATTTAACCGTGCACGATTTCAATTTCAAAATTAAAAAAAAAAAACAGTTATAAGTATGTAAATGAGATATACAAGCCATATAAAATGGAGCTGTGTGTTGGCTCTACGAAATTGTAATAAATTTTAATTCCGTTTAGTTACGAAGTATTTTTGCACTCAGATTATTTCGAACAGAGTCTAACGTACTGTCTGGAACTTTAAAGCAGGCTATAATGTCCACTAGCTAAGACTGAGAAGACAAAATGGAGTCTTCCCTATGCTAATCACACGACGCGATCATCGATACTACATCATTTGAATATAGTGTTTATTGTTTTGATATTCCTGCATAAAGTTTTCTAGTCTTCAACATGAAGGCAGCACCTTTGAACATTTGCATATTCATTACCATTCTGAACGTAGCAACCTTCGTGCTATTCTCGTCCAAAATCGACCACATCCCTATTGAGGCCAACGATTACATTGTTAGCAAAAATGATCCAGGGAGGTCACAAGATTGTAATCGATTCTACATACATAGAATCAGATAGAGATCTGACGTATGGTGACGATCAAGGCTTGAGAGACAATTCATTTGCACATAGATAAAGATGGTTTTTACGAGGCGAAGACGGCATACTGTCATTAGTATGTGAGGAAAATCGATGACAAGTTTGTAGGAGCAGAGGAAATTGGTCAAGGAAAACGTGGATAGACAAAATATATATATATCGTGATGATGGATGGGAATATCACGACTTACCAAGGAAAATTTAAAGGAAAATCACAAGATCAGCAATCTATTACAATGTTACCTAGAGTTGTAGCGACAGGAATCTCTAAAGGAAATCTGTAGACATGGGAACCAACCATAAAGACAAGAACCGCCTTCTAAAATTTATGAACTTACCCATAGAATTATTTTCAAGTAAGAAAGGTGGTTCCAATTTTTTTCAATAACTTATTTCCCCATTTTATTTCCGTTGATTTAATTTAAACACGATTTTACTTGTACTGGTATTTACTACCACCAAAAATAATTGGCCGGAATCGAATTATCGACCACCAAATTATTTGTAACCACCATTACTACCTCCATAGAATCACGCTCTCAGTAGCAATCAGAAGAATCCTCGAAGGGGAAAAAGTCATGAGTCTGTTAATGTTACTTTACCTTTTATTTGTCCCAATCAAATAAAATTAAAAACCATGCAAATCGGACCTCAATTGGCGGAGATATTTGTGATGTATACTTGTTTTTGTTCGTTGAGGAGTTTTGGATCCCAGGCCCATATCAGACTTATCTCTTATCCATCAAAAAAATAATTTCGCAAATCGGTTAATAGCTCGAAGAGAAATCAGTGAACTACATAGAAAAAAATACCGTCCGGATTTAGAACCTCCTTTTTTGGGTAGACGGTTAAAAATACATGATTAATAGCAAATGCGAGTGAAAACGAAACATAAAAACTATAAACAACTTACTGACCAAACATCCAACCAAACAACCAATTGCAAGACTCCGTTTTTGATGCACGTATGGGATAAAACAGTTGCAAAACTCTAATAAAAAAAAAAAGAGCTGTGATACAAAGTTCATTGGTCTGATATATGTAGCAAAAAATCTAGGCATACTCGAGCCTCACAAATAAGCTTTAACAAGTCTACGCTCTCGTACAATGTTGCGATTCTGAGCCGGTTTCGAGAAGAATTTCGGCACTTGTTTTGTTGGCCCTTAAACCTGAAACTTGGGGCATCTATTGTTTTGATATGGTGAGGTCCCTTAATCGGCTTTCACGACACCAATCTGCCTGTTAAGCGTCGTGATGTCAAAACCCTCCAGCTTTCAAGGAGGCTCTGTCGAGCAGCGGACACAGATGTGCTGTTGACGTGTGTGCGTGTTTTTTTAATTGGTTACGAGAAACATACTTAAGTGTGGAACCCTAGAGTCAGACTTCACGAAACCTGATCGGCATCCGATATGGCTTTATGACGACTAGTAGGTACTAGCAGAAACAGTACCCGGGACAGAAACAAGACTGTTAGCCGAAAAGTCAAGATATCGTCAATTTTTTTTAGACCTTTAATAAATTACATATGGCAGGTCACCTAAAGAATCTTAAGATGTCTGAATCACTATACCTACTCTCGAAGGCCTGTTTATTAAAAGTGTATTAACCCGGTATTGAGGCCCAAAACCAACAAAAAAGGCAGGTCACGTTCAATAATGTAATACTCACGTTGATTGGTGGTTTCATCTTGCAGAGATGTCTTACAAACTGGATCATACACGAAGGATGGATGAGCTGGTGTTGTAATGAAAGTTTTGTTTCCTCGTGTTGTTATCTCTAGTTGAGTGAAGCCGCGACACGTCTGCATCGGCTGGCTGCCTGGCGAACACTACCGCAACCAGCAACTTTACATGATATCTCTTGCGTTCCAGGCTGTATTCTACGTCTGTTGTCTGTCAAAAAACCAATAAGGTTATCATATTGATCGGCATTAACTCTAAAATAATCTATTGTAATCTTAGTTAATAGTCCACGTGTAGAGAAAATAAATGAAACAAATCTAGTTTTAACGCGTGACACAGTTGTAGCATCGTGTATGACGTACGTATTCGTAGAATAGTGATATAGGTAATAGGCTAATCATAGGTAGAAGTGAAACTCTACAATTTTGAATTGGAAGATGCAATTGATTGTAGGTAATATTTATTGAGAGATCTGGAGTTTATTTCACCTCTGATGTAACCCAAGATTATATATACTTAGTTTTTTTTTCATTAGGTTCCTATTATAAAGGACGAAGTCGTCTGACATTAGAAAGCATTTTGATAGGACTTTACACTTGCTTTCTGGTCTATAGCAGGATAACGTAAAGTTTTTTTGCTCGAGTCTCTCTAGACTAGAGCAACAATACTTTGTTTTTCTGAAAAATTACGAATGGATATTTATTACACTAGGTGACCCCGCACAGTAACACTAGCGCTAAGGTTGTAAGTATTTGCACTCCAAGTACGGAACGGTATTTTTGCGGATCACAAAAATCAAGATACTCGTAGTTTCACTTTCGTATCTACACAGGTTCGATATTAATCAATGACGTAACCTTGCCCGCGGTGAGGGCCGCGCGCCGTCGTCACAGTAGTCGGCTGGCAGCCACACGACACAAGAATCGATTACATATAAAGCTACGCAAATCTTACCGATTTAACCCACTTGACTACGTCCGATTAATATTCCGTCACCATTTTCAGATACTACGGGATTCAGACAGCTAGAGGCTCGAAGAAACTGCGATTATGTAAAGACATGTATCGGTTTTAATCCCCATTTTCATGTTTTGTAACCACCGAATTATAGGAACCCACTATGATATTTTCCTGTTTGTAACTGTCGTATTACAGGTACAAGAGACGACGTATCTCCTCGCTTTAGGTACTATAGATTCTAGCCAGTCGCTCTGGTTAGGTACTTCTTTGTTCAAAGCAAAATTACCTATAATCAAGTTAAAGCTGCCGTCAGAGCAGTACAGAAGCAGAATGTTGCCATAATCACCACGCTTAGCAGGCAGATTTGTGATCGCTGTAAAGGTAGATAATACGCATGATGGCTTTTAGTAATGTCTTAAGTAAGTTTAACATTATATAGGTACATACACGACACTCACTCAGACTCACTGTTTTACGGGCAGCAAAGACAACAAATTTCCACGTACAACGCTTCTTGAACACCACATTTGCCACTATTTCTTTATTCACTAGCTTCATAATCGAATATTATATAGTACCTATACACGATGCTTTAGCATTATTTATTACCTGTTATACGACGGGGAAGCGCTTGGCCTTCATATCACCTGGTTTACAAGTTATGATAAGGCTGAAATTGGAAGCGCATGACACCTGTAATCCTCAATAGTCTGAGGAACTGGCTCTCTCTAAATGCTAGAACACAAAAAAATTGAATTGTTGTTATGGCGACATACTTAGGTAAGATGGTGGTAGCTAACCAGGCGAACTTGAACAAAGTTCTACCACGAACCACACCAAGCACAATATTGTACTCCCCTGGGGATCAAACCAGGGACCTCTGGATCTGACATCGGTGGCCAAACCACTTGACCAGAGGCGGAGAACATAATACAAAAACATATTTCTACTATTATAATTGGCTACTACCATTAATACATCTCTACCTACCCTCTATTTTTATATTAACACATCAAGATTTAAAGATTTATTTATACTAGCATTATTTTTCAGAATTATTTTACGAGTGTTTATATAATATTGACAACCAAACTCTTTCAACACGTTTTCATCAACAGGTACTACTCATGTTACTCTTCGAAATACCTGATACTAAACTACAAAATAATACTAGCTAGACTATGTACTCTACCTAAACACTACTCTAAATAAAACCTGATACTAAACTACAAAATAATAATAGACTACTTTACCGAAATAAAAGAGAAATAACAATCTTACCTCTCTCCCTTTCACGGGGCTCTGAACCGAGGCCATCTCATAACTCTACTTCCACTTTTCCGAACTCATTCTCAATTTGAAATAGTCTTCTCTCTACAAAATAAATCAGCAAATTAAAATAATATAGAAATATCATAATATTTTATAAAACATCAAGGACGACTAAATAAAAAGCAATAACCTCCTCTCTATCGGTTTAAAAAGCATGCTTCAAAAGTAAAAAAAGCAGTAAGAAGATTCATAAATTAAACACGTGAACGCATGAAACAATCGATTTATTTAACGATTAATGGAAATTTCACACTACCGTTTCAACATACTTATTTACCAGCTGCATGATAACAAACTTAAAATATACAACAACAAAATACTTGTGAATAATTATTTATTTTTTATGGAAACGATATCCATTGAAAACTCAACAGCTTTCCATATTGATTGACAATAATTTTGTGAGCGATGTTTTTTTTTTCACATTTAGAATAATTTAGCATAAGTACTTATAATATTTTGTAACAAGATAATCAACAATAACAATGAACACATCCCAAATTTATGGAAAGTTCTAGAACACGATTGACGACCCTGCAATCATTCCGCAGATATCGTAAAAAAAATATAATCACTGTGACAAATTTTGATCGATTTTAAACAATACCAGTCTCAAGATATTTGTTAACACCTAACCATACATTTACGATTGCAAGTGACAAAATGCAAGAATAAATTAGGCTTTTTAAATGTAGCAGTCTATTGAGTAATTTACTTAGTTTGCTTATTAGGTCTCGAGTTTAATTTCACTGATCTTGGACTATGCTTAAATTCGCAGAGTATATTTCAAATGTTTACCTACATTGAGTTCGGATACGGGCATTGCTCGCCTGTATCCGAACTAAGATGTGATATTTCTTCATTTAACCCATATTTTTTCGGGTTTGATGTTTTTTATGGCAGATGATTAAGGTTCTAGGAACTATATTGGATCTAGATCCAATAGTAAACTTCTCAAGATCAGTCCGGGTATGTTCATGGCTAGGCAGGAAGTGGCGATACAATTATCACCTATAAGTGGTGTTGCTAAGCATCGCTCATAACCTGCAGAAAATTACTTATTATACCAGTTCCAAATCGGACAACTTATATTCCTTTTAAGCAGTATATATTGGTTTCTTAAAAATAGTAGTAGGGCACATATAAAATAGATATGCAATTATCAATTTTTAGATCGACCACGAGCCAAAAACATAGCACTAAGTAAAATAAAGGTAGTTGCTTACTGCATATGCTTTTGAGTCGCAGTGTTACAATTTGGGATCTACTTTAATATTAGGAATCTACAGTGGTCCAAGACAAGGCAAGATAACATTGAATATGTTTAATTCCAATATACGTTTTAATTGATCTACTTTTCTTGCATTCTACGTAACACCGAGACAGCAATATTTTGAACAACCAATATAGGTAGAAAAATTGACTACAAGATTATAAAAGATATCTCAAAATCCCTAAAAATGCAACACTATGCGTGATGTTACTTATATACATATACGAACACATTATATTTGACACTATGGGTGACGTGTAAGCGCCCACAGATCTGACCAAATCGAACACTCAAAAATAACTATATATTTACTATAAAACTGACTCAACAAGGCGTATTTTGGCATAAAGCCAGTTGTTTTTTGCGTGTCGGTTTGGTGAGCTCAATGGACGCTTCTCTTTAGTAATCAGCGTAACATGCTACAATAACCCTACGTATTGATATTATAATAATATATACAGCTGCTTTATACAACCATAGCTTACACGACCCCGCAAATAATTTACAATAATTTTACCTATTTTAATAAGGGCAAGAGTAATTTTTCACATGTTTTGCCTACACAAGACAAAGTAACGCAGAATAAATGATACCTACGAACCTAGTTATACATTTCCATACTGCTCCTGTATTGTGACAATAACGTGTCAGAGGTTAGCATATTAAAATAAATAGAAACGATAGTACCGAGCATCTTTGAGACAGAGTAAAAGAGCGGTCTATGCTAGCCCCAATCCTGAGTAACAACTCAACTCAGTACTTTATCACCATTTTTAAAGGATAATCGATCCATTATTTTTAAACACAATACCTGTCAGTCTTTTATTCTACAGGTTTACTAAAGAAATTGCATTTGCTCTGTCAGATATTTCAGCAAGTTTACTTTCTGTCTCGCATTAGTCGTCATTATGATGATAAACAACTGGTTGAACTATTGAACACATAATGACACGTTTATGCTCCAATGCTAATTTTAGATGATAGTACGAAAAATCAAATGTTTGTATCACAAAATGCCGCCTTCATTATGAAGTTCAGTTTCAAATAATACTGTTACATAAAAATATTTAATTTTCAATCGATATAAGTAATTTTATCTATAAGGCCTTTTATGTATTGCTTCGTGATTATATTTATTAATTATTTTCACGACGTTTTAAAACAATGTACAATAATAAAGTGTACTTTTTAAGTACATAATCTAAGGAGCTACTCTAATGACTAAGATATGGACGAATGAATTGCTAATGGATGGGAACTACTAAAATGGTTACATATAATTTCAAAAAGGTTCTAAGTCTATATGAAATTCAACGAATAAATATGATTGGAATGTTCACGTTTTAGCATAAATGTCACAAATACAACGGAGACCTGCGGCCTAACCACAACGTCTATAGCATTCTCGTTTTGATATTACATTACTTTTGTCTCGTTTTTCTACAATGGACAAATATTGACAAAAGTAAAGTAATATCAAAACAAGAATGCTATAAGAGGTCATGTTACCCTCCTGATGTATATATTCCACGGCGTAAGAAACGCGTTGCTGAAGTGTTTGAATTTAAATATCGATACCTAAAACCTTAAATAACTAATAAGTACGATTTATAATCTAGAAATTGTTGGACTCTTTAAGAACGTGATTTTAGTCGCTTTTACAATAAACCAGAAACTATAAAAATAAATGCGAAATTAATCACTTTTAAGTACAAATAATAGCAGCATCGATAAAAATATCAAAAAACTTCGCGCGCACAAGTAGCGTATTCAGTAAATAATTGGCACAAACTGAGTATTAAGCTACCAAGACTTACTTGTGTTAGTGCTTTCGATGCATTTTCAGTTGCGTTTAACTCCAGTATCACATAGAAGATTAAATTAAATATTTTCCATACCGGAAACGGGGTTTTCAAAGGGGTTCGACATCTTAATACTATTAGCTAAAGACAAACAGAAATACTGCATTTTTGTAAAACCCTAAGAATGACATAGACGTAGATGTTACTTTCAGATAATATTTGAGATATATTTTTTTCGTGTAGGTATAAAAGGATCCTGTATAAAATGGAATGAGTAGGAAGATAATTTATTAGAATGGTCCAATCCAACCAAGGCAGTCACTAATGTTTATATAGGAAACACAGATACTGCTACCTTCGAATACAATACAAATATATTCATATTACTTTAGATTAAAATGTAAAGAATAGATAAGGAATTTTCTTATTAATAAATAACTTATTAATTAATTGAATAAATTGTATTTTTATCAAATTATGCTATGTCTCACATAGATATTATAACGGGTTTAATCGAGGCACTTCTAAGACCAAACCTAAACGTTTTGTTTGCATTTACTTTATAAAGTTTATTAATATTATGCAATTTTAAAATGTTATAACTAACTCAAATATGAACATTTGTATACACAATCAATCACGTTAGGTATTAAATACTTTTTGAATTACAAATGGAATGTAAATTATAATAAGGCAAGGTTAAGGATTCTTATACGACAATAATTTCACATAATAGGACTCACAGCTAACGCTTAATTAAATATTAGCGACCATATTACCTATAATAACTGTTGAGCTCTTAAAATTATCACACTCATACCAAGCCATTGGCAAGCTCTGGTAATTTGTTACGCTCCATTCACAATCAAGGCCAAAGTAACGTCCAAAAGAGCGTACAATCACGTTGGCCCAGCATGGATGTCGCACGAGCAAATGGCAATACTATCGGCAAGGTGATTTTAGGATACACAGAGCTAAATAAATACAAACTCTACAATTCCTCGTCACTTGTTTCGGAATGACAATCAGACTTGTACGCTTCACAATCACATAAGCCGTAAACTCTACATAATTATGCAACATCTGTGGGATCTTGTATCGCCGATGACGTCACTAGTGTTCCCTGAAAACCGTGGGACGGTTCCCGAGCTGGGCGATAAGCTAAGTGGGTTCAATTGTACCGGCATGTCCTTGACTTCTGGTAGGGAGTTCATGCTGTGGTTGTTGGTCGACGCGAGGCTGTTCTCCACCGGGCTGCCGTTGGTTCTAATTTGGGAACGCTGCTTTTTCAAATCTGCCAGTGTGCCTGGAAAAGTTTGAAATGCACATTTGATTTAGACAATAAAAAAAAAATCTGCAATCGATTTTTCGCATCACTATTTCAAAGGCTCGTGACAGATGTTTCTATGGCGTCTTTGATCGTAGTGCCAAGTAACATTTTCGATCACGGTAACAGATAGACGTGCCAGGACACGAGACATTCAGTCTGAGAAGAGTGTCGCGTGTCGACGTTGCGACACCGAATTCCAACTGTCACTCAGTGTCGCGACACTTGTAATATCTACTTCTAATTGATTTTCGCTATTGACACTATGTTTGTGTTGATATGCGTATCAGAGTCGTCATGTGACGTCATAAGCAAGAAATTACCGTGCATTATAATAATAACAAACAACGGAAAGGAAATGTGTGTTTTCATGTGTGAAAATCGAAAGTGTAGAAAGAAGTAAGAAACGGACAATCATACAAAATCAACAAGAAACCACACAAAAACTATTATAAACAACACTACGTTTACACCAAACCCGGCCGTGTTTAGTACATGATATTTGTTGTCTAACTTGTTTTGTATACAGAATGCGCGAAATATGCAAACATCCGGTGACATGTAAGACTTTTTACGACGCACCGTTACTGCATGCTTCATATTTTCCTCAATGAAAAGATTGTACTGTGTAACAATGTATCATATATAAAATCAACAGCTCAACATTACAGAAGGAACATAGACATGCGCATGCAACTACAGCAGAGACTTGCTTGCCTCGTCCGCATCCTCGTGATTCAAATCCGCAAACCGCTCACCCTTCACTTTAAAAAAACCACTGTGCAGAACTGTTAGATAACGTTAACATTATGTTATTGTGCTCGATATAAAGTGCGAACGAAGTATGGATGCATGTAATTACCTGCGTTAATCATGACGGTGACATGAACATTGATTTTACCATTAGTGTCGGTGGTGTAAGTGGCGGTCCCGGCTTCGGCGATAGCGATCTGATTGGGTGTGACAATCATATCTTTCCTACCGTCTAATTCGTCCTCCGCTTTGTACGGGTCATTGTCTTGACCTTCTGGGGCTTTTCTGACTCCGTTGGGAACGTCTCTTTTGTCGTAGTGCTTTTCGGTCGCGTCGTAGTTCGGGGGCGGTATCGTACCGGGCGCGTAGTGCGACGCCGCATTTACACCGAACAGGGGGTTGGTTGTTTTCGGTTGGTATCCATTTGTGTGGTCCGTGTCTGTGTCTATTCGGTTGTTGCGTTGGTTGTACGTGTTTTTGGGGACCGCGTATTCGACGTTTGAATCGTAGCTTTGGTTGGAGGTGGTAGAGCTGGTTGATAGCCGTTTGTGAGGCAACTCGGGAGCTTGAAGGTTTGCGCTGTTCTGATCATTCTCCACACCGTTTGATAGGCCCTGGAAAGGAAAAAAATGGCTCAACTTAGCTGCAAAGAGATAATTTTGATCCATTTTCGTTGCGAACCATAAATCGTTTACTCATAGATTTGTCAGATGTTGCATGATTGAGGTAAAGTCTTAAGGTTATGTGGTCCCAGCATAACGTAATATTATGCTAACGTTGAAATTAAGAGTAGTTTTCACTTTCATCGCAGCAATTCTGTACGTAATATTATGTAAAATGATAATCGCTCCACAAAAATTGTATAATAGTCGAAATCTAACAGTATTTATTTAAGGCAGCTTGAGGAAAAGTGAAATACCTACGAACTGATGGATCAAAGAAATATCTTAGGGGGGGATATCTGTCCAATATCCGACCGGAATAGTCATAGTCATAGTAATTTATTAATAACAAAATAATAGTTACAAGTCATAAAACATAATCAAATTAAATTTGATCATACTTAGATGAATTTTACATGAAAATATGTTCTACTTTTACAATTTATATATTTAGACAAGCCTCATAGCTCAGTTGGTAGTAACTCTGCCTTCGGCGCTGTAGGCTGTGGGTTCGATTCCCACCCAGGACAAACATTTGTGTGATGAATATAGATGTTTGTTCTGTGTTTGGGTGTTGTATCATATTGTACGTATGTATTTACAAAAAGTATTTAAGTATTTTATCCGTAATCTAGTTCCCATATTACAAGCTATGCTTAGTTTGGGGCTAGATGGCGCTGTGTAAAATGAATGTCCTGTCCTGTACTATTTAATTCGTCTTTTCCATAAAAAAGGTTTCATCTATTAGCCAGTTCTTGAGCCTATCTTAAATGATTGTTGTGAGGACACTTTGGTTATGGTCGCGGAGAGACAATTGTATATTTTCGGTCCCATCACTTGAATCAGTTTTGATGTCCTTGTAATCAATACGGGTATACGTAACCTCGTACTGATCCAGATGCTAGTGTCACACTCACCATTCTTCCGTGACAATAGTATCCTTATCCACTTAATTTACTTATCTTATATCCATCCCATACAACTGAGTATTCTCAAGGAGGGTTGACATCAGGCAGGCCGGTCATAAAATTTCAGACAAAACTCTAACAACTTGACCTCGATGAAGACATTATGTTGTGCCGACCCCACTTAGTATGGGATACCGGACAGTAAGATGATGATGATGGTTATTTTGTGTTGATGCATGAATGCACGATCCAGCATTATTGTTTTTGAAATTGATTTGGTTACCGCGAGGAACTGTTGCATTGCATTTTTCACGAACCAAGAAACAATAACTTGTTCAGCAAAGGCACTTAGCTAATTCTTGATTATTGATTGATGACACAAACAATGACGATACGAGTACCCGATGGAACTGAGAGGAAGCTTGCGATTATCTCGTCGATAGGGATTCAAAATGCGCCGGGGTTTAGGAAGTTGGTATATGCACTATTCGTGGAGCATAGGTCATCTACATACCCGATATCTAAGACCTAGGACCTGCGGTTCCTTGCGCATCCTCCGAAGATTATCGTGAGTCAAAAACATAATATCCCAAGACATCATCAACACTTCACATCGCACAAGAATCTAACACCAAACAATAGAGTTACGATTCGGCCTGAAAATCACTTATTCCACACTGTTCCGGAAAAAATATAAAATTTATAGATCACAAGTAAGTAGGGTATATGTCAAAATGCATCATCGAGATAGTAAACGAATGGTCACGTTAGAGTCCGCGCGCTGACCGTTCGGACTGCGCGCGCGTGAGTCGGTGCGCGCGAGGGAAATCGCGGGGAGACATAGTCAGTCTGCGCACAGCGGAACGGGATCAGCCAACAAACAAACCACCGCTCTATCCGAACAACCGACTCGATATACCACAACAGATCTTATGATATTGATCAACAAATAACGATCAACGATTTATGTTGAGTAGGAGAAATTAGACAAAATGTCACGAACACTATAAATATATAAGGAATAACAGTTGCCTTGAGGAGCAATTACTTAATTTGTTATTTATCTTAAATGGTAAACAATAAAGAGTTAATTTACTAAAGTAGTGGCAAGAGTCATCTATAAGCGTCCTTAATTTGTCAAAAATATAAAAACATCACTTGCGATGCATGCAAAAAAATTTATAAATAGATTTTTATATATTTTTTCGCATTTTTGGCGAACATTAGTACAGACCATCCATAATGGTCAATCTGCCAAACAAAGATATTTTTCATCAAGTCACAAGATCAATTTGAGTAGTACAAAACTAGAATCGCCCGTTCCTTTGCGACCAAAACACAAGAAGACGGTTGCCACTTGATTTAATAAATACCCCTTCAGCCTTTCCGGCCCTATGACGACGGACATAGCACTAAACCGTCAATGTAATGTCGACAGTCGAAAGTAACACTTTTGTGTAACATCTGAAGGTTTTGATCGGTGAATTGTGTAGTGGACTGGACAAACGCCATTGATGGCAGTACAGAGTAACATAAGTTTTTGTGATATAAAATAAACGCTATAGACAATACATTGCATTGAGCTAAACAAGGACACATTTTTTATTAGTTATTGTCACGTTATTATTCAATGCCGTTTGTATAAGACGTACATTTCATTGAAAAATACATAATTCATACTAGAAAGAAAATGAGCTGATACCACACGCAAAGACATGAATATAATTTGAATATTCTGTCAACCAACAGAGTGTGAAGCAAGGGCGAAGACAGTCATGTGACAGAAATGCTACAGGCCGATACGATGCTTGCGTCAATGATTCCGGTGAATAAAACAATAAACGTTTAGAAACGTGCAATTACAAAGAGAGTGCACCCGCTCTAGTGCACAACGCCACAGAACAATGCATAGTTTGTAAGAGTTTCTGCAGTACATAGATTAATGTAAAGTTATAACAGAGCATAAAATAAATCATAGCATGACACTGTTCTAGAACAGATGCACTGCTTGAGCCACGGCTAGACATACGCATAGATCATGTATATGTTATAGAAGTGAAACTCTCGTAAGACACACATTGCTTGTTTATTATTATCATACTTTTTAATTTTTTTGTTGAAACAATTCAACGCAAGCTTATGTCAGGTAGCAGCGAGCTGATTAGAATGAACCTAAGCCCGGATATTTTACAGCTAATCTCTGAGGATTGTCATTGACAGGAGCTGTCCAATGGTAATCCTCATCAGATCAGCTCTTTGTCACATCTTACAATACATAGCCGGCGTAGACGATACCGACACTACCTTCACTTATAGTTCTCATCTATATTAAATAAATATTATTACTCGTATTACAGGACATTAATTTCACACAGCGCCATCTAGCCCCATCAGCCTTTTTAGTAAATACATACTTATCATGCAATACACCACCCAAACACAGAACAAACTTCTATATTCAACACACAAATGTTTGTCCTGGGTGGGAATCAAACCTACAGCCCAGAATACAGAGTTGATACCATCTGAGCTATGAGGCTTGTTAAAATCAAAATAAAACTTGTTGTTATATTATAGCCTGTCATTTCTTCTAGACAAGTGTCCGGCCTATCCTTTCGTAGATTTACATACGATCAAAATGGTTGTATCAATTATTGAGTGACAGTTCTATATTCAAGTTTTTTTACAACAATATAATCACGCCACATACAAGGCGGAATAGTAATAGAAAAACATTAATTGAGAAAAGGGTAATTAAGCATGTGAAAGTGGGATACTTATTGTTTTTACTCGATACTGTCCAGAAAGAGGTTAACTTTTGAGCACAGCGTAGTAACAACGCAAAACTACGGACCCCGGCTTCAGAAGACATGGATAAGTAACGTTGAACCAACTCCTGAAGGCATCCGCAGATGGATAAGGACATCAAGTGAATAGGCTCGAAGGAGTCTAACCACCTCTGTGGTGTAGTGGTTTTCCCATCGGTGTAAGAACCTTATGCCTTGGGTTGGATCCCCAAGTGGCGTACAACATTTTGCTTAGTTTGGTTGGTGGTAGGACTTTGTTTAAGACCGCCTGGCTGCCACCATCTTACCTAATTCTGTCACCATAACAACAATTCTTAAATTGTTGTGTTCCGGCATTTAGAGAAAATATAGCAAGTTTTCCTCAATTTGTTGAGGATTCCAGGTGAAGTGCGCTTCCACCTTCGGCCTTATCATAACTTGAAAATCAGGTGAGATGAAAGCAAAGATTCAATCAAATCTATGATATTTCTATGTTTTACTTTCTCTGCTTTCAATTCAACTAGCTTGGCGTTAATTAGACTGACTTGTATAATTAATTAGTTTAATTATGTACACTGGGTGCGTATCTCTGCAATGCTGCCGTCTTTGAGAATTTAACAAACGCGCGGTTGTACTGAAATGTTTATGTAATATATCTTTTCAACAAGCCCCATAGCTCAGTTGACATTGGTAGCTATGCCTTCTGCGCTGTAGATTGTGTGTTATACCTGGGACAAATGTGTGATGCAATACGCTTTCTGTATTTGGGTGTTGTATTAAATTAATGCATTTACGCTTAGCGTAGCTAAGCTCTTGACCTATGCCAGAGCAAGGAAGAGGTCTACGATGGAGCAGGCTCTCCCAGAAGCACTTGCTCTCACGCGCATCGACGCGACGGAACATGGCAAACCGTTGGGCGCCTGAAGGAGGGAAGGAGAGAAGGAATAGAACTCCTTGCCCTCGTCTGTTTTCCCGCACCAATACAATCTTGGGAGTCTGCAAGTCCAGAGTGAACAGGTTCCATTTAGACAAGCGTGCTCCATCTTAGGCCACATTTATACATGTATTTCAAGTGAGTTGGTGGTCAAACGCTTGGCATCCATAAAAAAAAAACTAGGAGGTCACACCTATTCTCAAAAGGAACCTTCCTGCGTAGTATAGGCGTATATTAGCAAATTCCTATGGGATGACGTAAACGAAATTCCAGGCGTTTGCCATTTGTTATGAATATACCTAACTAGTTGGGTACCTAGGTAGTAGCCCGGGCACTAGGTCTACTTACAACTAGGTCCGTCTATTACAATAGCACCACATACCTGCTGCTAATACGAACGTAGAGCCGCTCGTTATTGCTCCCACTAATTGGCCACCAATTACGCACTACGAGCGTATAACAACCGGACTAGATTCCGGTACGGTTATGTTTATCGCGGATTTCCAATGATTCTACCGAGATAAGCATGGTTCTAATTCTGCTAGCTTTTTATATTTGGCGTAGGATAGTGGAGTATACCTGGTGATCACACCCGGAACCTTTGTGTCTGATACCGGTAGGCGAAGTACTAGTCACAGAGGCGATCTAAGCTGGCCTGGCGTATTGCATCGCAAATTGGCTGCATTTGATCTGTGTGTTAGGGTTACCTATTTTTTTCTATCTATTGTAAGACGGGGATGTGATTGGCCTTCATCTCACCTGATTTTAAAGTTATGATTATTTATTTATTTATTTAAAAACAATTATAACACCATAACAGATAAAAAACCCAAACCGGTGCCATAAGTATAACAATAACAATACACTTTAGGTAGGTAATAACATTCTAGTTACAAAAAATAAATTTATGTAGTTGTTTCTAAGAGAATCTGTGCCATAAATAGGACTTTCGGCAGGCTATTTCCTAAAATATCAATATTATTCTTCGAAACTATGTTAATTAGTCTAATGGCGCAAGACATCGGTGCAAACTTGAGTAAATTAGTCCTAGATGTAGGTAGACTAAGCATGGGGGGGCGGCGGCGCGCGCCTACGTCGTCGGGAATTATGTCGAAGGTGGAAGCGCTCTTCAACAGGAATCCTCAACAAACTGAGGAGCTGGGTACCTCATAAATGCCGGAACGCAACAATTTTAGAAATTGTTGTTATGGCGACAGAATTAGGTAAAATTGTGGTAGCTAGCCAGGCGAACCTAAACAAAGTCCTACCACCAACCAATATTGTCCATCTCCGGAACGAACGCGGGACCTCTGGACATCGGCACCGGAAGGCGAACTAGACCACAGAGGCGGTTCTAGCTCAGAACCTGGATGGAGGACCATGCCGCAAACATTGGGACATAAAGGATGACCATTCAAGAACAAGGGACCAACTAAGGACAAGCTACTTTTGCCAATATAAGAGCGCACCGACCTTCGCGGCTTGTCTGCGGTTTCAGCTCGGATATCATATCTCGTTATATAAAAACACTAGCTTTTGCTCGCGGCTTAGCTCGCGTTAAGAAATATTATTATTAATTAGGTATAGTTTTGCGGCTTTACTTTTGTTTGGCGTGTGTAAAAAATTAGGGCCTACAAAACTTAAAAACGACAGTACATTCTTCAACTTCTCCATTTCTTAAACCAAACGAAAACAAAACAAATGCCAAATAAAAAGCAGAGAGTCTATAACCAAAACTACTAAACCGAAACAAAACGTCATAGTAGCTTTATGCATGCAAAGTCTCAGCCCGATCGGATTAAAATAGACAAAGTTTCATACAAACTTTCATCTCCTATTTTATCCCCTTGGGGTTAGAATTAATCAAAATCTTTTCGTAGCGGATACCTACGTCATAACATCTACCTGCATGCAAAATTTCAGCCCGATCCGTCCAGTGGTTTGGGCTGTGCGTTGGTAGATCACTATGTCAGTCAGTCAGTCAGTCAGTCACCTTTGAGTTATATATATTTAAGATTTATGTTTTGATTTATGTACCTACAGAGAATAGTCAGCAAGTTTGTAAAGCGAATAAATATGTTACAATGCGTGTGTAAGAAGGGGATGATGAGTTGACGGCTGATAGAAGTGAATGAATGGGTATTGCAGGTTATGGGTATAACCTGATACTTTCATAAGATCGTGGTCAAGTGATAGCGATATGGATATGCAAAGGTTGTCTGGTAGAGATCGTTTTTAGCGATAAGACCGCCCATTGTACATTTTTTTTTATGATAATAAGTTCATAATTTTATTTACTTGTGGTGTTCAATAAAGAATATTGTATTGTATTGTATTGTATCGATATGACAAACGCATATCCAGACGATGCAAGAAGCTCAAATATTTATACTATCTAGTTTCAGCGATATGTAGTAGTTAAATAAATTATAAATGTATGCAGAGAGCACTCGATTCTTGTTCGTAGTTCGAACCGTTTGCTTTATTGCAAAGAAAACTCACAAGGCGATTTATGTCATATTAATAAATGTATTTCATATATACATGAAATACATTTATTCTCACATATACATATACATGTCTTGTCGCCATAATAACAATACTTTAAAAAAAAAATTGTGTTCCGGCATTCAGAGGTAAGATATCCAGATCCTCAGTTTATTGAGGATTCCGGGTGAA
Source organism: Venusia cambrica (assembly GCA_951394065.1). Lineage (NCBI taxonomy): Eukaryota > Metazoa > Arthropoda > Insecta > Lepidoptera > Geometridae > Venusia > Venusia cambrica. Next base: position 10,235,608 of record OX596040.1, read on the forward strand.
GCGTGCCTCCATCTTCGGCCTTATCTCAACTTGTTTCCAGGTAAGATGAAGGCCAAGCGCTTCCTCGTCGTACAATAAAAAAAAAATGTAAGGGCATTCGGACGAGTCATACATACTAATAATCTAAACGATTAAGAGGCCATCCAGGTCTATAGTACATAGTATAGTAGTATAGTACTCGTAGTACATTTATAGTACAATTGCAGAAAAAATGGGCACAATCCGCCCGTTTATCTTGGCCAATCATGAAGAAGGCTATGCCTAACAGTCGTCGGTTGATGATAATGGTACAAACAAAACCGTAATGGTACTAAATCAACTGTATGCTATTTTCGCAACATTTGTGAGCATGCGTTCGCGTTATGCAACTAATGATCTCACCGAGATAACCTCAAAATCCATCCATATCAAACAATTCTTATCACACACACCGGCAACTTTTTTTTTACGACAGGGAAGCGCTTGGCCTTCATCTCACCTGGTTACAAGTTGAAATAAGGCCGAAGGTGGAGGCGCACTTCACCCGGAATCCTGAACAAACTGAGGAACTGGCTATCTTACCTCTAAATGCTGGAACACAACAATTTTAATTTTACGGAAAACATTTTGCTGGTTGGCGATATAAGTTGATCTGTTTTTGTATCGTAAACGACAGAGAAAAATACTCGTTCATCAGAGTTATAACGCACATTTTATAGACTTTAGTGATATCTACCCTATCAACATTATTATTGTCTACAGCTATGCCTAAAATCAATCACGTGTTACACAAGAAACGACTTTTTAACAAGCATAATTTAATAACTACCAAAGCTTTGCTAGATTTAACCCTCAAGTAATAGTTGTCGTCGCCAGACTATTGACTAATGTGAAACATTGCTATTTGCAACTATTGCTCAATAATTGCCGATGTACTTAATAAAATAAACGAACCTCGACGGGTTTATTAGCACTAAACACTTGTTTTATGATCATTATACTGAGTTTAATTATTGGATACACGTATCTACTCGTAAAAGATTAATATTTTGAAATTGAATTTGTAATCTTGTTATTATAACAAGATAATGTAGGTTAATTATTGCTACTGTAACATATTAGAGAATTCCGGGTGTTCAATTAATTTAATTTCATCAGCAGTCTAGTCTCAATTCGGTTGTATTTTTTTATGTTTATTACCTCAGAACTCCGTAATTTAGGTATAAAGCGATTTGGAATATTTTTTTTGTCATCATGCCATGCCATTGAAGTGAATTAAATACTTCAATCTAATATAAGTGCATTTCTCCGAGTTTCAACGCCGTTGTCGCATGTCACGGCAATGACAAATTTCCCTTTCACGGTAACCATCCGTACAATTTTTTTACAAATCATCATCACGCAGTTATGCCCCTTATGATAATAGTGTGTGAGTCGAAAGTGGAATAAGTTCTTGTACGATATTTACGTTCATTATGATAATGACTGACGAGTACTTGTGTGTGATCGCAGTAAAGTGCATTCCGAAAGATACGTCCGTGCGTTCTAATTGGCAGGTTACAGTTGGGAGCGAATTATTGCTTTAGGTAGCCGCCGCAGATTTTTTTATTTACGATCTGTGGCGGTATCGTTTGTTTTTGTTGAGATGCAATTGGAAATATTACATATCGTTTAGTTTTTATGTTTTAAAACTATAAAAATCTAGAAGGCCTGTACTGCTGAACAAAGGTCTACTTTGTTCAGCAGTAGAAAGACAAAGGTACTACTATTTTCATAAACAGCACTAATTTTGTGCTCATGCTTCGAAAGATATGGGTGGAAATATCTCTGTCTTAATTGCACAGCTTTGGCTGTTTGCTACTTCTCTCTGAGCGACGTTCTTATGAGCCATTGGAATGGGCTCTATAGAAATCTTACCTGCATCTCAACATCAATACTGCAGTCGAAGACCTCCCTAAGCCGTGCCTCGCCTCTGACGTCAGCTTTGGCTGTGAGCTGCTTCTCTCTGAGCGACGTTCTTATGAGCCATTGGAATGTCCCTTTAGATATCTAACCTGCATCTCATCGTCCACGCTGCAGTCGAAGGTCTCCCTAAGCCGTGCCTCGCCTCTGACGTCAGCTTTGGCTGTGAGCTGCTTCTCTCTGAGCGACGTTCTTATGAGTCATTGGAATGTCCCTATAGATATCTAACCTGCATCTCATCGTCCACGCTGCAGTCGAAGGTCTCCCTAAGCCGTGCCTCGCCTCTGACGTCAGCTTTGGCTGTGAGCTGCTTCTCTCTGAGCGACGTTCTTATGAGCCATTGGAATGTCCCTATAGATATCTAACCTGCATCTCATCGTCCACGCTGCAGTCGAAGGTCTCCCTAAGCCGTGCCTCGCCTCTGACGTCAGCTTTGGCTGTGAGCTGCTTCTCTCTGAGCGATGTTCTTCGGACGGACCGCACTCTGCTGACAATGCACAAAGTCAGTGTTTAATAATCGGGCGCGTATTTACTGCTTTTTTTAAACGACTCCAAAAAAAAGAAGGGGTTCTCATTCGTTTTTTTTAGGATTCCATATTGGTCCCATAGAATTTTAATAAAAATCGGTCCAGTAGTTTGACTTTTTAACTTTGTCCTGTTCAAAGTACAAAAAAAGTAAACAGGATAATGGGAACGAAAAATCGTTCCCATAATCCGTCGTTATAGGTCGTATATAATGATAGTGTTACTTTTAAGTATTCAGTGGTGAAGTCGGTTTCTTTTTTTCAAAAATAACTTATTTTCGAGTCTGCTCTTGACCTCTATTTGTGCATAAGCAAGAATTAGGTATATGATGGAGCGAGCCTACCAAGAAGCCTATTAATTATCTTCTTCCTTTCTTATTCGTTCCCTTGAATCCATCCGCTTTGACACTTTGTTAGACTTATAAATACCACAAAGTAACGCTGAATGTCAAAGTAGCGAATCCCAGACACAGATTATTCGATGATGATGTATGTTGTGTTCCGGCATTTAGAGGTAAGATAGCCAGTTCCTTAGTTTGTTGAGGATTACGGGTGTAGTGCGTCTCCACCTTCGACCTTATATCACCTTGTGTAACCAGGTGAGATGAAGGCCAAGTGCTTAACCGTCATACAACAAAAAAAAAGGTATTACTGGGCCTTTTTAATATGTGGTAGTAGTTGGTATTCGTACTAGTCTAAGAAGCCTCATAGCTCAGTTGGTAGTTACTCTGCCTTCTGCGCTGTAGGCTGTGGGTCTGATGAAAATAGATGTTTGTTCTGTTTGGGTGGGTATCATATAGTACACATGTATTTACAAAAAGTGTTTAAGTATTCTATCTAATCTAGTTCCCATATTACAAGCTATGCTTAGTTGTGGGTCCTATTAATTTACTCTCGTCTCAACCGATAAAGATATCATTATTTAAAAGGCAAAAGAGATGCATTAGAACCATGTTTAAGAAACAAGTGACTGATAGCTGCCAGCCACTTTTCAGAAAGCACAAGATACTTACACTTCCGTCACTTTATATACTTGACATTTCACTATTTGTAAGATATAATCCTGTATATTTTTCACGTATGACAGATCTTGGCAAAAGAAATAGACGGGATGCACATAAAATTCACACTCATAAGAGCAACACGACACTACTACAGAAAGGTATAGTCTGTATGGCATCTACTTTATACAGTAAAATCCCGCTCCCAATAAAAGAGCTCAATGACTCCCAATTTTGGTCAAAAGTTTCTATTATGTTACTATAGTATTAATGATTTTTTAGATGACAAACTGTGATCATTATAAATTTGACATTTCACACTTAATTTAATATGATTTTATTTTGATTGCTGTATTTGATGATATTTTTGATAAACATTTAAACTAGCTTATTTTTTATCTTTATCTTATTGTTATTGTTTTTAAATAGTGTTGTGTATTTAGTGTACATAATTTAACCACAATGACCAAGTGTTCCCTTTTTAATTCCTGTTCCCGTTATAATTGAATAGAATTAACGTGTATGTAAGATATAGGTACGTGTATACCTGCTAGTGCTCGCGGTAGAGGAGGATCGCCGCGCCGTCCGCAGCCGCTCCCCGGCGGAGAGCGCGGCGCGTCGCCTGTTCTCCTCTTGTTCGGCCGTTAGTCTACTTATACGTACGCGCATATCACCTTCTTCACATATATCTAAAAATAAATCAATCAATATTAAAGGATATTTAATTTGACACATCCATTTTCACACAGCACCATCTTTTCTCAAACTAACCACTTGTTAACTAGCTACTTGTTACCAGGTGAGATAAAGGTCAAGCCGGTCCCGTAGTACAATAATAAAAAAACCTAAGCAAAGCTTAATTTGCTAGATGACGTTATCAGCGCTATAGCTGAGAGGTATGACACAACAATTCGAAATTCGAAAAAAAAAATCCATGCTCGTAGCTGGTTATCAAAGATCAGCTACGAACGTGGACCAAAGGGCTTTAACACATGTGCATAAAAATGAGAAATTTGCTTACATACGGGCTCTGAGTAGTGATCAGAGGCGAATCCACGAAGGGGAAAAAGTATCATTTTTTATTATACTTATACAGGCTACATTCTGATAAAAATAAATATTTTAGATTTTTATTTCTTAAAAAACAAAAATCTGAGAGAAGAAAGTTCTCTCAGTTAGTTACCAAATGTATAAAAAACGATTTAAACTTGCACGATTTTTTTAATACCCGCTGAGTTTACAGGTCGCTGAATAGCTGTAATTCAGCAAAAACTTTGTGGCATTTAATTTTCAATATTTTTATTTTATTTTTATTGTTCATTTTCAGTCTGCCAATGACCACGGTTCATTCCGTTGTTTCATACAACACGTCGGGAATTTAAAACTTGAACAAGCTTTACATAGTGTCGGGCGAGAAGAAATAGTCTCTGTGGTCTAGTGAATCGACTACCAGTATCAGACCCAGAGGTCCCGGGATCGATCCCCAGGGGGTTACAAATTTGTGCTTGGTTTGGTTGGTGGTAAGATTTTATGTGCGCATGGCTAGCTATCACCATCTTACCTAAGTCTATCGACAAAGCAACAATCTTAAATTGTCGTGTTCCGGCAATCAGAGGTAACACGACACCAGTTCCTCCGTTGAGAAATACTTGAGGAATACTACTACGGCCGAATTATGTAAGATGGTGGTAGCTAGCCAGGTGGACTTAAACAGAGTCCTACCGCCAACCAAACCAAGCACAATGTTGAACCACTAGACCACAGAGGCGATATATCCCAAAAACAGACTTCAGACTTGACGTTTTAGTTGAAACATGTTTATAGAGTAAACAATGTACCTGCAGGTGTTTCGTCGTGCTTATTCCTCACATTGAGATCCGCTCCGTACTGTACTAATAACTCTAATACCTCCAACTGAAACAAGAAAATCCACATAATTCTTTTTTTTTTTTTTTTATTGTACGACGGCTAAGCACTTGGCCTTCATCTCACCTGGTAACAAGTTGCGATAAGGCCGAAGGTGGAGGCGCACTTCACCCGGAATCCTCAACAAACTGAGGAACTGGCAATCTTACCTCTAAATGCCGGAACACAACAATTTTAGAATTGTTGTTATGGCGACAGAATAAGGTAAGATGGTCGTTCGTGTCCAAACTGCAATCATTAAAAAGACCTGCTCAAATCATTCAGCCTGTCTTTAAATATATACAAATTAAGCAATGTGCCTTATTTCCATACGAATGGAATATTTTTAGTGATATAGCGAACCACGCACGCGAGGCTTATTTATTTTTATTTTATTGTATGACGGGTGCGTGCTTCGCCTTCATCTCACCTGATATTTCAAGTATTGATAAGGCCGAAGGCGGAAGCGTATTACACCCGGAACCCTCAACAAACAAAGGAACATACTACCTCTAAATACCGGATCGCAACAATTTAAGAATTGTTGTTATAGCGACAGAACTAGGTAAGATGGTGGTAACTAGCCAGGCGGACTTAAACAAAGTCATACCACCAACCAAACCAAGCACAATATTGTACTCCCCCAGAGGATCGAACCCGGGACCTCTGGATCTAAAACCGTAGGCTTCTTAACACCTTAATGGCTCGAGTTAACGGGCGCAATGCAGTGCCACGTAGGTCATTTTCTTGGTGACCTGTTAAAGGCAACATATGCACTCAACACCATGTGTGCTTGCATGTTTCGCCTGCAAGTAGTAAAACAAACAATTTGATTGGTCATTTTGATTGATTTAAACTCACATGTCCCCAGCACGCCGAAGCATGGACCGGCTGCCACATATCGTGGTCGACGACGTCGGTCGACGCGCGGTGTTCTAACAGATACTCCACCACTTTGATGTAGCCGTTCGCTGATGCTATGTGTAACTGGAAGAGAAAACGTAATGAAAGCAAAAAAAATAAAATACGCCGCACCATACAGGCGGCGGCCTGTATAGTGCGGCAAAATACGCCACCCGTATAATGCGGCGTTTTTTTTTTATATATTTGATAGACCATCGTTTGGCCACAATCTCACCTGATGTTAAGTTTTTTTTTTTTATTGTACGACGGGGAAGCGCTTGGCCTTCATCTCAACTGATAACAAGTTAAGATAAGACCGAAGGTGGAGTCGCACTTCACCCGGAATCCTCAACAAACTGAGGAACTGGCTATCTTACCTCTGAATGCCGGAACACAACATTTTTTAAGAATTGTTATTATGGCGACAGAATTAGGTAAGATGGTGGTAGCTAGCCAGGCGGACTTAAACAAGATCCTACCACCAACCAAACCAAGCACAAAATATTGGTACTCCCCTGGGGAACGAACCCGGGACCTCTGGATCTGAAATCGGTGGGTTGAACCACTAGACCATAGAGGCGGTAAAATTAAGTGACGATGTGGCCGACGATGTAGCACGATGGTCTAGAAAATTACCACGGGTTACTATAGTAAAGGCTATTTACACGACTCCATTTGTTTGTTCTATAGAACGGTGAAGTTACATCGGTCGGTATCACTCTCGAGTGCATTTTGTACCGGCGGAACTCAAGTATTTTTGTTTGCAGAGAGCCGTTTGTGCTTTACTATTTGTAATTCAATCACCAATCCGCCTGCCAAGCGTGATGATTGTGGCAAATCCTTTCGGCTTTGGAGGTCTGTCCAGTTCACACTAAAGCGCTGTTGATGATGATGATGATAATAATTTATAATATAGTAAGTACATTTTAATGTCTTTCCTACACGCTAGAGGCGCTTTACAAGCTTCAATTTATATTTTTTTTACGGTTGACCTTACGTCAACAGTTTGCTAAAACTACATTAGCTCAGTCTACTCTGAGTTTTGCTTTATGACACATAGGAGTTTAGTCCTGTTTTGCTTACCAAACGCAAAAATATGGCTGACTTCCTCTCTGTGACCATTTTGCACCTTATGCCTGTCGACCACGGTTCAGTTTTGCTTACCAATGTGGCGCCTTAGCTGACTCCGTCTCTGTGATCATTTCGCACCTTATGCCTGAGGACCACGGTTCAGTTTAGCTTACCAATGTGGCGCCTTGGCTGACTCCGTCTCTGTGACCATTTCGCAACTTATGCCTGAGGACCACGGTTCAGTTTAGCTTACCAATGTGGCGCCTTGGCTGACTCCGTCTCTGTGACCATTTCGCAACTTATGCCTGAGGACCACGGTTCAGTTTAGCTTACCAAGTGGCGCCTTAGCTGACTCCGTCTCTGTGATCATTTCGCACCTTATGCCCGAGGACCACGGTTCAGTTTAGCTTACCAATGTGGCGCCTTGGCTAACTCCGTCTCTGTGACCATTTCGCAACTTATGCCTGAGGACCACGGTTCAGTTTAGCTTACCAATGTGGCGCCTTAGCTGACTCCGTCTCTGTGACCATTTCGCACCTTATGCCTGAGGACCACGGTTCAGTTTAGCTTACCAATGTGGCGCCTTAGCTGACTCCGTCTCTGTGACCATTTCGCACCTTATGCCTGAGGACCACGGTTCAGTTTAGCTTACCAATGTGGCGCCTTGGCTGACTCCCTCTCTGTGACCATTTTGCACCTTATGCCTGTGGTTCAGTTTAGCTTACCAATGTGGCGCCTAGACTGACTCCGTCTCTGTGACTATTTTGCACCTTGTGCCTGTGGACCACGGTTCAGTTTAGCTTACCAATGTGGCGCCTAGACTGACTCCGTCTCTGTGACTATTTTGCACCTTGTGCCTGTGGACCACGGTTCAGTTTAGCTTACCAATGTGGCGCCTAGACTGACTCCGTCTCTGTGACTATTTTGAACCTTGTGCCTGTGGACCACGGTTCAGTTTAGCTTACCAATGTGGCGCCTTGACTGTCCCTCGGCTCATCTAGATCCATCCCTCCGTGCACCATGTCCGCCACGTCCCGCAACATCGCCATCTCGGTAGCCGCCCGCGTGTCATCGATGAGTCTCTGTGTGACCCCTCTCGCCGCCATTTCGCTCTCGATCGCGTCCAACGTTCGTTCTTCTTCGCAGATGTCGTAAGGCATGTTGCCGTCTCCGTTCACTGCCAGTAGATTGGCGCCTGCAAACAAAAGCCAGAATGGAAATTGAATGCCGAACTATTCCACTAGCAATTTCTAAATTGATGTAGATTTAAACGGTTTTTTTTTTTATTGTTCGACGGGGAATCGCTTGGCCTTCATCTCACCTACTTACAAGTTAAGATAAGGCCGAAGATGGAGGCACACTTCACCCGGAATCCTCAACAAAATGAGGAAATTTTAGAATTGTGGTTATGGCGACAGAATTAGGTAAGATGGTGGTTGCCTAGCCAGGCGGGCTTAAACAAAGTCCTACCACCAACCAAACCAATATTGTACTCCCCTGGGGAACGAACCAAGGGCCTCTGGATCTGAAATCGATGGGTTGAACCACTAGACCACAGAAGCGGTTAACTCACCAACAGACGGGCAGCAAGTTCTTTCTGTGTATCATCTACAACTTAACTGCGATCATCAAACCGCGTGCCAAGCGTGATGATTATAGCAAATCCCTCCAGCTTTGGAGGAGGCTCTGTCCAGCAGTGGACATTCAAGGGCTGTTGATGTGATGTGATCTTACCCCTCTGTATGAGTATCCGCACCAGGTTAAGATTCCCGCAGGTAGCTGCCGCATGCAGCGGCGTCCATTTCTCACTGTCCTCCGCGTTGACATTGGCTCCGTTGTCCAGCAGTAGACGCATCATCGCCTCGTTGTTGTCGATGCAACATTGGTGCAGGGCCGTGAGACCGTCTTCGTTTGTGGCGTCTGGAGTCACCCCTCGGGATAGGAGGCGTCGCACTGAAAGTTTCAATAGCTATCATTCTTTTGTTTTATATTCAACTATATAAGAATGCAGAAAATGTTTCTTCCATGGCAAAACAACGTAGCTTTTATACTACCAAAACATCGGTGGGCATTGAAAATGAAACTGGTCAAAAAGGTCCTAGGTTTTAACTACGTATTTTGGTCAAGTGGTCAAGGAAAATGTAGCTTTTTAGGTGCGTATTAGTTCTTCAAAATATTACATTATAATTAACAGGTTATGTTCATTAGTTCACGTGCTTTATTATCATAATCAGGTGATAAACAGACATACTGTCCACCTGATCGTAAGGAGTTACCGTCGCCCATGGACGCTTGCACACCAGAAGTATAATTTAACGCAATGGTAGTAAAAAATGTTATAATACGACCTAATTGTAAAGGTTTTTAGAAGACGTCAAGAATAATTCGAATGTCCGTTAATGCATAGCGATTGCTTACATGTTTTGACGATCAATATGTCTGGAAACAGATCGTAAAAAAGCTATTATCATAAGAAGTAGTATTATAATCTGAGACGGATTGGTATTATCATGGCTGTCTCCGGTAGATATAGTGAAAAGTATATGGGTAGTAGATAGTAGCATGGACCAATAATGTTTAGTAGCCATGTTTTCAACAGAAACAGTAGATGAAGTATTGCATCTTGCCCTTTTCAAGGACCTTGCCATCTCTGGTATAAAAGGACGATGAGACATACCCTCATCAATGTCGTTCCTGGCGGCGGCTTCGAGCAACATAACGCTATCATTGAAGAATATATTTCGCTTGTTACTCTTCTCCCGTTTCGCCCGCGATCGCGCCCATTCCTTTTCCCGTTGCTGCCATAGTTTAAGCTGCTGCATTCGCCGCCTGAAAGAGCGAACATATTTCTGTTAGTTACTTATCAAAACTAAGACAAACTAGCAAGTCTTCACTTGTTTTTCACCTACGTTCACAATTAAAGCTGATACTTTTTTACAGCACACAACTTATGATCACAAGTTCGAATTTCTTAATGAATTTGTCATCGTAACTCATCAACATTGCTAGTAATACCAAAACAAACAAAATCAACGCGTTAAATATACAAACACAAAAGGATATCCTTCGCGAGAACTGCATTTGCATAACAAAACAAATATCAAATAAAAATGACCATTTAAACACAAACTGCACTTGTAGCAACGACCCAATATCACCGAGAGAAAAAAAAGTCACATCTCTAACCTTGCCAACTGATTTCGTAGCTCATCTAATCTCTCCTTTTCAGTAATTGAAACAACAGAGTCACTTCCATTCACTTCCATCCTATTCTTGGGAGATCCAATACTACCCACGGACACTTGCACCAGCACTGGTATTACTATACCGCAGCTTGATTAAAGGCACGTGAGACGACTAGTATCACATGAACTAGCAACAGAAATGGAAGCCACTACGGTATCGCGCACGACAGGTCCTAATTGAGTTGCTATTGTGACTATATAACGTTACATTTATCGTCCATCATCAGACGGGCCTGAGGGGTCATGTGATGTGCCCCTTGTGCCAGTGAACATGAAAATATCGTGCGTGCGAGATGTGACAGCATTCAAGTCATCGTAAATATCACTGCCTCTAGTCAAAAACGGATTAACTCGAGTTATTCCCTTTTGTTTTTATTGCACTATCGTAATCTACGTGTCGAGTTACATAACATATCAAAAGGACATAACTCTAGCTGCATCCTAACCTGATTTTTTCAATTCCACCAAGGGCATAACTCGACTGCTTGTAAAGGATCATCTATAGATATTGACTCAATTTCACAACTAAAACGATATAACTACTATTAATTCGAAAACACCATCGTACATAAAGGCATAATTTTAGTTAATTTAATTACAAAAAGACACAACCCATGATGTACCAAAAAATTTAAAAAACAGCATGATATAAATGAAGTTGATCCATTTGGTAAGTATGTTTATAAGGGAACATCTCTATTTGATACCTTTTTTTATGTAGTGTAAATAGAGAAACGGCTTATTATCACACTTAGCTGCCATCTTTTGGCGCGGCACTTGAAAGTGATAAAGGAATATGTCGTTTAAATCCCTCATTTTGTTATATTTACCTACTTATAATAAATAATAAAAAAAATCTAGGCAAACTTTTAAAAGCGTTTATTTTTACTTATATTAATGACTAAAGTAACATAATTAATTATAAGACATTAAAATTATGTTATTATTGAGACGTGTTTGGTGTTACTTTCTGTTGTTCGGTCAGAGTGTAGAGAGTGTAATGTGCTTATTTCTGAATTGGGAGCCACCAATAATAAGGATACATATCTCAGTTTCTGATACTGACAGTACTGATGCAGAAGCAGAGAATTCAGAACCAGCTAGAAGTGATACAACAAGCATACGAGAAATTGTCAATAAAAGAGTTAAATTCAACCCAAGATCATAAAATAACAGCAGACGTGATGGCGTCATAATAAACTGTTGAGGAAGGACAAGAATACATTTCAAATGGCAAGAAAAGATCAAAACGACAAATGAAAGAACTTGAAATATGCAGATTTAACTGTAAAAATAGAATACCTGAAATCGCTAGACAAGAATTATTTAACAATTACTGGGCACTTGGGTCCTATGAAAAGAGAGTTAGTTACATAACTTCGTTGATTACAGTGGAAGAGAAAAAAGTGTACAAAATGCACCCTAAAAAAATCAGAAGCTGTTCGTTTGCATATCATATTCATTGGGGTCAAACTGTTCATGAAAAAGTATGCAAAAATTGTTTTATGAGAATTTTTGACGAAAGTAACAAGTTTTTTTCACTTCAAGCTAGTAAGAAAAAGATCTCGATAAGTGGAATGATACCAATTTCAACACGAGGCATTGCTTCAAATTCCAAGTGATCTGAAGAAGATTTAGGAAAAGTTCACCAGCATATTTTATCTTTTCCGCAATACGAGAGTCACTATGGCCGAAATGAAACATCAAAAATGTTTTTGCCAAGTCATCTAAACTTAGAAAAAAAGTATTCATTGTATTGCAAAAAAGAACCAGAAGATCAGCGTGTGTGTTAAAGCATATACACAAATATATTTGAAAGCTTGAATTTATCATTCAAACCTCCAAAGGTCCCGAAGAGAAAGAAGATCTTACTAAAAAACTAAATGATCATCAAGATGAGGCTGCATGTGCATACAATGAAAAGAAAAAGATAAACTATTAGCAGAAGCTGATGAATCTTTAATTGTTTTGACTTTTGATCTTCAACAATGCCTCCCGACACCTGTTCTATCTGCTGGTGTAGCGTTTTATAAAAGAAGTCTTTGGACTTATAACTTAACAATACATGTGTGCAAAGAAAAAAAAAGCCACTTGCTACATGTGGCACGAAGGTTCTGGTAAACGTGGCGGAAGCCAAATAGCTTCATGTTTGTATGATTACATCAAAAAACTACCAACGATAATCAACAAAATCATACTGTATTCAGACACTTGTGGCGGCCAAAACAAAAATTCATTCGTGTGCGCTATGTTTTTAAAAATTATGCAAGAATGCCCACATATTCAATTTATAGATCACAAGTTTTTTGTTCCCGGACATACGCATATGGAGTGCGACTAAAAGTCAAAGTCAAAGTCAAATATTTTTATTCATTAAGATTTTTATCATTTTGAAACGTCAAATCTACCGCCTGTTCGGAATCGCGACCAGCGCACAAGGAGAAAGGCAAGAACCTCGGGCTGATTAATTTTTTGATGATCCATTTAACATTTAGGTACAGTGTTTATAATAATTTAATAACATTACAAGTGTTACCTACATCATAAAACTAAAAACTTAATATTATCTTAAAACATTGATTACTACATAACTATCTAATGGGCAGTTTCTTGACATTGAGAAATCACCATCACTCTACTATGACTATGATCACTCAGTAATTGAAAAGGCGTAAAAGAAAGTCCAAACTATTCACCTCCCAAGAGATTATTACCAGATGGTAAGATGTGCGGGTAGAAGAGGTCAGTTCACTGTCAAAGAAATGACATTAAACGATTTTTACGACTTTGAAAAACTGCTGAAGGGTCCAATGATCCTAAGAAATGTCAATTCAAACAAAGAAAAAGTACACTGGCCTGATATAAAATGGTTTAGATACACACAAGCCGATCAGATGATTGTCCACTATAAAACCAATCTAAGTAGTGAAAATGACTACAAGCAGTTATCATTTCAAAGGCACGGAAGAGCAAGGAATACGAGTTTTGCATTGAGCGTCATCTCCAAAACACCTCTCCCAATAAGCACGGAGAAAAAACGAGACATTTTGACACTTCTGCCATTCATAGACACAGAATGTCACGATTTTTATAAAAACTTGCTGTCTTCTGAATCGGAGAGAGCAGAAGAAGATCCAGACTTGAGCTTTACAGCAGAAAATGAAGTGTATACCGTGGATAATAAGGTACCACTTGATACGTTTAATGTTGATTTTTTAAAATAAATACATATTATCTTATAATAGTGTTTTAATGATAGATTTTTGTTACCTAGTAAAATCCTAGACATTGATAATAGAAGGAAATAAGCCGTTATTGTCACAATAAGTATTCTTATTTAACGGTTTATGTCTAATTATTTCTATAGTATATGGTTAATTTGACTAGTATAACTAACGTTATGCCTTTATTCCTATGTTAATAAGGGAACAACTCAAGAAAAACACGAAAAAAATATAGAAATAATGAACAAATGTGAAAGTGATTAACATTAAATGAAAGGGCTATTTTTTTACTACAATGATGTATCAAAATTTATTTAGATTTTACTTGCGAAATAGCAAAAAACATTAAAAGTTTGGTTTTTTGGCTCTCCTGAAAAGTGCTGATTTTGAGTTAATCCCTTTTTTACTAGAGGCAGTGATATACTAGCATTGAACTGTGACGTATTTGAACGCTGAACAACCTAGCTGTTCAGTGTAAACGTCATAATAAAGCCTTCATCAAGTGGGTCATTATAACGAGTGCCTTCATGTTTGTGCCTGTGCCTATTATAGATATACATATCAAGTGTGTCGATGAAGAACTCTGTAAGCCATTATATTCAAAAAAATATCCTAGACCACTATAGACTATCAAAATGACCTTATACTGCCTATATATATTAATACGTTTCGGACCACTTTGAAAGCACATTGCACGCATAGAGGAGTGTGAGATTTGGCATAGTTAAAGTTTATATAGAGGAGTGTAAGAATCTAAACTTTATTTTTTCTTCTTTTTTACGGTCGAAAGTCGACAGCCGGAAGGCGAATAGTTCAAATAAATGATATGATAAATAATATAAATGAATATAAATAGATGATTTAGATAGTCTTCAATCTAATGATTGTATTATTGTCATTTCAAAATATTATAAAGGGGGCCGACATTATAAAGAAGATCTTTGTTTAAAAAGTTTTAGTGTCTTGCACGCACAAACCTGTCTCCTCTATTCATATCAAAGGTGCCAACAATACTACGTAAACATAACGCTAGATCGAGCACCTTAATAAGTGACAATGTAGAAGCATAACCATACTGTTATAGGTAATTGTTTGGTGAGATCATGGCCACAAGTCATATTATATCTTGAATTATTACACATGTTCCTTTATAGCCATTAAGTGATACGCGACTGCAACTCGTATAGAGCAAGGTTCCGAGCCAAGAGGCCAAGACATGTACAATATGGAATTATTCTACCCTATATTTGTTACTCAATATTATTATTAGATGTTGCCTGAAGCTTAAAAACAATGTCTGTAACTGCTATCCAAATATATAAACTTATCAAATTGATGGCATAAGGTTGCAACTTTTAATTCCCCTCATGACATTTACTATTGACACTTTTACGATACAATTTCTATCTATCAATGTTCTATTGTTTGTTCCAGATTATTCAGTAAACAATAAAATTGCCACTTGTTCTCTGTCCAATTGATAGATAAGTATCAGAAAACGATTCAATTGCTAAATCATTGATTGATACTTGTCACACGATCACGCTGCTGTACAAAGCAATATGTTATTCGACCTACCATTTTGTGGCAGAGAATGTTTTCTGGTTATAGTTCATCATCGCTTTCCAGCTTTTATCACACGCCAGTAAGACACCACAACACAAGAACTTTTATTACATCACGAATATACTTATTAGTACTAAGGATATTCGTCATGTAAATAGGTAGTATAATGGTATAGCGCAGGCAAGCTAGATCATTAGATCTACGCCAGCTATCAATGAACTCAAGAGACTTTTAGTGACACCTGTGTGGCGTAAACATAACTAGCAAAGCATTTAATAGGCGACGCTAATCTCACCAGCTAAGCAAACAACGCAGTTTTTCTAAGGAGAGGCCTTTTAAGTAATTGGTCTCAGTTTCTTCGTTATAAATGCTACCGGCACAGTTTCTAACTAGGCCGAGTTACTTTGAAAGTTTTCCTAAGTAGTAAGTTTTTGTCGATCGCGTACCCACACACCGCGAATCGGTATAGCTTTTAATGATGCAGGCAGGTGCACCCAAAAACCAAGCCTGATCTAGACTAAAATGAAAAATCACACCAAAGACAAAAGGTGTGTCGTCTGTAAGCTTCTATTTTGTACAATAATGTCCATCATCGAACCGGTCTTTGTCACTGCAAATCATTATCTTTTCGGAGCTTCTGCTCCGAAACCTACTTCTACTCTTGGTTCAAAAATGGTTCAAAAATACTCCTATTTTATCAACCCACATAATAAAATATACCCCTAATATTTTCGCAACTTACGTATTTACCGTGTTCTAGGTCAGTGACAGAGATGAGAGCATACTAATCACGGTTTATATCTTTACGTAATACCAACATAATGATGCGTTGCGGCCGTGAATTCTAATTGAAAAATAATGGTTTAACTTGAGCAACATATATATGCATATAACTGTACCTATTTATAATCATTTGGTTGCAATTGCAAACTATCATGCAATCATAAAAAGTGAAAACATGGTTTCACTCGCTCAAAGTTTCATAAACCTACAATAAACGAATGCGTTAAAATTAAATGGCCTGTTTTAAAAGAAAGCAAACCAAGAACCAAAGCATTGTTGCATAATGATACAGTTCTTAAAGTAGTAAAGTTGCATTTCTTAAAGTAATGGTATTGGTTAATCATTTAGGAAGTGAAAGGGATAACGTCCTGCAGTCGAACATGCAAATAAGGTTCACGGGCAACAAGCAAAGCATATTCTCTTTTTTTTTTTCAAAACACGCTGTTTCTTATATGTTCGGTACGTAAGTATCAAGTAACTACGACCACAAAGAAAAATAAGTTATTTCACTGTCGAAAGTAACGAGTTGCCTTTTATTCACAGCCATAATACTCATAGAGCCAGCATACGAGATTTTTAGAGTGTATTAAGTACATAATAACTATAACCGTATAAATATGCAATAATCTAATGACCAATAACAATGATTGCCTACAATATTGCTCTTAGTGGCAGGCGTACATATACCATATACGTATTTGAAAGTTCAAACACTGTTAGGTACTTTAAATAATATAATCTTGTTGACACAATCGCACATTATCTAGCTTATAGCAGGCATGTGTTAAGACTGTTAAACAGAGCGATCACGACTGAGATAAAAATAGTTTTATGTTTGCAATCGATTTAAAATCCGTTCTGTGGCTGCTTACGGCAGAATTTATTTGTTAAAATTTTCCTGTGTTGTATAAATTATTTTTCTTCGAGATAACGAAGTAAGCAACGAGTCCATCACTGCATAGCATTCAATTGCAATTTCGATCAGAATTTGTATTAGTTTAAATATCAACTAGCAGAAAGAAGTGGAAGAAGAAATGTTGGCAACATGATGTTGCACTGACTTGCGAATTCACAATTATCGAAGTGAAAGAAGATGATGAACCGGTAACGTAGATGCATACTGGATATGAAGACGAACCACTAGATCTAGGGACGCGCCATACCCTTAAATTTTGTTGGATAAAACGCGAGGCGATAGCCGTAGCCTTGTCGCAGTATCGAAATATAAACTGGACGTACACTTGCACGGCGTTTTCGTAGTTTGACGCGACTTGCACTAGTGGTAAAAAAATCTTAATGAATAGAGATATTTTGACTTTGGTAGTTCTGCTACCGAAATTTGGTATCGGGTCATGACCGATTGTCTATCATCATCATAAAGTTGAGAAGCAATTATGGGACAAGATATTGACTTATCTACTAAAAGTAACTACTGGCGATAAGGCATTTCTTTATACGACAATTCAAATCTCGGTCCTAGCATGAACGGGATAAATTCCAGTGTTTTTTCTTATGACGTATTGATAATATATCTCTGGGACGCTGATTCCACCAAAAGAGGTGTGAGTTTCTAAGCTTAAAGTTTTACAGACTGTAGGCGTATTGATAAAATATCTCTGGGGCGCTAATTACACCAAAAGAGGTTTCTAAGCTTAAAGTTTTACAGTCTGCAGGTATATTGATCTACGTCACAATGGTTATTTTCTCAAAGCCATGGTTATACTCGTAATATAGTTTTGAACAGACACCGCTTACTGGGGGAATTAAGCGTCAAGCGTCGGCCTTATCATAACTTGAAAATCAGGTGAGATGAAGGCCATGCATCTCCCCGTAACACAATAAAATAAAGCTTTCCGTTTTAGCTAAGCTCAGAGATGGGACCCTGATTTCTAGAAAAATATCAAATATCATAAACCAAAATCAAACTAGTCTTAACTACAGAGGCTTATCACTATCACAAAATTAGGTATGTATACCTAAGTAGCTAATCTTTTTTGTACGATACACAATCACTGTCAATACAATTAAAACATTTTCAAGAGCGATTTTTGCTTCTATTTCAATCGCTAGCTGACTATGATAATAAATACTGGTCAAGTCAGTAAGCAGTTAACTAAATTAATAAGAATTGGTGGTGATACTCTGTCACATAACGGTAGTTTTTATGGGGTCTCTTCATCATCATCTTTCAGCTCCTACCCGCTATCCCACACTAGGTGGGGTCGACACAACATTTCTACTTCAAGGTCGTGTTGTTAGAGGTTTTGCTGAAATTAGCGGGGGGCGTAATATGGTAAACCCCCAAGCGTCGCGAAACCTTTCGGGTCATAAGTTACTTTGGCTCAAGTGAATGACATTGAAAGCCATCTCTTGAGCACCGGTTTTCGTCTCATCTGAATCAACATCTCCATATGGACTCATCGTAGAGTAAATAGATATGGTCAGTGCTCATTCTACCCTATGCACTTGCAAGTGATTCATTAACACACACGTGCAGTAAAACAACACGTGTTCAACACGGTTCTACAAACAAGAAGGCCTCATAACAACGCAATCATATCAAGTTATTATCTTTGTCGAACTCCTTTAAAACATCAAGCGTTTATCTTTGACTGGCATCTTTTGATAAGGAGCCGGATTACGTTCACTAGCAGAAATCCACGACTTCCACCGGTGAGCAGTTTGATTTGTTTATCGGAAAACGTAGATAAACAACATTCTATTTCTGTGCGTTTTGTACCTACTATGTACTGTAACTCATAAAGGGAGAAGTGATACGCCTTTGCCCTGCGTGGGACACTACCATTTACGGCATATACTAAGATGCCGTCTAAGAGACTATCACCATCTTAACAAGTAAAACATCCTATATACCTCCGGGATGTCAGATGATCGCGCTCTCTGCTTTAGCAATACCACAAATAAACGGACCCGTATCGAAAGGACGATACGACGGTGTTACGATAAAGATTAATTCATTAATGTTGTGTTGATTAAGGCAGAAAAAATATTTTTAGTATGTGAATATTTAATGTAAAGTTGTGGGTTTTATTATTCGATGGACAGGCCGCAAACCTGTAAGCCTGAAATTAAGCGTCGATGAGCCACTTACAACCGACCCGAAATTACATTATCACCGTCTTGTTTGTAAAGTTGGTTGTGTATAAAATGTATGATAGGCTAGATGGAGCCAGAGACTAACCATCAAACCTTTCCATCATAATCATCAACTTTAGATTGAAGTGGAAAATATATCCATAGAAAAGGAATAACATAAAGATTGCTGTTTTGTTTCCTCAATATTAGTATTTATATATAATAGCGTGGACGTGTGGATTGACAATAATCTTACATTAACGCCACATACGTAGGTGACTTGTTAGATACCTACTGATACTTGGGTTTTTATCAGTTCGTAAATGTTTACCGATATGCTTGTAGCTTGAATCGCGATGACATTTTACAGGTGATTGTAAAAGCACTACGATTTTACGAAATATAACGTGTTTAGAAATATCCGACGAAGACGATGGTCAGTCAATCAACATTCATCAGCCATACACTATATGCAGCCCAGCCTTAGGTCAAACAAGTAAACCACAATATTTATTTGGAGTCAAAATCTTTTAAATAGTTGAGTCTTTGGTACAATGGGGATGATGAAGGCCAAGATTCATCTGACCTAGTTTCAAGTTATGATAATTCTGAAGGTGGAAACATACTTCACCCAGAATTCTCAACAGTCCCAGAAACTCTCTTCTTAAACTCTAAGTTAATGCCACAACAATAATTTTGAGTAGTTATTATGGCGACAGACTTTGGTAAGATGGTAGTGGTTAAACATGAAGACAGGAAGATGATGGCTCTTCCAGCGCTTGATCAATTGTTATGATTAACTGTTAGTTAATAAACTCCAAATGTTTAGTTGAACCTTTATCTCATACACCATAAATGGTATACCTAGATAGGTAGATAACAGTCCAGCCTTAAAGGCCCAATGTTTTTTTCTGTAATTTAATCAAACATTGTACTTATTTCTTTACTAGACAAACAAAAGAAATTATGAATATTTGGTAGACAAGTTATACCTTCGAGCAAGATGCAGCCTCTCCTGCGTGGTCAGGTGTTCCACCTGCACCATTTCTGCCACTAGATCGGAATGCTCCATGTTTGCTGTGATCTGAAATAAAAAAATAATACTTCATTGCATAGCTACAAATTCTAATTCAGAGCATAGGTGACAAGAATGCACAATGTATCAATCTCAAGTAAAATGTGGAATGCCTGGGACTTCCATAGTAATTTCGTTAAACATTTTCACCTTACCCTTAAAAGATACAAATGCGTAGAAACACTGTTTTGGGCACAGGTTTGTGCAGTGGGTTGACTGTCAATATGTCAAACAGCTCTACACAACAAATAGATAACCAGCCATCAGGAGACCTTGCTCTGTACATATAGTAATAGTATAGGCAGGAGCCTAGGATTTTTGTAAAGATATTCGTTTTCTTAGATTGCTTCTCATCATTAACATCCCACCCACTATCAAACATGAGCTTCCACATAAAAGTTTTGTCATGAGCTATATGGGGATTGGTGAATGCGGTGTTGAAAATACACAACAGCAATGCCACCACCACCCATTTTCAGGTCTAGGGAGGTTCTTGGACAGGCATTTTATTATACCTGTTGATGGATATATTCCAATTATAGGAAAATAAGACAGAATCTTTAGTTTCATGAACTTAGATAGATACAGGAATGATTTCCTTTATATGCTAAATCAGTTCATAGGTACGATAAATAGTAGGTATACAAGTACCAAAATGAATAAAGTGATACCTACATATATGTCAGCTGATGATGGTACAAACTTTGTGTATAAAAAGACTATGCATCACAACCAAAATCTTATCTGGGAATCACACTCACCCTGATGATGGGTCCCTAGGGGAACCAAAACCAAGTTGATGCATTTGTTAACTATGGAAAGCGTTAGTAAAACCAGTGTTTAAAATGTATTAGGGATACCTCCTCCAGTTCTTAGGCAAGATTTGTTGTTTACAAGGCAATGTAGGAAAACCAATCAATTTAGATCTTCTGAGCCTGCGCCGAAATAAACTGAAAGGTAGATACCTACATAATATTGTTATCTATGAGAAATACATTAACTTTCAGTAAGTACCAATAAAATAGGAAACAAGAAATAGTTGAAGAGATAACAACTGATAAATCCAATTGTTTTTTTAACAGTTTGTACAGACCAATCAAGGGTTTTTTAAAGGTCAGTGAAAAGGTAGGCTTTAGTCTTGGTCATTACAAGGTAAAAGCGGAAAGAATTATTGTAAACAAACTGACAATTTAGAAAGGCGTGCAAGTGTAACTCGCCACTCACCTTTCGGAGCGAAGAATCTACGTAACGCATAAATCAAATCTAACTACCCACGAGATTTATGATCAAGTTGTTTTTTAATACTTACCACCGTTCCAGTTTACAATCCGAAATTATGTTTCATTCTCGTATTGATACACTTGCCATTGCCACACATTATACACACATCGTCAATTTTGTAAAACACACACGGCACATAGTTCTTGGTAAACGTTGAAACAGTTTTCCTTGGTTATTTAATAACTGTACAAAGGCATTTCTATTCCGTTATTTTTCACGAAAATTGGAAACGGGCAGAAAATAACATTTACGGAACAAACTACAATGCAATGCAACAAACAAGTCAAACAACCGACCGATCCGATCAAGCGACAGACAAGGTTTTTTCAATACTTTTTTTGTTCCGAGATCTGTCTGTTCCTGATCTGACTGACAATGACAAGACAAATCCGTTTGTGTTCTAAACAAATTCAGTCTCAGTATTGGTGTTGCCGTGACAACTCCTGAAATTTTGCCATTCATAGCCGTACCTTATCTAAAGGAACTTGGATGTGTCATTACACTCAATCTTACTCGAACTCAGGCATGCTTAGGTACTTAAAGTACCTGCGTAAAAGCGATACATTCAAAACAAAACAAAAGCTTTTTATATATTTTTTTATATTTGTTAGATGCAAGCGCTCCTTTTGCTGAGTATTTTTTATTTTAATTAGATTAAAAAAAAAGTGAAGAGCCAAATTCTTGAAGAAAACAAAACATTTAATCAAGCTCAATACACCACGGTTGACGTAACACAATAATTTACGTCTTAAGAACTAAAAATCGACTTCAATGAAGAATAAGATATTTTTCTAATTATTTTGATGACAGATGGACGGACAGACAGACAGACGCGTGATCCTATATGGGGCCCGTTTTTTCCATACTTATGAGGTAATACACCAAAATCGCTTCAAATGTGCCTAAATTATTTGAAGAGTTCCCTCGATTTTTCCAGGATCCCTTCATCAGATCCTGACTTGATGACGATGGGATCACCTGGGAAGTATACTGACCCTAAAAATACCCAAATCACTTCATGTGTGCAAAAAAAAAAGATTCCGACGAATTGAGAAACTCCTCCTTTTTTTGTAATCAGTTAAAACAGGCGTATAAATACATTTTCGACAGCAAATTTTGTCAATTTCACTAAGCGACACTGAAGTTTTGGTGAATTTATACCATAGTCACACGCCATTACTGTTACAATATTCTAGAAACACTCACAATTGAAAAATGTAACATGGACAAGGAAGAGTTAGGAAATTTAGTTGACTACGTACGTGCGGTGTACCAACAGTTAGTGGCTACAGCCTGTTTTAAACCTCTTAGAGTGTATAAAATTTGACATTGAACAGTATGGTATTGTAAAACTTAAAACCATCAGAGAAATGGAGTCAATAAATCAACTCGTTAATAACAGGCCGGAGCTGGTATTTGATGATGAGACTCGCTCAACAATGCGTGATGGTATTATTCTTCGGTATTTACTATAGTACATTGAGATAATTATTACCCAGCCAAATACTATAATACTTAATATATTTCTCTTAAAGTTCTAAGTATACCATAAATAAAACAAATAGCATTACATGTTTAAGTGTATTATTGACCAAATCCACCGCATCTTGCAAAGATCACTTAGACTGTAAGCTATTGTTTTATTGAATTAACAAAATTTAACTGTACTATATAATTTTTTTAAATAAATACTCATAAAATAAAGTGCATTAATGTCTGAGTAAGTATTTGTAATAACTATGTATAAAGCATGTATAAATATAAAAAGTACAGCTAATCAATCATACTTAGCTTATTTAAAGAATAACATTGTAAAAAGAACCCTAATGTACATTAACATTAGGATTACTGAATGTTTTCTTTTTTATTGTTAGTTTTAATGTGTCTTCTTTACGTTTAAGACTTTAACGTACCATATGCAATTAAAGAGTTTATATCAAGCTAATAAGTGGAAGAGCACCGACGACGACACCTGTTTACTGTATGACAGTAGTGTCATACAGTAAACATTAGTGCAGATGGAAGTCACTCGAACATACTTTGCAGCTCTTATCTATTTATGCTAAATAATATGTCAGATATAACAAAAAAGATTTTCTTTTTTAACGATTAAACGAAAATTATTACTGGATAATTTCCATAGAATACAAATAAATCGGAAGATTTGAAATAGTTGGCAATATATTTTGTCATTTTATCTGGGTCCCTAAATTGCACGACCAATAATGTACAGCCAATAATTAAAATCCAGTACAATTCAATACAGATAATTATATATTAATACAGGGTTTGTACTGAATATTAAATTCAGTACACACCCTGATATTTCTAAACCATGGCTTCCTATTATCGGTTGTGCATTATCAACACGTGCTGATAATGTAAGGCCAATATTTGAAGCCACTTGCTTCTCATTGGCCAAGAGTCTTTGAAATCTACACAAGTTTTGCTCTGTGTCTCTAATGTGGAACTAACATTAAATATATTTCATTTATTCATAACATTAAATTCATAATATTATCATATCATTATAAGTTTCACATTGAAAGTATAGATGTCACTATTTACAATTTAGGACTTGCATCAAACGTTGTTCTTGTAGAAGATTTACGTTAACTACGTAGGTACCCAATCCTTGGTTTGAAACGAATATATTTTGTGAACGAATCTACCCACCCTCGCACACAACATTTCTTTAAAGTTTAATATTGGAGGTATTGGTATTTTTTGACCTAGTAGACCTAGTAGACTAGTAGACCTCGAGAGCCCATGAAACCATGCAATAACCGATGCTATCCTCTTTCACTTTAAAGACGTTTGATCAAATAGAGATATACGCTTTAGTGATTAATCGTGTTCCCCTGGACCTAGGAGGTCAAATCTGATGACTACGAGTTCGTCTCGCAAAGGCGGAGAGGACTAATAAATGAATATTTATTTCTTTATTGCACACAACTTAATAAGAAAAATAAAATACCTAGCATAGGCTTACCTACATAGGACATAGGTCATATAGGGGTGGGTAAGTTTTTTTTTTTATTATACGACGGGGAAGCGCTTTGCCTTCATCTCACCTGGTAACAAGTTGAGATAAAGCCGAAGGTGGAGGCGCACTTCACCCGGAATCCTCAACAAACTGAGGAACTGGCTATCTTATCTCTGAATGCCGGAACACAACAATTTTAGAATTGTTGTTATGGCGACAGAATTAGGTAAGATGGTGGTAGCTAGCCAAGCGGACTTAAACAAAGTCCTACCACCAACCAAACCAAGCACAATATGTTGTACTCCCCATGGGGATCGAACCCGGGACCTCTGGATCAGAAATTGGTGGGTTCAGCCACTAGACCACAGAGGCGATTAAAGTTTTTAGTTTAATTTTAGTTTTAGCGATTACCTCCTTTCCCTTGGTCTGAGGATATTTAACCTGGAGTCTACGGATTTGTCTTGCAAAGGCGGAGAGGACTGCGTAGTCTGATTAGTAAACGTAGGTATAATTTTTCCAGAAAAAAAAACAAAAATTAATATCCTACAGCAAACTTCTCCCCCCCTTGCCCCCTTCACTTCCCCTTTTTAATTTTTTTTCACATAATCTTGTGAAAAATTAAATCCTTAGTGTGTCTTTGAAATTTAATTTAAGTCTGTAGGTAAATAACGCTACAGCAAACTTCCCCCTTTTTCCCCACCGATAAAAATCGCGATCGACTAAAAAAATTTAATAAATCAAGGAACATGTGTGCCAATTTTCATCAAAATCGGTTGAAAAATGCGACGAGAACAAACCGACCGACAGTCGAGACAGCGGACAAAAGCATTTTTGGCCAATCTCGAAACTGAGACGCTTTGCTCGCTCGGTCAATTAATACGGAAGGTAGTAAGTAGGTACTAACCTAACTTAAGCACACAGAAAAAAAAGTCTTAGCAACAACTATCGATTTTGAAACTTTTAAATAATTGAGATTATAGTGTTCCTTGTCAGGTAACAAACATGGGTTTTATACTCAGCTGTCCAATTTGTTTTAAATCAGTATTTACAGATAGGCTGTAACAACTTCTTGATGGTAGGTAGGTTCCAGTTACACATTACTCTATTGCAGAGGAAATGGTATGCAGAGTTCTTGTTCTTCAAGGGCTATGACCACGGGCTGATCTATTAGTCTCTTTCAGAGAATATTATGGAATGTTAGTACCTTTGTTGGGTAGATTGTACCTACCTACATGTGAGAAAGTAACTTGAGGGTATCGAGGTCACCATAAAAGCATCAAGCAACTTCAAGGTATTTTTAGGGAATAAGATTCGTTATTATTTTATAAAATTATATTTACAACAAAATGTAGGCTTATGTGCGATAAATATCAGTTGGTAGAAACTCTGCCTTCTGCGCTGTAGGTGGTGGGTTCGATTCTCATCCAGAACAAACATTTGTGTGATGAATATAGTTGTTTATTCTGATGGGAGTTGTATTGTAAGATAAGTACCTGCATAATTATCATACAATACAACACCAAGAATACTTACAAGTATTTAAGTTACAGCATATTTAAAGTAACTCACCACAATCTCGGATTATCCTAATCCTTATCCTTATAATACCTGCAAAATGTTCTTTACAATCGGACATGGCATTCTACTGAGCCTTCCTAAGTGTAGGATTGAGATTGAGTACGATTAGAAATAAAGTCACAAAAACTTGCCAAGAAAACATTTAATTTTTAACATTAACAAAATGTTATTGTATCTACCTACTTATAATTACCTACTTTTTAATATTTAAATTAAGTATTTCTTGAAAACTAAGAAGGCAAGTTTCCAAAATTATAACAAAATTAGCAGTTAGGCAGAATTGAACATGAATATTTCCGTAAATATAGGTTCCAACTAGATTAGCTAGGCACTATTTTATTTATTCAATTGACACAGTTTTAGACAGAAGCTTGCTTCTTTAAAAAGTGTAACTACTAATAAGAGAAGTTGGGTAAAAAAAGTTATCCCTCGAAGATTTCTAATCCATAGGTAGATAGCCTATGCTATATCTCTAGCTGCCTAATTAAGTATTTACAAAATTGGTTTTAGCGTAGCGTTTCATACTGATTGCTTGGTAGGTTTATGTAGGTATATAGGTAGGTCAAACTGTCTTTTTCTGTGTCTTGGATAAAATTAAAGTAGTATTATGCACAAACATTTTATTATTATAATTAGCCAACCTCCTAGCTCCTAATTACCTACATACCCACAAAATAAACCGACCAAATGCAAGTAAGACATTCAGACACAAACAGGCATTTTACTACTGAACTCTCTCAAGTCACATAATCCGCCCAAAACATATCTTATGATTACCTACACAATGATTGCGCGCTTTAATTTTACCTGTGGCGACAACTTGAGAACTTGAGAATTGAGAACTGCTGTATAGGTCACGTAGTGAAAAAGAATAACGATATAATGGTATGGGTCTATTTAGTGGTATAAGGTGTGGCGTATCGGAAGAGGCATGAGTTTACCAGCGCGTTATTGTTTGACCTGAAGAATTCTCTTTTATTTGCTGATAATAAATAAGTAACATAATAGTGTCTTCATTTGACTTCCATGTGTTCCACGACGAAATAATGAACGCGTGTCTCTCATCTGACTAAGCATGTTTTGTTGGTTTATTCATTACAATATCATTACAAATACTATACCATCAAAATTATCTGAAATAAATGGTTGAATTTATAATTAACCGCGCGAGCCAAGCGTCTCCGTTTCAGCTTGGGCCAAAAGTATATTCTCCTCTAGGTACCTACAGGTCGCATTTTTCAAACGGTTCTCGTGAACTATTGTGAGCAGTTTTGATAATAATTATCAAATACCTTTCTAGATTTTTTTTAATGACGGAGGTGACCGCCTCTGTGGTCTAGTGGTTCGCCCACCGGTGTCAGATCCAAAGGTCCCGTGTTTGATCCCCAGGGGAGTACAATTTTGTGCTTGGCTTGGTTGGTGGTAAGTACCTAGCCATTTTACCTAGGGCTGTCGCCATTACAACAATTCTAAATTGTGTTCCGGCATTTAGAGGTAGGTAAGATAGCCAGTTCCTCAGTTTGTTGAGGATTCCGGGTGAAGTGCGCTTCCACCTTCGGTCTTATCATAACTTGAAAAATCAGGTGAGATGAAATTCAAGCAACTCCCCGTCGTACAATATTAAAAAAATATGGGAACTGGACAAATCCCATATCTCCGCCTGTGCCTAAAGCCTGTGGCGCAAGTTTGACACGCGTTTGGCTGGTTTTTAGTAGTTTGTTGTTAGATCAATAATCACACCAAGATTGAACTTTGTACGAAAGTTGGTAGGTATAGGTATTACCATCATCACGACACAACGAGCTCAAATAAAACATCTTATAAGCTATTTTTGAAAAAAAAATGGAACCGACTTCACCACAAATAATTTAAAAATAACTCTAAAGGTAAGTTCGTATGATTTGAAGTTGTTGCCGAATTGCCAAGCAAAACAACATGTTTATTGTATGGCACCGCCTTCAAATTATGTGATCTTACCCTTACAGTTTTTTTTTGTTTTTAGTGGTGAAGTCGGTTCCATTATTTTCAAAAATAACTTATTTTTAGCTTTTTTCATTGTACTACTAAGTCACCACGACGTCTACGACGCCCAATTAGAGAGTCGTGTGAGGGTGCAATAATACGGGATTCTGGGAAATCTCTATAATTCAGTTCTATATCTCTAATATGGAACTGAATTGAGAACCTCCTCCTATTTTTGAAGTCGGTTTTTTTACAATATCTGTAAGCGTTATTTTTTATATTCCGTTTTTAATATGTACCTACTCATCAGTCGATTCTGTGTGTAGGAATATGTACCTTAGTAAGATTAGGCTATCTTTCAGATAGTGAAAAATTATAAATAAAGTAGGTAGGTACAGCTTCCTATCAAAATTAGTTACTACCTTTTTTTATTTTATTTATTGTTCCTGAAAAACATCGCATGCTAATTGATCCATACCTATGCAAAAATTTTTGTAACTACTCTGCATACTTATCACCATTTTATTATTCTAAGAACAAGCCAAGGCTTATCGAGCAACGGATAGTAAGATCAATCTTAAATTCTACAACTATTGTTTTCACTAGCCATACCTAAATATTTGGTGTTTATCCAAACACCAGATATTATTAGATGCAAGAAAAGGATGAAATTATACATTGGTAATATTCAATATTTTTGATTATGCGCTCACTGTTTTTGGTAAAACAAGGTAACAATTGTCATTATGTCAATATTGACATGTGAGTAATCCTAATTTGTGTGGGTAACCAAGAATAAATAGGGCGCAGCAGAATGTAGGATGTTGATTTTGATAGCATTTACAAATTCTTACTCAAGTATACCTACCTATACCTAACTCCTACTTGCATACGCTGTTGATTCAACGCGTTCATTACAAATTTTCGAAAAGAAACTTGACTAATTGCCTCTGACATGTTGCGAGCAAAGCATTATGTAAATATTTTGCTGATTTTCTATTGATACAATTACCAATTCTCTATGTAGTGTTACAACTTATAGATGTTTTTTTATAATCTTTTTCAAGACTGGCCAACCTTTAGCGCTCCATTCTTGGAATTAAGTACCTAAGCTATCTGCTTTATTATGTTTCGTATTAAAAGTACCCAATTTCAATCTTCATGATTTCAACAAAAAATTTCAGCAAAATGCGTTTTATATAGAATGCTTTTTCAGATGAAATAGTAACGAATTTATAAACCTTAAAAAAAAAAGGGTTTTGTAATACCTATGTATAATGAAATGTAATGTACCTATATAAAAGTAGGCGTTGATATGCCGCTGAATTTGGGTGTCAGGTTTTTGGTTGAAAGTTAAGTTCCAAGTTATGAAAACGGTACAACGGAAACTCAGAAGGTAATGTATTAAGCTTTGTACAAAATATTATAAGTAGGTCATATTAACTAAATCACACTAAGTTACTTTTATTGTATTTTCGAAACTCTACAAACTGGTAAGTATTGTCTCTGGCAAGGAGTGCCTACATGAATACAAAATGGGGGCCTTTCTTGCTATTATAGTTTTTACTAATTAACGTTTATTTATAATTTACCATCAATATGTTCAATAACAAAAGTTCAGCACAAAATAATCGGCATTTTTTTTGGCCCTCCATTTATTTAACTCGCTTTGGACATGTTATTATCACTTTTATACTACAGAAACTTCTATCTAATTCAACGTATTATACAATTCATTAATTTTACTTTCATACAAACATTTTCAGTTCTTACATTTACACAATGTTTTCATTTACAAACAACATACAAAAATACACTCAGCATCTATTGTGTTATGGTTAAGTTTCTTTTGGCTATTTAAATCTAAATTCACTATGATGTTTATCTAAGTACGTAGATAAATGTTCACACGCGTTTAACATTGTCTAGGATTATGGTTATTCTTTACTTTAAGCTTTATCATAATGTACCTACTTTCTTTTTCTCGCACAATTTAATCTGTTTCTTTATTTGTTTGTTACTTCACGACATTTTTTTTCTTTTACTTATAATTAACGTACGCGTACCTATTGACCACCTATCAATCATGGCTATAATCCAATCTGTATTAACATTTGGAAATCCTTATCGGATCTAATTCGGAAACTTCCGTTGGAGATTCCGAAAAAACAAAGTTTTTTAGAAAGTTCCACAGTTTTTTTTAGGAATGGTTTTAGAATACAATGACATCTATAGGATTTCGAATCCGACAAAAAGTGATATTTGAAGAGAAGAGGCGTCACGCTCACTCCTGCCCTCAACTTCGGAGCTTATATCGAGTCAAAACTGCTTGAAGCTAGGCATCCCAAATAAGGTGCGGCGGTATTTCACATCTGGACAGCTTTTCAGCTTATATAAGGCCCAAGTCCGATCGGGTATGGAGTATTGTTGTCACCTTTGGGATGGCTCGGCAAAATACCAGCTTGATGTCCTGATTCGATTGCACATAGAGCATTTAGACTGATAGGTGAGCACTTCATGGTGAAAACTAAGATCCTAAGTCACGAGCACCGCCGAAAGGTAGCTTGCCTATCTATATTATATAGGCTATCTATATTTTGGCGATTGTGCGCAGGACTTGTACGATCTGATTCCACCTTCTTCTTTTCACAACAGGACAAGTAGATGCATGGAACACTACCATCCTTACCTAGTTAGTGTACCACCCATTCGGACTAAGCGGTTTCAATCAACCTTTATTATAAGAACAGCGAAGGTGTGGAACTCTTTGCTACTTATGTTATTGAATCTCATTGCAAGACTCTGGATGATGTGCTGTGTCGTCTTAGTCTTGAGAATGTAAGGCACCTTTGCAGTTAAGGGCCAAATTTTTTTCTAGGCTTGCAATGCTAATTTATATTTTCCAGCCCTTGATTGCCACAAGGACATTTTTCATTTTAAGTATATCGTACACAAACAGGCAAATCAAAGCTTATAAGATAAGCCAAGAATACGGGCTTGGCCAATTTTTTTTTAAGATTTGGAAACGGAACAAGCCACAAGCCCACGTGACGTCAAGTAAATTATTATGTGTCATAAATGAAGTCAAACAAAGAACTTTTATCCACATACTTAGGTAATGCATTAAAAACAGTTCTATACAAGATTTTTTGAATGATATATCTAATCAAACAGGTTATTAAACACATTAAAATATACGAGTTTCACTCACGTACACGTTTAGGTAGGCACCAAAAGTTTCAGTTCAACAATTGAATCATCAATCGGGGTGAGTATGAATCGAAGATGAACTTGCAGTTACGGTGCGCGCAGCCCTCTCGTTCGGTATGCATCTTAGGCTCTCACATCAACATTAACGTATACGTGAGTGAAACCAGTGTTTTAAAATGTTCATCTCACACAAGTTTTTATGTGATACTTATAGCCAAACACTATTATAAAATTACTTACACCTAATTCAAGTGATACCTCGATGTACTGAGGTGGCACAATAAACAGTCGTAACGTAAGTAAGCATTAAGTTAATTGGTGGGCCGACTTACCACTTACTACTATATGCGTCAACAGATTAAGTACCTACCTATGTAATTCAAGACATTCAGGTAACTTTTTTTTAACTCATTACTATTGTTCCTATGCAAATATATCATTTAAAAACCTATTAAATTACATAAATAAATTAATAATATTTGTCCCATCATTCATTTATCTATGAAAAATATAGTTTGAATTTATTAATATTATAAGTTTCTTAGTCTGTTATATAACGTTTCTCAACTATCATTTCGAAGTTACATTTATCAACTACCTACCATCTAAAAAAAATGTTTCTAAGCTGCAAGTATAGCAAAAGGTAGGTAGTGGTAAGGCAGCTGTTTGTGCACACAATGCATACTAGAACATAATATTTGTGCACATAATGCATACTAGATCATAACGTTATGTTTCACAAAACGAGTTACTGGCATATCACTTTGTTCATAGTAGTAAGTACTCACTGAAGAAGACAGCTCAAGTCTTTTTTTGAAGCAGAATTAGCTTTTAGATTGCTGGACCCCACGCATTTTACCCAATGCGTGGGGTCAGCATTCAACGAGTTGAATGACACCAAATTAATAGATTACTTACCAGATTACCAACCCTAGATTAGGTAAGTGGGTACTCGTTTTGTGTAATAGACCACGTTGTTCGCACCATCGCATGCACCATATACTCACGCCATAAAATGGCACTGTGCGTATTAACATTCATAAGCTAACGTACCAACATCTACCACAAATTCACAGCTCATTGAATCACTTTAGTGTCTTGTATTTTAAAAGTGGCAACCTGTCGTTGCCACGTGGGATCTCTCAGGTGTTCTCATCGGAGGAGTCGTCTGACGATGAGCTGGTGAGCAGGGTGGACGCCATGGTCAGTTGGCGGATGAACGGCTCACGGGGAAGACTTTGCTGGCCGAGAGGGAGGCGTCTTACACCCATCCTCTCACTCTCGGGGAGAGATTTGCTATATTTTTCCTCGGTGATCGCGTCGCGGGATAACGAACTGAAAAGGTTACAAATAATTTGATCACAGGCAAAGCGTACCTACTTTGTTTTTTTATTCGGGTATAATTCTATCAATCGTGTTCAGATCCTCTCCTACCACAGGAGATTGCTCTCCCTCTAGCGATAAGGTGGTCATTGTTTTATTTAAAGTTTTTTTTGTCGACATTTAATATACGATTAAGAATTGTCTTTTATTTATTATCTTGTTGAAGCGGGTCGGATGTTTGTTAAGAAAACGGTGTCCTCCGCTGATACCGATACGAAACTACGTAGCGCTTATATGCTACGCTGTAGTTTCGTAGCAGTTTCATATAAATACCGCTTTGAAAGACATGAACGCGTACGCATCGCAAGCTCTTTTTTAGCATAGACGTTGTTGGTATTCCGTATGTTCATTTGATTACATCCCTATTTACTCCCCTACTAACCCTATTTACTCACATGGGGTGACTGAAAACGTCCCGCTGTAGGGTGTATCGTGCATTGTCCCCCACACGTACCCCTATATTCTACCGTCCCCTTTTGAAAATTATACTTCTGAGTTAATGTGTTGCACTGATGTCTTGTTGGGCAAGTAAACGATCATGTGGTTCAGTTGTTAGTACCAAGATCAAGTAAGTACAAAGGAAACAGTCGGATTACATAAAGACCGTTACAAACGGCCTTTAGGTAATTCAACTGTACTAGACCAGTACCCAGACGGAAGCGAGCTCAAGACACTGACTGCTTCGCCACGGTTTGCTAATAGCTAAGCCCTTGGGTCACGTGATTTTTATACATAGTTATACACCTTAATAAATGTGAAATATCCTCACCCTGTAAGCTCCAACATGGACCCTCTCCTGCACTGCCCTCGATGTGGTCCCTGCATAATGCTGGCCGGCCGGCTCGAAGCACCCAGCGGATCCGAATGAGCTACATCCTCCATTAGCAGCACCGACGGACCCCCGAGGCTCGTACTACGCTTCGACAGCATAGCTGGCACGTGTCTTATAGGAATCGTGGTCATTGGTTCCTTGGAAGTCTCGGCCCTCGGATCCCTTGTGCCCTCAGAGTCAGACCCCACAGACTCCAAAGGCCCTTGACCAGACCCAGAACTCTCTCTTCGGAAGAGACCTATGATAGATTTCGGATGTTTTGGCTTGTCTATGCCACCTACGTTGCAAGATGCGAAGCGGGAAGGGAAGAAACAATATCAATGAAAAGTTTTCATCAATATTCATGCAATTTTCATTCAAGTAGGTATGGTTTATTAAACAGATATTAAATAAGTATATATTAAATAAGTATGTTTACATTAAACTAACTTTTTAAAAGGGTAACCTCATATAACATTTTTGTTTTGATATTACTTTACTTTTGTCATTATCTATCCAGTGTAGAAGAAACGAGCCAAAATCAATGTAAGATCAAAACGAGAATGCTATTAGATGTTGTGGTTAGGCCCCAGACGGAACTAATGATCCATATGTAGCCTGACTGCTTCCCTTTTGATATTGTAGGTACATATTGTTTCTGTTTAATAAACTCAGTAAGTATAAAGTGATAAGTAAGAAGTGTAACGTAGTTTGATGTAGTGTTGCAAGAATTACCTCTAAATGCAGAAACACAACATTTTTTAAGAATTGTTGTTATGGCGACAGACTATTAGGTAAGATGGTGGTAGCTAGCCAGGCGGACTTAAACAAAGTCCGACCACCAACCAAACCAAACACAACATTGTACTCCCCATGGGGAACGAACCCGGGACCTCTGAATCTGACACCGGTGGTTGAACCACTAGACCACGGAGGCGGTTACTAGTTAGTCAGTTGTTGTTAGTTTCAGCAATGCGATGTGTTTTGTTACAGTGAAGGCTTAGTGCCATCGAAAATATTCTGACCATGGCATTCATAAACATGTGAAACCTAACGGCTCGTCTTTACTTGCGAAGGTTACAATGAATTGTTTTAGAATAGGTACCATTCGCGTGCTCATACTGACATATTCATAGCAAGATTCAATTAATATTGTTTACAGGCTAACCAATATGGATAACCAAAACGGTATTTAACAATTTGGATGATCCAACCAGTGAACTTAGATTCAGTAAGAAACATTACGCAAGATAAATAAAAGTATGGTTCGATATAAATAGTAGGTTTAGGTGCATAAAGATGCCTGAAAACGTGTTCAATAAACATGATAGCAAAATGATCGATATGTACCTAGTACTCAGATGAGTTTGAGTTAAAGTTTGAGACTAGACTCAGACTCATTTAAGTATTCCAAATAACAATAAACTCACCCAAGAAAGTAGCAGACGGCGAGTTGTAAGCCAAATACTCTTTATTCGAGGCCCAAGCGGGAAACTCGGATTGTTTGAGGGCGCCGGAACCCTCGGCCTCCTCCCGTTTCCATGGCAACATGGTCTCTGTGGCCGTTGGGGTGGCGACTCTCGCTTGCTCGGCCACTGTCATGTATGTATCTAGAATGAGGGCGAAGTATAATGAAATCGATCAAATGTTTTTTAATTTGAATTGAAATGGGTAAGCTTTTCACCTCGAGGCTTGCGTGTGCGAGAATGTTCTCTACAATGGAGCGAGCTACCAGAAGCTGCCTACTTACCTAGGAATGGTAATTTTTTTTTATTGTACGACGGGGAATGTGCTTGACCTCATCTGATTTTTTAAGGCTGAAGGTGGGAACGCACTTCACCCGGAATCCTCAACAAACTGAAGAACTGACTAAGTGAGATGTAGGCCAAGCGCATCCCCGTCTTAAAATTATAATAAAAAAGGTTTTTTTTAATGTATTAATTGGTAAACGATTTAACTTACGCAATGGACTTTAACTACTCTATAAACTCGAGTTCAACTTGCGTAATGGACTTGAACTACTTTTCTCAAGTTTAACTCACGCGATATACACCTGTAGTAACAGTAACAGGGATAACAGATATCTCAAATTACCTGTTACAACCCACCTCTACTTGTAGGTGTAGTAGGTTTATCTAGGTAGGTATATCTACCGTACCGTACAGTAGAAAACAACTCTACTCGAGATTCATTCGATTTGAAGTAATACCATATCGAAGGAGTGACAAGTATCGTTTGATACCAATGTATTAGAATTTCATCAGACCAAAACCCGATGTTAAATTTAACCATCACAGCTGAAATTTGTCTACTTCAGAACAAGCGCATCCCTCAAAAAGTTCCAAATAAATCAGTATGATGATAATAATAATCAAAATAATAATGTAGAGCTGTATGCATGTAACAATTTCTTACCATTATCATCTGACATTCTCCTTTCGTCCTCTTCCAAAATATCTTCATTGGGTACTAAAACACAAACATATCATGTCTAAATTCACATTGATATCATTCTCAACATAATGTTATACTATGAATGAATCATGCCGCTATAACGGAATTTTTAGTTATCTTTATACAATGTACTATGTTTCGAAACATAATGCTAGGCCATTTGGAAAAAGTTAAATGACAATAGAAAAGCTATTGAATTATAAAATATTAACTGGTACTCACTCGGTTTTCTTACAAACTAACATGCAAGGTAATTTGATATTTAATGAGACACTTATTCAAAAAGTGTACATTTAATTAAGAAAGTAGTTTTCGTTTTCTGTATTGGACTGGCAGGATTAAAATTTCAATCAAATCAGTACATATACTACCAATCCAATATTTTGTGAAAAGCTTAAGTGGTTGAAGCAACAATTCTACCAAAAACAAATGGACATTTAGGGATTTTCTACATGCGATCTTACCTGATGATCAATAGTTATATGAACATCCAAATTTAATTTAAAATTGTTGATTTTAATATGTATTCTTATATTTTTTTGTGTCTATTAATATAACAAATTAATAATTCAATAGCTGCATTTGGATGACAAAAGTATAGATCATCAGCAGCGGATGATTGTATCTGACGCATATTTTCCGTAAACACATACCAAAGTTATACGTGGATCTGTCCCTTCTCCACGGCAAAGATTTCTCAACGGCTGTCGGAAGGATCTCCTCTGGCGTTTTAGCGTATTGCTTTACAATCCTCGCTTTCAGCGGATTAAACCCAGGTAGGTTCGCCAGCTGGTTTAAAAGTGAACTACTATTCTCTTTATGCGAGGAGGTCGGACTGACTTCTTTGTATCCAGCTAACCGCCAGTTGCCGAGAATTAGTTGGTGCCACATGGAGGTAGCCAGAACGGAAGAAAACGGCGTTCAAACACAAATCAAACAACAAGCGTTATGAGGAGCCATTAGGGGTTACATAAGATTCCATACAGGCCCTGGGTTAGCAAAATAATTGTATTAGGCTTTTAGTTTTTATGTATTCTTAAAATCAAGTACAGCTATTGTCTATTGCGACAACTTCATCCCTGCTTCGTGGTTTTATTGTTTTGCGATATGAACATTAGGTACTAGCCACAAAACAAAAAACCGCGGTAAATTAGGTAAAACGCCGCGCGAGATTTGACTGAAATTGGACGTTTTATTTTCGTGTGCAAATAATAGTTTACTAGAAACAAAGTAGAAGAGAAAGTTAAGATACAAATTACAAGTAGGTAGGTAATATAGGTTACAATATAAACTGTTACATGCCACCACAAATACGACTCAGCACATTCGCAAAGTAGGTAGCCATCTCAGTAGGAATGCTTCTGGACCCAGCAAATTATAACGTAATGTACCAATTTACAAATAAATCCACGGTTCGGTTAATTTTGATTAATAAGTTAGTGCGTATAGTGAAAGGTTATATTAGTTAGCAACATCAAATAGGTTAAGTTCTGTTTGGATTTGAATAAGTCAAAACATTTATTAAAAAATAAAAACGACTATACTTCCGAGCTGTGACATTTTACATTGAGCTGTGTAATTTTATTGCTTCAACGAATTATAAGTTTAATTATAATAAGGTTGTTTATGTGGTAAGTTGATGATATTGGTTTATGAAATCCAAATCCAAACGCGAGTGAAACAGAGATCCATGCAAATACCTACGTGGGGTTTTGGCAGTAAATGTAATACCGCCATCATCACCCTCGCGACGCGGCTCCCGATCATCTCCATCCTCTTGCAAGACCTCGTCGATATAGTCTGTCAAACCAATCACAACCCTCAAATCTCCATAGTAAAGTTCAAATACATTTGTGCGAATGATAACTAGTTTCATCTGAACATTTATTTAGCCCATCTAGTTTATTTACGCGGCTAAATACAGTGTGGTCACTTAAAACGATTAGGCGATCAAATTATAAAGATGTGCTAAATGTTGCACATTTACGGCGAATACCATGGTAGGGAAATACCGCGTATTTTTCGCAGGATTTTGATGTTCTTTTGTTTGAATTATGCATTTTTTTAACACAAAACCAAAACAAGGATCACGACTGCCTGCGTAAAGCGCGTGATTTCGTACCACAAGCTCGCAATGTTGTCCTAGTGGAAACAAAGCTACAGTGCCTGCAAATCAACTGGAAAAATGGTCACAGAAATTTATAAACACAAATAAAATAAACATTTACCCACACGTGCATGCGATGTAACACTCGTGATTGTAGTAAAGAATTATATAAGTACCTAATCTACAATACTTTATTTTACCGTGCGTGAACTGTTTGGCCGAACCATTTTGCTGGAATTCAGGGAAGGAGACATGATTTTTGCCATCCTGAAAGAAAACAGTTCATTTTATAACAAGTACGTAGGTATTCTAATAATTATTTTATGTCTAAAGTCGCTAAATATTTGTATAGAAGTACGGCTGATAGGAATTTAAAAACCAAGGTTTGTACAGCGCAGCTTATGAGACCATCGATCTTCACTAAAGTAAAAAATGGCCGAAAAGGGCTGTGGACAATAACTTAACCCAACTCATCACGGACAGACTTTACGTTCCAATAAATAGTTATGTTATTTTACATATACGGTCTAAGTTATTTACGATCCATAACTGAAAAACTAACAAACATATGAATATAGGTATATTATTCATACTGGTACTGGTCTGGAACAGTTGAGTTACCTATAGGCCGTTTGTAACGGTCCTTAGGTAATCTGACTGATTCCATTGTACATAGTTAGTTTAATTGTACTTTTTATTGAATAAAGAAATTCATTATTCATATGTTTGTTTTTCAGATATGGATCGTAAATAACTCAATGTCAAATAATTTCTGTACCCGTTATTCGTTTAGTAATAATAAAAACGGGTATTATTCGCGCGTATCTTTTGATACTCCTCTTATTATCTCGGAACGTCAGCGTTCCCGTTGCAAACAACACTCACTGTATCCTTCCGTCTAATACACGTTTCATTGTTACTATGTATAATAACCGCGATAAATAAAAAGGTTATAAGTTGTTTGCATTAAGTTATTATTTTTATTTAGTAGGCTACCTGAGGCCTAACCTCTGGAAGCAACCTCTAGAAGCATTCTTGTTTTGGTATTTCTTTACTTTTATCTCGTTTTTTCTACACTGGGCAGATAGTTCGACAAGCCTCATAGCTCAGTTGGCAGTAACTCTGTCTTCTGCACTGTAGCCTGTGGGTTCGATTCCATATTACAAGCTATGCTTAGTTTGGGGCTGGATGGCGCTGTGTAAAATGTAATATCCTGTAATATTGATTTATAGTGACGAAAGTAAAGTAATATATTACCTACATTGCAACAGTAATGCTTTTAGAGGCTGTGGTTACCCCCTGATCGTACTCACCTGCTTCCCCCGTTTACTACGCTTGTGGTGATGCTTCCTATCACCGACCCTTCGTCTTATGTTCATATGTGTCTTATAGTTCACTTGGATACCGAGATCTCTATCATTGACAGCGTGCCGACTGTAGCTAAGTCTCCGGTGCTGTAACGAAAACGCCTATCAACTCGATATGTTAGCCAGGTGTTCTGATTGTTTTATATGAATGCTAGTAATATTTCATTGGAGAACTACCAACAACGTTACAAGCTACTAAAGCAAGAAGTACGGAAACAAGAGCTGTAGGTCTACAACGAAACATGACGGATCCATTGACGGATTGCACGTTTTTCAGTACAAAAATGACAGATGTTTTTTCGGATCCGACGACGTTCGATTTTCATAGTAGGGCCCCAACATCCGAGCGATGTAGGCAATGTAACATCATAAAAAAAAATGGTACAGTCCAAAAGCTAACTCCTCATTTTTATAAAAAAAAACAGTGACACTCCGGTAGTGTCGACAGAAGTGAAAACATGTTTGTCGATCTTTGCCGAGAATAACTGAGGTAAACAACCTACCGTTTGTTTACAATAGCGCCTAGTTTTCACTTCAAAAGTCCTTATAACGAATACGTAGAAGTGTTATCTCTGCATATTTAAAATGTTGAATTGATCGTATCAAACGCACAAAATATCTGGGCGAAATATTGTATTTCTTTTCACCCCAATATCTCAAAAATCCGGCGCGACTATCAATTTATATTTATATTATCTATTTACAGTTTAAATTTCATTAAAATTGAATTATAATCGAGCCAAGGTGTCGAGAGTTCAATGTTTTTTTTCCCATCTCAAATAATGCCCAACACGCCTAAGGAAGTTTTCACTTCAAAAAAACTTTTTTCCCACGTTCGTTGTGAATTTCGTAGACATTACAAAAAAAAAATAGGTATAAATGATAGAGAACACTCTGCACTCAAGGGTTGTAAGGTCAGTTGTCAGTCAAATCGCTTATCCATAGGCCGCTAAAGACCGAGGTCGTCTGTGAAAACGGCCTTGGATATTGAAAAGGTATCAAGTCAAGGCCGTCTGTGCGGGGTTTAGTTTCACTAAAATCTCGGCTCAGATGTACGAAAAGGCCCGCCGTTTTTTTTTGCAACCAAAATCACATTGTTGTTTACTAAATTAACAAAATAGATAAAATCGGGTTTCGGATGGCACTTGAACGAGCGTATTTATTTTATAAAAAGTTGGATCACCTTTTTTTATAAAAAAAATAAGCATGTGTCTTCAAGGGAAGGTAGTTACTACTGATGCTTCCTTCTCAACCAAAATCTCTAACACCAAACACCGATATGACTTTCATAAAACTTACTCGTCTGAATGGCTTGCACAGCTCTTCAGCAAGCAGATGATGTATCTTTGCATCTGTGAGATCCTTTTTCGAGGGGTTATACTCCAACTCTTGCATGTCTATATTCCATGAAGAGTCTAGTTGGCTGGAACTGTCAAATCAAGCTAAGATCACAAAAGATTTCATGGCACTGTTAGTAACAATCATAGAGAAATCTTACCTTCCGTTGAAGTTAGTGCTGGTGTAGTTTTTGAAGATGGCCGACATGGATTCTGCCCCTGATATATTGCCTATGGTGGACGCGTTCCTTTGCATGTACTCTATAGCGTCTTTCATCGCTAACTTTGAGTATGTCTCCAATATTTTTGGTTCTTGACCCTGGAATAACAAAAGTGTTGTATAGGTACATACCGTTTTAAAGGACGGTAAGACAAGGATATGAACATTAGTCTCAAAAAAGTTTACATAGTGATTATACGCGATAAGATCTCCCATTGTATTTTGTTTAAATATTTAGTTTTATTAGTACTATAATCTAATCAAATTAATATTAAAATTAATAACTTTTTTATTAGCCTATTTGACTATAAAATTAAATAATTTCAAAAAACAGTCTCATTTGATTTTTATTAAGGTTGTCTGGAAAAGATCGTTTCTTTTCGATATGACCACCCACTGTATTTTTTTTTTGGTTATTCAGTTTTATCTATACGGTGTACAATTAATTATGTTCATTGACTCATTTTTACGTAACAGTAGCTATCACTTACTATAATAGAGCATTGACAGAAAACTAATGATTTAAGAGTTTTGTTCCTTCTTAATTTCTTTTTAATACTTGATAGATGTACTTACCTGATAATTTCTAAGTAGAAACGGTCTTATAAACCGATTGTCGAATCTCTTGAACTTGTCTCTTATATGGTGGTTACCGTGTTTACCTAAAATATCTTCTATACCCGCCATCAAATGGTCCATACACTGAAAAATTATACACATAAACATACGCTCTATAGTTTTGAAATACATTTCAAAGAGCTCAGCTAAAAACTTGACACGAGTGTTACAAACTTATAATGCAGAACAGCGAAGTAAAATCCTTT
This sequence comes from Venusia cambrica, assembly GCA_951394065.1. Classification (NCBI taxonomy): domain Eukaryota; kingdom Metazoa; phylum Arthropoda; class Insecta; order Lepidoptera; family Geometridae; genus Venusia; species Venusia cambrica. Next base: position 10,277,462 of record OX596040.1, read on the forward strand.
GATGGTTTTAAAAGATTTTAAAGATAAAATTTATTTATTCATAGAAAGCTACAGCTGGTACATATTTATATAAGTATAAGTATTGTATAGTAAAGTAGTAAGGAAGTTCTTGTCCCCTACACTAGGACTAAAGCCTGTATTGTAGGGTCACAAGGACTGGCATGGGTCCTTTTACGTTATTAGTTTTATTATGTATGTATAAACTAGTGATAGGGGCAGAGTTGTACCCTAGGTATTTCTGTTCCTCATACTAGGACAAAGAGCCTGTATTATGAGGTTACAAATATGTTAGTTGCTCTTGGTTCTATTACCTTTATCTAATGATCTAAATTTATACATATTTCCACAAAATTAAAAACACAGAGAATATAGATTTTGCCGATGTAAAGTGAGTGTTTGTGTGTTTTGTATTTTGCGGTGAATAGTGTTGAAGTGCTAAATGCGTGAGTTTGGGCATGAGTGTAAGAATGTGTCGTATATTGAATGAATGTTGAATGTGTGAAAGTTGAGTGTGTGTGTGTGTGTTATTCAATAACTTGTAACATGTTTTCAGTATCAACATAATTAAAGTTTAATTGAGTGTCGCTAATGTTTCATCTTTGCTGATTCTATTATATAACCATGGTCCTATTGTATCTAATGACTGTCGTTCGAAATGTGTCTTTGTATGGGTGTTAGTAGTGGTGAAAATTATATCTTTCTGAGTTGAGTTTTTAGTTTATCTAGAATTATTTAATCTACGAGAGAGTGTTGTTAGTTAACATCATCATCATCATCACGAGCTGTAGACCACAGCAGGACATGAGCTTCGCCCCTTAGGGCATTTATTTTTGCAGGTTGTGATACTAGGATTCACTATAATCGCCGCTCTTGGCAGGTGAATTGAAGTTTTTTTTTATCTGAGTGTTGAATGTACGCGTAAATTAGTATAGTGTTCACATTTTTGAAGCTATAATGTTGCTATTTGTGAAAATCTGTAATATCTATTTCTGTTATGTTTATTAGTGACATTATTACCAGCTGTAGGTTTTCCGAATTAGATAAATAAAATAACTAAGTCCTCGGGTTGATATTGCTGCCCATGCCGGAGCCCTTAGTCGCGTCTTACAACATCCACGGGATAGGGAGGAGCTTATATTCTTACCACGGTAAAGATACGGATAAGTTGGGGCAAAGTCTGACTAATAAAAACATGAGAGTGCAGTTCAGCTTCGTGGACTTCTTGCTTCGTAGTTCTAGAGGTAGAAAAATCAGGTGAGATACAGGCCAAGCACTTACTCGTCGTAAAAAAAAACGTAAAAAAAAAAGAGGACGATCCTCAGAAAAACAAAAACAGAATGGAGCGTCTCCTCGTCGTAAAATAAACAAAAGAAAAAATACGATCCTCGGAAAAACAAAAACTGAACGGAACGTACCCTCTCATGAATTCTTTCATTCATTGTAGGTTTCCTTTTCTCAGCAGTCTTTACATTCAGTATCTTCACCAGAGGCTTTATCGTGATACCCTGGATGAACACGGTGAAGTAGATAACCGCGATCGTCGTCGTGACAAACATCGGTTGTAATTTTACTATCGCTGGGTCGATCAGTAGCACCAACGCGAAGGCTACTGCGCCTCGCAGACCTGAACGTGGAAGTATCATTTAAATTACTTGCATTAAAAGAAAAAACGATGCCATGCTTAAATGGAACTGGGCTGGTCATGTCTGTCGCACGTCAACTCTACGATGGGCGAGGGTGGTCACCGAGTGGCACCCAAACCCGACCAGGGACGCTACCGCCGAGGGCGAAGCCGATCTCCATTGATGGCTTTAAATTAGCTTCATGAGAACTAGAAACGATTTTTACCGTCAAATGTACTGAACGGATAGGTTTCATAACATGTGTACACTTTTGAGATGGGAAACGCCATTTCGGATATGACACATACCTAAATCGGTAAAAATCGTTTCTAGTTCTCATGGAGCTAATTAAAGCCATCAATGGAGATCGGCTTCGCCGTCGGCGGTAGCGTCCCAGAAGGCGTTGCGGCAGACCTAAGCGTAGATGGCGTGATGAGCTAGATAAATTTCTTGAAGACTGGAGGAATGATGCCCAAGATCGGGAAGTCTGGAGGGAGTGGGGGGAGGCCTTTGCCCAGCAGTGGGACACTGACGGCTTAATATAATAATATAAATAATAATAAAAGAAAAAACGATAATAATTTGACAAATATTTCGACATGTGTGACGAGTAGGTAAGGGCATCGTACACCGATTGCTTTTAAATGAATTTCCAGGAATTGAAAAATACATTTTCCCAAAACTTGTTGTCATCGCTGGAGATTGGCTGGCTGATTTCTCTTTTTAGGTAATAAAATCTAAATTACATTTAGTTTAAATAAATAAATGTATACAGGACGTTAATTTCACACAGAGCCATCTAGATTACGGATATAATTTAAAAAAAAAAACGTAAATATTAACTAAAGTAACTACTCAATGTTATGCTGATCCCATTTACTAAGATAAGATGATGATGTATAACTGAATAAAACCCAACCATTTTCTACATCTCTTTTATATCTCAATTGTATTAAAAAGTACCCAAGTGAACTAAAGCAATATAATAATGCGAATGTAAAAATAACGAGTTTAAGCTTCAAAAAAAATTTACGCACTTATTCGCAACGAACGAAATATCACCAAATGTAACTTTTGATTGAATTCCAACGTCTATGATAGTGCTGGTTCAGCTTCGATAAAATTCGGACCTTTTAAGTAACTTCCATTGAATGTCACAAACAAACGGACTGCTATTGAATCATTCGTATGGAGATCGAACAAAACGGTTGAAGCCAAGATACAATGTTTAGCATAATGTCATTGAAGGGTCAGACTAGTTTTGAACTTGCGAAGAACCAAGAAATGCGTATCAGCTTGAAGATGTCTGCAAAAGTATTGCTGAATGTTAACGGAACATTACAGTACGAATAAACTTTGCAGAGTATATAACGTAGAGGGATGAGATCTGACTGCGCACTTCATATTGAAAATTCAATAATAATAAATAAATATTACAGGATATTAATTTTACACTGGGCCATCTAGCCCCAAACTAAGCATAGCTTGTAATATGGGAAATAGATTACGGATAGAATACCTAAATACTTTTTCTAAATACATACGTACTATGATACAACACCCAAACACAGAACAAACATCTTTATTAATCACACAAATGTTTGTCCTGGATGGGAATCGAACCCAAAGCCTACAGCGCAGAAGGCAGAGCTACTGAGCTATGAGGCTTGTTAAAAAATGCAAGTGATCTTGTATATTTTTTAAGTAAAAAAAAACAAACAACATTAATAAGTTAACAGTGGTGTCTATAATTTTTGTACTCTATTATGACCATATTCATTAATACATACCTACGTATAGGTATTCAGGTTGAAACTAGGTTCTACGACAATAGCGCGCGTGGCCTATACCTTTAATATCAGGGTTACCGAATCAAGGTCAATGTTTTTATGATGCGAATAGGGTCAAATAATTCGTAGCTATTATTTGTAGCATCATAGCGCTACGGCGTAGCAGCACAGATCGCATAATACCATATAATACACACAATGTCTAGGGATATTTTGTACTGACATGATTTATGAAAATTTTAAAATATTTTTCTATTACTTACTAATTTAATAAAAAAACCGAGTGACAGCAGGATTCTGTCATTGTTTTTTTAAAAGCGTTACTTACATTTCACAAATGGCACTTAATCAGGAACCAAGAAAAATAGAGTCGAAATGTATAAAACTAAAACATTTTATTTGATTTAATAAAACTTGCGATGGTAAATTTGTTTGTAGAAATAATTTTACGAACATCTCAATCGGATAAATATGAGGGTATTCATACAATATCCTGAGACACTGCTGATGTGTGTAGTTATTGTATTTGCAGCCCAACCCATTTATTACCAGGCTTTACCTACTGGTAGCGATAGATTTTTTTTATACATTTTTCTACTATAATGAACTTTGGTGGATATTGCATTAAGTTATTAACTTATTGACTTTCTATAGATATATTGATATTGATATTATATTGAAAGTCCGTTATGTTCGAATCACAGCAATCATACAAGCCTCATAGCTCAGTTGGTAGTAACTCTGCCTTCAGCACTGTAGGCTGTGGGTTCGATTCCCACCCAGGACAAACATTTGTGTGATGAATACAGATGTTTGTGTTGTGTTTGGGTTTTGTATCATGTACAAGCTATGCTTAGTTTGGGGCTACATGGCGCTGTGTAAAAATTAATGTCCTGTAATATTTATTTATTTATTTATATAATGTTTTTTTTAGATCGAGAACTTTTCCCAGTCTCCAATATACTATATATATTATACTATGGTTCACAATCCGTTTGAATGAGGCACGTCAATTAAAACTTGAAATAAGCATGTATCTCACCTCCATAAGACATAACGAACTTCTCAACTCTATTTAATTTATGCAGACGGAACTTATTCGCTACAGCGCTTAATATGTACACTCCTGTAACAAATACATAAACATGAAGCGTGTAAAGTTATAAACATAAAACATATTCATATAAATATCAGTTATTACATGATTACAGCATTGTTCGTAGGAAACAATATAAATACCAGATTATTGTTTAAATCTTTATTAAAAAAAAAACAAAAATCTTAGGATAATTTTTTTATACAACTTTTAATCTCTTGCCTATAACAAAGCCTTATTGCGTGGGTCACATCCACAAAGGACATGACTTGCGCGGCACTGAATTGCGCCCGTCACCTTGAGGCATAAAGGTGCCTCGCTTGCCCGCAATTTCACCGGGAACCATACCCTTCAAACCGGAATACAGCAATGCTGCTTGGCGGCCGAAATAGGTACGGTGGTAGGACTTCCCCGGTCGAGCCATATCACAAAGACTCCTCTTAACAAGTTTCTTATACTTATTTGTTGATACTTTATTGCGCACACACATAGAAATCATTAAATTAATAAGTAGTGCAAAGGCCAGCTAAACCCTTAACTTTTCTTACAGCAAACCTTCTTTGGATTAACATTGGTATTTAATGATAAAACGAAGTAATTAGTCATCTTCTGTGCATGATCATTCCATAGAACACCTCATATTTGTCTGTGCAAGTTACATTACAAAAAATAAATAAATAAACTTACGACCTTTTCCCATTCATAAATTATTTGACTATTAATGGATTATTTGATTCACAAATAATATACAGAAGTAAAATGCATTAAGAAATGTTCTTACCTATAATCCTAAACACCGAACAGAACAGGATGGTCAGCAGAACGAACCACGTGTTCCAATCGTGGTTGTTATTCACCGTGGCCACCCCCAGGAACATGAATATGATGGTCTCGGAGGACGAGGACAGCATCTTCATGGTGTACTTTATGGTGGTGTGAGACTTGTGCGAGATGTTTGCTTCTACGTAGTTCTTCATTGTTATGCCGCAAAAAGTTATCCTGGAACAAATACTTCCTACTGATCTGACCGTGCAAAAGTATGTATGAGGGTGTGAGGAGGTGTGTGTGATGGTGTATGTATGTATGCGTTTGTGGGTGTGTGTGTGATGTTGTGTGTTTTTAGCTTTTATCTCCGTAGATACGTGGTAACTAACATTCACACAGTTCTGTTTAGTTAGCTACGGAGCTGCTTAGCTGATTTTGATGATATTTGGAATGTAGATAAATAAATAAATAAATATTACAGGACATTAATTTTACTAGCCCCAAGCTAAGCATAGCTATATAATTGTAATATGGGAACTAGATTACCGATAGATATACATAAATATTTTTTGTATATACTTACATACGTACTATATAATATTACAACACTCAAACACCATGAATATAGAACAAACATCTATATTCATCACACAAATGTTTGTCCTGGGTGGGATTCGAACCCACAGCCTACAGCGCAGAAGGCAGAGCTACTACCAACTGAGCTTATGAGGCTTGATAGCTTAGGTTCTGGTATAACACAGGGTAATTAAATTTAAAAAAAGGCTAAAATGTCTCTGTTTGTTTATTTGTTACCTTTTCACGACTAAACTACTTTCATCCCACGCAGGCAAAGCCGTGGGCAAAAACTAGTATGTTTAGACTAGCTCACCCGCCTACTCGCAAAAGTTATTTATACTCGTGCCATCCATATCGATTTTATATATCCAGTTGCAAAGTATGATTGGCGTAAGGCATTTAAAGTTTTATAATGTCATTACTATTTTCTTTTGTCAACCTTTATACTACATAATGTAATATGTATGTATAATTTATTAAAAAATATTACTGATAATGATTCTAAATAGTCCTTGAATTCTGATTCCGGTCCATCATTACAATAATAAATGTATATACAATGTATGTATGTATGTATGTATGCATGCCAAATAAATAAATTTCAACAAAAAAAAACATTCAGCAGGAGAAGGGAAGTAGTGTGATCCTGAGTATAAACTAACTCCGTTACTGCGATCTTCAATCACCGCCTGCCAAGCGTGGAGGTTATGCCTACAAAATCTTTTATATTTTTAATACTGTTGTAATGTGACAAGACGGTACTTTAAATAGTTAACTTAACTAGCAATTGCATTGCAACGCATTGGGTTACTTAATGATACTATACTAACATTACATTGGTGAAAGTTTTTTTAAATCGGTCTAGTAGTTGTTGTGTCTATTCAATACAAACAAAAATACAAATATATTCTCTTAAAATATGATTAGTGTAGATTAGACTAAACAACAATCATGCTAAAATATAAAACAGATTATGTTAGCAAAAATATAATTTATTCAAATTGTATTTTAGTTAGATGTATGATCATAATATCAGCCGAGCTGTTCATTACATTTCTTTTTAATGACTTCGGTTTCTGATGATTTCCAGCAAGGGAGCTTGAAAAGCCCTAATATGGTTAGCTGGATTACTTTATTAAATCATGATTTAACCGCCTCTGTAGTCTAGTCGTGTTGGCGGACAAATAGATTACAGAGGCGGTTAAAATCATAAAATCATAGAGACAAGGTCAGATCCAGAGGTCCCGGGTTCGATCTCCAGGAGTACAATATTGTGCTTAGTTTGGTTGGTGGTAGGACTTTGTTTAAGTCCGCCTGGCTAGCTAACACCATCATGCCTAATTCTATCGCCATAACAACAACTCTTAAATTGTTGTGTTACGACATTCAGAGGTAAAAAAGCCAGTTCCTCAGACAGTTGAGGATTCCGGGTGATCTGCGCTTCCACCTTTGGCCTTATCATAACTTGAAAAATCTGGTGAAAGCAAAAAATTTGCCCGTCAACAGTAAAACAAAATGATGCATGAGTTATAATAAAAATTGAAAAATAAAAAAGAAAGGAAAGTAGGTAGCACCAGATATAATGATGATCTAATGAGGTTGAACCTCTTAAGCACTATATTTCCATGAATAATAAAATCAAAATAGTATTCCATTTAATCGCCAGCTCAATTGATACTATTTTCAGGTAAAAATATTGTAACTACTGTAACAAGAATAAGTCAACTGAAATTCGTTCCAAGCGGAGTCGTTTTAACGAGAAAATGTTCAGCCACGAAGCATCGGAAATAAAGTTCGCTCCGATTAAATAAATACCGAGAAGACTTCATTGCTCCAATTCTCGACGTAAAACGATTTAAAACACTACCGCTGTTGGTAAAGCAACACACAAGCCCTGTCCCCGTTATTTATCGTATTTCTGTAGCTTCGTTTGCATTCTATTCATAGGTTCAATCAGCAGTATTCGCTCCATTGCATTCTCTCGGATAGATGTATGCATATTCATTTAGTAAAAATCACGGGGAGCACAATCACATTTTGTTGAATAGAATCATTTACTGTTTAATAATGTAGTTATAGCTATTTTAGATGAGTTTCGTTTTGTACAATGACATATTGATTTGCAATCTTAGATTATGTGCACCATCAAACTTGTGCTATTCTCTCCATCCCAAAGTTGTCTGGAAGAGTCATTTTCAAGTGATAAGACCGCCCGTTTAACTTTTTTTAAATGTTCAATTGACCTGTCTTATTTTTGTGTACACTAAAGAGTTTTCATTATTTACATTTATTTATAACATTGGCGAGCATAATAATAAGTTATTTAAAAAAATGGTACCGACTTCCCCACTAAAACTTTTAAAAGGTAAGACATATAAGCCGAATTTCCAAGCAAAACAACATGTTTATGTTATTTATATGGCACCGCCGAATTAGTTCCCATTATCCTGTTTTTTTATTTCAAAGCGAAACTACTGGATCGATTTTGATAAAAAAAAATATGGGACCAATCTTGAACCAATCAATCATGTCCTTTCAAACGAAAAAAAACATTGTATAAACTAATTTAGAACTTCCTCCTTTTTTTAAGTCGGTTATAAAGCAACGTCAACAGCTCATCAGTTACCGTCTACTGTTGATATGACTGGAGGATTTTGCTTTGGCCATAATTACCACCCTGATTTGATTCCAAACGTTCCCGTCGTTGGAGATATTGACCGTTGTAGGAGGTTAGACCTGTTTTTGCAAGCTTTGCAAGAAACTGGACAGTCAGGTTGGACTGGATTTTTTATCTGAACTCAAATTTAAAAACAAATTTGCCAGTTCACAAATCATGACCAGATAAAACATGGAAGGTATTATACCAACGCGACTAAAAAAGCTATTAATTGGTATTCAGGCCTAAAGGGTGTTAGATCAACCGTAGCTCGATTTACTCACTTTATATATCGTACCTACGCCGAAAAATATGCCACAAACAACGAACAAACAGAGCATATGCCTTATACAACAAATAAACAGCATATAAGCAATAAATATCAAACAATCAGAACATATGCCATTAAAAAACAAACAAACGGTAAATATCCTATAAAAACAAATAAACGGAAAATGGTACGCATCATTACAAAATACACTATACAAACATTATGGTATACCATTCAATCTATTCACCACGATTCGTATAAGTGAATGAGTATTACCAACACACTTTATAAGTGTTTACAGTGTTAAATAAATAATACAGGTCAGTTATATCACACAGCGGCATCTAGTCCCAAACTAAGCAAAGTTTATAATGTGGGGCTTGGATTACGGATAAATATATATTACAGGACTTTAATTTCACACAGCGGCGTCTAGCCCCAAACTTAGCATAGCTTGTAATATGGGAACTAGATTACGGATATAATACTAGATTACAAAAAAAAGTATTTACTATACGTACTATATGATACGGCAGGTCGTAGGTTCGATTCTCACCTAGGAAAAACATTTTTGTGATGAATAGAGACGTTTGTTCTGTGTTAGGGTATTGTATCATATTGTACGAATGTATTTACAAAAAAAAGTATTGAAGTAAGTATTCTATCCGTAATCTAGTTTTCATATTACAAGCTATGCTTCGTTTTGGGCTAGATGGCGCTGTGTGAAATTAACGTCCTGTAATATTTATTGATTTATAGAATGATATACTCACGCCAGAATCCCGCTCATATGGAACATTTCAGCATTCAAATACGCGAGATACGCCATCACGAATATGAAGATCGGCTCAATGACGCGCACTTCGTTCGTGAACCTCGTCACCAGGCCGGTGGCGAAGCCCCATATGCACCCGATGCAGGTCCCACCCAGCGCTACCACAAGAAACGACGCCAGACCGGCTAGGAAGTCCGTGTATATGAGATTGGAGGCACCCATCTCTCTGTGGGGGAAAATATCATTTTGAAGCGTATCAAAAACGATATAGAAAACAGAAAATTGATCAGCTATTATTTAATTGCTCTTCATTGTAGCGAAATAGTTCAAATTTCGTTCAAAATTGTTCTACTCTCATACTCCATCTTAGGGCTTTTTTTTTATTGGTGGTCAAACGGTTGACTATCTTTGACCAATAAAAAAAAAAAAGTTCAAAACATTTTGTAACGCAAGTGAACGTCTGCGTCATTAGAAGTCATTTATTAGCTGATTCTAAGTTTATTAAGGGCCTTAGTGCAAATTACAACAAATTTCAAGTTTGGGTTGGCCGGTTAAGAATGTTAGTCGGAAGGACGATCTAGAGACAATGGTTCTATCAGTTATGCTGGAACCTATAACTTACGTGTAAGCCTCGAACATGTGATAGAGAACCACAGTGACCGCGTCATTGAGCAGGGACTCCCCGAACACCACGATGTACAGTATCTCATCCACGTGGATCTCTTCAAACACTGCCAGCACCGCCACCGGGTCCACGGCAGAGATCAGTGCGCTGAACAGCAGCATGTCCAACAGAGGTGTAGTGCAACCGAACATGCCCGTCTGCCCACAGGCCCAGAGCGATGCACCTAGGGAACAATAAACTACTATAGCTCCACTAGCCGACCCTACATACACACTTAGTTCAACAGCCCGCCGTATTTATCCACTGGTATGGGTCACCTCCTAGAGTATCCACTCTATCTCATTTTTGATGTACAAAAAGTGATCGATTTTAAAGATCCACTTTAAAAAAAACATAAAAATTTTTAGTTTATTTCATCGGAAATTAAACAAATTAAAAAAATAACCTAAAGACTAATAAAACTTTTATTCTATATCTTATTAATTGTTCCACCCAAAAATTGTCTTGAAGAGACGAAGAGATAAGACATTCCATTGTAATAATGGTTTTTATTATTCTCCATGTGTTCATGTGTTATATTTGTGAACAGTAGAGAGTTTGTGTCCCAGTGATATGTAAAATTGCAAAAGCCTCCTCTTTATATTAAAGTTCTGACCTTATAGCCGACTGTAAGTTGTTAGCTGCCTTTTTACATAAGCTTGTGCACATACACAATGCTCTGTGCATATTTTTTTTTGATGATTCTGTAGACCTCCATTGACATTTTGTACACAGAAATGATACGGCACTTGATTACTACAAATATAACTGTCTGGTCTGGTTGTGTCCCCTCTACCTCAGCTTGTGCAGCCAAATAATAACCATGGAAGGAAAAACAGACATCATCATAAAATTAGTCTTAAGCTACTCACCACAGCGATGAAGGAGCTGTATTTGAATTGGTGTTTGAATAGAGGGAACCAATTTGGAATGTTGGTAAACATCTTGGGATCCAATTTAGGTGAAGTGCCAGACACTAGTCTCGTAGCTGTGTCCATTAATACTATCCAGACAATTCTACGCCGGACAGTAACTAATTTAAGATCGATTTCCGTTTATATGGAGTTGTGTTAGTTAACTTAATCGTACATCTCTAGGGGTACTGGGTCGGATAACCTCCTCGCGGTGTACCCTGGGTGCCGTCGATCACTTCCCACTTGTGGGGACTTATCGACGGCAGCGAATAATCCGACGTGAGGGTGTCCTCCGCGTGTCCCTATGAAGTTAGCATAGGGCACAGTGGATGGACAGGCGGACTTCCGCGGGGCGGGGAGTCCCAGTGAGGCACTCAGCGGACCTTCGGGTCGTGGGATGGCCGGCCTTCAAGGCTGGCGGCGCGGCAGGGAGGGTCAATTCAGCCACCCTGTCGGGCAGTGGGATCAGATGGGGGTCTGGGGGCCGGGAACGTAGGGGCGTTCAACCGGCTTCCAAAGCACAGACCCTCATCCCAGTCGCATGGCGGGAACAGCCTGGCAACCCAGCTGTTCCCGCCATCCCCCCCAGTCACACTGGGGGGGCTGTGGGGCCCCTGTAAAGGGGCAATCGCCGGTGGTGTTGTGGTAGTTAAGGCTAAGGCCGGTTTCCCACGACACCACCACACGGCGAAAGCGGGTCACTGCGGAGTTTAGTGGGTATTACCTGTCGCTAGGACGGGTTGAGTTCCACACACGGCCTCGTCCCCAACGAGGCTATGGTGCCTAAACGCATTCTCCGCATAAAAAAAAACGTACATCTCTAGCGACAATATACGTGACTTATAGAAGTAGGGTCTGATACCTGATACAGCTGTAAGAAGTTAGATATATATTGAGGAACGTGATACTCCACGGGGGGGGGGGGGGGCTATTTTCACTTGCTGCTCTGTTCAACTAAATGAATAAAAAAAAACTTACAGAATATTCGACCTTATCTCAACTTGTAACCAGGTGAGATGAAGGCCAAGCGCTTCCCCGTCATACAATAAAAAAAAAAAAAAAAACTCGTTTACGTCCGTGTATTGCAAGTTAGAGTTCCTTTTAATGAATTCAAAAATGTTATTTAGTTTTAAAAAAATTATAGAACTCACCTATTGTTAACGTATTGAACACTGTCCCCACGACAGCAAACAGTAAGATTGTCCCAAGGTGGTCGAAGAACAATCTGTTCGGCATGAAGTACCCTGCGTCCAGGATTATAGGCGGTAGCATGTAAAGGAAAAATGTGTCGGGGGTAAGCGGCTGGACATGCACGCTGTGAGTGCTAAGGAGTAGAGCCCCTATGAGGACCCCCACGAAGATGAGCAGGCAGGACTCTGGGAACATCTTCGATAACTTCGGCGTCATGTGGAAACCTGCAAAGATATATAACCTCATGTTTCAAAATTTTAAGCTGTGAAAAAGGAACCTCTTTTTATTTTACGCTTTGACACTGTCATATTTTAAGAAGGTCTAAAGATGGAAAAAAGATATTGATATCGTAGTAAATAATTTCGGTAAAAATTGAAAAAATATTATGCTTTTTGTTTTCAAAATTTTCATGTAACACTTTAATGTAGCTCAAGATTTTGTTTCACCAAAGGGTGTTATGCATATGGTGAGTGTACAGTGTGAGGATGTGTCAAGTTAGAGAGCCGTTACATACCAGGTCTTACACAGCAATGTCTGAAATATTTGGACCCATACCTTTCAATAATGTCTTGTATCGAAATCCTAACAATAAAGATCAACTGACTACTGGAGAAACAGAATCAGATTTAAAATCGATATTGAAGAACAACTCTATTTTGGTAAACGACGCCCCATTGGTGACGTGTGAAAACTTCCACGGTTTGAATAAGTTCTTGAGCTACAAGTCGTTGGTTCGTTCAACGAGCACAATATTCTGTGATTTAGATGAAATAGCAAACAGACACTCTTTTCATTGTCTAACAGATGTAGGCACGTCAAAAAGTCATGTTTTAAAGGTAAGGAAACAGCACCGCAAATCACACGTAAATGAGTATGGATTCAAAGGAAAGGCTTGCGCCATCATCCAAGAATGTGCCACGCAAATTCACCCAAAGTTACTAGTTAAAGACAGCATGGAAGTCAATTCAAGGAAGGTTAAGAGAAGCTTCGCACAAAATAACAATCTTTCATCTGAAATCTTTCTGAGAGACCCTATGAACTACGGAAAACATAAGAATCATTATTATAATATCGATATCACAAACAACCATAAAAAATTCTGGTCATATGCAAAGTTTCGCTCAGAGTATACTAAGCCAGACGAAAAGAAAACTAAAAAGAAGGAACGAGGAAAACGTACAGAAGACCCCTGTCCTTGTCAACTGTTCTCTTATGCTTGTCCTTGTTCTGACGAAAAGTCTCTGACTGAACTGGCAAAGAGTAACAGGTGTTTGACGGTAATTGATCAAAATACTAGCACTGCTAAAGTGATCAGGTGCAGGGATAATAAACATGAAGTTAGAGAAGATAAAAATACCGGGATGAGTTTTACTGCAAAAGGTAAAGCTGCAAACCCTCCAAAAGAACCTGTTATTGATCTTGACATTAAACATGATATTCCAGTTCTTATTGATAACAACCTTTCATGCAAATACTCTCCAAGACGTAAATATAAGCCCAAAAAAAGGACCCATAAAGTTGTTTGCCCAAACTGTAAAGCAAAGGTTGAAGTTCTAAGCACTACTGAAGAAGAAGATTTTCTTAAATCGGAAGATTCATATCGTAGCAAAGAATCAAAACATTATAACCCTACCGCTTATAACTGTTCTACGTCTCCTGCTAATTATAACAATGTTGTCTCCCCGAAAGGTAATAGATCCAAAATTGACGATGGAGATGTGTGCGTCCACGATCCGCGTTGTGAGTTAGTCCCAGTTTGCCAGATACTACCCTCTGATATGTGCAACAACTCTAATAGCAGTAAGAAGCCTACAAGCACCTCACCCGTAAAAGCCAGTCCACGGGTCATACGAATCACTAAGGCATGTCGCCACCACCCACCGTGTACTGTGGTGCCTTCGTGTCAAAGAGCAAACGTTTTACGCAATAACTGCGAATTCATCCCTCCGTGCTTGCATCGTCCTCGTTGCGTTAATTTGCCCCTGTGTGTGCCGTTTTCTAAAAGCATTAATTACGACGAGCTCTGTAAGCATGAGGCGGAATGCAGCCACTCCCCCCGCTGCAAATACCTCGCAGCGAGTCAACACGAGTCTATGGAGAACCTCACAAACCGACACTACAACATGGTCACTCAGGTGCAAAACGCTTGCGAATTTATCAATGAACACCGAGCGTGGCCTTATACAGTACAACCCAGATCAAAAATGACTCGAAATCGTATGTCAAACATTTGTCCAGTTCTGGTTTCCAGCCCGTGCGGCTCGTGCCTATCGAATAAATCCTGTCAGTTCGACTGTTCAGAATGTGGGATCATCACGACTGTACCCAAAGAGAGTGTGAGCACGGACGCTATCGTTTTCATTAGAGACGTCGGCTGTCAGTTCCACGAGAAAATGTATTCACCAAAAGATTCAATGGTCCGGTCTAGAACATCAAGTGCATTCGATTTAGGCAACATCAATACCGGAAACTATTATTCAGCTATGCACACGATGAGGTGTGAGGATAAGTCGACGAATGCTAAATCCAAAGTGGAATCTACGTCAACCGATTCAGTAATGTCGAGGGAGATCGATTTACAAAATCCGACCACCGAACGTTACTTTTCTAAAAACCAATGCACAGGTTTCAACCCGAATCAGCGATATGTGACAGCAATAATGCAATCAGATAAATGTCCTTCCTTTATATCTCAGCGGCTTAAGGATGGAAAATCGGATGTACCTCGATATAGAGGCAGTACATTCCCAGTCAAGTCTCGGAGAAGCTTTTTGAAAGGAAAGTACAGAAAGATATTTTCTGCTAAGCGAGGAAGAAGATCTAAAACTAGTAGCCTCGTTTTGACTACTTCTAAGAAGTCTAAAATCGTGGCGTAAGTGATAGAGCATTTTGGATCTGTATACTTTTCGTTCTTTATATGTTTAATTTTTTTTATGTAATGATTGCATTGTTTTCCCCGAATTATGACGAATACATAAATAAAGGTAATGGTCGGTGAAAAATATATTTCTATAGGTCCGAGAACTGCAAAGTTTCCTTGAAAGTGGGTGGGTCAGTGCTGGATATTTGCTCAATAGAGCTTTCAGGGAATTGAAGCTGAACCTACTGGGTAAATACATGTGCCAGAACTGGATAATTCAATCAAAGTGGATTAAGTTACTATCAAAAACGGATTATTTGGTATATTTTCTCGTATCAAAACTTTAATATCCACTGTTTTATATATCCATCGGTAGTTAAAGGAGGTTCAGTCTCATATATACTTGAAGTTTGATTTGATGTTTTTTTTTTTTTACAGGACATTAATTTCACACAACGCCATCTGGCCTCAAACTAAGCATAGCTTTCTAATATGGGATCTAGATTACGGAAATATTACTAATATTCTTCTTTTTTCTTTTTATGATGAAGTAGTGTGATATGACGTTTCTCAGTTCCTTAAAAAAACCCTGAATAAGTCGGTACCTATTCAGTATTTTATGTTTCGTTGTACAAATTTAATTTGCTTATTACCTACTGTGTAAATAGCTTCACGCATAACTACTTTTACACGTTATTACATTGGACGAAACCTAATAACTTATTCCTTTGTGAATATTTCATTCGATATTTGTAAGTATTTATTAATTGCTTATTTTCACAAGAACAAACAAGGTTGAACTAGTTCGATAAGTTGAATAAAACATGTACCTACTTGTGGCCCTACAGTAGGACAAATAATAAAACTACGAGGAATATCCAACGCAACGTTAACGTATTTCTGCCATCCATTACACCCACATTAATCGTAATTTAATTTAAATATATAAAATCAGAAATAAAGAAAGAAAAGAAATCAAAATACCAGCCAGTTATATTACCAGTATCACCACTGGCTTCATCAAGTTCCATTCTGCACAACTTATTGATCAGTTCAGTTGATCTGACACAACCAGTTGATTAAATTGAAACAAAAGGCTTCATCGAGTCACATTCCGTACAACAAGTTGTTCCGTTCAGTTGGTCCAAGTGGAATTACTAATTGTGATCATTCAGCCATAGCAGCTAGCAAAATCCAGTGATTCCGTTCCTTCTAGACCACTAGGTTAATCACACATCCCATAAATGAAAAAGTGCTACGATCACGATTAAATCGCTTAATAAAACTGATCAACAGAACTACTGGGTAAAGACGAGCTCAATTCCTGTAGTTGATTGTTTGCATACTGGCATAGTAAATTTGTTCTTACAATAACAATATGACCCCAATATTCCTTTTCATACACTGGTGCTTGGATATCAACATTTGAACAGGTCACGTGTACTCTGCGGCTCCATTAAATCGTCGCACTCCATCTATTTCCGTAGCCACGTGCCTGTTGGTAACAGATTCATGGAACTTGCAGTTACCTAATTGCCACACCGCTCAGAAGTTTTGAAAGCTTGTGGAAATGTAATTTTCAATGTATATTCTAGTCCAATTGCATTCCATAAGGCCATGGAATATATAAAAAAAGACTTCTCAATTATGTATCATCGATGACCTAAGCACCCTCATTTAGTGGAATGAATCTGATTATTAAAGTTCAATAAGCATTTAATATTCGACTGCTTAAGGCTTATGTTTTTTGAGACTACCTATGTTGTGTTTGTGTAAATAAAATCCATCATTCACGTGTGATGTAAGGTGTAAATATCTCCGAAAGTATAAGGCACGCAAATTATATTTTTGGCGCACAATTACAACTCGGAACACTCAAATTTTCTATCGTACTTTCATCTTTATTGAATACAACATTTCGCTGAGGCACACGTCGTTTGGTTGTCATCAATTGTGCGAGTGACATGGGCTATATTATAGGTATAGGTATAGCCTATGGGTATAGCAATTAGGTATAGCCTAGGTCGTGTGCACACTGGTCTATATATTTTTTTATTTTTCCCGATGTACGGTCGACCGGACATCTGAACGGTTCCATGGGCAAATAATATCGGCGATATGCCGAAGGATACGCCGACTTAGGAGGAGGGAGGACAATACATTTTTTTTACCTTTTACAACATGGGTGTCAAATCAATAGTGGTGTCATGCTTATTCTCAATATATTTGTGATATATAAATTTTCATAGATTTTTATACTTTTTATGACTTTATTAAATTTAAATGTTAACAGTCAGGTTTTCGTTTTTTCAGCATGCTGTACTAGTTGTATCTGTTGTTAAATATCCTCGCATTATATCAAGGGGTCGCTAACTATAGGCCTCGTGACTAAGTTCACAAGTAGCATCGCGAGCTATGGAGAGAACTATGCTTGGAGTTTCACTACGTGATAAAATCCGAAATGTGGATATCCGTAGAAGAACCAGTCACTGACATAGCCCTCAGAATGAGCAAGCTGAAGTGGCAGTGGGCAGGCCACATAGCTCGCAGAACCAATAGCCGCTGGGGAATATAGGTTCTCGCATGGCAACCGCGATTAAACGCGAAACGGTGTGTAGGAAGACCCCCATTCGATGGACCGACGACATTGTGGCGGTCGCAGGGAGTTCATGTATGAAGGAGGCTCGAGATCTCTTTTTGTGGCGCTGTTTAGGGAAGGCCTATGTTCAGTTTTGGACGTGTGTGGGCTGATATGATGATGATGATATTGGATGGAGATGGAGACATGTTTATATTGATAAACGTACAAGGTAACAAGCTCACCTATCTTTGCCAAACTAGCGAAGAAGATCCACAACCCGATGAGAAAAGGCGTTTCCACCCGATGGAACTCGAACGCGGCTATCACCAGCTTCCTATCTGAGTGAGGCTTCACGGTGGCCGCTGCCTCCGTGGTCTGCTGCTGCTGCAGTTGAGTCGGGGGCTCGCCGGCGGTAGACCGGGCTGGGCCCATGGGCCCGAAGTCCATGCCGGGGTATGTGGAGACGCCATCGACTGTTATGGACGGAGTGGTTTTTGTGGTACTCTGCAAAGAAATTGATTTTTGAAGGTTTCTCATACATCTATTGACCTACGTAGATTTAGAAAACAATTTGTATTCCATTTCATCAACGATTTTGGAGACAACTGAATCGTGTTTTGCTTATGTGGCGGAAAATTTCAAGACATTAGGGACATGCTTATATATCACCGCGATTAACAAGCCTCATAGCTTAGGTGGTAGTAACTCTGCCTTCTGTGCTATAAGTTGTGGGTTCGATTCCCACCCAGGGCAAACATTTGTGTGATGAATATACATGTTTGTTCTGTGTTTGGGTGTTGTATCATATAATACTTATGTATTTACAAAATAAAGGTATTCAAGTATTCTATCCTTAATCTAGTTCCCATATAACAAGCTATGCTTAGTTTGGGGCTAGATGGCGCTGTGTGAAATTAATGTCCTGTCCTGTAAAAGTCTCATATTGCTCATAAGTCGTCCGCATAGCACTGAATAAAGTCGCCATAGCAGTACTACGCCAAGACAACACGCGAAAGAGAGCCATCTCGCGGTTTTCATAGTAGGCCCCCATCAAATTTATTTCGTACAGTGCCATGAAGCCGCAGACTAAACAAAGCCTGTATAATATGACAAGTATATACGATACAAGTATAAATGATAAGCCTTACAGCTCAGTCGGTATATAGTAGCTCTGAATTCTGCGCTATAGGTTGTAGGTTTGATTCCCACCCAGGGCAAACATTTGGGTGATGAATATACATGTTTGTTCTGTGTGTGGGTGCTGTATCATATAGTACTTATGTATTTACAAAAGAAAAGTATCCTATCCGTAATCTATTTCCCATATCTATCCATCTAGTCCCAAACTTAGCAAAACTAGGTTGATGCTAGATGAAGCTAGATGGCGCTGTGTGAAGTTAAAGTCATGAAAAATGATTATTTTCATACGTTAATTTATTAAATTTGTTCCCTAAGTATGTTAAATAGACGCCTGCTTTCATCGAGTATCTTTCTGAAATCCCAAGATTCGTTCCGTAAAGAGACAGCAAGGATAATATAGAGGCTAATAAGGGTAAGGTACTAAAGATCACACATTTGGGCTCATGGCTTGGATACATCAATATAGTTCGTTGCTACGGCATCCGTAGCTGCAGACCATGCGTGTTTACGAAATGGAAATTGGTTTGCGTGATCCACCGTCATATCACGAACCCCCAGGCTGGCGTTCAAATAAAAAAAAACATTAAAAAAACAATACTGATGAAGGTTATACAGGATACAGTGTCAAGTTCATGTCACTTTTCTAAGGAATTATACCCACTACGTCAATTTCCCATGTCGGTTCACGCCGGCCGCTCTCGTGGTAGGTACATAAGTACAAACGTAGGTCCCACGAGTTTATGCTGCTAACATACATAATGCGATTCAATAACGAACTACTCTGATATTTAATAGGTTAATAGTAATAGGTAGTGCATTCACTGGGCAGTTTGCCAGTCCCAGCAGCGACGCGTTATATTGAAATTCAGTTTGTTTTGAGATAAATCAGCGGGTTTCCAATATAACATGTGGCTTTTCGGTTAAAGAGTTACCGAACAAAAGCGGACTGAAAAGTCTGTATTTATATAATTTTCAATTCGGTTTTGTTAGCTTGTATAGGCTATTTTTAGATTTCACCAACTTGCAAACTTCTCACACATAAGTAAGTTCCTTTCTTTGATTTAGCAATTATAGGATTTATATCGTCTTTGGTCCCTCCGAGTTAATATTGAAAGAGAAAAAGAGATCAGATTACCTATGAAATGGCTCATCGCTGACACCATACATGTATCCACCATCTCTGTAAATAGGTATCTAAATAAATAAATAAATATTACAGGACGTTAATTTCACAAAGCGCCATCTAGCCCCAAACTAAGAATAGCTGTAATTTGGGAACGGGATTACGGATAGAATACTTATATACTATTTTTTTTAGTAAATACATATCTACTACACGTATATAATACAACACCCAAACACAGAAAAATCTATATTCATCACACAAATGTTTTTCCTGGGTAGGAATCGAACCAACAACCCACAGCGCAGAAGCCAGAGGTACTACCAACTGAGTTATAAGGATTTTTTAAGTTGAGATGAGTGTATATAGGACCTACCTATATTGTACCTAATGTTCGACGAAACCCTTTGAAGTTTATAGAGCGACATGCCTACCCAACAACTAAATTGATTGTTGGCCTTTAATATCAACTTAATTGGTATTCACATACACACGGTCTCAAATAAGGTTCTCATCTAATAGGCTACCTATTCAGTATGAGAGAAGAGTCCAGAGTGAATTCATTTCCTTTAAACAATTTTCTAAAACCTTTTTCCGATCCGAATTAAATTGGACTTATAAGTAAGGCTTCACCGCTTTAGGGATTAGGTTACCACTGGTTCAGCTTTTGGTGTATTTTAATCTCATTTCTGTTTCGCGTCTTAACATCGCGGAACCAATTGGCGATATTTATTTTTGAGTAAGTAAACAATTAATGAATTGCTATTGGGGCTACTTACCCGTAAGCCTTTGAAAAATTCCTAAAATGTTTTCTTACCTTACTTCTCCATGCCTACAATTTTTGTTCTGATTGAACGACGAGGAAGTTCTTGGCCTTCATCTCACTTGATTTTCAAGAAATGATAAGGCCGGAGTCGGAAGCGCACTTCACCCGGAATCCTCAACAATCTGAGAAACTGGAATCTAACTTAAATCTTACCTTTTAAGTGCCGGAACACAACAAATTTAGAATGTTGTTATAGCGACAGAATTAGGTAAGTAAGGTGGTTGTAGCCTGCCAGGCGGACGTTAACGAAGTCCTACCACCAACCAAACCAAGAACAATATTGTACTCCCTGGGGATCGATCCTGGGACCTCTGAATCTGTCACCGGTGGGCGAACCACAAGACCACAGAGGCGGTTAAAAACTAAGACTAAATAGCCCAACATTTTTCATTTTTCTCTTTCTCATATAGGTACTTCATACATGAAAAGGTTTTACTGAGATTTATCGTGTTATTCACATTCTTATTATTCCTGGACTTTCGACTGGGTTTCAACAATCGTGGTCGCGAGCTAACTGGAACCCAGGCGGCCTTACCTTTAACTTGGTCTTGAACATGGTATATTTGTACCATAGTCTTGGTACAAATCAGAAAAGTTACAGACCACTTAGACACAGGATCACGCAGATTACACTTAGCTATCGCTGGAAAGGCAGAGAGTCGTCATCACAATTAAAAATAGGATTTCTTAATTTCAACCACTGTCCGAAACATCCTCTTGTAAAAGTGCCGCTCACTGGAAATAACTTGAGGGTCATGAAGATCTATCCACTCAGGTCCTGAAACCAGTAGATGCTCAGCGATAGCTGATTTGTAGACTTACTTATACTCCTGTAAGTATAATAAAAAGGTAAATAACACGATGAATACTCGTTTTAAACATTTTAAATGTACTTCACGTTTCATAATTACTGTAGGCACTACAACTACAATTTCTCGGTTTCCTCTTAAACATCTCTGTATCGAGCTACAAATACTATAAGATTTAACATATAAGTAAGCCAGACAGGCATGTCTGCCGCAAGATATTGAAGATCGTTTAGCTGTAAGCACCGCAGAGGCCGTGAATGCGAGACAAAGCTGTGGCCAAGGTCGAGTCCCCTTTAAATTTGCCTCCTCAGGAACGTTAGTTTGACCGCGTTCTAGCATTGCGCCAAAAAGTTTATTTGAAAGTAGATACCAGACAACATTCTATTGTAATATTCAGTGATCGCCTCTGAGGAGTGGTTCGCCAACCGGTGTCAGATCCAGAAGTCCCGGTTCAATCCCCAGGGGAGTACAATGTTGTGCTTGGTTTATGGGTGGTAGAACTTTATTCGAGTCCGCCTGGCTAGCTATAAGTCTACTGCCATCTAACCTAACTCTGTCACATTTTGTTTAAGTCCGCCTGACTAGCTACCACCATCTTACCTAATTCGCCATAGTATCAATTCTTGAAAAAAAAAATTGTGATCCGGCATTTAGAGATAACATGACTTGAAACCAGGTGAGATTAAGGCCACGTGCTTATTGTATAAATGTTATTTTTTATTATTATTAGCCTTAGGTGTCTCACTGCTGGGCAAAGGCCTCTCCCCACTCCTTCCAGACCGTCCTATATAAATGTTATATTATAAAAAAAAAATGATAATCCCGATATGAATAAATCTTGAATTTTAATCTTAAACTAGGCCACTTTTATTCTAAAACATTTTTTATTCGCTTTTTCGTCAAGTCACGGCAGAATATTTTATAAGCAAGGGATTCTACAAGGACTACATCTACTCGTATTCAGATTGTTAATTTATATGGGAACGGTTTTATTTATTCATAGCCATGTCTCAAACGGTAATATTGAGTTCAAAGACGCTCACTCCAATCTTGCATCACCTTTCGAAGGGTGACTCACTCAGAGATACCGACAGTCTTGAAACCGCTTTGATTAATTTTGCTTTATATAAAAACTAGCTACGAATTATTAACAATTCTTAAAATTATTTTCATAAATATAAAAAAATAAACACGTGACCCAAGGGCTGGCTCTTATTTAGGCCAGCGAATTAGCATAGCTATTCAGCGTGGCAATGCAGCCAGTGTCTTGGGCACGCTTCCGTCTGGTACTGGTCTGGAACAGTTGAGTTACCTATAGGCCGTTTGTAACGGTCCTTAGGTAATCTGACTGATTCCTTTGTACTTAGTTAGTTTAATTTATTGAATAAATGTATACTTTTTTCATAAAACATTAAACTTTAATCGATTATCGTTCAAAAATAAAATTTTAAAAATATCTTGTTTACAAAAAGATAGCCGCCCGAACAGGGACTTGAACCCTGGACCCTTGGATTAAAAGTCCAATGCTCTACCGACTGAGCTATCCGGGCTGTGTGATGATAACTGAAATAGGTAAACGTTATATAGTTGTCGTACAAATGTACAATGTAGTTACAAAGTAGGTAACCGTTTTTTTTTGCCAAAGAAATACAAAACCCCATGGCATTCTTGAGCCATGGTGCATTAAAAACTAGCACCTGGGTGACTATGTTTTTTTTTTTTTTTGAGTTTTATCGGAGTAGATTCTTACTTAGTTAGATACAAATCACATACTATTGACATGTTGGTATATTTTGAAATATTACCTACTTATGATCTACAGTCATTAAAATAAAAAAACGTGAATGCACTAAGTTCAACACTTTATTTTAAACAATCTGATATAAAAATGGTTTCTATTTTACAGAGAAACCAAAATTGCGAGTAAATCTAGTGTTCAGAACGAACACAACTACTTACACCTTTATAGGTTCCAAAAACTGTAAAAAAATCTCAAATAAATATGATTCATAAGTCCCTTAGCCCTGATCAGACCCGGTAGCCTGGATTTTTTTTATAAAATTATCTTTTTTCAGGAAAGACGCCGATATACGAGTATAATAGGTAGGAACTAAACTTAAAAAGCAAAACCTTATCTAATAATCTGAAACGTTAAATCCGTTTTTGATATGCGAAATATATTGAGAATAAGCCGTTTATTTATTTTTTCAAATTGAAGGTGAGTGATGTAATGTTGATGCCATATCCTTCCCAGTCCGAGGTATTGAAATTGTTAATAAAAAATTGTTATTAAAAATTACTGGACTCGGCACGCATCGTAAGGAGGTTCCTCTCTTTGCGGCCATTGACCGCTTGGACCTTGTCCCGCGGTTGATGGTTTACCTTTTTTATATATTTTTTACTGTAATGTTATTTTTATATTTTTTTATATTTTAAATATTATAGTAAAAAATGTATTTTGGAGAGTTTTAAAATAAATGATGTGTATAATAATAAATAAATATAACAGGTAACAATACACACAAATTTCACACGGCGATATCGGCAAGAATGAAAAAAACAAGCAAATCAATCGAAGAAAGGCTACTCAACACAGTTACTCAAACAGACAGAAAAGTCTTTGTTTGTCGTTTTATAAATCTTCCAAGTAACTGCTTTCATAACACAGCTACGAAGACGTCGGAAAGGGTTAAAAAGGGAGTCCCACTTTTATACGTCGAGTATTATACGATGAGGAAGCGCATGCCCTTCAGCTCACCTGGATTCAAGTTATGATAAGGCCGAAGTAGTTAGCGCACTAAGTTTGGAAACCATCACAGACTGAGGAACTAGGCTATCTTACCTCTAAATGCTGGAACACAACAATTTAGAATGTTTGTTATGGCGAAAGACGTAAGATGGTGGTAGTTAGACAGGCTGACCCCAAAACCTCTGGGTTTGTCATCGGTGGGTGCACTACTAGACCACGGAGGCGGTTATCAAATATATTAAACCGTCGATTGTATCCTTACTTGGTAACAACAATCTATGGCAAAATACGCTATCAAAAGGTTCGGATTATAACCTTGTGAGGCGCGTCACGGTTGCCGTGCAGATGTTATGAATAATATAATTAATCATTTTATATGTATGCTTCATTTACTTTTATCATTTTCATTTAGTTTTTTTATTTTTTTATTTACCATTTACACACAACAAAATACAATATAAAATTAAAAATAGCAACTAATAAAACCACAAAGGTTATAAATTGCGCTATTTTGAGTCACTTTGTCACAATAATTATCTAAGTAAAGCAATAAAAGAACATAAGTAGGTACAAATAATTTGGTAAATAGGTAGGTAAGAACTTGTAGGTACATACTGTTACACGGGAGCTAGGTAATAAAATAAATAATAAATGTAAGTAAGTATATATAAAAGTACATGGGTAATTAAGTAAGTAAGTATATGTTTATTCATAAGTGTGAAGAAAATGTTTTTTTAATTTAAACTTAATGTTATTATGCGTCAAACTATTACAAAGATCGGTAGGTATGTTATTGATGAGCCGAGGAACTATGAAACCGGTTGTTCGCTCACCATACGCGTTGTTAGCGCGCTGAGTGAGAAGCCGATCCTTAGCAACAGCTCGGGTGTATATGGGATGGTTTACAACAGTTCTTAAAGATTCATTAAAAAATTGATCTTTAAGTAATAAAAATGTTACTTGAGTATGGACTGGTAAAGCTTTACAATGTTTAAAGAGACCGTTTTCATTGTCATGAAATTTATTTTTAATATGAGGTGAGACGCTTAACAAGTTAGAATTCTTAAAGCTTTAAGAATTCTAACTTGTAGTTTATAAATGTCATCCAGATACGTCCTATATGTGCGACCATAACTATTTAGGCCATACTGTATATATGATTCTGCAAGTGCGTTATATAGCATAAGTTTTACTTTATACGGAATGAGTTAATCTACCATAAGAAAGTAACGGTGCATTTATCCATATTCTAGCCACATTTGTTTGAATACAATAATCAGTTGTAGTCTCCATGTTTGGTATTGGCCCGTATTCTCGAATGAGATACGAACTAAATCGAAGACCTAGTACCTACCTATTATTTAATGCACCTACAGATTTTGACCCGTTACTGTTTATTTCTGAGTATATTTTTGATGTATTTTGCATTTGAATCATGCGTTTCTATTTAGACATTTAGCTTATATACTTACTAAAGTAGAGTTTATTAGCATTTCTAATTATGCCTTTTCATACCTTGAAACCAGATGAGATGAAGTCCAAGCGCTTGCCCGTAGTACAATTTTTGTTTAAACATACGTACAAATCATCAATCTGTCAAGCGTAATATCTCAGAAACTACTAACTGCTTTAAAAAAAACCCGCGACTTTCAATTATTGTTTGTGCTATCCCTTCATTTTTTAAATTTAATTAAAATCGGTTAACCCTTTCGAGAATTATGTCGTCACAAACATTGCCACATACAGTACCGGATATCCAAACTCGGAGATCTCGTTCGCTTCGCTCACAAGATCAATTGGGTAATTTAAATCAATAGCCAAGGGCCTCACACTGGACCACGGACGCACAACTTACTCATATCGTTGAGGAGTTGTAGGAACTCACCTCAATAGGGCTGGAGCTTGCTATGGAGAAGATCGCGGCCAGCACTATCGCCCGCCTGCATGCTCGCCGGCTCAAATTGACTCCATGCTTCAACGACGTCATTCTCACTGCCGCTGTCACCTCCCACACATCTATTCACACTATATTCACTTACTTCCAGCGTAATGCAACAGCTGTACTACAACCTACACCCATCTGAGTAGCGAAAAACACTGAGCACGTGAATTACTTTAACATTCCATTGCCCCGTGCAAAATCTCACCATTCGCAATGCTGATAAATGCGTATAAAATTGTAAATAAAACGAAATAAAAAATCTGATGTTCGATAAATAATTCGATATTAAAATCACAAGGTCATACGCATGTGGATACCCCGGGGATTACATAATTGGCTCTTGGTGTCATTTTCAAGATAAGAATGGCTTTAGGTCATGATCATGAGCATGATAGGTTATGATCGCGTATTGATGGTCTGAATAAAGTCTTAATAAATTTGCATTTACAAAGCTTTACAAGGCTTCTATCATTCTATATCATATCATATATCATTCTGATAGAAGCCTTGTACAGAACGACTGATGATCTTGAAAGACTGATAAGGTGTTTATCAAAGTTCTTAGACGTATTCAAATGTTCATCAAGAAATACAACATGTACTAATTAAAAGGCGAACGAAAGTGCGCCTCACATTGCTATTTTTCTAACAGGTCTAGATTAACTTTAGCCAGCTGTCCCTATGCCGTCCATTTCTTAACCGTACTACCGAGTCTTGTCGGGACAAAACAGTGGTATTGTACCCACCTAATATCGATATAGTCACTTTGCTATTTAGTTAAATCAAGATTTAGGCCAACTACGACTTAGTACAATCGAGACCTAGTCTATTCAATACCTAGTCTTATCAAGATGTCGTCATAAAGCTTCTAACCCCTTTGTACAAGTGGGAGACATCGAGAATAACTCAACGCCTGGTTGCGGTTGGCTGTACCTACTAGTAGTGCGGAATATTCCTGGGTCTTCGCAGCTTCGCGGAGGATTTGATGGATGAGATCGGCTTAGTCGTTAGAATTTGATAAAAGAATCGAATTTTAATGTCAGACTAACTGAAGAATATTAGCTATCGTAGTGTGACCTATTTGATTGAGTAGTGACGGAGGATGGCAGTATACCAACATGCCCACAGACTCCTTCCAAGTTACATCACGTAGCCGAGCAAATCGTCTTGAAAGCTCAATTGCTATGATGTCAGCTTTTGTAGGCTAACGGCGGATTGGCGCCAGTAATCCTTAGGGATGGAGGCGATCCCCGCACCATGGGATATCCTATTAACATGGCTGTATGTAGTACCTATTAATAAGCATGGCCTGGGCATTTACGTTTCGGATATATTAATTAGCTTTATACAGAAGGCTGTGATTTATGTAGGTACAGTTAAAATACGCGATTAATAAACAGTTTTCGTATCAAAATACATACCTATAGATGCCTTTACCAAATTGGTAAACTGTATAAAAGCCATAAATATTCTTCTAAATAGTAGAGCAGTGGGGATGGTCGGTGGGGATTTTTTGAAATAACCCAGTAAACCCCATTCAATAGGCCTTCTTGAACTTCAATTCATAATTTGGCTTTGTAAGTATTCATTGTGGTGCTTGCTTTCTAACAAGAACGCCATGTTGGCAAATAACATGAGCAAGTTAATAAAAATATCAAGTAATTTATGTCGCATAATGCCTACCTGATACCTACTCACAAAAAAGCTCGTTGGTACCTACAAAAAAACAGGCAAATTAATTATTGCCAAGTTATTCCTCTGCCTACAAAGAATTAAACGAATCGGACGGTTATTATGATGAGTTTGACAATGATAATCCCTATAAATGAGCCAACTTGATTCAACAGACGACGGTTGATCTCAGAGCACGCAACTTAAGTTTTTAGTATAATGGAAATCAGGGCATAACGAGCGCTCACCGGCGGCGCCACTGCCAAGGATATTGACTCCAAAGGACATAAAACGTCTCTTTAGCTTCTCGAACTGGCAATCATCCTAAAAATGTTACGAACGTTGGGTGCACGAGAACTATCGGTGTTTCATGTCAAAGTTCTTATGTTACGCGAATTTATACGGAATGCTGTAGTTCGCGGACCGATGAAATTGTCGACCTTCAAAGACTGCGTTTTGACGGCTTTTTCTAGACTCAATCGTCTACAACTGAGCCCTTATTCTGTATGACCAACGTTACGATATAAGTATGCTGCATAGAATCATCGTATTGACATATCATAGCGCGGGCGCGATAAGACACGATTGGTCATACATAATAAGGGTGCTGTATCGATATCGACTCGCTTGAGATTTGACGTTACCTACATAAAATATCGTAAATATGTCCGTGTCTAAACTGAATTATTCACTGTCGGAAAATAAACGCCTTGTAATTTCGATGACGTTTAGGCAGTGAGTGGCTTGCACCAAACTGAACCAAACGAAGAGTTAGAAACATTCATAACAAAGGTTCCTAAATTCATTGATCAAGAAAATTAACAGAATTAACAAAATTAACAGAAAAAATACAGTTAATTGACCGAGCGAGCGAAGCGTCTCGTTTTCAAGATTGGCCAAAAATGCTTTTTCCAACGTTAATGCCAATAAAATGCGTTATTTATCAACGGATTTCAATTAAATTTGAAAGACACACTAAGAATTTAATCCTACACAAGATGTTGTGAAAAAAATAAACAAAAAGGGTGAGTGGAGGGGGAAAAGAGGAAAAGTTTACTGTAGGATTTCAATGTTAGAGTTTTTTTCGAAAAATATATACCTACGTTGACTCGATCAGACTACGCAGTTCTCTCTGCCTTTGCAAGACAAATCCGTAGACACCAAGTTCGATCTCGCTAACTTATACCCCTATTTGAGCTAATAAAAGTGAAAGAGGAGAGCATCGGTCATTGTATGGTTATAATGGCTCGCGAGGTCTACTGTTCTTACCGAACCACTAGTTTAGTTTGCAACCATACTAAGGTTTTAATTATTTTATGTTGACAATGAACTGGATCGATCTGGACAACTTGGTCAAAAAATTTAACTGCTGCAAAACTTCCTATTTCAAACTTTAGTGTCATTTCTGCTCAGTATTTACATTTCAACTACCTACTTGACTACAAAACTGTTTTACATAAACGAGTCAGTTAAACGAGCTAAATTGCACAACGAAGGATGCTAGTTGGAGTATTTACATCTGTTATTATTCACTGTCAACATTCGACTAGCTGGTGTGTATTTTCTTGAAATACAAAATAAAATACTAGGTGTTAGTGATAAGTGGAGCTATCTAAGGCGGGTTGTGAGGGTAATTTTCTGTCAAATAAGAATGTCGATACCATTAAAGGGGTCTTTAACATAATGAAGATCATGGAGATACTCTTCAGCTTAAAACAGGGTTCATTTTTATGGCAATATTTTGTTGGCTGCTGCTATGTTTTAAAACAAAACGGGGCAAGCAGGCGGCCAAATGCAACCTTCGTCTATAACAAGGTATTTAATTTATTAGGCATGGTGTACGTCGTATCCACAAAAAAACGTAGCCTAAGTATCACTGCATTGTGTTTATCAGCTGTCAACTTGAAGCCGCCTTAACTCATTTTAGACGTTTTCCAGATATAAGTAGGTATCTAAATGAAACACTCCATGACTCCCAAATTAAGAAGGTATACTCTATAAAGCAATCGTTGACTCCGTATATTGTTATTATATGTATTTGGAGTTCAAGGCCAATGCAGTTGTGGAGATGCCACTTGAAATAGATATCAATAAGTTCTGTACGTTCCTTAGGTTCCTCGCGCTGCGCTGTTAAGTAGGGGCAGACGGTAACTATTAGTTTTATAGTGTATGTAGATATATTTTTGAGAGATTAAAAAAATAAAAATAAAAAATCTTAAAGCAACACGTAGGCGAGACCAGACGTTTATATGACTTATTATAAGACGGGGAGGTCATTGACCTTCATCTCATCTGATTTTCAAGTTACGATAAAGCCGAAGGTGGAAACGCACTCCACCCGGAATCCACAACAAACTGAGGAACTGGCTAACTTACCTTAATGCCGAACCGCAACATTTTTTTAAGAATTTTTGTTATGGCGACTGACTTAGATAAGATGGTGGTTGCTAGCCAGGCGGACTTAAACATAGTTCTACCACCAACCATACCAATCACAGCATAGTACTCCACCTGGGGTTCGAACCCGGGACCTCTGGATCTGACACCGGTGTGCGAACCATTAGACCACAGAGGCGGTTAAAGATATTGGTTATGTACAAGGACGAGAAAAAGTCTTCGGTCGCAACTGATTACGAAGCTCTGGTTTCGTATACGGAGGGGTTTTATCACCCAGCACTCACCGTATCCATTAAAATAAACTTATATCGATTTCCGATCGAAAACTTCGCGCAGTTGATGCTGTAATTTGACGTAAAGTTTGGTTTATTAGTACCTACCCACAGAATAATATGAATTTAAAAAAAATGCTGTTGTTACCCATGTAGGTATTGCCGGTTCCGAGACTAGGAATCTGTTTTATTGGCTTCTATTCTTTGATCGTTCGATTATTTTTATATAATTTCAGCACATCATTTGGTTGTTTAATTTTTTTGAAGCAACCATTGCCGTCCCTTATGAAAATTAAGCTTCCTACATTTTTTGATCAAATAATTTATTAATATCTTCTTGTCTTTATTTTATTAATCACCTTTTACGAAAACTTGTCGACGGGAAGATTGGCGTGGCTGCCACGGCTATATAATTAATTCATTTAAATATTAACCTTAAATTATTTATTTTAAGAGTTTCTGATAGAGTCGGAAACTTGCGCTTTAAAAACCTTTTATCAGCGTTTTCGGACGTCTGTAGAAAAAAAATGTAGTCTATTAATTCATCATGGGGAGGTTTGGATCTAATAACCCAAAACGGTGGTCCAGTTGCGTGTTGGCGGGGGTTTTGCCATAGCCTTGTTTGTAATTCGGCAGAGTGTGCAGGTAAGGTTGGCCTGGGGTTCGAATGATATTGGTTGAATACTCATGTACCCCATGTACCAAACTATGCTCGAAGACCTGAACACCGCAAGCGGTGAGGTTGGATTACTGATGAATCGGTCAAAGACTCAAATAATGACCAACACCCAGCATACAATCGAGATGGACGTACTAAAATATATGTCGATGAGTAAATTTATTTGGACCAGTTAGTTTTCTTGACAGAAGGCTGGATAAGGTGGTTGAAAGCAGAATCCAAAATGCCTGGAGGAGCTACTGGTCCACGAAAGCGCTAATGAAAGGAGATCTGACTGTCACTCAAGCGTAAGCTCATCGACATGTGTATTTTACCCGTCCTTACCAACGGTGCCCAAACATGATCATTGACTGAGGCTCAGTGGAATATTGATAACTCAGTTCTTTGACAAAGAGCCATGGAACAAAGTGTGCTAGGATTGGGACTGGGCGGGCGACATCAGCCGAATGTCTTCAGATAAATGGCCAAAAACCGTCACACAATAGGTGCCTGCGGATGGACAAAGACGTCGAGGCAAGCCTAGAAAACACTGGACGACTTGGCTGGACCGCTGTGACGACCAAACTGCGTTTAATCCGGACTGGTGGAAAAAAGCAGATGACCGAAAAGCCTGGTACAATATGGTACAACAACCGTGAGACCATTAAAAAACAAACAAAATTTGCGGAGTAGATAGTGAGTAGAGTAACCAGAGCCAGACCAGTATATTCAGAATAGCTTATAGTGAGTACTATACGTGTTGTCCATCAGGCGCCCACAAATGTTTATACTTTGCTCTTAATGTTGACTCTTAGTCAACATATCAGGATATAATAATATCAGGAGGATATGTCAATCGTAATTAGTTCGCCACTGTATCAGCACCTTGAATTATAATTAATTTATTATATTCATTTAAGTCTTTTATTTCAAAAGGCTTTTCAGTAGGAACGTAATTCTTATAGATCAAAGCTTATCACAAAATACACTAAAGAATGAAACAATGAGAATAATGTTGCATTTAATTTTATGGAATTTTCTTTACGTTCGCTATTAACTATTCAGAAAATCATAGAATACTAAGAATCTATATGAAACGTCTTTATTTTTTTATTTTCAGTCTTCAATGTTTTGATTTATCGATTATAAAAATAACTTTTTTTCGTACATTCAATAGGAACAGTCCGTTATTTTTGTTGCAGGTATGAACGCTAGGTAGCTGAAGCTAGGTGGAAGTGTTGTAGATGTGCTGTCAGATTGAAATGACATAAGAGAAAACACTGTTACCCATATTCTGGTCTACTGAACCTTGTCTCATTAGTCGCATTGAACGACATAGTTGTGATACATTTGTATGTTTAGTATGAAGTGTTCTCGTACGGTTCCCTGAAATTCCATACATTTTACCAAAGCGCCACTTCTTTCATTGCCCGCTAATCAAATGTATGTAAATAAGCGCCCTATACGAAAATGAAAATAGTTTCTGTTAACTGACAGAAACTCGCACTAAGGCCTCTGTGCTACTTGAGTGAACAGACTTAGGTATCTATTTGGAAATATGGAATATATCAGAATACTAATGTAGATTTACGGCTAGGTTAGTATCTAATTCTAAAACGTACCTACCTTTTGACCGTATTCTCAATTTTCTACTCAGACTTCGTAGTCATCTATCCGGAATTTACATGGTTGTATCTTTTGAAATATAATGGTTAGCCAATTAAAGGTTTTAGAGAAGATACGTAACGATAAAAAAATATTAAGCTAATGAAACAGGGGTCGGAAATGTAAATTGTAATTGGAAGCCTGCACTAAAGTTCCAAAACCATTTATTAAGTCCAAATGTGGGTCAGAACCTGAATAGTGTACCTACCTTCGAATCTGACTTGCACTTGATTTTTTTTTTTTATTTGGCAAGTTTTCGGTTAAACCACACGAAATGGCACGTGATAAGCTAGGTACATGCTATAAAACTCGCAATTTTATTACTACAGAAAACTCTTATTCCAATTCTAGGATGAAACTAAGTTGTGGGCCACAATACAATAACAAAACCCGGGTATTTAAAAAGATCGGTGAAATCTGTCGATATACGTACTTATAGGTAGGTGTGCGTTACAATTACAACATATGAGACTAAGGTATCCCCTCACAATCTCCGTCACTGAAGAAGGGCTAACCCTTTTGAAAATAGATGTTTGGTTATAAATATTATGGGACTATATAAAGCTATAATTTTCTATTAATGAACAACGGAGACCATATCCGGAGGGTTTTGTAAGAGAACGAAACCATAGAAAGGTATCTTCACTAAGCAACTTGAACTACTTTAACTAGTTTGGTAACACACAAATACACAAGGCACATCGCGATACGGATCCAGAACGCCTAAGATTCCGAAAGCGTTTCAAAAAAAGCCATGTCCAAACTATTGAGCAGAAGAACCAAAATCAGAATCTTATATACAGTCACATCACCTATTCTGATGTATGTACTTGGCGAAACTTGGAGTAACACATAAAAAAAGACTCTTCGTATCTTTTTTTTGTTTGTACGACGTAAGCACTTGGCCTTCATCTCACCTGGCTACAAGTTGAGATAAAGCTTAAGGTGGAGGCGCATTTCCCAGAATCCACAACAAACTGAGGAACTGGCTATCTTACCTCTATTAATGCCGGAACAACACATTTTTTTAGAATCGTTATTATGGCGACAGTATTAGGTAAGATGGTGGTAGCTAGCCAGGCGGACTTAAATAAAGTCCTACCACCAACCAAACCAAGCACAATATATTGTACTCCCATGAGGATCGAACCCGGGTCCTCTGGATTTAAAATCGCTGGGTTGCACCACAAGACCACAGAGGCGGTTAAGGTATCTGAACGCTAGAGGCTGCGCATGATATCAGGACTATTATGATATTGATTGGTATGGTGAGAAGTTAAATCAAGAGGTCGAGGGTCTAGTGGCTGAGCCGAACGTTATTGACGAGTTGTCTGGAACACGTTATCAGGGCATATCATATGCCCTGGCTGGTTGGCCGCCCCAGGTACCACCGCTAGATTGGCGAAGTGGAAACCGATCTGCGTGAACTAAACGCTAAACTTGCGTGAGACTGTAAAAATCAGAGAATCTTGGAGAAATCTTGCACCGGAGGCCAAGATGCTAATCGCTGAGCTAGAGGAATGAGTAAGTAAGCACATCAGCGGTGGTGTGTACCCAAGTGCAATGCCTCAACAAATGCAGGCTGGAGGATACAGAATGCGCGATGAATATCATTTTGATTACTCCTTAAAATAAATCTCAATCCTTCTGTCCCTTTTTGGGGTAAGCTCGTTCCATCGTAGACCACGCCTCGATCAGGTTAAGCCTAGTAACTTCGAGGTTTAAGACCTTATCTATTGAAAAAAACTTATGGGTCTATGAAATTTTATGTCTAGCGTTAGGTTAGTTTACAGAATATACGTTCTTACGTATGATTTGCAGAATTATTACTATATATGCATGGGCCAAGCTTTCAGTACTTACCTCGTTTCAAGTGCTCGCTATTAATTCTCATGTAAAATAACAAAATGTACTAGGAATTAATATCAGAGGTATTCAAAACAAATAACCTAGTGAATAAAGAGCTTACAAACTCATTAATCAGCCGGGTCGGAAGACGCCCGTCATAAATCTTCCCTGAAACCACGTTATACTAATAACCCTTGATATTATTATCATATACCACATACTAGTTTCCCGTTATCAAGAAAAATACGTAGGTAACAATGGTTGGACTCATGGCAACGAAGGAATCTCTTCCAGATAACCTTTCGATGGAGAGGTATAACTGGAGTTGGAAGACTGCATCTATATCGGACTAGCTTCTAGACTCGCATTGTCTCAACCTTCAGTAGAACCGAACTTAAAAGAACTTGGAAGAGGGAATCGAAAAAGTGGGAGTCTAAGGGCCTAGTAATTACAAGAATAGTAGGTATGTACTTAGCTATAAAGTCAACTGCATTTATGTGAATAGGTGCACATCATAATTTTAAAAATGCTTTTGTATCCATTATACCCGTCTGGTACTGGTCTATTTAAGTTACCTATAGACCGTTTGTAACGGGCCTTAGGTAATCCAACTGTTAGTTTAATTGTACAGATTATTATTAATTGTATGTGATATCTAGCTTTTTGCATCCACACCTAGTGTATTTTCTGTCAGACTGGAATTATATATAATGACAGAATACGCCAGACGTGAATATAAAAAGGCTCAGTAGTTCCTCCAATATAACCCCAAAAGGAAATGCTGAGAGCAATCGAAAAGTAATAGCGTAATTTTGAATATTAAGACGATAACTCCCTACATATTCTACATCCTCAGATTGTTGAGAATTTCGGGTGGCGTGCGCCTCCACCTTCGGTCTTATCTTAACTTGTAACCAGCAGGCCTATTACCTAACTCTGTTTCATTTGGGTTTCAATGGGTTTCAATTAAAATGCCTACATTTCTGATTGAAACCGATTGAAACCCAAATGAAACAGAGTTACGTAATAGGCCTGCAGGTGAGATGAAGGCCAGGCGCTTCCTCGTTGTACAATAAAAAAATAGTGCAGGTAAATACACTTGCGTAAGCTGAAACAGGCTATATTTTTTATGAATGAAAGCTAAAACCTAGCTAAAACTCGTTGATGTAACAAAACGTCACAAAATAATAATAAGTTGCCATAAAAACCAAGATGATTTCCATTTAAATTAAAGGAAAACTTTACTGATCTCTTTGCAGGTATCTATCAAATGTTCTTACTGTAGTCCTTTGTTGGCTGGTAGCTATAGTTACTGCCGTCTGAAGACCTGGGGGCTATTTAGCCAAGAGCATTATCATATTAAAGCCATGAACAACTTCTGAGTGCACTTATGCAGTTTACAAACGTCTGGGGTCGGTGTACTACGTTAAAATAGAATTTCAATAATGAACCACCCTTTTATCGTCTTCAAAAACATGCTACTTGAATATTAACAAGATACGATATAAGAATTACGACTGTAAAAAAGGAACCTCGATCGTCCGATGGGCATTGGAATGAGAGGCTTATTACTCAGCAGTGGGTGAAGTCTGGTAGGGGATGATGATGATGATGAGTCTATTATTTGACGTTAAGAGACAACTGATGAAGATGTCAAAAAAAGGTGACACATATTATAAGAACGCTTTCAATAATTGTTAATTACGCGCACTGAAAGAACTTGGAATAAGCTCCAAGCGTCTGTTTTTTCCGCTGTGCTACCCTAATGTCTTCAAAAATAATAATATTCTCAGCAGGCTTGCTCCATCGTAGATCTCATGCTTGCCTTTAACTCATACTATTTTTTTTTTAAATAGCTGGTCTTGAGATGATACAAAAATCTCGAAAAAAAAAATATCTTTACAGTATATTTTTATGTATTTTTCAAAATTACGAACGGATTTGATTGTTGATCCTTAGCACTTCAAGCGCTTTTTCTTTCACTAAAAGCAACAGAACACAATTAATTTTGATTTATATAATAATTTATTTTAAGTACGTACCTTTATACTTTCCTTTTTTAAATTAGCTTCGCTCTTGTATAGAGAAAATAGAGGTGCATACTATTATTTTAACTCATCCGTTTCACTTAGCAACGTGCTAGTATGTAGGTATAGTTCGGCTAATTTTGGACACCTCGGATATCCTCTTTGAATAGATTTAACATACTAGATATTTTTATTTTTATTTCCATCTTAAGCCACATATTTACTTGTTTCACATGTAAGCTGGTGGTCAAACGCTTGTCTATCACCAATAAAAAAATGTGGGGCTCTTGTGAAATCGGGCAATCATTGTTTATTATTGTTTGCCTTCAATCTTCCAATATCAACACGTATCTCGGTTTTATAAACAAAATAATCCACCTACCTACGGTGCTATTCTTATCCTACGGCCGTTAGCAAGGTTTTGAAATAGTATTTTCTCGTCCAATAGATATTCCCATAAATTATTTTGGATCATACTTTATCTAAAGAAACTTGATTTATGTTGCGAGTTATGGATTTTTATAAAACATATTATCCTCATGAAATTACATACATTATATTGCGTCTCCTACCAGAATGTTCTAACATGTTAAAGCGCTTACCTTATATGAAATGAACAAATTAAATTCGATTTTTTTGGCGGATTTGTTGCTAAATAGATCCCCTCTCCGCCAGTATAAAAAATGATATCAGAATTATATCTGTAATCTGATACTAATTATATCTGGAATCTGATGTAACCTATATATCTGTAATGTACATGTTTTGTTTAGTTTTGGGCTAGATGGCGCTATGTGTGATTAACGTACCGTGTCCCAAATTGTGTTTAATTTCACGCAACGTTTCCCACGGCCCACAAGCCTCTGTCGATCTCAATAAATCAAGTTTCGCGACCGATGAGCAGCTCCGATAGCTGCTCATGACACTTACGAACCCCAAAAGCTAAATTTATTAGTTACCTACTTACATTCTGTGTGATACTTTTCTACTAAGGGTTTACCGAGTCCGAGAGAGTGACCGAGTCCGAAACACCGAGCTGCGCTGAAAAACTCCAAATGCAGATGCAGCTTCAAAAAGCGCTACGATAAAGTGGAACTGGGCTGGCCACGTCTTTCGCATGCCGACTCAGCATTGGGCAAGAGTGGCGTCCCAGCCCAGCGAGTAGGCAGACCAAAACGCAAATGGCGAGATGAGCTTGACCAGTTCCTCGAGAACTGGATAATCGCAGCTCAGGATAGAGCGGTCTGGAAGGAGTGGGGAGAGACCTTCGCCCAGCAGTGGAACACTTAAGGCTAATAATAATAATAAAATAATGGTTTCAATTTGTAGAATCAGCCTTCGTTTGAATCTTAGCTTGAGAGAGTCCTGAGTCACTATTGTGCCTATCCTGCATCCATAATAGATGATTTGGCCTATCCATACCAAAGGGGACAGGTGGAATTTTAAATCTTATTTGTCTGCTACGAGATTAAGAGTAACCCGTCTGGAGCCGACATCTGAAAAGTCCAGTGGCATTTATTGATTGGCCGGTTTGTCCGACAACCGGCGTTAACCCAAATGTTCAGGTCATAAAGACTTAGGTACCTACAGTAGTACACGTGCCATACACAAACCCACGAGGTTACAATTAGTGAAATAGAGCACGAATCATGACAAGACTTTGGATAGCAGTGAGCATGAACTTTCAATAAATATTAAACTGTATATGTATTTATAAATGCATTTAGCATTTAATATAGAGAAAAACAGTCGGGTTATCTGAGATCTGTTATGTCACTCCATATTGTAATGTACCTAGGTAGGTATCATTATCATCATAAATTAAATAAAATAAAAAATGTGTCTATTAAGTTAGTTTTACTAGGGTTATTTTGAATCCTCGACTACCGCGAACGACATACTAGGAGACAGGCCAGTAAGTTCCCTACTGCTGTAGTGACATAACTATTTTCGAGTACCCCCAACATTTATTCAGATGTGTGATACAGAAATATAAATCCGGTGGTCAGACTTAGAACTTCTTTCTTGCCATTCTATCAAAATTTACCTTATCTCTCTTTTTCTCTTTATTTCACTTTACAAAACATAAACAAATGTTTCAGTCAGCCAAGAAATAAATCATTCTATACTCATAATTGCTCAAACACTGGGGGTATTTGAAAATAATTATTTTATATGATTTTATTTTTTATTTTGTTCATTAAGGAACAACAAACAGAATTATGTTCAAATTATGTCAATACAGCAGTTGGATACTGGCTGGCATTTTTCCTTGCGTGTTGGTCGCGACAGTAGACTTTATAGAGAGATATTTTTTGATTTGATTATTTAGGATGAGAATCATTCAAAGACAAAGATAACAGCGTAAGAGGTTTCTTACAAAATGAACATTGTGAGCTCGTGCATCCACCAAACAGCTGATTACACAATCACATACAAACTGATATATTAATCACAAGAAGCTCGTTCAGAAAGTGAACCGTGTTGGGTTCGGCAATGTTTTAGCTTCGTAGAGCCACAGATTGCATACCCGCAGACTTTACAGTTTAAGGTCATAGGTACAATGTACCTTTGACAGTTTTTTTTCAAACAGGCAAGAAGCACAATTAAATTATGGTGATTTATTTTAGGGTTTCTGGCTAAAAGATGGAGCTTATAGGTTTAGGATAAAAGATACTTACGTCACAAGGACTGTGTTATGTAATAAATGTCGTGGGTACCTATTCACGAGTGTTTTTGACGGTGCTTAGAAGGGGACTGTTGATAGTTGGGGTAGCGTTGGGGTTATAAGTAGATAAAAGTTATATTGATTGGATTCGTTTGCGAGTGAAGTTTGATGTTGGTAAATAGTTATTTGATAGTGCGTTTTGCTGGTTTTGAATGAAGGGAACTTATTGAAGCAGATACTTCACGCGGTACAGGCAGGTATACCTGCCCTACGCATAATATAATAACTTATCGATTTTGAGGCAAATAGGCGATCAGCTAGTAAAGTTTACGTAACACGACAAAAACTGAGGTATATTTGCGAAAACGTAGTACCTACCTACACGTGAAGTAGAGACCGAGAGTAGATGATCATGTGTTATGGTGGTCATGACGATTGACCATGTTTGTGTGTAGATGTGATGGAAGCACGAACGGTGAGATACGCACTGGGTAAATCTTTAAGGTTGGAATGCGGTGTTTCGATCGGGTTTTACAGAGGGTTTGTTGTATTTTGAGGTATTGATCGCGTCGCGGAGGAAGGCGCGTGGTTCGCGCGAGCGGCAGGCTGCGCCGCGACTGTAGGGCGGGCGCCGGGCCGGCCGCCCTGCATCACCCCGCGCCCCTCCGCCTTCACGGCTGCGCGCTATAAGCTTCGTTTCGTCCCGAACGGTTGCCGAGTGGATACTTGGATCTCGTCGGTAGTGAAGCTGATCACGTGGATGAGAAAACATCTCATGATCATCTTCACCCACACAGTAAACTTACTATCAAGGACTGCTGCACTATTTTTTATTATTTTTTGTCCATGGCTAGGTAATGTGATCTCCGAGCGTTAGCTAGCCTGTCTCTGATTAATACGTACAATTACCTACTCTTTTAATTGCCTGGGTCTACTACAAAGATAAAAATGTGAACTAAATTGAATGGCACATCAATTAAAATAGTACTCTGAACTGAACCCGTATAGGCTGCATGTCTTTCTTCATCGTTATTAAGCTTTATAGAAACAAGCTAGAACATAATAATAGAAAAACTAGTGCCTTGTTTTGACTTTGCCTTGACGCCTATACTTTTATTACATTTACAATTTACCCGAGATAGTTATAATAAGTAACATGGGAATAAGACAATGATAATCGTAAAATACGAGAATGTATCTGTCCAACTATAAATGTCAACCGAGAAGGTCGAAGGTGAAAAACAGTGCTATCGTAGAACGTGTCAAAGTTAACTTGCGACCCGAGTGGAAGGAGCGTCAACCGAGCGACGTCTCAAACTAACTTGGACAGGTTGCACAATGTACATACAATTGCCTGAAAAACTGAAGCAACGATTTCCGAACACAAAAAATAATTGCAACATTGCAAAGAAAACTACAATTAACTTCCAAGATACTTGCAAAATAATAACGGAAGTCGATTGTTTCGTGTTTTTCCGCGACAGCGACATCATTTCGTCAGGAGTTGGATAATAGGTCGCGATATGGTACAGTGACACTTCAGTCAATAGTAGACTGATAGCCGGCGCGTGCGCAACGACAACCCAATATACAACTCAGAAAGTATTTTTTAATTCATTTTTTATCATCATGACAGGATTTTTGATCATAATAAACGTGCCCCAAAAAGATCACGAAATTTACATTCAAAAGAACAAATGCAATTCAAAACCCAACGACGATATTCGGATCAAAATTTCAAACGATCACAGTGATTTGAACAAGTCCAAAAGTGAGATTACTCTGAATATTGCGGAGGGTAAGAGTTACTTAAAGTCGTCTTGGGAGGACATAAAGCAAGTGGTGAAGAAGAGACATAAGCTAAAAATAACTCGGCCGGTTCGGGGAGTGGACGTCCTTAGCGCTTTTCATTTTGATACCCCGCAGGAAACTGTGAGTACTGAAATATATGTTAAGAATATAGTACCTACTACACTCGAGAGCAAAAATTCCAGGCCATCTCTAAAACTTGAATATCTTGAATAACCATGAATGCAAGCTTATTGAAATAAATTGTGTTTGACAGACAATTTAATACAGTTAAAATAAGAGTGACTAAATTTCATGGTTGCTATCATCAAAAAATTACATACTTAATTTAAAATTCGTGGTTTTTGGAAAAGGAGATACGAATTTACTGCATCTATTTTTACTTTTTTTTATAAAAAATAATCTGATCAAATAAAATGTATGTAAACTGTAAACCTTTCTTATTTTTTTTTATACAACTAGGAGACGGGACAAGCAAATATTCCACCTGAAGTTAAGTGCTTTTCTTGCCTATAACAATGCCTTACTGCGTAGGTCACATCTACAAATAACAAAGCCTACATGATACTGCATTGTGCCCGTCAACATGAGGCATAAAGGTGTTAAGCCTCGCGTGCCCGTAATTTCACCGGCAACCATACCCTTAAACCGGAACACAGCAACGCTGCTTGGCGGCTGAAATAGGTATGGTGGTAGTACTTCCCGGGACAAGCCCTTTCACAATGGGCTCTACTACTACTTAAACTTACTTTTGTTGTTGAAGTTACGTTCACTCTTCAGCAAAATCGCGACTAAAGAAGATTTCACTTGAAAACAGATTACTAGGATATTCTCCCCTTCACAGGAGTTAGCAAGCCTAAAAGTAGTAGCTAGAAGCTGGATTCAGATGTCAATACGTAACAGGATTGCAGGCTTGCAAGCTCATTGCCGCTATGGCATATGTTGAACCAGATCCAGTGTCACTTTTTTTTATTTCCAACCTTGATTTAAATTATTATTTTAAATCAAGGCCGGAAAAAAAATAACATTAAAACGACATTTTGAGTAAGACCATTTAAAGAGCAAAAATCTGGGTCATAAACGAAAAAAACCTGAATATCTTGTATTACAAGATCGTTCCCCTGATCTTCTATAAAATTTTGTTCCCCCGTCGTACTTTTAAAGCATACATTTTGTTGCGTCTGAGAACATAACTCTTCAATCTAAGTGATCTCGTGCATATCGTTGTCTTGAAATACATTGACCACATTCCGGTAAAGGGCCGGAAAATTAGAAGTTTTCACTTCTATCGTGTGGTCATGTGCACACATTCGGTTTTTTTTTTTTGAAGACACAAATATTTTTGGATTTTTAGTAGCAACAAAATAACCAAACAGAAACTTCTACTCAGAAATGCGATCATAATAATTATTTATTTCTAGTATAAACTGTC
Organism: Venusia cambrica; assembly: GCA_951394065.1. Lineage (NCBI taxonomy): Eukaryota > Metazoa > Arthropoda > Insecta > Lepidoptera > Geometridae > Venusia > Venusia cambrica. The sequence continues at coordinate 10,320,259 of OX596040.1, forward strand.
CCGCTGCAGGGCTATACTATATTAAGAACACATTGTGAAAGTGTTTATTTCCAATGATTATAGCGTCACCACTCGCCACTTCCTAACATTATGCTATCGCAATTTCATTTACAATTAGTACCTACCTACCTAGAACAATGGATAGTAAACTCCGGTGGATATTTCAACATCTATTGATTACTTTGCCGACATAATAGTAAATTTTGAACCTCTATGAATGAATAGATGTTCGAATTAGATTATACGAACTGCCGAACCAAGTCTAAAGTCATGAAGAACCCTATATAACCCTATCTCGACTATAGGGTTATATAGCTAGCTGTGTGAACTGCGTTTCACTAAGAATATGAATATTACAGGACATTAATTTTACACAGCGCCATCTAGTCCCAAGCTAATCAAAGCTTGTAATATGGGAACTAGATTAGTACGGATATAATAATAATGTACTTTTTTTTTGTAAATACATACTTATCACCCAGTACACACCCAAACACACAACAAACATCAATATTCATCATACAAATGTTGTCAGTATGTGCTGTGCCTTTTATCCTTAAAACACGGCAATGGAGAAGGGAATTAAAAACTGGCTTGCTTCTTAAAATGTGGCATTATGCACATGATCAAGTAAGATTTTATCCACTAATAATCTCCTGCACTAATCTGTAATGTGTTCGTGTGATGAATATCGGTTTGTTCTACATCAGGGTCCATTATCATTTCTGTATGTATTTAAAAAAAGAGTACCTATCTAAGTATCCTATCTGTAGGTAATCTCGTTCCCATATTAGGTACATACATCACCTATGCTTGATAGTGCATGATGGTGCTATATAAAATGATGTATGAATTAGGTTCGCAAATTATAGGATTATTGAACACTTTTTATCGAGATGTACCGATTACTTCAGTCATAATATAAAAAATCTTTTTAGAACACTTTTTCGGGCTGTAATGATGACGTTGGTCCATCACTATATTACGATGGATATTACCAAGTTCATTGTCAACAAACAGTCGGTTAAACAAAATCAACTACAAAAATGGTGTAAATTCTTATATCCTAAATTTTTTTTCAGATTCTATCCGAAATTGTGAATCGCTTGGATGTAAAAAACGCCACCTGGTGTTCAACGACGGACAACAAATTCTGGCAGGTAGGTACACTGAATCATGTTAGGAACATATTCAAAATAATGGACTTTATTCGCCTTTCAAGACGAGTCATAAATTATAGTAGTAGAATAGTAGATTCTATCATAAGGGAGCAAAATAAGATTTTTACGGAGAGGGCGCTTTTTGGAATCCAAAGCAAAGCAAATTCTATTCAGAAAATCGTTCAGGATTCTACTTAAGAATCCCTGTGAGCGAAAAAAAATTTATCAAATAATAAAAATTTTGTGAAGTATAACCATAATGTTTTAAAAACATTATGGTTAGACTTTACTGATCCACCATATACATGGTTACTTACTTTTACGGCAAGAAAGACTTTGTCGGGTGCCTCTTTAAGGAATGTTTCCACGCTTTTGACTGAGAACACTTTGGATTTTTTAGGTTTAAATCCATCAGACATCCTCTTCAGATACGCTATTAATTTCGAATATGTGTCCAGTTTTACGTCGTTATTAGAACTGACTGTTGATTTTAGCATTGAGTAGGTACTCCAAAGAGTGGAAGGTTGTTTAGTTTTGGCTAAGCACTGGAAGTAGGCCAAAAACACAAATTCTGAAAAACTCTTGGCGCCTCTTGCATTTCTTCATTTAATAAAATTACCATAGGCTTTCATACATTTCTCCCGGGATTTTGCAGGTAATAGAATATCCATCACATTTCTTGTGTCAGTTCTAATACTTTCAGGAGTTAATTCTATACTTTCACTGTCACATGAAGAACTCATTAAAAAAAAAAACATGAATTTCTAACAATCCGTGAAAATTTACGAAAACGCGGGCTGTTCGCGCGTTTTTAATTTGTTTTTTTTTATTTTAATCAGCCGGCGCGGCCGCGCGACTATGGGCCGTCGTACCAGCCAGTATTTATTCTAACAATATTTGCGTTTGATTTCTTTGTTTGGCGCTGAATACTAAGATGTTCCAAATACAAAAAGTGCGCGGCAAAGATAATTGCGGCGCACTTATAAAGAGGAATAAAAACTCATTACTGTTGTGTTCCGGCATTTAGAGGTAAGATAGCCAGTTCCTCAGTTTGTTGAGGATTCCGGGTAAAGTGCGCCTCGACCTTCGGCCTTCTCACAACATGTAACCAGGTGAGATGAAGTCCAAGTGCTTACCCGTCGTACAATAAATATCATGGCAGGAATAAATTCCTGGGCGATCACTAGTGTTTTTATGTACTGTGCATTAATTCACGTGCCACGCATTCAAATACACAGCATAATTGGTCCTGCAATACAATGGAGAAACTATAATGTTTTTTATCACCCATTCAACCGAAATATTTGTATGAAATATGAAACACGTCGCATGAATTGTTTAGAAATAATGCTTCCTTATAATACAAGCACCTACAATGTACACATAATCATTGTATTTAACTGCGATGACAACTTCCCTTGTTAAGTAGTTTTGTATTTTACATAGGTTTATGTACAGTAATCATGTGCTAAATGGAAATAAATGTATATTTCACCACTTTGGGTAACAATGGTCGGTAAAAACGTAGATACAGAGAAACTGTTAGTAACAAAAAAGTAAAGCCGCCTTCTGCGCTGTAAGATGTGGATTCGATTTCCACCCAAATTAAACATTTGTGTGATGAATGTAGATGTTTGTTCTGTGTTTGGATGTTGTATCATAATTTTGTACAAGTATGAGTATTCTATCCGTAATCTAGTTCTCATATTACAATCTTTGCATTGTTTGGTGCAAAAATTTATAAAAGTAAGTATTCTATCCGTAATCTAGTTCTTATATTACAATCTTTGCATAGTTTGGTGCTAGATAGATAGATAAATACAGCTGTAATCCTGTAGAATAGTTAGCATACATATGTAAAAAACTCCGTGATCAATAATAAATGAACGCTTAACAGTTTTGCATAACAGTTTTATCGCGGTTACTTAAAAAGAAACTTCTCATTTATTTCCACAACCTGACTTATCCAGGTGACATTTACCCTGGAGTCTGGAAGTTTGTGCGAAGAACTGGTGCAAGTGTTGCGGACGTTCGGCATCGGTTCGCGACACGAATCTTCGCTGAGCGTGGTGCCTTGCACGCTGTTCTACCGGTCGTGTGATCAGAACATACCTGAAGAGAATACCGTGGGGTAAGGCTATTTATATGATATGTATATAACGTCATCATCAACCTTTTGCAGTCCACTGCTAGATTTTTTTTATTGTACGACGGGGAGTTGCTTGGCCTTCATCTCAACTGATTTTGAAGTTTTTTGTTTTTAATTCGACGGGAAAGCCCTTTGCCTTCATCTCACCTGGTAACAAGTTAAGATAAGAAAAGGTCGATGGTGGAGGCGCACTTTGCAACTGGAATCCTCAACAAACTGAGGAACTGACTATCGTACCTCTGAATGACGGAACACAACAATTTTAGAATTGTTATTATGGCGACATAATTAGGTAAGATGGTGGTAGCAAGCCCGGCGGACTTAAACAAAGTCCTACAATCAACCAAACCAAAATATTGTGCTCCCTGGGGATCGAACCCGGGACCTCTGGATCTGTCACCGTTGGGTGAACCACTAGGCCACAGAGGCGGTTAAAACTTACTTACTCTAGCGTCGGTTCTTAAGCAAATATCGGCGGCCCATTGCCACGTTAGCATGGTAATTCAATAGGCTATGTTGATGATTTAACGCATCATCGTTATCATGAACTGTCCATTACCATACACACTGTATTATCTGTACCTACCTATCATTGCGTGTCACATACGGTTATCGAAGTGAAATGTGTCCGTAACGAGACAGAACAGCCTTCTTTAGAAGATATAGAGTCATTCTCAATTATATTTTGACCCATCCTGAGTCCGTTTTTAGGTTTGAGTTCAATAGACTAGGTAGTAAATCTAGTTTTCAGTTAGTTTAAGTTTAGTTTACTAGAGTGTAATGTTTTATTGGATTAGATGTAACAATGCAATTTCTGTATTAATACATAACTTTATAAATAAAACATTATCTGTGTTTAAAATTCGTTTAGCGTTAAAATAACCCATGGGGGTTATTAATAAGAAATCATTTATTTCATTATTTTCTGTAGATGACGGAAAGTCTGCAACAAACACGTTTACATCGTCACACAATAAAATGCTAATATTAATCACATCCCACAAATCAATGTGTTTATATTGAGATGTCGTATACTATTACACTTCGTATATTATTGCAAACGCTATAATTTTATTAAATTACGCGATGTGTGTTGTCAGTATAACACGAGCTATATTGTAACAGTGCCACAGAATAAATAATAGTATAGCGCTGTAACATGAATTTGTAAAACAAAATTGATTCCCTTTGATTTGTAGCTCTTCTACGACGACGTAGACCCTCTACGCCGTAGGCCTTCTACGGCGTAACAATCCTATCGCCGTAGAGGTCGAGTACAAGCCACTTAATGGAAGAACTCCTCAGCTATACTGATATCTGCGGTGGTCTCTGCCCAAGAATAGGACTCTATTAACTTCATGATGTCGTAAAATGCGACAAAAGAAAGAAAGAAAAATCTCAACAGGGAGCCCTTCTGAGTAGTGAGAACTTATATACTCACTATATATAACTTGTGAAACTATCGTTATGGACACAATAACTCATATCACCGGGATATTTACCAGGATTTGCTGGTGAGTGAACTATCTGATATTACGATTTAGTTGCATTCAGTCGTCATGATCACGGATACATTGAAGTCTTTGCGAGTAGGAATGAAGGTAGATTGGTCGCCTAAACGCCAATACTAAAAACGTAAAATACACCAAGATCCATGGTCTGAAATAAATAATAAATCTTTTTTTTTTTTTGAAAGATTTCTGCAAAACCTTCGCAATTGAATCCGTCACTCCTCTTATGTATGGCAGGAAAGGTGGTTTCCGTTCCACCGCACTTCTACGGTAATGACCGTAGCTTATAAATATTTTTTTCAATACCCTCTGAACATAAGCCAATTTATGGTGATCACGGCGCATGTAACTGCGTACAAATATCGGATAACACATTCACCAACAGATCTTGGCACATAGTAAATATTCCGCTGATACTAGTTATAATACTCACAATCCACTTCAGCTTTTTATAGGAGGTTGAGCCCAACAGAGGACGGGTAATCGCAGTTGTAGTTTATTCAACAATACTAAATATGAATGACCTATCCTTTACAGTGACTCCAAAACCGGCCCCTGGTCCCGTTTTTCTTCCTCTGTGAAAGCTCGCACGAACCTGGCTCAAGTGCTCCACTCTGTCAAGACTGACGCAGCTGTGACCTTTGATTGGTGCTTCCTGCTACTGGTGGCGGCTTTGGTCGCCAGTATCGGACTGGTGGAGAATTCAACTGTCATCCTCGTCGCTAGCATGCTGATTTCGCCTCTAATGGTGAGGAAATACGAAATTTACCAAAACGTAGTTACATATAGCAGACGATAGCTTGATTTGGTATCTGTCATAGATCTGTGATCTTGGATTTTTAGCAGAATTTTGTCAAAAAAATGTGGTAAGGCTTCCTTCAATGGTACTATTGCGATTGCGCATAATTCATTACCTACATAAGTTCCACGTTTTTACACAAAACGTGACCACCAGTTTTCTACGGCTTCTTTTGCTAGAATTACTAAATGCCGAACAAAATTCAGGTTTGTGAAGCCGTATTCCGACAGCGGTACGAACAGCGCTTTGTATTTCCGAACAAAGAATGGAATTATAAAAGTAACTTGCATAACAGTTTAAACTGAAGCCCGTCATTTCCAGACTCGCTTTCTGCGTTCGACCGTTATATGATAAACGTTTCGAGGAATTACTCTGTAACAGTATTTGTTTAAATATTTTATTAAACCCTTGTATATTCTCAATATTCAGTTCTCCGTGCGTTTTTTATGACCCGTCTTGGACATGGTAGTAAATAAATAGTGTTTTTATTGCGTGTTTTATTACTGTGCGATCCTAACTTTCCTGCTAAGGATAGAGTATATGATAAAACCTTTTAGTCTGAGAGGCTTAGAGGAGGCTTATGCCCTACCTAACAGTCGATCTCGGGCTGAAAAGTTGTTTGGTAAGGACTATTTTTTTTTACAATGGGTCGGGCTCTTGACCACGAAACAGAGTGGCAAGAATGAGATCAACAATGGTGTGAGCCTACCCAAAAAGTTCTTGAAGACATTAGGGTCGTAACACAGCGGGAAAATAGACGCTGAGAGCTGATTCCATGTTCTTGCAGTGCGCACAATAAAATATTCTTGAAAGCATAAGCAATTCTTATCCGTCAACCAAGTTAGGGTGATAATAGGCTGTGCGTCTCAAATATTTATTGGAGAAAGGAGAAGGTAGTATAAGATCGTGAAGCTCTAGTATAGTCTCAAAGAGAGATTAAGCAAGCTTGTCAAGCCATCTCAAGCCACATCACTAGACTGACGGTATGTCTATTAGACATTCGTATTTATACGTCACCCTTGAGTAGAAGTTGTTGCTATCCTTCTCTGTGGGTGTACGCGGAGATATTCTCTATTCCCAACATTTTATATATGTTATTTCAGGGTCCAATCACAGCCGGTACCCTGGGCACAGCCGTCCGCGATCGTTCCCTGCAGATGATGGGAGTAACACACGAACTGCTCGGTCTGTCCATGTGTGTGGTCATCGGGTTCGTCTTTGGGCTGGCTATATGCGCAGTGGACAGCGAGTATAACATTATGAACGACTGGCCCACCCGCGAGATGATGGCTAGGTAAAGTCTTCTGTAATCGAACTCATCGGTCTTTTCATATGCGGTTATTGGCATCATTGATTGTGCAGATTCCGGGTTCGATCTCCAGGGGGAGAACAATATTGTGCTTGGTTTGGTTAGTGGTAGGACTTTGTTCAAGCCCGCCTGGCTGGCTACCACCATCTTGCCTAACCCTGTCGCCACCTTCGGCTTTATCATAACTTGAGAATCAGGTGAGATGAAGGCCAAGCAACTTCCCGTCGTACTATAAAAAAAAACTAGATCCATCGCTTAGTTTGGACCTACGTCCAAACTAAGCGATGCATCTAGTTTTTTTTTGTTTGTAGTATGAATTCAGATACTTTTGTATGATATAGTAGAGCATGGTAAGTAAACGCGACAGCGTTATTAATAGCGCAAAAAATATGTCATCTGTTATAAAACTTAGTTATTGGTAATTCGAGTTGATAATATAATAGAAGGTAACAAGTACTTATTCCAAGAAACAATAGGGTGGAAGAAACAATAGGTAATGTTAATCCCAGGGAGGACACCCTGTCCTCCTACACAATTTCTGATTCAGTAAGAGGGGTCTTCAACTTCAGCGCTATTTTCGCAGACATAGCCATTAATTAACAAAAGTGCGCTTCCACCTTCGGCCTTATCGTAACTTGATACCAGGTGAGATGAAAGCCAAGCACTTCCCTGACGTATGAAACATAAAAAAGTGGAGACGAAAATTTAATAATTTGCGTCTTTTTTGGCATAACTGCCAGGCCGAAACACAACAATTTTAGAATAGTTGCTATGGTGACAGATTTAGGTCAGATGTCAGTACCAAACCAAGCACAACATTGTACTCCCCTGGGGATCGAACCCGGGACCCTGGATCTAACGGTGGTCGAATCACTAGACCACAGAGGCGGTTAAAAACATTGTGGGACGAGTGTGAGTTTTTAATCCTCGGTTTTATAGCACCTGCCTCAAAAACAAGATAACTAAGTCGTTTTCGTACAGGTGCGAATATCGATCCCTCTGGGTCGGAATGATGGTCGCTATACCGAGCGGGTCTGGAGTGGCCCTGGCTGTGCTCGGCGACTACACGGCATCACTCGTCGGAGTGGCCATATCTGCGTCATTGCTACCTCCCGCTGTCAATGCTGTGAGTATTTACCTCGATAAGTATCTACAGGTATGCTTTTATTATTTATTGTACGACGGGGAAGCGCTTGGCCTTCATCTCACCTGGTAATAAGTTAAGATAAGGCCGAAGGTGTAAGCGCGCTTCACCGGGAATCCCCAATAAACTGACAAACTGGCTATCTTACCTCTTAACGCCGGAACACATTTTTTATTAAGGGTTGTTATTATGGCGACAGAATTAGGTAAGATGGTGGTAGCTAGCCAGGCAAACTTTAACAAAATTCTATAACCAACCAAACCAAACACAATATTGCTCCCCCGGGGAATCGAACCCGGCACCTCTGGATCTGAAATCGGTGGAGTAAACCACTAAACCACAAAGGCGGTTAAAATTATGTGTCAAATCAGGTAGAGCAAGAGTAAAAACTGAAGATGGACCTCTTTTCGAAATTGCAACTGTAAACCATGCTCTGAACGTGCAAATAAACACTTATTTTATAAGGATTGCGAGCATATAACACACATAAACAACCCATCATCACCATGCTTGGCAGGCGCAGTAAAGCTGTAGATAATACGCAAGTCTAAGTAGAAGTCTGGTGAGATTCTTTAGTCGGCTTTTATGACATCCATGGGCTGAGTTGGAGGAGTCACGCGAATGGCATGGCGAACAATGAGTCGTAATATTTTTTTTTTAATTTACGTAGAATTCCAACAAGAATGTGGGAAAGAGCATTTTAGAGTAAATCTTTTCCCAGGGTCTGCTTTGGGCGATGTCTCTATTCCGGTGGTTATCGTCCGACGAAATCACCTGGCGAGTAGCTCAGCCTTCGGAGCTAGCGGTGCTTGGCACAAGGTCGCTGTGCTTGACGCTGATCAACATCTTGTGCATATTTGTCGCTGGAGTCACAGTTTACAAGGTAATGCGCCACACGTCGTAACTTATGCGCTCATTGTAGGTAGCATTTGTCGCTAGAGTAACCGGTATACGAGATAATGCGCCAACCGTAGTTATACTCGCTCTGGTTAAGGAACGTTTATTCCCAGTAATTCCGTGAAAGTAGTTGCGCAACGGAACTATTGCGACTTTTTTCTCAATAGTCCCGTGGAACAAAATACAAATGAATTTGTATTATTTTTACTCCCACCTAAGGTAAATTTTCTTTTGCAGTTTGAAAGTGAAAGATATCGCGGCATATACTATTTAATTATCTAGATAAGAGGGTTTAATTACATTTTACTAAGTTATTATTCTTCACGCTTAACTGGCAAGAATGGAACATACAAAACAGAGAAGCAGCTGCTACCTATTATGTTCGTTTCTCATTACCTTATTGCTTCCATAGTTAACGCACTTCAATTGTCTGATAGAGTATATTAGTACCAACACCTCCCACTCATGGGTACAAGGCATCTAACGTGAATAGATCTACTAGGACTTCCTAGTAGGTACATCTACGAACCAGGCCAGCGTCCTTAAAAAACGATTTGACCCCCTAATTCAGGGTAAAACTGCTGTGGTGCCGCAGTGTAATTATCTGTCAATGTGTGTAATAATACAACGGATTTCCATTTACTACGCTCCTTGCACACCTCTTTTGGCTCATTCACTCTCATTACTTTCTTCATACATGGTCGTCGGTTCAGGTACTTCTGACCTGGCCTTTCTCAAGAACGTCTCCAATTTGATCAGAGAACGTCCGCCGAGGTCTTCCCCTCCCAACTTCACCATTCACATTCGATATATAGGTATACTTGCTTCGTCAACATGCTCTCATCTATCCTCTCTATATGTCCAAACCATTTTAGCATTCCACTCTCAATCTTTGTCACTACATCCTCTTTCATACCACACTGTTCTCTCACTTCACTGTTTCTTACTCTATCCATTAAAGTGACCCCCACACATGCTTCTCAAAGCTCTCATCTCCACTGCATTTATTCTACTTTCATTCTTCTTCTGCCACACCCAACTTTCGCTTCCATACATTAATTCTATCACTAATAAATAATTTAACTAAATTAATTTTACACAGCGCCATCTAGTCCCAAACTAAGCAAAGCTTATAAATATTGGAACCAGCTTACAGCTTACTTATCATTCTATACAATATCCAAACATAAAACAATCAACATTCATCACACGAATGTTTGTCCTGGGTGGGAATCGAACCCACAACCTACAGCGCAGAGCTTCAACTGATCTGTTAGGCTTGTTAAATAATGGTTAGATAACTTTATTCTCTGAATATTTTCAGGTGAAAAAGGTATGTCCACTAGAACGAAGAGATATATCATGGTGGAGGGCTAACAAAAGCCGCCAGCAAACTTCTAATAAAGAGAACACTACCGCTTGGGAAATATACAGGTAGACACTAGCTAGACAGCTCATCTGTCGAGCATCTCATCCAAGGCCATATTGAATCTATACCTACCTTGTGTTACCCTCATCCCGGCAAATCAATCACTAACTTGTCCACATTTCAAAATAATCTACTTACGTAATAAAGCCTATGCTTTAAGCCAATAGATTCATAGTGTTTGCTCGATTGTGACTTGATATAATCAAGTGCTGAAAGGAGCCAATTCTGTTTTAGGGTTCCTCACCCAAAGTGTGCCGAAGATACCCTATTACTGAGCCTACGCTGTCACGTAAAAATCAAAGTTGAAATGTAATTGTTTTGACTTTAAATGTGGGAATTGGCGAACCCCTGGCGTATCTAACTCACGCTTGGACGTTCAATTTTCTGCAATCTAACGAAACTATCTATGTTTATTTCAATTATATTGTAATTGTAATTAGTAGGTATGACGTACATATCTACTGAATTTATTACAAAACACTATATACACACATTTCATTTTAATGAATTGCATGATTCTCGTTGTCATCAAATTGCAAGCCATATTTTTACACCCATATCTATGGGTTTGTAAATATGATGAATGTGATGGTATGTATACGTAGGTAGGTAAGGCAGATGCCTTATCACACATTTAACTTATAAATACATATCATCTTGTAGATAAAAAAACAGACAGATGCTAATCCAATAGACACGCAGCTATAAAACGAGACTCGAATCGACGACAGATTAGATTAATTTGACACGTTATTTTACGGTCGCAATGTTTGCAGTAAATGGTCTAACGATACTTCCGAAGAGAAGAGCTCTATGAGCCAGATTCAGAGCGACACGGTAACGTTTAGAAGGCCTCATGTACACCAGAGAATGAAGGCGCAGAACCTCGAAGACTGTCTTCGAAATGTTCAGTAAGTATGATGTTATCGAGGATCTGTGCAAGCAAGTTTACTTTCCAGCGGGCGCTTAGCCTCCTGCATAGATACTCCTCCAAAGCAAGACTTTATTCATAATCACCACGCTCAGGCGATTGTTCTTAGTAGTTTTGTTGTTCCTACAAAGGAACTACTTATTACGATTAGAAACTTTAGATTCTAGTATATTAATATCTCAAGCTCAATGACTATGTAGGTTCTCAGATATACTTACAACATTCACCTTTATACCACCACCATTGCCTAGTGGCAATTTGTTGTCGATTTTATGCCTCGATTATTTTAGTTTATGCACAAAATCGACCCATCCATTAACCTCGGTGTCTTAATCATAATCTAGGTATCAGTAACTCCACGGGGGTACCATGCCTTTTAAACTACAATGCTGATAGGAATCAGAAACAGTATGTGGTAGTTCCTCGCATAAACGCAAGTTTCAAGGTAGGATTATTTTTTGTAGACAAAAAATACAGATGTATTCAAAGTCATCAAGTTAGAAATGACAGATTTAATCCATCTGATAAACTTAATATCTTTAAACTAGTAACGCCTACTTACTACCCGGGCAAACGCCCGGGACTTCATTCCCGTCATCCCGTGAGAATTTCCCAAAATCATTTCTAAAAATCTAGTACCTATTTAGGTATATATATTGGATTTTCTCCAAGTTACTAAGCAGACAGAAAGACTGTATTTTTTTGTAAGTAGGTACCTACCGTTAATACTTTCTTATGCTTAAATATTTAAATTATTAAATAGCTGTTATTTTGACATTACAAACAGACACTTAAATTTTATTTAATTGAGATATATCTCACAGCAAGCGAATGTTTCTTGGGTCACTCCTGGTCATTGAAAGCCATAGTTCACCGTTCTGCAAACTGCGCTGTACGACATAAAACTGCGACATTATGAAGACACATAGCAATTTTAGCACAGTCTCTTGCTTCCAGAGTGGATGAAACTTACCAACCTATGGACTCGGAAAAAGCAAGCGAATCGCAAAACAGCGAAATCTCGAAAGAAATGGAGGGTCCGGAGGAAAAATCAGATTCTGTTAGCTACTGCTTATACAACTTGGGCTATGAGAATAAAGAACCACTAGATACCCCTACTTTGGAGCCATCTCTAAATTATACAGTGGATAAAAGACATGGAGTGTCTTAGTTTGATTAGAACGAACTTATTTAAAACAAGCCTAGGATTAGTGTCCGTAGATTTTAGAAATCAATACCAACCTACAAATGTTACCATATTAAAGTAAATAGAACAAATTGTTTAGAATGGTTTTTAATCTAAGTATGAAAATCCTACCTGGAACCTTGAAAGTACTACCGTAAAGTTTGGCCAACTTTTCAAAATTATAAGTACTTACCTATACGTCGTACATATAACTACATAATCTCACGCTGGAAACTTTTCGTAACTTCATGCGATTACATACGAGGCTTGTTGTTGTAGGTATGCTATGTTCAAAGTTTGAACATTTCTAATTAACAATTTTACATTAACCCTGAAACAGCGTGCATGTATATAACACCTTATATAAGGGCTACTCTTCACTAAAACGAGGATATACCCAATTTTTACATTCTGTACGTAGTGTAATATTGTTCCTCTTTTAAATGAATATTTAAGCAACACAAGCTACATAACATAATTCAAATGGAGCTGAAGCAATAGGATCCTTAAATAACGTACTAAATTTACGAAATTGGGTTACGAAGTACACATATTTATGTTTTATTTCGTAGCGGCGTAACCGTACTGACTGCAAATCAACGCACAGTACAATCCTGTAACATTTTTTACGGAACACAGAGATAAAGTTTTGAATAATTGAAGAGAGATCCCTTTACTCCTAGCATTGGCCAGCACGTATTAGGTCTCGGTGACAATAGTTTCAGGTATCTGCAATTTGTTTATCCGCTGCTTCAGTGAAAAGTAGGCCTTAGACTGTCCTGTGTTACAAACATAATTAGTGCAGGTTTAATCAGGTCGCACCTACCTCCTAATAACCGAATGACATTCATAAGGTTTCCAACGCCATTCGCGTTACTACGACGCCACAAACATGCCTTCCGGGGTGATCTTCGTCGTCTGCATACCATCAAGCACCTACGAACATATCCTCAAATTCGGGAATACCAAGGAGCTGGTCCCAATAAGCCCAGACTACAAACCGATTCGTTTGGCTGTGGAGTTGAAAGATAAGAAATCGAGAAGCACTATTCCTGTACATTTGACGCAGAATTATTATAATGCTGTCTTCAGTCCGCTGGAGAATATTACTGAAGATGATGAGTTCTTCACCATGGAAAGCGTAAGTACCTCACTACTTACTAAAGAAAACTCATTTAACAACTAAAACCTACTTACTTAAACATATTTCCGAATATAATTTACGAGGGATTTGCATTAGAAATGAAAACATAGTCGTATAAAAGAAACAGACTTGTATTCCTCGCAATTATTCGCTGGATCCTATCTAAGTTAAACTGCCAGTGAATCGCAATTGCAGATTCTCCAAGAGTTGCTGAGCAAACTTCACGTGGAGCATGTCGTGTGGATGTCAGACAAGGCAGGGAGCTACTTTGAAGTTATGTTTCCTTTGCCTACTGGGGATCAATGTGAGACAATGCTTCACTGTTTGGCGCAGCTGGGGATTGGGGTTCGATGCAAATCTATTGTCAGGTAAAAAAACCCACTTAGATCAGAAGACTGTCAGCTAGGATAAAAAAAAGAGTTTTCAGCTGCTATAGTTAGTTTGTTGTACGACGGGAAGCACTTGGCTTTCATCTCACATGGTTGTGATCAGGCCGAAGTGCGCTACCACACTTCACCCGGAATCCTCAACAGTCTGAGGAACTGGCTATCTTACCTCTAAACATACAACAATTTAGTAAGGCCATGAACTGGCTATCTTACCTCTAAACATACAACAATTTAGTATGGCCACGACGACAGAATTAGGAAAGATTGTGGTAACTAGCCAGGCGGACTCAAACAAAGTCCCACCAACAACCAAACCAAACATCTCTGGATCTGACACCGGTGGGCGAACCACCGACCACAGAGGCGGTCAAAAATCTATGAATTTGGTACAAATATAGGTAGTGTTCTATGAATATAGAAACTTTGAATGATGCTAGGTACTTTTTCGTTTCAGCGTGGTGCCCTGTATCGTGGTGCATACTGCTGTAGATGATGATGACTCTGATGACGAGCTTCATATGTAAGTTTATTTCGGTACTTATATCTTGCGTCTAAATCAATTAATGATTTTATCTTTTCCAGACACAAGAACGAAGATGCTAAAAAGTGGCGTAACTTCGTGGAGTCTATTAGATCAAAGCTGACAGTCAAGCAAGTTGTTGACGGGGTCAGAGGCGGAGGGGAACTATCCTTCGACTATCTCACTCTTATTATAACAGCTGAGTAAGCATTGCTATCGCAAACGAGTAGCTTGCTTACAGTTCTTGGTATAATGCTATTCCTTTCTTTTCAGTTCTCTCGCCGCTCTAGGTCTGGTAGAGAACAATGCCTCAAACATTGTAGCAGCAATGTTGGTGTCACCACTCATGGGTCCAGTGATGTCTATCACATTCGGAGCCATTATATCAGACAGAAGCCTCGTAAGAAGTGGCTTTGAGAGTTTGATTGCTGGGATGTTCTTTTCCCTGGTCTTTGGATTCATTTTCGGACTTATTTTGGGAACGACTGAGATGCCTTGGGGATTCGGTGATTGGCCTACCGAAGAAATGAAATCACGGTGAAAAAGCTTTCTATTCTTATTACAAGTATCAATAATTCTTGATACATATTGATTATTGATATTGATAGAGCCTATAGAGATCTATGATTTGATGGATGTTTGGTTTTCAGTGGAAATATCAGATCTCTGTGGATGGGTGTCCTTTGGGCTCTAACTTCAGGAACTGGTGTAGCTCTGGCGTTACTGCAAGGTAGTGCTGGTCCTCTAATAGGTATTGCCATTTCTGCTTCCTTGCTGCCACCAGTTGTGAATTGTGTAAGTAGGTAATATTATCTTCAGTAGATTTCGTAAGATTTATTCATACATACATTTTTTCGACATAAATATAACCTTACAAGACTTCAGTAATTTCAGGAAATAGAAAACCTTCCCTAGATTTTATTAGAAATATTTTTGTTATAAAATGTTAGGTACTGGTTACTGCCCGAATAACACTTCCATAAATACACGATGCGTGATAAAGCGGAGGGGGGGATATATTTCAAGTAGTCCTGCATCGAGGTGCGATTTTTGCAATAGAATAATTGCCAGTAGTTCTTTCAACTGACTAGGTAACTGAAGTAAGTACTGAGAATAAACGAATAAACGCACGCGTACCTGTCGTCGCACTTTCATCTGAAGGGTAATGTTACTGGTGTTTTTGGAGAACGATGAAAAATTTTATAGAAATTATTCGGCAGGTAGGTACATATAGATTAAAGATTCACATGTCGCATAAATCGTAGTCACAGAGGTACTTCGATAGTGCGCATTATGAATGCGATAAATTATTGCGCATATATTCATTCAGGGTTTATTCTGGGCGCTGGCGTGCATATGGCTACTGTATCCGGGAGCGAAAATACCTCACCTCAAGGGCGAGCCCTACTCCGGCAATTCGTCATACCAACCGCTGTACCACGACTATTTGCCCATCGAGTTTGCGATCAATGGTGAGTTATTCATAGCGTGCTGACCTATATTTCGTAAGAAAACGAGAGAGTTACTACAGTAATATCGCAAACAATAATACACTTATGAATTATGGTGAAGAAAACGCGTCAGACATTAGGAAATCTGAAAGAAGGTGGCTGCAGTAATCATGCAGAAATATTTTATATTTTTTTTTTTTTGAGATTGCATGAACAGGCTAATCGTGGATTCTAAAGTAGACTAATATCGTCTAAAAACATGTGAGAATGTTTTAAAAGTAGGCTTTCACGAAATATCCGAACAATAAGACCAGGTACATTGCAGGTATAGTGAGCTGCTGTCTGACGATAGTGAACGTCATCTGCATATTTATAACGGCTATCATGTTCCTGAAGATCAAAGAGGTAGCCGCTCCTTACACTTCCAGTCCAGACTTGAGGAGGTTCTGGGAGCAGGATATCAAGGTAGCCCGGGAGAGCAATAGGGCCAACTTGCAAAAGGCCGAAGAGGATGAGAGACATGAGTAAGTGACCGCAAATCTTAACCAGGACTTTTTAAAATGGCCTGAAAATAACGCCTCTCCAACTGAATCTATGGATGTCACCGGACGTGAATAAAGAATTTTACCAGTTTTTGTAGAGCAGAGCATTACAGGTCAAAGTCAGGGGACGGGCAAGGCAGGGCAACAAACTCTTTATCCTCCCCTGGTTTGAGCTAGATCCAATCCGCCAGTCTAGCGTGGAGATTATAGCAAATTGCTCCCGTCTTGGAGAATACTCATGTGGAACAGTGACAACAATAACAGCCCGAATATTTATGTTATGATGTGTTTACAGAAAGTACATAACTGAAGAAGAACTGTGGTTTTTTAACGGAATTCAAAAAAAGGAGGAGGTTATGAATTCGGTTGTTTTTTTTTATCGAAAGGATATGATTCCAGATTGGTAACATGGAAATTTTATCAACATCAATCTAGGTTTAGTAGTTTGGCTTTTAAATCAAAAAACAGGTAAACATGATAATGGGAATGAAAAATCGTTCTCATTATCCTGCTGACATAGTGCACCCCTACACTGCACCATAGTAGGAACAGATTCTTAACATTTGTTTAGGTCATCTGTATTTATCTTCGTTCCCATCATTGCGTAGATATTTCCCAGAATCCCGTAAATTATTGCACCCTTACACGACTCTTAAATAAGGTGTCGTAAAGAAAAGCTAAAACTAAGTTATTTTTGAAAAAAAAATAGGGAACCGGCTTCACCACTAAAAACTAAAAAATAACACTGAGGGTAAGTCATAATTTGAAGTCGGTTCCTTTTTTTTTTTTTTCAAAAATCACTTCATGCATCTCTGATTTTCTTTCAGGCTAGTAATGGATGACCTCAATCAAGAAAACGACGAGGAAATGAAGGGCAAATTAGAATCAGCAATCCAAGAGGCGTTAGACGACGAAACTTACAGAAAAGTCAAGAGGATGAGCTACCAAAGCCACAACGCTGACGAGGTATACTGATAGAGTAGAAATATCACTAACCCTTCCACTTATGGATGTTATACAAGCGACTTACGTGGGCTGGAGAATGGGCAGCCACAAGCTGAAATATTTTCAAAAATGTGTTCTCGAATCCGCTTGCTAAATGTAATAATAGGAGATTACTGGTTCAATATTGTAACATCAAAATGATAAAGGTAAAAAAAAAACTACTATCTAACGGTACCCTCTCATAAGTTTCTCCACGATACAGATTCCAATACATACCCATGATATATAGGTACCTACCTACTTCAAGGTAAGTACCTACAGTAAGTGATATGACGTCACGACGAGATATATATAACTGATATAGGTATAAATATTGAATCGCGATAAAAACTGCGCATGCAAAACTGTAGTGGCCCTTGATAAGTACATTATGATGAGAAACATTTTTTTTATACAACTAGGAGACGGGACTAGCAAGTAGTCCACCTGATGTTAAGTGCATCTCTTGCCTATAACAATGCCTTATTGTGTAGGTCACAATCCACAAAGAACATAGCCTACACGGTACTGCATTGCGCCCGTTAACATGAGGCTTATAGGTGATACCTCACATTTGCATATCATCGAAGGCCGCTGACGCTGTTTCTGAATTCGATCTGATTACGTAACGTGTTCCATTAGACGGGACTGACCGAATGACCCTCGCACCTCCCCATATCGATAATCAGATTCCGTCGAGTAAATCGGTTAACGTTTACAATAGCGAGCACGTGTGCTGAAAGGTAATTCCAGAACGAGTTACCTATTCAGGAAGGAAGTAATTCACCCTGCCTCGTTTCACGGATTTTTTTCTGGAAATCCCACATCTAATTGGCCAGTTCAGCTTGAGCACTGAGTATTTTTTTTAAGTATGCTGATGATCACTAGGATGATTCTTATTAATGCGACCAACTGAAACAGGCTATATTTCAAACAAGAATAAGGTTGGTACCTAAGTAAAGTAGAAAAGAACCTACGCAATTTAACAAACAATTGCATCAAAAAAATTGCAGATCCGTTTTAAAATGAAAATATAAGTATTTCTCTAGACACGACAACACAACATCTAAGTATCACCAGTGACAGCAGTTAATAAAACAATTGCTTTGCAGGTGATCAGAACGATTGGGTTTCAGCCAAAATTACAAACATCCAAGCGTTCCAGCTTGATCGATTCTGGCGCATCATCGCCTGGTCCACCGAAGCCAAATACCGACGACATCGCAATACTTGATAAACTCCTGACTTCACTTCTTGGTATGAAAGACCGACGAAGATCATTTACGTCGCAAAGAGGGACGCCCAGATGCAGTAACCTACCAGTTATTACAGAGCTTAGATCTAATAGAAGATCGGAGTCCTGGCCGGATAGAATCTACGAAGATTCTGTTGTACGAGGTGTGATAAATAACTTGAGAGCTAGCAAGAGGAGCTCAGAAGTTGAAGATCCGTTCTTGACTCCAAAATAGATGAATGTTTTACGAAGGTTACTTACTTACCTATCTAATAATATAAAAGAGAGTAGGTAGAGTCAAACTACACCTACCGGCTGCGCCATTTGTTTTAGTAGATACAAATTGAGTGTACTTATCTTCCTAGGTATGTCATAATAGTTAATAACTGTGCATGAGTTGCCATAGGTATATTGTGTTCAGAACAAATAAATTTAAAATTATACATAATTATTATTTTATTGATTTTGTAAATACAAATAAATTATTTTATACAATATTGATACAACGGGTAAAAATAAATAGTATGAATAAGCTATTGGCCCTAATACACTCATTATCACAGCAATGCTTTTAGGAATTGCAGATTATAGGTAAAACAGATCATATCTGGAACAGTGTGTACATCTTGTTTGGTTGCTCTACATAATCCTACAAAAATAAACCTAAACTACAATTTTTACAACCTAAAATATGTCTTTGTCAAGATTCTTTGCCTTTCTGTTCTTGAGAATGACTTTTCGTACCTTTATTATGCTTGACTTGAGATGTGTAGATATCATAACCTAATGATATTATGTTATCGTATAACACCCTATATTTTGTAGGTAAAAAGTAAAAGTTTATAATTTGTGCAGGAGGCCAGACCATCCATTCTGCTCGATACAAAGTAATAAATTTGTCTTTAACTTCTTCCTTGAAATTCTCATAAGGATTATCTTCAAACAATGCTAGACTACCAAAGAATGTTATGATCATTACTGGTGAGAATATAAACTGGTCAAGACATAGCTTTTTCACCACCATGTCTACAGACTTTCCTATGATAAACCTATCCAGAACTTTGTACCAGTAGTGGCACAGAACCCCAACAGAGGCTCCAGAGAATGCCATGTGCTTAGTTCTTATTGCATCATATTTCTCCTCTTCACCTGTGTATATCTCATAGTTCTGTTCCAGAACATCACCTAAAGATGACAAGCTGATTGATAAGGTAATATTAGTGTAAAGAAGGTACTTGTCACTGAAGGCAACTTTCAGCCCTCTCTTCATTTGTGAAACAGGGCCAGACGATCGAAAGTTCGTAGCTAGCTTCCTCCAAGTGATGCTGAGGGCTTGCATTTTCGTTTTGGAATATCTGTAAACAAATCTACAGAAGTAGATATTTGCTTAACAAAGTAAACTAAATTGAAAAAACATGTTTATTTATAAAATTAAACTAAAACAAAAAGTTAATTTAATTAAGTATGTTAATTATACCAATTTAATAATAAAAAACATGCTTATTATCACAAAGTCAGTCTGTTTTACCAGACTTATCATGTTTTACATTAGAAGTATAAATGTCATAGCCTAAGGATATGGTGTTATCATATACAACTCTGTATTTTGTTGGTAGAAAGTAGAAGTTTATAATCTGAGCAGGTGGCCACACCATCCACTCTGCTTTATACAATGTCCAAAACTTATCTCTCACTTCTTCTGTGAAATTTTCTATGGGATTGTCTTCAAATATAGCAACAGTGCCAAAAAAGGACAGTATTATTAATGGTGAACAAATGAACTGGTCCAATAAAAGCTTTTTCACTATCATACCAAAAGATCTTCCAATGATTATCTTATCTAGGAAATTATACCAGTGGTGGCATATAATTCCAGCAGTGACACCAGAAAACCCCATATGAGCTGTGCGGGGAATGTCTATTTTATCAAGGGATCCTTTGTATATTTCATATTTTTGTTCAATTAGATCCCCACATGTTGATATCCCCATTGATAATAATACATTGGTGTAAAACAGATTCTTGCGATTGAATGCATCATTTACTGCTTGTCTGTAACTTTTATAAGCTTTTGAAAAGTACCTTCTTACAGTCATATCATTTTCACAAGGTATTCAATCACCTAAAACAAAATGATATGATTTATTAGGGTAATCTGCTTTACAACAACATAAAACACGGAATAAGGTCAAAATTAACAACAGTCAGTGAAAGAGCCAAACAGAATGCTATTACAATTTTTCTATTTTTCAAGTGGCTGTCATAACTTTTCTTGCCGCCGCCTAACAGCTAATCTGAGTTTTAGGGCTAAAGGATAAGGGTATGGGTGACATTATTAAAGATGAAGGTATCACTTAATGCAGTGTCACGTCGCATGAGCCTAGAGCCGTCCACCTCGGGTGGACGTAACTAGAGAAATATTAATTAATTTTGGTCTTGTTTTAGGTTAGGATTGAACTTATCATTACATCCCGTGAAATGCTATCATGGGACAACGCCAACGATAACACAACTAAAAAAATCATTAAGGGCAAGATGTCCTCGATCAAAAATTATTTAGATATTTTTGCAAAATTGTACTCACATAAACAGCACAGATTGACGTATATACATAAAACATAAGCACGTCGAGTGCGTTGATGCACTTTTGCTTTAGTGTTTAGTTTAATTCAAGAGCGTGGGCTGCTCTGTTTTCATAGTTTTCGTTTTTGAAAAAATGTCTGCGGTTCTCTAAATGCGCGGTAATCTTTTTAGCCAAAAAAGCAATAAATAAAACAAATCAACACAAAACAACCTCAAAATTAAATGAACTCAAAACTTGATCATTAATGAATTGACATTGACATTGACAATGACAATATTGACATGGAATGGTTGAGAAACAGAATAGCAATTAAAGAGTTTACTAATCGCCCACGAATATTTAGAACAGCCACCTCTTTCCTTAAACGCCGAATCTTTTTGTCTCGGTGGAACAAGCGGAGTCCAAACGTCGTTTAACAACTGCTGGCGGTGGCGTCCCTAAAGGAAGTTGCCTTTGCCTCTCGTCTCGCCCGCACTGTATGCGCTTTACACGGACGATAAACCGACACTGGAGGGCCGGCCCAACTCAGACATGGTAAATCTTACATTGTGTTAGTGCTTTTTGCGGACGACAGCGCCTTTCTTTCTTCTGCTCATGATCCAGCTGCAGCCGCACGCCAAATGCAACAAACTTCTGCATGTCCTTCCAGCGTGGTTGGACAAGTGGCGCATGGCTGTAAACGTCGGGAAAAGGGCTGCACTATTAGTAACCCGTAAATGCACTGTACTGCCACCGCTCAAACTTCAAACCAGGAAGTGAAGTGCGAGACATCCGTCCGCTATCTTGAAGTCCATATAGACCGGTCGTCGTTCAGCATGACTTCTCAGGTGGAGCACGCGATTTCGTAGACGCGGGCCGCACGTGCAATGCTCCGGCCAGTCTTACTTCGAGACTGTCATTAAAAACATAGATTTGAGTTAAGAAGACGCCTTGTGTTCGTAACCGGAAGAAGCTTCAAGCACAGCAAATTATCGCCCAACGTCAGTGCACAGGTACGGGAAGTTATGAGTAAAATCTTGGAGTCTTCAAGACCAGAGTGAATAGGTTCCTCTTAGGCAAGCGTGCTCCATCTTAGGCCATATCTTTACTTGTTTTACATGTAAGTTGGTAGTCAAGCGCTTGACCATCACCAATAAATATACATATATATATTTATCAATAGCGATGTCATGGCCCGCGATGTGCAGATCCCAAGCATTGAGGACTTGGTGGTATGCTTGGCGCGTCGAATGTGTGACCGCGCTGACAATAGCCCCCACCTCAATTATCTCGCTCCACTACACACACGACCACCGGACTATTAGGGACCCTGGCGACCCTGTCTCGCGAAAATCTAGACACATCTGACTCTTTACGATAGGATGCAACCAGAAAGGATCCCCGTCAATGATCCATCCTAAATGCTACGGATGGACCACCTCCACAGGAAGGCACCAAAGCAATGCCACGCAACCTCGTGGTTGTAGACACCAGACTTAGTGAGTCTGCACACGGAAGCCAAACTTTTTTTACCAGACTTTTAAGTCGATACACAGACGAGGAGGAGATCAGTGGCTCAGTGGCCGCCTGCAGTTAGAAAAAAATATACATTATTATAGTAACAAACAGGTCCGCGCAAAGCTGTCGCCTTCCCGGTTAAGAACTTGGGCTTTAATCTTGTTCTTTACATCCGTAATTGCGGAACTGAACGAAGTACGACCGCAAAACGTAATGTGTAGAGAGCTACTCAGCTACTCATGTTTACTTTCGGATCCACATCTTCCGGTTCGTTGATCCAGAGACAACCGTCGCGTCGTGAACGATAGATACCGAATGGAACCACATAAATATTACCTATAAAGCAGAAATGATGAAATGCTGTTAAAATCTGACAGTCTCACTGTCAAAAAAAAGTACGGTTCTACGTAAGAAGAGACGGGACACTTTTCTCAAAAACGGGTTCACTAGGTACGCCTTTCCGAAACATATTTAAACTTGTAACATTTCACATGACGACTCATAGAATGATTATTTAAACAAGACCTCATCTAACCGAACGATATTACACCTTTAGTTCATTTCACCTACAGGCATTCATGCAATGGTACATTTCGACAAGATGCCTTTTTGACAAAGATTCGTTTTACCACGTTCACATTTAAGCTAAAGTTAGTTTTAGTTTGGTGCTGGTACTAGTTTTTAAGGGTTATACTTATAAGAAAAATGCTTACTTGCTGGGTTTCAACATTTATAAGCATTGCTTATATTTAAGTACGTCTGTGAAGTTTTGTTAGGATGAAATATACCGTGGCAATATTAAGCAATTATTCATCATACTTCTTATTTTTTTAGAGCTACAAGTCAAGTATGAACGCTTCTGAGATATGGGCATTTAAAGTTTGCAGATATTTAAAATAACGGCAGGTGTCAGACTTAATAACTACGTTTAAGAGTATAAGAAGCCCCTAGTTAAAGGGCTCGCCCGGAGAATTACTACCACCATACTTATTTCAGCCACCAAGCAGCATTGCTATGTTTCGGCTTGAAGGGTATGGTTGCCAGTGAAATTACGGGTACGTGAGGCTTAACAACTTTATGCCTCAAGTTGACGGGCGCAATGCAGTGCCGTGTAGGCTATGTTCTTTGTGGATGTGACCTATGCAGTAAGGCTTTGGCATAGGCAAGAGTACACATAACACCAGGTGCGCTACTTGCTTGTCCCGTCTCCTAGTAGTGTATAAAAAAAAAGTAATAGTAAATCTAAACCCAACATACTTAACCTCGACTTAAACTAAATAAAAAGTATGGAACCACACTTCTGATGACAGCTGTCAAACTTCAAACGGCCACACTTCTGAAACTAATCCTACTAACCCTAAATTAATTTATTTATTTATTGAATAGTAAATAGTTAAAAAGTGATTCCGGTGAAATATGTTTTCCTCAAATATGTTTCAGTGAAACGTATCAAAGACTAACCGGACATAGTCATATTAAACATTTTAGGTACCAATTGATTTATAAATTTACTGCATGGTCGATGAATCGTCTTTGGTAAAAATATAACAAGTTGAAATATTAAAAAACGGGGCTACCTAGGAAATCAGTGAGATAACAATATTCACCATTAAAATTCTGCCTTGTTTCGTACATCGTTTTTTGTACGAAGCAGCGACACTTTTGCGTTTATTTGTTTTAGTGGGACGTAGACTTCAAATTGTTTTTTTTTATGCCAGTCCATGCTGACTGTAGTATTCTCTCGAGCTGTCAAATTGCGAACTTCGTGCCGAAATATCAGTTTTCGTTTGGTTACCATTGGCACACAATGCCATCCGAAATTTCGTACTTTGGGGAATTAGAGTAGGGCATGGCACGACCTCATAATATCGTTCTTGGTAAGATATTACTTTACTTTTGTCACGTTAAATCCAGTGTAAAAGTAAGATCAAACGATAATGCTATAAGACGTTGTGGTTAGACCCCTGGCCAGCATATTGTCCTTATAAAAAACACTGGCACTCCAGAAGTGCCGACAGAAGTTAAATTTTGAAGTTTGTCGATCTTTGCCGAAGAGAACAGCTTAGATGGTTGGTACTTGAATCTCAATATTGTCGCGTTGGTCGCGATATTTATCTAAGATGTGATGATGATAATGAGGGTTGTAAAAGTTGTGCTTGCATTATAACTGATAGGTACACTGACTTCTTAAAACTGATGTGGATAGATATCGGCAGTCAACCATCTGTCTATAGGTAGAGGCAGTCTTCGAACGATCCTTACCAGTACCTTTTAGTTTTCACATTAAAAAATACATAGGAATTGATCTGTGTCCGCGGTCGCGTCGCGTCGAGTCGTCGCGGTCGAGCTTAAGAAAATAAAAAAGTAGGGAGAGATGCCACACTGACCATCCTGTCTCTTTCAAACAAGGGTAAAAATGGTATTTTATTTATGTTGGAGTTGAGAGAAAAAAAATAAGTCACTGGGTTAAATTAGATGATAGCCAAATAGTGATGATTTTATATGTATTATGATGACGCTTTATACGCTTTACACGTGAGTGTCAAATTAAAAACAACAAGTTTAAAAGTGCTTGCTGCATATAACTGAACTGTCGGTAATTTTCCGGGACCCACTGGGGTATCTATTGTTTATCTATTTAACGCGCATGGAATAATTTTTGGTACAAATCTGTTATTACGACCTTAAAAATTACCGCCTTCCAATCCGGAGGGTTCAAATCCGTCGTGCACCAATGAAGTTTTCGGAAGTTTATGTACGCATTTGACACATGCACATGCTCTGACAATGAAGATCAGATGTTTTTTTGTCATGTTTTTTTATGCTCGCGAGTTTCATAAGCACTTTAGGTATGGTCCACAGGAATCTCGAATTAGTTTATTTCTTACTCGCGTTAAAAAAAGTCAATGCCTTGAGAATAAGGGCCTGTTCTTCAATAAGTATCGATTTACCTACCATTTTGTTATGAAAAAAACAAACTGTTTAGAGGCAGTGGGGGGAGTGTGAGTTCCGAGCCCGATTTCAAGTTAACTCGCCCGGCTTGTACATCTCATAAGTCTGTGCCAATGTGCATTGCATGCAACAATGACGCTTTATGGTCATTTACAGGCTGAACCGACAAATTTTGTGAAATCGACTTTGCTGATAAAACTATCAGCAAAGTCGAAATTTGGCAGTAAAGAAATTCCACCTCATTGTGTTCTATAGACTGCTATAATTGTACAATTTGTACAATTATAGCACGTCTTCAGAATAACGATGACAAATATAAGATTTTGCTTATATTGTGTCTTCAAAACAGCCTCGACGAAAATAGTATACTCTATTATATTGTGATGGGACTGTGGTGTGTGTGTGTTAGGTACTGTTGTATTTGTATATATGAATGTATACTCTTTGCTGTGGGTGCTTCGATTCGGCTTCGGCAGTTCGGCTGTATTTTGTTGAATTTCCTTCGAAAATCAGAATATTGTAGCTGTGAATTATTAACATTAACCACAGGCAATTCGAAGCCAGTCACCATGGCTAGTATGTTCATAATTAGTTCTTCGTAGAATATCTGCTTTGGTATGCTTTGATTTGTAAATGTTAATAAATATTGCAGATAATTTACCACTCGATAGAGGTGCTATGAAAGACCCTGCTACGTCCCACCTCCGCATCTATGTAGGAGGTATACCGGAACATACCACTCCTGATGATATTTATGAGCACTTCAAAAGCTATGGAAAGATTATGGGTATTGCCGTGAACCGACAGTTCGGGTTTGTGCAATACGAAGAGGAAGCAAGTGCCAAAGCCGCTATAAACCAGGCACCTAGAAGTAATTTCTTGGGCAAGAACATTTCTGTCAAAACTGCACAGTCAAACACTGGGAAGTAAGTCACTAAAACTAGTACACAGCTTTAAATAATTACGAGAACTGACCTATGAATAGGATAATCAACCAAGACTAGTCAGTAAATCTAGCCTACCCGATAGATAGATAGATAGCCATGCTAATATTATAAATTTGAAAAGGCTTCTGTCTGTTTGTAACGTTTTCACGGCTGTATGGATTTTGATGATATTTGACAAAAATGTTTTAATGACAGAGAATGTTAAAAGGCAATTTTTTATATATATTTTTTTTTTAATTAATTTTAAGTCTAATCACATACAAAAACACAAAAACCCAGATTTAGTTTTAATATAGTGTTGTCACAATCTGTCTCGCTCACTCACACAGAGTGATAATATCATGTGACGGACCTGGCTCTGGTGGGGTGCACTTATGCTGATCATTTCTACATGGGCAGACATGGTTGACTTGACAGTCATGCAATAATATTTTTTTTTGCAAATTTAAAAGATTTTAAGGCTCCCTTTACCATTATTTAAATTAAGTAGGCAAGTAGTAAGTAAAGGTGATTTTTATATGAGCGGCTGGCATAGGAATTTGATTAGTTTAAATACTCATTTAAAACCACATATATGTACCTATTTTGTTAAATACTTAGCTGTGTAGCAAAGCTGGTGTAAAATTACACAGTCAAATGACAAAATGAAATACAGTCTGAAGCAGCTTCTATAGGGAGACCTGCTATGAATATTTATCTCACTTCTAATTTTGCCACCAGAGAAAACTGCTTCTGTGGTCTAGTGATTCAACCCACCGATTTCAGATCCAGAGGTCTAGGGTTCGATCCCCAGGGGGAGTACAATATTGTGCTTGGATTGGCTCGTGGTAGGACTTTGTTTAAGTCCGCCTGGTTAGCTACCACCATCTTACCTTGAATACCTTACCGGATCAGTACCGGTCTTCTGTAGATTTACCTAAAGGCAAAGGCTGGTACTGAGCTGGAGGACAGGCTAATGTAAAAAACAAACAAGTAGAACACCTTACATACATTCATACATTTATTGAATTCAAGGACCATTCTTCTACTAATAAATTGTAATTTCATCATATTGTAGCACATCATTCAAGCTATGCTTAGTTTGGGGCTAGATGGCGCTGTGTGAAATAAATGTCCTGTAATATTTATTTATTATTCTAATTGAATTCTTATTGAAAGCTAGTCCTTATTTATTGTTGCATGTCTGTTTTGTTCTTATTTAAGATAGCCATATTTATATTTGAAGCCATAATACTCTATTACCCACCAGGATGGGTAATTGCAACTATTTCTGTCTGTGTCAGGAATTTATGAAATTGGAATTGTTCTTATAAATGTAGGATTATCAAGCGATGAAGTAGGGATTCCAATATTTTTTGTTGTAATTACAAGACTCCACTTTATCAGAGTAAATACTCAAATATACAGAACTTCTGCAGGAGATCACTCGAATTTAGAAAATTAATAAAGTATGTAGGTACATATTGTTTTTGTTGAATTGTATTTTGTTTTAATAATGTGTGATCCACTGGTACCAAACACCTGATCAACTCATTCAAATCGATGCAAAAGGCAGCAATCCTAAATACATGCCGAACTGTTTGAAAGTTAGCTATGGCTTGTGAGTGTTACATACTTACAAATAGGTTATATTTTATTTACTAAATAATTTTGATGGTGTTCTTAAATTGCAGACGTGAAACAGAGGTTGTAACAATCCAGTCAGATTTACCTCCAGCGGTGGCTCTTTCAGACAACATTCTTGGCCACAATGATGATGGTGATAACCAATATGATAGTTATGGGAACTATATCGGTGATAAGAGTAAGACCTACTCATTAATACCGGAATGAGTAGTACAAATGTATGCTTGGTATTGAGCTTTAGTTGCCAAAACCCACTTGGCAGTTGCAAAATATAAAAAACAACACCTTAAATTATTTTAATAACAAAAAATAAAAAATAATCTTTAACCTGCCTGCCAAGCTCAATCGTTATGGTAAAACCATCCAGTCTTAGTGATGAAGGAGGCTCATGTCCAACAGTAAACAGTTATGTGTGATGGACAATCCATTGTGATTGGATTGATTTGATATTTCATTATGGTGGCATTTATCTTGGTTTTTGCATATTTGTGTAGTGTTAGCACTGTATTTGGATAAATATTTAATGTAGCATAAACAGTTCAAAAAAGGCATCTACATATAGTTGAAAATATACCAGAAAATAGCATAATTTGGGTTATTCATCATTCAAAAGAAAATGAAAAAAAATATCTACATTGGCAAAAGAGATGCGTAAGGAGCGTAGTAAGTGGAAATCTGTAGTCTCTGCCTACCCCTCTGTGATACAGGCGTGAATCTATGTATGTATAATAGGTAGCATTTGACGATGATGAATACATATTTATCATCGTCAAATGCTACCTATTTTTATTATGTAGATGGTCTGTTGGAATTAAAGTAAATAAATAGAAGGCAGACACACTAAATTGGTACCTACATTACTTTGTTATAGCCATGTGAAGTGCCAACATGCCAAGTTTTTGGAGAAAGATTTTTTTATTTATATTTGCATGGTAGTCTTAGATTTGTGTTGCTTTTTGCTGGACCTTGGTATTTGGTAATTAATATTTTGCAGATTGTATAGACTGGTATTGTTTATCCTGTGGCGGTCGCGGCTTGAGAATCGACACCTCCAACTCAGCTCATGGATGTCGTAAAAGCCGACTAAGAATCGACTAAGAAGGGGAGCAGATTCCTCCTGTGTATTATTTTCATTTTTACAGTAATCACCAATCTGCCTGCAAAGCGTGATGATTATTGCTTAAATCTCCAATATTGGAGATGGCTCAGTCCAGCAGTGGACATTCATATGCTGTTGATGTTATAGACTGGTATAATAAGACTGGTATAATATCATTTTTTTATATATCGTAGGATGGGGATGTGCTTGGCCTTCATTTCACCAGATTTTCAAGTTGTGATAAGGCTGAAAGTGGAAGCGCACTTCAACCGGAAGCCTCAACAATCTGAGGAACTGGCTATCTTACCAAGTGGAAATAAATGTTGATATTGGCGACAGAATTAGTTTAGATGGTGGTAGTTGACCAGGCGGACTTGAACAAAGTCCTATCACCAACCGAACCAAGCATAATATATTGTTACTCCCCATGAGGATCGAACCCGGGACCTCTGGATCTGAAATCGGTGGGCAGAACCACTAGACCACAGAGGCGGATAAAAAAAAAGAAGTCAGTTCATAAACAATATGCATTGCTTTCATACACGGCATATTGTACCACAGAGGCGGTTAGAATTGCAGCTTTATGCTTAAAGTACGTTTTAATATTGACAGGTTATGCTGAAGAAGATTACGATGATGGGTATGAACATCAGCGTTGGAACGACGAAAGCCGAGGTACACGTGGCGGGGCTCGTGGGATGCGGGGCAGGGGCAGGGGCAGGGGGCGGATCGGCTTCAGGGAACGGTCTCCCATCCCCGTTAGAGGTAACATTCCCAAAGTCAAAGTCTTCTTATGGCGTCAGTGGTCCATATGGGACAAAGTCGAAGTCAAAATTTCTTTATTCATTAAGATTTTTTAGGATCATTTTGAAACGTCAAATCTACCGCCTGTTCGGAATCGCGACCAGCACACAAGGAGAAAGGCAAGTAACTCGGGCTGGTCTCACAACAGGGTATATACAACCTGTAACATGCCGAAACGGGGTTATCCGACCCGACTCGGGGAACAACGTTTGTTTTACGACTTTTTGAATTTTGCTTCAAAGTTTTTGGTAAAACAGGATCAAAGTTCTGATACCAACAGCTGGTTTTTTGAGTTGAGACTACCCTAAAATCAGCTGTTTCTCTCGCGACAATGACCTCAGCTCTAGACACAGATGAGGCAACATAGCAGGTCACAATCACAAAGAACGAAAAGCGCTTTCACTAACAGAGGAAAATCGTCGAAAAGCCTGGGCTGCTAATGAGACAATCCATTACTAGAAGTAATGAGTAAACCGCCACTTTAAGTATTATTTTTAACAATGGTTTTGTAATTTTTTTTTTATCTAAAACACATTTTTCAAAATTTGTGTATTCAGGACATAGAATCTGTATTTTCTACTTTTCGTGCAGATGCTAAAATAAAAAGTACTTACCTACCTAAAAAAAAAATACTTAGGTACCTACGACTTTTTTCAATCCGAACTCAGATCATTACAAGTAGAACTTTTTGAATGTATTATCTACGGCCGCTTGGCTGCAAAGCTCATTATCATTACTAAAAGCTAGGTACCTACATTTAGATAATAATAATAACGTAATTAGTGATTCGCACCGTGTTTACCTACACTAATAGGTCATTCTAGGTACAATCTTTGTCTCAACGTCTCAAGCTTCACTATGGAACTAGCTGCAGATAGGTAGTGCAATGTGTGGAATACCTTAGACTACTTATTGACACATGAAAGTAAAGTAATAGGTGCATGAAGGCCTAATTTGAATGCATCTTCCGTTTTTATTTTTCGTAGGAAGTGTAAAAGAACCCTAAAATTTTTCGACTTAAATCAAATAGGTACCTGCCACAACACTAGCCGAACCAAAAGTACTTTAGTCTCGTTTCGTTCGCGGTTTGGGTTGGCCGGTGAGCAATTTTTCGGATTATCGTGTGTTATAAATCGAATTAAAAAAAATGGAGACGTACAGTAATGCTGAATATTATAATATGATGTTGTGTGTTGCTGAAGCTCCAAATAATGACGGCGGCAGTGTGGAGGAGCTGCCCTCTTACCGTTGCTTTCGTGAGTAGGAAGACTCTTTTCGACGGAAACAACATAGTGAATTTGTGCTTGTTTAAAATCGTCTGGTAATCTTACCTATACAAGGTACGTACAAAACATACAACTTGTAATCTTCTTGCCAACTGATACCTACCTACCTACATGCATAGTGCGGTAAATGAATAGGGTCGTCACTATTTATTGTCATTGAGAAAATGAAAAGATTTGTATGGGAAACTGAAAATGGGAATTCACTATTATCTCCCCACCACAACAAATACTTTTCCTGGTCCGAAAAGCCCCCCCACTGCTTAGTACACATATTCTGTTACACCGTTATCTTTTTATACTTCTGTTATTTTGACTGTTTACATTTCCCCTCACAAGGTAGCCTGGAAGAAATCGACTTTAGTGATATGGTCACCCATTGTACTTAGACACTATTGTTACCAAATGTTTGTGTTGTTCTATAGTATTATTTCTGTGAAAAATAGTGTTCATTCATTAATTCATTAGGAGACGGGACTAGCAAGTAGTCCACCTGATGTTAAGTGCATCTATTGCCTTTTACAAAGCCTTAATGCGTAGGCGACATCCACTAAAAACATAGCCTACACGGCACTGCATTACGCCCGTCAACTTAAGGCATAAAATTGTTAAGCCTCGCGTGCCCGTAATTTCACGGGCAACCATACCCTTCAAACCGAAACACAGCAATGCTGCTTGGCGACTGAAATAGATATGGTGGTAGTACTTCCCCGGACGAGTCCTTTCACAAGGGGCTCTACCTCTTGATATTTGTATGACAATAGCAGTGCTTCATTTTCAACAACCAGAAAACATTCTAGAACTTAGTTACTAACATTAGCTGAACTAGCGTCGTTCTTAACCTTGCCCAAGCAAGCCTCCAAGATTGGTGCAAGATTGTAGCTAGCGAATCTCGGCGGCAATAGAGGCTAATAGGTAAATAACATAGGTAGGTAATATAAATAATAGGCTAGAGGCATTTAGGACGCTTTATTGATGGGGTATCTCTTCTGATTGCATCCTATCCTGTAGAGTTCACCGATTTCAGATCCAGAGGTCCCGGGTTCGATCGCCAGGGGGAGTACAATACTGTGCTTGGTTTGGTCGGTGGTAGGACTGTATTTAAGTCGGCCTGGCTAGCTACCATCATCTTACCTAATTCTGTCGCTATAGTAACCATACTTATAAAAATGTTGTGTTCCGGCATTTAGAGGTAAGATAGCCAGTTCCTCAGTTAGTTGAGGATTCCGGGTGAAGTGCGCCGTCACCTTCTGCCTCATCTCAACTTATTACCAAGTGAGATGAATGCCAAGCGCTTCCCTGTCGTACAATAAAAATAAAAAAGTGACTCACACTAGCAACTCGCAAAATAACGCTCGTTTTATAATGTCATTGGCAGGTGCTGATTGGGTAGAAAAGAGCAGAGTCGAGCGCGATCGCTACGATCGATTCACACAACCCGAGTACCCGCGCACGTTGCCCGTCCCTGAGAGGAATGACTGCGAGATTATCGTCGTGTCTAAAGGACTCACGTAAGTCATACAGTACTATCGACTGCGAGATTATCGTCGTGTCTAAAGGACTCACGTAAGTCATACAGTACTATCGACTGCGAGATTATCGTCGTGTCTAAAGTACTCACGTAAGTCATACAGTACTATCCTAACAGCGTCAACAATAGGTATAATATCTTCGACCTAATCCCTCCATCCCCTTTCCATCACCGGACTAGCAGACGTACGGCAGGCTACAACCCGTACCTTGTAGATGTTCCATTATGCTGAACGCATCGATTTGCCTCTACCTTTATTATTCTGGTAAGGAATGGAATTCCTTGCCCTCGTCTGTTTTCCTCACCAATACAATCTTGGAGTTTAACTGCCTCTGTGGTCTAGTGGTTCAACCCACCGATTTCAGATCCAGAGGTCTCGGGTTCGATCCCCAGGGGAGCAATATTGTGCTTGGTTTGCTTGGTGGTACGCTTTTGTTTAAGTCCGCCTGGCTAGCTACCATCATCTTACCTAATTCTGTCGCAATAATAACAATCCATAATAACAACTCAAAAAAAAATTGAGTTCCGGCTTTGTCCAAGATAATTTTGCCATATTTATGCTCGGCAAGTAACAGCTACACTACAAAAAACGCTTCAGCATAATTTGCAAGTCACTTTACAAACTGTCGTTGCTCAATTGATACTGATGAGGAAGATGTAGGTTCAAGTCCCGTTGCGAGTTAAGAATTTTTGTATTTTAATATTCTTGCTCAATTTTCCAGTGAATATGCTGAGTATATAGAAGGGCGTCTGAAGCGTCTTGGCATCGTAGTGGACCTGCTGTTCCCGATGGAAGACGTGCCTATCGGGAAGGTGCTTGGCAACATAGCGTCGCGAGGTTGTCTCTACGCCATACTCGTCATGCCGCAGAACCAAGAGAATAGATCTCTCACACTAACTATTCTGCATGGACTGCCGCAAGGTACAATAACTATACTGACTGCCTCCAGTTACACCAACGCGATCAGGGGGAAGCGCTTGGCCTTCATCTCACCTGGTAACAAGTTCAGGTGAGGTCGAAGGTGGAGGCGCAGTTCACCCGGAATCCTCAACAAACTGAGGAACTGGCTATGATACCTCTAAATGCCGGAACATCACAATTTTAGAATTGTTATTATCGCGACAGAATTAGGTAAGGTGGTGGTAGCCAGGCAGACTTAAACAAAGTCATACCACCAACCAAACCGAGCACAATATTGTACTCCCCATGGGGATCGAATGACCTCTTGATCTGAAATCGGTGGGTTGAACCACTAGACCACAGAGGCGTTAAAAAAATTATTGTTTTAATGTTTGCAAGAAAAGGACTATCGCGCAAAACGCTATCCAGCGTCAAATATGATAATTTCAAGGTAAACAAATATCTTACTTATTAAATGCAACAATAGCCCGTAGGTGGCAATGATAAAACATTGATAAATTTTTTTTTTCAAACAATTATAAGTTTTATCCCATCTGTGTTAGCTAAAATATATCTGGTTTGCAGGTCTTCCGGAGGCCCTAAAATGACCTTACTTAACTATATGGCGTTATTAGTGTGTACCTAGAGTAAGAACTATTTATAAAATAAGGCCGAGGGCAAACAAGTGCATTTTTATTTCTCTGCTTAACCGCCCCTGTGGTCTAGTGGTTCAACCCACCGATTTCAGATCCAGAGGTCCCTGGTTCGATCCCCATGGGGAGCAATATTGTGCTTGGTTTGGTTGGTGGCAGGATTTTGTTTAAGTCCGCCTGGCTAGCTACCACCATCTAACCTAATTCCTCAGTTAGTTGATTCCGGGTGAAGTGCGCCGTCACCTTCTGCCTCATCTCAACTTATTACCAAGTGAGATGAATGCCAAGCGATTCCCTGTCGTACAATAAAAAAAAAAGTGACTCACACCAGCAACTCGCAAAATAACGCTCGTTTGGCCCTTTCAAATATGTAAACAAAACGGTGTTTCCATATCAGAGCACAGAAACATGCCGATGGAAGATGCGCTGCAGCTCCTGTCGCGCAATTTCCGGGAAGTCCAGCGAGGCGGCTCCTCCGGGCGGGAAGCGCTCTGCGCCTTGCTGGGGCAGCTCGCGGATGGAAACACGCTCACAGTGCTGCAGTATGATAAAGTTATCGAGTATCTGCAGGTTAGTGACACCAGCTCTACAATATACTTACAATGACGTCTATTGGTAGCTGCAAGTTAATGTCACCAGCATATACTTTATTTACAACAATGTCAATTAGTAGAAGTAATATCACCAGCTCTAAACTATATTTACAATGACGTCAATTAGTAGCTGCAAGTTAATGTCACCAGCGTATACTTTATTTACAATAATGTCAATTAGTAGAAGTAATATCACCAGCTCTATACTATATTTACAATAATGTCAATTAGTAGATGCAATATCACCAGCTCTATACTATATTTACAATAATGTGAATTAGTAGAAGTAATATCACCAGCCCTACACTATATTCACAATGATGTCTATTAGTAGCTGCAAGTTAGTGTCAACAGCTCTATACTATGTTTACAATAATGTCAATTAGTAGATGCAATATCACCAGCTCTAAACTATATTTACAATGACGTCAATTAGTAGCTGCAAGTTAATGTCACCAGCATATACTTTATTTACAATAATGTCAATTAGTAGAAGTAATATCACCAGCTCTATACTATATTTACAATAATGTCAATTAGTAGATGCAATATCACCAGCTCTATACTATATTTACAATAATGTGAATTAGTAGAAGTAATATCACCAGCCCTACACTATATTCACAATGATGTCTATTAGTAGCTGCAAGTTAGTGTCAACAGCTCTATACTATGTTTACAATAATGTCAATTAGTAGATGCAATATCACCAGCTCTATACTATATTTACAATAATGTGAATTAGTAGAAGTAATATCACCAGCCCTACACTATATTCACAATGATGTCTATTAGTAGCTGCAAGTTAGTGTCAACAGCTCTATACTATGTTTACAATAATGTCAATTAGTAGCTGCAAGTTAATGTCACCAGCTCTACTATGTTTACAATAGCAGCGTTTTACCTGAAATAAAACGCATATTAAAATACTTACCTCACTGGAAGATATTAATAATGAGAAGGTATATCCGTTTCCGTCGAATAGTACATAAAGCCGGTACGTATTTCCGGTCTCAGTGGTGACACCTGGCGGCCGCGCGCCTCTTTTAGTTTCGTAAATCTGTGAGCGCCATTATTAGTTCATTGGCTTAGTTACACCAGGCAGCGATAAAAGCTTATCTTCCAGTGAGGTAAGTATTTTAATATGCGTTTTATTTCAGGTAAAACGCTGCTATTAAAATGACTTGACCGTCACTGGAAGATATTAATAATGAGACCTGTTTGTTATCGCCTGGTGTCGCCACTTATGAGGGAAGTTAATCTAGCGCCAATGTGATGTCATTATTAACTAGGTAATATAGAAAAGCTATGAATGACGAATACTGGAATGGACATAAGTATTTATATATCAATCAGATTAAACCATCGAGAAATTAATTATAAGCACTAGAAAACTAATCAAGAAATCGAAATATTTCATTGAATGAGTTCAATATATCATATTATCAATAATAATTTGTCATTTAGGTTGCATTGTTAGGTTTAATGCACATAATTATCGAACCATTCTGTATGGCATTGTTCATTATTTTGAACCTGAAAACTTTTGAATGTGCTTAATATCAATGGCCACTATCCTATTGAAAATTTTGTAAATTCTAATTCTAGCTTAAGCTAGAAGATGATTTTCCAGCTAGCTTATAGACAACAGGGCACACCACTCAACGGTGCATGAATTAGGTTCAAGTTTTTGGTCAAACTGTAACGAATCAGTTGAACCATTGAAGTCAACTCTAATGGAAAATGTTAGGCATACAAATTATTAATTTAATTTAGCCGCCGAACCTACATCTTTTAGTAGCATAGAAGCAAGCAGTTTCTACAATACCCACAGCAAAAGGGATTGATTAGGCCGACTAGCATTTTAAACAACTACTATATACGTTATGAACAAATATTGGCCAAACCAAATACAATCGTTGGTCCATGATACCAACATCATGATCGTGATGGTTAGATCAGGATCTATTGTAAGTAGTGTTTGACAAAGATGCATCTGCCTGAGCAGAGTGTAAGCTCGAAGTACGACACGACGCTTGCTCAATTACTGATTTGAAACTGAAATAAGGAACCTACAACAGAGTACAAACATCCCAAAAAGGTAGCTATGAAACCTTTGAGTTTGAGCAATCGATTTGAAGACACATTTAGTATCATAATAAGTAGGTACTGTTCATTAATTTCAAGTGAGATAAAATCAATCATTTAAAACACGAGTAAAGCAGTTATGGGGCTATTGCTTGTTGTGTCAACGTTATTGACATTAGTTAGACCATACATTTTAACACACATCCTCGTAGGCTTAATAATAAATTTATTCTATAGGCTAGAACATTTTTGTTCGGTGTTGCATGTTTTTAGCTTGACTTTAGATGGTACTATCCTCGTAGAAGTTAGGGTAAATTAGTTATTTCTGAAGGTTTACAAATAAAAGGTAATAAAATTAATTATTTAGTCAACCATTCCATGGAATAAGTTTAGAGTGGGATTAGCTGATTAAAGAGCCTTTCCAACGCTGAAGTTTTGACTTCAGCGCGTGTTTCGGAGTTTACCTTCTCCCATCGGGGTATGTACCCCTAAGAAGTATATTACTGTAGATTTATTCAGATAAATCAACACTGTGGTACTAGGTAGTATAATAATTAGAAAAGCTGTCTAATACCCATACTAGACGGTTCATGGAACACTGAACGCATCTTGAAACATACCTAGCTTTTTATTTGTAATGTCTCTTACTCGTATAAGGAAGGTACATTGTTGCAACTTTATGCGCGGTCTTTGAGGCAGTATGTCTACTCGGGGTATCGAGTATCGCAAACACTATGTTAACACAGGCTGGTAAGTAGATACCATTATGATGATGTGCGTCAAAGCGCCAAGTAGAACTTGCCTGGAATATATTCTACTTCCATTTTGAGCAATGACTTTGTATCATACTCTATTTTAAATGAAAATTCTGAAAATTATCCGATTAAAAATCTGTTGCACTAATTACCAGCAATCTAACGCATGTGGTAAATTTGGTTATACCCGGGTTTTGGGGATAGCCAGTATTAAATTTTTATTCAGTGGCCCTCTGTGGAGTATGTATGGTATATGCAAGTGACATCTAATACTCATCTGTGAATGATGATGATGATGATGGCGCTCCACTGCAATAAAATATAAAAGGTTGCCCGTTTGCAGAGCGACTTGTCCGAATGCCAGATCATTTTAGTTGTGTTCTCGCTGCTAGGTCATGCTAGGCTTGATAGATGTGTAACAGAGACGTTAGCCGGAAGACAAATACTCAGAGACCACCCAACCATCGTTTTATTGTGATTTATATTGGAGGGTAGATTTTTAATAACACTACTGGTACATATAATGGTAACAAAAACAATTGTCGGTGATTATACCGTTCTTGAAGGATGTCAAAACTGGCAAGGCTTAGAATTAATCTTCCGAGATTATACATACCTTGGCCAGAAAACCTTTATTTAGAATCCGCTGTATTTCTACCTAAGCAAATTAATGTTTTGTTACGGTCTTAGAACTCATATCCCGAGATTTACATTTCACCGATACAGAGTGATTGAACCAAACGATTGATTGACGTGCTTGCGGAGTAGGTAAGCACGTCTACATTCCGATATACAATCAGGAAATTGAATCTCATGTTGCAGTGTTATCACAATAACAGGGTCAACCCATTCATTAAAAGAAAAAAGAGTTTTGTCCAAACGCTTCAGTCGAAGTCATTGTCGTCTCTAATTGTTATTGATCTCATTACTCATTCAAACAAACAAAGAAAGTGCCCGTGAGACTTTCATATTTAAAAGGTTCAAGATAGGATGAACAGTAATTTCTACAGTCGCAGGAGAAGGTTTCGTCACTTCGTAATCGTTTAGCACAAGCACATAAAAATTGACAAAAATACATGTTAACATTTCGATGTTGGTACCAGAAATATGAGGGTAGCCGGTATACACACACATGTACATTATACAGGTACAAGTACGAAACTCTGTGATTGGGGAGCTACTTTTAGGACCCCTTGTTTGTTCGTTTGTGAATCATAGCAAAATTTTTTGAGGGTTTCTTTTTATTTTAGCTTACACTAGGTATAATAAGCTACATAAGATTTTTTCTAGCGATGTAGTGGATATACATAATTGCATTGACGTAAGGTGTCATACATTTTTACCCTTTTGTTTGTCTTCATGTCTATGAAACCTGAAGTATATAGTAAAACGAATTCTGAGTATGAATCAGAATAATGTTTTGACCGATGATGACTACAGCGTTGGTCATCAAGTAGCATTAATGGAAAACCATTTGAGTACCGTAACGAAGCTTCAAGTAGCCTTTCGATTTGCTTCCCATAGGCATATCAGAATACCCATAGGTATATTTATGTGAAATCGTGAACGGTTTTTCACTAACCCGACAGGGCAGAGACAATAATATTGTTCATATAATTCCCCACTTACCTCATATCATAGCAGATTGATTTGCGATTTAATCTTCCAATATAGCTAGAGTTTTGTGCATATTCTCAATTAGTTCTCTCAGCGTAGGGACAGTGCGCCAAGCGCTATACTTTTTCTTACGGCGGTTTCGACAGTGCCGTGCCGTGCTGATTCACCCGCCGACACACATGGGTCTGCTCAGATGAGCATTAGTGAAGACTCGATTTACATTTTGATAAGTAAATGGGGGTTTCGAAAATGCAGTATGCAATACCAAATACTGGTGTTCATTACCAAACAATTACTAAATTTTACGACATTATTAAATTGAAATGGTAAACTATCTGACCTTGAATCGTTTTTAATTCATATAAGGTAGGCTTTAAGAGAGTACTCGTGCGTCCTCCGCAATATCCCCTTAAGATTGGGCCGCGAGCCTCTGTTGAAAATGGACCTTTCTCACTAGAGTAATGGCTCTCGTAGTAAGCACTTGAGGGTTGACCTCCGTAATAGTTGTTATTCACCCCGCGAGGGTGGGTTACTTACGTGCTCACCTGCATGATCACCATATGCACACGTATAATTGGGAACCAGAGTTCTCTAAATGTATGGACCTTTCTCACTAGAGTAATGGCTCTCGTAGTAAGCACTTGAGGGTTGACCTCCGTAATAGTAGTTATTCACCCCGCGAGGGTGGGTTACTTACGTGCTCACCTGCATGATCACCATATGCACACGTATAATTGGGAACCAGAGTTCTCTAAATGTGTATGTAAATCCAAACGATGGACCTGCTTACTAGGCTGAGGCCTGCCCCCGCGAGAATCAGATGTTGTTCTGGCTATCTTCCTACTCGTTTAGAAGAGCCAAAAAGCTTTGATTACGCCTTTTATAGCGTTACTAATTTGTTCAGCGGAGAAAAGAGCGTATTTCATGATTTCAGCATAAGTGCCGCAGCGGCTAGTGCAGGAGATCAGAGTACTTAATTTTCTATTTTACTTTGATCAAGTATATCTACTTATGTTTTCGCTCAAGATAAAATATAATAACAGCGTATTTATTCGTCACGTTTACAAGCACTCGTGCTCGGGCCAGCTGCGCCAGCAGCCCGTACAGACTTGTCCTAAAAAGGATACTGAAAAAGGTAACAGTTAATATCCGAGACATAAATAGGTATAACCTTTAAAATTCCGACGTACAATAAAATAATAATCACATCTGAAAATAAAATCACCAGTAGTACGAAATTCTACGGCTTCACCGTTAAATATTTCACACGTACCAACAGGAATTACAATCAAGACAATAATTCTTAGCAGAAAAATTGTTAAAATATTTTTTTTTTTTTTTTTTCAAATACGTACCAAATCCGAACGGCAAAACCGTTTATAGTGTGGATTGCGTAATAACGAGGGTAGTGTGTAGTATCAAGAGACTTACATCATACCCTGAATCACTTTTTAAAACAATCGCCCACAAAACTTAGTAATTTTGTAGCGTTGAATATTCTCTTAAATTTGTTCTATTTTAGCAACGGCGTAGAGCCTGAGCAGCTGCGCACAAGTTGCTTCGACGGAAAACGAAACGCCAATGAACTAATAATGGCGCTCACAGATTTACG
This sequence comes from Venusia cambrica, assembly GCA_951394065.1. Classification (NCBI taxonomy): domain Eukaryota; kingdom Metazoa; phylum Arthropoda; class Insecta; order Lepidoptera; family Geometridae; genus Venusia; species Venusia cambrica. Next base: position 10,361,580 of record OX596040.1, read on the forward strand.
AAACTAAAAGAGGCGCGCGGCCGCCAGGTGTCACCACTGAGACCGGAAATACGTACCGGCTTTATGTACTATTCGACGGAAACGGATATACCTTCTCATTATTAATATCTTCCAGTGACGGTCAAGTCATTTTAATAATGTCAATTAGTAGCCGCGCGTATAATGCGGCTCGATAATATCATTATGTAGCATCACCAGCTCTATACGTCCTTTACTTATTCCTAGGTCATCAAACTAACCCAGAAATAACTAAAGGATTGTGTAGAACAGGTGACGCTAGAGGCGCTCTGTGCCATGCCTCATATATTTACACATAGCAGGACATTAATTTCACACAGCGCCATCTTGCCCCAAAATAAGCATAGCTTGTAATATTAAACTTGCACTAGATTACGGATAGAATACTTAAATACGTTTTTTTTTGTAAATACATACATACTACATGTTACAACACCCAAACACAGAACCAACTCGAATCGAACCCACAACCTACAGCGCAGAAGGCTCGCCTGGGTAATATCAGGGCGAGGATGACAATCGATGGAGCTAGTTTTCACAGAAGCTGCCTACTAAAGGCACTGGCACCCCCACGGCACCGACGGAAATGGAACACAGCTCGGCGCCGAATTTCGGCAAGTCGCAAGTAGGCGGACCGTTACAGATCCGTAACGTTGACTAAAAGTCAACAAATCCGTTGTACACCACTAGGTAGATCCCACTCAAAACTTTTCATGGAGATTGTACCTACCAAAAATATCTAGACAGCGATTTGCGTAATGTAGTGCTCTGTATGTATGTTTCGCAAGACGTGATGGTAAAATTGATCGAATTGAATTGATTATAAACAATGTGGGTTTTACAGGAACGCAGAGCACAACAAGTTAAACTAGAGCTAGGCGAGCCGCTACCTCAAAACAAGGCACAAGAGGACCTTCAGCAAAGGATACTCAGCATTTTGAACGACAAGAAAACCGTCGCCTCGGCGCCTGCCCCCGTGCCGGCGCCCCAACCCAAGCCACAAGGACAGACCCAACTCCTCAACGACCCTACAGTCAAAAAAGCCCTTGACGCAATACTACAGAAGTTCACATAACGTTCTTATGTAAATAGTATTAAGTATATCCTCCAATAAAACAATGCTAACATACATCAGTTTTATTTTTATTCAATAAGATCATACATATTCGGTGGCGAAACTGAACAGTCTACCAGTAGTTCATCAATTTGAAGTGATATTAAGTTATTTACAAGAATTTTGCTTTGCATAATATCTATCGCCCAAATAAAGGCGACTATTTCTAGAGCTCGAGATCTCCTAATTTTATTATAGCTTATTTTACATTTCAAACCAAGCTTCCCAAACAAATGAAGTCGCTGCGCCTAAATGGATCGCCTAATCTAGATACGAGCTTATGGAGAAAACAAAAGGTTGATTATCAGTTATGTATTATTTTATTTTCGTAATATCATGTTAACATTCAAAGCAGAGAATTTGTCATAAATTAAAAACAACCTATGTGTACAAGACGATTTTCGTTTCCATTCACTAGAAAATAATATAGACAGATTTTATGTCCACTTATACCGCCAGCGGTCTTGAATTTACAATATTGACTCAGCCCCTAGCTTAAGAAACTTTAGTTCATCTGCATAGATCAAGAAATAGCAAATTTTATTACCAATGATTTTACAATGTCATTAAAATATCTGATTATTGATTACTGCCATCCACTGCTACCAAGTGCAGTGGGTCAACTATAAAAAGCATTATTCCTCTTCAAAAAAATACTCATTCATTTCTAAAAGTGACTATCTATACAAGATATAACATTAAACTAGGATAATAATATAGGAATATCCACATCTTACTCTATATAAACACTTCCACAAAACACCCATTTTACATTACTACAGCAACTAAATGCCACCTTGCACCCATCAAACTCCATAAAGCTAGTATAATGGGAGATTTTGGTGTGAATTGGAGAATGGCAGGTGAATGATATTTACATAAGATTAGTTCAGTCAGGTGATGACTGCACTGCCTACTTCCAGGCAGGCAACTCACAGTGCATACTAGGTTGACCTTTCAGGTGGTTCCTCCTGTTTAGAATGATCAAATCCTTCTTTCATGTGTCCCCCAGTGCCTTTAGGATCCAGGTCTGTGGCCCAGCTAAAGTGCATTACGGCAAGATGTGAATTTCCTAATTTATTATGAACTTTACCAAGTAGATAGTATACTAGTGATTCTCTCGGTGCAATGTCTTTCAGGTGTTGGAGATCAATCAAGGCTTCTTGTGGCCTACCAGCTCGCAGGAGCACAGAAGCGTGGTGGAAGCGACACAATGGATTATCTGTGTCTAAAGCAACTGCTTTTTCAAGTGTGTTGAGGGCACGGTCCATCTTCCCTAAAGCAGCTTGTGCCAGTCCCAGTTGACATCTCAATACTGCTGAGTTCGGATGTATCGCAAGCGCACGCCGAACGTTAACTTCAGATGCTTTCCAGCGCTCTTGTCGTGCGTAAACAGTCGCTATACCAAACCAGCCAACGTAATTGCGTTGGTCAATGCTCACAGAAGTCCTAAACTCTGTCAGAGCTTTATCAGTCTCTTCGGCTACTGCATACTCATGACCTAGTAAAGCATGTGCATATGACCCTTCAGGGTCAATTTGTACAGCTCTTTTAAAGAATTTCAATGCGGTTTCCCGCTCTTTGTGCAGTGAGAAACAGTTCCCAGCTGCTAACCAAGCAATGGGATTGGTTCTGTCTAGCTCTACTAGATCTTGGGATAGTGCAGAGAGTTGAGCCTCACGTTGCAGGTGCCATAAGCATGTGCTATAGATATCCATGGCTTCAGTACGGGCGGGGTGATGTTTTCTAATGTCTGCAAATATTTTAGCAGCAGCCTCATACTGTGCTAATTCATAGTAAGCTTTGGCTATCATTGTCTGAACCCAAGGAGAGTTCAATTGTTTTGGAGATAAATCTTGAAATAATTTAATAGCATTTTTACAATCTAGGAATGTCAGAGCTCTGTAAGCTTCACCAAGATCTCTCATTAAGTTGAGGAGAGTGACACCATTTGATGTTTTTTGAGGTAATGTGGGTGTGAGAGATTCCAAACATTTATTTCTTTCATTTGCTTCAACTGTGCTATTCGATTTTATGTTTTTAACTGTTCTCTGTTTGCTTTTTCTTGAAGGACTCTTAGGTGCTACAAATTTTCTGCTTGGGGACTTATTGTTTTCTTTAACAGAGTAACTACTATTATTATTACTAAAAAGTCTTGAAGATCTCCTGGGTGCGGGTCCTAGGGTGCTTCTTGGGGCAGGACTAAACACAGCATCTTTGAGTTGACCCATTTGGGTTCGTATGGAATTTACTATCTTAGGTATGGCCTTCTGTTCATTTGAGTCTGTGAGAGTAGGTGTGTACATTATTGGTGATTCTTCCATCGTTAACATGCCAAAAGAAGGAGAAAATGGTATTGGTGCAATACCACCAAACACACTATGCATTCTTTTAACAGGAGCTTGAGTCTCCGGGGTGATACTGGTTGACATAGTCATTGGTGTTCGAACTCCAACATTATTTGGTGTGACATTAGCAAACATACTTGAATTGTTGGCAATAATGCTCGTGTTATTTGTGATGTTGCTGTGCACTGATGATATATTTTCAGAATTACTGACTATGTTTACAAATGTTGAAAGACCAAATGAAAATTCAGAGTTGTTCATTTGGAACACCTGATAGGGATCCACTTTTTCGCCCACATTGCAGAGGTGCAAAAATGATATCCACATGAATGGATTTAGTGACAGTGCTTTTCTATGAGCTTCAACTGCTTTACTCCTTCGTTCCGTTACATTGTAAATTTTTGCAAGTAGCTGTAATGCAAAAGGTGCTTGCTCTCCAAACTCAGATGCAACAATATCAAGATTTGATCCTATAGCTACTTCTGCATCTTGGTACCTGAAAATGATTAATTAAAAACATCAAAACAGTATCCAAATTGAAGGATTAGAGATATTCACTAATCATTATTGGTTCATAATTATTATTAACTTACAATTTCAATTCAGAAGAACATTTAGCTAGGAGAAATCTAGCTCGTGGTAATGATAATGATATATTGTGTAGTAAATGATGGGCTTCATTTACCCGTCTAGCTCTGTAGTAACATGTTCCCAAAAGAAAAGCGGTCTCTTCTGATGTAACTGAAATTTAAGCAGAAATTAGCTAAGAAAATACACACACAAATATAAAAGACTTGGGCACGAACTACTTAAAAATCTTATTCAACATAAATAATTGCGTAAAAATCAATATTTGGAATGCAAGTGCGAAACGTACGCACGTACAAATTATTTAGACGTTTTGTATATAATTTGTATCTGAATGTGTTTTGGAATATTACCTTCAGTGTGTAATCTTTCAGCCAGGAATATAGCGTTGTCGTACTCATAATTGTTGAGACAATCCCAAACGATAACCTGTAGGAATTTGAATGATTTTATGAAACGGCCCTTGATAAATTTCTTGGCAATTTATATAGCAATAATAAGACGTTACCTGTGTTGGCTCTTGGACGATCATGTTTTCTATATTTTATACACTTCTACGAATAATATAAATAAAGCTAATTTACATTGCAAGCTACGAATATTACACAGTAGTCAATAAAAAAATTGGAACATCTTCAGCGATTGCGATATTACGACGGACATTTTTCTTTCATTTTATTTTGTTGATCGATTGTCTTTGGTTTGTTTGTACTTTCATTCGGTCATATAATTACTGCCAATGGTAAAAAAGCCTGTTATACTGTTTTCACACAGACTACGCAATGAGTGATCGTCATTGCTCAACGCTAAGCGTCGGCGTCGTCGCGTCGTCGTCGTCGTCAATGACGATCCGTAAGTAAGATGAGCACTACTACGCTTCTGCACTAGCTAAAAAATTTAATAGTGTTAATTTGTATCTTTACTGTTTGTTTGTAATAAAATGATAAACGCAGCCACTCGTTGGTTTCGTTGACGGTGACCGACAACTCGTTTCGCGTTGTTAGGGTTCCGTAATCAAAGGGTGCTGACGAGACTTTATTACTATGTCCGCTGTCCGTCCGTCCGTCCATCCGTCTGTTTGTCAGCGGGCCAATGTCATGAACCTGATTGATCGAGTGAGATCTCTGAGTAAGTTGTGAATCGATACTGTTTGAATGTGGCAGTGATCAAACGAGCAAAGCGATTGAGATCTCTGCATTATGTTGGGTGATTCGGGACTTTATGTATGTATGTGAAAATGTTTGCGGCATAACTCTTCAATGGGATATCCAATTTAAATGAAACTGAAATTATAAAGAGATAACTAAGTTGGTGCCGAATTGCCAAGCACAACAACATGGTTATTGTATGGCACCGCCTTTAAATTATATGGACTTACCCTTAGAGATATTTTTAAGTTTTTAGTCGGTTCCAATTTTATTCAAAAAAAGTTAATTTTTACCTTTTTTTCGTTGTAAAACCTGTGACACCACGACATCTCCGACATCCTATTTAAGAGACGTGTGAGGGTGCAATAAAACGGGATTCTGGGAAATATTTACGCAATAATGGGAACGTAGATAAATACAAATGACCTAAACAAATGTTATAAATTGGTTCCTACTAAAGTGCAGTGTAGGGGTGTACTATGTCTGGATAATTGGAACGATCTTTCGTTCCCATTATCCTGTTTTCCTGATTTTTTATCTAAAGCCAAACTACTGGACTGATTTGATAAAAAATATATGGGATTGGTCCTTCAACTCAAGTCTACAAGTGAAAAAAAATTTTTGAAATCGGTTGAATAATAACGGAGTTCTAATGCCAGTATTCGTTAATGAGCCATGTTAGACGCCTATACAGTGGTGGCTCGTAAAGTCTGATACCAGAACTGTTACATAGTCCATACGAAGAAAGAATGAATGAAAATAATTAAAAAAAAGTTTATAAGTATCATTCCTGCGATCACTAGCACGCCTGCCAAGCGTGGTGATTATGGCAAAACCCTCCATTGCTTTCTTTAACATTGGGGGAAACCCATGTCCTGTGCAGTGAACTTTTATAGGCTGTAATGATGATAATGACGACGATACTGTAAGGCAGGCAGTTCAGTGGGACTAATACGTATCATCATTACTGCGATCAAAAACACGCCTGACAACATGGTAATTACGTCAAAAACCCTGATAATGATGATGATGATGAAACTGGAAGGTAAGCAGTTCAATATATCTTCTCTAGTGACCAGCAGAATACGCAATTTCTTTTAATTGAATGACATATTTTTCCCAGATATTTTGATATAAAAACCAAACTACTTTATAGATTTTTATGAAATTTCTATATGGGACCACTTCGAAAGTGTGGCCTACCAAAAATAACAAGAATCATCAAAATCTATTGTGAATTGGCGGAGTAATTGAGTACCAAACATACAAAAAAAATAATATACAGTTGAATTGAGAACCTCCTCCTTTTTTTTAAGTCGGTTAAAAATAACATTAAAAGATTACAATTTTTCGCTAACTAATGCAATCGATACAAAATTTCGAGTTTTATGGGCTTAGAATCAATAATACTTTTTTTTATACCACTACGGTGACAAACAGGCATACGGCCCACCTGATGGAAAACGGTTACCGTTGCAACACCAGAAGCATTACTTGCGCATTGCCGACCCTTGAAAAATTTTAAAACACCCTTTTTGAAAAACCCCATACTATAGCTAGTAGGGAAAACCTCTGCAGTTCTCACAGCTCGTCTTTGAACCGAGTCAAACGGCTTAAGCTGGTGCTCTTGCCCAAAGGTGACAACAGTACTCCATGTGGGGTCGAACTTGCGACTTATAAAGAAACATTCTCTGCCCCGCATTGAACTACCGCTTTGCCCTATTGAGTACACCGAGCTTTTTGGATGCCAGATTTATACTTATACTTAAAATTTGTTTTAGCGATTTTTTAAATTATCGCGATTATTAGACATTATTAATAACAATAACGGGTCTTCGTCGCGTACCTTTTTATTTTTACTTTTACTGTGTACCTTTTCTGTCATGAACCGCCGGGTGAATAAGTCTGCGATAGCGGAACACCTAGTGGACTCAGGGCCAAATCATTGGATCGATCTGCACAAACCCAAGATTCTATCCAATGAAAGCTATTACCATAGAAGAATGGTTCGTGAGGCGATTGAGATTAGGAAGTACCCAAATTTCAGTCGCGAAGACGTCTATAGCTTAATCGTCTTCGCTTCGACTTTTGACGGTTAAATTCAGCGTCTTGGAAGCCAATCATTAATAGGTGTTTTCGCCGTGACGATACATCGCAGTGCGAGGATGTAGTGAGTGTTGTGTGCCGCAGTGTGAACACTGACTCATCTGTTTCTAATAAACAAGTGAGGGTAGTTGGAGAAACTACCTCACAACGACGACCCGTGACCACGGCCGTTGTAACATGGTCGAAACTGTCGGGAATATAAGAAGGTACGCGATGAAGACCCGTTTTTGTTATTAATTATTAAAATTTGTTGATCAAGTTTTTTTAATAGTGTAGTTTTTAACGTGGTGTGAACGGGGTGTGATCTAAAAGGTTTTTTTCTTGAGGGATGTAATTCAAAAGAGTTTTGGACAGAAGTTTTTTTTTTTTTAATTTAGACTTTGGCGCGTTAGGGAAAAATTATGAGCTACCACCTTCGGCCTTATCTCAACCTGTAACTAGGTGGGATGAAGGCCAAGCGCTTCCCTGTTATACAATTTAAAAAAAGGGCTTGACTGTGCACATCCACAAAAAACTAGCCCGAGGTTCTTGCCTTTCTCCTTGTGTGCTGGTCGCGATTCCGAACAGGCGGTAGATTTGACGTTTCAAAGTGATCCTAAAAAATCTTACTGAATAAAAATATTTGACTTTGACTTTTGACCACACCAACAGCACATTATTGCCTACCACAATGTGGAAATAAATTCCTCTAAGACTGTAAGGTGTGGCCATAATCACCCAGATCCCGATCCAGATCCTGGACCTAAATCCAGAGGTCCCGGATTCGATCCCCAGGGGACATAATGTGGTTACATCGGTTGTGCTTTTAATTGCGCTCGACTCATGCGCTCGACTGCTCGTGTTCGTGTTCGTTCGTGTCCGTCCCGGGCGTCCACAGACTTATTTGTAGAAAGTACATTTCGTAACGTACCGTGTTCGTGTCGTATCAGTATGTGTCATCGATCGACTTGACTTGACAGTATTTTTTTTCTATGGTTGGTTTTGGTTAGAATACATAGTTATTGATCTGTGGTTTTGGTTGTGGATGTGGTTGTGCTTGTGGTGTATCGTCGTCTTTCTCGGTTCGTTTCGTGTTCGTCGCACACAATCACAAAACAAAACTGAAAATTGTGAGAAAGCTGTGCAGTTGATAAAGAGAAATTTGTTTGGCATAATAAAGTGTTTGCATATTTCGTGTGATATTTTGGATATTGTGCGTAAAGAAAAAACCTGTGGAAAGATCAGTGGATTCTGTGAACAATATGCGTAGAGTGTTGACTACGAATGACATCTGCTAACAAAAGGAAACAAGGACTTTTAGTGCAATCTCAATCAGGTAAAGCACAATCTAAGATTTGTATTTCTACGCTTCGAACCTTTGATATTTTCGGCGGTTAGATTTGCGTCACTTTTTCCCCTTCACTCGCGTAGCTTAGAAGAAAATGTCAGATCTGATGACCTCCAATATCTATGAATACATACGAGTTCCAGTTTCTCATTAACTTGTAGAATAAGAGGTATTTACAACATTATTAAAAACTCTATGTAAAAAGAAATATCCAATGGTTTGTTTACCTAAAAATTTGAGCTCTTGAGTAGTTTCTAAATATAAGTATGTACAAACCAGGAAGAAAAGCTGGCTGTCTGATTATATACTTGGTGATGTACTTAGGTATCAAATAAAACAATATTTTTCCGTAACATGCACAGGATTTTATCAGACATTGTTCAATATAATATTGATTCAGTTGTAGTCAGTTGATATCTGTGTCTATTAAATGTATAATTTCGTAATTGCCTCTGTTTATTTATTATCACAACAAACTGGTTTAGTGGGTCTTGAAATTTGGCATGGATTCCATTTGTTTTAGATTGTATAGTGTATGTCACTGGGAAAAATATAGTCTACTTTCAATCGCATCACACAGGTAAAGCCTTGAGTAAAAGCTAGTTGTTTAATCATGTTGATTCAGTTGTTGAGCTGTCAATGACGTCATTATGATAGGTTTTAAATAAAGCAATGCTTAAATTCACCTGCCATCCTTATCTTGTAGTAAATTAGGTACATAGGGTATAGTAAAACCAATAAAAAAGAAAATTCAACCATATCATCAATTCAAATTTTCTTTCATAAATTTGATTACCAAATCAGATTATTCAAATAATATTTTTTATAATAGGTACTTAATACTTTCAAACTATTTGTGTGTTGATTCTCGATTGTCTTATAAAACAATTTATAAGGGAAGCAGTAGGTTAACCTCAACGAAAAATTGTTGCTTTTGATTAGTGATTATCTTATCATGCAATTACTTAATAATGATATGGGTGATTAACTGACTATGTCGAAATGATTTGGCCTAAAATCTCAAATAAGCATTGTTCCAAAATAACAAATCTAAGCCAAATCTTTACATGTTTTTGACCTACAACTGTCAAAAACCCTAAAATAAAAACAGTCAATCACATAAGACTTACTAAGAAATGCAGAAACAGTACTTAATGTTTCTGCATTTCTTTGTAAGCCATAAGTGAATGTCTGTTTTTGTGAAAGGCTTTAGTCATAAGTACATTTAACCATAAAGTATCAATTCAGCTAAGGGAACTTTGAAGCAATGTTGCCATCAACTCAAGGCTACTCCGCTACTTTGCAGAGTGGGCTGGCTGGGGTCAGGTTAGCTCAACTGGGGGCAATGCATAATACAACATGTGAGATGTCAGTGTAGAACACTTCACTAACTTAAAATTAGAGTTAAAGAATATGAAAAACTACCTGAGGTGTGCAAGTATTATGATATGTGCACACCTGAGGTGGTTTTTCACTAACAATGGTTAGTGGAAATCCTTAGTCTCTGCCTATCCTTCTGGGTACAGGTGTTTCTGTATGTATTTCTTAGTAATGTGTTACTGTAATCGGAACATCCAATTGCCTTACCTTTTAGCTTAAAATAGCTGGCATGGGTAATCAATAAGTAAGCAAGCTTCTATAAAAGTCACAAATTAATCCAATATTGAAGTGCTACCAAAAAGAGGTTCCAATAAAATAGAAAATTGTGACTATCAGAATCTTTCCACTCCAATTACTCCAATGAACCATGACACAACAAAGTTATGGTTTGTACTTGATACATAACTGTTACATTTCTAACTGTAAATAGTAATCTAATCTGTAATGTGCAGTGCAGTATCTACTGTAAATATCTCTATTGGCAAGTTCGTTGATTTCCAAGTGGTGTTGTAGGAAGTTTAGGTACTTATAGGTGTAATGTAGCACCCTACTTATAATGATACATGGTGCTGTAATTAAAATCATTCTTTGTATTGGTACATTAGTTATAGTATGTGTGCACCTTCTGTGTATCTAGAGTGTGTTTTCCACTTGCTCCATACCTACTCTAATGTGTCCAACAGTGGACAGTAACGGGCTTTGTTGTTGTTGTTTGAACAATTGAACAATTTCAATACTACCTACCTGTCTGCTAGTTATCTGTACAAAAAGTAGCATGCCCCTGAGAATGAATTGTTATTGTTTTGATGCTGCATTGTCTGGGCCTTGCATTCAAATGCTTATCTATGATCAAACATAGTTTACATTGGCATTATAAACAGTATTTTGTTTGGACAGCATATTTAGTACTGTTATCAAAATACTACTAAGGCCATTGCCTAATTAATAGTGGTAGACTTACTGTAACCATGAAGTGAATACTACTTCATGGTTACACCTACTAAGGTGATATTCTATTCTATCATCATGTGCCATAACTCAAGTTCACATATTCAATAAAAAAAACTGTTGTAGACCCCATGGCAACATAATACATATATAATGTCATCATAAACAATGTAAATGAAAGTGATAGAAAGTACCTTGTTACCTAATTGTGAATGTATGTTAATTAGATAGGTTTAGAATGCCTTCTTTAATTTAATGTATAATTAGTACCTTCCTATCTTTTCCTACTCAGAATGCTGAATTATTCACTTGTGTTTTTTTTTAATTCTACAACAGGGAGATGGCTTTGGCCTTTATCTCACCTGCTTTCAAATTATGATAAGGTAGAAGGTGGAAGCACAAATTAACTCAGAATCCTCAATAGTCTGTGTTTGTCACAACAATTTAGAATTGTTGTTATCGGGATAAACTTAGGTAAGATAGTGGTAGCTAGCCAGGCGCAATAATGCTCCCCCTGGGGATTCGAACCCGGGACCTCTGGATCTGAAATCGGTGAGTTGAACCACTAGACCACAGAGGCGGTTAAACACCCACCTTGTGTATCAAAAATTTTCCAATATTTCTCATACATTAGATTCTTCCAGAATGAGTGCGGAGACGATCAACGTGACAGCCCAACCAATGGCTATCAAGGTGTACGACATATTAAAGCCCATGTTCCTGCAGACGCGGGTGGCTCAGGTCATCGCCGGCATATTCGTGTGGTCGGCGTTGTTTATCACTTGCCAGCAGGTATGTTCACATCTTTATTCAGTTTTAAGCCATTCCCGCATTGCGAGCCCCTTGTTTACCTGTTACGCCTACTGTTCTCAGACTTGATTGGTTGATTTTTGGTTGATGGGATGACGTTTTAAAGTCCTAAGTCTGTTGCGTTGACGTGACCTTCGGCTTTATCATATTTGAAACCAGATGACATGAAGGCCAAGTCAACAAACCAGTCGACTAGCGATGGCACTAAGAGAGTTATGTGGCCGTACATTCAACTTTGGTTTTATCTTGATGAAATCTGGTAGATATTCCTTTTATTAGGACATAATGCTAGATTTGCACGCACTAGCACGCATGTTTGTTTAAATGTTAAATAGAATGTAATATGAATAATTGTTGCCAACGAAATAAATAAATAATAATAATAATTATTATGAGCGCTTTTAAAAATATATTATTACGCGCATTTCAAAAACTTCATAACTGTACATTCCTAATGTCTTCTAGGAGAAGAGAGTTAATGGTCAGCTTCTGGGTTTGTTAGGTCCATCGTAGACCTCGTCCTTGCCTTTGTGAGTTTCGAGGTCAAGAGCTGACTAATTAAAGTCTTGCCAGCGAGGCATCCTGCAGTGTGTCCGCGGCCTTAGACCTTTTTGTGGCCTAAAAGCCCTCGTCTCTTTTTCCGGGCGAATCTTCTTTCTCAACTTATGATAGGAAACATCCAATTTGAAGCATAAAAGGTCCTGATTATCTCAGACCACCATAACTCTGAGTCGCATATAGAATATTAGATATCCTGGATGAAACAGACGTACGTACCTAATTATCTTACATCGTAATTTAACCTTCTTATCACTAAACTCTTCAATTAGCCAGTTGATAACGTTTTCGTTTCTTTGAATTCTGTTATAAAAAAATATCAGTTCTACATATTATAGTCAGGGTAGGACGCTCAATGACCTTTAATTATTTTGATAGCGTTGCCTAATTTAGTTAGTATGGGCTAATATCTTTCGTAATGGATGAACGATGACGTCATTCCGGTCAAATAACTTGCCAGTTCCAGAGTGTTTCATATCTAATACCTACTCTCCTATTCTACTTATATCTTACAAAAACAGTTTTCTATAGCCGTGGAGGGCTTTAATTTTTTTTCGTATTTCTGGTACAAAATACTTGGAGTTCATAAGAGTTTATAGTGCTTTATGTAGGTATTTGGTTGCACTACTTTTACTTCAATATAATGAATTTGTCGCTGAAGCACCATTTGAGATTCATGAGCACGTTTTATAGTGAGTCCGAAGCTTCATCTAAGCTTCCTCCGATTTTCATTTAGCACGAAATTGATGTGTAGATTAGCTTATGGCAAACTGAAAAAAAAGGTAGGTAATATTTTTTATTTGAATATCGTGCTTTGAACGTCATACCTAAGTCATACGCCACGCATTACTCATAACAGTCCGGTCTAGCAAATCGCATGCGACCTTGTTTACGTAAAAAACTAGAATTATAATGATGAGACTAGAAAGTTCGTCGTGTATAGCTGAATGGCAATCAACGCACAGCTCAAACCAGATGTCGTAGAGACGTGATATTTTTTGGCTATCTAGCTTCTTTGTGTAGTGAAGCATAGTAGATATTTCAGGAAAATCACAGGTGCTGTCGGGAATTAAGTAAGTACGTGCGGGAGGTTCATTAATAAAATATGGAACCATGTTTATAATGGCATCTAGGTCAGTGACCTCAAAAACAAAATTCGACCATTATCTTTTCTGCACCGGGTTACACTAAAAGCCACCGTTCAGCGTTCTTTAATAGGAATTTCTAATCGAAGTATATCTTATGACGCTGAAACAACTGTATTTTGTAAACAAAAAGCTGAACTACCAGTATTAATTTTATTTTCCTACCTCTTTCAAATAACTCTCTCTTTCCTCCGCGGTCAAGTGGTTCGCCCACCGTGCAGATTCAGAGGTCCCGAGATTCGATCCCCAGGGGAGGTACAATATTGTGATTGGTTTGGTGAGTGGTAAGACTTTGTTTAAGTTAGCTGGCTAAATACCACCATCATTCCTAAGCCTGTCGCCATAACAACAATGTTAAATGGTTGTGTTCCGGCATTAGGTATGGTAGAGGTAAGATGTGTGAAGTGAAGTGCGCTTCCACATTCGGTCTAATCATAACGGTGAGATGAAGCTTGGCCCTAATCTCACCTGCGTCGCCATCGTAAAAAAAAACTTCTAGATGCTTTTTAGGTCTAATTTTACCCCCCTGTATTACTTTTAATTGTAAACAAATGACGGTAGAACCTTCGAAAAATGACGTACTTTCATACTTTAATTTTAATTTGTGATTTATCTCAAGTTTCCAAAAATTCTGATTCAAATTACTGGTTTTCTATTTATTTATGACACCAAATTTCACATATCAATCAACAAATATCCTGATCTTCCATAAAAAAAATATATTTCACACTCATAAGGGATGAATATCAGAGAAATTAATTGCGTATGGGAGTTTTTTGTACGTCAACTCTGAAATAAGACGAACATTGATAAATGATCGTATTTCTGGCCTGTATTTCCGCTGTGTTACGACAGCAATTTCTTCAAGAAGAGAGTTAAGTTATAGTTTCTCATCCCGGCTGCTTGAGGTACAGGTGTTTCGTTGGCTTGATGATTGAGGCTTTTTGTCGTGGTTCATAAAAGATCGCAGAAAAGACCGAACGCTTTTCATCGCCTCTTGATGAGCGAATATTCAGTAGCGGTTTATTCTTTGTGATCAGTGTGTCTATTGCGAGTTTTCTAATTGCCCCATTCGTACTCTAACACGTTTGCGTTTACCACGAGTTGTATGAAAAATAATACCTATTCACCAAACGCACGAGCAAACACGAATCGAGTGCAATTCGCACTAGGCACTCTGTAACTAGGAGTGAATCAAGACAATAATAAATGATTTTTATTGTTTGGTGTGATCCGTTATGGTACCACTGAGCATAACATCAGCGAAACATTGGCCTGGCCACAATTTCCGTGTGACCTATTGACCTGTGACTATTTGACCACTACGAATTAAAACGTAGTAACCAATAAAAGGCTTAAAATATATCTGTATCTAAATATATGAAATCGTCGTGTAGCTGACTGACTGACTGATAATCAATCCAGAGGAACCCGAGACTTGAAAGTTTCTGGGTACCTTTTGTATAGTGTACATAGGTTTTTCAGAATTCTCACGACGAAACGAAGTTCCGGGCGTCTTACTGCTGTTTCATGTTTCTGCTCCCATACCGTCTTACGAATATCACCCATCAAAATCAAAAATATTGTATTAAATCAGATCTTGCAACCCTCATTTACCTTAAAAGCTTAATCTTTGCTGAGAACTCGATTTAACACCAGTTTCAAAATATGTCATTTTCACATAATAGAGAGTGCTTCTGATCTAAGGGCTTATCCACAGATCACTGGTATGCAGATGCTATTCAGGGGCTCAAAATAGCGGCTTCCTTTGAAATCAAAAGAATCGGAAACATGAGCTTTAAAAATAATAAAATCGATATTAGACACCATGCATTTGTCTGGAATTTATTTTTATCCAAGTATTACTTGCTCTTTTCGATAGTTTCGTTTCTATTTCGTGCATTTAAAGTAAACCATGGCGGGTGGGGCATTCCCATAGCTTTCACAATATGCAAAACTTTTGCAACGACGTGGCTTGCTTCCTTAGAATACCATTACACCTGATTACTACTATTCTAGGTATACCTGCTTTGTCTGACCGTATATATATTATGCTGCGCCGACATAATATCTATATATAACATTCGTTTGATTCCGGCGGGTTGCAACCCCGCCGATACTTCGGTATAAATATAGGTAAAATACGCGATAAATACCCGTTTTCGAATCAAAATAATGTGTTCTAATCGCGAAAGTTTTAAAAAGATTACATACGCTTGATATCATCAAGAACTCATGATGCTATCAAACATTTATGCGTGACTCATATGCGAATCAAATCCGTGTTATTCGAGTTGATATGGTCAAGTTCTCCTGAATCAAGAATCTATTATTTATCTCTTTCTAGAGTTCTTTCGATATATCTAATTTTAGATCTGGGTCTCTATACTTGGATACATATATACATTTGAGTTTTTTTCCAGGGCCGCTGAGGCCCAGTCTGAAACCGTGAGAGTTATCGAAAAGTCTTGATGACTTTTCGATAACTCTTTTTCTAAATCTTTTAATAATAATTATACATATTTTTTTTTAAAAAAAGTTCTGCATTAAAGAAAATCAATATTCTTTTATAGGTTTTCTGGAAAAGTTAGTTTTTGAAAAAAAAAAAACTATATAAATGATGAATACCTTAAAATTCTATCAACATGTTATGATCTTTAAAACTGGCACCGATTTTAACGTGTAGCTTTTCGCGTTTGGTAACATTTCCCGTTTTCGTGTTAGTAGGTGAGTTGAGTCGTGAGCTCATTGTTATACAGCAATATACGTAATCTTGATGCCATTTTTATACTGCTATGCTTGTTGAAAGTAACAAAATTCGTCATCAAAGTAACTAGTCCAGCAGCTTTATTTGTTTATGTTCCTACAGCCTAGGAATAACAAACATGTTAAGGCAAAGTACTGATGTTATCCTGTAAATTTTATAAGTGTCATGACTCTACTGAGACCTTACAGTTCTCAGCCCTTGTGTCTATAGTACCATTGATTTGTACCATCAATGGTACAAGTGATACTACTATGTGTCCTTAGTACCATCAATGGTACTACCGATACTAGCACGTGTCGCTAGTACCATTGCATCGAATCGAAATCATCAGATCAAAAGCGGTGATCGACCGCAACAATTACATTCAACATGTGCTAATGCAATTAATTCAAGGCGACATTACAGTCGCATTGTTTTTAGAAAAAATGCGTCGTAGGAAATTAAAGAAAATCAGATTTTTATTTACAAGTAAATACACATTATAAACTATATTATGTATTTACTTGTGAAAATAACGTAGTATCTTAATTAATACGAAATTATTATTTTTGATTTGTTTTTTTTTCACAAGTAAATACACGGTATAAACTAGTATCTTTTTCAACGGTACTAAGGACAAATAGTAGTATCACTTGTACCATTGATGGTACAAATCAATGGTACTATAGACACTAGGGGGATTCTCAAAGGTCATGTCCACCATAAACATGACTTAGAAGTTAGTGTATGCTCGAATGATCCTCATTATTAGCAATTCCTTTGTCTTTATCTGGCTGTTATCGCTTGCGCGTACTTCAACCGATAACATGCTAATGGTTCAGCTATGAATAATACTTTTTACGACTGCTGTGTCCACACACTTTACACCATTTTTGTTTTTGAAGTCAGAAAGAAGAGAACACATTCCCTATCCTTGTGTTGCATAGGGGCTCTCATGTTTCCAACGAAAGCGCAAACATACCTATTTTGTAAAGTCGATAACTGATTTCGACGTATCTTAAAGAATCGCGCTGTGACGCGTGTGAGTCAAATTTATCCGAATTTGACTGAGGTCACAGCGCTTTCAGGTGAAGACTTAAATCAATTTTCCTCTCATCTCCCTATATTATAGTAATGTCCATTTAAACATCGAAGGTCCCTATTGACTTTCTGAAAAACATATTTACCAACATCACAGGGCCCCGATTCTACTAAATCAATCGCTATATTAATCGTCGCAGATTTGCCACTATAGGTGCTTTTTGTTTTTTTGATTTAAAATAGATTCTAAGTACCTACATTTTTAATGACACAATTCCAAATATACATGTTAAGATCTAATGCGTCTCACAAACGCGACCAGTAATTTATTAGAAAGTGTCAACGTCTTCAGTTCATCTCTAGTGACCTTCTCCGACCCTCGCGTCCCGTTCCTAGGCAATAATCTGTCTACCAAGATAAGCTTAGCGCTGGATTGAGCGATTGTTTGTAAACCTATGCTTGTTCTTTGTTTTGTCTGTTGGATGCCCTATTTTAATAAATAAATAAACCTTACAATAATTTAGGTCAGACAACTGAAGATATGCAACTTATGAATTGAAACGGGCTCTTCATATATTTTATATAAAGTTGTATTTCTACCTTATTGCACACATATAATATACAAACATAGAATTTAAAAGTATGGAAAAGGCGGGTTTTACCCTAAATATAGCCTTCTTCCAGTAAACCTAGGTTACAAACACGATGAAGAAGGGAAAGTTTACTACATAAATAAATAACATAGATACCTAACATAGGAATAATGTGAGAAAAAAGTGTACAGCATTATAATAATAGGATATCCATATATGTTGTACATTTTTTTTTATTGTACGACGGGGTAGCGCTTGGCCTTCCATCTCACCTGGTAACAAGTTGAGATAAGGCCGAAGGTGGAGTATCTTAACTGTAAATGCCGGAACACAACATTTTTTTTTAAGAATTGTTATTATGTCGACATAATTAGGTAAGATGGTTGTAACTAGCCAGGCGGACAAAATCCTACCACCAACCAAACCAAGCACAATATTGCTCCCCTGGGGATCGAACCCGGGACCTCTGGATCTGAAATCGGTGGGTTGAACCACTGGACCACAGAGGCGGTTATACATATAATTTTACTGCCACATTTACAAAAATATATATACATAACTATATACCATAATCTATATCGAGAGTTAGTGCTCTTAGTAATTTTATAGGTGCTAGTGAATAAACTTTCCGTGGGAAACTGGGAAAATGCAATATCGGTGTAGTCGTCATTAACCTTATCTAAATCTTTTATCTTTTGAAATCGCGAAGTCACTGGTGGTGATTAGCTTGTGTTTAATTTTGGGACAGTTTTTCAGGGTTAAAAGTTGCTTTTCTATGTAAAGTCTAGTCTAGCCTAGTCATGTACCTATGCAATATTTTAGCATAATTCGTTGAGGTGGCGTGGATCAGTAAAAAACATACAAGCATTTACACATTTACAAGACAAATTCCTACTACCCCTAGAGCACAGTAAAATCATAGGATTGATCCGTATATAAGGATTTGACGAAACACAAAGCTAGAACTACCAACGATATTAATATAATTTATATCGCAATATGGAATCCGGTTTCTGACCTGATTATTTATTTCCGTCTGATCACGACATTGGTGATTGAAGCTAATATGTTAAATTGGCTAGACTTTGGTGTCTATACATTCATAGATGATCAAATGTTTTTGTATTTAAAGTGATTGCACTTGGTCACAACATAATTTAGGAAAAGATGCAGGTTTGAGTCCCGTCGCGGTTTGTGAATTTTAGTGTCATTGTAACATGTGTAAATATTAATAGATAATGTTTATTGAGACAATGGTTTCTATGTTAAAACGTTATTCTTCTGTTATGTATGCGATAGTGGTGTCTTTAGTTTGTTTATACATACCTTACGGCTGAACCACTGAGTACATTTCAGAGATCCTAAATTCCTCCTTCTAGTTTCCTGTTCACTCGGTTTATTCATAACAGCCCTTTATGTCCACTGTTGGACAAAGCCTCCTCCAAAACTGGAAGGTTTTGCCAGCAAGGGGATTGGTGACCGCAGTAAAGGTGTAGATAATAAACATAAGGAAGCTGCTATCCTTCTTCTGGTGACCCCTTAGTCAGCTTTTACGACATCCATTGGCTGAGTTGGAGGGATTCTTAAGCCGTGACCGCCACGGCAAACTCACTCACTTCACTCGGTTTATTCTGTAAGCTAAAGGTTCATTTTGATTCGTCAACTCTACCGCTGGTATGACATTCAATTTAAAGAGTTTATTTCTCATTAAGAACATGTAAACTGTTCACATAAGACATAATGAAGTAGAATAATGTATGTTATTGGCTAGTCGTATTTTTTTTATCACATTGGGTATATGTTCGAAAAATAGTTCTTTATTACTAGTTCAAAGTGCAAATTGGATATCATCGGTATGACAAAAAATACAAAATTATTTAGGTATTTGAGTAGAGGTACAAGTACTACCTGATACATCAACATCTGTACTTGAAATTATTACCTTCAACTGATGGTAGGTGGAACATAAAGATGTTTATATTGGTTTTATTGACCTGTATAAGTATTTTGTATCTCATATTGACCTGGATATAATGTTGCCATCTATCTTCATTTGCTCAGGGCATTTAAACAATTGAGCAAAATTGTAAGAACGATAATAATCAAGCCATGTCGCATTGATTGCCTATCTCCAACTGCTACTATATCTTGGGTGCTCCAACCATCATTTAGATGGATGGTTTGGAACAACCGAAACTGTTGATATGTTTTTATGTTTGTTAATATGTTTTGGGAAAGTTATGGTAATAATAATAATAATAATAAAATGTATTTATTGTTTAGAAAATGGCCGTCAATACAAAAAAAAAATATATAGTACTTAATAAAGCTAGGGTATCTAATATTTTTTATAGTTAGGTAATATACTGAACTAAGTACAGATGTTAATCTTACTAACTAGCTTTGTTGCGTTCTAAGCTCATATTATGTAGGTATTGTGAACGGTCCAGTACTTTGACACTTTGTTCTAACTAAGTTATTAAACTTGTATTTAGACACAAAAGGATCTTTGCTTTGGCTCGTGTTATACATGACAATGTTGTGGATAAACTTATCAGCATGTTAGATTTAACAATAGTTTTGGTAGGTAAGTACATAGTAAATTTAACTAAATAGATATTTGAAAATGAGAAAAAGTTTGACTTATTAACTAGTAGTCCTTTGAAGTAAATATCTAATATAATGTGTGTGTGTGTGTATATAATGAGTAGAAAGGTTGTGCAGTATTTGTGTTGTGTGTGTGACAAAATAGTGTATTGTTATTAGAAAGTAGTGTGATTTCTGTGTGTTTATGTGCATGTGTATGTATAAAGATAAAGATGTAATTAACATTGGATGTGTAGCAGTGCCTCTGTACTGCAGGTGTTGCCTGCAGTTGGTTGTTACATCATGCGACAGCGTCAAGTGACAGTTCCGGGTCCTTCACCAATGTCCCATGTTATGAATTGAATTATACGTAGCTGTGTCGCTGCCGCCTGCTGCTGCCGCCTGCAGTCGGCTACGGATTTATTGTATAAAAAAAATTGCTTGTAACATGGAATTCGATTACGGACAGAATACTACTAACAGAACTGTGAGGCTAGTTATATCGCATTTGATAGTGAGTTAGGTCATCTTATTTAGGTTCACTGACATGACATTGAAATTGGTTTGCACGCTGAAAACAAAGTAAGCAACGAACCGTACCGACTTTAATTCTGGACAAGCTACTCGTATATATTTTTTATAAACTATGTATGGGTGATGGGATGACCCCCATGACACGGCTGTGATAACAATCAATACTGATATTTGTTTCTACTCGCCTATATACTATGAAGAGTTATATATTCTAATAACTAAATACTGATGACAAAGGTTAACACAAAATGACTGCCTGCTGAAGAACATATCTCATTATTCCTAATTCTCTGTATGTATGTCTGTGTGGCTGTATCTCCGCTGGTCCTTCAACTTTTGGGTAAATATCTCACGCCGTTCCAATCTTATTCAAATCTCATTCATTGCTTAGACTTAGTTGGATCGATCCGATTATCTACCATTGTAACCGTCCTTATAGTATGACGTATTTCTTTTTATATACCTGGCTATGAAATAAGCCACTTTTCGCACATTAAGCAGCTAGTTGCCATTTTAGAGGCTCTCATTTTAGAAGCCTATAAACTTTGACACCACCTAGAAGTTAACCTGTTAAGTTCAGATAGCAAAGCGCGCGTCCAAACTAGGTCATGTAGTTTTGAAGGGTGTGCAGCAAAACTCGTGTGCAATTATGATAATCGACTTTGTATTTCATACATACGCCTATCAGAGCATGAATATTCATTAGCCGCCTATTATCTTGCTCTATAATCATTCGGAATTTCTACGTGTCTTGTTAAGTGCCAGCAGATTTTTTTCAGTGATGGAAAAAGTGTTGGAACGTACCAGCCAGGCACGGAATAATGGTGTCGTGTGCTGTGCTTATTATAGTGATGACGAAATAAAACTACAGGAACTGTATTGCGATAATAATAACGTTAACTATTAGGTACTATATTTGATCGATACTTTATCCTTTGTATTTTCCTTTCTTTCTTGGTTGCAGACCAAGAGCTATGCTAAGGCAGTTTAGTTTTGCTCGCGATTTAACCGCCTCTTTGGTGTAGTAGTTAGCCCACGGGTTTCGGATCAAAAGGTCCCGGGTTCGAGCTCCAGGGGGTACAAAATTGTGCTCGGTTTGGTTGGTGGTAGGTTTTTTTTAAGTCCATCTGGGTAGCTGTACCAACATCTTACCTCAGTATGTTGCCATTATTATTGTGTTCCGGCATTTAGAGATAAGATATAGCCAGCTCCTCGGTCTATTGAAGGTTTCGGGTGATGTTCGCTTCCAACTTCGACCTTATCATACACCAGGGACGCTACCGCCGACGGCGAAGCCGATCTCCATTGATGGCTTTAAATTAGCTCCATGAGAACTAGAAACGATTTTTACCGATTTAGGTATGTGTCATATCCGAAATGGCGTTTCCCATCTCAAAAGTGTACACATGTTATGAAACCTATCCGTTCAGTACATTTGACGGTAAAAATCGTTTCTAGTTCTCATGGAGCTAATTTAAAGCCATCAATGGAGATCGGCTTCGCCGTCGGCGGTACTGTCCCAGGTGACACTTGATGAGATTGAAGGCCGAGCGCTTCCCCGTCATAAAATAAAATAAAAAATTTTGTTCATATCATACAGTCCGCAACTTTTTCGCATGCATAGCATGAAAAAATACGAGCTAAACTAACCTTAGCTCTTGGTCTAAAACGGGCTTGAATTGGGGTATTGGGGATTTTACTTGTACTCGATTTAAAATAATTATGAAAATGAAGATCCAAAAACCTTGTTATTACTATGCAGGCACCACTAAGCCTTACAAAATCACACGCACGTGCAAATGGGTTTAAGATAATACAATACAAACACGATCGTAGCCGAGGGTAGTACGAGACACGTACTGCTATGTTAGATTGAACTATCCTCATAGCAAGTTGTGATGTGCCAGTCATCTGTATTAGTTTATTTATATGGTCCGTTGTGGATACGTAATGGGTTTTCCTTCATGGACTTATGATCATGAATCCATACTAACATTATAAATTCGAATTATAATTTTAACGTTTTAACGGCTAAACGGATCTTGATAAAATTTGACTAGAATTTTCTTATGACTCTGAGGATGGTTATAGGTTTTTTTGAAATAAGTAATTTTTAGGCTGGTTTGGTTCTTTGTTTAGGCGGGTAAGCTGCCGACTTAACTTACTTAAGTTATTTAAATTGTTGTTTGATCGATTGGGATTCGATCATTGAAGGAATCAAGACATCATAACCTTGTGTAATTCATTCCACACAAACATGATTGATTACTTTCCATCGATATTTTTACGTCAATAGTTCCTCCTATAAATAGGTGCAATATACAATTATATCACTCTACATGAAAGGTTCTCAGAATACGCGTACGAAGTCGCGGGTAACAGCTAGTTGCTAAGGGACAACATTGTTTGAAAACAGGTGCCCCGTGGTATTTGTCTGAATTTTTGTTGGGGCTAATCTTGAAAAGTACACTCGTAGTAAAGGAAATAACTCCGAAAATTGTATCTTCAAACTTGACCGATGAACACAATATTCTTATTTCTATCCTATAACTATATAACAATATAAAATCAACGTCGTAACTGACTGTCTGACAATCAACCAAAGCAAACAAGAGGTCCTAGAGAATTGACATTCACGGTAGCTGATGACGGCATCCCTGGCGTTTAGTACTCTTCTCTATTTCTTATCAGTGGGTGCGTTTTCTTCGATGTGTAGCGACATCCTGTGAATAAAAAAAAATGTTATTTCAGATCTACCAACACCTGCGCTGGTACATGAACCCGTCGGAGCAGCGATGGATAGTGCGCATCCTGTTCATCGTGCCGATCTACGGCATCTACAGCTGGATATCGCTGCTGTTCTTCAACGGAGACTCCTACTACGTGTACTTCTTCACTGTGCGCGATTGCTATGAAGGTAAACATGCATCTTTATTTGTTTTGTTTAGCGAACTGCCGCCTTAGTCATCTGACATGGCGCTATGACGGCCTCTACCAATAGTAACAGTTGTTGTGAATGTACTCGAAAGACTAAGCTTTCAACTTAAGGTACCCATAGGTACCGTAGGTAGAACCGGATTTTTATAAATTGTCTTTGTGGAAGTAGCTTGTTGAAATTGTTGTGTTCCGGCATTCAGAGGTAAGATAGCCAGTTCCTCAGTTTGTTGAGGATTCCGGGTGAAGTGCGCCTCCACCTTCGGTCTTATCTTAACTTGTTATAGGTGAGATGAAGGCCAAGCGCTTCCCCGTCGTACAATAAAAAAAAAAGTTGCGGCTTAAGAACCGACCCCCTCCAACCTCCAACGATATACTAAAACATCGTACATATCAACATATTTAAAATGAATATTGGTGTGAAGGCTATCTCTCTCATATTATATATTAGTTCTGGTCATCGTATGCACTAAATTACGGAAATAAGAGCTGTGTAGGTGGCACTTTGTTAGAGCAGGAAATAGGTAATCTGCTAGAACTAGAATCACCCATTAACCTGCGCGACCTATCTTATATTACTCACGTGATACTACCTTCCATTAAACCAATTGCATACCTGATATCCTTTATTATATACTTTTAACATGTAATAAATATATAATACCGTAAGTGGGCTATCTCTATGAAGAGATTTTACTCGGACCAAAAAGAGTTATGTCCAGCCGGATGATGTAAATAAATGGATAAGGGGATTTGTGGAACTTTTGTCCAGAAATCTCCTTTGCTTCATCTGTAAGCGCTGGGGCTAATTTTTAGTCAAAAAGTCCAGAAATCCCCTTCGCAGGGGATCATCACAGGGGATTTTGAATAAACCCGTCTTTTCTGCGTCATAGTTACTTTCATAATGCTCATTTTTCAAGGTAGAAGTTTTCGATATCCGGCCACCAGTAGCTACTGATCCCGAGGCGTGTCTGCTACAATTAATAATTGATTTTCTATTAGGTAGTACAAGGTGGTAGTGCGGTGACGGAACGACTTATGCTGTATAATAAAAATTGCGTGTTACCGTTTTCCCGTCCATATTAAATAGTTTTTTTGCTGCAGAGCTGTTTTTACTTTCACGTAGTGTTTGTACTGTCACACGTTTCCAGACGGAGTGGAGTGGTCGTAAAACATTTACCAATATTGTGATACAGTAGAGTGGAACTTTAGGGAATACCTGAAACTCATAAATAGTTAAACGCTAGCGCTGCACAGCCTCTTCGAATAAATAATGTAATCTGTAATGATTTAAGATTCGAGACGGTTTTCTGTTATTTCCTACAATTTTTGGTTCAACCCACCGATTTCAGGTCCGGAGGTTCCGGGTTCGATCCCCATGGGGAGTACAATATATTGTACTTGGTTTGGTTGGTGGAAGGACTTTATTTAAGTCCGCCTGGCTAGCTACCACCATCTTACCTAATTCTGTCGCCATAATAACAATTCTAAAAATGTATGTGTTCCGGCATTTAGAGGTAAGATAGCCAGTTCCTTAGTTTGTTGAGGATTCCGGGTGAAGTGCGCCTCCACCTTCGTCCTTATCTCAACTTAACTCAACCAGGTGAGATGAAGACCAAGCACCTCCCCGTCGTACAATAATAAAAAAAAAACTCTTATGTAAGTAATTCTTCTGGTTTATGCTTCTGCTTAAATAGCCTGTTCTTTGACAATTTTAGTCGATACTCGTGATAGTGTCTAATAATAAACAATGCTAACCGGACACAAAGAATAGCAGATGTGGGGTTTCTTGTCGAATCAAACCGCGACAGGTTTTTACTAGCGTAGACATTTAAATAACGTGCTGTTTTTTGTAGTTTTAGAATTAAGGCTTCATTAATTTTCTGTTTATTTATCCTGAAACGTTTCTGAACGCTGCCCATCGTTCAAATACATAATTCTGAATTGGTCACGTGGCATACATAGAGTGAGAAAAGAGCCCCTGAATTGGTGTCGCATACAGCGCCAAATGTTTAGACACCAGATTGGATTATTGTCATCATTGACGGCCTTCATTCATTGAGTGGGTTCAAATACAGTCGTGCACCAATGGATTTTTGTTTTTTCCGAATGGCATGGTGTCGTTAGCTAGTATTCCGCTAGGCGGCGATGGACTTGGCGATGGCAACCTGTCACGTAATGAATACTAGCTACTTGCAAACCGTGGGCGTGTGCCGAACGAAGGTTTGGACGTGCCTCTGACGGTAGTCCTACTATGGGACCCTAGTAGGTGATCCTCATATGATCCACGCTTTGAGTAGTAGAGAGAATCGTCGATGGGGGAAAAAGTCGTGAGTTTGTTTGTTTGTTTTGACAGATGGCCAATATGCAGTGTTCTATTTTCCTCAATATAACAAGGAAACTAAATAAAATAATGAATATATGTAACAAATTCAAAGCCAATCCCTGCTATATACTGTAAGAAAAACCACTTGATGATAATATCAAATGTGTGACGCAACGCATCTCCGGTCTGTAATGATATTACCCAGGCGACAATAATGTTCGCAGCACAAAAGATTAGACAAATGTGAAATTTACATTTCTAAGCCGTCAATGTTACGTTTGTAAAACCGCTGCCTTGACCTTATGTCTGCATGAGTTTGCCGATGTATCTTCATTTACTATTGTAAAGGAACGACTTAAAAGATATGTTTTAAATCGGTGGTTACGTAAAATGAAACGTGACCCGAGTAGCCGCGAACCTTTGTAACCAAAGAAGCCTCGTCGATTGGCAACCTTCGCAAATTAATGTCGCAATATTACTTAGAAAGAGCTGTGTGGCCAAGGGGGTGGACGCCCTCCGCCGTCTGATAAGGATCCGGGTCGGGCACGTCTTTTTAGATTTTGGAATGTTTTTGTGCTCACCTGAATAAATGCACATGCTCTGCCGATGAAGATGTGACCTCGTGAGGAAAGGAAACCGACATGTCACTTAGATAAACATCTAATCGCAGTGTCACTGGTACCGCTTAGTGGCGGCGTATGGCTACAACCTGTCGCCTAGGTTCCTAGCCAGCTACTTGCAAACCGGGAGCATGTGCCGTGCTTGTCTGTACCCTAGTTGATAATTCTCACAAGGAACACGCTCAATATGTATGCGTGAGAGAAGAGTAGTGATCAAAAGTTAATCCTCAGAGGGGAAAGTCTTGTTTTATTTTATTTACAAAATGACCGCTGATGACTTGTTTCAAATAAAAAAAAAAACATATTTTCGTGAAGCATATGAAGCGTATTTTATTTTGTTGTTTTCATATTCACGCAGCTCTTTTATTAGATCAAGACAATGTAGCTGATTGTAGCTCATACAAAGAGCTCGTACAATAACATAAATTAGTACCTGGTGTGATTCAGGTGACCGATGCCGCTTTATACAATGGTCCAGTTGTTCTTCGCATTTCGTAAAAGTATTATGACTGTTTGTGGTAGTGAAGTCAGATAGCTGCTGATATGAGACGAAAAATTCACCTACAGGTTAACGAATACGAAATCGAACGCCAGTGAACTCGACGAAAAGGAGACTACAAGGCCTGATCACACACGTACAGCCATTTCTTACAACTGAGTTGCCCACAGTGCGAACGTAATTTTACTCACAAGATGGTTTGTGAGTCACATCAGAGCGCATCAAAGGAAACCACCACACCAATGCCTTCAAATTGAAATCGTTTTAGAGTTAAAAGCTTGACCCACAGTCGCTGTGGTCGAAATCGGTCAAGACATCATCTTCGTGCCGATAAACGTACTTGTATAGTTGTGTGCGTGCGTATCTAGTGTGCGTATGTTAGGTTTTTTTAATCAAGATATTAATTTCACACTGTTCCCTATAGATCTAAACTAAACAAAGCGTGTAAATTCACAATTAGATTACGAATAGAATGCTCAAATATTTACTTATCATTCAATACAACATCAAAACACCGAACAAACATTATTCATCACACATATGTTCATCCCGGCGGAAATCAAACACCTAGGCAAAGCATATGGGCCCCTTCATGTTCCCTATTGGATATCGTAAAATGCGCCAGAAGAGCAATATCCACCTGAGTACACTAATACTGCGATCACCCGTCTACCAAGGTGACGATGGAAAATTCCTCCCAATGCTGAGGGAGGCCTTTTTCTTGACTGTGACTGAGACTTTGTATTTGTATCACCATAGTGATAAAACGTATTGTTGCCTATCCTAACGCCTGCATCATTTTTTCAGCATTCGTGATCTACAGTTTCCTCTCGCTATGTTACGAGTACCTCGGCGGCGAAGGCAACATCATGTCGGAGCTGCGCGGCCGGCCGGTTCGGGCTTCCTGCGTGAACGGCACGTGCTGCCTCGCTGGGGCCACCTACACGATTGGCTTCCTGCGGTTCTGCAAGCAGGCCACGCTTCAGTTCTGCTTGATCAAACCGCTGTGCGCTTTCATCATCATATTCCTGCAGGTGAGATTACATCGAAATATATTCAGAGTTGCACAAGTCGCTCAGCTTTCCATACAAACGTTGAAGGATGAGTGCTCCGCTGTTTTATGTGGATCATCCAAAACTAAGAATGATATTAATTGATCTCATGTCAATTGATCTATGACTATGTAAGCCAAAACGTAAAAAAATATGTAATTGAAAAATACAAGCTTTTAAACATTCGCGTTTTTAGGCCCAATTTTAGGGGTTAATACGTAACACACGGAGAATGAAAATTACCAAGAAGCATTGCTGTGTTCCGGTTTGAAACTGCAATGCAGTAATGCAGTGCCGCGTATGCTGGTCTTTGAGGATTTTACATACGCAGTAAGGCTTTGTTATAGGCAAGAGATGCACAATAACATCAGGGGGTCCCTTTTGAGCATTCTTGTTTTGATATTACTTTACTTTTGACTCTATCTATCCAGTGTAGAAAGAACGAGACAAAAGTAATGTAATATCAAAACGGGAACGCTATAAGACGTTGTGGTTAGGCCCTGGTGGGCTGCTTGCTTGTTCCGTCTCCAAGTTGTATATTTAAAAAAGACCCTCGCCTAGGCTAATGTCCAGGTAAGGCTCAAGGTCTAGAGCTTTTTTTATTTTTTTTTGTTGTATGACGGGGAATCGCTTGGCCTTCATCTCACCTAGCTACAAGTTGAGATAAGGCCGAAGGTGGTAGCGCACTTCACCCGGAATCCTCAACAAACTGAGGAACTGGCTATCTTACCTCTAAATGCCGGAACACAACAATTTTATAATTGTTGTTATGGCGACAGAATTAGGTAAGATGGTGGTAGCTAGCCAGGCGGAAACAAAGTCCTACCACCAACCAAACCAAGCTCAATATATTGTACTCCCCATGGGGATCGAACCCAGGACCTCTGGATCTGAAATCGCTTGATTAAACCCCTAGACCACAGAGGCGGTTAAAATATAAAATAAAGCTCATTTGTATACATATAATTTAAAAATAAATTGTGCCTTAGTAGTAGTAGTATAGTATCTTTATCGGAAGGAACAAATGCTTACTAATGGAACGGTTACTCAAGTGACTAAAGTAAATGACCTGTAAGCCAATGATCGTTTACCAATCGGCGTGAGAAATGAATTAACTACGGAACAGAGTGACGCACTTATCTGATTCTCATGTTTGTGTCGATTTGTGAAAGTGCAAACAATGCACAATGCGACAACACACACCACTACAACTATTTCTTATAACTGATCATATGAGGATTGTTTGATTGAAACCGTCTATTACTAACGTCCACCTAGTTGGTCGGTTAGTATTTTTTTTCATAACCGACAACCTGGTTTGTCGGTTGATATTTTTTCGACTTACACTTTTTTCAATCAACCTTATGTGTGGAGATTTTTCTATTATTATATACTAGCTGACCTCGCGCAGTTACATTTGCGCTCAGATTAGCAACACAACGCAACTTCACTCTAGTTTCGAAGTAAGATACTGTTATAATAAAGGTGACATTGCTGTGCGCTCAACCACAGCGCTTATGACCACCATATGACAGAAATACGTTTTAATTTTTCACGGTAAAACAAGCATTAATTTTGAAAATCTAAAACACAGACCGTCTGCCGTATACTGTGTTTATTTACTGTACAAAGTGTGGACGCCTAATTGGGAGTATTTATTGAATGGCGAACGTTTTTGGTACAAATTAGAGTCAACTTTGGATTTTTTTTTCCTATATCGAGAAAATTTTATGTAATCGTGTTTTCGAAACACAAGCGTTCTAGCATCAATCCTGAACTATAACATATATTAATTTTAAAGTAAATGATACAGTATTGTGGAAGATTGATCGCTGAAGTTTTTAGAAGATTGAACCCTTACCACTATTGAATAAAGCATTTTTTGAGAAAGCTCGCTCTATTGTGGACCTCATTCTTGCCAGACAAACCTCGAGATATAGAACAGACAGGGCTACGTATTTTAAAAATACAGGCCTCGCCAGTGATCATAAGCCGCCTATATCCATCATCTCCACGTGACCGCCACCGATCATAACACCCCCCGGTGAGGCCGCGGTCAAGTGGTCTGTTAAGTGTGGTGTTTATGGCCAATGTTATACCGAGATCAAAAGCTCAACCATTTCAAATTAAAAACAACTTTTCGTAGGTATCTCGGTCACTGAATCTTAGGTTTGCATACACTGCAAACATTTTGAAGAAACAGCTAAACAATATATTTCAAATTGAATTTATGGAGTGCATCCAGCTAAGACCCCTTGCACGTAGTAAACTCTTTGTACAGAGTTCATATTAGGTTAGTTTCTTTTTAAAGCCTTTAACACGATGATTATCATAAACTGAATGTTTCACAATTTACTTTGCGTATTTCATAAGTAGCTTTCAAGTCAATTCGTCATTATATTCTAGAGGTATGTATAAAAAAAACTTTGCAACCATGCAGTACTCCAACAGTACCAACAGTAGTAGATTTTCAAGAAATTGATGATAAAATAAATATTCTCTATGGTAAACGATAATATACCCCATATTATCGTTTACCATAGAGAATATTTACACTATGCTTCGTGTTTCCTTTGTAGTAAAAAGTTACATACAAACGTTTTATACCTTTTCGCCGCTTCAGATAAAGATCCAGTCACCACGATAGTGACTGGAGCCATAACGGCGGGCTGGTCGAATCGAAGGGAGCTGTTTAATAAAACACATCACTGGTTTTAGACAGACTGATATTTTATTGTGAAGACTATACCTACGATGATACATAGATGGCGCTAATAGTAATATATTTTGTTACTTACTAACACCTCCACTTAACAAAATAAAACAATAAGATCTATGAAACAGGTAAAATACCAAGCTTTTTCATAAAGTAATGGTGTTTAACAGACCCTAAACTTTTGGTCAAAATGTCTGCTGGCATTTCAGCTGTTTCCAAATAAGCTACTTTTATAAAATTATTATTTACTGCCTCTCTGACAAAATGGTATCTGATATCTATGTGTTTAGATCTGCGATGAAAAATTGGGTTCAGAACCAATTTTTGTGCACTCTGACTATCATTAAATAGCACAATAGGGTCTGAATTTCCTACAATTTCACACAGTACATTTTTTAAGTATATTGCCTCTTTACTAGCTTCTGACATAGAAATGTATTCAGCTTCCGTTGAGGATAAAGCTACATGCCTCTGTTTTCTACATTCAAAAGAAATTACTGTATTTGACAATTTAAAACAAAATCCTGAAAAAGATTTTCTATCATTTCCATCAGAACCCCAGTCTGCGTCTGCAAAGCCTTCAATATAAGAGTTATCTTTACAAAAAACTAAACCATAGTTTTTGGTTTTCTTTAAATATCTTAACACCCTCTTTGCATGCATCCAGTGAGTCTCATCATATGAGTTATTAAACTGACTTAGGAAACTTACACTGTAAGCAATATCTGGCCTGGTTAAAACCGCTAAATACATTAGACTACCTATTAATTGTCTAAATGGATAATCTTTGCAAACATTCTGAGACCTCTCTAATTTTAAATTCATCTCCATAGGAGTTTCTACAGTTTTACAATGTATCATATTAAACCTTTTTAGTAGGTTGTCTACATATTGTTCTTGATCAACTGTTATTACATTTTCATTAATATTGACCCTTAAGCCTAAACATTGTTTTAACTGACCTAAGTTTTTGATCTTAAATTTACAGCTCAATTCATTTACCAATTGATCAGTTGCAGTCACACTATTTGAAAATACAAAAAAATCATCAACAAAGAGTGCTATAATAGTCTTAACTTTTCCTTCAAATTTTGTGAACAGACATGGTTCATATTTAGATTTTTTATAACCTAAATTTATCAAGTAATCATTGACCCTCTGATACCAAGCTCTGGAGGATTGCTTCAGACCATAAATAGCGCGCTTTAATTTTAACACCTTGTTATCATCTCTAGATTCAAACATTACAGGTTTCTTCATATACACAGTTTCTTTCAAAAAACCATTTAAAAATGCGGTGGTAACATCTAGATGACTTATACATAAATTTAACTTGGCTGCCAGAGCAAATAGCATTCTTAAGGTAGAATATCTGACAACTGGTGAAAAGGTTTCATGAAAATCTACACCAGCTTTCTGACTAAAACCCTTTGCTACTAATCTTGCCCGATAACGCACATTATTAGAGCTGTCATACTTTTTTTTAAATACCCACTTGCACTGTACCACTGTACAATCTTTAGGGTGATCGACTAGCTCCCACGCATCATTCTCATCGAACGAATCCAACTCTTCCTTCATGCTTGCTCGCCAAAACATGCTCTCCGGACCATTTATTTTTAACCAAATCGGTCAGGCTTCTTTCTTTCTCGTGCTGGTAGAGTTTCTGGTGTGCTATGATCTTCTAGTGTAACTTCTAGGTCTGAAGTAGCATTGAAAAAACTATCCTCTGAGGTACTCACTGAAGAAGTTTCCGTATCCATGACATACATACTATCCACATTCTCTTGTTCTGAACTTGCATTTTCTGCGTATGAAATTTCAGCATCAGAACTCTCAGCATCTCTAATACATACCTCCTCCACTGAAGACTTGCATTCCAAAGGTAGGTTCACTGAACTCTCAGCCGACCGCTCCATAATAATTATGTCTCTACTTGTACTAATAGAGTTTGTTTCTGGGTCATAAACCCTGTAGCCCTTCACTTGTTCCGAATAACCTAGAAAAATAAGCTTATTGGCCTTTTTATCCCATTTTAAGCGTTTTTCTTTTGGTATGTGCACCATGACTGCACTTCCAAATATACGTAAATGACTTAAATTTGGCTTCAACCCTGACCAGACTTCATAAGGCGTTCTGTTATTCAGCCCTGTAACAACAGATCTATTTCGCAAATATACTGAAGTATGAACCGCCTCTGCCCAGAATTTTTTATCTAGGCCAGCATCAAAGATCAGACATCTTGCTTTTTCTACTACTGACCTGTTCATACGTTCACACAAGCCATTCTGCTGCGGTGTGTAAGCATTAGTCTTTTGGTGAACTATCCCTTGCTCCTTCAGGTACTTATCAAATTCTCGACTACAGAACTCGCCTCCGTTATCTGTCCTTAGAATTTTTATCTTTCTGTCTTTCTGTTTCTCAACCATGGACTTAAATTCTCTGAAATTGATAAATACTTCATTCTTTGTCTTCATAAAATAAACAAACGCCATCTTGCTGTAATCATCCACAAACAAAACAAAGTATCTAGACCCTCCGATTGATAAACATTCCATTGGGCCACATACGTCTGCATGAATCACCTCTAGAATATTCTCTGTTTTAGAAGAACTTGCCTGAAATGGCAGTCTAGCTTGCTTGCCTTCACAGCAAATAGTACATGATGACTTATCTATGTTTGCCACTTCTTTATATGAAATTCCTTCTACGGCACCATTTCTCATTTTTGTTAAAATAGTACTGTTGATGTGTCCCAAGCGTCGATGCCAAATCTCGCTCGATGCTATTGCAGTTGCTGCTAAAAACTGTTCTGTTTTCATGTATAATCTGTACACACCTTCAACTAATTCTGCCTCACCAACGAGTTCTTTCTGTTGATTATAGATATAGCAAGCATTTTCCTTGAAAATAACACTGTTGCCATTCTCGATCAACTGACTTACAGAAAGCAAGTTTGTTGTTAAATTCGGTATGCATAATACGTCCGAAACTGTGACATCATACTCTACACCGTTCACAACTGTGATGATGTTGACATCACCAGAACACAGAACTGGAACACTTGTCTGGTTTGCAATAATAATTTCCTTCGTATCGTGTTGATGGGACGGATTGACGATATTTTCTTTTCTCGCTGTCATGTGTTTACTTGCGCCACTATCAATATACCAGTTATCGCTGCTGAATTTACCGCTCAGAAAGATTGCACTGAATGCATTTGTTTGTTTTCTTTTGCTCTGTTCTGAATTGGTACACTGATTTTTGTAGTGTCCAGTTTGTTTACATTTGTAGCACTTTATAACCTTAATTGGTTTTGACGTTTCTTGTCTATGGCCGTTTTTATAATTATTGCCACTTTTCACACGCTGCGTTCCTTTTGCTACAAATGCACTTTCCGAACCGAGAACTGAACTAACCTCAGCACACATGTCCATCAACTTTGTTTTTATGACATCGGCACTTATCTCGATTCCCGAGTGTTCAATGGCCATTATCATAGGCGCATACCTTTCGGGTAATCCTGCTAACATTAATGCACCAATCCATTCGTCAGTTAACTTGAAACCTGATCCCTGAAGTCGCTGTCCGGTTTCAATTATTAGGGTCACATACTGCGTCATGGAATCACAGTTATCTAAACGAATATTGATAAGATTTCTCAGCAAACTTATTTTTCTTGTGTAGCCAGAATCATCAAACATGGTTTTCAATTTGTCCCATAAATCATAAGTAGTCGTCGCCTGCTTTATGTGAACATATAACGATGGATCGATGGTTAACACAAGCTTTGCCTTCGCTTTGGCATCTTCTGCTTTTTCCGACGCACTAGCCGTTGCTGGTAGCCGGCCTTCAATGGCGGACGCCATGCCTTCCAACACCAACACATTTTGCGCTGCGAAACACCAATCGTCATAGTTCTCACGACCGCGCAACTTAGGAACGTTAGCTATATAATTCGCCGTCATTTTATTACACGAAAAACCGCACAGTACTCAATGTTTTTGTATTATTTTAAATGTCTGGGCCCATAACCTAATAAAACACATCACTGGTTTTAGACAGACTGATATTTTATTGTGAAGACTATACCTACGATGATACATAGATGGCGCTAATAGTAATATATTTTGTTACTTACTAACACTGTTTCATGGAAGTCCTCAGTGAATATCCGTAAAATGCCCGTGTTTTGGCTTATAGTATCAGCGCGCTCTTGGAATATTCTTTTATACTTCTATACTAAAGTATAAAATAACAGTCCATGCACATACACATAGAAATAATGATACAAGTTAACTTACAAATTAAAAGTATGGCAAAGTCGATCTTAACCCTAATAAGAGAGTTAGGTTTGCTGAAACAAAATTTTAAATATTGTGGTAAAAGTGTAAAACATTATTAAATAATTTAACCAATATAGGAATAATAAGACAACCTACAATAGATAATAAATACAATTTTACTGTTAATATTATATAAGTACCTTCAAGCCTAATTGAACATACATAACATATAATATAATACCCTGTATGTGCAATTTTCGTCTTTGTTTTATGAGTTGCATTTTTGTGGATAGGAACATGTATTTGTTAAGCTTTGTTTTTTGTTATAATGTGTTCTTTGCTAGTAGGTAAGTTAGTAGTATTATTAGTATAAGTGCCTAAATAGATAAGGAAGAGTGTCACAGTGGCGACTAAGAATGCTAGCACAAACCAATATTGTTTTTTTTAGTGTCTACATATTGTTATTGTACTTTTTAAATAAATACATCCATACATTCATTAATGTACACTAAATCTATATGGAGGTTTGCTCTATGACAAAAATATATTGTTTATAAATTATTGTTGTTGTAGTTCGCGGGTCACTACCACGACGGCGACTGGAGCCCCAACGGCGGCTACCTGTACATCACGATCGTGTACAATTTCTCCGTGAGCTTGGCCCTGTACGGACTGTTCCTGTTCCTCGGAGCCACTCGCGAGATGCTGAAGCCTTTCGATCCGGTGCTGAAGTTCTTCACCGTCAAGTCTGTTATCTTCCTCTCGTTCTGGCAAGGTCAGTGTTTATTTTTAATCATTTCCATCTTCTTTTTGTGTTGACAGTTACAGTTCCGATGGACTGATGAAACTTTTATGGAGAAGTGCAGCTGATATTGCAAGTATTTTTATTCTGCAGAAGAGAGCTGTACGCGCAATTTATAAAATGAAAACTCGTGACTCTCTCAGGGAACGTTTTAACGTGATAGGTATTCTTACAGTCAGCTCCCAATACATATATGAAAATCTAAAGCACGCTCACAGAAACATTGGTGAGTTTACTAAAAGAAGTGATGTACACAGTGTTAATACTAGTAATAAAAATAAACTTGATATACCTAGGTATCGCTTAGAAAAAGTAAATAATTCATTCTTAGGAAACTGTGT
The DNA here is from genome assembly GCA_951394065.1 of Venusia cambrica. Taxonomy (NCBI): domain Eukaryota; kingdom Metazoa; phylum Arthropoda; class Insecta; order Lepidoptera; family Geometridae; genus Venusia; species Venusia cambrica. Next base: position 10,398,146 of record OX596040.1, read on the forward strand.
GAGATTCTATAATAAGCTTCCTCAAAGCGCTACCAAACTCTCTGTTCGTAAATTCAAATTGTATATAAAGAATAAATTAGTTAAATGTGCTTACTACAAAATTAATGACTATATTGACGATAAAAACGCGTGGCCCAATGTTACTAAACCAGTTGACAGCTAAATAGTGATTTCTCGGTGTTAACAAACTACCCATTAGGTAGATAGGTAATAATAAATGTTTGAAAATAGTATTAAGTAGTACTTAGAATATATTTTAAAACTATTTCTAAATGTTGAATGGATCATCAGAAAATTAACCAGTTCGAGTTTCTTGCCTTTCTCCTTGTGTGCTGGTCGCGATTCCGAACAGGCGGTAGATTTGATGTTTTAAAATGATCCTAAAAAATCGTAATGAATAAAGAAATTTTGACTATGACTTTGAACTACATGCGCTCATTCGTTCATTTTTAGAATCCGAATATTTCGGTAGTGGGCTTTACTATCCGAATTATTAACAAATACGGTCGAAGTACTGGTGAATTGCAAGCCCTACTCATAAGTGTGACATTAAGCGGCGAATGGTTTTAGACCTGGGACGCTACCGCCGACGGCGAAGCCGATCTCCATTGATGGCTTAAAATTAGCTTCATGAGAACTAGAAACGATTTTTACCGTCAAATGTACTGAACGGATAGGTTTCATAACATGTGTACACTTTTGAGATGGGAAACGCCATTTTGGATATGACACATACCCGGAAGGTAAAAATCGTTTTCTAGTTCTCATGAAGCTAATTTTAAGCCATCAATGGAGATCGGCTTCGCCGTCGGCGGTAGCGTCCCTGTGTGTGACGTATTGAATACTGGTTTGTTGGGACGTGCCTAATGTAATTGTTAGTCTTGCTTTGACTTTTTTTTTTTATTGTACTACGAGGAAGCGCTTGGCCTTCATCTCACCTGGTAACAAGTTGAGATAAGGCCGAAGATAGAGGCGCACTTCACCCGGAATCCTCAATTAACTGAGGAACTGGCTATCTTACCTCTGAATGCCGGAACACAACAATTTGTTTTTTAAAGAATCTTTATTATGGCGACAGAATTAGGTAAGATGGTGGTAGGCTAGCCAGGGGGACTTAATCAAAATCCTACCACCAACCAAACCAAGCACAATATTGTACTCCCCCTGGGGATCGAACGGGTTCGATCCCCAGGGGGAGTACAATATTGTGCCTGCGCGGACCTCTGGATCTGAAATCGGTGGGTTGAACCACTAGACCACAGAGGTGGTTAAAACTTTGACTGAATTCATCTGAGTGCTACACAACAGTTCACAACCTACAGCGCTCAAGGCAGTACTACCAACTGAGCTGTGAGGCTTGTAAAAATATATACTTTGTTTGCGAATATTTTTGTGTATAAATAATAACAGAAACGGGTCTTCACCGCGTATTAATAATTTTGTGTAATAATCGCGATAATTTAGAAAAAAATAGTGTAAACTATATATCTATACTGCTATACTGGGGTCAATCCTTTAAAAGTGATAAAGATAAAAGAACATTTTTATGCACGGATTTCATCAAACCCCTATCTATAAACACCTGCGGCGACCAAATCAGATGACGTCAATTACATAATTAAAAATAGAGTGTGATAGCTAGGTCTTTACTAGCCTCTACTTGCTAGTACCTTTATGAATTATTTTTTCCATTGTGCTTAGTAGGAAGTTAGCAATCGAACATCAATGAGGCAATTTTAATTATCGCAAGTACATTTGATTTAGTCACGTGGACTCGAGCTAGATATACTTTTGTGTATTTACTTTGATGACGAAGATGTTTCATTTATACGTTGCAATCTGTAAATTTACATAAAATGAATCTGCCATATGTTTGAATGACTCCGCGTTTACGCCTTTTTTTATTGGTGGGCGTTTGATCTCCAGCTTACACGTAAAACAAGTAAAGATGTGGCACGTAAGTTGGAGCACGCTTGCCTAAAAGGAACCTATTGACTTTGGACTTGAAGACTCCAAGATTGTACTCGTGCGGAAAAATAGACGAAGGCATGGAATTCCATTAATGATAAAGGTAGAGGCGTCACTACGTGTTCGGCACAATATAACATTTATAAGGTACGGGTTGTAGCCAGCCGTACGTCTGCTAGTCCGGTGATGGAAAGGGAATGGAGGGATTAGGTCAAAGATATTGTGCGCACTCTTGCCGAAGACACTGTTCTATTAGACACTGGATCAACATGCGTGCTGTGCACTCAGTTTCGCTTAATAAAACCATAAAAAGCTTCTTTGTAATTTTTGCCCAGTTTCAGTAGTATATACTGATTGATAGATATATAGGTATAACGTTTATTCACACAAACACAAAACACATACAGTAAAAATTAAACAACAGACATGACAGTTATGACATTATAAACAAAAACAGGTATTATAAAAAACATAATTTGCATAAGTCACGTGACTAGGAGCTGACGACAAGAAAATAGAACACTTCAGTGTGCCAAGCTGCGTGAAAAGCTCCGAGCTCAGCGTGTGCTGCGAACGAGTCCACAGCGGTGATTTTCAGCACAGGGATATGTGCTGAAAATGCGATGCATATACGATGATTGCTAGGCAGACTTCAATAACGAATGCAACGTTTCCATCGACAGGAGTGGCGTTGGCTATCCTCGAGAAGGCGGAAGTGATATCTCCGATCGTAGACGCGGACGGAGTGCCGACCACCGCCGGTACCGTCTCCGCCGGGTACCAGAACTTCCTCATCTGCATTGAGATGTTGGCGGCGGCGATCGCCCTGCGGTACGCCTTCCCCGCGTCTGTGTACGCACACGCGCACCGAGACCCGCACCGCTCTGTCACTATGCAGTCCATCTCTAGCAGCCTCAAGGTAAATGTTTGTTCTGTGTTTGGGCGTTGTATTGTATGATAAGTATGTGTCTACAAAAAAAATATTATCTACGTATTCTAGTTCCCATATTACAAGCTATGTTTAGTTTGGGGCTAGATGACGCTGTGTGAAATTAATGTCCTGTAAACATCGACACTATGGTAGACATGTTTACAGATATATCTGCAAACATATGTTGAAACATACTGCGATACGTAAAGTGAAAAATATGGTAAAACATGTAGTGAAACGTGGTCGCGGCTTAAGATCGACCCCTCCAACTCAGCCCATGGATGTCGTAAAAGCCGACTACGGGATTACTCCAGAAGAAGGCAGCAGCTTCCTTCTGTATATTAGGTACACATTTCCTGCGATCACGAATCCGCCTGCCAACCGTGGTGATTATGGCAAAACCCTCCAGCTTTGGGGTGGCTCTGGCCAGCAGTGGACTCTAATGGGCTGTTGATGTGTGTAGTGTGTAGTGAAAGTGAAACATATAGTGAATTGCAATTCATTTACTGGGAAAAATTGCTTTGGTCAGTTGACACAGCCAGAGTGGAGAAAAAAAAAGAATGTATGTTCACTTTTTTCTTTTCACCATAATATTATCTCCGAGTCAAGTTACTATCAGAACAATCTTGCTTCTCCCAAGGGAGCCATCGGGGGAACTAAGTCCCCGTAGCCATTTTTTTTTTTTTATTGTACGACGGGGAAGCGCTTGGCCTTCATCTCACCTGGTAACAAGTTAAGATAAGGCCGAAGGTGGAGGTGCACTTCACCCGGAATCCTCAACAAACTGAGGAACTGGCTATCTTACCTCTGTATGCCGGAACACACCAATTTTTTTAGAATTGTTATTATGGCGACAGAATTAGGGAAAATGGTGGTAGCTAGCCAGGCGGACTTAAACAAAGTCCTACCACCAACCAAACCAAGCACAATATATTGTACTCCCCATGGGGATCGAACCCGGGACCTCTGGATCTGATATTGGTGGGTTGAATCACTAGACCACAGAGGCGGTTAAAATTTCACATGGATCAGCTCTTTCCAACTATTCCTAGGTATATTGTGTGACTCTAGAGCCAGTAGTTTGTCCAAGGTGGTTCAGAATTGGCGTGTGATATCTTTTGAATTGAATATTTTCCAGGAGACAATGAACCCCAAGGACATAATGACGGACGCCTTCCACAACTTCCACCCGCAGTACCAACAGTACACCCAATACAGCTCCGGTAAGTCCACTGTCGCTTTGTCGCATGGCGCCTGATCGCATTTTGTTTGCCTTCAATCTTGATGTTTCGTTCGTGAATTTTTTATCGAGGGAATGAAAGATTTCTTATTATCAATCGTAATTTTTTTTACTATTTTTTTTTTTCGATATATATTTTAATCTTTTATCGTACGCGTGATCAGTGATCATTCGATTTTCGCTGAGACTACTCGCGGCCGCGTAATCGCGCTCCGACAGTTTTGCAAAGTGCTGACGGCATCACAACAAACCTGCCGTCGACAAATGGCTGACCGCGGTGATGACCTACATTACTCATCGCGTGTAGGCATCTATGTCGATATCAGACTAACTTGTTAAGGCGATAACATACTTGCCGCAACAATGTCTACAAAAAAAACTCAAGTGAAACTTATAACAGAAACCGAACATTTTCTGTTCCAAGAACATAAAAAAATATCTGAGCGCTACGAATCAGAATACCAGCAATGGCTAGAAGAAAAGCAAGAAAGAATAAAACTTCAGAGCCTTGTAGCGGACTTGAAGAGTCAAATTAATATCCTGCAGCAGCAATTAAAATGCGCAGTAGAACCCCAACCAATTCCATCAACATCTTACACGGAAACTCCAACGGAACGTACTGAATACGCTACAGATGAAGAAGAATTAGCCAGAGAAACAGAGTGGATCAGAACGAAGTCAAGGAAAAAAAGAAAATTGAACACGTCACCTACACTCTCGCCCCAAGAAGAGAAAGCAGCTTCTACCACCGAAAAAACAAAAAAGGTTCCTCGGCCACCCCCCATCATCGTGGATGGCGTGAACAATTATCAACATTTTTATGACTCCTTGACGATGAGCCAGCCTGCAGGCTCCTTCGCCACTAAAACCCTTAACGGTGATAGCATTAAAATAAACGCCTACAACGATGAAGCGTATAGATCTATTACCAAGTCGCTGTCGGAAAACAACTGCCTTTGGCATTCATATGAAAACAAGCAAGATAGACCGATTAGAGTTGTAGCTAAGAAGTTGCCATCTTCCTGCCAACCAGAGAGAATAGTTGAAGACCTTATAAAACAAGGATTCCAGGTTAAAGAAGCAGTGAACAAGCTGAGTTGGAAGACAAAGGAGCCTCTCAACTTGTTTATCCTAACCTTCAGCAACGCTGAAGAAATCAGCAAAGTTTATGCAATTAAGCACATACTGGGATGCGTTGTTGACATTCAACCCCTGCGATCCACAAAACTTATCCCGCAGTGCAAGAGGTGTCAAGTCTACGGACATACACATAAGTATTGCGCCAAAGAACCTAGATGTGTAAAATGCACAGGCAAACACCTTACCAAAGACTGCACCAAACCCGCAGAACAGAAACCAAAATGCGTACACTGCGGAGAGCCACATCCGGCTAATTACAGGGGATGCATGATAGCTAAAGAAATGCAAAAGATGCGTAATAACACCAACAAAAAACCAACAATCGTGCGCCAGCAGCAGGCAACAACGGTTAAGACGACATCTACTCAACAACAGACTCGTGGGCCGAGAGCTACGCCTAACCCACAAAGTAAGACAAAAAACGTTTCTTATGCTCAAATAGCTGCATCCGGAACTAGCCCAACTGTTCAGTACAGTAAACCTGCCAAAAGCTCTGACAACAATAAGTTAGATGAAATACTCAAGTTTATGACATTATTTGATGAGCGTCTTAAGAAAATAGAAAATAGCGCCAAATTAGCTATTGCAAGGACTAAAAAATGATTAACTCAATAAAAATCATGGCCTGGAACTGTAACGGGCTTCAAAATCATCAAAATGAGCTACAAGTAGTTCTTGATACGGAAAATGTAGATGTGTGCCTCATATCAGAAACACACTTTACAAAACAATCCTATGCAAAGTTCAAAGGCTACAAAGTATACTACGCAATTCATCCAGATAACAAAGCCAAAGGCGGAAGTGCTGTAATTGTTAGAGAACACATAAAGCATCATGAAGTAAAGAAACATGAACAGCCAGATATACAATCTGTAGCTGTCTGCATCTATACAGAGAGGTATCCTGTGACTGTGGCTGGTATATACTGCCCACCGAGGTACAATATAAAAAAAGAATCCTACCTAAGCTTGTTACAATCACTTGGGGAAAGGTTCATATTAGGAGGTGACTTTAATGCTAAAAACACGCATTGGGGCTCCCGCTTAACGAATACCAAGGGAAAAGAACTGATGAATGCCATAAAAGAACTCAAATGCGAGGTATCATCGACAAGGTCACCAACGTACTGGCCCACCGACCCACAAAAAAAACCGGACCTGATTGACTTCTTTATACATAGAAATCTATCAGCCAATTATCTTAGTACAAAGCAGAGTTATGATATGAGCTCGGACCACTCTGCAATCTACCTAGAAATAAGAAACAAAGTATTATTTAAGGAAAACACTCTGACCCTAGTAAATAAACACACTGATTGGGAGAGTTTTAAATTAGAACTAGACGATAACTTAAATCTAAGAGTACCACTTAAGACTCCGGAACAGTTGAATGCCGAAGTTGAGCATTTTGTAACTCTAATACAGCAGACTGCCTGGAAAAATACACCTTATTTGAGAAGCCGGATTGCCAGAAACCATTATCCAAAAGAGATTTTGGAACTCTTACATGAGAAAAGGAAACAGAGGCAGCAATGGCATCAATCCAGATGCCCACAAGACAAAACTAAGCTGAATAATTTGACAAAAAAACTAAAAAAGATAATACAACACTTTAATGATACCTTAACCAATACCTACATTGGAAAGTTGACTGCTGAAAAAAGTACAAATTACTCACTTTGGAAAGCTACCAAAAATATGAAACGACCAATGGCACAGATCCCACCATTGGGATCAATGATCAATGGAAACATGAAATGGGCCGTAAGTAATGAAGAAAAGGCAAAAGTGTTTGCAGATCACTTGGAAACGATATTTCAACCAAATGAAGGTCAAACCCAAACAGAAGACATCAGTAAAATAGAAGAAGAACTAGGTGAAATATGTATCAAACACGTTTCGCCAAGAGAAGTTTTTCAAGAAATCAAGAGAAACATCAATCCAAGAAAGTCTCCTGGATTTGATCTAATTCCGGGTGAAATATTACATAACCTCCCTAGAAAAGCCCTGGTCAAACTGACTAACCTTATTAACGCGGCTTTAAGGCTAAAATATGTGCCCGACTTATGGAAAGTAGCTGAAGTGATTATGATAGCGAAACCAGGGAAACCATCAAATGATGTCAAATCATATAGGCCAATCTCACTCTTACCTATCGTATCCAAACTTTTCGAAAAGCTACTGCTTAAAAGACTTAAACCGATCATAGAAACAAGAGCGATTATTCCAGACCACCAATTTGGCTTCAGGGAAAAGCACTCGACTATAGACCAAGTCCACAGAATTACTAATGTAATTGAGAACGCCATTGAAAACAAAAATGTTTGTTCTACAATTTTCTTAGACGTAGCCCAAGCATTTGATAAGGTATGGCACGAAGGTATTATACAAAAACTAAGAAAACTTCTACCCAAACCATTCGCCGATATTCTGCAATCATATTTGACGGATAGAGTCTTTAGAGTAAGGCAAGAAGATGCCTACTCAGAAATCAAGAAAATTAAAGCCGGAGTGCCGCAAGGAAGTGTTTTAGGTCCGGTCCTGTACCTATTATACACCAGCGACATCCCTCATCTAGAAAATAATACCCTTGCGACGTTTGCTGACGATACAGCTATAATGGCTGTTGGAAAAACACATGCAGACGCTGCAGAAAAGGCTCAAGATGCAGTCAACAAAATTTGGGACTGGACGAAAAAATGGCGAATCAAACTTAATGATTCAAAATCGGTGCACATTAACTTCACAAATAAAAAAGATCAGTATTTCCCTATATATATCAACAATGAGCCTATACCGTATGAAAACACTGCGAAGTACCTAGGCATGACTCTTGACGCAAAGCTACGCTGGAAAGCTCACGTCAAGAAGAAAAAGGAAGAGTTAGATATTAGATACAATAGAATGTACTGGCTCCTAGGAAGGCAGTCAACATTGTCAACACACAACAAAATTCTGTTGTATAAAGCAGTCCTGAAGCCAGTATGGACTTATGGTATTCAGCTGTGGGGCTGTACCAAAAAAGTAACATCAAAATAATCCAACGCTTTCAAAATAAGGTACTCAGGGATATAGTGAATGCACCTTGGTACATCAGGAACGACGACCTCCACAGGGACCTTAACATAGAGTTCGTTGATAAAGTTATAAAAAAACATGCAGAAGCTCATGAACAAAGACTTCATAAACATGTGAACCTTGAGGCAATCCAGCTGCTAGACAACACAAAAACAGTGAGAAGACTGAAAAGAACTAAACCTTTTGAGTTAGTGTAGTGTTAAATAGTATAAAGTAGTGTCAGTGTAAGTGAAAGTGCTACTTCAAAGAACACAATAACGCAGTGTCTCCCCTTAAATAGAAACTGTAAGAAACGTGACATTGGACACATTCTTTAAAATAATTAATTTTATAAAACTAAGTTAGCATAAAATTACTCATTAGCCTACATAGGCTAGATTGTAATATAGTTTTAGAGCATATACTAAATTAATATGCACTAAATATATAAAATAAAAAAAAAAAAAAAAAAAAAAAAATCGTACGCGTGAATTTTGTGTCGAGAGAATGAAAGATTTTTTATTATCAATCGTGTTTTTATTTTACATTTTTTTTCCGATATATAATTTTAACTTTTTTCGTTCGTGTGTATTTTGCGTCGAGGGAATGAAATAATTTTTATTATCTATCGTGATTTTTTCGATATTTGATTAATCTTTTTTCGTACGTGTGAATTTTGTGTCGAGGGAGTGAAAGATTTTTTTATATCGTGATTTTTTTTACTAATTTGTTATTTTCGATATTTGGTTAAACTTTTTTCGTACGCGTGAATTTTGTGTCGAGGGAATGAAAGATTTTTTATTATCAGTCGTGATATTTTCACACAGCATGAGTGTGTGTGGATAGGAGCGTAGACCAAATAACAGATGGTGAATTGTGTGAGGAATGATATGGGCAAGAAAGGAAAACCAATGAGATGAACCCGCGAGAGGAGACCGGAGGAAGTTTTTTTGTGCCGATCCCACTTAGTTTGGGATAACGGGCACGAAGCTGATAATATGAATGTCTCGTCAGATATCGTTCAGCCGCTCTGAGATTTGCCTTTCCACACAGACATACATCTCGACTCGTGTAAAATTTGAAGAAAAGTGAGGCTAACTGAGTTTAGCTCTTCGAGATGACTGACAGATACATACAGTTTTGTGTATTAATAATGCCAATCACACGGTGGGTCATAAGTTGAATGAGCAAGTGGCCCCGGCGGTATATGCCTAGAATAATGATGATTATGAGCAAGTAATATATAATTTTATTTTCTATTCATGTATAGAATGGAATTCGTGGCCTCCATTTTGTCCGTCCTAGGCCCGAGCGTAATCCAACACCGACTAAGTGGTTTAATCTTGAAAATGGCTTCCCTAACCATGATCATTGCTTGATTTTAAATCGAGTCTTACTTTGGCTAGAGTCGCATTTATTGTAGATAAAAATAGTGTGATTGTATTATGCATTTGAGTAGTGTATTTCTTTCATTCGCTCGATATTGGTTCATAGATAATTTCATGGTTGATACATATAAATGGGTATTAGTAGGTTTTATCTAAAGTTTTTTATTTCTGTCATATTGTAGCTTAAAATAACCTAGGCCAGTTTGTTGCGTATAGATATTTTCTGAACCTTATGGTTAGGTTATGCTATCAAAACCTAGGGTTTGAAGTTTTTTCATTTAATTAACACAACATTTCATGAAAAAAAATCTATCCAAGAAGTCCATAGAGCGACAGAGACCAATGGGTAGGCTTAATTTTAGAGTATGAAGTCAAATAGGTTTGTCTTATTTTTTTGGTTTTTATTTTCATTTCAGATGTCACATCTCAACTGCCTTATGAAAAACTATAAACCGCCATAGCTGTTCTGCATGACTGCATTTTTGTTCGTAAAACATACATTCAGTTCACCGAGCATGTCTTAACATCATGTTCAAAAATACAATAAATAACATTGTGGTATACTATTTACTTTCGTGCCTTCAGTTATGAAACCTTTTTCGATATTTTGGAGTTGGAAGCTATGAGTGTTTTGAGATTGACGTTGAAGAGATTTGTCAGTCTATTAAGAAGTAGGCTTCCACCTTCGGCCTTATCTTAACTTGAAAACCAGGTGAGATGAAGGTCAAACACCTGCCCGTCGTACTATAAAAAACAACTAAAAAACAAATTGGGGAAAAGTACTTTTCCCCAATTCAAACGAACATGAATAAAGTAACTTGTTCTAGAACGAAGCGTGCCTTATAAAATTATGAATGTTATGTTCCTATATTCAACTAAAATGTGGTTTTGCCTATGAATAGTTGACTATTTGACATATTTTTCATCAAAATGTGTCAAAAATATAGGCGAAACCGTCTGTTGTTAGTACAATATAGGAAGCGAGTAATTTTTCAAATGATTATTTACTTTGAAAGAGTTTGCGTAGAGTTATTTAACCATGCGCGTTGACCTTTAGTTTCAAAAAGTAAACGCTCTTGGTACATCGGTGCTCAGTGTGCACCCTTATCATACTTATTTCTAATATAAACTTAATCTAAGTTATTATTTTATCGAGGTATTTGGCTAGTCCGAAAAGCATAACGAATTTTTGGTAGTTGCCAGGCTAATGTTAGCATTTTTCTTATTATAATAAATACATTTTTAGGAAATTGCCAACTATCACTACTGATATATTGGATTATTTATATAGACAAGTTTCTTAAATTATAATAGCTAACGAACACAGACAAATACACAATGGGTTTTATTTGTTCTGTGGTAAGGAGACGAGAGGGTAAAGTGTAGTGTTAACAGAATTCGGACTATTCACTTGCCATAGTTAGCGATTATTTTTTACCGTTCACTGTTGTGTTGTGTACTTTTATTTCTGTGATTTATTTTTATTTTGTATTTCTTTTGTTAAATTTCTTATGCGGTTACAGGATAAAATCCTTAGTTTTTTTGCTAGATGTTTTGTTTCAAGAAATAGTAGTTCAGTTTTAAGATTTCAAGTATATGCTATATGCTAGGAATATTTTGATTCCGATTCATTTTCTAAATTATTTTAAAAGTCACTTGAACTTGATATTAGTAATTTATTAGTCTTACCAAGATAATTTTACACATTTTTCTAATAAATCAGGTTGTTTTAACTTTGAATGCTTCGACAGTAATCAATGGAAAATATTGCACTTTTGCGAAACCAAAGAGCGGCATTTTTCCAAACACAAAAAAAAAAACCTTATGTAGACTGCTTTGTAATTAATATGCGTTTTGTAAGAAATGTAATAAATAATTAATATGAGATACCCAACAACCTGTAAATCACTATTTTCATAGATAATTGTTCATAATACTATGTCTAAGTAATTTATAGGATAATTCAATAAAAAACGAAAAAAATATTCAAGTACCCACTCTAGTTTATTGTAGTTTTAAGTTTGTATTTTGTCAGTTCCGTTTTCAAACTCTAGTTCAGTAGAAAACACCCTGTTTTTGCCTTTAACTATTAATAAATAATTTATCCTCATTCTATCAATTATCTTTTAATTCAATCTAAATTAGGAATAAGAGGACAGTCATCGAAGAAGGTAAGATATTTTTAATAATTTAGCTTTTTGTTATTATTTGCTTGCATGCTCGCATTATTTGGTGTTAATCGTTCATATTCATAGCATGTATGCCACTATTGTGTCTGCTAGTTAATAATTAAATATATTATTATTGAATTAATATAGGTTGGTGAAACTGGGAAATTCAATTTAAGACAAATTACAATTGGGTGGTGAAGTATATTGACGAACTAAAACTATACCACACTTACTTTGCATTGTGCCATAGTATGTAGCATTGCCATTTGACTATAGAGAGATGAAGGCCAAGCGCTTCCCCGTCGTACAATAAAAAAAAACGCTCCTGCAATAAACACAAAAAAGTCTGCAGTGTTTTGGAGTGAAATGAAAGTGCAGCGCATAAAGCGCATGGCCCATTACATACATAACTTACTAGCTTCATAATAGTAACAGACTTTTTTTTTTATATAAATGTGATAGGCTTGCGTTTGACTGCTATCTCGCCTGATGTTAAACAATGATGCAGCGCCTACGATGGAGCACGCTTGCCCAGAATGTACCTATTCACTCTTGACTTGAAGACTCCCATGTTGTAGTGTTCGGGAAACACAGACGGGTAAAGCGTTCCATTCCTTGGCAGTGACTGTTGAGGATTCCGGGCGAATTGCGCTTCCACCTTCGGCATTACCATAATTTGAAATCAGATGAGGCCAAGCGCTTCGTCTTACAGCATAAAAACAAAAAAAAAACAAAAACGACTACACACACGTAGATACAGTGTTGACAGCACCACACGCACACAGCCATTTTGAGTACACAAGGCGCATTCGATCAATACGTTTGAGGCGAACACAGTAGCACAAGTAGTATTCAAGCAGCCTGGTTCACATCAATATGAAATGTCTACAATTCGTACCTATATTTGTGTGAAATTTTAAGAGTTGTTTAATAACGTAGACTTGGTAAAATAGTAACTTCGAATCAGATTCTTCAAATCTATGACACACACATGCTTATAAAGTATATACCTACTCAATAGTCCAGTCATGTTAAGGGTTTCACCTCGGAATGAGAGATATTAAGCTGGAATCCTATACATCTTCCATTTGGTGCTCTAATAGTTGTCTCAAAAGTATCATAAAATCTCGTGCCTGCGTCTACGTTATTCAAGGTCAAAGGTCACAAAAATAGGTTATTCGCGATTATCTAGGTTTTTATTGCTCCGATGGTGTTAACATATCTACTTCTGAGTCTAATTTTGTGACCTTTGATAACTTACGACGCAACACATTTTATGAGTCTTGAGACGAGTATGAAAGCCAATAGGAAAAATAAACGAAAAACGATGTATACTAGTTACCTAACCGTAGACCTAACTGTCCTCCGCTCCCCTGCTCAAGTCTGAACTACAAGCACACACAGGCAACACGCTTTCTTACTGAACAAATAACGGTGGAGGAAATCAAGACCTGCGTAGTTACGCTTACTGAACCAGGCAATACAATAGCAGGCAAATTGCACCAAACATCTAAATGCGTTTTTCTTCAAAATAAGAAAGCCGCGGCCGCACTCAGAATGCCTCGCGTATAGTGTCTTGTTAGACTCGAGAAACCCATCCGAATATGTGCCCAGAGTCGCACTATGCTTCGCTACAGGTCAAGTTTATTATAATGCAGTAGCGATTCAGCTAGCACTACATCACTGGAGATATTGATATCGATAAAAACGCGAGTTTGCATTGCTACTTAATTTCACAGTTTATTTCCGGTCTACGAGAAATAGCAAAATATAAACGGATATTCGAACATTGAATTCACTTGAGTTCCGATTATATAGTCATCCTATTTTGGAGAAAAATGCATTTACATTTTTGACAGACTGTTGTGGAATAATCTGCGTTTTTACTACAATGTTATCTTTGCCCGTCAGTGATGCGAGGAGGGGCGAAGCCCGACGAGGGCGCAGCCCTAGCGCCGCGCCCGCAGCCTCAGCGCGTCGCCACCATCACACAAGGTCCCAACTACCACGAGAAAACCACACTACTTTCTTCGGATGACGAGTTCCAGTAAAAATAGGTAAATTGCCCGTCTTATTGAGGACACCGTAAGTTTTCTATCATAAAATCTTACTGTGTGGTACCTGATAATTGAATGTTGTTTTTGCCCAAGATTTTGTAGTATATATTACAAAACTTTGGGTTTTCTTACCTGCTAGGCAAACCAAAGATGGCATTTATTTCTATGTTATTATATGTTACTGTTTAAAAAAGGTTAATCATGTTGGAACAATCCACTTAATATAATAGCAAATTCAACAAAAACATTTTTTGATATTTTTAACTTAATCTTTTTATTGCCGCGTGTCGCATTTTGGGTTTTCCTAACTTATTGATTTATTTTTGCATAATATTTTGGTGTGTAGCAGCACACCAAAGTATTGTGCAAAAATAAATGTAATACAGATTTATGGACGTAAATATAGGATTGCTTCATTTTAAAAAGTATAGTGCTTACATTTAATTGAAGGCGATTGTACCTAGGTCAAGAATCGGTAGCCAACGTCGTTAGGCTGTACAATATATATTTACATGTAATTTATGTTTGTAATATATTGTATTGTCACTATCAGCACGAAGCAGTAACCTTTCGATTTCAATTAATAATTCAATTATGAAATTTTATGTTATTTCATAATCTTTCCAAAAATACGCCACTTCAAACCAACACAACTCGCGCGAGTCTTATAAATCAGTACCCTGGACATGGGAAATAAACGCCGAGCGCTCGAGGGTCGGATAACTAGTATTAGATAAAACACGATCCAGGATACTCCAGGTATCCTGGATAAGCTGTAGTGAGTAAATATAGAAATAGTCAGCATCAACTTGATATACCTGAGCCCTTATTCTGTATGACCAATCGTGTCTTAACGCGCCCGCGTTACGATAATTTTCATGGTATCATCGTATTGACTTATCGTAACGCGGGTGCGTTAAGACACGATTGGTCATACAGAATAAGGTTGCTGATCATCTTAGGTACGGCTACTACTTCGTGCTAATACTTCGGTTAATCCCAATCACGGCGACTTAGGCTAAAAATGTAAACTAAGTGTAAGAACTATGTGTAAAATATAGTTTTAATATAAACATAAAATTCTGAGACATTTTTACACAGCGCTATCAAGGCCCAAACTAAGCAAGCTTGTAACGTGGGTACTATAGTAAATTACGAATACTGCTGTACTTTTTTTATACTCACATACCAAACAGTATAACACCTGAACATATATATACGAGTGTATGCATCACATATTGTTTGTCCCGGGTGGTAATCAAACCCACCGCCTATAGCGCAGAAGGCAAAGCTGCTACCAACTGAGCTGCCAGTTATTGTTAGTATGCAGAATTAAAGAAAGAAGAAAGTTTAGAATGGTAGTGATTATTTTATGTTTTTTCTTGTTTACGGACGTACCAACGTAAACAACGTAATTAAACTAAAAAAAATTTATATAATAATACCAAATGTGTAACTTTTTATTTGTCACCATGCTTTAAACAATACCAAAGAATTTAGGTACTAACGAAAATATAAAGTATACCGAATGAAAGAAAGAAAAATATTATAATGGTAGTGATATTTTTTTTCTTGTTTACGGACGTACCATTGTAAAGAAAAGGTAAACCAAATACATAATATTTATAATGTGTAACTTTTAAACAAAAAAAGTATTTGTGCCTTCACTAAAAATAGAGGTTCGTCTACATTGCAACACACTTCATTTTAGAAAGAGAAAAGATACTTGCCGTTTTGGTACGGTGCATAATAAAATTAGTAATGAGACAGTTAAAAAAACTTATTGTTAATGTAACTTTCGTGTAAATACGCATTCTGTTATTGTTATTACCAGATAATATTTTGTAATAGATAATCCAGTTGTTATCTATTTTAGCATTTATTTATATATCTTTAATTTTGGTATAATTTTTCGTTTTGGATAGTAAATACATTATTTATCTAATGGAAACTAGAAAGAGACAATAGATAGATTCCCCTCGTATCGGTCCACAATGCAAGTAGAAAAGTTAGAATTGTAGCTTTTGTATTATTTCATTCTTAGTATTCTATTATATTATATAATTTAAGCATTTATGTACCTATTTTTTTTGTGATATTTAGTATGTTTTGTTAAAGTTATTTAGTTTAAATTACCTTATTAGATCTATGAAATAGGCAATAGGATAAAATAAATTGTTAAATAAGTTTTTGATCGTGAACCGTTATCGTCGCTAAAGACGCTTGCACACCAGAGCCCTTATTCTGGATGACCAATCGTGTCTTCGTGGCTGAAGTAGGTATCAATTGCGCGTTGCCGAGCTCTGGCGGCCTTACCACAGTAAACACAGCACTATATAGATATAGTGCTATTTCGCTGCGATATTCTGTAAGGTGGAGATACTTTCTCAGATGTAGCTTTTTGCGTAGTTTCGTAGATTTAATAGAATGGGGCATCGGCCAAAGGTGAAACCATCGGTCAAACATCGTGAATTCGACAAAAAAATATTTGTTTACTGAAATGATTTCACCACCACCCCAAAATATAATGATGTTGAAATTTAGTTTTTTTACGTTCTATTTTAAACATGTGGGATTCAATTTATCTTACTGAAAGGTAGTTCGTAAGAAAGTGTTATGTAGTGACAACACAGTGTAATTAACGCGATGTACATTCAAATCTAGACTAAGCTAATCACGAATTGAGCTTACATATGTGTTCGCCGTCCAAATCTCTTTTCTGGAACCTTACCTAAATTTTTCCAATATCATATTGAAGCCATGATATTTTGTTCCAGTGGTACCATAATAAATCATAGTGTAAATGTTTCAAAATATCTTATCACAATAATAACGAGATAGAATGGTTCAATAAACATTACTTACATATAAAACAGAAAATATTTTAATGCGTATTCTTAGATATATTTAATGGGCGAATGGTGTGTGTTATTGTAAATAATTTTAATAAATATAAATAGGTATTATACCTACTTGTTATTCCCCAAGTTTCCCCAAGTTCCCGATTTTTTTAAAACTTGTTCCGATGAAATGATTTCTTGGGTCTTCATGTGTATTGATATTGTCTCATACCTACTGCTACGCCTTACTACGTGATATCGGGTAATCTGTGCTAGTTGCACAGCTTTTTTCTATGGAAGATAATTGCTTTGGAATAGGTTTCATGCATTTACTATGTTTGGGACTCTTGCGATCTGTGTAAAATTGTCCTCATATGATATTGCATATGTTATATTTATATGATTATCAACAAAATATACTGCACTGTACTTCAAACTGCAAACTATTATAACTATATTAGCTAACTATATTAGCTATTTATATCCAGTGCATGCACTGGATATAAATAGCATAGAATACTTTGTAAAGCAAAAGATTCATTTTTCTCCATATTTGTGATACAAAGAGGATTGATGGTATATTTTTCTATTTCCGCATCCATCTTCTTCATGCCAAAGACTTGTGTCTGTGATTTTTGTTCAGTATAATTATTTCGGTGTTTTCTCGTGCCGCCAACTGCGAGGGATACTTATCTTGGTTACTTGTTAACTTTAAACCTGATAACTTGTAAATTGAAATAAAATAAACTTGTGTATGGATTGAGGGCCTTACTCAACAGTCTATGAGCCATAACAAGTGTGAAAGTGAATGCTGCTTAGGCTTAGATACGTGTATGGTAAATTGTAGCTTCGAAACACAGCGTGGATACACGAAAGTGAAATTCGCCAGTATGTATAAGCTACATGTAACAAAAGTATTCAAAGGTTGCGAGATTGACTCAAATTTAACGAAAGTGACTAGTCAGTCTTGGAACCAATGCAGGAAAACGCGTCAAATCTACAATTTAGTTTTGACTTTCGAATCCAGTTCTGGAATGCCCTCAACGATGACGTTATTAATAGCTCTGAATTTTTCAATTGTTTTATTGTTAACGTAAGAACTTATTATAACTTGTAATGTATGAAATGTATATGTAAGTATTTATATTATTCAAAATTTTCAATTGTAAATAGATTTATAAACAGCCTGCAATTTTAAACTAAACAGAATAAAATCTAATCACTTTACGTTTAAAAGATCCAATTCGAATGTTGTGCCATTTCGCACAGTTGTCAATTATACTTACTGCTGGTATCCAGTGAGATTTCTCAAGGGCTTAGATGGTCGATTGGATCTCGGAGGCTCGAGATTTTGAGTCGAACTGATTTGATTAAAAATATTATGAAATAATGTTTGTTTCACAGTCTCGCACATCTGGGCATCACCATTAAAGCCGACCGAGTTTATTCCAACAAATATGTTACCTATGTTTCACGTATTAACCCTTCTTATACAGGTTATGATTTTTAAGGGTGCGTGGATGTCTGTAAATAATGTTTTCAAGAATCAAATCGAATGCATTTTTTTTTGACATTTCGATATGCCCAATATTTTAGAATTTGGCCATCCATGCACACTTGAAAAAAACAACCTATATACCTACCTAATAAGAAAATGTCAAAATTCCGTACGTGATACTCCCCATTAGATATAGGGCATTACTTCTGTGCACTTCATATCTGAATGTATGCAAAACGCATTTTACCGTAGGTAGTTCTAGGAACAGCTTTTTTATCCCTCAATAATAAAGTGAAATTATTTTTGTAATCAAATTATCAAATTGGGCAGATTGTTGAAGACAAAGATGAAGTGAGATATTTAAATGTTCAAATGTTTTAGCTCCCAAGTTTTATGTGTATAAATAAATGGTACTTATAATAAAGTTGCATATTTTATTTGATGAATACTTTAGCACTTATACCCGTACAATAATATTATTCTAGGAGTGGAATAAAACAGCCTTTAATAAATATTTTTATATTATAAAATACACACTTAAATAAATCATGGTCAACGCCCATTACATTCGTTATTGCTTTCATACCTTAGCCAGTACACAGGTGCATAACAACACAATAAATACGATATAACATATGTATAATAAGTAAAATTGCATTTTTCGGACAATTACAATAGTATTTTTATAGTACAAGTAGTATATTAACAAGTGTAGGTACCTACGCATCCACGAGCTCGCATCGGACGGATCATGTCAAACATTTGTGCCATTCGTTGCTCTAAACGCAAATAGTAAAATCCGTTCGATGAAGGTAAAGTACCTACCAGTGGGCGCGTAACTACCAAGAAACGATCACTGACCCCGAAACATTTTATAGAAGATAGATCTTTTACGATGCTTTTTGTGAACAACTACTGGTCCGTCGCGTCCTCTCGAGTCAATTCCGTGCCAGTGTGTCTACTACAAAAACTAAACAAGACGGTTCCGTTGACGGAATGCACGTTTAAAAAAAAAAATTACAAGTTATTTCGGATCCGACGACGTTCGATTTTCATAGTAGGGCCCCTGGTACGCGCTTGAGAAGGTACTTTCACTACGTCCAAGGGTACTGTTTTTAATCTGTGCATTTTAGTACCGAGCCAGGAGGCCTACTATGAAAAAAAACCTCATTGGATACGATGACGGATTGGACGTTTTTCAATAAAAAAAAATGACAAGTTCTTTCGGATTTGACGACGTTCGATTTTCGTAGTAGAGCCTCAGGCCTTGTACAAGCATAGATAATACCGATATTTTTAAAGCATATCGCAAGTATGTTCGCGAATCTCATAGTAGATCGGGGTGAGTAAACATTTCTGTCCGATACCACACTTGTATAACGACGGATGGCATCAATGCTTTAAAATACGTTGAATTTATAATAAATGTGTCCCATAACGATGATATCGAAAATTTTAGTATAATGTTGATAAAATATATTTTTAAATTGTTTACAAATAAATAGGGCTCCTAAAATATACTTCATAAAATATTGTCGTTAGTGGTGAAACGATTGTACTTTAGTTTTCTTAAGGTCGTACGTACGTACCTACATTATTACAGCAAGTTTTAAGCGTTGTATTTGATTGCATGTGCAAAATACTTAAGTAATCAATTATTGTATTAAGTTATTGATACATACCATATAGAAAGTGAATAAAATATCAAATAACTTGCATAAAATTAGGTTTGTAATTTTCAAAATTAACAATAAAACCGCTCTGAGTGTAGTTATTAGGTAGGTGGGTACAATACGCATTTTACGAAACTGCTAAGAATCATTTTTTGACCTGAGTGTGACGTAGTGTTTATCTTAAGTACGTGCATAACGTGTCATCTTACACCAACCTACCTGATGTTAATATCTAAAGATATTACAAATAGATGACATACTTTATATTTAACTAAGCATAAATCACCTACATAGTATATTCTTGCTCTTTTCTTGACCATTCGTCACTGCTTTTCGTTGCATTATATATTCCGCCAGTAAGAAAAATCTCATAATTACATTATAACAAAGCTACAGGGCAGCATATCAACTAATTATAAAAAATCGAGCTAATTATGCCGCATACTAATGCCGCCGCACTAAAGGCATCTAAATCACGATTTCCTAACTGGACTAAGCCTCGTAATGAAGAATGAGAAAGATATGCAAAAGTTCACAACTTTGACTCTAGAATACGTAAAGGTAGCGGCACACTGAATGAACAATGATACGACAAACGTCAATGATTGCCACGTCACGATATATCGAACTTCTTTTATACAAACTGTCTTTGTATGCAGATTAAGTAGGTACCTACTGCAATCATTCATCTTAGCAAGATAAAAATAATAAAAGGAAGTAGACAAGTACATTCGTAATCATTTTTATCAACTTCATAAAGTAGCGGAAAAGGATTTGAAGTAAATTTGACTTTTATTTGAATAATTTGCACTTGAGTGGTGATCAGTCCTCAAATCGGAAAAAGTCGTGATAATCAATGAGTTTGCTTAAGTTAGACGTAATAATGTAATAGTGTAAATATTTTGAGGACAGTTCGCTTATGAAATGCGATATCATCGGCGAGTGTAGTGTGTCGCTACAGATGAGGTAAGAGGTTTAAAGGGTAAAATGACATTTACAATGCTTTTTATACCAGATTGTGCTAAGATGAAAGGTTTAAGTAAAGATTTGAGCAAACATCCACAATCCACATGATGCGCAAACTAGGATAGGTGACACGAAGTATATGAAGAGTAAATTCACAGGATCCAAAAATATTAAAAATGACGACTATCTAAATTATTCCAGTCCTGGGTGTAGGATATACCGTGGCAATGCTGTTGCACATAACACGTGTCAGAGGTAAGGTTGTGCTGCCACGCACAGAAGAGTAGACCTTTGCGGCGGTCTACTGCAGCCGTTTGCGAGCGTGAAATAAGGAGTAAGTACCTAGTCATATACAATATCGTATCGATTAACGTATACTTTTTGTAGCTTGGTTGGTACTTAAGCAGCTGGGAACTCCATGGACAAAATTTTCGAATTAAAATTAGCTCGTTCGATTGAACGAACACTCGACTATCGATTTGAATTTACAATAATGTTGATGAAGTTTCAAAATAAGCTATGAACTATAATAGAGTAAGAGATTCGATAAAGAGAAAATGCTTAGGAAAAGTGAAAATCTGAGCTAAGTACTATAAATACACTAACAGATCTGAGCCAGCCAGACATAATATTCTATATAAGAATTTATCTCTCATACTAACTAGTATCTTCACGTTGTACTTTTACTTTCATTTCATGTTAAACAACAAATATTCATAATATCACTTCATTCGTCATCTCCAACGAGTCGATTTAGAGTTTCTTAACCATATTTTGTTAAATTTAAAATGTAAATCTATATAACACAAGATTCATACGGCTAACGCCGACTTGAACGTCAGTTCCACCACAGAGCACTAAAATAGTGTAATAAGGGCGATTCTTTATTCAGTTATACCTCCTTTTAGTAGGTCACACCGACTTAACAAAAGCAGACGTCAATAGCCGCATCTCTCTAGGTGAGTTATTCAATATATCCTTAAATATTTTCAAAAGCGTATTTAACACACAGCAATTCAATATCAACATTCACAAATGGTATACCTACGCAATCCGATACATTTACGGTTTTATGAGTATTCTTCATTCCTAGTCTTAGCACCATTTGAGTGATTACTTTTCCACAAATATCTGAAGCATCTCCCCGTCCGTGTAATTCGAATTTTCTACATGCTCCATACTTATTCGAACGCGTTTGCGTTTACCACAATTTGTATGAAAAATAATACACATTCACGGTGACCAAACGCGACTAGTATAACTCGCACTAGCACTCAGATACTGATACCTATTCAAGCGCCATACGCATTATACATACGCTTAGTGTAACTCACTCTTTACTTAATAACCCCAAAACGTGACTACCTGTCATATTCTATTTCTAGCATATTGGACATAGGTACTCGCTCATTATATACCATATACCATTTTTGCTTGTTCATCCCGCATATACCGACATCGTATTATGTAATAATCCCAAATACTACCATTACACTTCACTATCCTTTAATAGTTTCGGCTTGAAAGCCAAAGCACGCAAACTAGCTCATTTAAATGTTATATAGCCCAAGTGGTACATATACAAATAGATCACTCAATGTCAACTTGCGGACGCACAACTCGAAACCGTCCATTTAAAATAAAAATGGCGGACGCACTATTCAAACCGACCATTTAAAAACCGCTCACAAATAGTCAAAATGGTGGGTGTAGCATACGAAACCGCTCACTTAAAGTTATAGTGCGGATGTTAGCAGCCAACGTCGGGTTTGTGCGGTAGCTGGGCGGATGCTGGACGACGGTTGGGGGCTGCTATGAACACCGCTGTACTGGACGCGACCTGGAAATAAAAAAAAAAAATAGTTCGTTCCATATTTTAATAAGCTTTCATTGAAATGCTCATTTTTTAATTTATATCATATCATTTTTACCTAAAGACATTTAGTTACTATAATTTTGATTGTTACATTGTACAACACAAAAACGTATCTACCCTAAAACATTTACAAACGCACAACATATGTAGGTACAGTTCAAAAAAGGAGAAAAAAGACAACGCCGGGTTTCAAAAAAAAAAGTTGACGGGCGTAATGCAGCGCCGCGTAGGTCATGTTCTTCGTGGATGTGACCTACGCAGTAAGGCTTTGTTATAGATGCACTTAGAAAGAAAAGAGATTTATTTACCCGATCAAAAAATAATAAAACTATACTTAGCTTAAACCAACATAATCTAAGCTACACTATGACGAACACAATTAATATCGAACAAAATTAAATTTGGGTAAGGTACTCTGACTCGGCTTTATTGCATCATCGAGCATAATGCAAAGATGATGTGCTGGTTTTCAGCCGGGTCCTTATTAGCAAGTGGCGTCACGACGACAACACGACAAACAATTTACAGATCATGTAGATATAGTAGTACAATTTTTAGGTACGTATATAATAGAATATATATATATTTAGGGATACGGTAAATATCTTAAAATGGTCAATAAAAAACGTTCAAAAACACAAGCGTAGCAGAATGAAGTCAAATCTGTCAAAGTCAATAAAATCACAATGACGGCGGCGCTGAATGAAAAATGGCTAAAATATTTTTGTACGCCTGAATGAATTCCATTCAGAAACAATTTAAATCAGTCGATATATTGATTTTGTTAGATTTCTTTAATATTATTTTTTTCTACGTAGTGTACACGTATAGCCTACCATGAACTATCATGTATAATGGAAAAACATATATATTGGAGATACATAAGGAAAACAATAATAAAATATAGTTTTTTTTATTTAATTGTACAATGGGGTAGCGCTTGGCCTTCATCTCACCTGGTTACAAGTTGAGATAAGGCCGAAGATGGAGGCGCACTTCACCCGGAATCCTCAAATTACAGAGGAACTGGCTATACATGCCGGAATACAACAATTTTTAGAATTGTTGTATTCACTTACCATCACTAGTGCAAGTAACTATTAAATCGTTTGCTTATTTGCGTTTTTAATAAAATTACCTAATCGAATCGTTTTATTTCTTGCTAGTACGGAACTCTAGTCGGTAACTCTTATCAATGCTAATATAATATATAATAAACATCAATTGGTAACTTTTATAGAGACCTTCAAAGTTGGTAAAACAATCGTGTAACAAAATATATGATATCAAACGTCAAAGAAGAGCAATATGCCAAGATTGAAAATTTAACGTATACCTACCAATTTTGTCTACCGGTCAGTAAGTTTAGAACCGTAGGTACCTACTCACGACGGTCGATAACCCAATATTATCGAATCTAGACGATTCTAAATGTCAAATTATGTGAACGCTAAGAACGAAAGGTACTTGTACTGCAAGTGGGCGTACCTTACCCATCATAGTAATAACCAAATCTAGATTAATAGCCTCCGGACGGTCATTCGCTTCTAGCAAAGTCAATTATTGTCGATGTCGACTCGAATCAGAGCTTATTCATGTATTCACGTATTCATGAATGAAATTAATGCCGACAGTGTTATCGTTACTAGGGCACACATTAATTTAAATCAAAATGTGAATAATCGTATTTTCACATTAAATTTACATCTGGGTATTTGATTTATATCCTTCAATCACATCAATATTAATGTGATTGAAGGTTTAGTTAAGATTTTGTCATATTCAGCGTTTTAATTTAACGTATACCCCGTTCTTCAATTTCTAACAAAAGGTACTCGAAAAAATCTAGTAGATTATCATGATTTTAATTATTTTCGCAGTGCCCTTGTTTTTTTTACAACATCAGCTATTTGCTGGTGAAAGTACCGTCAAAATTGGTTCAGCCGTTTCAGAGATTAACTAGAACAAACAGAGGCAGAAATAAAAAAAAAATGGAATACTAGCCGAGATTACCAGTAATACAAAAATTGCCTCAGGAGCACTCGTCATAAATTTCATAAATGTACAAAGAAGCTTTATAACGTACCGATCTTTTCACATGATCCCATACCTGCAAAATACTTTATGGCTCTCACGTATTTTTCAAAATATTTGGAGCGCTTTCACTACGTGCGAGCTACGAACCGTAGCACCGCTACGCAATCCGTAGAGCTGCTACGAATACCGTAGCCGTCGTGCAATTTTGATCCTTAGGTACTCTTCGGTTTTCAGAGACCTAGTGTATTTAAGCCAAACAATATAATTTCCGCAAAACGATAAAATTCAACCCCATTGTTGCTTTACTTACAATACTCGTCATTTTTAAAGCACACCGAGGCCGAAGAGATTGTAAAAAACTGTTTACTTATAAAACCTTGGCATATTTCGCGGTTCAACGGGTTCTGGAGGCTGGAACGCCCGACTTATCTCCACAATGAACTGCTGACTCCGTCACAGCTTAAAATTAAGCGTTTAGGTTGTTAATAATACCATTGTAAAGGTACCATTTATATTATAACTATTAACCTCGCTTAGTAACCGAGCATCGCATGAACAAACGAAGGACGAAAAACTCAAAAACAAGAGTAAACAATAAGCCATGAGACATGTCTGCCACCCAGGCGGCTCGTATAAGTCCAAAACATATAAACCGGCTGATAAGTAGCAAGTGGAAAAAGAAAAAAAACATTGTGCCAACTCCACTTGTGGCGGGATCATTATCAGATCCGGGAGATGTAGCACGGCAGGAAATGGGCACCAAAGAGTGCAATGGGGATTTGACAAAATGTCCACGTTTGGCAGACGGGTTGGTTACCGCAGTGTTTCTGTTAGATGGATGCTGCTCATCTCCGATGCGATCCTTTAGTCGCACCTTACGAAATTCATGAAATAATAGGGATGGGCCTGTATTCTCTACCGGGCCGCTGCGGTTAGCAGCATTACTACGATGAATATAGTGAACTAACGACTTCTCTTTACACTGTGACTGCCCCACTTTCAGGAATGGATCCGTTCGGATAAATACACATCAAGATTCCTATTCATATATTTAGTAAACAGCGCCCACGTTAATATCAGACTTCAGCATTTCATTTTCTTTCACTATACCAAAGTGAAAGAAAATTCAATGCTGGAGTCTGTGAGTTTGTGAACAAATCGCAATACATTAAATAAAAAGGGTAAAATCTGGTCTTGCTAAAATACAGGTTTTCGTTCAAGACCATTTTTTTATAACTTACCACCGCGCAGTATCAATGACACAATAACACTGCTTTTTGTAAGCTTATCCTATTATTCTGAACTTAAATTGAAGGTGACGTGAGACCGAGGTCAGAGCTAGCTAAAACAAACAGTTTGAGGTGACGTCGATGTTTAGTGTTAAGGGGAAAGTCTCTATTATTGTACATTTTAAAATAAATAAACGTGATTATCAACACTCAAACATATTTCTAGAAGGCTCATAGTCTCACTTCCACACACAAGCTGTTAAATCATTTTGAGGTAAGTAAGTAGGTACTTATTTGCTAGAAATAAAAAAATACATATTTCAAGATAAAACTTACCTACGTTAAATAGGCTTAGTACATTCTTACAAGCGATATGAAACAGATGCAAAGATGAAAAAGCGGTAAAAATGCTAAAATAAAGTCTCAGATTACCAGTGACTATATCGGGTCAGAATCAAATAAGTTACGGTTACAAAAATCTTGGTGTAGGTTACTTGCTTCAAATTGCAAATTTTTGTTCAACTCTTAAAACCATTTAGAGTGTAAATAAATACTGTTTCCATACACCTTGTTAACATTAAACAACCGACTCATCACACCCGTTTGACCCGACACAGTCACCCGTGAAGCCTTAAAGCGTTAGCGGTAAACAAAACAAAACAACGATAACCTTGCAATGGGGTGCGTAGTGATAATGGCGTGACGCTGTAATGCCGTCACATCGAGTCGGGGTCCCAGGTCACTGTGGGGATGACCCACGCACACCCACCCCTATGGGAAACAAAACAGATCAATTGAAATACTGTTGAAACGGCGGCAATCGATGACAATGCGGCGAGTTGGATTGAAGCGCAATTCATTAGGGCGGAAGCTAAATCTATATTTACCTCGTATCTATACGATCTATATATACAGGGTGAGTTTTTTTTCAGGGCCACTGAGGCCAAGTCTGAAACCGTGAAAATTATCGAAAAGTCATGTTAGGAGTTACGTGCTCGATTAAACAAAAAAATTCTGCATTAAAGAACATAAAATATTTTTTTTAGTTTTCTGGAAGTGATTTTTTGAAAAAAAAAAATGTTTGCATTTATAAATTCTTATTATAATATTTATAATAAATTAGTGTTCTTTGTTTGATAATAAAAAATAATTGTAAGATGACTATATGCCCAACCAAAGTTGTTGGAACGCTTTCAAAATTAAAAATTTAGAAATTCATCTTTATGCATTTAGTATCAAAACACTGTATATTGTTTAATGAAGATTTCGTTTTCGTAATGCAATTCGAGAATCAACGACGAACATGTCGGGAATGTTTGCCAAAAACACTGGCAATCTGAGCGTCTGTTGCGTCTCTTTGATCGATGCAAATAATAATATTATTAATGTTAACTACCAGAATGATAATTGGTTTACCCGAATGATAAAATAATGTTAATCAAGCACGCTAAGAGTAGTAGATCCCCTTGTGAAAGGGCTTGTCCGGAGAACTACTACCACCATACCTATTTCAGCCGCCAAGCAGCATTGCTGTGTTCTGGTTTGAAGGGTATGTTCGCCGGTGAAATTACGGGCACGCAAGGCCTTTATGCCTTTATGTGTAGGCTATGTTCCTCGTGGAGTTGACCTACGCAGTAAGTCATTGTTATGGGCAAGACTGCACTTAACATCAGGTGGGCTTACTTGCTTGTTCCGTCTCCTAGCTGTATAAAAAAAACGCAAGAAGGTTGTGTTTACGCGGGTATTCTGGAATATTCGAACCGTAGTCTACCACAATTAGAATTTTGGTTTTCATCTCAGCTATAAAGACGTGATGCAGACGCGGAATTTGTGTTTTCAACTCAGCAGACGCCACAAACATCTATCAAGTGGTGGAAGTATTCTCACCGATGAAGCGCTCGCTGAGGAGACCCCGGCGGCGTCGGAGCCGGCGATAAGGCAGGGGTAGCAGGCGCAGACGCGGCTCTTCTTCTAGAATACTCTGAGCCGCCGACAGCCACCGCTGTGCCGCCGCCGATAGGGTCTGTGATTCGGGTGAAGCAGATCCCTGATGCTGACCTGGTCGGTCGCGCAGTTGCTGTATAATTTAATTATTTGTATTTTATTATCTGTGATAATTGTTAGTCAATCGGACAAATAAGTTGAGATCTTACTAGTATGTGCGAATTTTTGAAAATTACATGGTCATCTTTTCACATAATTATGTAAAACGGTCACTCGATACCAGCTGTCAATAATTGATTTTCCCGAAAACGAATCCGTTCAAGGTTCAGTATGTTAAATTTGTGCCGTTTCGTCAAAAAGTCACAATCACAATTCTTCCATTCGCCTGCGTGAAAGTGGTTTTGTTTATACACGCGCGATATGGATTTTGGTAAACTGTAGCATCGATTCAAACTGAATCTTCAGTTAGGGAAACTAATATGGAAAATCTAAGCATACAAATGCAAAAAAAATGTTGTTATTAGTTAGACGTAGCCTGTGCCTTTAAATTTTACTTATTTCATCCACGATGTGTTTTCAAGCGTGTACTGTAAGAACTAAGAAACATCTTGATAC
This sequence comes from Venusia cambrica, assembly GCA_951394065.1. Lineage (NCBI taxonomy): Eukaryota > Metazoa > Arthropoda > Insecta > Lepidoptera > Geometridae > Venusia > Venusia cambrica. The sequence continues at coordinate 10,426,775 of OX596040.1, forward strand.
AAACTTTCATAAATACGTTTCGACTTGTAAAAGGTAAAGTTTTTTTTTTTTCGTTGATCCAACAGTTTCTTGCGCCTGCTTATTCACTAGATGTGGTTGGTACTTGCCTCCAGTATAACTATAAAGTCCAGCGGGCGATGACCGTGGCCGATACCCTGACGCAGTAGACGCGGTGGAGAAAGTGGATGGCGATCTCCTGAGGCCGCTCATGCCAATCATCTCGCTGGTTGTGGACGTGGTGGACGGTTTTCGCGGTCGAAGCGTTCGTTTCGATCCCGTTCTACAAACACCTGTTGGAATTACCGTTCTATGTTCTTCTAATATGTATATTAAACAGAAAAATGTGTACTAAAACATGTGCACATTGTGCACCAAGGTTGTTTAGGTAACTACGCTCTTCTCGTGATGATTTTATACGTGTCTATAGTAGGTATACACGCCGTTGCCGTGGCGGTCGAATCGACCTCTCCAACTCAGCCCACGGACGGCGTAAAAGCCAACTAAGGGCTCTCACCAGAGTACGGCACCAGCTTCCTTTCGTGTATTATCTACATGTTGAATGCAATCACCTATCCGCCTGCCAAGCGTGGTGATTATAGCGAAAACCCTTCAGCTTTAGAGGAGGCTCTGTCCAGTGGACACAAATGGGCTCTTGAAATTGATAGCAAACACGAAGCAATACAATCCAGAAATGAGCATTAGTAACTCTATCCTGGGGCCTGTGATGAACCACAGCGACAAGTCTCACGTCATGTCACGTCCTCCGCGAAGCACTGAGTTTGTACTCAATACTTTTGCCCACTTTTTCTGTTTATGACACTAACAATATTATACTCGACACTGGCAGAATCGATAAAACGGTTGCACGCCAAATCAAAGAAGTTGAGTTTTGTCGCAGTATCGAATATGGAACTGCTACGTCATCGACGTTACAGAGACTCCCGTGAATATATCACGGACAATATTCATCTATTATTTTGTTGCATTTTTAGGCACGAAATTAACCTCTGTCTATTTTTACATTTTTAGTTAACTCACACGCCACAGGGCAGACTGAGATAAGTTCAAGCCGCAGAAAGCCTGAATAGCCTTTGACCTTTTAAATGTCTGAGGGCACACTGAGTTATTAAACATTTGCGGTAAGCTCCATTCGTATTTTTATACCCAAAAAGTAGTTATTGCTGTATTTCGTACTTATGTGAGTTTTTATTTAATTTATGTTGCGTGGTCGACAATAACTCACAGTGACATCGCTTGAACTACATATTTGTTGCGTGATTTATTTTGATAGTGTATTGGTGCAAGGATAAAGCTTGGAGATTATCTAATTTCCATATGACACGCATTCACAAAACGGTAACAAAGGCTCGCGTGGTACGTAAATAGGTTTTGATTTATAAATATTCAAATTCATCTTAGTAGTCCACCCGAAAAAGTTTTGGTATAAAACCTGTTTGATATTCTCTTGTGATGGTGCGGTGCAGGAACAATTTTGATTAGAATAAAGCGTATAACCTACCTATATAAAATTGAAGGCCACGGTGATTGTTCTTACTGGTTACGCTTATTCTAGTTGTATTGTGATTTGGAGGGACTTGACTTGGACGAACCACGCTGACCCTTCGAACCTCGGCATCCATGGGAATCTTTTTGTTTCATGCATTAAAATAAAGGGTTATTAAAGTTGTGTACAAATTTTACCTTGAACATCATCAGCTCGACAATGATTCCATTTGCTTGCTGTTCAGACTCAAGTCTGCATTATTTTGATAGATGGTGAACCCTCTTACGGTCATAATCAAATGAATGAGGCATTACCTTAGAGAACGCAGCGTACGTCTATCGATTACATAAATGTCTATGATATGATTACGTGCATCATACTTTATGTTCGCCAATAACTGAAGGCGTTAAAGTTGCAAAAAAGCAATGTATTTATTGCTTGCCTTCATCTCACCTGGTGTCTAGTTATGATAAGGCCGACGGTGGAGGCGCACTTCACCCGGAATCCTCAACTGCTTATGAACTGGCTATCTTACCTCTAAATGCAGGAACACAACAATCTTGCAAGCTTCCTTAAACGTTATCCACTTGACACAAGTTTATCGATAAAATTGGTGAGCAACAACAACTGACCTCACCTCTTGTTTATCGATGCAAATGGAACGATTTAAGCGCAATCTCTCGTTGAACGTTTAAATCGAACTTCACCTGCAGATAAGTTCATTCGATTCTAATTCACTAAGTACCAATTGTTTACGAATAGAACTCACCAGTCGGGCACTGGCGGCCCATTGAGCACTTCCCCTCGCATATAGTCCGCTGGTTCAGCATAGTCTGGTAGGAATCGAGCATCACCCGGCATTCCGAGAGATCCTTGTCCGCGAGCGCTAACGAAGGGTACCGCTCTTTGAGCCGTCTTCTTTCCTAATGATCATAACATCAACGTATACTGTCACTTGAATTAGGGTAACAAGCGTGAACTTCATTAATAGGGACCTGTAATACGCTGGCAAACCTCAATAAAGATAACAAACCACTGAGCACAGTGAAACATTTAAACTATCGTAAAATAGGATCCCTAAAGTAAATGGTTTGATAAAAAAAAAGTAGAAATTTTAGCCATTGCTTTGGACGTAAAACAATGGTTTGGTATCTTTGTTAGAAATAGTACTAATATAATTTATGAGGTCGTTGAGTCTGTCGGCCCATCTTGCCGAGATGAAAAAACTCATTTAAATTCATAGAAATTACGTCAAAAATAAAAGGCAGTAAAACTCAGAACCGCTATTTTATTTTGGGATTTCAGTGGCAATGTGAAAGCTTAAAGTTTGAGCTTGAATAATCACTGTAAAGTTTGTCTTATAACTATCGCGTCGACCGCGTCAGAAATGCAGATTCAAGAGGATGGTGATGCATAATACAAGTCCAATTTATCCCTGGTAATCTCATTGTATAGTTTACTAGTTATATCTCGGGACTTTGTTAGTGGTAACTGTCATTCCACGGGAATTTTACTAAATCTTGGTGCACTTCTATGTCACAGAAGGTAGCGGGGCGGGATAAGCTGTTCAGCAAATGCGGTTTTATTAATCATAAAACACGTTTAACCCCTGGTCTCATTCAAAGTCTGCATCGTGACGATAAGATGGAACAGTTTACATAGAAAATTGGTCAAGTTTAAATTCAGTACTTTGTACCTACTTCATCTCATCAGATTTTTATGTTACGATAAGATTTAAAGTTTAAATGCCCGAACAGATACATTCGTTAGTGTTCGCAAACGGACAAGACAACATCATCTTCACAAGTACCAACCTCAACAAGCTTGTAAGTCTCAAACTCTTGTAGCTGCCTCTGGAAGCCGAGGTTGGGGTTGGCAACTGCCCTTCCAGCGCGTACCACCTTCAAAGCTTCGCGCCACGTCAGCGACGTCACTGACATTATGTACGCGACCGCCACCGTCACACTGCGGGACATCCCCGCAAGGCTGTCAAAGACAGATGGTGGTATACAACTTAGAATGCATAGCTTTTACTTAGTTATGCTGATATATGTAATAACCCATTCCGCAAACATAGTGGTTTGCCGGGTGGGTTGTGGGTTTTTTTTTAAAACCAACAATATATTCTATTACAGTATTTTTTTTATGATTTAACCTAAATTAACTTAGGTAATATGACACCAACAACGTTATCCACGACTTTCAAATAAACTGTTTATCGCACAGAGATTTTGCTAGTCATCAATATACTATTCGAAAGTGTATCTACTGTTGTGTGATTGTTTGTTTCCTATTCACGACATTGTTCAATTTAGCACAAATATAGAGAACGCAATGAGACGAAGCTACTTTTTCAATTATTTTTTTATTTGTACGATGGGGAAGCGAATCCACCTTATTTAACATCCATGGAGCTTTTTGTATCTTGGCTTGGAGTGGTTCGATACTTGACCGAAATATCTGTGTCAAATACGAGGTTTGACACAGATAAGAGAAGTAACAAGAAACAGACGCACGACTTTTCCCCCGTTGAAGATTCACTAATGACCACTACTCAGCTTGGTAAGAGGATCGCATATTAAGGGGTAGTCAGAGGCACGTCCAAACTTACTTCCGGCACGTGATAAGAGAAGTAGGTAGATAAATAACTTACGAGCCTCAAGTAGAGGAATAAACGGAAAGGGAGGAAGAGATGGTGGATTTTACCTATCCGTTGGAGTGACCAAATCCGCTCAACGCTGGACTAGATTCCATCACATTCACTCCTTCGTGAGCGAAGCCATTCTAAACATTGATATCTAGCATTCACAGCATGATAACTTACCAGTGTATAAGTACGCTGCCATCCCTTAGCCTTGCGGCGTGTATGAAATCGTTGCACAGACTGAAGTACTGCGTCAGATTCTGCTCCGGAGAGTCGGAGGCCATTATGCAGAGATAGTGTTTGTCCTGGGGAAGAAAACTAGCATCAAACAGATGTTCGATCAAGATCGAAATCTTGATTCTTGATCAACTCCGGATTTTTTTATCTAATTGTTGTCTGGCGCACCCGCTAAAGCGAAGACGATATTAACGATCGACTATAATCGAATTCGATTTGAATTTTTAAACGTGCGAGATCTGTTTTGTTAAATCGTAGCTAAAGAGTGAATTTCACCACTAATTTACCTACCGGTTATATGTTATGAATATCAACAATACTTTACTCATTCAATGTTTTTAGTTCCTAAGTATATGTTTGTATTTAATTTGGTAATATGATAGACAATTGTTAACCATCAATGTTTGAAATATGTGTTTATCACAACACATAATTCAAAATAACAAAATATAAAATATGGAAATTTGGTATTCATAAAAACTTATTATAACATCCTTAATAATGAAAAAAAACGCTTACATCTAACTGGCATCCTTCAACGAGGAGGAAAAAGTATCAGTTTCTTGGCCTCATAGGAAAGCTCAACGGCCAAAAAGCTGTTGCACATAGGTAGTACCTACATTAAAGTGACCGACTACATTTTACGAGGAAAGTTCGCTCAATCGGGTTCAACAACATTTTGATATTCACAAAATGTTGTTGAACCCGAGAAGTAAAATTTTTACAATCTTATTCCGTTCTCTTCGTTCGTTTGGTTCGATTAGCTCTACTAGAGTACCTAGAGTCGTATTGTAAACTTTTTTATACAAATTAGAATGCTTATAGCAAAATACATGCCAATTACATTCAGATCCAGCCAAATGGCTGGATCTATGTTGTAAACATTGATTACAATTATGTTTTAACAAATTACTAAGATAATTGTATGGTTTCCAAACATTTCTAAATAAAAATTTATGAGCCCAACCCGACTCATTCTACGTAACATCGGTTATCGGCATTTAGCGATCAAAGTGAATAAAAAATGAAGTGGTATAGAACGCGCCCACGAATTTGCAAGCGAATTTCATGAGATGACCCAATCTACTTTAACGGCTGGACCGTACTCGGATGCTTATTTTATGAGCAGTTTCTGTCTCTACGAGTTGAGTTTTATTAACTTCTCTGTGAGTAAGTGAGTAATATTGTTTTTATGAATGTTTAACCTACGTGTACGTAGGAGGTAAATACTCTATATATGGTATTTAAAAAAAAACGGCCGAATGCAAACACATTTCAAGGCAGCAAAATTATGTTTCCTTGTATGGGGGCTTTCATTCTTTTTTTGTTTTAGCGGCAATAGAAATAGACATAGTGAAAAATATTACTGTCTAACTATTACGGTTCATAAGTATATCTCATGAACCGTAATAGTTAGCTCGCTGACAGACAGGCGGACGGACAGACAGCGGTGGCTTGTTAATAGGGTCCCGTTGGCACCATTTGTGTACGGAATACTAATAAAAAGGCACTATTCATTATTTTATATATTTTTATTGCTATTCAATTGTCAAGACAACCGCTGAATTAAATTAACCTATCACTGTGGATTGTTCGCTGATGACTCAGATGACTTGGAAAAAAAAATATTAACGGATAAAGTGGTGTTAAAGCCTCGAAGTTACATAATTATCCTAGACAATCTCTTTAGCTTTTGTTCTTCTTTTATCAATTTATCATCATAATCATTTCAGGCTACACTGCTGAACATGGTATTTCCCCAACCAACGTCACAAATAGCGGCGGCGATGAGCCGCCTCCATCCATCAACTCCCCGCAATATCCACAATGTCGTCGGTCCATTGAGTCGGGGGTATTCCCACACTCCGTTTCGCGTTCAATCGTGATCGCCATGTGAGAACCTTAGCTCCCCAGCAGTTATCAGCTCTGCGATGTATGTGGCCTGCCCTCTGCCACTTTAGCTTGCTAATTCTGTGAGCTTTGACACTAACTTTGGTTCTCTTACTGATGTTCATATTCCGGATTTTATCACGTAGTGATATTTCAAGCATATTAGCTCTTTCCATAGCTCGCTGCGCGAATAAGGCCTATTGTTAGGGACCACGTCTCGGATCCGTAAGTCATCACTGGTTAAACACTGATTAAAGACTTTCGTCTTGAGGCTCTGCGGTATCTTTGACGAGGAGATATTTCGAAGCTTCTCAAAAGCCCATCCGAGTCGGATTCGTCGGTCGACGAATATGAATTATTTATAGAAGTTGGATTTACCTAGTTAAACCATCTGTCTGGCCTAGGTAGTGTAGTGATCTACTACTTTAATAACATTGTTTCCAACATTGACAGTCATGGGTTCAGCATGGCCGTTTGACATGGATGAACAGTTTTACTATATCTAGCATCTTGCTAAGGTCGTCCAGCGATTTAGCCATAAGGACTATATCGTAAGCATACCGATAGTGAGTGATGTGATCGTCATTAATATTTATCTTTTACTAACTGACCCGGCAAACGTTGTTTTGCCATATAAATTATTTCTAGTAAATAATATTTTGGTAGTCAAATAAATAAGACTAAGTTATTTAAGTGTGTGGGGATGTGGTATGGTATATGGCTGAAAGAGGAATGGAGCGCTGTGAACGACGACGGCCTATAAAATAACAAAACACCAAACATTCATTTTTTAAATTGATTATTATTTTATCTAATCAATTACAGATTACAAATTATGACGATAAAAAAAAAATTCAGTCTCTAGTGCAATGGAGTGTATGATATTTTTAGTGAGTCCATCTATAGCCAGCACAAACAAAGAGGATGGTTTACACACGCGAGAACATGCCACGAATTGCACATATTGTAATTTTCCGTGTGAAAAACACGGTTTGCACAAATCTAAGCCACAAACAGCAAATTGATTGTAAAACTGATTGTAAGTCTGTGAAAATTGAATCTTTTGCAATTCAATTGGTATATCTGTGGGTATAATAGGGATTCGTGATAGTAATATATCTTCTTCTCGGAACTTGCCATTCGAAATGCTGGCTTCGACAACGTTTTTCATCAATGACTAATTGCGTGCCATTTCACAGCCGTAGTGGGTTTAAATTACGAAGCAAAATAACCGGAGATCCAACCTTCAGTTGTATATGATGCGGCGGCATGCCTGGCATATCCGATGAGTTCTAAAACTCTGCTGGATAATTTACAGCTTCGTTAGTATCGCAAACTGTATCGATAGATTTGTATGACACCAAGTCTCCAAGCAACAACTGTCGTTGGTATCTTGAAGTTCAAATCGTTGACGTCCACATTTTTAGCTGTCAAAATTGCTGTTTCTGACTCATGATTCTAGTATTGTGTGAGATTATCGGGAAATATCTGGTCAATGAGAGCATTTTATGCATCCAGTATTTTCATGTTCAGCTACTTGTACATTGCCGATATCTAATACCTGTTTTTAAATTGTTTCAGCGGATAGATCTTGAAGTATTTGAACACGCATATTTACTTTTAGTCGTACTTTAACAACATTACGCCACAGTGACGATGATTTCAAGCAAGCGTTGATCTCATCAGCGAACGTTGAACGTGGAATGACGGGAAGTGTTTGTCTGAAATCACCTGAAAGGAGTAACAGAGTTCCGCTAAATAGGTTGTCGTTGTTTTTTATGTCTTTCAATGTCCTGTTTAACGCGAATGTTTCTGTGCCATAGTGCATTCATTCCAGATGACAATTTTTCAATGTTTCAGCACTGTGGACATGAACGATGGTTTTTTTATGTTGCACACTAAGCATAGATTATTTTGAATGTTTAATGGCAGCTTAAATGCTGAAAGAGCTGTTCTTCCTCCATCTGACAAAGTTGTTCCATTCCAAAATAACCGTACCGAAGCGCTAAGAGACGAACGTCAAATATTTGACAGCAAAGTACGTAGAACAGATTATATGGGAAAATGCAACTGTTGTTTTTACTATCTTCTTCGCAATTTTTCCATATTTTCTCAACGTTTAAACCTTCCCTGAACTACGACAAACATTTCAAACCCAAAATCAGCTAAATTGGCCCAGCCGTTCTCGAGTATTGGCGAGACAAACGAATACCAATTGATTTTTATTATATAGATATATAAGTCACAGAAAACTAAGTTTACTTATTTCTTATTTGTTGTTGAGTAATGCAACGCAGGATTGACTTTGCTAGCTAAAACTTGAAGTAATATGAAAATCTATGTTAGAAATAAACTAACCCAATAATGCGGTTCAATACAGAATCGCCTCAAGGGTGCACTGAACATCCGACTTATCTAATCGAATTGAATCGGATCGAATCGAACAGAACATTGCTGCAGACTGAAATAGTAATAAAGAATTCTAGGATACGATCTGTGATGTTCATGAAAACCGCAATTTAAGTGCCTTGCAAAAGCTTTGTTCAATAATTCAACTCCTAGACTGGTTTAAATTTTTAAAGCACCACGGAGCATTCGAAATAAATATCGAATTTTAAGCTTGTTTGTTTGCATTGCATTCATCTCAAACTTGAACAGCCCGTAACTATCCAATAATATGGTATATATGTGGTAATAATATATAATAAATAAGGCATAAGCCTCTTTTGAATGAACCGTTTTTTTGAGGGACTATGATTTGTCAAAATGTTAATGCTTAGCAGGCATAATATTTAATATAGCAGGGTTGAAAATACATAAAAAAAGATTCAGATGTTCATTTTAAGTCCTTCGGATACACTACCCAGTTTATTTATTTTAGTTATTCAATTTAATGTATAATGTTTTCACATAAAAAAATTAACACATCTAAAAGATTTTTTGCCGTTGGACCAAAATGCACAAAGTCCCTTCATTCCTTATAACCTTATATCAATAGTACAGAGCGCCGATAAACATTTTAACTAACAAAAAACCGTTAGTAGGTACTTTACTTACATAATATACAAATTATAACTAACAGCACGCATCTGTCTAGTACTGGTCTGGCACAGTTGAGTTATCCATAGGCCGTTTGCAACGCTAGTTAATTCGACTGCTTCATTTGTACATAGTAATTTAAATTGTACATACATTTTTTATGTTTGCAAATATTGTTTGTTAATTATACTAACAGTACAATAATATGCTAGGAGTTACAATATAAACTAGCAATAGATAGAGAGGAATGTAGCTAAACAACCACAGCTCGGCGTACTTGTTCTACATCTTATCAATCAATAATGATAAGTATATCGAGGCTGAAGTGAAACGAAGTGTCTTTTAGGCATCTCCTATTACGACACCTTTAAATAGATGTTCTTGCTATTTTTCTAAATTCACGTCAAAAAACATGTTAGCAAATGCAAATACGTTTAAAAAAGCGGAGACATCTTTGTGCACTAGAAAATATACGATAACATTTTTACAAAAAATATTCTAACTATCATTTTGCCAACGACAGGGCCAAGAACAAATTACGTTTTTGGTTGCTAAAAGCTGTAACGAGGAGCTAGTTCTAATAGGATTGCCTGTGAAGGTCGGAGTGATAAAAGGTAACAGTCAATTTGTCTACTGAATACACGGGAATAATTAAAATTCTCTGACAAAAATACACGAGCTCGCTGTTCGCGGTGGAAAACGTTGTAAATATTTGTATATTATCCTAGTTGTCCGTGCTCTGCGGTGAAAATGTCACAAAAAAGTATTTTCCTGGTATGCTGGTTCTTCGTATCTTGAATATCTACTTCATTTTATGGTGCTCCATATGCGTTCGTATGCGTCATATTTGGAGCAAGCATTCATAGCAGTTATTCATGAAAATTAACACGAAAACGTACACTGAAAATATGTATTCGCTATTAAAATTTAAGGTCAACAGAATAAAATCAATGAACTTCGCTCACAGACCGGACATTTCTAGATAAATATTCGAGATACGACCAGCAGAATACGAAACGCGAGCTCTATATTTATGACTTCTCGATATTTATGAATATTGCAGCACATCTATCAATCCCCAAGGTATAGGATATAAAATATTTGTAGCAGGTTAGGTACCCGTATGTCTTGTATGACATAACGCGGAGTCACGAAAAACCTGAATAAAATTGTGGATGAGGAGCAATAAACCAAGCATCTCCTCAACATAGGTACAGGCGACTATATAGTTCCCTGGCATAAATGTAAGTCATGGCGCAAAATGAATATTTCCACCCTTATAATTTATGGAGTAACTGATTTCAACTTTAAGCCGAATTCACCACAACCTGTCGGCTTAAATTTGATGATTGTCATTCGAAATCTATACGTGGAATGGCTTGAAGTTTGCTAGAGCAAATAAATCGCCAACATTGTTTGCTATTCGCAAAGACGACTGAAAATATAAGAATATGATCAGCCTATACTAATGGCTGCCTCGCCTAGTCTGGGCAAGTTTTATTTCGGTGGGGCTGAACAAATCGATTGTGAAATGACCTTGAATGTCATGTAAAGGCAAAACAGAAAAGTCATATAACGCGCGTGCCCTGCAGAATGAATTGTCTACATGCCTGTTACACTTTTCTAGGTTTGAAGTATCAGAAAAGCTGACGCAATCAGAGACACATAAGGACATATCAACGCCTCGTCCCATCATAAAAATATTGTGTTTGGCTGTGGATGGTATTCATTATCTATATAGCTTATTATTAATTATCATATCGAACGTTTTAGCTTTATGCTTACCTAATGTGGCTTTCGTCTAGACAATACATAAAAAACGATAGGTCTGAGATAGTTTACACCTTAAGTGATATTAATTGTAGTGTGAATAGTTACTTTTCCTTAAATACACCGCAAGGGAGCTGAGCCGCAGGGAAAATATATTGTTAAGTATATAATTTAAGTAAGGTAGGTTGGATTGATGGATTTCTTGGCGTACGTTACAATCTCGTACTCAAGAAGTAACGATGAGAAAATACTCGCGCAGAGGTGTCAAATTTTTATAGAGTTTGCTCGTGTCCACGAAAAACCCACAGCAAATAAAGCTATGATGCATCATTTCAACTTCTGACAGAACTAAATGAGTTATAGCAAATTTTGGCTTCGAACCTCTTTGTTTGCTGCAGATCCAATCGTTTAATTACCATCAGGCAATTATGAGTTGTTCATAAACGGAGCTCTTTGCTGTCTTTTCGAATCCATGTATGTGAAGTTTCTATTTAGGGTAAATTACTTTGTTAAACTATTATGTCATATACAGGTTCCTATTTAGAAATCTATATGTTTTGATGTCAATAATGCTGAAACCTGCAAACATTTACATCGCTCATTACTCTGGTTGATTATATATTGTTGGATGCGAAAATCTGAGCACAGCCTGTTAGGAAGTCGTCAGCATCCGCGACTAATACAGACAATCAAATTAACAATTCTCAGTTGAGACGAGACTCGACAACAATTTGAAACTCTGCTTCAAATTTCCAGACATAATAGCATGTACATTATTCGGTGGCAGGTGCCGACCTCACGGAGCAATTCCACTTTATGTATTTTCACAAGTGACGTGGTTTATTTGTATATATTAAATTCTTTTGATGTTTGATTATATATAAAACGAAATCAAGTTTATTTTTTATGTAAAGCGTCTGATGCTGAAACGTCTGATCACAATAGTGAGCTGATCTCATCAGCTCACTATTGATGAAAACGTGCACACAATGAAACCTACATCTCAGCGGTGTGCATAAAAACTTAACCAATTCTTTAAATAAATCGATATCAAGCTCAAGTTTTTTTTATTTCGAATAGGTCATCGACTCTTGAACTCGAAACATGATTAGGCAATGAGTCTAAGATTGCACGAGCCTAACCAGAAGGTGCCTATTAACTTTCTTGAAGACATCAGGATCGAAGCACAGCGAAAATGCAAGCACTGGAAGCTGATTTAAAGTTTAACAAAAAAAAAAAGTTAAGCAAACAATTACAAATGTTATTATGACACAAAAAATCACTTTCAATTGCATCAATGTCCAATAAAAATCTTGCGAGGCTTTTGATTGAAGCGACACGTGACCCAAGGGCTAGCTTTTATTTAGGCCAGCGAATTAGCATAGCTATTCAGCGTGGCAATGCAGCCAGTGGACACGCTTCCGTCTGGTACAGGTCAGGAACAGTTGAGTTACCTATAGGCCGTTTGTACCGGTACTTAGGTTATCTGACAGATTCCTTTGTACATAGGTAGTTAAATTGTACATTTTATTGAATAAAGAAATTGCTCCAATGTCCATATTATCTGAAATATACTGAACGAATTCACGAAAGCTCAAAGCGTTGTACTTACTTATTTATGAAATGTTTAAAAATATATGAGAGATAATACAATTTAAGAGATGTGTGGCCAAGTGGGTATGGTCCCGCCTTTCGATCCGGAGGTTGTGGATTCAAATCCAGTCGTACACCAATCAACTTTTCGGTTTGTCGAAAGTTTATGTGCGCATTTGTCATATGCTCTGACGGTGAAGATGGCGATGCGCTCGCAACCTGTTACATATTTAATACTAGCTACTTGCAAAAGTTGGGCATGAGCCGAACGTAAGTTTGGACTTGCCTCTGACTACCCCCTTGTCAGTGATCCTCATAAGATTCAAGCTCTGAAGAAGATCGTAAAAAAAATATATTTTTGAAATTATTTAGTTAAGTGTCTCCACCACAATCAGATAGCAAATCAAAATCCTACAAATATCAAACCTATCGTCGCTGGCTACAAAACCCGGGGACCTTTTCAACGATTTCGTTGCCAGCAAATAATGTGCCATTCGCACGCAAATGTATGTAGAGTGTCCTAAAAGGCTGTGCCGAAATGTGCGAACATGCTTGCGAGGAATCGATGCATAAATATAGTCTATAGAGGATTTCGATACTACACAGACATCAAAGAGTAAAATTACAGAAACTGCCAACACGGATTGCCTAGTGAAGGTAGGTACATACGTACTTATTTTATTTTTATTTTATTTTCACACTTTTTAAGAAAATTTACAGCTAGGCTTATACAATTAGGTGTATGTTTTAGATATTATGTATAAAGTATACATAATATGCTGCTGAAGGCCAATTAAAAGTTTACACTTATAGCTATTTTCTAGAAAATCAGATGTGAAAGTAAGTAGACGACAGAAAAAGAAATAAGAAAATAAGTAGGAACTAGATTTAAGGATTTAGTTTACCTATAGAATTAAAAATATTTTTTTTAAGTGATATGCTAATTACATAAGTGAACATTTATGTAGATAATCTGCTAATTAAAACAAAAAAAATTAACATAAATAAGTTGTTTAGGAAAGTTAGGAATGTTTCAGGAAGAATTTATCGCTAACAAAACGTTTTAGAGTTTACACTGATGTGTTAAAAATATCAATATCATAATTATCGTTTGTCAGTAAATTTAATGATTTACTTGCTCTGATAATAAATGCGTTCTATTTATTGTTTGTACTAACATACTTGGAGAATTTAAGACTGCCCAGAACTCTTTACACTCATCTAGTACTCTACCATCACTGCTTTAAATAATTACCACAATAAATTTAAGATTGATTTCAAAACGATCCTCATTTATTGACTGATCATTTCGAAAGCGGTTCATCATCTACTGCTTGAAATACCAAAACATCACTCTTCTGTTTTTGGTAAATCTTTTTCAGTTACTGCAGCCCGGCTATGGAATAACATTCCGTATGACATGAGGAGAGTAGATTCCAAGGACTGTTTTAAAAGACTGATTCGTGAGTATTATCTCAGATCCTAATATTACTTTAGTCTTCCTAGTTAGAAGGTATTTTATGAATTTGTCATCTGTGTTTTTTTTTTCATTGTTAATGTTAGGTAAGTACATATTTTATTTTTTGTGTAGGTTTAATTAAATGATATACATATCGTTTATTGAGTCCAAAGCCAATACAGCTGCGCAAAAGCTGGGCGTGCTTTCGAAGGTGAGACGGTATTTCACACCGGGACAGCTTCTGAATCTGTACCAAGCACAAGTCCGGTCGTGTATGGAATACTGTTCTCATCTTTGGGATGGCTCAGCTAAATACCAGCTGGAAGCCTTGGAATCAATTGAAAGACGAGCCAAAAGGCTTATAGACAACGATGCATTGGTTGAGTCTAAGCTTCTTAGTCTCGAGCATCGTCGTAAAGTAGCCAGTCTATCGGTCTTCTACAGGATACATTTCGGAGAGTGTGCCCTGGAACTTTACAACCTGGTTCCCCCCTCACCATTCCACCATCGGACCACATGACGTACGGAGACGAGGCATCCGTTCATGGTTGACATACCATCTTCCCGCACCAAGCGCTTTGCTTCAACTTTTATCATGCGGACAGCCAAAGATTGGAACTCGTTGCCAGCGTCTGTTTTTCCGACAACGTATAATTTGGAAATCTTCAAGAGAAGAGTGAATAGGTATCTTCTAGGTAAGCTCGCTACATCGTAGACCGCTTCGTCACTTACCATCAGGTGAGGTCGCGGTCAAGAGTCTGCCTATAAATTGTAAAAAAAAAAAATGTATGTAGATGTAATGGCAGATGCTTTGCAGGTGCCTTTTTAAGTATGTAATATATGAATAATGATTCTTATTTATAATGTTATACTTCTGTTATATATATATATTAGATATGCGCGCCGCCGCCGTACAAGAGCAGCGCGCCGCCGTCGCCGCCGGATAACTCAAATATTCGCGCCGATCTGTCCTCGGCTCGCTTGCGATTCGATGCGAGAGTGCTCGAACAGAAAATTGGAGAAAGACGCGGAAACCGAACAAAAACAGTTTTTGAGCTCTGTAAAGACTGTTGCACCCATGTTTGAAGATGACGATAAAGATCCTGTTTCTAACGACTTAGATGACGATCATGCTCTGTTTGGCCACTTGAATTATATTCCAAGTGTTAAAACATCGACCCCGACACGTTGGCACAGTGTACTGGGTATGCTAGAAATCATGGCACAATGTTGCAATCGAAATCCCATTAATAATATTCTGCAGAAAATTGAGAAATATGATATGAATATGGTGCAAAGTGAGTAGAATTTACTTGAGGATCAAAACAGAGATAAAATACCTGTTGAATTCAATTACCGACGACGTAAATCTTTGATCACTGTATCACTAAAGAATAGCATGGTGGCTAACATCGGCAAAAGGTTCCCCACAACAAAAGCAGTTATAGCTGCAGCTTTGTTAGATTGTCGGTTCATGGGACTTAAAGAAATCGATGCGTTCCTTGAAGAAAATGTACTTTTTAGGCAGATGTGCTAAAGAAGCAAAATCTTTAACAGATCTCCAATACGCTGAAACGACTTCGATTCCAGCAAGCAAGGAATCTTTTTTGTCTTAATTATCTCGAATGTACAGCATGCCCGCTGGTTTTCGGAGTGATGACAGTATCGACCAGAAAGTTTGGAAGTACTTCCAAACTTGGCAACCGCAGATCCCGCAGACCTTGAGAATGGAGATATCCTTGCTTATTGGAAGAAAATAATAAATACTTTTCCGGGGTTGTCAGCTCTAGCACAGGCTGTTCTTTGCATCCCAGCAACCAGTACACCCAGTGAAAGAGTTTTTTTCTGTAGGTGGTCTTATACGAGTAATAGCAGCGAAAAGATCTCGCCTTAGTCCTCACTGACTTAACAAAATATTTTTTGTGCATGATAATTATAAGGCGTGTAAGAACTATGTTGCCGAAAACCTCAATAAATAATGTTTTCCATAATACGCTTATTTTTAAGTCAAGCATGTTCCCGGAGTGCTAGGTACAAAAAACGCACATTTGTTCTTATTTATGTACTTGATTTCATTTCACCTACAACTAACTCAGGCCGCGCGCCGCCCGCGTGTCGCCGCTGCCAAAACTTATTTTCGCGACGCGCCGCCGCTGCCATTTTTTTAGTCGGCGCGCACATCTAATATATATTATATAAAATATGTAAGTATAGTATGGATAGGTAGTAAGTATTAATTCTAGTTGGTTAGTTATGTTCCTTATTGTTGATAATTATGTTAGCACGCAAACCTCTGTATTGCTACAATCTTGTTTTGGTTGGCAGTTAGAAAATGCCTTCGGCATTATATTTTTTATGCAATAAAGTGTTAAATAAATAAATAAACATCATCTTTATGCCCGTTGTCTCACACTAGATGGGAAAACGGTTATAAAGAGAATATTTTCTGAGCTCACGTACTGTTAGCTTAGTGACGGTGATTTTTCGCATACAATAGTTTTCAGGAAAAGGCAGAGTTGTGGGCGTAACGAACTCCCATTTGCCATGATTGTGGTGTGACCACACTCTGTTATTTACGACTCGTGGCGAACAGGGTCCCCAAAGTTCAGTGTGACAGTTTGGGGTTATTTACCTTTGTTCCCTACATATAGCCTTTTAGGGTTCCGTTGTTAAAAATATCACAGAAAGAAAAGGGTTCCGTGCCAACAGGACCATATTACTACGACTTCGTTGTCCATCCGTCCTTTTTACGATTCCATCCGTAAAGTTTTGGAGAGTAGGTAGGTATGTGTTATTATGACGGATTATACTGACATACGCAAAATATTTGAAATTAACAAATTTATAAAAAAATAATTCTTCGATACTACAAGTTAATAACTACAAAATTTTGTGATTGAGTGCATTCCCCAAGGTATAACAACAAACAGAAATGTACTTAAAACTGGCTAGTTCTGTGATGTGTGTGTTTTGTTTTGTTTTGTGAGAATTACTTACTTAATACCTAC